>CM070720.1:15766347-17130382 GCA_036346275.1 Otatea glauca
TCGTGTAGAGCTCGAATTCCTAGGCGGTGTAGTAGCGGTAGTCCCCGAGGTTCATCGTGTGTGCGCAGCTTTTTCCGCTGGGTTGTCGCCAGAGAAGCCTCGCGGACGCTTGAGAGCTCTGCCGACTTCGTGAGCCGTCGCCGCCGTGGTTCTTCGCTGCCGCCGTCCGCTACATTTCTGCTATTGCCGAGGACGCCAGAGTCATCGCCGCGACGATTCGCGCCGGTGGAGGGTGAAAACGCCGCCGATTTTCTTCCGCCACCTCGTGACCTTCGGCCCTAAGTCCGGTGAGTGCCGCGCCGCGTGACATTGTTTCTGGTCGAGCTAGCCTCACCGCTGGATCTGCATCGTCTGCTCAAGATCGCCACGCCGCCGCTCGGCAAGAAGCTGCTCGTAAAGGTGAGCCGCTGGATGAGCGATGAGCGGTGGAAAGAACGCCACGCTGCGTTAGTTTCAGAGCCGCTCGACGGATCCGGTGCATCGTGGTCTCGCGCCGCGCCGTGGACCGGTCCATACGCCGAGACACGTGTCGCCTTGTGATTGGCCGAGATTCGCGACGTAACGCTGACGTCATAAATCGCTTTTTCAGAATAAAACAAATCTGTTAAATTCGAATTTCTGATTTTCTGATTTCAGTATTTATTTTAAACTTCAAAAGGCTATATCTTTTGCATCGTAACTCGGATTTGAGTGATTCAAATTTCTAAAAATTTGTAAAATTGAGATCTATTTAATGGTGAATTTTATTTGATTTTTGGAGTTCAATTGCTCTCTGTTTTGGCATTTATTTGTTTTTCTTCTTCGGTACGCGTAGACGTTGAATTGTGCGACGCTTCGGAGGAAGATCCAGTAACTCAAGAGCAAGTTCCAGAACCAGATCAGGACCTATTCTAAGGCAAGTTGTGCTTTGATCATGTTGAACCCATGTTTATAAAATTGCTATGTTTGTTCTACCCTATTGCATATATTTCAAATATACAATTGTTTTAAATTAAATTGGGCGTAGCTAATATACCAGATTGATCTATACCCTACCTTGTCATTGTATGCCATGATCCATTGTCACCCTAGATTGGTTCAATATAGTTGGTTAATAGTTATGATCAACATTGGAGGTTAGTCCGTATTAGTTGCTTAGCCATGCCACGCCATCACATGTGTCGAATCATTGATAATTAATCTTGATTAATGGAATATGGAACAATGTTATGAACTGTGTGTCATGTGGAGTCACACGATGAGATTGAGTTGTTGTGAAGTCATGTCACGCAACGATGTTGAATTGTTGATGGCACGTGGTGCTTGGTAATCAACTGGGTGATAATCACTTAGATTGGGGCAAGTGACAAGGGGCGAGTATGCTAAGGTGGGCCCAATGGGCAGAGGGTATGTGGATGTCTTGCCTTGATCACACTAAGGACTTAACCTTGAAAGCCTTTGACCTGAGTCAATCATGCAACCACATGTCTGGTATGGGCCAGCCTAGCTGATTAATTTGCAATGTCTTAACTTTGGTACTATCTTGGTCGGTGTGAGTTCCCTGTCAGGTGTAATTCACATGGCGCAAGAGGGGGCCCCGTTGTGGTTTTCGCATCCACCGTTGTTGAAACCTTAGCGAGTAGTAATCGATTAAGCCAGAGCATTGTAAAGGCTTTGTCATGATCTCTTCGCCGACACACCAAAGGAAGTGTGTTAATTGCATGGCACCAAAAGACGATCATGTCGTGTGGTAAAGTGCATAACCTCCGCAGAGTGTAAAACTATTCGAATAGCCGTGTTTCATGTATTGAGCAATGCTCGGAATTACGCTTAAGGGTTAGCTAATTAAAATGAACAACTTGGTTGGGATGGCGTAATGCCATATGGAAGATGGGATTTGACTTAAGATTGGAAACTTGGTTTACTTGAGAAAAGATGAATCTATCATTATTGTTATTTGTTTTACCGCCTTTACAATCTATTTATTGTATTTGTTCAGAATGTCGCTTTGTTGCAAAATAGCCATGATAGCCTATCCTTTGAATAAGCCTTGCATATAGTTACATAGAATTGCATTCAGGCACAACTTGTTGAGTGCTTTAAGTACTCACCCTTGCCAAAGAATAACATCACCGCTTGAAGAGTCTACATCAATGCCGGAGCAAAGATTCCGTGGAGGAGACGAATGTTTAGGGCGCAAGCCTTGTCGGCTGCCTCGTGGTATACCGAGGGGTTATCTACGCTTCCATTCCACCGTAGTTTAATATATTATTCATCCTTGCGAGGCATAGTCATGTAAGTGGACCATAAGGTCATTCAACTAGTAGTATGTATCATATGATGTCTTTCATAATATTTCCGCTATGTATGATTGTGATATTTATCGATGTTGAACTCCGGTGTACTAGCGTGATCCTCGACTAGTGCAAGATACACAGAGGGTCCGGATTTGCATATTCGGTCCCGGATGTATGGTATCGAGCCACACCGATCGTAGGCCTTGACCCTAGATAGTCCGATCGCCTCTATAGGAACTTCAAAATTATTTTCTAAAGAAAAGAATTAACTTGGAAGAATAATATGTTCTTGACTTATCTTATTCTTCTATTCCTTTCTCACAAAATTCTCTTTTCCCCTCGCTGAATTTCTTTTTCTCCCTTGCCGGATCGAGTTAAAAACCTTATCCGAGTTGTCTTGGTAGTTGACGTGCCACATCATAGAAGCAAGCATCAAGTGCTTGCCGTTAACCCCGAAATCATGAAGGAGGAAATCATCGAGCTCAAGGAAGGAGAGATCCAAGAAGCGCCCAAAAGCTAGAAGATCTATGCTTCGAGTAGTCGGGCCAGTAACATTTGTGTTTTTATCTCAAGATCAACTTTCTTCATCTGTGTTTTGGGAGGGCCGAAGTGGAATTGTAGGCTGTCAATTCTATTGGTGTGGGAGGAAAGAATGGAGCACTTATCCACCTTTTTTTTTCCTCCCCAACCGAATCCTCCCCATTTTCTTTGTCATTCGCAGCCCTCATTTCCCAACCGAACCAGCCTTTTCTTGAGTCTCTCCCACCTTTGCTCTCCCAACCAGCAGCTGCAGCAAGGAGCCATGGCCTCCTCCTCCTCCTCCTCCTCCAAGGCCGTGAAGAAGCTCCCCATCCCTTTGGCCGGCGCTGCAGCAGCCCATCCTCCCCAACTCGGCAGCAGCTCCTCCTCTCCTTCCATCTCCTCTTGGTAAGGGCTTTACCCCATGGATTTTTCTTGTGAGCTCAGATCTGAGTCTCCTAGGCAGTATAGAGGTGGTTCTAGGGTTCTAGAGTTGAAAATTTTGGAGGGAAACTAGTTCTATTGGAAGGAAGGTTATTTCTGTTTTCGGGCAGATTTGTGGTCTGTCTTGCAGCGCGTGTTTGGAGTTCTTGCACTGGTCTAGTGCTTGTCCGGCAGTAGAGGTTGTTGTAGATCTTCCTCCTCTTTAATTTGAGTACAAGAACTCGAAAATCCATTAAGCCAATTAAAAGTTATGGGTATTCTTCTACCTGCTGTCCAAAATGGGTGAATCTGGGAGCAGGAAGATTGATCTGTGTTTTCGAGCCATGTGCAAGCCGAATTAATTTTTGTGGTTGCCTAGAGAAGTGTAGAGCATTTCCTGTAGTTTCTGAATATGTACTTGTTTGTGTGATTTCGAGTTAGGAATCAAAAGTTATGATTATTCCAACTTGCTGTCCAGGAAGTGATGTTTTCTGGAAGTCCAGGTTTGTGGGCTGTGTTTAAAGGGCTTGTTGAGGGCTTAAGCCCTAGCTCCTATTTAAGAGGCTGTAAGATATCTCTAGATGGGTCTCTTATGCTCATTTAAAGTATAATAACATGAATTTTGGATTAGCCAAATTAAAGTTACGCTTAGTTTTAGCGGTCGCTGTCCCATATTGAATTCTTGGCAGATTGGGCAGTTTTGAGTATAGAGCGCTCTCAGATTTTTTGAAGTAAGATTGTTGCATGTTTGAGTCGATTTGCAAATGTGTTTTCCTTGCAGGTGGAGTAGCCTCGGTGCGCTTCCTCGTCAGATCACCCGCCCTCGCGGTAGAGGCAAGTGTGAGCGCATCCCCTGCCGATGCCGGTGTCGCTTCTTCTTTCTTTCTTTGAATGGTTGATTTAAACAGAGACATAATTGGTGCAATGAATAAGCTTGAATTAATGCAATAAATAAGTTAAAGTGATGCAAATTATTTATGCGATTTGCATTTATGCATTCATAAAAGAAGAGGTGTCCCATTTTGATGTGGCCTCGTGTTCACGCTGCTAGAACACAAAAGACCTACTCGAGTTCCATACCTTAGAGTATGGGAGCGAGTCAAGAGTGTAGGCACCTCCACGGATGGGGATGAGGGTGCACACCGACGGTGTGCACCCGCAATACCGGTATGAGCTCCATAAAAAAAAAAAAAAATGCATGTGCGATCATTGACATAGTTGGAGAAAGAGTTGTATGAAATGAGTTAAAATGATGAGTTGTGAGTTATTACTACATGTTCAAATTGTTTATTGTAGTATTGAAAAAATTTAGCTATGTTGCTATTTGCCCTGCCACTTCACCTTGCCGAGTATCGAACTCACTCTTGTTGCTTGTTGTTTATTTTAGGTTCCTCCCGAGCGACGCCATGGGGTTTGGGCTAGAACTTCACTCACGCCATTCTCACCGTAGCTCAAACTGTTGGGATACCTTTCTTTGGTCGTGTTAGTGGTAGAACATGCTTTTGTCTAGTTAGGTTGTAAGTAATTAATGGGATTATGTGTGTCCCAGTGTTTGGCTCCCTAATTTGTGATATTGGTTACCCTTTGAATGTTGTTATTCCTCTTGAAGTTATGCTTAAATTGCTTATGTTTACTTAGGAGCATGAGGTTGATTGATGTCATGACCCTTTGTGAATCTTACTTGTTGTTGTTACTAGATGATATATTGTGTCCTTTTTGTCGTCTGTGTGGATGTCCTAGATTTAGGAAGGTTCACCAAATTTTTTTTTATTTTGTTTTGTGTCTTGGTGGTGGTTCAGATGTTGAGGGTGTAGCATCCGGGGCACAGGTGTGCCGGGTGTTACAGCTTGGTATCGTGAGCGGCATTAGGTTCGTGGTTTATGAATTTAGCAAATTACTCTAGAGTAAACTAAAACTTGACATAGGTTGGTGAAGTAATTAAAATTTTGACACACATTGGAGCACAGAGGGAGGGTATGGTAATGCATTGCATCGCGCTTGTATGTTCTATGTGCTTATTGATATTGCTATTTGCGCCGCTAACTTATTGTCATTGCTATTCGAGGCTTGAGTGGTTCTTTTGTGTGGTTGTGGTAGCTATGCCAAGGGGTAGAGGCCGTGGTCGTGGTGGCTGGGCGAGGTGGGAGGCACCCATCTCGTGTGGACGTTGAGTCGGGCCCGAGGGAGCGGCTCGCTCAATGCCCCTCATTCGCCTCATCTCGCTCCTGATGGGCAGCCGTGGGGGGTAGATGCCGCGATCGCGGCTCGCTCCAAGCTTTGCGCAGAGAGGTCCAGAGCTACGCAAGAGGTTCAGACGGCCCTCGGCCGTGCCTCCCGCAGGAGTCCTCAGGCTCTGCCAGCCGGATGTCGATGAGCCCACGGAGTGGATGTCTCTTCGACTGACACCTTTGATGGTGCGGTGACGCCACCAGTGCGGCGGATCTGGTTGCGTATATGGAAAGACACCGAGTCTTGGAGATGACTTCCTCCGTATGTTCGGCCAGGCCTTCCACCAAGGGCCAGCCGAGATTGGTGAGGGCGCCCTGTCGCGAGGACCCCACCAAGGGGTAGTCACTTGGGAGGACTTCACCTGCATTTTCAAGCTAAGTATTACCCGAGTCCTTCCCGAGAGGATGGAGTCTTCCTGACCACTCTCTCAAGGGAAGAGGTCGGTGATCGAGTATGAGGCGAATTCAATGGTATTGTCCGCTTCATACCCGCTGGGCGTAAAAATGATCGAGAGAAGGCTCAAGGTTCGTAAGGCCTCAATCAGAATTTAGGTGGTCATGGGGCTACCCCCGTAGCTTTGCCTCCGTGGTTGAGCAAGCTAGGGGCATGGAGCTCAAATGGAGCTCTCAAAAGAGAAGCTCAACTCGTGGTCTGGAGCTCCTGTGCCGGTGGCTGTAAGAGGAGTTTCGTGGAGGAGGTGGGTCTTTCCAACGACCGCCCAAGAAGTTCAGTGGGGACAAGGTTCCTCCTGGGGCCAAAGCAAAGCAATCTCGGCCGCGCCTTTGTCCACTCAAATGAGTGGCCTCGCCTGCCCGGCAAGGCCTCATGTGTTTGGCCGTGCCGGGCACCGTGTCGCAGAGTGTTCTTGGGTATGAAGTGCCACCATTGTGGTCGCTCGCCATATGGGACGCGCTTGCCTGGCCGAACCCCAACAAGATTATCAAGCGGGAGTCAGCCATTCCTCCGACCAGATCGCCTCGCCCAGAGGGTCACCCAGATGATGGTCGCAGCCCCGCTTCCTCGCCTCCCCGTGTGGGCACCGCCCGCTCGCATTCTCACCATCGCCTCCTTGGTGGTCGCACCACCTCCCGCTGCGCGCCACCTCGCGCAGGTGTTGGGCTCCCACCGCCAAGCACCACCAGAGTTTACGCCCGCCGATCACGAGTCGACCGGACGCCCGATTTGGTCACGTGTACTTTACTTGTGGATTCAGCTTGATGCTTTTGTTCTCTTTGATTCAGTGCATCCTATTCTTTGTGTCGATCGAGTTTGCCGTAAGGGCTAAATTGGGGATGCAGCATGCTGCCAAGTCCGTGGTGGTTATCTCGGTGGGCTTATTTCGAGTTCGATGGTATGCCCGGTTGTGTTATCACCATTGATGATGAAGACTTCGTGTTAACTGACGTTATTCAAATGGCCCCGCTTGATGTCATCCTCGTATGGATTGGCTACATCATTATCGTGCTAAGATTTGTTGTTATCGAAGACAACGCTTTACATGTGCTCCTCTGGAGTGGAATTGGTCTTCCAGGTAGTGTTCCATCAAGCTCTCTTCATGTTGTCTAGTTTGTTTCTAACCGTCGATGTTGAAGTCAGGTGCTTGGGCACTATTAGAAAATTCAAGTTCTGTGTTGGTCATCGAGGAGATCCTCGTGGTGAGGGAATTTGTTGATGTGTTCCCAGAGGAGTTGCCCGGTTTGCCACCAAAGAGAGATGTGGATTTTTAATTGATCTTATTCCTGCACTCGCCCATATCTTTGCCTCCGACGCTTGGCTCGCCCTTTTCAAGAGGAACCAAGAAGCAATTGGATGATCTGCTAGCTAAGGGGTTGATCCAAATAAGTGTGTCACCTTGGGAGCGCCTGCTCTTTTTGTTGCTAAAAGGATGGGGTTGGCGTTGTGTATTGACTACCGCGCCTTAATTTGGTGACGATCAAGAATAAGTACCTCTACCTCGGATTGAAGACTTGTTTGACCAATTAAAGGGAGCAAAGGTGTTCTCTAAGATTGATCTTCAATCGGGTATAATCAAATTCGTGAGGGAGCAAGATATTGAGAAGATCGCTTTCCACTGGTATGGGCATTATGAGTTTAAGGTTATGTCTTTTGACTAACCAATGCCCCCGCTGCTTTCATGGAAATGATGAACAAGTTGCTTCATGAGTATCTTGATGATTTTGTGGTGGTGTTCATCGATGATATACTCATCTATTCCAAGTCAAGAGGATCATGCTCATCATTTGAGACTTGTAATTCGCTTGTTGAGGGAGAACCAACTTTGCCAAATCAAGAAGTGTGAGTTCGATATCGAGGTGGGTTTTCTTGGTCATATCATCAATCGAGGGTATCTCTGTCGATCCTAGGAAGATCTCTACAGCTTGTGGATCGAGAGACCGTCTAATGTCAAAGAAGTGCGTAGTTTTTGGGTTAGCTGGCTACTACCGCGCTTTGTTCAGATTTTCAATCATTGCAAGCCATTATCTCGCTTGACTCGTAAAGGGTCAAATTCAGTGGATCGCCAGGTGAGAGCGTCATTCTGAAGGAAAAATCGTATTCGCTCCTCGTTTCACCCTTCCCGAGCTGTGAGAGCGCTTTCACCGTATTCTCGATGCTTCTCCGTGGGCCTCGGCCGTGCTTATGCAAGGGGCAAAGTCATTGCTTATGCATCAAGGCAGCTTGAAAAGCATGAGCAGTAATTACCCAACTCATGATCTTGAGCTTGCCGCAGTGGTCTTCGCTTTGAAGATTTGGCGGCATTACTTATATGGCGAGTCATGTGATATCTTCATGCATCATAAAAGCCTCAAGTATATCTTCACCGTAAAGATTTGAATTTAAGGCAAAGAAGGTGGTCGGAATTGATCAAAGATTATGATCTTACAATTCAAGATCATCCGGCAAGGCAAATGTTGTGCGTATGCTCGCCGAAAAGCATCGCTCCGCCTCGATTGTCTTATTGTCGATCTTGAGCATATGGGAATCTCGCTTGGTTTTGCCTGCTATGCACGCCGAACCCAACTTATTCTCAAATCAGCCATTCCCGAGCGCAGCGTGAGGCACACCGCATGATCGCTGCTTCAAAGAGTGATTGCGCATTGCCGAGGGCAAGTCCGGGATTTCGCTTGATGTGGATGGTGCATCGCGATTTAAGGGCCGCCTTTGTGTACCCTAAAAGTCTCTAGTCAAGGGTGACATCCTAAAGGAAGCTCATCGCACTTCAGATACGATTCACCCCGGTGAGACTAAATGTATCGATCTCAAAAGAATTTTCGTGGAAAAGAATGAGGGTCGACATTGCTCAAGATGTAGCGCCTTGTGGATATGTCGAAGGTGAAGGTCGAACATAAGCGACTACCGGATTCTCCAACCTTGGAGATTCCTGCTTGGTCCCGGGATGACATATCCATGGATTTCGTGGAGTTGGCCTACCTCGCACTCGACGAGGAAAGGATGCTATCCGGTTATTGTGGACCGCTCAAGAAGTCTCGCTTCACTTCTTCCCATTCGCACAACAAATTCAAGAAGTGACTTGGCTCCTATTTATGTGCGGAAGTAGTGAGACTTCACGGCGTGCTCCAAGACCATCATCTCTCGATCGTGATGCCAAGTTTGTCTCCAAGTTCGAGAGTCCGCAGAGTGCTTTAGGCACGCAACTTCGCTTTAGCATCGCTTTCCATCCACAAACCGATGGGCAATCCGAGCGCATCATCTGCACTTTGGAGGACATGCTTAGATCTTGTGTGCTAGCTTGGAAAGGTAGCTGGAAGATCATCCGCTCTTTCGAGTTTGCTTATAACAATAGCTTCCATGCAAGTATCCGAGCAGCTCCTATGAGGTACTTTATGGGCAGTGCCGCCGCCTCTGCCGGGATGCAGAGGGGAAAGATCAATTCTGGTCCAGATTGGGTACAGCAGACGGTTGATCGAGTGGCGAGCGCAAAACCTCCTTGCACCGAGTAGATGTAAAAGTTATGCCGATGTGAGGAGGCGGATCCGAGTTTGAGGTGGGGACAATGTCCCGTTGAGAGTGTCTCCCACTAAGGGCGTGGTTCGATTTGGTCCGAAGGGAAGCTTAGCCCAAGGTTTGTTGGGCCGCTTCCTATTATTGCCCGAGTAGGGAAGGTAGCCTATCTGCTGCATCTTCCCGATTCTATGCAAGGAGTGCATAATGTCTTTCATGTCTCCATGTTGAGAAAGTACCTTCATGACCCAGATTTGGTTGTTCCGCTTGAGTCATTGGTGATTGATCAGATCTCACCTTCGAAGTCTCGACCGTCCAGATTCGGGAGAATCAGAGCGGTATTGAAGAACAAGACGTCAAGTTTGTCAAAGTCTTGTGGTCGATCAACTGAGCAGAAGCAACTTGGGAGCTGGAGTCTCACATGCGTGAGAAGTTTCCAATTTATTTCTAGCAGGTTTGTGATGTGTTTATCTTCTCAATTATTCTTTCGACTTGTCATCGCTCGAGAATTCGGGTCGAATTCTCATATGGGAAGAGTGTAACATTTGTGTTTTTCTCTCAAGATCAACTTTCTTCATCTGTGTTTTGGGAGGGCCAGAAGTGGAATTGTAGGCTGTCAATTCTATTGGTGTGGGAGGAAAGAATGGAGCACTTATCCACCTTTTTTTTTTTCCTCCCAACCGAATCCTCCCCATTTTCTTTGTCATTCGGCAGCCCTCATTTCCAACCGAACCAGCCTTTTCTGGAGTCTCCTCCCACCTTTGCTCTCCCCAACCAGCAGCTGCAGCAAGGAGCCATGGCCTCCTCCTCCTCCTCCTCCTCCAAGGCCGTGAAGAAGCCCCATCCCTTTGGCCGGCGCTGCAGCAGCCCATCCTCCCCAACTCGCAGCAGCTCCTCCTCTCCTTCCATCTCCCTCTTGGTAAGGGCTTTACCCCATGGATTTTTCTTGTGAGCTCAGATCTGAGTCTCCTAGGCAGTATAGAGGTGGTTCTAGGGTTCTAGAGTTGAAAATTTTGGAGGGAAACTAGTTCTATTGGAAGGAAGGTTATTTCCTGTTTTCGGGCAGATTTGTGGTCTGTCTTGCAGCGCGTGTTTGGAGTTCTTGCACTGGTCTAGTGCTTGTCCGGCAGTAGAGGTTGTTGTAGATCTTCCTCCTCTTTAATTTGAGTACAAGAACTCGAAAATCCATTAAGCCAATTAAAAGTTATGGGTATTCTTCTACCTGCTGTCCAAAATGGGTGAATCTGGGAGCAGGAAGATTGATCTGTGTTTTCGAGCCATGTGCAAGCTGAATTAATTTTTGTGGTTGCCTAGAGAAGTGTAGAGCATTTCCTGTAGTTTCTGAATATGTACTTGTTTGTGTGATTTCGAGTTAGGAATCAAAAGTTATGATTATTCCAACTTGCTGTCCAGGAAGTGATGTTTTCTGGAAGTCCAGGTTTGTGGGCTGTGTTTAAAGGGCTTGTTGAGGGCTTAAGCCCTAGCTCCTATTTAAGGGCTGTAAGATATCTCTAGATGGGTCTCTTATGCTCATTTAAAGTATAATAACATGAATTTTGGATTAGCCAAATTAAAGTTACGCTTAGTTTTAGCGGTCGCTGTCCCATATTGAATTCTTGGCAGATTGGGCAGTTTTGAGTATAGAGCGCTCATGCGATTTTTTGAAGTAAGATTGTTGCATGTTTGAGTCAGATTTGTAAATGTGTTTTCCTTGCAGGTGGAGTAGCCTCGGTGCGGCTTCCTCGTGATCACCCGCTCCCGCGGTAGAGGCAAGTGTGAGCGGCATCCCTGCCGATGCCGGTGTCGCTCTTCTTTCTTTCTTTGAATGGTTGATTTAAACAGAGACATAATTGGTGCAATGAATAAGCTTGAATTAATGCAATAAGTAAGTTAAAGTGATGCAAATTATTTATGCGATTTGCATTTATGCATTCATAAAAGAAGAGGTGTCCCATTTTGATGTGGGCCCTGTTCACGCTACAGAACACAAAAGACCTACTCGTAGTTCCATACCTTTAGAGTATGGGAGCGAGTCAAGAAGTGTAGGCACCTCCACGGGATGGGGATGAGGGTGCACACCGACGGGTGTGCACCCGCAATACCAGATGAGCTCCATAAAAAAAAAAAACATGCATGTGCATATCATTGACATAGTTGGAGAAAGAGTTGTATGAAATGAGTTAAAATGATGAGTTGTGAGTTATTACTACATGTTCAAATTGTTTATTGTAGTATTGAAAAAATTTAGCTATGTTGCTATTTGCCCTGCCACTTCACCTTGCCGAGTATCGAACTCACTCTTGTTGCTTGTTGTTTATTTTAGGTTCCTCCCGAGCGACGCCATGGGGTTTGGGCTAGAACTTCACTCACGCCATTCTCACCGTAGCTCAAACTGTTGGGATACCTTTCTTTGGTCGTGTTAGTGGTAGAACATGCTTTTGTCTAGTTAGGTTGTAAGTAATTAATGGGATTATGTGTGTCCCAGTTGTTTGGCTCCCTAATTTGTGATATTGGTTACCCTTTGAATGTTGTTATTCCTCTTGAAGTTATGCTTAAATTGCTTATGTTTACTTAGGAGCATGAGGTTGATTGATGTCATGACCCTTTGTGAATCTTACTTGTTGTTGTTACTAGATGATATATTGTGTCCTTTTTGTTTGCTGTGGATGTCCTAGATTTAGGAAGGTTTCAATTTTTTTTTTTTTATTTTGTTTTGTGTCTTGGTGGTGGTTCGTATGTTGAGGGTGTAGCATCCGGGGCACAGGTGTGCCGGGTGTTACATGCTTGGTATCGTGAGCGGCATTAGGTCCGTGGTTTATGAATTTAGCAAATTACTCTAGAGTAAACTAAAACTTGACATAGGTTGGTGAAGTAATTAAAATTTTGACACACATTGGAGCACAGAGGGAGGGTATGGTAATGCATTGCATCGCGCTTTGTATGTTCTATGTGCTTATTGATATTGCTATTTGCACGCTAACTTATTGTCATTGCTATTCGAGGCTTGAGTGGTTCTTTGTGTGGTTGTGGTAGCTATGCCAAGGGGTAGAGGCCGTGGTCGTGGTGGCCGTGGGCAGGTGGGAGGCACCCATCTCGTGGTGGACGTTGAGTCGGGCCGAGGGGAGCGCTCGCCAATGCCCCTCATTCGCCATCTCGCCCTGAGCAAGGTGTCGGGTGGGGTAGATGCCGCGATCGCGGCTCGCTCCAAGCTTTGCAGAGAGGTCCAGAGCTACGCCGCAGGTTCAGACGGCCCTCGGGCTGTGCCTCCCCGCAGAGTCCTCGCTAGGCTCCTGCCAGCTGGATGTCGATGAGCCTCACGGGAGTGGATGTCTCTTCGACTCACACCTTGATGGTGCGGGGCACGCCACCCAGCGGCGGACTGGTTTGCGTTATATGGAAAGACAACCGAGTCTTGGAGATGACTTCCTCCGTATGTCTGGGCTTTAGGCCTTCCACCAAGGGCCAGCCGATTTGGTGGGAGGGCGCCCTGTCGCGAGGACCCCCACCAAGGGGTAGTCACTTGGGAGGACTTCACCTGCATTTTCAAGCTGGTATTACCCGAGTCCTTCCCGAGAGGATGGAGTCTTCCTTGACCACTCTCTCAAGGAAGAGGTCTGATCGAGTATGAGGCGGAATTCAATGGTATTGTTCGCTTCATACCACTGTGGCGTAAAATGATCGAGAGAAGGCTCAAGGTTCGTAAGGGGCCTCAATCAGAATTTAGGGTGGTCATGGGGCTACACCCCGTAGCTTTGCCTCCGTGGTTGAGCAAGCTAGGGCATGGAGCTCAAATGGAGCTCTCAAAAGAGAAGCTCACTCGTGGGTCTGAGCCCTGTGGCCGGTGGTGGCCGTAAGAGGAGTTTCGTGGAGGAGGTGGGTCTTTCCAACGACACCGCTTCCAAGAAGTTCAGGGGGACAAGGTTCCTCCTCGGGGCCAAAGCAAAGCAATCTCGGCCGCCTTTGTCCACTCCAATGAGTGGCCTCTCGCCTGGCCCGGCAAGGCCTCATGTGTTTGGAGCGGTGGCCGGGCACCGTGTCGCAGAGTGTTCTTGGTGGGCGAGTGCCACCATTGTGGTCGTTCCGCCATATGGGACGTTGCTTGCCTGGCCGAACCCCAACAAAGATTATCAAGTGGGAGTCAGCCATTCCTCCTCCGACTCAGACCGCCTCGCCCGTAGGGTCACCCAGATGATGGCCGCAGCCCCGCTTCCTCACCTCCCGTGGGCACCGCCCGCTCGGGCATTCTCACCATCGCCTCCTTTGGTGGTCGCACCACCTCGCTATGGGCGCCACCTCAAGCAGGTGTTAGCTCCCACCGCCAAGCACCACCAGAGTTTACGCCACGATCACCGAGTCGACCTGACGCCCGATTTGGTCAGTGTACTTTACTTGTGGATTCGGGCTGATGCTTTTGTTCTCTTTGATTCAGTGCATCCTATTCTTTTGTGTCGATCGAGTTTGCTGTAAGGGCTAAATTGGGGATGCTTGTGCTTTAGCTTATGCTACGTCAGGATAAGTGTTTGCCATATGCGAAATTCAAGCATAACAATAGTTATCAAGCTAGCCCGCAGATGTCACCATTTGAGGCGCTTGTATGGACGTGCTTTGTCGACTCGCTACATTGAATGAAACAGATAGCGCTTGGTGTTTGGGCCAGATATTCTTGAAGAGGCGTAAAGTCAAGTTGCAATGATCGAGAGAGGTTGAAGATAGCACACCAAGGCGTAAAGCTACGCAGATAATCTGCCGAGATTTGAGTTTTGAACCGTAAGATCATGTGTATCTCGTGGTTACCCTCTTAAGGGCGTTAAAAGATTTCATGTTAAAGGGAAGCTTGCGCCAAGATATGTCGGTCCGCTCAAGATTCCGAGCCGCCGAGGAGAGGTAGCTTATCGCTAGAGTTGCCTCACCCCTGGCAGAGTGCATGATGTATTCCATGTGTCGCAGCTTAAGAAGTGTCTCAGAGTGCCAACAGTAACAAACCCCTGGATGCAATAGAGCTGCAAGAAGATTTGACTTATAAAGAGCAACCGATCGTAATTTTGATGTTATGGAGCGCAAGACCGTAAACAAGTCTATTCGCTTGCAGAGTTCTGGAGCAATCATTCGAGAGTGAAGCCACCGGGAGCGAGAAGAAGATTTGAAGTCGTAATTTCCAACCTATTCTCTAGTTAGCCCCAATCTCTGTCGAGATTCTATAGGGGGAGGTTTGTAACATCCCAAAATTTGGCTTATTTAAGTTTTTATTGCTTAAATGTGCATTTATGATTTTCTCGAATTTATTTGGATTTTTCTCGATTTATTAGAATTAAATTCAAATCAAGTTTATTGCCTTTATTCAATCTATTTAAATTTATGCAAAGTTAAAATAAAGTTTTTCCAAAAATATTTTATTTGAGTCCAAAATGTCTCAAAGTATTTTTGAGATTTTTCGCTGATTTTTCCTAATAGTTTTATTGCTTAAAATAAATAAAATGATTTTCCGGAATTATTTTAAATAGAAAATCATTTTGAAAATCAAGAATGTTGGGCCAAGCTCAACACCGGCGCTGGAAACTCCGCTACGGCGCCCATTGGCCCATGAGTTTGTTTCAGAAACCCTAAACCTCGCAGCCTGCCGGATCGGTTTTCTCCGAGCGCATCGCCACGAGGAGCTCGAGTAGTGACCGCGGACGCGACACGCCAGACGGCCGAGACGCCGTCGTTTTCGCTCGGACCGAGTTCGCCGCCGCACGACGCCAACTCCTTCACCGTAGAGCTCAATTCCTAGGCTATAAGTAGGCGGTAGTCCCCGAGGTTCATCGTGAGTGCGCAGCTTTTTCCGTTGGGTTGTCGCCAGAGAAGCCTCCGTGGACGCTGAGAGCTCGCGACTTCGTGAGCGCGCCGCCGTGGTTCTTCTTCGCCGCCGTCCGGATTTTGCTATTGCCGAGGACGCCAGAGTCATCGCCGACGATTCGCGCGGTGAAGGGTGAAAACGCCGCCGGGATTCTCTCTTCCGCCACCTCGTGACCTTCGCCCCAAGTCCTGGAGAGCGCCGCTGCGGGCATTGTTTCGGCCGAGCTAGCCTCACCGCTGGATCTGCATCGCCTGCTCAAGATCAAGCCACGCCGCCGCTCGGCGCAAGTCGCCGTAAAGGTGAGCCGCTGGATGAGCGATGAGCGTGGAAAGAACGCCACGCTATGCTAGTTTCAGAGCCGCTCGACGGATCCGTGCATCGTGGTCTCGCACGCGCTGCGGACCGGTCCATACACCGAGACACGGTCGCCTTGTGATTGGCCGAGATTCGCTGACGTAACGCTGACGCCATAAATCGCCGTAATAAAAACAAATCTGTTAAATTCGAATTTCGATTTTCTGATTTCAGTATTTATTTTAAACTTCAAAAGGCTATATCTTTTGCATCGTAACTCGGATTTGAGTGATTCAAATTTCTAAAAATTTGTAAAATTGAGATATATTTAATGGTGAATTTTATTTGATTTTTGGAGTTCAATTGCTCTCTGTTTTGGCATTTATTTGCTTTTCTTCTTCAGACGCAGAGACGTTGAATTGTGCGACGCCGAGGAAGATCCAAGAATTCAAGAGCAAGTTCCGAACCAGATCAGGACCTATTCTAAGGCAAGTTGTGCTTTGATCATGTTGAACCCATGTTTATAAAATTGCTATGTTTGTTCTACCCTATTGCATATATTTCAAATATACAATTGTTTTAAATTAAATTGGGCGTAGCTAATATACCAGATTGATCTATACCCTACCTTGTCATTGTATGCCATGATCCATTGTCACCCTAGATTGGTTCAATATAGTTGGTTAATAGTTATGATCAACATTGGAGGTTAGTCCGTATTAGTTGCTTAGCCATGCCACGCCATCACATGTGTCGTAATCATTGATAATTAATCTTGATTAATGGAATATAGAACAATGTTATGAACTTGTGTGTCATGTGGAATCACACGATGAGATTGAGTTGTTGTGGCGAGTCATGTCACGCAACGATGTTGAATTGTTGATGGCACGTGGTGCTTGGTAATCAATCGGGTGATAATCACTTAGATTGGGGCAAGTGACAAGGGGCTAGTATGCAAGGTGGGCCCAATGGGCAGAGGGTATGTGGATGTCTTGCCTTGATCACACTAAGGACTTAACCTTGAAAGCCTTTGACCTGAGTCAATCATGCAACCACATGTCCGTATGGGCCACTTAGCCGATTAATTTGCAATGTCTTAACTTTGGTACTATCTTGGTCTGTGTGAGTTCCCTGTCAGGTGTAATTCACATGGCGCAAGAGGGGGCCCGGTTGTGGTTTTCGCACTCCACCGTTGTTGAAACCTTAGCGGTAGTATCGATTAAGCCGAGCATTGTAAAGGCTTTGTCATGATCTCTTCCGACACACCAAAGGAAGTGTGTTAATTGCATGGCACCAAAAGACGATCATGTCGTGTGGGTAAAGTGCATAACCTCCGCAGAGTGTAAAACTATTCGAATAGCCGTGTTTATGTATTGAGCAATGCTCGAATTACAGCTAAGGGTTAGCTAATTAAAATGAACAACTTGGTTGGGATGGCGAATGCCATATGGAAGATGGATTTGACTTAAGATTGGAAACTTGGTTTACTTGAGAAAAGATGAATCTATCATTATTGTTATTTGTTTTACCGCCTTTACAATCTATTTATTGTATTTGTTCAGAATGTCGCTTTGTTGCAAAATAGCCATGATAGCCTATCCTTTGGAATAAGCCTTGCATATAGTTACATAGAATTGCATTCTGTGCACAACTTGTTGAGTGCTTTAAGTACTCACCCTTGCCAGCAATAACATCACCAGTTGAAGAGTCTACATCAATGCTGGAGCAAAGATTCCAGGAGGAGACGAATGTTTAGGGCGCAAGCCTTGTCAGTTGCCTGTGGTATACTGAGGGGTTATCTACATTTCCATTCCGCTGTAGTTTAATATATTATTCAGCCTTGCGAGGCATAGTCATGTAAGTGGACCATAAGGTCATTCAACTAGTAGTATGTATCATATGATGTCTTTCATAATATTTTCGCTATGTATGATTGTGATATTTACTGATGTTGAACCTGTGTGCACTAGCGTGATCCTGGACTAGTGCAGTATACACAGAGGGTCTGGATTTGCATATTCGGGTCCCGACATCACCCTCTGGGAAAGGCTGCACGACGTGTCACCCTCTGTCAAAGGCTGCAAAGAAGTTAGGCCACAAGGGATTTCAACGACATTGTCGATTAGGGTTTTGCTAAAGTAGGATTCAGATGAAAATCAAGTTTTAATTAAAATATTTTTACATAATATGGTAGTATATATACTAAACTCTGATATGGAGGCTTTTTCTTTTTCTTTCGCATTAGGACGAGAGATTTTTCTGATTGCCAGAAAGGCTTAGTCATTATAGTTTGTGCAGTTCTTAATCTTCGAAGGTATTTGCAGCGATAAGTTTTGTATGCCACACTGGTTGTAATTGAAATATGTCTCCATATTATGGTAGAGTAAATGTTGTAGGATGGTACGGAGCTTTTCTTTCATTATTTTCCTTTTATACAAGATATTTCATGACTTGTCAAAAGCTAATTCGACTAAGCCGATCGCATGGTTGGTCAAATTTTGATTCTTCGATCATGGCGACACCTTATGGAAGAATCTAACCATTTTTCATATAATAGCAGGAGATTGCCTCAAAATATTTCTAAGTTAGTTTCGTGATATTACGATTTATTTCGACGCTTTTTCACGTAGGGTCATTAGGGCTTAATATGGCCTAACTCAAAATTGATCAAATTGATGTTATTTCTGTACATAAAGCTAGTACATGTTATTTTAAGGTTGTATCATTTTATTTGATCGAATTCGAGGCTTGTTTGTGAATGTTACTTAACAAATGATCGCTTTGCCGATTGTATGTTTAAGCAAGTAGTAAACAATGCAAATCAAGCAAAGTCTAAATGTTTTTACATATCTGTGACCTATGCAATCCCAAGAATGTAAAAACAGGTTTTATCAATTTTGAGGTCGTTTGAACATTTTTCTAGCCTCTTGAAATTTGAATGTTATTAAGGGTTTGAACTAGCCATAATCGATTCGTAATGCATTTGAATATAAATATTTTTGCGTAAAAGAAGTACATATGGTTGCAGGAAGCTATGGCATTTATTTCAAGATTTAAGGATGATGGGTGATAGGTCGTGTGTTTTATAATGACGGTGACACGCCTTGCGCATTTTTATGATGATGGGTGACAGTCATGCGCTTTGATGATTTGTAGTGTCATGTCGTGCAGCTTTGATGATGGGTGACTAGTCGTGGCAGCTTTGATGATTTGTAGTGACATGTCGTGGCAGCTTTGATGATTTGTAGTGACATGTCGTGCGCTTTGATGATGGGTGACCGGTCGTGCAGATTTAATGATGTGTAGTGACAGTCGTGGCAATTTTCATGATGGGTGACCGGTCGGCAGTTTTAATGATGTGTAGTGACAGTCGCGTAAATTTTCATGATGGGTGACTGGTCGTGGCAGCTTTAATGATGTGTAGTGACAGTTGTGCAATTTTGATGATGGGTGACCGGTCGCGGCAGCTTTAATGATGTGTAGTGACAGTCGCGCCTTTGATGATGGGTGACTAGTCGTGGCAATTTTAATGACGGTGACAGTCATGCCGCTTGATGAATCACTATAAATAGCTTACCCGTCCGATGCGCTCCATCGACTTCCAAACACCTCCCATCCGCAAGGAGGCAACCACTCCAGCGCTTCTTCGACCTCCAAAGGCCTTGCCATCAAGTGCCTCCAGGCAATCCCGCGGAGGCGCCGCCACTTTGTCGCCAACCGCATCCACCTCGCCATCGACCTCTTCGACTCAAGTGCCGCGGATCGATCGATCCGCAAGGTATGAGCCCTAACTTGATTTGGATGTGAGCTTTAAACTCGGATTGCAACGGAATAGAGCTTTCATGCGCCGCATGTTCCCTTTCTCCTTATGCATGTCGTATGAAACCCATATGACAGCTATTCAAAGACATAGGTTTGTTAATTACACACTTGTAATACTTGTAGATGGACAAGGATCCGAGAAGCTCAAGAAAGGATTGGCATGGACAAGGAACAAATAGAATGCATCGCTCGACCTTAACAAAATTGCCCAAGACAATTTTAGTCCTGACACATGTCCATGTAGCAATGCACACAATGGTCTTGTGATTGATATCAAGCTATAGCTCGCAGTTTGAGCAAGTTGCCATTCACCACGTGAATCGATGCAAAGAGATGAAGTAGAGCCAAGAGGATGCAGAGCTCAAGGGGATGTAGACCCGATCCGTGTCTTCCTTACGACTACCAAAGCGATAACGAGGGTAAACGTGAGGATTGGCAATATTGTGAAGATGAGGGTATCCACATTGATTGTGATGGTTCGGAGTGTTCTAGTATGTTTTAATGTTAAGTCTTGTTAAGTTATTGTAATGTCGATGGATGTTGCTTAGCCTTGTTAAAATATTTTAATGTTGCGGATGTTGGTGAGACTTGATAAGATATTGTAATGTTGACGGATGTTGCTAAGACTTGTTCAGATCACTAGTGGGGTTAGAAAGGAACAAAACGGACCATAAAATTTCAACCAAATGCAGCAAGCTGCTTTCAATATAGTAGGATCTTCTCAATTTTTAATGATTTTATATGTCGCTCTACGTAAAAACTTGTTAACATCAAAAGTTGTGTTTCAAATTTCTACAACTTTTATGTAGAACACATAATTTTTCGAGCACGGAAGACCCTTAAAAGGCAAATTATCGCTAGAATTTAAATCGGTCCTACGCTAACGTGAGAACTCACCGTTAACCTTCCCGATGTTCTATGATTTTTTCTCGCTGCTCAACTAAAAACTTGTTGCCATGAATTGAGAAGACTAAACGATACATGAAACTTAGCAAGTCACGGAACCCGAAGTTTCATGTGAGGATCTCAAGTGATTTATGTTTGCGCCGACCAAAAAGTTGAGCCACAGACACAAGAAATTGGCCCTCTAAACCTCGCAGAGCTTTAGATCGACCTATTTACTACCGATCAAAAAATCGGTCCGTCAGAAGAGTAACAGATTTTATAGTTTTAACACACATGAAAAAGTATAGAAAACATTAGCCTTTTCGACATTATAGTTTTAAGAAAGCAGAGACAAACACGAAAGACTATTACTCTTAATATAGCATTTTTGACCATAGAGAGACTATTTAGACTATAATCGAACTAGACTATTCTTCTGACTGCTCTTTCCCCTTTGGCATCAACAACCACAAAGGTCACTTCATGCTTTTGAAAATTTCTTTTCAAAGATGTCGCCATTCGAGCTTGTGCTTCTTCGTGGAGGAGAAGGAGGTGACTGTTTTCGCCTCTATCGTAAAGAGGAGAAGCCATTGCTTGATTGTGCCACTGGGATAATCAGGATCTCCAGTCGAGGATTGAAAGTACATTCATCAAGTCATGTTGACATCTCCGATAAGTTCCCGAAGTTTCTTCGCTTTGTCCAACAAAAGTTGTGCAATGTCCTGCCGATTCGATGTCGTTAAGTCGAGTGTCTACAATATAGTCCCGAAATGATCTAATTGATCCGCATGTGAATCTAAACAGCCTTCACATTTTTCAAGTTCTTGTAGACATTCGAGCAAACTTGTCAACTGCTGCATTTTGAGCATTTTGCTTCTTGTTAAGATCATACATTCTTTCTTTGATGACCAGCTTGTTCGCTTTTAATTTCACCAATCCATTTTCTTATGTCCCATCGATTTCTCCGATCATATCAAATCTTGTGTAAGTTTCATTTCGAGATTTTCTTGGTTTTGATAGATCTTTTGCATTAGTACTTGTTGGTGAATTGTCGCCATTTGTTCATCATGTCTCTCGGGCACCAATTTCCTTTCTTCTTCTATATTTTCTTGAGCATTTCGAGATCTGTTGTATTGTTGCTCGAATGATGTGAACCACCTCGGCCGTGAGTCCCACCAAGATGGTTGATGAAATGGTTCAGCTCGTGATGATGAGAATAGTGAGAATTATCATCCCAATCTCGTAAAGGCTGGTATATGACCCCGAGGAGTTCTCGAACCGCCGCTTCATGCTCATGAGCTGCACTGAAATCTTTGTCCTTCCACGAACTGGTCAGAGTGCTAGTTCTTGTAGTCTATGAATTTCCTCATCTTCATGATGAGACTCGAAATGGCATACACCGCAGATGTTCTGATCGGCCCAAACCTTTGTCGACTTAGATGTTCTCGAGCTATAGTTCAAGATATCTGTGGGAGTATATGAAAGGTTAGGAACCGGGAAAGTGTATTCTTGAGTGTGATAGCTATGACTTGGAGCCCTCCATCATCATTTGAATTTTCAAGGATCTTTGTATTCTCTTGAGCACTAGGCTCATGAATGACTGGTTGAAAAGTGGAGATACTTGTGTCTGCTTTTCTTGTACAAATTGGCTTGGACAATTTGTATTGCTTACGCTGCATTGAATTCTCTCGTCCCTCTCACCTGGGAAATGATTCCTTGAGCCAAAAGCATCCGAGTGATTTGTATGGCAAAAGGAAGATGGCTACCCATCTTTCTCAGATATAGCTTCTTCCATTTCACCAAGGATGTAACTGTTAAATCAATGGGTTGTCTTGATAATATCAGTGTAGCAACCATGCAAGACATGGGGTTACTCCTTCCTTGTAACCGGTTTTAGGTAAATAGTGTGTCCGAGAATTAGAGTAGAGCCTTGGCTTCGCAGCTAAGTAATGAACCCTATTTGCATTAAAACTAGCCTCATGAATATTTCAGAGATGTGGGCAGATACTTGTAGGTCAGGCATGTCACCAATCTGTCTCCATCTACTTCCAGGGAACATCCTATCATGAATCCTAGTTCTGTTCAGCAAAGGACATGAGGCCCCGATGGCAGCTTCAAACTGAGGAGTTCTTACTTTTCTCTTAATTCCATCAATAGTAAACATAATGAAGTGTCTATTTTTGTTTACTAAGAGTGTTGCATAGAATTCCATGATCCTATTTTCACTCCAAGTTGGTCTGACTGAGGACATGAGAGTTGCAAGTCCAGGAGTTGATCTAACACAATCTAGAATTCTATCTGATCCTAGCACAGAACTAATTTGGTTCCAGCCAACATATTGATGCCTGCAAAGTGTGAAAGGAGCTTCCCATTCTTATTTGTCCTATTTCAGAACCCATATAGATGTTTCTCTAAATGTGGTGATAAATTGCTCATTGAGGGCAAGTTTATCAACAGAAACCGATTCTTCCTGTACTAATCTGGCAGCTCTTAGTTTCCTTCCTCCTAGAATGCCTAGCTCATGTCCACAAATTATGTCTACTTCACCATCGAAGTTCTATTTCTTCATCGATGATATGCTTGCACTAGGTCGATAGTCACTATCATTTGAAGAGGAGGTTGAGTCATATTGCATTGGTACTCTTGGTGGTTTAGTTGTTACTTTCTTTACCACACCGCTAGATCACGATGTATGTTCGCTTTGGCTTTCTTTTTCCTTTAACTTTATCAAGAATTTTTCCAAAAGACCTCTTTTGTCCTGGATTTTGTGAACTCATCCTCGACTAGGGTTTCTTTTGTCCGATATCAATGCCGAGTGACTTGATGAAATTACCAGAGGCTAAAAACACCGACAATGCCGAACGCAAGAAATTGAAGAAATGCCTAAGAAATGTAAGAGATGACCTTATAAGATGAATTCTAACTAGGGTTTCGATCTAGCAAGGAAAGAGGATAAGATAGAAGAACTTACGAGACCTTAGTAGCAGAGGTCGAGCAGTTTTAGTGCCGTTGACAAACACCTGCTCGGGATGAGCTTCGCAAGAAGAAGAGAAACACAAACTCGAGATTTCTTATAAAAGCTTGAGAAAGATGAAACTCGTCAAAGGGTTCGCCGTAAAACGAGAGAAGGCGTTATAAATAGCACGAACGCTTAGGAGTAAAAGCCGTGATACGCATAACTCACGGAAACAAACACCATGTGTCGGCTATGGCTCGGGGCCCGCCGCCGCCGCGCTCTCTCTTGCTCGCTTGTCCGCGAGTGCTTCGCACGCGCCTAAAAACCAATTAATTTGCATGCACGTTGATGATCGCTATGCCTTGGGCCCGCCGGTCTCGCTCGAATGTCACCTCGGTTGTTTGCATGCATCTCACTTTGCGCCGATTACGCCGCTGGAGGTGATTTGCAAGTCGCCGGTCGCGCCCCGTGTGAAGATGCATGCCATGGGTATGATTGACTCAAGCTCAAGAATTTGTACGGTGATGTACCATAAGTCCAACTACACACACGCCGGACCTAAAATTTTGGTCCGGTACATAGTCTTGAGAGGCTTTGTTGAACCTGCACGACTTAGCTACGCCGACCGAAAAACGGTCCGTCAGATAAGTGAAGAGAGCAGAGGTTTACACCGCAAAAAGAGATTTGCGACGCCCAAAAAATTGTTCCGCCGAGCATATGTTTTGATTTAGCCAAGCAAATCGTGTTTGCGCCGGATCAAGAAGTTGGTCCCGCACACATGGTTTGTTCTAACTTAGCACCAAATAACAACGATAATAAGTATAACTAAGTATGCTTCTTGATCATCGACACCAAAACCTACGATAAGTTTAATAAAAAGAATAGAGCCTAGATGCTCTCACATTACCGATTTGACTGCATCAAGAATCACCCGTGAGATTCCCTCGCCGCCACCGAGCGCGCGATGGGGACCAGGCGGCGTGGCGGCAGTAGAGCCGGGGCCGGGGCCGGGGGGGATCGCAGCGCAGATAAGTGGCGGCCGGCGGAGCGTAGGCACGCCTGGCCGATCAGAAATTGGTCGATCGGGCGACGCAGAGAGAAAAAGCCGAGCAGCTTCAGTAAGGACGACATATTAATTTACAAAGATCGCTTTATCGGCAGCCGAGTATGCAAAGGCTCTATAAGTAGGCCTTCATACCAGCTTCGCTGCACATATCCTCCTCCTCCTCACCCATTCACATATCCTCATCCTCCTCCCATTCCTTGCCTCCAAAGGCCATGTCTCAAACGGCGAGCTCAGAAATCGGAGGGCCTGCAGGCGCTGCATCGCAAGGCAAGTCGATTGTCCTAATTGCCATGTCCAAGCTAATGTGTTCTACTCCACCACCGAGGCAAATAACGACCGGGTGTTCTACAAATGCCCTTTTTCTCCGTAAGTGAAAAGTTCGCTTGCTCTCTTTTTCCGCTGGACTTGTGTAGTTCTTTGAGATATCTCATTTCTTTGCACACCAAAGCATGTTAATCTCATCACGAGGTCGGAGGGTGCCAATATTTCCAAAGTATGACACCATGGACACCTCGTGAGCGTATGCGACAACCACAAGCATCACAGAGGATGCATCGACTATGGAGGATAGGATGGACCCTATGCTCGAGCAGAGGTCAACATGCCGATGTTCAAGATGGACCGCATTTTAGATAATGTGAAATGGTTGGAGAAGATGGTGTGTGTGGCTATCCTTGTTGTATCGGGTAGCTATTCTTGTGAAGTAGATTGTAAGTCGATTAGCTACCATCGCCCGAGCTTCTTTAGCCATAATTCACTACTGTGGCATCTTTTCATGGTAATAAAAGCCTTCCTAAGATCCCGTGAAATACCTTGTGCGAAGGGAAGTAGTCACTAATAGCTTAGAAATAATCTCGATATCCGCTCTAACGAGACTTTAAAATTAGTTTATTTCGACACACTAAACAAACTAATGAAAACTCCATACAAAGATTTCACGACGCTGTCGATTAGGGTTTTGCTTAGGTTGGATTCGATGCAAATCAAGCTTGAATTAAAATATTTTCATAGAATATGGTAGTATATATACTAATCTTTGATACGGACCCTTTTTCTTTTACTTTTACATTAGGACGAGATATTTTTCGATTGTTTAAAAGACTTAGTCATTACAGCTTGTGCGCTTCTTAATCTTGGAAGGTGTTTGCAATGATAAGTTTTATATGGTACATCGTTGTAATCAAATATTATTCCATATTACGTGGAGTAAATGTTACAGTGATGGTACTCGATCTTTTGTTTCATTATTTTCCATCTATGTACGATATTTCATGACTTGTCGAAAGGTAATACGATCGTATGATCGAGCTATTATGGGTCAAATTTTAATTCTTCGATCAAGGTCGCACCTTATGGAAGAATCTAACCATTTTTCATATAATAGTAGGAGATTGCCTCAAAATATTTCTAAGTTAGTTTCGTGATATTACGCATTTATTTCGCATCTTTTTCACGTAGGGTCATTAGGGCTTAATATGGCCTAACTCAAAATTGATCAAATTGATGTTATTTCGTGACATAAAGCTAGTACATGTTATTTTAAGGTTGTATCATTTTATTTGATCGAATTCGAGGCTTGTTTATGAAGGTTACGAACAAATGATCGCTTTGCCGATTGAATGTTCAAGCAACTAGTAAACAATGCGAATTGAAGCAAAGTCTAAATGTTTGTACAAATCGTGACCTATGCAATCCCAAGATTGTAAAATATAGTTTTTTCAAGCATCGAGGTCGTGTGAACATTTTTCCGCCTACTTGAAATTGAATGTTATTAGGGCTAGTTGCACGCAAGTCACTTGCTCGCTTCTAGTCGTTATTGTTGCACGGAGTCCCCTGGTGATAGGTTATGCCCTAACATACGATGATGAGTGATAGGTCATGCAGCTTTGATGAATCGGTCCGCGAAATAAAAATCGGTCCGACGCAAAACAAAATCGGTTTTGTATGATTTTTTCAGGTCGAAAGGAAAACTTGTCAACATAAAGAAGATGCGCTTGAAATTCCCCACAACTTTCGTGTGGACCAAATAATTTTTCCAGCACGGAAGACCCTAAGAAAGTGCTAACAAGAATCGGTCCTACAAGAAACAAGAATCGGTCCGCGCAAACGTGACCACTCACCGTGAACCTTCCCGATTTTCTATGATTTTTTCAAGGTGAAAGGAAAAACTTGTCAACATGAAGACGATGCGCTTTGAAATTCCCACAACTTTCGTGTGGACCAAATAATTTTCCGAGCACGGAAGACCCTAAGAAAGTGCTAACAAGAATCGGTCCGCGCAAACAAGAATCGGTCCGCAAGAACGTGACCACTCACCGTGAACCTTCCCGATTTTCTATGATTTTCTCTCTGTCGAAAGGAAAACTTGTCAACATGAAGAAGATACGCCTTGAAATTCCCCACAACTTTCGTGTGGACCAAACAATTTTCCGAGCACGGAAGACCCTAAGAAAGTGCTAACAAGAATCGGTCCCGCAGAAACAAGAATCGGTCCGCGCAAACGTGACCACTCACCGTGAACCTTCCCGATTTTCTATGATTTTTTCTCTGCTGAAAGGAAAACTTGTCAACATGATGAAGATGCGCTTTGAAATTCCCACAGCTTTCGTGGTGGACCAAATAATTTTCCCAGCACGGAAGACCCTAAGATAGTGCTAACAAGAATCGGTCCGCAAGAACGTGACCACTCACCGTGAACCTTCCCGATTTTCTATGATTTTTTCTGTTGCTGAAAGGAAAACTTGTCAACATGATGAAGATGCGCCTTGAAATTCCCACAACTTTCGTGTGGACCAAATAATTTTCCGAGCACGGAAGACCCTAAGAAAGTGCTAACAAGAATCGGTCCGCGCAAACAAGAATCGGTCCCGCAAACGTGACCACTCACCGTGAACCTTCCCGATTTTCTATGATTTTTTCTGTTGCTGAAAGGAAAACTTGTCAACATGATGAAGATGCGCTTGAAATTCCCCACAACTTTCGTGGTGGACCAAATAATTTTCCGAGCACGGAAGACCCTAAGAAAGTGCTAACAAGAATCGGTCCGCGCAAACAAGAATCGGTCCGCGCAAACGTGACCACTCACCGTGAACCTTCCCGTTTTTCTATGATTTTTTCTGTTGCTGAAAGGAAAACTTGTCAACATGAAGACGATGCGCCTTGAAATTCCCACAACTTTCGTGTGGACCAAATAATTTTCCGAGCACGGAAGACCCTAAGAAAGTGCTAACAAGAATCGGTCCGGCAGAAACAAGAATCGGTCCGCGCAAACGTGACCACTCACCGTGAACCTTCCCGATTTTCTATGATTTTTCTGTTGCTGAAAAGAAAACTTGTCAACATGATGAAGATGCGCTTTGAAATTCCCTACAACTTTCGTGTGGACCAAATAATTTTCCGAGCACGGAAGACCCTAAGAAAGTGCTAACAAGAATCGGTCCGACCACGCCTTCGTGACATGGGCCTTACTCGGCAATTCGCGAAACCATTTCAAGGAGAGGCCGTGGTCCTTGCCTCGCGCATTTGACGCACCAAACCCGCAATGTAAAACAAATGGATGTTAGCTTAATTCAAGTAAAACTTTACGCATGTAACAAAGATACATGTTTACCTTTGTTGCACGCATTCTCCATCGATCCTTACGCGGTCGCTGCATCCACTAAGGGGCAACCTCGATCGGCAAGCCGCTGAGCATTGCCACATCCTTCAAAGTAATTGTCATCTCTCCAAAGGACGTGGAACGTGGTGCGCCTCGTGACGCCAACGATCTACAGGCGCAGCCATCGTGACACATCCATGGCGGGAGAGTTGTGCGTCGCACCCCACCCCCGCAGTAATGGCTCAAGAGTCCCATCCATCAAAAGCGCGAACAGAGTAGTCCAACTCGTGCTAGGCACAGTAGAAACGGGGTCCAATGCCTTGATCTTGTGGAAGACTCGCGACGCAATGGAACCATCTACAAAAGGACAAGATCATGTTAAAATCAATGGTTACAATGTAAACTCAAATATGGAACAATAAATATAACAAGTGCTAACCGCAATAAATACAACAGATTAACCTACGTGTCTGTGAAAATCATCCTCCCACGATGTCGATCATCGATCGCACAAGAAGCTCGAAGACCACCGTAGCCATGTCGAAAATACCACCGCATAGGTCGCTGCAACAAAATCATCGGACAACAACAAGTTAGCATTCACAACTGGGACGGAACAAATGTTAAACAAGACTGCAATACAACACATAAGAAATCCAGTTTTAAATACAATACCGCACAAGACAAAAATTACTAACACGCCTCATCGCTTATTAGACATGTCCTCCGATCATGTCCACTCGCTTGCAAATCTTGCACTTCCTCCGCATACCGATCGGCATCACCGCATCCATATCACTGCATTCTTGTCCCTCCGGGCCTCCTGTGCTCTTTGCGTCGTGTTAACGGATAAGGCACCCACAAAGGCCCATCGATCGACTTGTAACTAGTACCGACATTGAAGGAACTCATCTTGGGACGCCAAGTGTCTCTCGTATTTCTACCGTAGTACTACGATATGTATTGGGATGCATCGTTCCTCCCATATCCTTGCAAGCCGCGAATACATGGGAGCAAGGGATATGATGCGCTTTTGACTTATTGCACGCACACCACCTCCTCCGTGCCTAGAGTACATTGTCGACGGTGTCACCGGCGCCAGAGTGAGTGGTACCTACGCGGCACATCACCTCAAATATGTGGTTACCGAGGTCGACACCTCGCAAGGTGGAACATGGATTTGCTCCTCCTACTACCGATGATCTCTCTACCTTGGTTGAGAATTGAGTGTCGCACCGCCGCCAAAGAAGACGACCACGATCTCGAAAGTAGTCTCATTGCTCAGAGAACGTCACTTATTATGGCACATAACGGAAGCCCGCGAACGCCCTTAAGGACATTATTGAAGGCTTCGCTATGTTCGCTGTCATAATGGTGTACCTAACAAGCAAACACGCAAAGTTTATCATGAATGGGTCAAACACTCTTACACAAAGTTAATCTCACAAATTAATAGGCGCAACTAACCTCGCGGCTACCGTGTCGTGTATAAGGGCCCAACGCCCGCCGGCTTCCTCGCTATCCATTGGCTAAAGGTGCGACGATCATGATTAATGACGCTTGCCCTCCCACCATTTGCGATCGCACCGCTTCCTCCTGTGATTGCCGATTTTCCATCATTTTTCTTGTCGCCTCGCTCAATCGTTTCCAAATCTCACGAAACTTGGCAGTGCTGGTTCAAGGCACAATCCTTTGAACTTCTTCACTAGGGACCGTTATGGTACCGTGAATATAGGTTTGCACCTGTGTGTCGATGCACCACCTTCTCTCCACATCAGCCCACGCTATAGACGGGTCCGTGCCGCCATGCAAAGACCTCTAGAGCGTGGAGAAGACCTCGCATTGCGGTCCGACACAACACACACTCTCTGCTCATCCCCACGACACGCCGTCCGACCAAAGTGAGGAACTACAACCAGCTATCGCTGTTCTCACTCTCCACATATGCGAGGCAATTGGTATTATCCGTTGTTTGCATCGCCGTGATCGCGCCAAGAGGGTGCCATAGTACTTTCCGCCGTAAATGTGCCATCAACACGATGACAGCCCGCAATGCTTGAAAGCCTCAATGCATTGTCCGAAAGCCTGTATACCCTAATCGTATCGCCCGCAAGTGTTGAACGAACCATCTTGAAGCTTGGTAGGCTCGCCCGCCATTGCGAATCGAGTCCCCGGGTTGGTAATTGATATCTTCTCGCAGCAACCTCGGGCATAGTTTTACGAGTCTTTGAATGATCCAAAAGCATCTTCAACAACGCCGCTTTGCTCGCCACGCCGTTAGGTAGCTTATGTGCATCCTCGTTCTACTCGCACTTGCTCCATAATTGATTTCGTGATAGTCCAATATCCGAACCAACCGGGTCACAACTAGTTGGGCAATGAATCTAGCGCCGACCACGTGGCTCATGGTTCGATCGACTCCTCCGCATGTATGAGGTGTGTTCCGCTCACCATAAAGTAGTGCTCGTGTTTCTACCGGTGAGCACGGACGAGAAAGGGCGCTTAGGGGCCTTGGTGCACCTAACCTCATACTCGCTGGCTTCGACCGTACACTTGTGCTCTCTTCTAGTGATGACAAGATAATTGCTGATGAAATGGATTAGCTCCAACTTGTTGGGGAAGCGTCTCCCAATTTGGATGTCGCTGTTTTGGTACCCCCACATAACTAAGTTATTATAGTCAGCAATGCCACACCCGTAAGGTCATTACCACGAAGTACTGGATCGTTGAGCTGGGTCATCGCTGTCGCGCCCTCTTCATCCTCGCTTCCACCCGCTCGTCGTCCATACATGTCGATCTACCTCGTAAGGAGGTACTTCTTCTTCATGTGCACCAACTACCCTCCCCACATGTCCTTGGCTTACTTCTCCTCTCCCCGGTGGCCTAAATTTTTGTCGCTAGGACCAAGATCGGCATTCTCCTCTAGTGGCGTGATGTTTACGTAAACACCCATTGGAAACCCGCCTCTATGGCCTTCCGTGCATACAATAATCAAGCCTTATTACTTCTCGGCGAACAAAGTGTGCACAACGACGTTGTTGTTTGAACTTCCTTGGTCGCACCGCCTCCAGAAAATCAGATGTGTTTCTGGCTTAAACCCAACACACTCATAACATGTGATTTAAGTCCTTCCAAGTCTAATGGACTATCACTTGAACTATATGTGTTCGCAGCTTTGCATCGTGACTATTCTCTCGCAATATGACAGCCGCTCACCGTAGTAAATATGAAAATTCATGGTGCAAAGACCACGAGAATATGATACCTAAAATGTTTCAAAAATAACAACTAATTAACTATACCGAGGGTTAAAATTAATTATCGAACAAAGAAAAATGAGGTATAACAACATCATTTAAACTAAGATACTAGAGGTGAGAGTACGTACACCCAGGAGTATGGAATCATTTTCCTATATATATAATTGACATATTATTTGATAAGGAAATTAATATTTCCATGCAAAATTCATTAATATGCATTTAATATTCATAACTGACCTAAAGGTTAGCAGTACTTTGCAGTTAATTAATCATAGGATATTAGCAAATTCAAATACTAATTAAAGATGCCTCTTAATTGGCCAAAAGTACCGATGTAAAAAAGTGATACATACACATGCACTTGGCCAAAAGCATTGAACCATCATGTCATCCTGAGAAAATAGTAAATTAAGGTGGCAATAAAATAAAATGCACATGCACTTGTCCACATATCGTAGGAGTGCACATGCCTAGGAACGAAAACCCTGTACCTTAACCAGGACAACTACATGTTCTTTGTTGGTTGTCTTTTCCTTTATGCTAATGCATGCTGTGTGCGCATGCTTTTTTAAAAGAAAAAATTAATCTAACCAGGTAATTACGAATAAATCTAACTGTAATTACTAATAAATCTAACCTGCTCATTACACTAACAATGACTTACCAACGCTAATTACCCTAACCATGTAATTACTCTAACGAAGATTTATGTAACATCCCAAAATTTGAAGTTTTGGAATGTTTGAATTCAAAAATAATCAATTTGCATTCTCTTGAAATAACTCCAGCTTAATTTGAATTTCTAAATAATAAAAGGATTTAATTTGGCTAAACTATTCATCAAACTTAAGAATTTCAGTTCTTGTTGGGTTCCTTGTGCTCCAAGGAATTTTTCTGTATTTTTGGGGATTTTTCTGAATTTATTTGATATTTATTTGAATTTATTTGATTTTATTCGAATTTCGGATTTTTCTTAATTCGAAAAGGTTTTATTTTCCAAAGCTCTTGGGCCGAATCTGTCCGCCTGCCTTTCCCATCTAGCTGCGCTCCGCCCAGCTCCCACCGCCACAGATCGCTTTCGCTTATCCTCGCCGGCCAGGCACAAGGCACGGCCGGCGCCGATGCGCGACGCGTGGATCGGATGCGATGCGCGCCACGCCGCCACACAGCAAACCCTAAACGCCCGACCGAGTCCAGCCACAGACGCTCGGCGTTGTTGCTGCTCCTGCGCGCGTTCGAGGCTTTAAAGCCGAGCCGACACCCCGAGGATTGCCGCCTCGCGCCGCTTCTTTTGCCCTCTTTCGCCGTCCGCAACGCCGCCGTTGTTCTGCGGCGCTCGCCGAGTTTGCCGCCGTGCCCGAGCCCTTCCGCCGCTTTTGCCGCCGCCGACGACGCTCTCCGCCGCCGCCACGGTGTCCTTGCCTTGCCCGCGGCTGCCACCTACCGCTCCGCTTTGCCCCGCGCCTCCGATCCGCTGTTCTTTCGCCGCTGGCCGTGGTCTTCTTCTCGGTCCGGTGAGCACCGCGCCGCTTCTCGCCGTGCGTTCTCCGCCGAGACCGCGGGCCTTCCGATCGCTCGCGGCGCTCTCCTCGATGCGCCACGCCTCCTCCGCCGCACTCGCCTCGGGCCGCCCGATCCGCCGGTCGCTAGATGCGCGCTGCGTGGGTGCTTAGATCACCGCTACGCTACCGAGCTCGCTGGCGACGACGCCCACCGCGCCGGGCGACGGTGAACCCACCGCGCTGTGGACCGAAGTTCACCGTGAACTGGCCGACGCCATGCGCAATAAATTCCTTTTCAAGACAAAAATAAATCCGTAAAATTCTCGCCATACGAACTCCGATTGAGGCGATTCAAGTTTCTAAAATTTTCTAAAATCAAGATCTATCTTCCAGAGCCATTTATTTTCAGTTTTGAGCTTGTTTGAGTCTCTGTTTTGTATTTATTTGGTTTCATCGCTTTTCCGTAGAGACGCTAATTCCGAGGGAGCGAACGAAGACTTCAAGACCAAGATTCAAAGACTAGATCGCAAGGCAAGTCGTAATCCTTTGATCATATTGATCCTATGTTTGCAAAGTAATTTATTTCATACACTTGCATGCTATTTACGTATCAATGTTTATTTAATGGGAGTAGATGTATGCCTAGTTGACACTATGCCACCTTGATTATTGGGATGCCATGTATCCATTGATAAACCTAGGTTGGGACATTATTAGTTGGACATAATCATTATACCAACATTGGGTTATCGTAGCTATGCTTAGACATGCTTACATATACGCTGGGATTCATGTCACATGTTGAATAATGTTAACCTTGACTTAATGAGATATTGAATCGGCCGTTAGCCCACGTTGTAAAATTTGTTGTACCATGGCGGGTTTGCCATTGGTCTTGGTTGAACGAATTGTTTTCCTCTGCAAGTGATCGTGCAAGAAAGGGGTGCTTTCAGCACGTTGGGATGTGGATGTCTTGCCCGAGACAACTTAAGGACTTAATCTTGTGCGCCATTGAACTGGTCTAATCGCACTACCACATGTCCGAATGGGACATCTAGCCGATTAATTTGTAATGTCTAGTCTTGAGTAACGCCAATGGTGGTGTGGGTTCCGGATGGACGGGTAGATTCGCAAGGCGCAAGAGGGGCCCTAATGGGCGAAACCTTAGCGGGCAAGACCGAGTTTAGACAATGCATTGTAAAGGCTCATCATGATATCTCCGCGACACACCAAAGGAAGTGTGTTAGTAACGCTTGCACAAAGAGATGTTCATGTCTTGTGGGTAAAGTTGTACAACCTCCGCAGAGTGTAAAACTATTCGAATAGCTAGGCGTCATGGTCATGGACAAAGCCCGGAATTTCACATGGGGTATAGAGTGTTTCATGAAAAGTGGAATGTGGAATTGTTGGGATGTGAACGGGAGTTCACCGTTGTTTTGTTGTCTATCATTGATCTATCGCTTATTTATTTATGTTTTCATAAAAATGCTTTCAATCTATTTATTGTATTTCAATTCAAGTTATTGCTTTCTCGCAAAATAAACTATATAGCCATCCTTGTCAAGCCGCATAAATATATTGCATCAATTCCTACGGCTTGTCGAGTACCTTTGTACTCACGGCTTTATGCCCTTGTTGATCGATTCTGTCAAGGAGATAATGAATCTCATGAAGAGGAATTCTATGAAGACTACGTGGATTAGAAGGCGCTCTCGCATTTATTGCCTTTGGCATGTCGAATGGTTCAAGTTATCTTTTCCACGCAATAGTATTTGTTTCTTAAGCCCTTAAGGCACAATGGTGTAAACATTGACCATAAGGTCGTTTGCTTTATTTAATAATAATTTGCTTCTTCTTAGTTAATTCGTTGTATGGAATGATATTACATCGTGTTTCCACTGTGTGCACTAGCGTGATCCTCGACTAGTGCAAGATACACAGAGGGTTTCGATTTGTAAATCCGGTCCCGACAGAGATGGTATCGAGCCATATCGATCGTAGGTCGCCATCCTAGTTAGCATGGTCTTCAAAATTATTTTCTAAATTAAACCAACAAATTGGTACTTAATAGTTTTCGTCTCCTCTCAACTTATTCTTAGGTTCTTATTCCTTTCCTTTGGTGAAACATGGTTTCGAAATTTAAATTGATCTTATCCTATGAAACTTCTCAAAGCCTCGAGTCGTCTGCAAGGAATCAAATCAAGGAAGATGATGATCAAGCCATCAAAGACATATCCGAGAAGCCTACCAAATAAGATAGGTTTTTGGTGCTCAGCGGTGTTTGAGCATGTCTTTCCCTTTCAGTTTAGTTACGTTTAGTCCGCGTATACTAAGATTTTCTTGCTGGAGCGTCTGGTATGTTGTACACTTGCCTCAAGCACGGTGTTACAACCATACCTTTAATTGAAAAAAAAAAAAACTTTATTTGCCTCTTTAATTTGAAGCCTTTCGGTTGTATCCTTTGTCCTCGGTATTACCTTCTCCCTAGATGATCTTACCACGCATCTATCGCTTTCCTCTTACCTATCAAACCCTTGCGCTGCACCTCGATGGTTGACACTGCTCGAGCCGGTCGTGGATCGCCAAGGATGCCATGCATGCAGTGCCAACACCAACTCCAACCCCAATGCACCACCACCACCACCGTGATGCACTGTAACATGGGACATTTTCTCGCAGCTCGACATCACTTATGAACACCATGATGCGTAACATGAACAACATGATGAATCGCCAGAACTGCATCGCAGCTGTTTCTAGCCAACTGTTGAACCAAAGAAACTAAGTCGCCGCACCTCCTCAAGCTCGCCTCCACCCAAGCTAGCGTAATTTATGAGGACTCGCCCGCCAACTTTCTCCAACTCTTCGTAACCATTGACGCCGATGATTGATCCGCCCATTGAGAAGAAGCTTGAAATTGCCCAAGGCACCAATCGTGAGAAGGTTCTCTATGCCGCCATCACCGGAGGGCACCACCGCCGAATGGTGGAGAACTACAACGCGCCCATGATGATCCTCGACTATCACTTGGGCGAGTTTTCCACCGCTTCGCCACTCTCATATTCCCGATGGAAAGGTGGAAATGAAGAAGAATGAATTTCGAGAGCTTAAGCAAGAAGGAATGTCGTGAGTGAATACCTTAATAAGTTCACTAACTCGCCGCTACGCCCGAGGACGAGCTACGCATGATGCTCGCCGTAAGAAGTTCAAGCGTGGACTCAATCCAGACTAAAGGTGCAAGTCATTGGCAATGACTATGTAGATTTCAAAGATCGTTGATAAAGCTATGCTTATTGAGGAATCTCGTCGGAATTGGAAGAATCCTGTAAGAGAAAGATGATGCAAGATGGAGCCCATCGAGTCACCAGCAGAGAGTCGAACAAATGCTCAACACCGCTCGCTTCACTCCTCCGAATACATTCAGACCTCGCACCAAAGACTCGCCCAGCTCCTTCAGCAATCGCAACCTAGCGCCAACAAAGAATCCACCTCGAGAAACAAGAATCCACCGCAGAGTCACATGTTTCAACCGTCATGAACTTGGTCACTATGCCAACAATCGCCCAAGGAAGCAAGTGTGACGCCGTTCGTTTCAACTTGGGATCTACGCCACCAAGACCCCGCATCAGATCGGACGGAGTGCCCCAAACTCCTAATCAAGCCACCAGACTCCGCCGCCGGAAGAGGCCGCGTGAATCACGCCACCACCGAGGATGCCCACCGCACTGCACGCCATACTAGGTAAGCTCCTAGTCAACTCAAGATCCGCCATGGTTTTGTTTGATTCGAGCTACGATTCGCTTGTTTCTGAGTTTTGCCGCAAATCATCGCTAAAGACAATGCCTCTTAAGATCGCTTTATTAGTGCAATCTCCGGTTCGATTTGAGTACGAACCAAGGCTGCCCCGGTTAAGATATTAATTGAGGGTAGAATTTCTAGCCAACCTTATTGTCCTAGACACCAAGTCCCTAGATGTGATCCTAGGAATGGATTGGCTCTCCAAGAACCAAGCAGTTTTGGATTGTGGGAATAGAGAGATCACCTTAACCAGTCCGGATGGAGCCAAGTTAAAAGTTCAAGCCGATTCAGATCAGTCCGAAGGGATTAGAGTTTGTAGTGCCAAAGGAATAAGTTTGGAAGATGTGCCAGTCGCCAGCGAATTTCCTGATGTGTTTCCAGATGAGTTGCCTGGGATGCCACCGGATCGAGATATAGAGTTCTTGATAGAACTAGTGCCTGGAACACCACCCATTTCCAAGAGACCCTATAGGATGCCAGCTAATGAGTTAGCCGAAGTAAAGAGACAGATTAAAGAGCTGCAAGATCAAGGATTTGTTCGACCAAGTTCTTCGCCATGGGGAGCACCAGTTCTTCTAGTTGAAAAGAAAGATGGAACTCAGAGAATGTGTGTGGATTATCGCCACTCAATGAGGTCACCATCAAGAATAAGTACCCTCCGCCAAGAATCGATGATTTGTTTGACCAACTTCAGGAGCCGAGTGTTCTCAAGATTGATTTAAGATCGTTACCATCGGCTGAAGATTCACAAGAGGATATTCCCAAAACAGCTTTTGTTACTCGGTATGGCAAGATGAGTATACCGTGATGTCCTTTGGATTGACCAATGCCCCTGCCTACTTCATGACCTTGATGAATAAGGTATTCATGGAGTATTTGGATAAGTTTGTTGTTGTTTTCATTGACGACATTCTGATCTACTCCAAAAGTGAGGAAGAACATGAGGATCACTTGCGCCAAATCCTAACGGTTAAGAGAGAATCACTTTATGCAAAGTTTAGTAAATGTGAGTTCGATGAAAGAAGTTGCTTTCCTAGGTCATGTCATATCTGGAGAAGGAGTCGCTGTTGACCCTGGAAAGGTACGAGATGTGCTAAGTTGGGAGTCACCCAAGACGGTACCCCAAATCCGAAGTTTTCTTGGAATGGCAGGATATTATCGCCGTTTCATAGAAGGGTTTTCTAGAAAAGCTAGACCGCTCACTCAACTTTTAAAGAAGGAAAAGAAATTTGTTTGGACATCGGAGTGTGAGCAAAGTTTTCAAGAATTAAAGAAGTGTTTGACAACTGCCCCAGTGCTTACCCTGCCAGATAATAGGAAGGATTTTGAGATATTCTGTGATGCATCCCGACAAGGACTCGGTTGTGTGCTGATGCAAGATAAGAAGGTTGTAGCGTATGCTTCGCGACAACTAAGGCCTCATGAAGTCAACTACCCTACCCATGATTTGGAATTGGCAGCCGTAGTGCATGCTTTAAAGATTTGGCGTCACTATCTCATCGGTAATCGTTGTGAAGTTTATACTGACCACAAGAGTTTGAAGTACATCTTTACCCAAGCTGACCTTAATATGAGACAAAGAAGATGGTTGGAATTGATCAAGGACTATGACATTGGGATTCATTATCATCCAGGCAAGGCCAATGTCGTAGCCGATGCTTTGAGTAGAAAGAGCTACCGCAACACTGATGATTAAGGAAAGTCACCACCCTTTATAAGGAATTTGTGCTTAGTTTGGAATTGATTCAGAAGGGTATTTAGCTACCTTGGAAGTACGCCTACGTTGGAAGATCGATTCGAGAAGCAATGTAGATGATGCCGACATTAAGGAGATTAAGAGCAATATGAAGAAAGGAAAAGCCTCGTGTTTCTCTCAAGATGAACAAGGTACTATTTGGTATGAGAAGCGATTTGCGTACTGGATCGAAAGAGCTTAAGGAGTTGATTCTCAAGGAAGCGCATGAGACTTTATACTCCATTCATCCCTGGAAGTACCAAGATGTATCAAGACCTCAAGGAAAGGTATTGGTGGCCTAGTATGAAGCGTGAGATTGCGTAATATGTTGCACTTTGTGATGTCCGCGGAAGGTCAAGGCAGAGCATCGAGGCCGCAGGATTGCCGCAGCCATTGAAGATTCCAGAGTGGAAGTGGGAAGAAATTGGTATGGATTTCATTACCGGATTTCCTAAAACCCAAGCAGGTTATGACTCGATCTGGGTAATAGTGGATCGATTGACTAAGGTAGCTCACTTCATTCCAGTTAAGACTACCTATGCAGGAGATAAATTAGCAGAGTTATATATGTCAAGGATCGTCAGTCTTCACGGAGTGCCTAAGAAGATAGTGTCTGATAGAGGAACCCGCTTTACCTCTCGCTTTTTGGCAGAGTCTGCACGAAGCCATGGGAACTCATCTCAGATTCAGTACTGCCTATCACCCTCAAACCGATGGACAGACTGAGCGTGTGAATCAGATTCTTGAGGATATGTTAAGAGCTTGTGCCTTAACTTATGGTGTCAAGTGGGACAAGTGTTTGCCCTACGCCGAAGTTTTCGTACAACAATAGTTATCAAGCCACCGCAAATGTCGCCTTTTGAAGCCTTATATGGAAGAAAGTGCGAACTCCTCTCAACCGGAAGGAGTCGGAGAAAGACAATTGTTTGGTCCCGCCATATTGCAAGAAGTCAAGAGCAAGTTCAACTAATTCGAGACAGTTGAAGATAGCTCAAAGCGCATGTAAGAGTTATGCAGATAATCGTCGCAGAGATTTGAGTTTCGAGCCCAATGATTATGTTTATCTCAGAGTCACCCCTCTCAAAGGAGTTAAGAGATTTCAAGTAAAAGGAAAGCTTGCCCCTAGATATGTGGGACCGTTCAAAATCTTGGAACGAAGAGGCGAGGTTGCCTACAAGTTAGAATTGCCTCAGTCTTTTGCTGGAATCCATGATGTGTTCCATGTATCGCAGTTGAAGAAATGCCTGCGTGTGCCAGAAGAACAGATGCCATTGGAAGCCATTGATTTGCAAGAGGATCTTACCTACAAGGAGCAACCAGTGAGAATTTTGGATATAGCAGAGCGTATCACGAGAAGCAAGATCATCCGTTTTTGCAAGGTCCAGTGGAGCCATCATTCAGAAGAGGAAGCAACTTGGGAGCGAGAAGAGGATCTGAAGTCCGAGTTTCCCCACCTATTCCTAGCTGCCGTAATCTCGGGTCGAGATTCCATTTAAGGGGGGGAGGTTTGTAACATCCCAAAATTTGAAGTTTTGGAATGTTTGAATTCAAAAATAATCAATTTGCATTCTCTTGAAATAACTCCAGCTTAATTTGAATTTCTAAATAATAAAAGGATTTAATTTGGCTAAACTATTCATCAAACTTAAGAATTTCAGTTCTTGTTGGGTTCCTTGTGCTCCAAGGAATTTTTCTGTATTTTTGGGGATTTTTCTGAATTTATTTGATATTTATTTGAATTTATTTGATTTTATTCGAATTTCTGGATTTTTCTTAATTCGAAAAGGTTTTATTTTCCAAAAGCTCTTGGGCGAATCTGTCCGCCCGTTCCCTCATCTGCAGCGTCCGGCCCTGCTCAGCTCCGACCGCCAGATCGCCTCGCCTATCTCGGCCGGCCAGCCAAGGCTCGGCGCGCGATGCGCGACAGGTGGTGGACGGATGCGATGCGCCACGCCGCACCGCAAACCCTAACCGCCGATCGAGTCCGGCCACCGACGCCTCGGCGTTCGTGCCGCGTCCTTTGCGCGTTCCCCGAGGCTTTAAAAGCCGAGCCGCACACCCCCCGAGGATTGCTGTCTCGCGCCGCTTCTTTTGCCCTCTTTCTCGCCGTCCGCAACGCCGCCGTTGCCCCGTGCGCTCTCGGCGGAGTTTGCCGCCGTGCCCGAGCCCTTCCGCCGCTTTGTCGCCGCCGGCGACGCTCTCGCCCGCCGCCGGTGTCCTTGCCTTGCCGCGTTGTCACCTACCCGCTCCGCCTTGCCGCGCCGATCCGTTCTTTCTTCGCGCGGGCCGTGTCTTCTCGAAGTCCGGTGAGCACCGCGCCGCTTCCTCGCCGTCGTTCTCCGTCGAGACCGTGGCCTTCCGATCGCTGCGGCGCTCCCGATGCGGCCACGTCTCCTCCGCCGCACCCCTGGCTCCTGGGCCGTCCGATCTGGCCGGGTCGCTAGATGCGCGCCGCGTGGGTGCTTACATCACCGCTGCGTCTACCGAGCTCGCGTCGGCCAAGCGACGTCGGCCGTGCGCCGGCGGCGACGGTGAACCCACCAGCGCTGTGGACCGAGTTCACCGTGAACTGGTGACGTCGGCGTTGCGCAATAAATTCCTTTTTCAAGACAAAATAAATCCAGAAAATTTTCGCCATACGAACTCCGATTGAGGCGATTCAAGTTTCTAAAATTTTCTAAAATCAAGATCTATCTTCCAGAGCCATTTATTTTCAGTTTTGAGCTTGTTTGAGTCTCTGTTTTGTATTTATTTGGTTTCATCGCTTTTTTTCGGTAGACGCTAATTCCGAGGAGCGAACGAAGACTTCAAGACCAAGATTCAAGACTAGATCAGCAAGGCAAGTCGTAATCCTTTGATCATATTGATCCTATGTTTGCAAAGTAATTTATTTCATACACTTGCATGCTATTTACGTATCAATGTTTATTTAATGGGAGTAGATGTATGCCTAGTTGACACTATGCCACCTTGATTATTGGGATGCCATGTATCCATTGATAAACCTAGGTTGGGACATTATTAGTTGGACATAATCATTATACCAACATTGGGTTATCGTAGCTATGCTTAGACATGCTTACATACGCTGGGATTCATGTCACATGTTGAATAATGTTAACCTTGACTTAATGAGATATTGAATCGTGGCCGTTAGCCACTGTTGTAAATTTGTTGTACCATGGCGGGTTTGCCATTGGTCTTGGTTGAACGAATTGTTTTCCTCGCAAGTGATCGTGCGATAAAGGGGTGCTTTCTAGCACGTTGGGATGTGGATGTCTTGCCCGAGACAACTTAAGGACTTAATCTTGTGCGCCATTGAACTGGTCTAATCGTACTACCACATGTCCGAATGGGACAGACCTAGCCGATTAATTTGTAATGTCTAGTCTTGAGTATCGCCAATGGTGGTGTGGGTTCCGGATGGACGGGTAGATTCGCAAGGCGCAAGAGGGGCCCTAATGGCGAAACCTTAGCGAGCAAGATCGAGTTTAGACAATGCATTGTAAAGGCTCTGTCATGATATCTCTGCGACACACCAAAGGAAGTGTGTTAGTAACGCTTGCACAAAGAGATGTTCATGTCTTGTGGGTAAAGTTGTACAACCTCTCCGCAGAGTGTAAAACTATTCGAATAGCCGCGTCCGCGGTCATGGACAAAGCCCGGGAATTTCACATGGGGTATAGAGTATTTCATGAAAAGTGGAATGTGGAATTGTTGGGATGTGAACGGGGAGTTCACTGTTGTTTTGTTGTCTATCATTGATCTATCAGTTATTTATTTATGTTTTCATAAAAATGCTTTCAATCTATTTATTGTATTTCAATTCAAGTTATTGCTTTACGCAAAATAAACTATATAGCCATCCTTGTCAAGCCCGCATAAATATATTGCATCAATTCCCTACGGCTTGTCGAGTACCTTTGTACTCACGGCTTTATGCCCTTGTTGATCGATTTGTCAAGGAGATAATGAATCTCATGAAGAGGAATTCTATGAAGACTACGTGGATTAGGAAGGCGTTCGCACGATTGCTCGTGGCATGTCGAATGGTTCAAGTTATCTTTTCCGCTGCAATAGTATTTGTTTCTTAAGCCCTTAAGGCACAATGGTGTAAACATTGACCATAAGGTCGTTTGCTTTATTTAATAATAATTTGCTTCTTCTTAGTTAATTCGTTGTATGGAATGATATTACATCTGTGTTTCCACTGTGTGCACTAGCGTGATCCTGGACTAGTGCAGTATACACAGAGGGTTTCGAATTTGTAAATCCGGGTCCCGACAATTTACCAACGCTAATTAATCTAACCAGATAATTACTCTACCAATGACTTACCAGCGCTAATTAATCTAACCAGGTAATTACTCTACCAATGACTTACCGGCGCTAATTAATCTAACCAGGTAATTACTCTACCAGTGACTTACCGGCGCTAATTAATCTAACCAGGTAATTACTCTACCAATGACTTACCTGCGCTAATTAATCTAACCAGATAATTACTCTAACACTTACTTACCAACGCTAATTAATCTAACTAGGTAATTACTCCAACAAAGACTTACGGTACTGGTCGCTTCCTTCTCTTCGCTATGGTCGCTCTTTCTCTTCGCTTGCCAAGCACCTCTCCGTCGCCCGCTTGCCAAGCTTTCTCGCACACTCCACCGCTACCCTCCCTCTATTTATTCGTGCTCAGAGTGCCAACCGCGCAATGACAAGCATGCATGCAAAGAGGGATGCACAACCATGCATGCATGTGAATAATTAGCAAAAGCAAGCATGCATGCAAATAATCAAGAACGACAAAAAACTTTGGTGAGCAAAGCAACCAAGTGATTTGGTGATGATTGGCAAGGGCCCAGGCCATAGACGGCACTGGTGTGTTTGGCTATGCCATAGCCGCATGTGGTGTGCTTGCTATGGCATAGCCGCACACTGTGTTGGTTATGCGTTGCGTCCGTCAAAGCCGCCATCGCTGCCATTTCAGTAAATACGCAAAAAAGTTGTCCAAAACTGATAATATACGGTATACAATTGACTGTATTTGAAATTTCCCCATTCAAAATTGATAGTGTTATATATGTATGTATATACATACATATATATGTATACAAATATATATACACGTGACATCTATTAATATCATGGTTCCATCTTTATGTTTTTTATATGGCAATATTAGTCGATAGCTATTTAATAAGTTTGGAATTAAGGTGACAAGAAAATTACTAATACCGCATCTATTACAACATTTAGTTCCACTATATACCACCATATTATTCTTAAACTCTAGTACCTCTCCATATCTTCACCCTTTAAACTTTTGATACCTAGTGTTACTACTTTAATATATATTTTGATGCCTTCTAAGAATAGTAAAAAGCCTTGAACCCAAAACAAAGACAATAAGCAAACCAAAACCAAAATCCTACGAGGTCATCAATTTTGGACCGGAGGAAGTACTATACACCAATCAAGAGCCATGTACCCGGACATCCATAGTAATATTATTATGTGTTTACTAGTAGTTTGACTTAATGCGGGAGCAAATCTAAAACTTTTGGTGGTGGCAGGCAAGAGAAATCCTGGCGCAAACTTGCAAATGTAGGGAACGCTGCCACGTCGGTGTTTACCTGTCCAGATTCCACAGTGCCAGTTGAAACAAGTGCCGTAAAAAACGGAACACGGTAGTCTGGCGGATAAAGTACTGTCAAATGATTAATCGGAATACGGACGATTAATCGGAATTACGCAGATAATTCATAGTTCCATCTTATGTAGGTACATATTTGATGGTTATGCTAGTCTAAGAGATATTTAAATGCATTCTACTTATATAACTATCAAAATACATGTATTAGACTTTAATTATACCATAATGACTTCATTAGTAACACAAAACAATAGCAAGATCAATCGGCAGACAATTGTAGTTTTGCACTAAAGTACGGCTTGCAATTAAGTTTACGCCATAGTTTAAAAACATGCAACATTACAAAACTAGAGTAGGCTTTACACAATGACAACCAAAAGAATAGATTTGGAGCTATAGTTTTGCACTAAAGTACGACTAGCAACTAGAGTATTTGTTGGATACGAACACCAGATTTGGAGTCGACAAATTAGCGCTAACACACACATGCAGCCTGAGGGTAAACAAAACCGCGAAACCGCTCGAAAACCACGGTTTTCGTGCGCATCGCTATGTTCGAAATCAAAACCGCTCGTAAACCGGTCTATTAAAAATTAATTTTAAAATTTTTGAAAAATTTATGTGCTAGGTTTTTCGTCAAAACCGCAGTTTTTGACGAAACCGCCACAAAAACCGTTTTGCGATGAACATTCAATTTGCAGCGGTTTTTCTATTTTTTTGGAATTTTTCAAAAAATTTGATTTTTAACCCTTCGATTTTTGACGGTTTTGAGTAGTTTTGCGGTTTTCGTACCGCAAATTTCAAATTCGGTTTTGTGAACCCTTCTAGTACTAGTCTGCATCATGTGCGATCAAAGGAACAGAGCAAAAGACATATGTCATATTAGAACCTTAATTTGCATTGCTAATTAAGAAAGAATGTAACTACCGGCAAGTCCAAGACAACGAAGCGACTGGTGATGTGGTCGTGTTCTTCGGAGATGAACTTCAAGACTTCACATTTGATGAATATTTCAATCAAGGAGCAGGAGGAGATCAATAAATTGAGAGATCAGGAGAGGAATCGATGGAGAATAAACCCAAATTTGCGAGGGCGATGAAGGCTAAGAGTCGGCAGTCTGGACTGGAGCATCATTGGGTTGTTTGTAACGTTTTATGAAGCCAATTAAACGGAAACAGCCGACTAATTGACTAAATAGGCTAATTACGCGCTCTAAAGCGTTAATGTCTCTCCGATCGATACATGCGGTACGTTTTACTTGTCGTATCCGTATAATCGGCCGACTAAACGGCTGTAACAACCGTTTTTCAATACACTTTGAAACTATAGGGAAATTTATAATTCCCTTAGGATTTTTATTCTCACTCAAAAAAAATTTTATGTCCCATGGGTTTTGATTTCAGCCCTGGGGAAAATTAGAGACCCTAGGGACACTGACGGATTCAAGTAGTGGCTGCACGCAAACATAAGTCCTTAGATGGCTGACGGTGATTCCAAACTAATTCGACTCTTCAAGAAACACAAGTTACACAGCAGATCATGTCCGTACTTGTGGTCTCTAACTCTGCATTCTGGCACGCCCAAACCACTGTTTTGCACCAAATAACTCCCTCAATGAATAAGAACCGGACACCCACAAAGGAAAATTAATGGTCTTAATTCAAAGCGTTTCCATTTCGAAATAATTAAAATCAAAGCGAGAACAATCAAGGTGACAAGACGCCGTGAAAATACCACGATAAACAATCTCAGCCCACAATGCAAAAATGAGCGAAAACCGATTTTCTCAGTGGGGTACAAAATTCGTGTTCATTGGTAAACTTTTTCAGAATTTTATATTTAAGTATAAAAGAGTTCACACCCAAGTTGTACCAGAAAAGCTAGCTCCTTTGGCCTGGTGGAAACGCACTGGAAATTTTTTATTCCACTCTGATAATGTTTTCTCTGGAAAATACTTTTACTACCTCCATTCCACTTTTTTTGTTTGTCTAGTCATTGACCTCATCTTCCATTCACACCCTTTCTAATAATATGTTAGTTAAGTTCGTTAAAAATATAATTAGTGATTTAGACTACAGTTTTTTTAGGCAATTTAATATACTTGTATAGTTTCCAGGTGACAATCTAAATACTACTGTTCATGGTCGAGCTCATTCGCCGCCTCGTCACTGACCACGGCCTCGCCGCGACCCTCGTCTTCACGGCCGCTTCTTCCTCCTACCTGGCCGTTGCCTCCACCGTGCCCGACGGCGAAGACTTTGTCGCGCTCCCGGCGTAGAATTCGCCTGCCGCCCTCTCCGTGTTCTCCCACGCCAGACGCGCCGTCGCTGCCAACGTGCCCCGCGTCCGCGCCGTCGCCGCGTCCTCCGCGGCGCTCGTCGTCGACATGCTCGCCGTGCCGGCATGCGAGGTGGAGGCGGAACTGGGCGCCCCGTGCTACATGTTCTTCACGTCGGCGTGCATGACGCTGTTCCTGTTCCTGCACCTCCCGGCGCTCGACGCGGCGTTTCCGGGAGTTCCAGGACGCGACGGAGCCGATCCGGCCGCCTGGGTGCTACCGTCCTACCACCTCTTAAAAAACGTTGCACTTGGTTATGAAAAAATCCGTTAAATAAATCGTTATATAGACACAAAGTCAATCTACATGCCACAAAATTTCAAATCTAAATTCCATATATACATTGAGAGAGAAAAAAAGAAAAATTTTGTTGAAAACGAAATACAAAAATTAAAAGGGAAAAATGAAAAGATAAAGGTACTATTCAGTGAATAAAAGAAGACAAATTCCCGTCTTTAGTTGAAATGTGGGATGGTTGATTATATCCTAACCAATCTGTTGAAGTACATTGTCCACGTTTCCTCAGCAACTTAAGCTTTTAGATAAATTGCTTAGCCTATGAAACTCAATAGAGCTTAATACTATGATCTAGCAATTTTGAAAAATGTTTCGTAACCAATTGCATCATTTTCCGAGTGGTGGTTGTACGATATCAGGTCTAACGGGTAGTAGCACTGGATATGTTCTCCATATTGTATATCTGTCAAAAATACATGGGTTGCTTGTATCAGACAAATTACAGTGCTGTTGTTTGTTCTTTTTGTAAGAATGGCAACCATCACAGCATCAGTTCTTCTATCAGAATAAAGGGATTGTTCTTTTATCAGATATTGACGTATCACAATCACTGCACGGCAATGGCTACTTCAGTAAACGCACTCCTCTGTAATGCGTCAAGAGTCGAAGCCAAAAGAAATAAAACATAATTGTGGTGGCTTCATGAGCTGCAAAAACCGTTTTCAGGCTTTGAAAGGGATTCATGCTGGAGCACTAAAGTTTAAGATTTGTGCATCTCTGATCATGAGCTACAAATCGAACACCCATTAAAATGCTAGAAAGTAGAAAAAGACAACCTTTTGCAAAAGTTCTACTCGTTTTAGGCAACTTCAGTGTGAAGGTTTCCTCTACTGTATCCTGATCTGCATGGTCGTCAGCTCGTTACGTGGTCAGAAAGGTCATTGTCATGAAGTTTGGCAACTCTCCCTAGAATCGACCTCAAAACGTATAGAATCAAATGCTTGACATCCAAGATCTCATACGTATCCCGGCAACTTGAGCTCATCTACAGCATATTCTAGCCTTGGTGACAATAACAACTCTGTTGCACTTCAAGATGAGAGAACCACAGACGGCTCATGGTCATGGGAGCCAACAGTTAAAAGCATAGCTCTATGCTGGCCATAAGAATTGTTGCATGATGCAATATTAATGGCTACTTCTAAAAACAACCAACTTGAGATAGCCCCTCGAACCTTGATCCCCTGACCTGAGGCCCCGAAAGACGAGGTACTGTTCCCTCTGCATTTCAGCATTACATGAAATTTCAGACATCAATGGTAATATAACAGCTCAAGTACAAACATTGTAGTCGATATTCTTCACTACCTTCTAGCACAAGCTGTGATCGGGCCAAAAGACAATACCTGGCCAAAGGTGCTTCAAGGGAAAGAAAAATTCTACTTGGTAGTCCATAAATTAAATAGTGGCATGTACGAAATCATGTCTAAAAAACATTGGATAAACAAAACAGTGTGACACTTTCTCAAGATATCCAACTTACAATGAGAGGTAACCAACAGCTAGCATCCGAATTATCAGAAAAGTGCAATTGTTCTTTTGCAAGAACACCTGGTAACCAGCAAAGCATCAGTTCTTTTATCAAGATAACGCAATTGTTCTTTCATCAAATAGCGAGGCATCAGAACTAGAGCAGCATAATGGCTCCTTCAGTAAATGTGCGCCTGTGCGATAAATCGATGTCTTGATGAGTCAAACAAACAAAAAATAAAAAAATGTAAACTTGGTGGCTTCATGACCTGTAAAGACCATTTAAAATTTGTGCATCCCTCACCATGAGCAACTAGTCAACACCCTTTCAAATGATAGGAAAAGCCACCCTTCAGTATGCAGGGGTTCCTGTGTTGTACTGTATTCAATTCTGTAGGATCCTCACCTGGTTGAAACTAACTAGGTACACTTGCGCGCTGCGCTGCATCAAGTGGATTTTGATGGGAGTACTCAGATAGCAAAACGAATCTCCACAGTAGATGTCATTTTTCCTTTGACGAAACATAAAACAATATAAGAAAAACAGAAATAATCACAATTCTAGAATTTGCAGGAGACCTTTTTCCCAAAAACGGCGAATGAGAACAAGATTTCAGAAAATTTATGGGCTTTTCAGAAAAACGGGGATTCAGGACCTGAGAGGAATTTCTAGAACCACATGATTTTTTTTTTGCAAAAGATCTCGATCTAGGTCTGGATGCAATTTTTCGGAACTATAAAGTCTTTTTCACAAAAGAGCCCGTTGAGGGTCACAACACAATTTCGAAATTCACATATGCCTTTTTACAAAGTCGATAACGTGGCGCGATTGCCAACCATAATAAAATACAATGGCAACATGTGAGGAGGAAAATCAGGAAGTGTAACACACGGTAACTACCTGTAGCGAACACAGTGCAGGATTGCCGTAGCAAAAAATACTTCAACGTTTTGGACTTAGCATTGAACTGTAGCAGCAAATCTGGACCATTCTTTTTGATCGGACGGTTGAGGATCAACTAAAGTCAAGGAACTGTACTCTTCTGCATTCAATGCTCCATATAACAGGTGTTCCCAATCCATCAATTCCACCTATGTACGAAGATTCATAAAACGATTCTTGAAAGCCAGGGAAGCACGATAAAACCCGGTGGCAAGAGGTGAGGAGAACCGAGCGTAGCACACCTGTCTTCTAGCGCGTGGTGGCTCTCAGTCCACCCGTGTTCGAACTTTGGTTTGGTTGTAATGATCATGGGATAAAAAATAGGTATATACATGTGTACGTATTAAGGGCATGTTTGATTCTTGTAATTCAATCTACCTATATACATTAGAATCTACAATTCACTTTATATGTAATTCTGTGGATTCTAAATCTAGAATCCAAAATCAGTTTCTCTAAAGCCACAATCCAGAATTAGCTTTTGAAGAATCCAAAATAAAAACAAACGACCCCTAAGTGAGACAACGTGTATCTGTGCTCAGAGACTATGGAACGAGCACGTGGTCGCTCTCAGTCCACCCGTGTTCGAACTTCAGTTCTGTGTTGATGCTCACCAAATAAAAAATAGATACATACACGTGTACACTTTAAGTAGGACAAGATGTACCCGTGCTCACAGACCCTAATTAATTTCTTAGTATGTGTGTGCGTATGGGGCATGGAGGTAGTGCGTGTGAGTTATGTGTCTTTGTACCCAAAAAGAAATGTGTGAAGGAAGTTAGGGAACTGTAGCACTAGTTACTGCACTGTAGCAGAGACTTTTCATATTCTTGGAGGCAGCAAAATTTACATTGAGAAAGCATTAAGAGTTACAAAAAAATTAAGTGACGGAGCTACCAAATTTTAGTAATTCTTGTTACTATCTAAATGCAAATTTTGGTATCTCTCAAACATGGTAAAAGTCAAAATTAATAACCATCGTAGAGGATACATATTAAGTAGAACATGGATTACAAATGAAAATAACAGATTCTTTTATCATTTTCTTTTCTTGTGCAGCCATCCAAGATTAATACTTACAAATTAGTTAGATGTTTTATTGTTACCATATATCTGCATGATCAAGCAAATCTAAAAAGTTCTACACGACATCCGCATCTCACTATCTTATAAATCACAAATAGATGCTCTAACATACCAGGTCCTACAACAACAAAGGGCAAGAATAAAGCATGAAAGTGTTTTATCATTCTTTATGCATACGTGGAATTTATGACGTAGATGCCAGAGAAATTGTGAAAGAATATGTCAGCATTATTTTGCATTTGCAGACATCCTTGTTTTTCATATGAGCAAGAAAACCAAGTGGTTCACCAAGTAAAATTCTTATTATTTTCTTCGTAAATGAGAACCAAGCATAATTCCAATACAAGTGGTTTGAACAACGATCTTTGTCCGCTGCTTTATACAGCCCTCTTGTGTTATAAATAGGCCACCAATATTTTAAGAGAAACACGGCAACATTGGTACAGAGTTAGCTCCCGGGCTCCTGTGGCAGGACTACTAAAGCCTCCAGAGCAGAAGAATGGTTACTAGCATGCGTGACATAGCGGGAATTATAGGTATTTTTCTGTCCACAGGCTGCCTGTTAACTCACTTCATCTTTGTAACACCACCACGTTTCTTTCTTGCAGGATGTGCAGTTTGTACGCTTCTCTATGCAGCACCAATGTACACGATTACATCCTAAACTGTATGATAAGAAATACGGCATGACGTATTAATTGCTTACCGCTATATTTTTGTGACTTTTGTTTCCCAGATTAACTTTTAAGAGAGTGATAAAGAAGGCCAGTGTAGAAGAATTCTCCTGCATACCATATATCTTATCTTGGTTCAGCGCCCTCATGTACACTTGGTACAGCATTCCAGTGGTGAGCTCAGGGTGGGAGAACTTGTCACTCTGCAGCGTCTGCATACTAGGAGTACTCTTTGAAACCGCATTCATCAGTATATACGTATGGTTTGCACCGAGAGAGAAAAGGCAAGTTATCTGAAGAAATCATGCATGTTGTTCCTTTGGTATATTAATAATTTCTGTAGAAATTAGAAAGAACGACAGCGATGCTTCCGGATAGTACAGTAGAAAAAAAAACTATATCTGATACTTACTTGACCATGTTTACATCCATTAGAATATGGAATGCAATATATTGTTCGGTTCAAACTTTAATGTCAATCGGATATAGATTTTTTCCTTTCCTGCAACGTACTGCCTCCGTTTTTCTACTTGTCGTAAAACTTACGAAAAATATAATGATATGAAAATATTTTTTATGACAGATCTAGTAATAAAATTTCGATAACACATATCTAGATATTTTTTTTGTATATTTGCAATCAATGTTGTAAAAGGTTGATGGCACACATTCTAAAACGACGTGTGAAAAAGAACGAAGTGAGTAGCATTTGTTGAGGTCTTGATGGAACTCTGGCACACTGTATACTTTCACATTATTTTGGTCAACAAGATGTCACATGAGTGTGTAACTAATATTTCCAACATGTAAATTAATAAAGTGGTGGCTTCATGCATCAATTTATACAGGAAGCAATGGCTTCAAAGTAAATATGTAGTAATAGCTTACAACACCAAATTTTGATCTCTGTAAGCATGGTTGCCTAAGGACAGCAACACTTCGAATGTTTCATGACATGATGTTACTTATTCTGCTAAAAAGAAGATGATGTTACTTATTGTTCTGCGACACAAATAAGACAGAACAAACATCTGCCTTCTTGTCAAAGATTAGTTCCACACATCTAGTTAAAGTCATATGAATAATTACAAGTTTCAGTGCATGTGAATGTAGGTTTTTAAAGGATTGGATTATTCATGAGCTAATCAGTAATCCTATCACTATCTGATAATCTCTTTGCAGAAGCTTGTCCTGCTAATGGTATCTCTGATTCTGACAATCTTCGGCACGACTGTATTTTTCTCAAGCTTTTCAATCCACACCCACCGTATGCGTAAGGTGTTTGTCGGTAGTACTGGTCTAGTGACTTCCATATCGATGTACAGTTCTCCATTGGTAGCTGTGGTGAGTACTGTTCCTTATTGTGGCTTGAGAATCATGAATTACAGATTAAAAAATTAAAGGTTTCATGATAAAACCTGGCAACAAGAATATAAAATTGACTAAATGATTCGGAAAAACAACCATGTTACGAGCAGTAGAAAACTAGGATGTGTTCCATATGATCTAATATAATTCAATGAAATAATTACCATGTCCCAAAGTACTACAGCAACAAAATGCATTCAGATTTCAGATAGACATGGAAAAAACCAAAAGAAAAGCAAAGGCTTTCCGATGATACAATTAAGGCATTTTATTTCAAACATCTTAAAATTTGAATTTTGCGCACACCGCACAATTGCAGAAACAAGTTATGAGGACTAAAAGTGTGGAGTTCATGCCTTTCTACTTGTCACTGTTTACCTTCTTAACTGGATTGAGCTGGATGGCTTATGGACTCCTAGGAAGGGATCCTTTTGTCACGGTTAGTATAAGATTTTTTTGACCAACAAAATACATTATATATGTTATCATACTGACCTACTTGTTTTCTAATGAAGGCACCAAACTCTATTGGCTGTTTCATGGGTATCCTTCAGTTGGTGGTGTACTTTATTTACTGCAAATGCAAGGAAGTACCCAAAAAGCTTCATGACGTCGAGCAGGCAAATGTTATGAAAGTGGCAACCAGTCAGGCGGACACAAAAGGGCCTACTCCATAAACTCAACTAAATAGCCGTTTTTTCCTTCTCCAAAAGAAGGGCTTGTATCCGTGTCATGATGCGAGCAATCTAGCACCGCGACACTATTTGCATCGCAATGTAATACACCAGGGTACCGTTCATGTGGGACCGACCGGCATAGCATTTGCTTGACATTAAAGATAAGAATAATTAGTTTCCTTGTTACATGTATTAGGGATAAGTTTTCTAAATTTATATATTATTTAATTAAGGATCACAAGTCGAGCCATTTCTGTAAAAAGGATAGCCTTGTATCCATTATGAATCGCAAGAATGAATTAGTCTTTTGTCTCCCAATAGTTCGTTCAACAAGCAACAGAATGGCCACCTATCAAAATACATAGATTACTTTTAGGGTGTGTTTGGTTGACGGAATCCTCAGAGGCTTCTTAGGAATCCTTCCGTAATTATCTTGTGTTCGTAAAACAACCAGTAATCTGACTAAGGAATCCAGGACTACCTTGGGAACCAGATTACCATCAATTGCACGAATTTGTTTCCAGTAGAAAATGGTGTCACCCTTAGATTACCAAGGGAAATGAATATTTGCTATTGCGCTTTTATCATTTGCTTTAATTTGTCATTGTAAAATTTTGAACTTCAAGAATTCAAATCCAAATTTAAAACTTTTTCACAATATGAATTTTGAAACCAAAATATGAAGGATATGTATGACGATGTTGTGGCTAATGTCAGAACATATTATAGCTATACCAGTGACTTTCCTATTAAGATAAGACTACATCAATGATCAGCATTGAGCTTCTATATTTTTGCTCTAGTGATGGATGAAATCACGCCAACATACAAAGAGAGATTCTTGGTGTATGCTTTTTGCTGATGATGTGGTGTTAATTAATGAGAGTAGAGTAGGTGTTGATAGAAAACTTGAGTTATGGAGGAAGACTTTAGAATCAAAGTGTTTTAGACTAAATAGGACTAAAACTGAGTATATGAGGTGTTTTTTCAACGATGCTATGACAGGTAATACAGATATCATTCTAGATGGAAAGTAGTAGTACCTATGAAGGAAACTTTTCGATATTTGGGATCAATGCTACAGAGTAACGGTGAGATTGATAAAGATGTGAGCTATATGATATGAGTAGGGTGGTTGAAATGGTGCCAAGCATCGGTTATCCTATGTGATATAAAAGTCCCTTAAAAGTTAAAGGGTAAGTTCTATAGGACGGTGATTAGAAATGCGATGTTCTACGAAGCGGAATATTGGGAGACAAAAAGACAACATGTACAGAAGATGAGCGTAACAGAGATATGAATGCTGCGGTGAATCTATGGTCATACAAGGTGAGATCAAATTCGCAATGATGATATATGTGATAGGTTTGGGGTAGCACCTACTGACGAAAAGCTTGTTCAAAATCATCTGAGATGGTTTGGACATCTCTAACGAAGGCTTCCTGAGGTACCAGTGCGTAGTGGAATTTTAAGTCATCTTGAAAACATAAGAAGAGGTAGAGGTCGACCGAGATTGACGTGGGAAGGAGTTAAAAGAGACTTGAGGAATCAGAACGTTCCCAATGATTTGGCGTTAGATAGGAGTGCATGAAAGTTAGCAATCCACATACTGGAACCAAGACCCAATATTGAAGATTTAGGGGTTTTATTGACTTTAATCGGGTTTCATTCATAGTCTACCCCTACCTGTTTGGACAAAAGGCTTGGTTGCTCCTGTTGTTGTCTTTTGAATCCAAAATATCAAAATTTGAAACCAAGAATTTAGAAACTTAAATTTAGACACTTTAAATTTTAAAATTCAAATTTTCACATTTTGTCGGGACCCGGATTTGCAAATCCGAAACCCTCTCTGTATACTGCACTAGTCCCGGATCACGCTAGTGCACACAGTGGAAACATAGATGAAATATCATTCCATACAACGAATTAACTAAGAAGAAGCAAATTATTATTGAATAAAGCAAACGACCTTATGGTCAATGTTTACACCATTATGCCTCAAGGGCTTAAGAAACAAATAATTATTGCAGCGGAAAAGATAACTTGAGCCATTCGACATGCCACAGGCAATCGTCTGGGGAATGCCTTCCTAATCCACGTAGTCTTCATAGAATTCCTCCTCATGAGATTCATTATCTCCTTCAGCAACTAATCAACAAGGGCATAAAGACGTGAGTACAAAAGTACTCAGCAAGCCGCAGGGAATTGATGCAATATATTTATGCACGGCTTGACAAGGATGGCTATATAGTTCATTTGCAGAAAGCAACAACTTGAATTGAAATACAATAAATAGATTGAAAGCATATTTATGAAAAGATAAATAAATAACTAGTAGATCAAATGATAGACAACAAAACAACAGTGAACTCCCCGTTCACATCCCAACAATTCCACATTCCACATTTTATGAAACACTCTATAACCCGTGTGAAATTCCCGGGCTTGTCCATGACCGCAGACGCGGCTATTCGAATAGTTTTACACTCTGCAGAGGTTGTACAACTTTACCCACAAGACATGAAATCTCTTTGCGCAATCGATATTAACACACTTCCTTTTGGTGTGTCGCAGAGATATCATGACAAAGCCTTTACAATGCACTGTCTAAACTCGGTACTGCCCGCTAAGGTTTCGCCCCTTAGGGCCCCTCTTGCGCCTTGCGAATCTACCCGTCCATCCCGGAACCCACACCACCAACTGGTAGTACTCAAGGCTAGACATTGCAAATTAATCACCTAGGTCTGTCCCATACCGCACTTGTGGTAGTACAGTTAGGCCAGTTCAATGGCGCACAAGATTAAGTCCTTAAGTTGTCTCGTGCAAGACATCCATATCCCAATGTGCTAGAAAGCACCCCTTTACTTCACGATCACTTGCCCGAGGGAAAACAATTGTTCAACCAAGACCAATGGCAAACCCGCCATGGTACAACAAATTTTACAACAGTGGCTACCGCCACGATTCAATATCTCATTAAGTCAAGATTAACATTATTCAACATGTGATATGAATCCCAATGTATATATAAGCATGTCTAAGCATAACTAAGATAACCTGTGGTTGGTATAATGATCATGTCCAACTAGTAATGTCCCAACCTAGGTTTAACAATGGATACATGGCATACAACTAATCAAGGTGGCATAATGTCAACTAGATATACATCTACTCCCATTAAATAAACATTGATACGTAAATAGCATGCAAGTGTATAAAATAAATTACTTTGCAAACATAGGATCGATATGATCAAAGGTTACGACTTGCCTTGCTGATCTAGTGCTGAATCTTGATCTTCGAAGTCTTCGTTTGCTCCCTCGGAATTAGCGTCTACCGGAAAAGAAAGCAATGAAACCAAATAAATACAAAACAGAGACTCAAACAAGCTCAAAACTGAAAATAAATAGCTCTGGAAGATAGATCTTGATTTTATAAAAATTTAGAAACTTGAATCGCCTCAATCGGAGTTCGTATGAGCGAGAACGGGCCTCCGAAAGATTAAATTCAGAGAAAAAACAGAAAATCAGAATTTCTGGATTTATTTTTATACGGAAAAAGGTTTATTGCGCAACGCTGACGTCAGCCGGCTCTCAGTGGACTCGGTCCACGGCGCGGCCTCGGTTCACCGTGCGCTCGGCGCACGGCTAACGTCATCGCTGACGCAGGCAGATCGGCTGACGCGGCGGCCGACGCAAGCGGCCACGCCAACGCTGACGCGGCAAACCACGCGGCGTGCATCCAACGACGACGCGAGATCCGACGGCAAAGGAGCCAAGGCACGGGCGACGGTGACGCGGCGAAATCCGGGGCATCCATCGTGGATCGGACGGTCAAGAACGTCGACGGGGACCGACGGCGAGCGGCGGTGCACGACTCACCGGACTCGGGGAAGAAGACGCGGCGCCTAGCCAAGACGCGACGGATCGGGCGCGCGCGGGTGCAGATCGGGAAGAGCACGACGCGGGCAAGGTGAAGAGACCAATGGCGGCGGCGGGAATGCACCGGCGGCGAAGAAAGAGGCGGCAGAAGGTCTCGGGCACGGCGACGACTTCGGCGAGGTCGCACGGAGCAACGGAGGCTGCTTGGACGACGGGTGAAGGGGCAAACGAAGCGGCGCAGAGAGGCGATCCTCGGGAGGCGCGTGGCACTTTAAATAGGGGTCTCGGAGGCCGTGTCGACCGGACTCCAGAACAATGGCGGCTAGGGTTCGGTGGCGGCGGCGCAAACGCAGCGACGCGGAGCGATCCGGACGGACGCGGCACGATCGGACGGTTGGACGGGCTGGTGCCGGGCGAGGCAGCCGAGCGGGTGACGCGTCGCATGAGTCGGGCCGAAGCGGCCGGCGAGCCGGAGGATTCTACCGGGCCGAGGCATGGCGGAAGAAAGGTGGGCCGTGCGACGGCTGGAAAGGATTCGGCCCGACAACGTTTTGGAAATTAAAATCATTTTCCGATTTTATATAATTCCAGAAATCCGAATAAAACCAAATAAATTCAAATAAATATCAAATAAATTCAGAAAAATCCCCAAAAATACAGAAAAATTCCTTGGAGCACAAGGAACCCAACTAAAATTAATTCAAATTAAATCCTTTCATTATGTAGAAATTCAAACTAAGCTAGAATTAATTCAAGTAAAATACAATTGGTTCAATTTTGAAATCAAACATTCCAAAACCAAATTTTTGGGATGTTACAAACCTCCCCCCCTTAAATGGAATCTCGACCCCGAGATTCAAGCTGGCTAGGGAATAGGTGGGGAAACTCGGACTTCAGATCCTCTTCTCGCTCCCAAGTTGCTTCTTCTTCTGAATGGTTGCTCCATTGGACCTTGCAAAAACGGATGATCTTGCTCCTCGTGATACGCTCTGCTATATCCAAAATTTTCACTGGTTGCTCCTTGTAGGTAAGATCCTTTTGCAAATCAATGGCTTCCAATGGCATCTGTTCCTCTGGCACACGCAGGCATTTCTTCAACTGTGATACATGGAACACATCATGGATTCCGGCAAAAGACTGAGGCAATTCTAACTTGTAGGCAACCTCTCCTCTTCGTTCCAAGATTTTGAACGGTCCCACATATCTAGAGGCAAGCTTTCCTTTTACTTGAAATCTCTTAACTCCTTTGAGAGGGGTGACTCTGAGATAAACATAATCATTGGGCTCGAAACTCAAATCTCGACGACGATTATCTGCATAACTCTTTTGTCTGCTTTGAGCTATCTTCAACCTGTCTCGAATTAATTGGACTTGCTCTTCCGCTTCTTGCAGTATGGCAGGACTAAACAATTGTCTTTCTCCTGACTCCTTCTAGTTGAGAGGGGTTCTGCACTTTCTTCCATATAAGGCTTCAAAAGACGATATTTGCAAACTGTCTTGATAACTATTGTTGTACGAAAACTCGGCATAGGGCAAACACTTGTCCCACTTGGCACCATAAGTTAAGGCACAAGCTCTTAACATATCCTCAAGAATCTGATTCACACGTTCAGTCTGTCCATCGGTTTGAGGGTGATAGGCAGTACTGAACCTGAGATGAGTTCCCATGGCTTCGTGCAAACTCTGCCAAAAACGAGAGGTAAACTGGGTTCCTCTATTAGACACTATCTTCTTAGGTACTCCGTGAAGACTGACGATCCTTGACATATATAATTCTTCTAATTTATCTCCTGCATAGGTAGTCTTAACTGGAATGAAGTGAGCTACCTTAGTCAATCGATCCACTATTACCCAGATCGAGTCATAACCTGCTTGGGTCTTAGGAAATTCGGTAATGAAATCCATACCAATTTCTTCCCACTTCCACTGAATCTTCAATGGTCGCAGCAATCCTGCTGGCCTCGATGCTCGCCTTGACCTTCCGCGGACATCACAAAGTGCAACATACTCTGCAATCTCACGCTTCATACTAGGCCACCAATACCTTTCCTTGAGGTCTTGATACATCTTGGTACTTCCAGGATGAATGGAGTACAAAGTCTCATGCGCTTCCTTGAGAATCAACTCTTTAAGCTCTTTCTGATCTGGTACGCAAATACGCTTCTCATACCAAATAGTACCTTGTTCATCTTCGGTGAAACCTGGGGCTTTTCCTTTCTTCATATTGCTCTTGATCTCCTTGATATCGGCATCATCTACCTGTGCTTCTCGAATATGATCTTTCAACGTAGGGCGTACTTCCAAAGTAGCTAAATACCCTTCCTGAACCAATTCCAATCTAAGCTTCTGAAATTCCTTATGAAGGGCTGGTTGACTTTCCTTAATCATCAGAGTATTGCAGTAGCTCTTTCTACTCAAAGCATCGGCTACGACATTGGCCTTGCTTGGATGATAATGAATCCCAATGTCATAGTCCTTGATCAATTCCAACCATCTTCTTTGTCTCATATTGAGGTCGGCTTGGGTAAAGATATACTTCAAACTCTTGTGATCAGTATAAACTTCACAACGATTACCAATGAGATAGTGACGCCAAATCTTTAAAGCATGCACTACGGCTGCTAATTCCAAATCATGGGTAGGATAGTTAACTTCATGTGGCCTTAGTTGTCGCGAAGCATACGCTACAACCTTCTTATCTTGCATTAGCACACAACCAAGTCCTTGTCGGGATGCATCACAGAATATCTCAAAATCCTTCCTGTTATCTGGCAGGATAAGCACTGGGGCAGTTGTCAAACACTTCTTTAATTCTTGAAAACTTTGCTCACACTCTGGTGTCCAAACAAATTTCTTCTCCTTCTTTAAGAGTTGAGTGAGCGGTCTTAGCCTTCCTAGAAAATCCTTCTATGAAACGGCGATAATATCCCGCCATTCCAAGAAAACTTCGCATTGGGGTACCGTCTTGGGTGACTCCCAACTTAGCACATCTCGTACCTTACCAGGGTCAACAGCGACTCCTTCTGCTGATATGACATGTCCTAGGAAAGCAACTTCTTTCATCCAGAACTCACATTTACTGAACTTTGCATAAAGTTGATTCTCTCTTAGCTTCGTTAAAACTTCGCGCAAGTGATCCTCATGTTCTTCCTCACTCTTGGAGTAGATCAGAATGTCATCAATGAAAACAACAACAAATTTATCCAAATATTCCATGAATACCTTATTCATCATGGTCATGAAGTAGGCAGGGGCATTGGTCAGTCCAAAAGACATCACAGTATACTCAAACTGTCCATACCGAGTAACAAAAGCTGTTTTGGGTATATCCTCTTGATGAATCTTCAACTGGTGGTAACCTGATCTTAAGTCAATCTTCGAGAACACTCCGGCTCCTTGAAGTTGGTCAAACAAATCATCGATTCTTGGCAGAGGGTACTTATTTTTGATGGTGACCTCATTAAGTGAGCGATAATCTACACACATTCTCTGAGTTCCATCTTTCTTTTCAACTAAAAGAACTGGCGCTCCCCATGGCGAAGAACTTGGTCGAACAAAACCTTGATCTTGCAGCTCTTTAATCTGTCTCTTTACCTCAGCTAACTCATTAGGTGCATCCTATAAGGTCTCTTGAAATGGGTGGGGTTCCAGAACTAGTTCTATCAAGAATTCTATATCTCGGTCGGTGGCATCCCGGGCAACTCATCCGAAACACATCAGAAATTACCGTGATCGCACATCTTCCAAACTTATTCCTTTGGCACTACAAACTTTCATTCCTTCGGACTGATCTGAAGGGCTTGAACTTTTAACTTGGCTCCATCTGGACTGGTTAAGGTGATCTCTCTATTCCCACAATCCAAAACTGCTTGGTTCTTGGAAAGCCAATCCATTCCTAGGATCACATCTAGGGACTTGGTGTCTAGGACAATAAGGTTGGCTGAAATTCTACCCTCCAATTAATATCTTAACTTCGGGCAGCCTTGGTTCGTACTCAAATCGTAACTGGAGATTGCACTAGTAAAATAGTCTTAAGAGGCATTGTCTTTAATTGATGATTTGCGGCAAAACTCAGAAACAAGCGAATGCGTAGCTCGTAATCAAACAAAACCATGGCAGATCTTTGAGTTGACTAGGAGCTTACCTAGTATGACGTCTCAGTGCATCGGGCGTCCTCGGTGGTGACGTGATTCACACGGCCTCTTCCGGTGACGGTGGAGTCTGGTGGCTTGGTTGGGAGTCAGGGCACTCCACGCCCCGATCTGGGGCAGGGGTCTTAGCTGGCGTAGATCCCAAGTTGAAACGGACTGGCGTCACGCTTGCTTCCGGGCAATTATTGGCATAGTGACCGAGTTCATGACAGTTGAAACATGTGACTCGCGGTGGATTCTTGTTCCTCTGAGATGGATTGCTGTTGGTGTTGAGGTTGCGATTGCTTGAGGGAGCTGGGCGAGGTGCTGGTGCAGGGGTCCTGAATGTATTCGGAGGAGTGAAACGAGCAGGCTGTTGAGCATTGGTTCGACTCTCACGATGACTCGATGGGCTCCATGTCGCATCATCTTTCTCTTACGGATTCTTCCAATTCACGGCGAGATTCTTCAATGAGCATAGCTTTATCTACCAAGTGCTGAAAATCTGCATAGTCATTGCCAATGACTTGCACCTTTAGTCCTGGATTGAGTCCACGCTTGAATTTCTTCAGGCGAGCATCATCTGTGGCTACATCCTCTGGAGCGTAGCGAGCAAGTTGAGTGAATTTATTAAGGTATTCACTCACTGACATCCCTTCTTGCTTGAGCTCGCGAAACTCATTCTTCTTCATCTCCACTTTTCCATCTGGGATATGGGAGTGGCGAAAAGCATTGGAAAACTCTGCCCAAGTGATAGTCTGAGGGTCATCATGGGCGGCACTGTAGTTCTCCCACCATTCAGCGGCGGTGCCCTCCAGCTGATGAGCGGCATAGAGAACCTTCTCACGATTGGTGCACTGGGAAATTTCAAGCTTCTTCTCAATGGAGCGGATTCAATCATCGGCGTACAATGGTTCTGAAGAGTTGGAGAAATTTGGCGGACGAGTCCTCATAAATTCTGCTAGCTTGGACTGGAGACGAGCTTGAGGAGGTGCAGCAGCAGCTTGGTTCTGTTGGTTCAACAGGTTAGCTAGGCAGCTGCGATGCAGTTCTATTTGATTCATCATATTGTTCATGTTCTGCATCATTGTGTTCATTAGCTGAGTTTAAGCTGCCAGAAAATGTCCCATGTTCTGGTCTGTCACTGCTGGAGGTGGCGGTGGTGCATTGGGATTGGGGTTGGCGCTAGCACTGGCATCCGCTGGAGAACTGCGACCGGCTCCAGAACGAGTGTCAACCATCTGAGATGCAGCACAAGGGTTGATAGGGAAGAGGGAAAGCAGTAGACGAGTGGTAAGATCATCTAGGGGAGAAGGTAATACCCAAGAACAAAAGGACACAGCCGAAAAGGCTACAAATTAAAGAGGCAAATAAAGCTTTTCCAATTAAAGGTATGGTTGCCACACCGTGCTTGGGGCAAGGGGTACAACATACCAGGCACACAAGCAATGAAAATCCTAGTATACGCGGACTAAACGTAACTGAACTGAAAAGGGAAAACATGCTCAAACACCGTTGAGCACAAAACCTTATCTTATATGGTAGTCTTCTGATAAGTCTTTGATGGCTTGATTCATCGTCTCCTTGATTTGATTCCTTGCAAAAGGCTCGAGGTTTTGAGAAGTTTCATAAGATAAGTTCAATTTAAATTTCAAATCAATGTCTCAGCAAAGGAGAGAAATAAGAACCTAAGAATAAGACGAGAAGAGATGAAAACTATTAAGTACCAATTTGTTGGTTTGATTTAGAAAATAATTTTGAAGACCATGCTAACTAGGATAGCGACCTACAGTCGATATGGCTCTAATACCATCTTTGTCGTGACCCGGATTTGCAAATCCGAAACCCTCTGTGTATACTGCACTAGTCCAGGATCACGCTAGTGCACACAGTGGAAACATAGATGAAATATCATTCCATACAACGAATTAACTAAGAAGAAGCAAATTATTATTGAATAAAGCAAACGACCTTATGGTCAATGTTTACACCATTATGCCTTAAGGGCTTAAGAAACAAATAATTATTGCAGCGGAAAAGATAACTTGAGCCATTCAACATGCCACAGGCAATCGTCTGGGGAACGCCTTCCTAATCCACGTAGTCTTCATAGAATTCCTCCTCATGAGATTCATTATCTCCTTCAGCAACTGATCAACAAGGGCATAAAGCCGTGAGTACAAAAGTACTCAGCAAGCCGCAGGGAATTGATGCAATATATTTATGCACGGCTTGACAAGGATGGCTATATAGTTCATTTGCAGAAAGCAACAACTTGAATTGAAATACAATAAATAGATTGAAAGAATATTTATGAAAAGATAAATAAATAACTGGTAGATCAAATGATAGACAACAAAACAACAGTGAACTCCCCGTTCACATCCCAACAATTCCACATTCCACATTTTATGAAACACTCTATACCCCGTGTGAAATTCCCGGGCTTGTCCATGATCATGACGCGCTATTCGAATAGTTTTACACTCTGCAGAGGTTGTACAACTTTACCCACAAGACATGAAATCTCTTTGCGCAATCGATATTAACACACTTCCTTTGGTGTGTCGCAGAGATATCATGACAAAGCCTTTACAATGCACTGTCTAAACTCGGTACTGCCCGCTAAGGTTTCGCCCCTTAGGGCCCCCTCTTGCGCCTTGCGAATCTACCCGTCCATCCCGGAACCCACACTACCAACTGGCAGTACTCAAGGCTAAACATTGCAAATTAATCAGCTAGGTCCGTCCCATACCAGACATGTGGTAGTACGGTTAGGCCCAGTTCAATGGCGCACAAGATTAAGTCCTTAAGTTGTCTTAGGCAAGACATCCTGTCGGGACCCGAATCTGCAAATCCGGACCCTCTGTGTATTCTGTGCTAGTTCAGGATCACGCTAGCACACACAGTCATACAGGGTTGCACATTACAGACATTCACAAAGATATAAGAATAAATAGTGCAAACATGTATATAAATCGAGTTGTACGACCTTATGGTCTCCTTACAGATAAGTCAGCCACACAGGGCTTACATTATTCAAAGTAAAGAAATAGCAGTGGAACATAAGTAAAGGTCGTGGAAGCCTTCATCTTGCCACAGGCACCCGACTGGGCTTGCCCCCTAGTTGTTCGTATCCTCGATGTACTCCTCCTCCCAAACTGGTGTTGTCTCCTCCACTGATGTTGGGGTTGATAAGCAAGGTGGGGTGAGTACACAAGGCACTCAACAAGTAATGCACAGAATGCAGTGCTATTACTACATGCAAAGCTTATTCCAAAGGGTTGGCTTAAATGGTTCTTTTGCATCAAACAACAATTTTAAACCAATATCTTAATTTGATTAAAGCATTGGAACAGTTATAAGTAATACTAATTTCTTCAAATGGTTTTTCTTCGAAGATTCTCGGCACACAGCCTTAACAGTTCATTTTTAACACTTGGCACACAGCCACCCTTCCCACATTTTGTTTATGAAAATCTACCCCTTGACTGTAATCCCCGAGCAATGCTCAATACCGTGAGCACGGCTATTCGAATAGTTTGACACTCTGCAGAGGTTGTACACTTTACCCACAAGATACAGCCGCTCACCAAATAGGTGATTGTCTACAACAAAGCTTTTCAGGAACTTCTACCTTAACCAAAGAACCTCTCCGGTATTGCCTTCACTATCACTTCCCTCACAGAGCAAGTATAGGACCGGCCAATCACCGTTGGATGGGCACCAAGCCGTTACACAGCACGCTCCCCATACAGATACACCCTATGTCTTGTCACCCCGAGGTATCGGAGGAAAGATATCGAACCCTAGTCAACTAGGTCTGTCCCATATCGGACAAGTGGTTGTACGGTGACTCGGATCAAAGGCTTGCAAGGTGAAGTCCTTAATCGACCAAGGCAAGGCTTCCAACACTCAACATGGCACACGGCCCAATGTGGCACACAGACTCACATCACTCATCAACCCAAAGCCACACAGCCCACCAGCACACTGACCTCTTGCCACTTGCCCTAGTCTAAATCATTTCCCACCAGTTGATTATTGTGCAACACATGCGGCCAATAACTCAACATCGATGCGGAACCACACAGTCATTGTACCTCAATCTCATCATGTGGCATCATCACACCACTTTTCAAAATACATTCAAAGTCTTTAATCAAGATTGTAGCATTTTTAGAAAGATCACTCATGATTCGTTGCAAGGCTAAGCATCTACTCACGGTCTAGCCTCCGTGTTGGCACAATATTAACATCCAACTAATATAATCAACTTAGGGTGACAATGATTTAGGGCATACAATTAATAATTCAAGGTGGCATAACAAAATGGGTTGATTAACTACATTATCCCGAATCAATTTAAATTCATTTTAAATAAATAAGCATGCATAGTTTCAAAGCATAAACTACATTTTAAAAACCTGGGATCAAAATGATCAAAGCATCACTTGCCTTCAAAGAGTTGCTGGTCTTGTTCCGAAACTTGGTCTTGAGCGACGAATTCTTCCTCGAAACTTTCCGGCAAATTTGCGTCTACGCGTACAAACAAAATATGCAATAAATAGCTAATAGAGAAGACTAAATGACCTAAAAAATTCAAATAAAATTCATCATTAAATAGCTCACAATTTTATGAATTTTTACAAATTTGAATCACCCAAATCCGAGTTAAAATGCCAAAGTTATAGCCATTTGAAGTTTGAATAAAATCTGAAAATACAGAAATTAAGAAAATCCGGTTTTTCTGAATTATTTTTATACTGGAAATTCGCTTTTATGACTTCAGCACCGCGTCATGATGACGTCAGCACAGAAATAAATTTCAGTCGAAATATTTTTATAGTTAAAAAAAAATATTTATGATGTCATCGCTGACGTTAGCTCGACACGTGGCACGCCCAGAGGCTGCCACATCGTTCTGGTCTATGGACTGGGTCCACGGTTCTGCTCTGGTGCACCGTGGACTTGGTTCACAGAACAGTGTAGCCACGCGGCAAAATCCGGACCGTTCGCTAAAATCGACGGTCAGATCCTATGCCTGCGCGGCTCAGCGACGCCTCGATTTCCGTACGGCCACGCGTCACGCATCGAACGGTCCCCTCGGATGCAACGGCCAATGCACGCGCGGACTCGGCGACGCTTCGGATACGCAGCGACACGCGGCGCAATCGCAACGGCTCGTTTGAAATCAACGGCCGAGATTGGTCACGCTACGGTCAAAGGAAACACGCGGCCGCACGCGATTGGTTGGAGGTGCGGCGCTATCACCGCCGCACGTTCAAATTTGAACGGCGCGGATCCTAGGGCAAAACCAGATCTGAACTCAACCGTTTAGATCCGATCCAACGGCTCAGTTCACGGAGTGTTTACTATACATGGCGCGACGTGGCTCAATCCTACGCGCATAATAACGATCCAACTACGGTGAGATGTAACCAAGTTACGAGACTTGATCTAATCTCTACCGCTCAATCCGGATCTAACGCATGCAGATCTACTCTAGAAGAACACAAGGAAAAGTGGCGTGGGCGAACGAGCGTGCGATGAAGATCGGACGGACGACAAAGCTTCGTGCAAAGCGGCGGCGGCGCAGAAGAAAAGGTCGCCGGAGTTGAGGAAGATGACGCAGCCCACGGCGCCACGGGCTTCTCCGCGTGATGAAGTGGCTCGCTCGACGCGGCTTGGCGGAAGGATTACTCCGGTGACCTTGGCGGCGGCGGAGAGAAACCGGCGCGAAGTAAGCGATTTAAAAACGCGGCGGCACAAAGACGCAACCACGGCGAGCTCGCCAGCGCTAGAGAGGGTCTCGGCGTGCGCGCGAGGAGTCAAAAGACGCGCGTGAAGGTCTCGCACGACGCCATCAATGGGGACTTAAGGGCTGCCTCGGCGGCGCGAAATCGCGGCGAAAATCACGGCCATCAAAGCCCACGTCTCCGGCGATCTCGCGGGGACGAAGTGACGTGGCGCAATCCTGCAGCGTCCGTCGCGGCGACGATCCAAGGCTCACGATGCAGCGCGTGGCGCACTCACGAGCATTCGATCCGGATCGGACGACTTGGGTGGGCGGCGCTAGGGTTTCGCAGCGGTTGGGCGGCGACACGCACGAGAATGGGCTCGGCCCCCATCGTTCATCTGATTTTTAAATCATTTCACATTTAAAATAATTCTAGAAATTCAATTAAATCATTTGGAGCTTTTAAAATAGCGTAAAAATTCGGAAAAATTCGAAATTACTTTGAGTTGTTTGAATTCCATTAAAATATTTGCAATAAAACTTTGCAAAAACTTTTCCATTATTTAATTGTTTTCAAGAAAAGTCCTATTTGAATAAATCCAAATAAACTTAAATAAATTCCCAAAATTCAAAAAATCAAAAATACTCCAAAATTTAAATTAGAGCAAAAATTAGGTGTTACAAACCTCCCCTTAATGAATCTCATCTCCGAGATTCGGGGCTGTCTACAGAAATAGGTTAGGGAACTCCTTCAGATCTTCTTCACGTTCCCACGTTGCTTCACTTTCCGAATGATTGCTCCATTGAATTCTGCAGAAACGTGTTGACTTGTTCCTTGTCTCTCCGTCCATTACGCCCGAATCTTCATCGGATGTTCTTTGTAAGTCGATCTTCTTGCACTCAATTGCCTCCAAAGGTGTTTGCTCTTAGGTACTCAAGACACTTCTTGATTGTGATACATGGAATACATCATGCACTCCGCCAAAGATGGCGGTAACTCAAGCGATAAGCATCTTCACCTCTGCGGCTCAAGATCTTGAATGGTCCGACATATCAGGTGTGAGCTTTCCTTTGCATGGAACCTTCTAACTCCTTTGAGAGGCGTGACTCTAAGGTACACAAAATCTTGGGTTCAAAGCTCGGTTCCTGCGACGGTTGTCAAGATAACTCTTCGCCTTGATTGTGCAATCTTCAATCTTTCCACGATCGAGCGACTGTTCTTCCGCTTCTGAAGAATGTCGGTCCAAAACATGTCGTTCACTGTCTCATTCCAATTCAATGGTGTTCGACAGACCGACCATACAAAGCTTCAAATGGAGACATTTGTAAACTACTTTGATAAGCGTTGTTGTAACTAAACTCAAAGATAAGGCAAACACTTGTCCCATGAGGTGGAATATGCTAAGGCACATGCCCTCAACATATCCTCTAATATCTGATTGACTCTCTCAGTTTGTCCATCTGTCTACGGATGGTATGCTGTACTGAAGTTCAAACGAGTTCCCATCGCTTCATGTAGCTTACCCCAAAATCCGGAGGTAAATTGGGTACCTCTGTCTGACACTATTTTTTTCGGTACTCCATGCAAACAAACAATTCTTGACATATAAAGTTCTGCTAACCGGTCTCCGGAATAAGTGGTCTTCACGGGTATGAAATGTGCCACTTTAGTTAAACGATCTACTATGACCTATATGGAATCATATCCACTTTGCGTTCTAGGCAATCCGGTTATGAAATCCATACCAATTTCTTCTCATTTCCATTCAGGTATCTTTAGGGGTTGTAACAGCCCTGCTGGTCTTTGGTGCATAGCTTTGACTCTTTGGCATATGTCACATATTGCAACGTATTCGGCGACTTCTCGTTTTATGCTTGGCCACCAAAATCTCTCCTTTAAATCTTGATACATTTTCGCACTTCCTGGATGAATTGAGTACTTGGAGTCATAGGCCTCCCCCAGAATTAACTGCTTCAACTCCTTTTTGTTCGGCACACAAATGCGCTCTTTAAACCACATAGTACCTTGTTCATCCAGTTTGAAATCTTTTGCTTTGCCTTCATCCATTTTGCCCTTAATTCTTTTGATCTTATCATCATCTTTCTGCCCTTCCATGATCTGATCTTCCAGGGTAGGTCTTACTTCCAAAGTTGCTAGGAATCCTTCTGGTACCATTTCCAGTTCTAATTTCTGGAAATCCTTACACAATTTTGCCTGACTTGTTTCCAACAGCATATTTACACTGTGGTTCTTTCTGCTCAAGGCGTCTGCCACCACGTTGGCTTTACCCGGATGGTAGTGAATTCCCACATTATAATCCTTGATTAACTCTAACCATCTTCTTTGCCTCATATTTAGGTCAGCTTGTGTGAAGATATACTTAAGACTTTTATGATCAGGATACACTTCACATCTATTTCCGATGAGATGATGACGCCATATCTTTAGTGCATGCACTACGGCAGCTAATTCCAAATCATGAGTCGGATAGTTCTCCTCATGTGGTCTCAATTGCCTTGATGCATAGGCAATTACCTTCCTATTTTGCATCAACACGCATCCCAATCCCTGACGCGATGCATCACAATAGATGTCGAAGTCTTGATGAACGTCAGGTAAAACTAGTACAAGTGCCGATGTTAATCTTCTCTTCAACTCGAAAACTCTTCTCACACTCGGTGTCCATAGGAATTTCCTTTCCTTTTCAACAATTGCGTAAGAGGTCTCGCAATCGTAGAGAATCCTTCGATGAATCGACGGTAATACCCCGCCATTCCAAGGAAACTACGGATTTGGGTTACCGACATGGGTTGTTCCCAATGTAGAACTGTCTCCACTTTTTTTGGATCTACCGCAACTCCTGCTGCAGTCATTATGTGTCCAAGAAATTCAACCTTATTCTTCAGAAATCACATTTGCTAAATTTTGCAAACAACTGTTGCTCTCTCAACTTTTCAAGGACTAGCCTCAAATGCTCGGCGTGCTCTTCTCTCGTCTTGGAATAGATAAGGATATCATCTATGAATACGATGATGAACTTATCCAAATATTCCATAAAAACCTTATTCATTAAGTTCATGAAATATGCTGGTGCATTTGTCAAACCAAAAGACATCACTGTAAACTCGTAGTGTCCATATCTTGACGAAAATGCAGTCTTCGGAATATCCTCTGATCGAATCTTCAATTGATGGTATCCTGATCGGAGATCAATTTTGGAGAAGACTCCTGCTCCTCTCAACTGGTCAAACAAATCATCGATCCTGGGTAGCGGATACTTATTCTTTATCGTCACATCATTGAGTGCACGATAGTCTATACACATCCTGAAACTTCCGTCCTTCTTCTTGATGAATAAGACAGGTGCTCCCCATGGAGATGAACTAGGTCTTATAAATCCTTTTTCCAGCAGTTCTTCAATTTGCTTCTTCATTTCCACCAATTCCTCTGTGGACATCCTGTAAGGTCTCTTAGCTATGGGAGCTGTCCCTCGAACCACTCTATCACGAACTCGATATCTCTATCTGGCGGCATTCGGGTAAATCTTAGGAAAACACCGGATATTCATTGACTATGGAAACTTCCTCTAAGTGGCGATCTTCATCTTTGTTGACCATTAATTGTCCATCCCGCACTGGTTTTGCTTCAAACTCAATCTTCTTTCCATCCGGGCTCTCGACCGATATGACTCTTTTTCCGCAGTCCAATACTGCCTTGTGATTGGTTAACCAATCCATTCCCAGGATAACATCCAAGGTTTGGGTATTAAGGACGATTAAGTTCGCTAGGAACTCAACTCCATTAATTATTAGTCTTACCCCAGAACATCCTACTTTAGATCGGAGTTCTGATCCAGGGGATTGGACTATGAGCACACATTTAAGATTCACTATTTCCATATCATTTTGAACAGCAAAATCTCGGGAAATAAAAGAATGCGAAGCAACGAAATCAAATAAAACGGTAGCTGGTACTGAGTTTACTAGGAACTTACCCAGTACAACGTCCGTGGCGTTCTGAACTTCATCCGTTGTAATGTGGTTGACTCGGCCTCGTGCAGTTCCTTGGGATGGAGTTGCTGCTGTTGATGCCCCACAGTTCACGATTGGCGCGGGAGTCCTTGCCGGTGTGTTCCCTAGGTTAAAGCGGATCGGGGTGACACCTCTTTTCTTAGGGCAGTTGTTGGCAAAATGCCCCATTTCATTGCAATGATAGCAACGTCTTCCCACTGCCTGAGAGGTTCCTCCGATCGTGCTACGATCGGGCCGAGTCGAACATTTCGACCCATCGGGCGATTTGCCGCGGTGGTGCCCTATCATTGCCTCGGGCTGGTACCGGATGAAGCTGCTGAGGTGCCGTCCTCGCTCTCGCTGCCCCGACGACCTCCTTGTTGCGCCATTCTCGCGCTTCTGTTGTCATCTAACTCTCGGCGCTTGTCCTCTAAGATAAGAGCTTTGTTAACTAGCTCTTGGAAGTCAGGGAATGTGTGGGTGATCAGTCCCACCTGCAACCCTGCATTCAATCCCTTCATGAAGCGGGATTGTCTGGCCTTATCCATAGCCACATCCTCCGGTGCGTAGCGTGCCAGTTGGGTGAACTTGTTCAGGTAATCGGCCACTGACTGGCCGCCTTGCTTGAGGCTCCGGAATTCCTCCTTTTTAAGATCTATGATACCCTCGGGTACATGGTACTGGCGGAAGGCTGAGGTGAATTCCTCCCACGTGATATTCTGTGGGTCCTCATGAGCCGCGCAGAAGTTTTCCCACCATTCTGCGGCAGTCCCTTCGAGTTGATGAGAGGCATAGAGTACCCTCTCATGTCCTACACACTGGGTAATGTGCAGCTTCCTTTCAATTGTCCTTAACCAATCATTCGCTTCTAGTGGATTGGCGTTACCTGAGAAAGTGGGTGGACGAGTCCTCATAAACTCCGACAACCCGAGTAGGGTGTGGTCCATGGTTACCCCAGTGTTGAACATTCACAGCAGCTTGATTGGATATCTCGTTGCATGGTTTGAACCATCGTGTTCATAAGTTGAGTCTGGCGATCAAGAAGGCTCCTGTGTTACGCATATCGACTGCGGCGGTTGAGGATCGACTCTTCATTTCGTTGTTCACTTTGGTTAGCTCCACTTCCACTGGCTCCAATATTTCCACGAGTCCTCACCATCTGCTGCCGACTTCCAAGGTTAAGAGAAGAAGAAAGCATAGACAAGTAGAAGAATTCATGTGGGGAAGCAGTGTAACTTAAATTATTTAGCCACTTTATTGATATAATATAAAGCAAGACGGTTGCTCACAAGTGCCTAAGGGCAATGCAACACATACTGAGACACTCACAACCAAAAACAAGTAAGCAAACATAGGAATCCATGATGACTCACACCTAATGGTGACTCAAGAAAAAGACGCGACTCGGACATTCGAGTCTCGACACTACACTCTACTAGACTCGAGCACTCATCGAGCCAACCCGGTGCGGCTCCTCGGAGCATACACCGGTGGGTGCTCGGAATCGGGCAACCGATCCTCGTGACTCATCGCGGTGGTGCAAATGACCCCATTGACTACCGTCCTGTGGCTGCTCGCCTGCTGGTGCCTCTCGCTCTGCTCCTCCGGATCTGGATCGTGTAACTCGAGGCGGCTCGGGCTCGGTCCATACAAAGCCATCTCCAACTCCTGGATCTTCGCATGGAGTGAGCTAAGCCCTCCCGCACTGGATCTTTGCCTCTGCGACCTCGGCGCGGGTCTGTGCAACTCGGACCGTCTCGTCCAAGGCGTCCTCGGGCGATGACGTACCTCACCAGGTGGGTGATAGTGGCGTCCTCCTCTACAAGCTCCATCCTCTCCAAACGATTGTCTCGACGCGGATGGTGACGAAAGACGGTGCTCTCCAACTTTGCGGAGTAAGTGCGGGCAATCGCGCACGCTCGACGCGCGCCGACTCGGATTCGGCCTCAAAAGAAGACCTCTCGACCGTGATGTAGATAGGACGGCTCTCCCTCGTTCTCTCCCGAGCATACACTGTGATCTTGACATCCCAGGCGACGTCAAGTCCTGCCCGTACCACCGAAGTCCCTCGATACAATGGTCTGTCAAAACCTCCGAGCAACTGCATCATACGCCATAACTCCGTAGCGTATCCTCCGGTGCGCTCTCCATAGGTGTGGATCATCCTCATCTGACAAAATAAACCTTGTTTAAATTAAACAGAGAATAATAAAAATTCAGCATAGGTATGAAACAAGAGAGAAGAGATAAATCAAGATTTCATTGATATTCTTGCTCAAGTTGATTAGGTCTTTAGAAAATAGTTTTACCCTCCTAGGCACGACCAAACTAGGGTCAAGTCCTATAGTCAGCCTGCCTCTGATACCACCTCTGTCGGGACCCGAATCTGCAAATCCGGACCCTCTGTGTATTCTGTGCTAGTCCAGGATCACGCTAGCACACCTGATCATACTGAGGTTGCACATTACAGACATTCACAAAGATATAAGAATAAATAGTGCAAACATGTATATAAATCGAGTTGTACGACCTTATGGTCTCCTTACAGATAAGTCAGCCACATAGGGCATACATTATTCAAATTAAAGAAATAGCAGAGGAACATAAGTAAAGGTCGTGGAAGCCTTCATCATGCCACAGCAACCGAGTGGCTTGCCCCTAGTTGTTCGTATCCTCGATGTACTCCTCCTCCCAAAGCGGTGTAGTCTCCTCCACCGATGTTGGGGTTGATAAGCAAGGTGGGGTGAGTACACAAGGCACTCAACAAGTAATGCGAGAATGCGATGCTATTACTACATGCAAAGCTTATTCCAAAGGGTTGGCTTAAATGGTTCTTTTGCATCAAACAAACAATTTTAAACCAATATCTTAATTAGATTAAAGCATTGGAACAGTTATAAGTAATACTAATTTCTTCAACTAGTTTTTCTTCAAGATTCTCGACACACCTTTAATATTCATTTTAACACTTGGCACACAGCCACCCTTCCCACATTTTGTTTATGAAAATCTACCCTTGATTGTAATCCCGAGCAATGCTCAATACCGTGAGCACGGCTATTGAATAGTTTGACACTCTGCAGAGGTTGTACACTTTACCCACAAGATCTGACCGCTCACCACACGTGTGATTGTGCGCAACAAAGCTTTTCAGAACTTCTACCTTAACCAAAGAACCTCTCGGTATTGCCTTTACTATCACTTCCCTCACACAGAGCCGAAGTATAGGACCGGCCAATCACAGTTGGATGGGCACCAAGCCGTAGCAGTGCACGCTCCCCCATACAGATACACCCCTATGTCTGTCACCCCGAGGTATCAGAGGAAAGATATCAGAACCCTAGTCAACTAGGTCTGTCCCATATCAGACATGTGGTTGTATGGGTGACTCAGATCAAAGGCTTGCAAGGTGAAGTCCTTAAGTGACCAAGGCAAGACTTCCAACACTCAACGATGGCACACACCCAATGTGGCACACAGACTCACATCACTCATCAACCCAAAGCCACACAGCCCACAGCACTGACCTCTTGCCACTTGCCCCGATCTAAATCATTTCCCACCCAGTTGATTATTGTGCAACACATGCAAGCAATAACTCAACATCGCACGGAACCACACAGTCATTGTACCTCAATCTCATCATGTGGCATCATCACACCACTTTTCAAAATACATTCAAAGTCTTTAATCGAGATTGTAGCATTTTTGAAAGATCACTCATGATTCGTTGCAAGGCTAAGCATCTACTCACGGTCTAGCCTCCCGTGTTGGCACAATATTAACATCCAACTAATATAATCAACTTAGGGTGACAATGATTTAGGGCATACAATTAATAATTCAAGGTGGCATAACAAAATGGGTTGATTAACTACATTATCCCGAATCAATTTAAATTCATTTTAAATAAATAAGCATGCATAGTTTCAAAGCATAAACTACATTTTAAAAACCTGGGATCAAAATGATCAAAGCATCACTTGCCTTCAAAGAGTTGCTGGTCTTGTTCCGAAACTTGGTCTTGAGCGACGAATTCTTCCTCGAAACTTTCCGACAAATTTGCGTCTACGCGTACAAACAAAATATGCAATAAATAGCTAATAGAGAAGACTAAATAACCTCAAAAATTCAAATTAAATTCACCATTAAATAGCTCACAATTTTATGAATTTTTAGAAATTTGAATCACCCAAATCCGAGTTAAAATGCCAAAGTTATTGTCATTTGAAGTTTGAATAAAATCTGAAAATACAAAAATTAAGAAATTCCGATTTTTCTGAATTATTTTTATACTGGAAATTCGCTTTTATGACGTCAGCACCGCGTCATGATGACGTCAGCACAGAAATGAATTTCAGTTGAAATATTTTTATAGTTAAAAAAATATTTATGACGTCATCACTGACGTCAGCTCGACACGTGGCACGCCCAGAGGCTGCCACGTCGTTCTGGTCTATGGACTGGGTCCACGGTTCGGCTCTGGTGCACCGTGGACTTGGTTCACAGAACAGTGCAGCCACGCGGCAAAATCCGAACCGTTCGCTAAAATCGACGGTCAGATCCTATGCCTGCGCGGCTCGGCGACGCCTCGATTTCCGTACGGCCACGCGTCACGCATCGAACGGTCCCCTCGGATGCAACGGCCAATGCACGCGCGGACTCGGCGACGCTTCGGATACGCAGCGACACGCGGCGCAATCGCAACGGCTCGTTTGAAATCAACGGCCGAGATTGGTCACGCCGGTCAAAGGAAACACGCGCCGCACGCGATTGGTTGGAGGTGCGGCGCTATCACCGCAAAGACGCTCAAATTTGAACGGCGCGGATCCTAAGGCAAAACCAGATCCGAACTCAACCATTCGGATCCGATCCAACGGCTCAGTTACGGAGTCATTTACTATACATGGCGCGACGTGGCTCAATCCTACGCGTACACTAACGATCCAACGGTGAGATGTAACCAAGTTACGAGACTAGATCTAATCTCTACCGCTCAATCCGGATCTAACAGATGCAGATCTACTCTAGAAGAACACAAAGAAAAGTGACGTGGGCGAACCGAGCGTGCGATGAAGATCGGACGGACGACGAAGCTTCGGTGAAGTCGACGCGCTTGAAGAAAAGGTCGCCGAAGTTGAGGAAGATGACGCGCCCACGGCGCTCACGGGCTTCTCGGCGTGATGAAGTGGCTCGTTCGACGCGGCTTGGCGGAAGGATTACTCCGGTGACCTTGGCGACGGCGGAGAGAAACCGGCGGCGAAGTAAACGACGAAAAACTGCGGCGGCACAAAGACGCAACTACGGCGAGCTCGCTCAGGCGCTAGAGAGGGTCTCGGCGTGCGTGCGAGGAGTCAAAAGACGCGGCGTGAAGGTCTCTGCATGACGCCATCAACGGGGACTTAAGGGCTGCCTCGACGTGCGAGAAACTGCCGGTGGAAATCACGGCCATCAAAGCCCACGTCTCTCCGGCGATCTCGCGGGGACGAAGTGACGTGGCGCAATCCTGCGCGTCCGTGCGGCGACGATCCGAAGGCTCACGCATGCAGGCGACGTGGCGCACTCACAGCGCTCGATCCGGACGGACGACTTGGGTGAAGCGGCGCTAGGCTTTTGGCAGTTGGTTGGCGACATTTAACAAAGAATGGGCTCGGCCCATTCGCATTCATCTGATTTTAAATCATTTCACATTTAAAATAATTCTAGAAATTCAATTAAATCATTTGGAGCTTTTAAAATAGCAGAAAAATTCCAGAAATTACTTTGAGATGTTTGGAATTCCATTAAAATATTTGCAATAAAACTTTGCAAAAACTTTTCCATTATTTAATTGTTTTCAAGAAAAGTCCTATTTGAATAAATCCAAATAAACTTAAATAAATTCCCAAAAATTCAAAAAAATAAAAAATACTCCAAAATTTAAATGAGAGCAAAAATTAGGGTGTTACACATCCACATCCCAATGTTCTAGAAAGCACCCCCTTTACTTCACGATCACTTGCCCGAGGGAAAGCAATTCGTTCAACCAAGACTAATGGCAAACCCCGCCATGGTACAACAAATTTTACAACAGTGGCTACCGGCCACGATTCAATATCTCATTAAGTCAAGATTAACATTATTCAACATGTGATATGAATCCCAACGTATATATAAGCATGTCTAAGCATAACTACGATAACCCAGGGTTGGTATAATGCTCATGTCCAACTAGTAATGTCCCAACCTAGGTTTAACAATGGATACATGGCATACAACTAATCAAGGTGGCATAATGTCAACTAGATATACATCTACTCCCATTAAATAAACATTGATAAGTAAATAGCATGCAAGTGTATAAAACAAATTACTTTGCAAACATAGGATCGATATGATTAAAGGTTACAACTTGCCTTGCTGATCTAGTGCTGAATCTTGGTCTTCGAAGTCTTCGTTTGCTCCTTCGAATTAGCGTCTACCAGAAAAGAAAGCAACGAAACCAAATAAATAAAAAACAGAGACTCAAACAAGCTCAAAACTGAAAATAAATGGCTCTGGAAGATAGATCTTGATTTTATAAAAATTTAGAAACTTGAATCGCCTCAATCGGAGTTCGTATGAGCGAGAACGGGCCTCCGAAAGATTAAATTAAGAGAAAATACAGAAAATCAGAATTTCCAGATTTATTTTTATACGAAAAAAGGATTTATTGCGCAACGCTGACATCAGCCGGCTCTCGGTGGACTCGGTCCACGGCGTGGCCTCGGTTCACCGTGCGCTCGGCGCACGGCTGACGTCATCGTCGACGCGGGCAGATCGGCTGACGCAAGCAGCCACGCCAGCGCTGACGCGGCAAGCCACGCGGCGTGCATCCAACGGCAACGCGAGATCCGACGGCAAAGGAGCCAAGGCACGGGCCACGGTGACGCGGCGAAATCCGGGGCATCCATCGTGGATCGGACGGTCAAGAACGTCGACGAGGACCGACGGCGAGCGGTGGCGCACGACTCACCGGACTCGGGGAAGAAGACGCGGCGCCCGGCGAAGACACGACGGATCGGGCACGCGCGGGTGCGGATCGGGAAGAGCACGACGTGGGCAAGGTGAAGAGACCAATGGCGGCGGCGGGAATGCACCGGCGGCGAAGAAAGAGGCGGCGGAAGGTCTCGGGCACGGCGACGACTTCGGCGAGGTCGCACGGAGCAACGGAGGCTGCTCGGACGACGGGTGAAGGGGCAAACGAAGCGGCGCGGAGAGGCCATCCTCGGGAGGTGCGCGGCACTTTAAATAGGGGTCTCGGAGGCCGTGTCCGGCCGGACTCAAAACAGTGGCGGCTAGGGTTGGTGGCGGCGCAAACGAACGCAGACGCGGAGCGATCCGAACCGGACGCGGCGCCGTGACGGACGGACGACGGCCGGGTCGGGCGAGGCAGCCGAAGGGTGACGCGCCGAGGCGCGCGAGAGAAGCGGCCGCGAGTCGGGCCGAGACGAGCGGGGCGGCCGGAGGATTGGTGGGCCGAGGCATGGCGGAAGAAAGGTGGGCGTCGGACGTTGGAAAGGATTCAGCCCGACAACGTTTTGGAAATTAAAATCATTTTCCGATTTTATATAATTCCAGAAATCCGAATAAAACCAAATAAATTCAAATAAATATCAAATAAATTCAGAAAAATCCCCAAAAATACGAAAAAATTCCTTGGAGCACAATTAAGCTAGAAATTCTTTAGTTTGATGAATAGTTTAGTCAAATTAAATCCTTTTATTATTTAGAAATTCAAATTAAGCTAGAATTAATTCAAGTAAAATACAATTGGTTCAATTTTGAAATCAAACATTCGAAAACTCAAATTTTTGGGATGTTACACATTTGGATTTTAAAATTTTGAATATTACTATTTAAATTTCGAATTTCAAAAATGCTGGTTCTAAGAATTTAAATTTTGTAAATTTGAATTTTAGAAGTTTTAATTTTTAAATTCTGAGATTTAAATTCCAAAAATAAAAATATAAACTTTCAATAATCCAAAATTTGAACTTTTAAATCATAAGAATTGAAATTTTGAATGTTGCAATTTTACATTGTGAGAATTTAAATTGTAAAATTAAAAAAATTCATATTAAATTAAAAATTTATAATGTTAACCTTCAAGGTTTGAAATTTTAAGTCCTATAATTTAATTTTATGGACTTGTTGGTACAAGTTATGAAATGTTTGTACTATTCAAGAGACCACTTTGTAGTTTCATTCAAACCAAGCAAACATTAGAATCTTATATTACTGTAATGTGTTTATTAGTAATCAGATTGAGGGGAATATTAGATTACAGAGAAATGTGAAATTATCCATACCACCAAAATAAGTGTTGTCAAAATACATGAATTTTTTTAAAATAAAATTATAGAAAAATATGTCAAAAAACAATTACATAAATATACTGTTGTCACTAATTTATTTGATGATATGAATCCTATCGTCAACTCATTTGGTGACTGAAGCTTTCCATCGGCCTATCGCTAATTCATTTAGAGATAGAGTTTTATTTGGCCAACAATTATATGCTAATTTATTTGGCCAACATGTCTGTTTGTAATTGATTCATTTGGCCGACAGATCCACTTGGCCTATAGCACCGTTGCCAATTAATTTGGCAACAGATGATCTGTTGCTAATTTATTTAACGATAGGAGCTCTGTTGCCAAATGAATTGGCGACATGAGTATATTTATCTAATTGTTTTTCAACTTATTTTTTGCTGTAGTTTTATTTTAAAAAATCCAAAGTACATAGTGAACTTCAGTGTGAAGGGTTCCTCTACTGTATCCTGTTCTGCTTGGTCGCCACGTGGTCAGAAAGATCTCTGTCATCAAGTTTGACAAGTTTCGCTGGAATCACTCTAAGCAAAATTCTCCCTGGAATCATGCTCAAAAAGTATAGAATCAAATGCTTGACATCTAAGCTCTCATACGTATCCTGGCAACTTGAGCTCATCTACAGCATATTCTAGCATTGGTGACAATAAAACTCTGATTGCACTAAAAGATAAGAGATAACCACATATGGCTCATGGTCATGGGAACCAACAGTTATGGCCCCCAGTTTTATACTGGCCACCGGCCAGAAGAATTGTTACATGAGTGAAAATTTTGACTCCAAGACAATTGCATCATGAATTGGCAGCTTATTATAGTGTGATTTACTCCAGATAACCAACTTAGAGTCAGAGGTTAACCAACAGCATCAGAATGGTTACTTATTAAATACATTTTACTTATACCAGAAAAATGTTGTTGTTCTTTATGATTGGTAGGCAACAGCATCAATCAATTCTCTAATTGGAATAATGAAACTGTTGTCTGATCAGATAATGATGCACGATGCATCAGGTTGATGGCTACTTCCAAAATAACAAATTAAGGTAACAAAGATGATGACATCTATAAGCTCGGTTTCTTCATGATAGTACTATGCAACTTGCTGACGAAGTCAATGGTACAGAGCAAATTTACTAAAAAGTGAAAGAACAAAAGAAACAAATTGATTCTTTTACCCTTCTTTTTTTTCCCCTTGAGCATCACAAGTGGCATCCATGAGCAATACGTAGAGGAAAGAACGAAAGAATAAGAAAAGAAACCAATTGATTCTTTTATTAGTTTCTTTTCCTAGTGTATCAACGAGTGCCATCCATGAGCACTAGCTAAAGCTAATAAGGCATTTTAATGTTACTCAAATCTTCATAGTCAAGCAAATCTAAAAGTTGGATGCCATATCTGCATCTCACAATCTTATAAATTAGGAAAAAGTCCATATAAAACCCTGATCTTTGCTCAAAAGTCCGTACAACACCCTAAATTTTAAAACCGGTTATCTAGTACTCCGAACTTTCTAATTCTGTTCGTTCAACACCCCAAGTTGTAGGGGGAAAAGTCCATATAACACCCTGAACTTTACTCAAATGTCCGTCCGACACCCTAAACTTTGAAACCGGTTATCTAGCACTCCGAACTTTCCAATCCCATTCGTTAAACACCTCAAAACCGGTTAAAAGCTTGGGGTGTTAAACAAATAGGATTGGAAAGTTCAGAGTGCTAGATAATCGGTTCAAAATTTAGTGTGTCGGACGGACTTTTGAGCAAAATTTAGGGTGACTTTCCCACCCTACAAAACTAGCTTAGGGTGTCAAACGAACGGTGTTGAAAAGTTCAGAGTGCTAGATAACCGATTTCAAGGTTTAGGGTGTTGGATGGACTTTGAGTAATGTTTAGGATGTTATATGGACGTTTTCCTATAAACTACAACAAATGCTGTAACATACCAGGTACTCCAACAAGAAGACCAGCATCAAACATGAAAGCTTTTGTGATTCTTTTAGGTGCATAAATGGAATTAATTCGGTGGATGTTGGGAAAACAAGTAAGACCACGCCAGCATTAGTTGGCATTTGCAGAAAACTGTGTCATGTTTCATATGAACAATAAAACTAAGTGGTCCTCCGACTGATATTCCACCCTGAACAGCCATTGCACATTATAAATAACCTCCCCATTCTTTAAAACAATGAACCGTCGGCAAATCTAGTTCCTGTCAATGTCACGAAGAAAACCCTAGCTCTAAACCTTACTCTGATAATATGTTATGAATAGCACTTATATTGAACATGAGACCAGTATATATACATGTACACAAGGATATAGAAAAAAAGCCTATATAAGGAAATATTTATACAAGACTAGCAATCTCTATACAAGGCAACTAACAATCTCTTATATAAGGCAACTAGGATACTGTCTAACATACACAACTATAGGTTTTAGAATTAATCGTTTCTTATAATGGGTCTGACAGTGTGAGCCCACATGATAACCTCATGCGCGAGTGAAATAGGAAATCAGGACGCATGAGAGTATCATGTGGGCCTACATTGCCAGACCCCTTACAAGAAACGGTTAATTCTAAACCTGTAGTTGTGTGCACACATTCTCCTAAAATCTGTAGTTTTGTGAAATAGAAGTTAAAATCTTTAGTTTTCTGATAGATTGTACAAGAAACTCGTAGTTTTGTGAAATTTACTCTTCTTTTTAAAAGCAACTAGTTCATAGTAACATCTAAGAACACCAAAATTTTATCCCTATAAGCATGTTTGCCAAAGGACAAGAACACTTTGAATATTCTATTCATAAGATGTTACTCTTTCTCCTAAGAATTATGTTACTTTCATTCTTCCCTGAACACATGTAAGGCAGAACAAACATCTGCCTTCCGATTCAAAATAAAGAGACAATGATTTTATTTCATAGTTGCACCTAGGTAGTTATAGATAAGATGGTGAATAATTTGATGTTTACATGCACATGGGCTGGAGGGTTTTAAAGGACTAAATTATTATTAATTAATAATCCTAATAATATCTGATAATCTTTTGCAGAAGCTTGGCATGATGATGGTATCTCTTATATTAATGATCTTTGGAATGGCTGTAGTTTTCTAAAGGTTTTCAATCCACACCCACCATATGCGTAAGGTACCTGTCGGTAGCGTTGGTCTAGTGGCTTCCATATCAAATGCATGTATGGCTCTCCGCTATTGACTGTGGTAAGTATTGTTACTTATAGTGGCTCCAGAATTATGAATTACTGTTGAAAGAATAACAGGTTTCATTATAAAACCTTGCGACAAAGATCTAATACTGACAAAATGATTCACTTACAAGAAATAATGTTACCAGCAGTAAAAAAACTAGCATATGTTCTGCAAGATGTAATAATATGGTTCTATGAAATATTAGTCATATTCTAGAGTGATAGAGAAGCAAAATGCGTTCTGTTAGACATGGAAAAAAATCAACTTTTTTGCACTTCCAAAATTGTAGAAACAAGTTATCATGACAAAAAGTGTGGAGTTCATGCCTTTCTACTTGTCATTGTTTACATCCTTGACAAGTTTACTCTGGATGTCATATGGGATCCGAGGAAGGGATCCTTTTGTGACGGTTAGTGCGCAATCGATTTTTAACCACAAAAAGAAGTGCGCAATCGATTTTTAACCACAAAAAGAAGTGCGCAATCGATTTTTAACCACAAAAAGAAGGCTATATATCATACTGACGTACTTGTTTTCTTATGAAGGCGCCAAACGGCATGGGCTGTTTAATGGGTGTCTTTCAGTTGGTTGTGTACTGCATTTACAAATTCAAGGAAGCACCCAAAACACTTCGGCCTGTTTTGGTGGTTAGGGGTTGGTTTAAAAACCAGATTCAGTTTTTAAAAAACTAGTAAGCCTCTTCCAAATAGATCAACTTTTAAGCGGCTTCTGGCTTATACCATATATAACTACCAAAAGCCAAAAACAGGGCGGGACATGTTTTTGCAGTTTATTAAAAAAGAAATTAGTTGTTTTCTAAATGGCCTCTCATCGAAAGCTAGAGCTGCTTTTCAGCTCAGAAAGCAAAAAAAAAAGTAACTTTTCATAAATTCAACAGCTCTCCAAACAAGCCCAAATATTGAGCAAGCAAATGTAATGAAAATTGCAACTATTCATGAGGACACAAAATGGACACACCACTACAGAAAAGGACATCACTGCCGGATCAACATCAGCATCACTGCCGGATGTTGACCCGACACTCCCTAACTGGCAGTGATAGTCGGGACTATCACTGCCGGTTCTTCAACCGACAGTGATAATAATATCACTGCCGGTTTATATTATACAACCGGCAGTAATAAGGATTATCACTGCCGGATTTTTATCCATAACCGGCAGTGCTAACAACTTATCACTGCCGGTTGTTATTTTTCAACCGGCAGTGATAACACATTATCACTGTCGGTTGTTATTTTTCAACCGGCAGTGATAATCCATATCACTGCCACTTAATATTTTCCAACCGGCAATGATAAGGTGTTATCACTGCCAGTTATTTCTCTAAAACTGGCAGTGAAAAGTACAGTGCCATATTATCCTCCAAAACCGGTTACATAATTTTTTTTGTATTATATGTATGATGTAACGCTGTACTATATATATATTGTACAGTACATGTATTCTGTACGGTATATGTTATGCACAATATTAATAAAGTATTGGTAAAGAATAATTCAAATATATTAAATCATCATAGTATTTAACATTGAATACTGAATACTCATTTAATCATGACAATATTAATGAAGTATTTGTAAAGCATAATTGAAATACAGTAAATCATCGTAATATCTAATTATTACATTGTTCATTGACAATTGTTCACATTTCAGTTAATTGTAGCGTGTGGCTCGTAAAACTCGCCCTTTGGGTTGATCACTTCTCGAACGATGAACCCAGCCATCTACTCTCGAAGGGCTTCAACTTCGCTGTCAAGTAGGCTATTGGTGCCGAGCTTCACGCGCTGTCATTGAAGAAAATAATGCATTAATTAGTGTCGTAGTTTTTATAAAGAAAAGTAAGCGTCAACATGTAATGATATAACATCTCGCCATTGTAGTCGATCTTGTCGATTTAACGTGTGTATGTGTGTCATTACGTAGTATGCACATAAATTGTTCCCTTGCGGCTGTCTTAGGCACAGAAAATCGGTTTTTATTCTGAACTTCTTCGTGAATGGACGGTACCGCGTGCTCTTTTTGCGGTATTTTGTGTACGCCCTATGTATGGTTATGAATACTCATTAAACTTAATTAGGTGCAATTAAGTGCAATGGAATGAAAGTTTACGGGAGCAATAACGCAACGACCGAGTTTACCTGTCTAGCAATTCTATTACTTCTTTGTAATCGTTTGTCGGTTTCCTCATTGAGTCCAACACATTGATCGTGCTATCGTCTAACGTAATGACGAGAAGGATCCAGTGAAAGCTGCAGAAGCCCATTAGTCATGACATGGTGTTGCACATGATAAAATTGACTAGTAGGCAGGGAAACACGTACTGAAAGTTGTAGGGTAAAAGTACGTAGGTCTTGTCTTGTAACTTTAGCAGCTCCTTTATTACGTACTCCTCGATCTCTCTCTCCGTCAATGGATCTTTAATAAGTTTGCAGTTGACAAGGCCGGGATCGAGGAATCCTACCCTTTCATTTAAGTCCGCTCTGAGTGTCATTGTCTCCATTCTACATAAGAAAGAAGTTAGACACTAAGTTTAAGGGTACGTGAATGTACAATACGAATTATACAGAGACTTACAGAGTCCACATTCTTAATACAAACAAGTCCAAAGCATCTCGTTGGTACAACTGGTATAACTCGAAGGTTTCTACCCAGAAAACTCCGTCCATATTGTGAAAATCCATTTCTTTGTATTTGACGGGGAACGCGTCGTTTTTTGTCTCTTGGACAAACTGCCGATACCATTGATGTAGACGCCATAACTGTGTCGTCGGTCTCTGCTCCTCGTTTGGATCCACCAATGCTTCCTCGTTAAAGAACTTCCACCTTAGAGGGGGCCCCTGCCCTTTAGCACCCTTCTGGTCTGCAGCAGTAGCTCTTTTACCAACCTGTCCTTTGGATTTCTGCCTAGAGATGCGCTCGTAGTCTGATCGTTGGCTAGGTTGAGGAGATTCGGTTGCCCGTCCAGTCTGTTTAACCGTCGCTATGTCTAGGAAGAAATCTCTTTTGGCAGCTTCGATTTCAACTTTATTAGGTGCTGGCGTCTTATTGAAGTGAGCTGTCACGCTGGCGTCTACTTCCTTTCTAGTTTCTTCTTCGGTCATGTCATATGCTCGTTTCTTACCAGATTGTACTGGCTTCACGGATGTGGCACTTTTCCCCGCTGACCGTGATGAATGTTGAGATCGCGGTGCTCTTTCATTATTTTTTCGTGGCGCTGGAGCAGGAGGCGGACTTTTTTTAGGTGACGGAGGAGTACTTTTACTACCAGGATATGCCGCGCCGTCATCATTAGTATCATCATCGCCATTGTCGTCATCGGACAAAAACATTATGTAGCGCTTGCGCCACGCGATGAATGTGCCCAGGCTTTGTCCAAGAGTATTTCTACCTTCCTCGCTGGGGATCTGTACCTCAACTTCACGGTAATTGTCAACCACACTTTCTACTGATACTCTGGCGTATCCCTCAGGAATTGGGCGGTTATGCAACATCTGCCCCTCGCCGCATGGCCAAGCCATCCCTTCAGCCACCTTAATGGTTATGTTCGCTAGAGGCAGGTGCAGACTGCAACGTGTCGGCTCTACGATTTTGTCCACGGGAAAACTACAGGCCGAGTCCTCTTCGGGAGGGTCCGCGGACGCTTGGCTGCTTTTACGAGCAACGGCGGGACTCTGGAGGTCATGTGTCTGACGTTCGTTGAGGACGCTCGCTAGCATTTCTTGCATCTTTTGTATCTATTTTTGAAATTTAATTTCCTTTACATGCATCTTCTTCTATTACTCGTACACGTGCATCCAACTGTTCTTGTCTAGTTAGCTTCAGACGCTTATAGATAGAAGCGTCCTCTGGGAACACTGCTTTTCAGGGCACCAAGCCTAACCCTCTAGTACGACCAGGGTGCTCTTTGTTACCCAGGGCGCGTGTTAGCTCGTCGTTCTCTCTTCTTGGAACGTTTTTAATAAAGATTAACTTCAATGTTTTTAATAAAGATTAACTTCAATGTGCTAGATATTAAAAAATACATGATTTATGCAAAAGAAGTCTTAAGTAAATAAAAATTGATAACTGAAGATAAAGCATATCCGTATATTACAAATGGAAGCATTTTCTCCATACAAAATAAAGTATATCCGTATATTACAAATGGAAGCATGTTCTCCATACAAAACAAAGTGTATCCATATATTACAACTAGAAGCATGTTCTCCGTACAAAATAAAGTATATCCATATATTACAAATTGAAGCATATCCTTCATACAAGATAAGACATATCCGTATATTATTACAACTAAGCAACGATTCGATCTTCGTTATGATCATGGCGTATGTATGTAGCTTCCTCACTGTCTTCCTTGAGACCTAGGTCGACGTTCTCACCAAAAGGAGGAAGCTCATCGAATTGGTTGTAGTCTTCCTCGTCGACTACATTGTCAACTCCGACAATTCTTCTTTTTCCTTGAAGAACCACGTGGCGTTCTTTGTAAGCCGGGTCCCGAACAAAAAAGATTTGTGCAACGACATTAGCAAGTACGAATGGTTCTTCTCTGTATTCGATGTGCTTGAAGTCCACGGTAGTGATACCGTACTTGTCGATGTTCGCGCCCCCAGGGAGCCTGACCCATTGGCACCGAAAGAGAGGAACCTTCAAAGGCCCATAATCAAGCTCCCAAATCTCTTCTATGATCCGTAGTAGGTCTGCATATTACCATTGCTATCGTAGGCATCTATACGGACTCCGCTGTTCTGGTTGGTGCTCTTGTTATCTTGTGCTCGTATAAAATGTATATCCATTTATGTCGTATCCTTCAAATGTCGATTGTACATGACGGTCCCCGAGACAGTAGCTCTCAATCGAGCACACTCTGTCTGCGTATGCATCATGTGTCTAAGCAACCAATCTCCAAAGTTATCTCTGTGGTATCTCGAAATCCAAACCTCGATTTAAATGGGTTTTTCTTCTTAGCATATTCTTGTGCATATCAACATACGGTGCCGCTACAACCGATTGGTCCAGAAGCAGAAATGTGCTTGAATGAATGAAGCACGATCGTTAGTGCGCCGATTTCGACCTAATATCCCTTTGCCTGTAGCCTCCCTCATGGCGAGATATGGGCACACCAATCGGTTTGAGATCCATGTAATCGACGCGAATTCAATGACCTCCTCGGTTCCCCAACCTTGGCAATGCACCCTTCGGCCGATGTCGATTCGAACATATTTCTTCACAACCCCATGAACCTCTCAAAAGGTACATCGATGTAGAAACACAGGCCAAGAAAGCGTATCTCTTTCACAATATGAACAATGAGATGGACCATAATATCAAAAAGGATGGAGGAAGCACATCTCAAGCCGACATAGAGTGTGAATCACGTCTTGCTGCAGCTTACCAGTTTCATTGGATCAATGACCTTTGTGAAATCGCATTGAAGAATGAACACATCTTTATAATTGGGTCTCGACTTTCTCCGCGAACACCCCTAATTGCAACAGGTTGCATCTGTGTCATCATCACGTGGCAATCGTGAGACTTCATGCCAATTAATTTCAAGTCTTTCATTGAGACTAGCCTCTTTATGTTGGCAGAATAACTGGACGGTACTTTGACTCCGTGCAAGTAGTCACACACGCTAATTTTCTCTTTCTTGCTAAGAGTGTAGCAAGCTGCCAGTAGGTACTTTTTGCCTTTACCCAAATCTTCATGATGTAGCTCCTTCCTGAGGTTCATATCTTCCAGGTCCATCCGTGCTTTGAGTGTATCTTTTGTTTTGCCAGGTATGTCTAGTAAAATACCGAGCAAGCTGTCACACACGTTCTTCTCTACGTGCATAACGTCGATTGCATGTCGAACATCCAAAGCGACCAATAAGGTAGGTCCATAAATACCGATCTCTTTTTCCACAAAGGAGTATCACGGAACACGGATCGATGTCTTGTCGGCTCCTTTCCATGGATAATTTTAATATTCTTTACTGACGCAAATATCTCTTTGCCGTTGCGATGTTTTGGAGCTGAAGCTGTCTCCTTTGTTCCATCGAAACCTCTCTTGTTGTTGCGATACGGATGATCCTTACGAAGGAACCTACGATGTCGCATGTAACACATTTTTCTCGCAGATTTCACCACCGCCACCAGATCACCCAAGCAATGGACGCATCCGTTGAATCCTTTGATAGTCTGACCTGAAAGATTACCGAGAGCAGGATAATCATTGATGGTTACGAACAACACGCGTGTAGCATGAAGTACTCTCTTTTATACTCATCCCATAGCCATACACCGTCGTTCCACAATAACAGAAGATCTTCAACCAATGGTTTCAGGTACACATCGATATCGTTGCCAGGTTGCCTTGGCCCTTGGATCAGCAGCGGCATCATAATGTACTTTCGCTTCATACAAATCCAAGGAGGAAGGTTGTAGATACATAAAGTCACCGGCCAAGTGCTATGACGACTGCTCATGTTGCCGAAAGGATTCATCCCATCCGTACTGAGCCCGAACCTTATATTCCTCACACACATGCAAAGTGTTTCTTGTATTTTGTATCAATGTTCCTCCACCTGCAGAGTCGCAGGTGTCCGAGCATTCCATCCTTCTTACGCTCCTCGTGCCATAGTAGTAATTGAGCATGCCTTTTGTTCGCAAAGCACGCGCAGACGTGGGATTATAGGGAAATACCACAACACCTTGGTTGGGGTCTTTTTCTTACGATGCACTTCGATGTCGGCATCACCGCGCTTATAACGAGATTCCTTGCAAACGGGACACGCATCCAATTTTACAAACTCATTGCGATACAATACGCAATCGTTTGGACATGCGTGTATTTTCTGTACTTCCAGTCCCAATGGGCGGACAATGCGCTTGGCACGTGCGTGGTTCTCGGCAACACGTTTCCCTCCGGAGAACGTCTCGCAGAAACCTAACAACTCTGTGAAGCTCTTATCGGACCAACCATTGCTTGCCTTCAACTGCAGCAGCGTTAGCACAACATGCAGCTTTTTGAGGCCCTCCTTGCAGCCCGCGTACAAAGGTGTTGTAGAGTCCTCTACCATACGCTGGAACTTCTGAAAATCCCTTTCACTCATGTGGTCCTCCTCCCATCATGCAACATCATTCTAGATCATCTTCATGGTTATCGATTTAACGTATCATCTTGGGTGTCCACGAACGTATCCTCGACCGCCGTGGAGTCGTTGTCTTCGTCATCATCATCAATCGGATGATCTTCACGTAAAATCTCATTTTCACCGTGCTCAATCCAACAGGTATAGGCAGGCTTGAAACCCCTTCGAAGCAAGTGTGCACGGATCGCCTCAAGATTAGAAAACTGCTTCTCATTCTTGCAATCTACGCACGGGCAACAAATGTAGTCCGTCAGCATAGTTGACTTGTACGCCGTAGCCACGCTCATAAAACTAGTCACACCGTTAAAGTACTCTCTATCGCGACGGTCCGCTTCATACATCCATTTTCGGTCCATCTGCAAATATTTATAACAAATAAAATCTCAGTAAATCAATAAGTGGTCACAAATTATTTTATTCATTTAATTTGTTACGTACTACTAATTAATCAAGAAATCCATTTCCAAATCTCACTATTAAAATCAATAAAGCAAGTTTCAATTATTAAAATTAGCAGACCAACTTCAAAAATTATGAAATTTTTTTGACAAATTTTTTTTGAGAAAGTTCCACAAATAATATAACATTTAAAAATTAATTTTCAAGGTTTTATCACATTTTAAATTTTCTCTAAAATTCAAAACTTCCTCTTCTTAATAGGAAAATATTTTAAATAATTATCTAAAAAGCATTAAAAACTCATAAATACATAATTTATTATTTAAAACATAATTCAACAAAGAATATAAATACTTTTTCTAGACACATGATATCTAAATAGTTGCATACAACGACAATTAATTATGTAGTGTGTCGTACTTAACATATTAAACGCAATCACTAATTTGGTCCTCGTAAAAACTTAAATTCAAGCTACATCCTAATCTCACTAATCACTGCACACATAAAAAGGTGGTGAATTCAAATCTAGTCTCTAAATTAGAGCTCTAATTGTGCTCATTATGCAATCGACAATTCTCACAGCCAACAACCATATAGAACGTAATATCCAACAAAATCCAACTACAAATAAAATGTACATCAAGATACGAACCGTAGATCACGAATTAGAAGTGAATTCCACCAAATTTGAGAGCAAAAATTTGCCCCCTCTCTTCCCCAACCGAGCAAGAACAGAGCTCCTCTCTGTTCTAGAGGTGGGGCAAGTACGAAGGGTATTTATAGTGTCGAATTATCACTGCCGGTTCTTTTTCAAAACCTGGCAGTAAAATATCAGTGCCGGTTCAATAATATAATTCGGCAGTGATACTCTCTGCCGTCCCCGCGTGAAAATTTAGGGTAATTCTTATCACTGTCGGTTATTATTTACAAACCGGCAGTAATATATCACTGTCGGTTTTATATTACGAACCGGCAGTGATACTACTCTCCTGTTCGCGCGGGAGAATTTAGGGTAATCTTATCACTGCCGGCTTTTGTTTACAAACCGGCAGTGATATATTACTACTGGTTGGATAAAATGAATCGGCAGTGATATTGCTTCAATTCGCCCGGGAAAAAACTATTGTGCCGGTTTGACATGGAACCGGCAGTGATAATACAATCACTGCCAGGTGGGCCTCACTCGGCACTGATGAGGTGTCGCGGATATACCCCTCTGTAGTAGTGACACAAGCCTTGATCTGAAAACGAAAATATCTTTTTCTTTTGATCTAGAAGAAGAGTCACTTGTACCCCTTTTATGCTAGGAGAGAATGATGCTCTTTACATTATTCACTTACGTGTTTTGTTCCTCGTCTTGTATTACAACAACAACACACCAGCAACAATTAAATATTTTATCCCAAACAAATTAGAGTAGATTAAGAATAAAACACAATCAAAATCAAAAGACCCTTAAACCTTCAATCTTAGGTCATGATTCCGGTACATGAATCGTTATCTTTCATGCACTCCTATCTAATGCCAATTCTTTGGATACATTCCAATCCCTCAAGTTTCTTTTAACTGTTTCTTCCCACATCAATCTCGATTGACATCTTCCACTTCATATGTTTACAAGACTGCTTAAAATTCCACTACGCACCGGTACTATAGGAGGTCTCCGTTGGAGATGTCAAAACCATCTCAAACACACCCAAGAGATTTTCGTCCTGTATTACAAAGCTAAATAATTTAAAACATGGTTGTGAGATGGCTGCAATGTCCCATGGTCACACATTGCATAAATCCAACACAAGCTATGTATCACCGATGCACGATAATGGTATGGTGATACACAATTTCCTAAAAATAAGGATCCGGCGATACAGCGAGTATATATGTATTTAAAAAAAATAAAAAAAGGTAAATAGGCTATAAGAGAATGAGATTGCAAAGGGAGAAGGGGCGGTTCAGCTACAGTTGGAGAGATGGTGGGCTGGCGATAGAGGGAAAGGGTGGGGGCGGCGACAACGGCTGGTAGGCTTGGTAGAGGGGTGGTGATTGTGGAAGAAGGGAGGTGTGACGACTGCCAGCAGGCTGGGTGGTGAGCTGGTGAAGCATCTAGGCCCCTATTTTCTTATGATTTTGGTAATTAATGACAATCAAGGTTAAAAGGACTACTGTGTTGCTCTAGGTGTTGAGAAAAAGGTTGGTCCTCGTCAACTTAAGGAGCTCATGGAGGTAGAGCCAAGAGATTTAACAAATTCAAGCTCAAGGCTGTCAGGACCCAAATATGCAAATATGGACCATCTGTGTATATCGCACTAGTCCAGGATCACGCTAGTGCATACAGGCTCAACATTGATGAATATCACAATCATACACAGTGGAAACATTATGAAAGTGAAAGATCCAAATGGCGATCAGAGGGGGGTGAATGATCCCAAATAAAATTTCTCCCACTCAAAGTACTCCAAACACTCTTGCAATAAAAATCTAAAGCACCCAAATATTTTCGTTCAAACTGGTGCTTCTCATATTCGCACACCCTCCAAAACCCAGAACAATTAGACAACTATGTGTACCCCTAGCTTGCATGGATAAGAACCATGAATCATATAAGGGGTTTTTTAATCACAATCCTGGTTGTCAAGTGTCCAAACAGAAGAGGAATCAATTCAAAAGACTTCTTTTCTAAAAGAGATAAAGCTAAAATACCAAAGTCTCTTTTCAGAAAAGTTAAAGCAGATTTTCAGAAATTGTCCTCAGTTGGAACAGGTGGTTGGTGAGTTTCTGTTGCTCTAAAATTTTTGGGAATTTTTGTCCCTGTGAGAAGTAGAGTCGTGAAACACTCGACCAAAAAATCACCTCAGAAAGCATTGTAGAATAAGAATGAAAAATCAAGCAATATAGAAAGTCAGAAACTTCGACCAGAAAGTTTGAGGCTAGGTTTTCACTTCATAGCTCTCAAACGGTGCAACCAGTGGACTCAAGAAATTTTCTACAGATGTATATATGAGTCTTTCACCTTCTCCAAAAAGAATCACTGAAAAATGATTTTTATATATTTTTAAAAAAATCAAACACTGACTTCTGCATGAAGAACAAGTTCTGGACAGATTTGCAATTTGATAAAAAACTTGATCTCTAGTCTATCCAAGGGTGTAAGAAAGATGTAAAACCAAATGAACACCCTCAAGACATCCTAGAAGAACAGCACTTAGAAGGAGGGGAGGCAAATCCAAATTGCATAAATGTAAATTGAAAGAATGTAAGTGCTGAATTTAATTGCGGAATTTAAGTGCATAATATAAATTGCGTAATTTAAATGCGTAATGTAAATGCACAAAGAAAATAAATGATTTGAGAAAACATTTCATTTCTGCAAAGAGAGGTTACAAAGCCTCACATTCATGTGGGCAAAGCTCAAAGGAGCATCAAAAACCTCAAAACCTTTAAGGGGAGGAGGCTACCCCTCCACCCCTATTTATACTACTCTTGGGCCACCTACCACCCTTCGATGAGTCCCTCAACCCTAGAGCACTCATCTAAGGGCTAGGATTAACCCACACACACAGCCATGCAAGGGCTAACCCAAAACCGACACATACCGAGTTTTCTTGTACGGTTTTCAAAGCATACTACCTAGACCCGCTAAACTATCAACTAGACCTCAATCCGACGGCCCTCATTGATCCGCGCGGCATCTAGCTAGCATCATCTCCTTTCCTTGTCTTCTTGACTTGCCCGGACTCCGTCTCCGATCATCTTCCGACGATCTCCCAACCGTTTGGACCTCCGACGCTCCTCGCCTAGTCCAGGTCATCCTCCGCCTCACCATGACCTAGCACCGTCGCCCTGCAACCATCAAAGACAAGGAAAAACATCACATAGCAAAGTCCAACAACACATATAATCACATTTTTATCTCAACAGAATGATATACACTATGCTGACTAGCAAAACCCCGACCTCACGTGGTCTGATCACTGGTATCCATCCCGACCACTCGAGGTCTGAACGACTAGTCTCCGACCAGCCAAAGCCCCGACCACTCGGGGTCAGACGACTGGTCTCCGACCAGCCAAAACCCAGACCACTCGGGGTCGGACGACTGGTCTCCGACCAGCAACTCAAATTGCTCTATTTTGAAAATCAATCAAAATCAAACTCAAACTTGAGCACACCTTGCTCAAATAAAGTCAAATACTCATCACAAACATGGATGGACCTCCACATGGTCCTTCAATCTCCCCCTTGATGAGTATATTGACAAACCACACAAAAAGCATAAATTTGAGTTTGAATGAGAGAAGAAGAAAGCAATTTGTTTGCAAAACCAAACTTGGTCCAGAGAAAAAGATATAAAATCATGACCAAGTTGGCAGAATGAATTTAGAGTAAGACCATGAAAAGAGCAAGTTTTCCACAAAAGCTCTAAAAACCAATCATAAGTGCCAAATGTGATTATGATCCATAAGAAATAGCAAAGATTTACAAAGATCATAAGAAACCACAAGTATCACATTTTTTATCTTTTTTTTAATGATGCCTTTTCTACATTTTCTCCCCCTTTTGGCAATATAAGCATCAAAATGGAATTTTCTCCCTCTTTTTATGTATGCATGAAATGCAACCTAAGGGAGCTTTGAAGATTATCCAATTGATCACAATGACAAGATATGACACCAAGCTAGTCAATTTTTAGATTAGACTAGTCTAAGACATGTCCAAGTGCAAATACAAGCTTAGTTTTGAATATTTCATTTTTAGCAAGATTTGACAAGTGCAGCACTTAGCTTTAGTTTCAAAAACAGAAGAATAGCCACTCTAAGGATCAAAAGGAAAACCTAGAGTTCAATCAACTCAACACTTTGGGGAATCTAGAAGAGCATACAAGGTCCTTCAGGCTCATTTATCACTTAATGCAAATTTTGATTTATCATCATACAAGACATAGAGGGGTGCAAATGTTTGACATTATTTGCATTCTTTACCCACATATGTCTTTGTTTTTAATTTATTTGCATTTTCTTTTGACAACCAATTAACTCAAGCCGTATGCGACCATCTCAAGATGAACTCTTAAGAGGATGGTCTAGGTCAAACACGATGTATTCCAAGTTCATCCCAAGTGCAATGGGAAGCGGTCTTGTGAATACAAGGTGTTGAGTCGTATGTGCACAAGAAGAGTCAATTTTGTTTAATTTTCATTTTTAGCACAATGATTTATGAGCAATTGAAGGACTCTAGCATGGATCAAACTAGTTTCACCCAAGTTGCTATAGGGACTCTAGAGAACTCCAAAATTTCTCAAATTATGGCACAAACCTCTATAGAAGAAACCTAACAAGTAAAAGCAACAAGTTTCATCAAGTTTTTCATTTAAGGCTTATTTCATTTTTAAGCTTAGCAAGTTAAATGAACTTGGACATATCTAAGCTAGTGATTTCCTCCATATGATGTAGCATGGTGTATAGCATGGAGAAGAAATCAATTGCATAATAGACAAAGCTCATTAAACAAGAAATGTAGTCTATATGAAATGCACGAACAGATTCCCAAACTCCCCCTCAACAAAAGAATCAATTTTAAGCTCAAATCTGGTTAAAGTTGAGTTATTATCAAGATTAGGCATAAAGAAAACCCGAATGAACTCAATAAAAACCAGAAAAACAGAATGATCAGAAGAAGTCGAGAAACTGCAAAACTGGGTGGCTATTGAGCATAGATAAGATAGAAGAGACTCACTACGGCTCAGACTCGCTCTTATCTTCCCCAGAGACTGACATAGAGAAGCTGACTCTAGATCCCAACTAAGGAGTGCACACAGACCCTGTCTACCCAGGAGGCCCAATACCTGTTAGACTTATAAGACTGTGAGGGAACTCAACCTAGAGAGAAGAGAGAACAGCTAATTACGCATGATAGCAACCTAAAGCACAAGATAAGAGGTCCATGCAAGGCATGCCAGAAGTCTAAGTGAGTGAACTCAACTCAAGAAAACAAGCCCAAAGTCACCCAGAAGAAACACAAAGAAAAGAAAAGCTGGAAGAAAACATATAATACAATATACAAACCAGCTCTCCCTCACGAAAGGCCGTAAGGGCTCACGACTCCAAGCTCACTCCTCAAGGCAACAAATCTGGAGCTATCCAAAGGCTTGGTGAAGATATCGGCTAACTGATGGTCACTCTCTACGAACTGAAGCGCGATATCTCCCTTCTCCACATGGTCTCTAAGGAAGTGATATCTAATATCAATGTGCTTGGTCCGGGAATGTTGCACTGGGTTTTTAGCAATGCAAATAGCTGAAGTGTTATCACATAAGAGTGGCACACTCTCTATCTCTAACCCATAGTCCCGTAAGGTCGATCTCATCCAGAGCACTGCTACAAAGAATCGGCTGCAAAGAACATACTCGACCTCGTGATGGATGTGCAACTCCGGACTACTTCCTAGATGACCAAGAAACAAGAGAAGTGCCAATGAATTGCCAAGTGCCAGAAGTGCTCTTCCTATCTATCCTACAGCCAGCAAAGTCTGCATCGGAAAAGGCTCGAATAGATAGACAAGAAGAAGAAGAGTACCAAATACCATAATAAGTGGTAGCACGAAGGTACCTGAAGATGCGCTTGACCGCCTGGCGGTGAGAGGCACGAGGAGAAGCATGAAATCGAGCGAACAGACACACAGCGAAATGTATATCCGGCCTCAAAGCAGTGAGATACAAGAGGGAGCCGATCATGCTCCGAAACTCCTTTTGGTCAGCAGGCTCACCATCCAAAGTAGGAATTCTTGAACTCCGTGCCATTATCACTGCGTATAGCTCGTAATGCACTTGGGAGCTCAATAGATAACCTACCGACTAAACCCCTGAAGTGAGAAAAAGTCTCATCCTTTGAGGCCATGAAAACACCCAAGAATACCTCGAAAAATCATCAACAACGACAAGAACATACCACTTCCCACCACTGATTGCACTCTAGCTGGACCAATAGTGTCTATATGTAAAAGCTGTCCTGGTGCATCAGTCATCACTGTGGTGACTGGAGGATGAGAAGCAGTAACCATCTTAACATGTCGGCAAGGAGAGCAAACTAAGTCTTTGACCATTTTGAGTTTGGGCAAACCCCGAGTGAGATCATGGCTGCTAACTCGGGTCAAATGATCAAAACCAATGTGACCAAGTCTCCTATGCCAGAAGGAGAGATCACGGGACTCAGAAGCAATCAAACATCGAAGAGAGTCTCCAGAAGAAGCAGAAAAATCAGCACGAAAGACTCTCCCAAATCTAGAAATCCCGCAAACTAACCCTCCTGATGAATCAAGGATTCTACAGGCTAATCTCTTGAAGCTTACCTCGAAAGAGTCATCGATAAGGTGAAAAACAGAGAGCAGATTGTATTGCAACTTACTTACTAAGGCAACATCTTTAAGAATGAAATTTTGGTTAATGAATATGGTACCTTTAGAAATGACTCTACCTGAAGAAGCATCCCCGAAAGTGATCAACTCATCACTGGGGGCTTGGACTAGGGAAGAGAACCATCGAGAATCTCCGGTCATATGACGAGAACAACCGGAGTCGACAATCCAAACATTTCCCTTCCCCATCCGACGAACCTGATCAAGACACAAGAGAGAAAGATGACTCAGTACTGGGGTAGAGTGAAGACTTGGGAACCCAATACTGAACCACACGATGTCTCAGAGTACCAGCCACAGAAGAAGACTGGACTCGAGTGTCTCTCTGTCGTTTAACCTTAACATGATCAGTAGTAACTCAAGTAGATGATCTAGGAGCTGGAACTGGGTTAGCCCGCCGTGGTGCAAAAGCCAGACCATCCCAGTGAGGCTTCCTAAATCTCCTACCAGAAAACACCTCACGCCGCTGATATCTACCTCGATGGGAAAAATGAGGAATATCAATAGGATGGTAGAAAGACTAACTACGAACAGCTCCAAGACTAAAACTCGAAGAACCAGCATGAAAACCGAGTTATGGATGCTGCCCAAAAACAGGCGACTCTCTAACCTGTCTAGAAGCGGTGTGTACCTTAGGAGCACTCAAAGTTTGGGGATGACCGTGAATACCCCTAAGAGCAGCAACACGCTCACGCCGAGTGATCTTGGCGTGCCTGAAGCAGAAATCTACTAGGTGACCATCCTTCTTACAGAAGGTGCATGTGTACTTCGCCTTGCTAGAGACAGAAGTAACAGGAGTAACACCCTTCTGGTCAAAAGTCCTATGGACAACCCCAGCAGACCTAAACATGGTGGTGCTCACTCTGGGAGCTACCACAATCTCACCACTCTTGGAGCCGCGAACAATGGTGGGAGGATGCGCCCGAGCGTGCTCCAAGGGATCAAATCCTAGACCTTGATTGAAACTACTAATCTTGGATTGGTCTAGAATAAGATTGAGCTTCTTCTTGCCTCCAACAAACTTCTCAAGAGTGCTCATAAGATACTGGCAATCTCGAAAGAAAGAGGCACAAGAAGAGCAGGGGGAAGAAGAAGAAGAAGAACCAGAAAGATGAGCTCTCTCAGCACGTGCATTTTTCTCCTCAAAGACGATCGCCTCAATCTTGAGGGCCTCACAAGAAACGCAAGACGCATTTCTAATTCTATGAGCTTGGTCTTCTAATTTCTTCCTAAGCTCGACATGGATTTGATCCACATCATCCTTAACCCCAATACACAGCATGCAACCAGTTTTTGACTTAACTAGTAAGTCCTTAGCAAGTTGATCACACTTGACATTCAAAGAATCATTGTCAAGTTTTAGTTGCCTACAGCCCTCACATGAGCTGATTGGGTCCTTAGAAGCATGCAATTCGAGTTCATCATTTCTAGCAAAAAGCTTCTTAAGGTGTGAACTCATGGCATCAATTTCAGCAAGCAATTTAGGGCAATTAGAGCATGATGGAGTTGAGTGAGCATGAAGAAAACTAGCCTCAACAGGAATAGCATCAATAGAACTAGTGCTAGCATTCTTCAACCTAAGACCATCAAGTTCAGCAAGCACACTATCATGTATGGTCCTTAGGTTCTCCAACTCCACAAGAACAGCATCACAGAGAACACAGTCATTAGTGACTCGGGAAGGAGAAGATCTAAGTGAAGCTAACTCCCGAGTCAAGGTACCTACTTCCTTCTCAAGCTCCGTACACCTAGCTCTAGCTCTAGCATGAAATTTCCTAGTTTACAGAAAGCTTCATTGAGCTGGTCATAGGAGGGTACCTCGTCTGAGTCGCTGTAGAGCTCGGAGTTGCTGATGCCGTTGGCGTCGGCCATGAAGCACATGCCGGAGAAGTCATCGCCGCCCTTCTTCTCTTGCGGTTCATCCTCACCCTCGTCGCTCCATGTCTCCGTGTCGGAGAGGTTGATGTCGTCAAGCACGGCGAGGACGCGGTGGAAGAGCTTCTTGTTCTTAGAGAAGTTGCGGTACTCCTTCTCACGCGTCGGCTCACGAACTGGAGGCTTCTTGTTGCGGTTCTTGTCGATGTAGTCGTTCTTTGCCGAACCGCCGGCATCGTTCTTAGCCTTCTCCAGTTTGGGGCAGTTTGCTTGACTGTGGTTAGGGCCACCACACTCGAAACAAGTGATCATCCCACCTCTCTTCCTCTCTCTCACTCTCTTGTATGCATATGAAAATTTGCGAGCAATAAGAGCAAGCTCATTTTCTGGAAATTTTTCCAGTTGGTCATCGCTTAGCTCGCAAAGGGCGGAGAGAGAGAAACCAACAGAAGAATCAGAAAGACAGGATTCAATGGGATTGGTGACCAAAGCCATCGACTGAGACTTCGTCTTCCGCGAGACGACGTCGATCTCATGAGTCTTGAGGCGGGAATAAAGCCCGTCAAGAGTCAAGGTCGATAAGTCGGTGGTGTCCTTGATGGTGGTCACCTTCACCTCCCAAACGCGCAAATCGAGTGCGGTCAAGAAATGTCGAGCAATATCCGAGTCAGGGTATATGCAACCGACTGCTCGGAGGTCGCTCAAAATCTTTGTAAACCGACCAAAGCCCTCGTCAAGACTCTCACCAGCGTGTTGTTCAAACTTGTTGAACTCACGCTTAAATTGGTCCTGTCGAACCGTCTTGATTTGGGTAGTGCCCTCATGGTAAGCATCGAGGGTCACCCAAATCTCATGAGCAGAACAAAGGTGAGAAATCCTGTCATACTCACTGCGGCTAAGACCCTGTATGAGGATGTTCCTTGTCAAGGCCCCGAATTCGAGTTCGACTCATGCGGCTAGCAAATTAACTCTAACCAATCTTTAGCCACATTTGAAATCGATTAATAACTCCCGAGCATATCCTAAGCTGCCGCTTAGCAATATCCAAGCTTAACCAAAGATTTTGAGCTAGAAACTTCACCCTGAGAAATGTGGTTTCCATCAAAGTTTGGAGCCTCGTAATTTGTCAGGACCCGAATTTGCAAATCCGGACCCTCTGTGTGTACCGCACTAGTCCAGGATCACGCTAGTGCACATAGGCTCAACATAGATGCTATCATAGTCATACACAACGAAATATAGCATAAACTTCAATGATTAATAATAACTGTTGTCTTACATGAATAATGCCTCACAGGGCTTAAATAAAAAGTATCAATGAAAAGCAATGAAATAGAATAAACGCGGTGGCGTTCGATTCGCCACCACAGCAACTGACGAGGCTCGGACCCTAAGCATTCGCATCCAAATAATCCTCCTCCATGAATGGCGTAGATTCCTCTTCTTCTGAAGTTGTTGTTGTTGGGGTGAGTACATAAAGCACTCAACAAGTTGTGCACAATAATGCAAGTCTAATATTCTATATGCTTGGCTTAATCCAAAGGAATGGCTAATAAGGGTATTTTGCAATAAAGCAGCATTTAACAAGAATACAATAAATAGATTGGAAAGCAGTAAAACAAATACAGTAATTAATAAATTCAGTATTTCTGAAATACACCAAGTTCCAAATCCTAAATCAATTTCCACCTTCCATGGCACCTTGCCATCCCAATAGGTTTTTGTTTAACAAAAGTCTAACCCTTAACTGTAACTCCCGAGCATTGCCCAATACGTGAGCACGGCTATTCGAATAGATTGTACACTCTGCAGAGGTTATGCACTTTACCCACACGATACAACCAAACACCACCAAGGTGAGTGATCGTAACAAAGCCTTTACAATGCTACACCTAGACCCAGTAGTGCTCGCTAAGGTTTCAACACTGAAGGGTTAAACCACCACAACAGGGCCCCCCTCTTGCGCCATGTGAGTTAGACCATAACCCGGGACTCACTATTCACCACGATAGTACCGAAATCTAGGTTTCACAAATTATTCAGCTAGGCTGTCCCATTCCAGACATGTGGTTGCAAGAAGGACTCAAGTCAAAGGCTTGCAAGGTTAAATCCTTAAGGTGATTAAGGCAAGACTTCCACATACCCCTGCCAACCCTGGCCCACCTTGGCACACTACCCCTTGCCACTTGCCCCAATCTAAAATCATTACCACCCCAGTTGATTACCAAGCACCACATGCCATCAACATTTCAATCTAGATGTGTGACCTCCTCGCCACGACAACTTGATATCACTGTGTGACGACACATGACACACCAATTCATAAACATTGTTCCATATTCCATTAGTCAAGATTAAGTATCAACATTCGGACACATGTGATGATGTGGCATGGCTAAGCAATCTATGACGGTCTAACTAGCCCATGTTGATTATCAATATTAACCAACTATAATTCCACATCCTAGGGTGACAAATAGATCATGGCATAAAATTGACAAGGTATGATTTAATTCAAATAGGAATATTATCTAATTCCCAGATTAATTGAAATCATTTATACATATAAAATATCATGCATAAAGTTTAAGAGATAAAATAGCAATTTGGTGAAAATTCGGTGCAACATGATCAAAGCACAACTTGCCTTGGAGTAGGTGCAGGTCTTGACCTGAGCTTGGGTCTTGGAGCGACGAATCTTCCTCCGGATCACCGAGCAGTTCAACGTCTACGCGAAACGATGCCAAAATAGCAAATAAACACCAAACCAGATAGCAAACAAACTCCAAAAATAAAATAAAATTCACCAATAAATAGATCTTGATTTTATAAATTTTTAGAAATTTTAATCACTCAAATCCGAGTTAAAATGCAAAAGATATAGCCTTTTGAAGTTTGAATAACATCAAAATACGAAAATAGAATTTCGATTTTTCGAATTATTTTCTATTGAAAAGATCTTTATTGCGCAACGCGACGTCAGCCCGACTCGGACCAATCAGCGCCGACACGTCGCTGGTCCATGGACTCGGTCCACGGACCGCCTCGTCCACCGTGCACGCGCCCACGGCGCCTCGCGCCACGCGCCCGACACGCTGGCGCGCATCGATCGGCCGCTGCGCCGCCCGTGTCGATGCTCGACACACGGCGCACATCCGGGTGACGATCCAACGGCTAACGCTCTAACGCACACGCGGCGCGATCTCAACCGAACAAACTCGATCCAACGGCCGACTCTTACCCGAGCGCGCATCGCTGCTCTACCGAGGCGTGGCGCGCCGCGATGGCCGACGAAGATCCAACGATCGATGAAGCTTCCCGACGAAGATGGCGGACGCGGCGATGTCCGAACCGAGCGAGGACGACGACCACCCGAACGGCGTTCCGGCATGACTCCGGCGGGATGAAGTGGCTACCCCGATCCGGCTTGACGCGACGAGCCCGGATCTGGAACCGATTCGGCGAACGGCGGCTTGACGAAGACGCAAACTAAAGAAAACGACCGGCGGCGCTACGAAGAACTACGACGAGCTCTTCTGCATGGGCGACGGCGACTCGACGGCGAAGACTAGAACGACTGGAAGCGCAAGGCGATAAGGAACCTCGAGGTGCAGCCCACGCCTTTTATAGCCTCGGCATGCGCGCTAAAACAGCAACCCTAGACAATCCCCGACGGAGACGGCGCGCGGCAGCGAAACGGAAACCGGATCGGAGACGACGACTGGCGACCGTCCGATCCAAGATGAGCGGCCACGATTAGATCCGAAGCGATACGATCCGATCCGCTCCTTCCAAATCCAACGGGCGAGATCTAAACTTACCAAAACAACGCGAAGCGATCCCGACCACTTGATCTCGATCCAACGGCTCGTAGCACTAGGGTTACGCGATGAAGCGGATCGCCGATCTTCATCCAACGGTCACACCTGGCGGCGTGGCGCGGCTGGCCGACGGCCGCGACCGCGATGGGCGCGACGCACAAGTGTTGGGCTTGGCCCAAGATCGCTCCAAGATTTTCAAAAGCTTTTTGATTTAAAATAATTCCCGAAATTAGATTAATCTATTTTAAGTAATTAAATATCAGGAAGAATCCCAGAAAATTCTCATAAATACTTTGAGACATTCTGAGCTCAAATAAAATATTTTTGGTAAAACTTTATATTAACTTTATCTATATATATTTAGTTTTCACCAAAGGTTCAATATACTTAATTAAAACAAATTCAAATAATTTCTGGAAAAATCCAATAAATTCATAAAATCACAAAAATGCACGTGAGCGAAATTATAGGTCAAATTTTGGGATGTTACAAACCTCCCCCCCTTAACAGAATCTCGACCCCGAGGTTCAAGACTGACTAGGGAATAGGTTTGGAAATTCTGACTTCAGATCCTCTTCACGCTCCCAGGTTGCCTCATTCTCGGAATGGTTGCTCCACTGAACCCTGCAAAAGCGAACTGACTTGGTCCTGGTCTTGCGGTCCATAACATCCAGGATTCTGATTGGTTGCTCCTTGTAGGTCAGATCTTTCTTCAATTCAATCTCTCCCAAAGGCGTCTGCTCCGCTGGCACCCGAAGACACTTCTTGAGCTGAGACACATGGAACACATCATGCACGCCTGCTAGTGACTGCGGCAATTCCAACTGATAAGCAACCTCCCCTCGACGGCTCAAAATTTTTAACGGTCCAACATATCTTGGGGCAAGCTTTCTTTTAGTGTGGAACCTTTTAACTCCTTTTAGAGGGGTAACCCTAAGATACACGAAATCATCGGGTTCGAAACTCAAATCACTGCGTTGATTATCTGCATAACTTTTTTGTCTTGACTGCGCGATTTTCAACCTGTCTCTTATCATGGCAACTTGCTCTTCAGCTTCCTTGAGAATATTAGGGCCAAATATCATACGCCCCTGTCTCATTCCAATTCGGTGAAGTACAGCGAGCACGACCATATAAAGCTTCGAATGGCGACATCTGCAAACTAGCCTGGTAACTGTTGTTATAACTGAACTCTGCATATGGCAAACATTTATCCCATGATGTAGTATAGGCTAATGCACAAGCCCTTAACATATCCTCCAGAATTTGATTTACCCTTTCTGTTTGACCATCAGTCTGCGGGTGATATGCCGTGCTGAAGTTCAAACGCGTTCCCATGGCTTCATGCAATTTATCCCAAAATCTCGAGGTGAACTGGGTACCTCTGTCTGACACTATTTTCTTTGGTACCCCATGCAAACACACAATTCTGGCTATGTATAGTTCTGCTAACCGGTCTCCTGAGTAAGTTGTCTTGACTGGAATGAAATGAGCAACTTTGGTCAGTCGATCCACGATAACCCATATAGAATCATACCCACTTTGGGTTCTTGGTAACCCGGTGATGAAATCCATACCGATTTCTTCCCATTTCCATTCTGGAACTTTTAACGGTTGTAGTAATCCTGCAGGTCTCTGGTGTATTGCCTTAACTCTCTGGCATATATCACATAAGGCAACATGCTCAGCGACTTCACGCTTCATATTCGGCCACCAAAACCTCTCCCTTAAGTCCTGGTACATCTTGGCGCTTCCTGGATGGATTGAATAATTGGAATCGTGAGCCTCTTCCAAAATCAACTGCTTAAGCTCTGGTCTGTTTGGCACACAAATACGACCCTTGAACCACATGGTACCCCGGCCATCCATAGTAAAATCTGCCGCTAATCCTTCATCCTTTTAGCTTTGATTCGGTTGATTTTCTCATCATCCTTTTGCCCTTCCCGAATCTGATCTTCAAGCGTCGGTCTTACTTCCAAAGCAGTTATAAATCCTTCTGGAACCATTTCCAATTTTAACTTCTGAAACTCCTTACACAACTCCGATTGATCTTCCTGTACCATCATGTTTGCAACATGGTTTTTATGACTCAAGGCATCAGCCACTACATTAGCCTTTCCTGGATGGTAGTGGATTCCCATATTATAATCCTTGATCAGTTCCAACCATCTCCTTTGCCTCATGTTAAGATCTGACTGGGTGAAGGTATATTTCAAACTCTTGTGGTCCGTATATATCTCACATCTATTTCCCATGAGATAATGACGCCACAATTTGAAGGCATGCACCACGGCAGCCAATTCCAAGTCATGCATAGGATAATTCCCTTCATGCGATCTTAGCTGCCTTGACGCATATGCGACCACTTTACCCTCTTACATCAATACGCATCCAAGACCCTGTCTTAACGCATCACAGTATATATCAAAGCTGTTCTGAACATTAGGCAAAACCAACACCGGGGCTATTGTCAAATGCTTCTTTAATTCCTCAAAACTCTTATCACAATCAAGGCCCATGAAAATTTCTTTTCCTTTTCAACAATCGAGTAAGAGGTCTCGCAATCGTCGAAAATCCTTCTATGAACCGGCGATAATATCCTCGCCATTTCCGTAAAACTACGGACTTGAGTGACGGACTTTGGTTGCTCCTAATGCAACATCGCCTCCACTTTGCTTGGGTCGACAAAGAACTCCTTCTGCGATCATGATATGACCGAGAAATTCCACCTTTTCCTTCCAAAAGTCGCATTTATCGAATTTAGCATACAATTTGTTGCTCACGCAGCTTTTCCAACACTAGCCTCGGATGATTTGCGTGCTCGCTTGGTCTTTGAATATACCAAAATATCATCTATGAACACAACAACAAACTTGTCCAAGTATTCCATGAAAATCTTATTCATCAAGTTCATGAAATATGCTGGCGCATTGGTCAATCCAAAAGACATGACCGTGAACTCATAATGTCCGTATCTTGAAGAGAATGCGGTCTTTGGAACATCTCCTGCCCGAATCTTTAGTTGATGATATCCGGAACGAAGGTCTATCTTGGAGAAAACTCCAGCTCCTCTCAACTGGTCGAACAGATCATCAATCCTTGGCAACGGATACTTATTCTTAATCGTCACTTCATTAAGTGCACGGTAATCAATACACATTCTAAGGCTTCCATCCTTTTTCCTGACAAACAAAACTGGCGCTCCCCATGGCGCATTTAACTTGGTCTTATAAAACCCTTCTCTAATAACTCGTCGATCTGCTTCTTCATTTCCACCAACTCATCGGTAGGCATCCAATAAGGTCTTTTTGCTATTGGTGCTGTACCATGTACTAACTCAATGACAAACTCGATGTCACGGTCTGGCGGCATTCGGTAGATCCTCCGAAATATATCCGATATTCCCGACCACCGCACGTCCTCTATGCCGTGGCTTTCACGCTATTAACAATTAATTGACCCTTACGAACTGATGTCGCTCAGAATTCCACCTTTTCTCCTCTAGGGCTCTCAATGGATACAATCCTTTGACCGCAATCCAATACTTTCTTATGCTTGGTTAACCAATCCATACCGAGGATAACATCTAAAACTTGGGCATCTAGAATAATCAAGTTCGCTAGAACTCTACCCCATTAATTTTTAGCTTTACCCCAAACATCCAAGGTTAGATCTTAACTCGGATCCCGGGCTTGGACTAGCATCACACACTTAAGATTTTTCATGCTCAAACCATTTTGGATGCAAAAGCTCGAGAGACAAATGAATGCGAAGCTCTGAATCAAATAATATTTATTGCAGTCGAGTTTACAAAAACTTACCCAAGACGACGCCCGATGCTTCACAGGCTCCATCGGCGTGATGTGGTTGACTCGCCTCGAATAGTAGCTTGAGGCGTTGCTCCGCCTGTCCGGCTCCTCGATTTGCTCCGCCATCGGCGCCTTAGTAGGTGTCGTTCCAAGGTTGAAGCGATTGGCGTGATACCTCCTTTCGGGGACATCTGTTGGCATAATGCCTGACTCATTGCAATCGTAGCACCTTTCGGCGGCCGATCACTGACTCCCCTTGAGCATTGTTACCTTGGGCGGCGTCGATAACTCGTCACGGTGGTCGTGGTGCGGTGTTGTTGGTTTGTTAACGACTTGCGGTTGGAACTTAGCAAACCGCTGCGGGTCATCCTCATTCGCAGTGCTTAGGCGCCCACCAGGTTAGTCATCAAGCACTTGCGATTTTCCCAAGCTCCTGCGCTTATCCTCCGTAATCAAAGCCTTGTTTACCAATTCTTGAAAATCGGAAAAGTGTGGGTAATCACCCCACTTGCATCCCGAGTTTAATCCCTTCATGAATCGGATCGCCTTAGCCTTGTCCGTCGCTACATCTTCGTGGAGCATAGCGAGCTAACTGCGTGAATTTGTTCAAGTAATCAGCCACCGGTTGGCCTCCTTGCTTAAGCGCCCTGAATTCTTCCTTTTTCAGGTCCATCATTCCTTCTGGTACGTGGTACTAGCGAAAGGCCGTTGTGAATTCTTCCGACGTGATTTCCATGGGTGCCTCATGAGTAGCACAGTAGTTCTCCCACCATTCTGCAGCTGTTCCCTCAAGCTGATGGGATGCATAAAGAACCTTCTCATGCCCTTCACATTGCGTGATGTACAACTTCCTCTCAATGGTTCTCAGCCAATCATCCGCTTCCAAGGGGTTGACGTTGCCCGAGAATGTTGGCGGTCGGGTCCTCATAAAGTCTGACAATTTGGAATAAGGACGAGGTTCGCCGTTATTAATCTGAGCAGCGGGGTTGTTGACTGCAGCCATATTGGTCATCTGCTGCATCATTGTCTGCATCAACTGAGACTGCGCAGCGAGAAAAGCTCCCAAGTTCTGCATATCCACTGGCGGTGCTTGTTGCGGTGGTGCTCCTTCGTTGGGATTGTTGCCTGGGCGCAGACCACTTCCTGAAGCTCCGTTGCTGCTGCGGGTGTTCACCATCTGCTTGATTGCTTCTTGGGTTAGGAAAGGTAGATGTAGCATAGTGAAGGACCGAGATGGCGAACAGAGAGGGGGTGAATGGTCGCAAATAAAAATCCTCCCAAAATACTCCAACAAAAACCTCGACAAGATCGCTCAAAGAAAATTGTGAAAAACCCGAAAAACTAGACAACTATGTGTACCCCAAGCTTGCATGGATAAGTACCATAAAATATGTGGGGATTTTTGAGTCACAATCCTGGTTGTCTAGTGTCCAAGATAAAGAGGAATCAATTCAAACTCTTGCTTTTAGAAAGGACATCAATTCAAATCACAAAAGTCACTTTCAGAAAAGCAAAAGCAGAATTTCCAGAACTTGTCCTCAATTTGCACAGGAGGTTGGTGGGTTTCTGCAGCTCACAACATTCTGAGAATTTTTCTCCCTATGAGCATCAGAGTCACGAAGAACTCCACCAAATTTCTCCTCAAAAAGCCTTACAGAAAAAACAGGACAAATCTAAGAACACAGTACGCTCAAGAACTTCGAGCAGAAAGTTTGGGCCTCGGTTTTCACCTCATGGCGCCCAAAAGGTGCAACAAGTGAACTCCAACATTTTTCTGCAGGTGTATATCAGAGTCCCGCACCTCCTCCAATAAGAATCACTCAAAAAAGATTTTTCTATATTTTTACAAAAATCAAAAACTGACTGCTGCGCAAAGAATAAGTTCTGAACAAAGTTGGAACTTGAAAGAAAAGATGTTCTCTACTCAATCCAAGAGTGCAAAAGAGATGTAAAACCATATGAACACACTCAAAACATCCAAGATCAGCATCATTTAGAAGGAGGAGGCAAATCCAAATTACTTGAAAGTAAATTATGGAAATATAATTATGGAAAGTAAATGCTGAATTTAAATTGCGTAAAGTAAAGACATAATGTAAATGCGCAAAATAAATTCAGAGGTGGATGGATAAAACTTTCATTTCTGGAAGGGGAGGTTACAAAGCCTCACATTCATGTGGGCAAAACTCAAATGAGCATCAAAAACCTCAACACCTTCAAGGGAAGGAGGCTACCCCTCCACCCCTATTTATACTACTCTTGGGCCACCTACCACCCTTGGATGAGTCCCTCAACCCTAGAGCACTCATCTAAGGGCTAGGATTAACCCACACACACAGCCATGCAAGGGCTAACCCAAAACCCACACACATACCGGGTTTTCTTGCACGGTTTTCAAAGCATACTACCTAGACCCGCTAACCTATCAACTAGACCTCAATCCGACGGCCCTAATTGATCCACGCGGCATCTAGCTAGCATCAACTCCTTTCCTTGTCTTCTTGACTTGCCGGACTCCATCTCCGATCATCTTCCGCGATCTCCCAACCGTCTGGATCTCCGACGCCTCGCCTAGTCCCGGTCATCCTTCGCCTCACCATGACCTAGCACCGTCGCTCGCAACCATCAAAGACAAGGAAACTCCTCACATAGCAATGCCCACAAAGATGTGCAATAAACCATCCAACTCATCACTACCGCGTCCATACGACCGGTACTGCCACTCCTAGCAGAGACAACTCAAATTACTTCATTTTGAAAATCAATCCAAATCAAACTCAAACTTGAGCACACCTTGCTCAAATAAAGTCAAATACTCATCACAAACATGGATGGACCTCCACATGGTCCTTCACATAGATAAGATGCAAGAATTTCTAAGGCGGGAAAACAGGTTAAACCCAACTTAAATAATCTTTATTAATACTTGGTATGGTTGCTTACAATGCCTAAGGGCTTTGCAACACATACTGCACACTCAGCAAACAATTAAGAACCAAACTAAACATGCAACCTTAACGTCTACTAAAAGGTAAAGGCTAACTTAAAGACGCGACTCAACACTTGAGTCTCAACACAACTCTAAGACCGACTCTCACTCATCTAGCCACCCTGGCTGAGACTGATCCGGTGCATACACCGGTGGGTGGGCTGGCATGGGTGCGAACCTATCCTGGTGACCCTCTGCTGGCTCCTCAGGCTCCGACTCACGCTCTTCCGGGTCTTCTTATTCCTCTTCTTATTCTTCGGCGACCTCATCCGCTCCTGACGACGACTGTCCGCTATCTCCTCGGCTACCTGCAAGGCCTCCTCCAACTCACCGATGACTCTGGCTGCGACGTCACGGGTCTTTTAAGCTCTCGCCCGCCACTCTCGGCGCCTCACGCTGCTGTCTCCGGCTCTGCGTAGTGTCCTCGGTGATCCTCCGGGCGGTGGCGAACTCGGCAAGGTGTCTTTGCAGAGCACTCCCCTCCACGATCCGCTGACGCTGCACGCCGCACCGTCGGGTGAAGTCGAAACACGGTGTCGCTAAGCTCGAGGCGTAGTCGTGGCGCATCCGTCGAGAGCAAGTCTAGCACCTCTGAACTCCAGCCTCGTAAGTGAACCTCCGGGCGGTGATGTGGATCGGTCTGGTGGTCTCGTCGCACTCTCGAGCGAAGATGATCAGCTTGCATAAGAACCCTCGATGCACACCGTTGACGTTCCAGTTGCTTCCTCGGTAGAGCGGACGATCAAAGCCTCCAATCACTTGAAGAACTCTCCACAGCTCCATGGCGTAGCCACCCTGCCTCGACTCGAAAGACTGGAAGATCGGCATCTATTCAAAACAAAATTTTGAATAAGATCTCCACTCGAAACGGCAACGAAAATAAGGTTATTTAGCAAGGAGGGAGTAGAAGGATGAGATAAGCCAAGAGTTTCTTATTAGTCAATTTCACCTTTTTCTTTTAGAAAATAATTTTGGACACTCCTAGAAGATACCAACTACCTAGGGCCAAGACCTATAGTCAATATGGCTCTGATACCACCTCTGTCGGGACCCGAATTTGCAAATCCGGAATATCTGTGTGTACTGCACTAGTCCAGGATCACGCTAGTGCACACAGGCTCAACATAGATGCTATCATAGTCATATACAGCGAAATATAGCATAAACTTCAATGATTAATAATAACTGTTGTCTTACATGAATAATGCCTCACAGGGCTTAAATAAAAAGTATCAATGAAAAGCAGCGGAAATAGAATAAACGCAGTGGCGTTCCAGTTCGCCACAGGCAACTGACGAGGCTCGGACCCTAAGCATTCGTGATCCAAATAATCCTCCTCCATGAATGGCGTAGATTCCTCTTCTTCTGAAGTTGTTGTTGTTGGGGTGAGTACATAAAGCACTCAACAAGTTGTGCACAATAATGCAAGTCTAATATTCTATATGCTTGGCTTAATCCAAAGGAATGGCTAATAAGGGTATTTTGCAATAAAGCAAACATTTAACAAGAATACAATAAATAGATTGAAAGCGATAAAACAAATCTGAGAATTAATAAATTCAGTATTTCTGAAATACACCAAGTTCCTAATCCTAAATCAATTTCCACCTTCCGTGGCACCTTGCCTTCCCAATAGGTTTTTGTTTAACAAAAGTCTAACCCTTAACTGTAATTCCCGAGCATTGCCCAATACCGTGAGCATGGTTATTCGAATAGATTGTACACTCTGCAGAGGTTATGCACTTTACCCACAGGATACAACCAAACACCACCAAGGCGAGTGATCGTAACAAAGCCTTTACAATGCTACACCTAGACCCAGTACTGCTCGCTAAGGTTTCAACACTGAAGGGTTAGACCACCACAACAGGGCCCCCCTCTTGCGCCATGTGAGTTAAACCGTAACCCGAGACTCACTATTCACCACGACAGTACCGAAATCTAGGTTTCACAAATTATTCAGCTAGGTTGTCCCATTCCAGACATGTGGTTGCAAGAAAGACTCAGGTCAAAGGCTTGCAAGGTTAAGTCCTTAAGGTGATTAAGGCAAGACTTCCACATACCCCTGCTAACCCTGGCCCACCTTGGCACACTGCCCCTTGCCACTTGCCCCAATCTAAAATCATTACCACCCAGTTGATTACCAAGCACCACATGCCATCAACATTTCAATCTAGATGTGTGACCTCCTCGCCACGACAACTTGATATCACTGTGTGACGACACATGACACACCAATTCATAAACATTGTTCCATATTCCATTAGTCAAGATTAAGTATCAACATTCGGACACATGTGATGACGTGGCATGGCTAAGCAATCTATGACGGTCTAACTAGCCCATGTTGATTATCAATATTAACCAACTATAATTCCACATCCTAGGGTGACAAATAGATCATGGCATAAAATTGACAAGGTATGATTTAATTCAAATAGGCATATTATCTAATTCCCAGATTAATTGGAATCATTTATACATATAAAATATCATGCATAAAGTTTAAGAGATAAAATAGCAATTTGGTGAAAACTAGGTGCAACATGATGAAAGCACAACTTGCCTTGGAGTAGGTGCTGGTCTTGATCTGAGCTTGGGTCTTGGAGCGACGAATCTTCCTCCGGATCACCGAGCAGTTCAACGTCTACGCGAAACGATGCCAAAATAGCAAATAAACACCAAACCAGAGAGAAAACAAACTCCAAAAATAAAATCAAATTCACCAATAAATAGATCTTGATTTTACAAATTTTTAGAAATTTGAATCACTCAAATCCGAGTTAAAATGCAAAAGATATAGACTTTTGAAGTTTGAATAAATACTGAAAATACGAAAATAGAATTTCGATTTTTGAATTATTTTCTATTGGAAAAGATCTTTATTGCGCAACGCGACGCGGCCCCGACTCGGACCAATCAGCGCCGACATCGCCACCGGTACATGGACTCGGTCCACGGACCGCCTCGTCCACCGTGGACGCGGCCAACGGCGCCTCGCGCCACGCGCGCGACACGCGGCGCGGATCGACTGGCTGCAACGCCGCCCGTGCCAATGCTCGACACACGGCGCACATCCGGGCATCGATCCAACGGCTAACGCTCTAACGCACACGCAGCGCGATCTCAACCGAACAAACCTGATCCAACGGCCGACGCTTACCCGAGCCGTCTACTGCTCTTACCGAGACGTGGCGCGATCGCAGCGGTCCGACGAAGATCCAACGGCTGATGAAGCTTCCCGACGAAGATGGCGACGGCGGCGTCCGCACCGAGCGGAGGACGACGACCACCGAGCGGCGTTCGCGTGACTCGGCGGGATGAAGTGGCTACCCGATCGCGGCTTGACGCGACGAGCCCGGATCCGAACCGATTCGCGAACGGCGCTTGACGGAGACGCAAACTAAAGAAAACGATCGGCGGCGCTACGAAGAACTACGGCGAGCTCTCATCGCGGCGGGCGCGGCCGATCGACGGCGAAGACTAGAGCGACCGAAGCGCAAGGCGATGAGGAACCTCGGTGTGCCACGCCTTCTATAGCCTCGGCATGCGCGCTAAAACGGCAACCCTAGACAATCCCGGCGGAGACGACAAGCGGCGGCGAACGAAACCGGATCGGAGACGACGATCGCGACCGTCCGATCCAAGATGAGCGCCACGATTAGATCCGGCGATACGATCCGATCCGCTCCTTCTAAATCCAACGGCGAGATCTAAACTTACCAAAACAACGCGGCGTCCCGACCACTTGATCTCGATCCAACGGCTCGCAAAGACTAGGGTTACGCGATGAAGCGGACGGCCGATCTTCATCCAACGGCCACACGCGCGGCGGCGCAAGCGGGTGACAGCCGCACCGCGATGGGTCACAAGACGACAAGGTCGGGCTTGGCCCAAGATCGCTCCAAGATTTTTCAAAAGCTTTTGATTTAAAATAATTCTCGAAATTAGATTAATCTATTTTAAGTAATTAAAATATCGTGAAAAATCCTTAAAATTCTCATAAATACTTTGAGACATTCTGAGCTCAAATAAAATATTTTTGGTAAAACTTTATATTAACTTTATCTATATATATTTAGTTTCCACCAAAGGTTCAATATACTTAATTAAAATAAATTCAAATAATTTCTGGAAAAATCCAATAAATTCAGAAAATCACAAAAATGCACGTGAGCGAAATTATATGTCAAATTTTGGGATGTTACATAATTGGAGATCCATAATGAATTAGGATGTGCATGTTAGTTGGTTACAAACTAGGAACTTTCCTCTACAGTATGGTTGAGTTTTGGGCCCAATCCAAAAGCAAATACTAATTTTAAATATGGCTCAAAGATTGAATCCTGTGCTGAAATTTTGGGACTTAGCAAATGTGCCAACACAACACCAAACAATGACACATAAAGAACTCCTCAGCCCCAAATCAATTGTTCCCAGTTCCTGGCCGAACTCTCCTCAGGCCATTGCAGCACCTTGGATTTTCCTCCAGCCCTTTCCCTGGTGGCGCCACTCTCCCCTGCAGCTCTTCCCAGGTGGCACCTCCCTCTCCAAGCAGCAGCAGCACCTTTCCCTCCTCTAGTTTTTCCCCATGAGATTTTGAGGGAATGCTTCCTTGATTTAGGGTTTGTTGTTTTCTGGTTTTGGGGCAGCATTGAAGAATTTGGGGGCTTAGGTGAGCAGAGATTTGGGATTTGGGTGGGGAAATAACACCCTAGGGTTTGGAGCAACATCCTGAATTTCGAGCAAATTTCGTAGCTGCTGTTTCGGGTTGATTTCAGCAAGTTAAGGGCATCTCCTGCTAGGCCGGCTGAAGCAGTAATTGTAGGTAATGAAGTTGTCTTTCATTTCCAACCGGAATCACTTGATTCAGTTAATCTAACTGAAAGTTATGACGATTTTGGTGCGTGCTGCTCTGAAATGCTGAAAGTGTGGAGTTGAAACTTGAGCTGTGGGTTAAAAATAGTTAGAGGCCGAATTAGAATTAAATTTTTCCTGAGAAGTTGTAGGAAATTTCGTGTAGATTGTAAAACTGTTATCATTTACTCAATTCCATTAAGTATACATTTTTATGATGAAATTGGTGCATGCTGTTCGGAAACCCTGAAGTTTCTGAACACTGAAATTGCTCTCTGTTCGTGGGCAAACTGGGAGTTCCTCGGGAAGTGAATGAGAAATCGGCCAAAACTAAGTTGTAGATATGTCTCTTAAGTTTCATTAGAACTTGGAATCACTCAATTTCATGAAACCATGTAGAAGTTATGCCTAAAATGGTGAAGTCGGTCTAGAAAGGCTGAAATCTGTCCAAAAATTTCTTAGTGAAAGTTAGGAACTTGTTTGAATTGGTGTGAAGCATTGCAAAGTGTGGTTTAGCTATTAGTGTGTAGTGTTAATGTTTTTGCTTTACGTTTGTTGTAGAATGCTTGCATTTTGGAAATTTCGACGAGTCTTCAATTTTCATTTCCTCCTCATATGCATTGCATGCATCTCATTTCGCATACATTGTGATCGTGTAGAGAACGAAACCGCGGCGGTTGACGTGGCCGTGGCCGAGGGGGATTTTGGAGAGCAAATTGTGGTTGAAAATCCGGCAGAAGCTCAAGGCAAGCACCTAAGCATATTCAACCTTATTCCTAATTGTATTTTAGCGAATAAATTGGCTTATTGGATGGTTAAGTTATGCATTAGGAATTGAAATGTGGGAAGGGTATTAGAACCTAATTGTTGCACATACACTCATTGTTAATTGTCGAACATCTTCCTTGGAGCTAGTATATGGGTAATTATACTGTGTCCATGCTTAGTTTGCTTAGATGTCGGGTATGGGCCAAGTGTTGGATGGTTCCTTCACTTGAGATTAATTACTTCACACTATTGGGATGCAATGAATATGGTTATGTTCTGAAATGTAAACTTGAGACCGGGCGAGAGGGTTGGATCATTTGGGTGTGGAGACTCAAATGTTGTAGTCTCGCCTGTGTCGGTTAAGGACCGCTCCGTTGTTTGCCATGTTGATCGAGCACACCTTGTTGATCGCATGCCCGATATAATGGTACGGTAAGCCACCCTTTCATGGCATACTACTCGATGGGTCATGCGATTGGACGTGGTTGAGGGCGAGGCCTAGGCCGACTCTCGGGGGCGAAGCGAGGCTTGGGCCGCTCGAGAGAGGTTGCTAGGTGCTCGGGCCGCATGAGGATGGTCCAACGAGTAGATATGAATAGGAGGAGGGTTGACATGAGGTTCCTTGTGGCGCATGTCGTGCGATTGATGATCCCCTGCAGGGTGAATAAGCGATTCGAATTGCCGCGCTCTCGGATATGAGCACGCTTGTATCATCCAACATTTCAACGTAGTAATAACTTAAATTGAAACTAGTTGGTATACTCGATGTGGTTTCTTGTTCATGATTCTATTTGCTCTCTTAAATGTTTAAAATTCAGCTCTCACTTTAGCAATAGGTGTTGTTTATAAATGCTATAAAATTTGTAAATTGAGTAGTTGAATGTGAATCTGAATCAAAGTTAAGCTTTTATGCACTTGTTACCTTAAGCTTTTTCCTTGCTACCTCCAAATGCATATGCCTTCAAGTCGGTCATATATGGACCACGGGTAAGTCTTGCGAGTACCTTCTGTACTCATGCTTCTACTTTGTGGTTTTCAGGTGAGGATCAAGGTGGATGCGAGTTCTGTCCTTATTGCCTCTCGTGGTCGGGCGGGGCACCGAATAGAGGCTATGTTTAGCGATGCAAACGCCAGGATGTGTTCAGGGGCAGGACACTCCCGGAGATATCATACTTTTGGTTTATTTTGGTGGTTGTGCTTTCATTTTGTTGTATAGTTATCCTTAAGCTATGTCATGTCTAGGTTTCAAAACTTGGCTACTTCTAATGTTGAACCTTGTTGTAGTATGGTGCTCATCCCATGCCTTGTATGTTGCTCCTAGCCATGTCGATCTTTTGCTATGTGGTTGTTGTTGTGTCATTTGTGTTTATGTTATTTGTTTCTCCTGTCACTGGGTGGATGTCCTCTCTTCTAGAGGCTTCATGCCGAAATTTCAGAGAAATTGTGAGCCTAGGTAGTCTCTTTTTTACCCGGTTTGTCTTTGTGCCTTGGTTTTAGTCGCTTTGTTGTGCTTCCGCGGTTGCGTGTCTGGATGTGGGGTTTTGAGTTCGTTGCCCCCTTTATGCAAATTGAGTTGATATGGCATTGGAAACCAGTATGCGGGGCGATCCTGGCGAGCTTCGGGTCGCATACTGGGGGAATACCGGGATTGTTGTAGATTATTTGAGTGGCCTCACTGTTGTCTCATTTGGGCTTGGGTGCTAGCATTGTGAGCGCCAGCGGCGATCCTTTGCTAGCCTCCAAATCCGATGAGGACGACAGAACATTCAAATAGCCGAGGACGGTCTGGGCTAAAATACCAAAGTCTCTTTTCAGAAAAGTTAAAGCAGATTTTCAGAAATTGTCCTCAGTTGGAACAGGTGGTTGGTGAGTTTCTGTTGCTCTAAAATTTTTGAGAATTTTTGTCCCTGTGAGAAGTAGAGTCGTGAAACACTCCACCATAAATCACCTCAGAAAGCATTGTAGAATAAGAATGAAAAATCAAGCAATACAGAAAGTCAGGAACTTCGACCAGAAAGTTTGAGGCTCGGTTTTCACTTCATAGCTCTCAAACGGTGCAATCAGTGGACTCAAGAAATTTTCTACAGATGTATATATGAGTCTTTCACCTTCTCCAAAAAGAATCACTTAAAAATGATTTTTATATATTTTTGCAAAAATCAAACACTGACTTCTGCGTGAAGAACAAGTTCTGGACAAATTTGCAATTTGATAAAAAACTTGATCTCTAGTCTATCCAAGGGTGTAAGAAAGATGTAAAACCAAATGAACACCCTCAAGACATCCTAGAAGAATAGCACTTAGAAGGAGGGGAGGCAAATCCAAATTGCATAAATGTAAATTGCAAGAATGTAAGTGCTGAATTTAATTATGAATTTAAGTGCATAATGTAAATTGCGTAATTTAAATGCGTAATGTAAATGCACAAAGAAAAGAAATGATTTGAGGAAACATTTCATTTCTGGAAGGAGAGGTTACAAAGCCTCACATTCATGTGGGCAAAGCTCAAAGGAGCATCAAAACCTCAAAACCTTCAAGGGAGGAGGCTACCCTCCACCCCTATTTATACTACTCTTGGGCCACCTACCACCCTTGGATGAGTCCCTCAACCCTAAAGCACTCATCTAAGGGCTAGGATTAACCCACACACACAGCCATGCAAGGGCTAACCCAAAACCCACACACATACCGGGTTTTCTTGCACGGTTTTCAAAGCATACTACCTAGACCCGCTAACCTATCAACTAGACCTCAATCCGACGGCCCTCATTGATCCGCGCGGCATCTAGCTAGCATCATCTCCTTTCCTTGTCTTCTTGACTTGCGCGGACTCCGTCTCCGATCATCTTCCGACGATCTCCCAACCGTCTGGACCTTCGACGCTCCTCGCCTAGTCCCAATCATCCTCCGCCTCACCATGACCTAGCACCGTCGCCCTGCAACCATCAAAGACAAGGAAACACATCACATAGCAAAGTCCAACAACACATAGAATCACAGTTTGATCTCAACAGAATGATATACACTATGCTGACCAGCAAAACCCCGACCTCACGTGGTCTGATCACTAGTATCCATCCCGACCACTCGAGGTCTGAACGACTGGTCTCCGACCAGCCAAAGCCCAGACCACTCAGGGTCGGACGACTGGTCTCCGACCAGCCAAAACCTAGACCACTCGGGGTCGGACGACTGGTCTCCGACCAGCAACTCAAATTGCTCTATTTTAAAAATCAATCCAAATCAAACTCAAACTTGAGCACACCTTGCTCAAATAAAGTCAAATACTCATCACAAACATGGATGGACCTCCACATGGTCCTTCAGAAAGACATCATATATTAAATAATACTCGTTGAATGACCTTATAGTTCACTTAAATGATTATGCCTCGCAAGGCTGAACAACAAATTATACAGCAACGGAATAAAAACGTAGACAAACCCCTCAATATACCACAGGCAACTGACAAGGCTTGCACCATAAACATCCGTCTCCTCCTAGAACTTCTCCTCCAGCACTGATGTAGACTCCTCAACTGGTGATGTTGTTGTTGGCAAGGGTGAGTACTTAAAGCACTCAACAAGTTGTGCACAAAATGAAGATCTGACATAACTATATGCATGGCTTATTCCAAAGAAATGGCTAACAGGGTTATTTTGCAGGAAAGCAGCATTTGTGAACAAGTACAATAAATAGATTGTAAAGATAGTAAAACAAATAGCAATAATAAGTAATTTCAGCATTTCTCAAGTAAACCAAATTTTCCAATCCTATGTCAAGTTACCAACCATCCATGGCAACCTACCATCCCAACCAAGTTTTTATTTTATAAAGTCTAACACTTGAATGTAATTCCAGAGCATTGCTCAATACTGCGAGTACGGCTATCAGAATAGATTTACACTCTGCAGAGTTTATGCACTTTACCCACACGACATGATAATTTCTTATTGCCACACAATTAACACACTTCCTTTGGTGTGTCGACAGAGAAACCATGACAAAGCCTTTACAATACTCTGTCTTAACCCAGTACTACCCGCTGAGGATTCAACACTAAAGGGTCTGGTTATCACACTCAGGACCCCCCTCTTGCACCATCTGGGTTCATAAAAAGGCGAACCACACACCACCACCACCAGTAGTACCAAAGCTAAGACATCGCAAATTAATCAACTAGGTCCGTCCCATTCCAGACATGTGGTTGCATGATTGACTCAGATCAAAGGCTTGCAAGGTTAAATCCTTAGAGTGACTAGGGCAAGACTTCTACATACCCTCAACTTGGCATGCTGCCCCTTGCCACTTGCCCCAATCTAAATGATTACCACCCCGGTTGATTACCAAGCACCACGTGCTATCAACAACTCAACATCGTTGCGTGACATCCCTCGCGCACAACAACTCAATCTCATCGTGTGACAACACCTGACACACCAATTCATTAACTTGTTCCATATTCCATTACTCAAAATTAAACATTGATAATTCAAGTACATGTGGTGACGTAGCATGGCTATGCAACTAATACGTCTAACCATCCCATGTTGATTTTAGTATTAACCAACTATAGTGAACCAATCTAGGGTGACAAATAAATCATGGTGTACAAATGACAAGGCAGGGTATAGATCAAATAGGTAAATTAGGTAAGTCCCAATTTAATTTGAAACCATTGTATACATGAAATAATATACAATAGGGTAAAACAATATAGAAATTTTTATAAATTTGGTTCTATATGATTAAAGCATAACTTGTCTTAGTAAAGCCCTTATTCTTCTCTAGACCTTAGTCTTCAGTCAATAGATCTTTCTCGGACACTTCGAGCAATTCGACGTCTACGCGAAACGAGAGAGAATGCTCAATAAATACCAAAATAGACAGTAATTAAACTCCAAAAATCAAATAAAATTCATCATTAAATACATCTCAATTTAAAAAAAACTAGAAACTTGAATCACCTCAATCGGAGCTCGTATGAGGGAGAACGGGCTCGTGGAAGATTCAAAAATCTAAAAAATAGAAAAATGGAAAAATAATATAATTGTTATGAGATAAGATATTCTTAACCGTATTCGGTTGGACTCTATCTCTATGTGTGGGCGAATCCGAATCTATCTTTTGCTACCTTTTACTATATATTGAGCACCCCCTTGTACAAGAGATCAATCTAATAAAGCAAGAGAGCTATGCCCCTATACTGTGTGTGCTTCATGTTTTTATTCTTGTGATTTCGCTGGCGTGTGATTGATTGATCGTGGGTGAACAACTACGTTTTATAATACGTTATCAGCACGAAGCTCTACCGAGGCCACCGATCGTGATCGCCTGCCTGCGACAATAAACACTGCACCGAATTTCATCCTGCATCACGCGATCAACCTACATTAAGCTCTACATAAGTTCAATCTACGACGGTTGATCACATGCGAACAATAAATTAATCCTGCAGATTGTTTTCTGTTAATTAGAGTTTACTCGTTAGCCTAATCTATCATGGCAATCAAAGGTTACAGTGTTCATCTAGTAATCAATACTGTTCATAAAAAATGCAATCTCCGCCTGAAGCGAATGCCAGTGCCGTTGCGTTTGTTCGTCGAACGGCGACATGTCTGCGCCGTGCCCGACGCCTGTGCCCCGACGGCCAACAGCCATGCCCTCGCTAAGCACGGCGGCCATGCCAAGATGACTCGGCGTTCGTGCCTCGGCGGCAGAACCTACAAGTCGCCCGAGGCGGCGGTGGTGCCCACAAGGAAATGGTAGTGGCACCTCACGTCGCCTGAAGCAGCGGTGGCGGCGCCCTTGCGTGGCCCAAAGTGGCGGCGACCGTTCATCTTCCGCACCGGCGCCGCCGGCGCACACCGCCCTCGCCCCACGCTGAAGTGTCGACGGCGATGGCGACCGCGAAGAAGACCGAAAGCCGCCGATGCCGCCGCCGGCGGCTCTAGCTGGCCACCGCTTCGCCCGCCTCGCGCTCGTGCGATCGCTTGGCTTCGCGGCCGTCGGCGCCTCGGCTCCATGGCGCGCTGGCGCTTCGGTTGTCGTCACCGAAGCGACACCATCTGCGTGTGCGAGCCTCGGCCGCCGTCGCGGAGCCGCCACCGACAAAGCGACGCCGCGCAGCTCGCCGCCGACCGCCGACACGCCCGTCGCAACTCCATGCTCGCCGCCGCGCCTCGGCTCGCGACTCGCCGGATGTCGCCATACGCCGACACGCCCCGCTGCTCACCGGAAGCCGGCGGTGCTCTCCGTGCCCTCGCGCCATAGCTCGCAGCTCAACGCGCCACGACTTTTTGCCGCCGATGGTCCCCGGTCTCGACGTCACGACCTCGCGCCGCGCCACGCCCACGCCGCCGCGGTGTTTCGCCCCAGCGGCGCCGGTCCCAATGACAGACTGTGGTAGATCGCGCCGCCTCGGCGAAGCGGCGGCCTAGAAGGCCTCGCCCGTCAGTGCGCCCAAGCAAGTTTTGCTTGGCGATGGTGCTACATGAAGCCGGCTGCTTCACATGGAATAGGGCAATTGGCTACTAGGGTTTCCTAACCCTAGCCGCCCAAGTTGTTGGGCCTAAAGGCCACTCGGGCCTGATGGGCTTTCAGCCCATCCCATTTTTTTTTAAAAAAATGCTTTAGTGATTAAATTCTGAAAATTGATATTAAATCCTAGAAATTAGTTTTTTTCTAGATTATGGGCTTCCATGAAATTTGGCAAATTGATATTTAGCACATATTGGAAGTTCCATGCTCTCGGTTTTTGGGAGGAGTTTTTAACGAGACATGTGCATTATGCGGTATTCGCCCAAGGGGAAGTGTTATGAGATAAGATATTCTTAACTGTATTCAGTTGGACTCTATCTCTATGTGTGGGCGAATCCGAATCTATCTCTTGCTACCTTTACTATATATTGGGCACCCCCTTGTACAAGAGATCAATCTAATAAAGCAAAAGAGCTATGCTCCTATATTGTGTGTGCTTCATCTTTTTATTCTTGTGATTTTGCTGGCGTGTGATTGATTGATCGTAGGTAAATGACTACGTTTTATAACAATAATATCCGAATTATTTTTCTATTGGGAAATCGCTTAATTGCGTCACTATGACGTCAGCCCCGAGCTGATCCAATAACATGTAGACACGTGTCAGCACTATTTCATGGACTGAGTCAACATATCCAGCGCATGTCTACTGAACCGAGTCCACCATTCTACCCACTGACATGCAGGGCCATGGTGCTGATGTGGCGGATGACAGAGCTTGCCGATTCGGCTTCCACGCAGCGACACGTCGTGATGAAGCAGTGACACGGCTTCCGAGCTGGCGATGACGTGGCACCACGCGCAAACAATCGCACCATGCCACGTCGGCGTCGGCGGCGGCGGCGGCACGACGACCCAGGGTCACCGGCGGCGAGCGGAAAAGGCACCACCGGTGAGCTCGCAATGTCGCGGTTCGGATGACACGGTCAACTTCCTACCTGCGGCTTTATGGTGCCGGCGGCGATGTAGAGAACGGCAGCGATTCTTGAGCTCTCGGTGATGCGGTGCTCCGGCGAACTTCTGGCGACAACGACGAGCGCACGAGGTAGATCTCGACGAGAAGAATCTGACAGCACTGGCGAAGACCCTCGGAAGGCACGGAAGACGACGAATCTTGGGAAATACCTGGTGCGGCGGCGCTGACGAAACCACTGAATTGCGGCGATTGTACGGAGATTATCGGAACTCCGCCTTAGGGATTTGGTTTGCGAAGTCCAACCGATGCAGATGCGCGCCCTAAATAGCCTCGAGACTCCCTGCCGTGGCCGGCACGGACGTCGAGTCCTCGGCGAGCGCGGAGAGGAGTCCGAGATGGTCACGCGAGGAAGACAACCAGGCGCCGAACACGCATCACGATGAACGGTTCAGATGCATCCATACGTGGCTTGATCCTAACCGCCGTAGCATACTAGAGATCTTACACCTCCCGATCAATCCCAGCCGTTCCTTTCAGATCCAACAGGCGAAGATTGCTAGGGTTCCATAACCTCATTATTAAATCTCGGTTGTTCGCTCTTAATCCGACTGCCTACGTCCAAGCTTCTAGAAACAGCCAACGGCGGGCCAGACTGGCCAGGCCGCAAGGCGCAATAGTGGGCCACACATTGCTGGGTTTCAGCACAAGCAATTTGATTAATTTATTTAAGGAATATAAAATATCATAAAAAATCTCAGAAAAATCTAAAAAATACATTAAGACATTTTGAACTCAAATAAAATATTTTTAGACAAACTTTATATAATTTTTTTCTATAAATAATGTATTTTCACAAAAGGCCATACACTTAATTTAAAATAAACTCAAATAAAATCCAATAAATTCAGAAAATCCATAAAATACACAAATAACACAATAAATTAAATAAAAGGAAAATTTTGGGATGTTAAAAAGGCCAAGGTATAAAAAATTAAGTACATTTTCATAGCTTTTACCGACCTCGGAGTTTAGAGAAAAGATCGGATTACTAGAATAGGTGCCGTACTATCAAGGAAGAGCGATGACTAGTAGCTTGAATATTCTTGAGTGTCATTTGGCTCAAATCTTAATTCATATAGAGATAATCTTGTATGGTAGAAAGCATCTCTGATTTTTTCAATGCAAATTCCGTAAAGCTGGCACTACCGCAATGTTAGATTCGGTACTGTTGCTGGTGCGATAGTACCACTATAAGAAGCGGTAGTTATTTTCCAGAGAAGTGCTTTTTGGGTGTTTTTGCACATGTCGAAACTACGCTATGTTATATCTGGTACTACTGTTGGTGCGGTAGTAGCCCTATTCAGTGCAATAGCCTTTTTGCAAAGAAGCGCTTTTGGGTACTTTCTCAGGACCGGCACTACCGTCATTGTACATGCGGTACTACCAGGGTCCAGTGGCACCGGACTTGCTGGCCGATACTTATTTTTCAGAGAGTTCCCTTTTCTGGGCTCAATTGGCATCGGCACTACCAAGCTCATGGTCGGTACTAACGCTATACAACAGTACCGCATTTTAGTTGGCAGTAGTACCGGTTTTTCTATTGTAATGGCTAGTATCAGTGCATTTAATGCACTGTTCTGACCGTTGATCTGGGGTCGGCTCTACCGCATTTACATGTCAGTAATGCCGAAAATGCTAATTTTTTCAGGGATTTTTCCCAACGGTTGGATTGGTTGGTGGGGGCTATAAATACCCCCACACCTGCAGCAAGGGCTCTTCTTGGACTTTCATTACACATTAGATGAGCCCTTGCAAGCTTCTATTCATCTCTTGAGCATTCAATTCACATTTTGAGTGAGATAGGTGCATTCAAGTGTAGAATTCATTCTTGAGCCATTTAGACATTTGATCATCCTCAAGCAAGCGTCATCTCTCTATTCTCTTGGGGGTTGCCGTCTCCTAAACGACTTAGAGGTGTGGAACCGGTGATCTCTTTGAAAAAGCTTGTGAAGAGGTCCAGTGTTGTGTGAAGGTCAAAGCTCGCCTACCCGGAGCGGAGAAGAACTGCCACTAGTGATCGAGGGAGGGTCAATTGCACAAGGAGCCAGTTTGATTTGTTCAAGCTTCCTCAACGTAGAGTATGGGAGACCGTCAAATCTCCAAGACCAAGGAAAAATCATGGCATTCACATTCTTGTACTTTGCTTTATTTTGACTAGTTGTGGGCTTGAAAAATGTGAAGTTTGAGAAAAATAAATTGTGTAGTGCTTGCTAAGCCAGTAAGCAGGTTGCTAGTTCTCATTCTTCTAAGAGTGTCATGTCCATATCTATGCCATTAGAGCTCTTATATATTGATTTGTTTGGCCCAACAACAAATAAGAGCATCGGGAGCAATTCTTATTGTTTAGTCATTGTAGATGATTTCTCGAGATATACTTGGGTTTTCTTTCTAGATGACAAATCCGAAGCCTTTGGTATTTTCAAAAGTTTTGCAAAAAGGGCTCAAAATGAGTTTGATTTCAAATTAAGGAAAATCCGTAGTGATAAATGGTTCTGAGTTGAAAAATACAAGAATCAAAGATTATTATGATGAACTTGGAATAAAGCATGAGCTTTCTACCACCTACACTCCGGAGCAAAATGAAGTTGTAGAAAGGAAAAATCGAACATTGATTGAAATGGCAAGGACAATGCTTAATTAGTATGGTACTTCCGATAATTTTTGGGCGGAAGTTATCAATAATGCTTGTCATGCTACAAACCGTCTTTATTTGCATCGCCTTTTGAAAAGAGACCTCTTATGATCTCCTTATTGGAAGAAAACCAAACATCTCTTATTTTCATGTCTTTGGTTGTAAATGTTACATTTTAAGAAAGGGTGTTCGGTTTTCAAAATTCCAAAGCTGATGTGATGTTGGATTTCTACTTGGATACTCTTCAAATAGCAAAGCATACTGTGTCTTCAACCAAACCAAGGGTTTAGTTGAAGAAACGTGTGACATTGAATTTGATGAGACTAATAGCTCTCAAGAAGAGCAAGAAAATTTGGATGATGTAGGTGACGAAGACTTGAGACAAGCAATGAAGAATATGACTCTTGGAGACATCAAGCCAAAGGAGGACCAAGATGATCAACCTTCATCCACTCAAGTTGAGCCTTCTACTTCCGTTACGTCAAGTCAAGCTCAACTAATTGAAGTAGAAGAAAAGGAAGATTATCAACAACTCTAAGCCTTACCTCCAAGAATTCACACTATTACAGAATGGTACATCACTATCGCTTTATCTGGGTCGATTCTTAAGTTTGTAAGAAAAAACGATTGTGATAGATGACTTAGAAGGGGTGTTAATAATAATCACTATCGGTTCTTAGGTTAGAAGCGATTGTGATGTTGCATTAGGCACATCACAATTGATTCTGACATTAGAACCGATTGAGATGTGCCATGCACATCACTATCGGTTCTACCTAAGAAGCGATAGTGATGTGGACATGCTTATCACTATCGGTTCTTACCTAAGAAGCGATAGTGATGTGCATGCTCATCACTATCGGTTCTGATCACATCACTATCGCTTCTTAAGTGAAAACCGATTGTGATATGTCTCGCCAGGTTATTTATACCCTTGGGCTGAACTCTTCTCTGTTGTTATTCCAGAGGTTAAGAAAACTGCCACCACCCAAAAAAATAGCACATATTCTGGTTGGAAGCAATACTTGGGTGAGAAAATTTGAAATCCTCAAGGTTGGATGTTAAGAGGGTAAATTTGAAGCCCTAGCTTAAGTAGATTTCCCTTCATTTTTCCCTTATTTGTGGTTTCTTCAAAATGTGAGCATTCCTTCAAACCCCTTCAATTTTGCACTAGGTAATTTCGATATATTGCAAAGAAAGTTTAGGTTGCACTGGAATTGTGTGTATCCTATCACATTTCTCACCCTTTATTTGTAAGCACACGTCCATTTAATTATCTTTGTAGTGCTCTCATATTAATATGGAATTATTGTTGCTGTTATATGATGAATATTAGAGTTTAGTTACGTAACCTACATCTCCCGTTCCAGGATGCTTGTTTATAAATATGCCGAAATGGCGTATTTATAAGCAAGCAATCGGTGTTCCTGTATCTCGTCATGAGGGCAGACTTGCTGGCAAAGGAACTGTTGGGTCCAAACTAATAAGGCCACTGTTTGATATGTATAGCAAAGCGCATTTGACAGTCTTGCAGCACAGCGCAGAAGTTACAGGGTACATCGAGCAGCACAAGTTGATATTATGAAAAGAGAATACATATATGGATGAGCTTTCCATAACGCGAGAACACAAAGATCGGTTTCTCACATGGTTCAAAGAAAAGGCGGAGGTTTCTGTTAGTGAGAATGTCAAATGGTTGGCTGACGGACCTAGATTTAATGTACAGACATGGCAGGGGTACGATATTAATGGCTACACCTTTTACACTGAAAGTTTGAATGCCAAGAGTACTGTTCAAAAAAGTGGTGTAAGCATAGATGCTTTATCCAATGATCATCACTCGAAAAGAGGATCCTCAACCGTAATGAACTCCTACTACGGGATGATCGAAGAAATTTGGGAGCTCGAATATGGAATATACCAAGTTCCATTGTTATGATGTAAGTAGGTGGGACTTCCACATGGAGTGAAGGTCGACAAGAGAGGTTTGTAGATCTTAGTAGATTCGCCTACAAAGATAACCCGTTCGTCCTTGCGAAGCAAGCAACTCAAGCCTTCTATGTGCGTGATCCGACCAATCCGAGGTTGCATGTCGTTCTTCATGGCAAGAGGCGGATCATATGAGTTGAAAATGTCATAGATGAAGAAGAGTACAACCAATTCGATGAAATATCTCCGTTTGCGAATAGGGCCTGTCTTAGCAGAGACGACGACACACATGGAACCAATGACATGCAAGTAGATCATCACGAAGGGTTGTACTGTAAATTAAGGAACTACGCATAAAGGCCCAAATTTGTGTAAATCTCTGTAAAAGTTGTCAAAAATGTATATGAAAAGTTGTAGACATTTAAAATTCATCAAAATCTTTCATCTGACATAAAATGACCTATTCTTGCATTTCTTTGTATATCTTGGCTTGAACATGTATTCCTAACTCATACAAAGCTATGAAAGTTCAAATCTCCATGAAATCCAAGTTGAAGTACATTTTAAGGCTTTGATGGAAGTTCAATATGTCTTTATACCTGCAAAGCACATTTTACCATACATTTTGAAAGAAAATTCCGTTTCAGGGAATTCCTTTTGGGAAAGCTTCTAACTAGTCCGATGTTCATTTCTGGTAATTCTCAAACATTTTTTACTTTATTTGAGAAATTTTTTACTTTTCTGCTCTTGCATGCTTTTGTCAGGCTAGAAATTGTGCATGTGCCAAGTCAGTAATTACAACAAAAAAACTACTGTCTTCTCCCACCAACAAGCAAGACACCATGTTAAATGACAACTAATAGACCATAAGTTCTTCACAGCCCAGTAATCAATTTATCACTGGGAGAGTACTTCTTACTCTTCTTCTCAGTGTATAGTTAATTTTGGTCATCTATGTCGGTTTTTAATATAAACCGATAGTGATACTATGCCCATCTGTGTTGGTTTTTAATATAAACCGATAGTGATACTATGCCCATCTGTGTCGGTTTTTAACATAAACCGATAGTGATACTATATTCATCCATGTCGGTTTTTAATATAAACTGATAGTGCTACTGCGTTCATCTGTATCGGTTTTTAATATAAACCGATAGAGATACTATGTTCAACTGTGTTGGTTTTTAATATAAACCGATAGTGATACTATGTTCAATTGTGTCGGTTTTGAATATAAACTGATAGTAATATGGTGTTCATCTATGTCGATTTTTACTTGGAACCGATAGTAATATGATTTTCATCTGTGTCAGTTTTGAATATAAATCGATAGTAATATGGTGTTCATTTGTGTCGATTTTGAATATAAACCGAGAGTAATATGGTGTTCATCTGTGTCGGTTTGTATTTGGAACCGACTGCATTGCCATTTTTAAATTTCTGTGGGTTTTTGTTTTGAACAGACTGCATTGATGTTTATTACTGTCGGTTCTAATGTCGAACTGACTGCATTGCTGTTTTTATTTCAGTCGGTTTTGTTCACAAACCGACTGCATTGCCTGAGCTCGAACATATTTAATGCACTGTGCGCTAGTCGATCGGTGTCTACCTCGCGCGCCACTTCACTGCTAATTACCCGCCCGCCCTCTCCAACCCTAGCTCTTCCCGGCGCCTCCTCCACTCCGGCGTCCTCGGCCTCCACGACCAGCTCCCCCCACTGGCGCCTCCTTCCCCTACTGGCGCCTCCTTCCCCCAGCGTCATCGGCCTCCGTGACCTCATCCCGGCCCCCACACCGCCCTCAAACCATCGCCTCCTATCACGCTCCGTCTTTCGCTCGCCGCCGCCGATGGCTGCCACCACTGGGGTCGCCGAGGATAGCTACGAAGAGCAGATGAAGCTGTTGTGTAGCCTCCGCGGCTGCATCCTACTACGGCCTAGGATGGGACGCTGCGGTACACCGGCGGCGACACCTGGATCGTGTCCGTGTCATGCGAGGTGGTGCTCCCGGGTCGAAGTGGCCACTCCTTTCACTGTTTGCTAGATGGATATTTATCCTAATGACTCAATTCTTTCACCTATCTGGATCTCTCTCATACATGGTACTTGTTCTGATCTAAATTTCTGGATCTCTCTCATACATGGTACTTGTTCTGATCTAAAAGGCTATTTCCTTGGTATATAAAATGTTTCATAAACATCAATGTCAAAACAAGTTTGTTCTTGTAGTATAAGTAGTTTTCACTGGACAAAATCATTATTTCCTTCTTAGTATAATTTCCTAGCTAAGCTCATGTTGTAATTCTAGATTGTTAGCATCCTTTCTTAGGGAAGCAAATTTCTTGGCCTTCCCCATTCGTATGCATCATAATGGCTTATCACATTGTACAATATTGACTGGAAGTGTATTTCTTAACAACATTTCCTAACTGAGCACATGTTGTAGTTCTAGATAATTGTCCCATGTGATTGCAGTACTAGCTTGCTCTCTTCTTGCAAGTCTTCTATAGTACCAAACTACCAATTGATCAACCTTCTTTATGCAGGTGATATCTCTAATGACGACTGCTGTAGAACATCTTGTTATTGGTGAAACTATGTAGATATCAACAAGCAGAGAGCAATGGTGAAGGTTAAATATTTCTGTTTATGATGAGTTTAATTTCTCCAGTCACATCTAATATCTAAAATTAGATGCAGAGTGAAATGCTTGCACATGTTTACTTCTTTACTTACTTTATTTTCTCCATTTAATTTGATGCCTTTGTTTGCTGGTTCTAATATGATTTTGAAAAATGTGCAGTATGGAATACTACTTGGAGAAGACATACTACAAAACAGCATCTTTGATATCAAATAGTTGCAATGCTGTTACTATTCTTGCAGGGCACACCGCTGAGGTCTCAATGCTTGCATATGAATACGGTCAAAACCTGGTTTGTAAAACATTGTACAATTTCCATCTTTTTTGGAACTCGATTTCCTTCTAAGCCACCTCGCAGCAACTTATTAATTCGGTATCCATGCAGGGTCTAGCCTTCTAGTTGATCGACGATGTCCTTGATTTCACAGGCACCTCTGCATCACATGGGAAGGGTTCATTATCTGACATTCGTCATGTAATAATAGCTATCCCCTTGTTTTGATTATGTTTGATTTCCCTAATCTATCATCTGAAATATCCATTTGACTTCCAACTACTTAGAATAGTAAGTCTTTAATATATTCTTTTAACAGCCTTCATTAGGGGAGATATATATAAAATTTTGCTGGCTGACAACAATGCTGCGTTCGCCAATAACTTAATAAGCATAGACTGCTTCTTGTCCGACACGAAAATTCATGTTTCTGTGATTGTGTTAGCTGCTGTATTGAACAGTTAAACTTGCCACGCTCAGGACAGAGAGAACACATCTCACAAGAAAGACTTGAATTTGGAATTTAACATGAATATTGCTTTTGTATATGTGACATTGTTAGCTGCTGGATTTTGTCTCCTCTCAGCCTTTCTCGACCTGTTAACTTCAAATCAGAACTATATAGATTGTATTATTGTTAACTTAGATAAGAAGGAACCCTATTGCTTATAGGATTTTTTTTGCCTTGTAAACAAACAACAACCAAGCCTTTTTTTTTGCCTTGTAAAGCTAGTGAAATTAGATGTAAAAGGTGGTTGAGAAAGAGTTCTTGTATTAACGTGAAAATTCTAATTTCTTTTTATGATCACCTACTTTATTAGTGTATCCAGTTGGAAAAGTGTCAAACAAGGACCATATGCCTGCTGATTCTCTTGTTCACTCTATAGTGCTTATTTTGTCTATTACATGATGGCATTCATGATGCAGGGAATCATTACTGCCCCAATGTTATATGCGATGGAAGAATTCCCACAACTACATGAAGTTGTTGACCGGTGTTTTGACAACCCTGTAAATGTTGAGCTAGTGTGTAAATTGTAGACCGAGAATGGGTACCGTCTTTCTCATTGTTCATTCTACCTATAGGGTAAAGGCAAACATTTTCACACGGTTTCAATTTCGCTCCTCATGGCAGATGCTCATCATGCTATTGATGCATAAAGGCCATGTTGCTAGACACCGGAACATTTTATATATTTTTTTGTGCTGATCATTTAGTTTTTTTACAGCTTGCTTTCACTTCTGTAGTTTACCCTGCGCTGATTTTGGCATATATGGGTCAAGCTGCTTACTTATCAAAACATCATGACTTCTACTCAAGCTCCCAAGTTGGATTTTACATTGCAGTTCCAGGTATGTTTTTGTATTTTAGCTCAAGTATTCATATGACAGAAACTAGTATGTACATCTTGAACAGCAGACTGTCCATATGTAAACAATATTATATATGTGTATACGATATGCATGTGTACTGACTGTTAAGCATGTTTGTGTTCTATATTGTGAACGAATGTGATATGTGTGTTGTAGTAAAGTGTTTGTGTTCTGTGAATGTGATATGTGCATACTGTGTGTAATCTATGCTGTGAATGTGATATGTGCATACTGTGTGTAATACGTGCTGTTTTTGGGAGGGTGCACAAATGAGAAATAGCACATCCCTCATCACAATCGGTTCTTTATAAGAAACGATAGTGATGAGGCCATCATCAGTATCGCTTCTTATAAAGAAGCAATAGTGATGAGGCCGAACCGATAGTGATGAGGGCCTCATCACAACGCTTCTATCTTAGAACCTATTGTGATAAGGCTCTCATCACTATCGGTTTTGAGCAAGAACCGATTGTGATGATGCCTTTATCATAATCGGGCAAAAATTGACTGTGATAGCACCGCCTCATCACTGTCTAATGACTTTGTATTGCCACCAGAACTGATTGTGATTGTGGTGTATATTCCTGTAGTAGTGTCACCATGCAATCTCAAAGGATCACCCAATATATCAAATATTAGGTGATATTAGTAATGGTATTCAAACTCGATCTCGTGTTGCTTCATTTTGTGAACATTACTTTTTTGTGCCTTCTTTTGAACCCTCTCATGTAGATGAAGCTTTAAAAGATCCAGACTGGGTGAATTCTATGCATGAAGAACTCAATAACTTCTCTCGGAACGATATATGAACACTAGTTGAAAGGCCCAAAGAGTACAACGTCATTGGGACAAAATAGGTCTTTAGAACCGGCAAGATGAAAAGGAATTGTGGTAAGAAATAAGGCTAGATTAGTGACACAAGGTTTTACTCAAATCGAAGGATTGGATTTTGGTGAAACTTTTACGCCTATAACTAGATTAGAAGCAATTCGCATTTTACTTGCTTTTGCATTATGCTTTGATATCAAACTATTTCAAATGGATGTGAAGAGTGCATTCTTAATTGATAATATTTCCGAATTAGTATTTGTTGAACAACCTCCTAGTTTTTAAAATCATAAAATCCTAATCATGTGTACAAGCTTTCTGTGGAGTTCTATGGACTCAAACAAGCTCCTAGAGCATGGTATGAGCGACTTAGAGACTTCCTAATCTCAAAAGGATTCAAAATTGGGAAGGTTGACACAACACTCTTCACCAAAATAATTGATTATGATTTCTTTGTATGCTAAATTTATGTTGATAATATTATATTTGGTTCTACTAACCAAGTTTTTTGCAAAGAATTTGGTGATATGATGTCTAGGGAATTTGAAATGTGTACGATTAGAGATTGAGCTACATTCTTGGGCTTCAAATCAAGCAACTCAAGGATGAAACCTTCATAAGCCAAATAAAGTATGTGAAGGATCTACTCAAAAGATTTGGCATGGAGGATCCAAAACCCATCAAAACTCTCATGGCTTTCAACGGGCATCTTGATCTAAATGAGGGATGCAAACCGATAGACTTAAAGTTTTATCGTTCCATGATTGATAGTTTACTTTATTTTACAGCATCTAGGCCCAACATTATGTTTAGTGTTTGCATATGTGCACATTTTCAAGCATCTTCAAAAGAATGTTATCTTATGGCTGTTAAGAGAATTCTAAGATATTTAAAGTATTCCTCAAATATAGGCTTGTGGTATCCTAAGGGTGCTAAATTTGATTTAGTTGGATATTTGGACTTAGATTATGCGGATTGCAAAGTGGATAGAAAAAACACTTCGGGAAGTTGCCAAATTCATGGTAGGTCCCTAGTTTAATGGTTTTCCAAGAAACAAAACTCCATAGCTTTGTCCACCGCCGAAGTCGAATATATATCTGCTGGTAGTTGTTGTGCTCAATTATTGTGGATGAGGCAAACTTTAATGGATTACAGAATTACTTTTGCTCAAGTGCCTCCTTTGTGATAGTGAAAGTGCCGTAAAAATAGCCAACAACCCGGTCCATCATTCAAGAACCAAACATATAGATATCCACCATCATCTCTTAAAGGATCATGTGAGCAAAGGTGATATAGTCATTAGCCACAAAAGAACCGAAGATCAATTAGCGGATATCCTCACCAAGCCTCTAGATGAAATATGTTTTTGTAAATTGAGGAATGAATTAAATGCCATAGATATCTCAAATGTTACTTGAATATTTGCATCATGATTGGTTTTCCATTTGGTGTTATTCGCTTTTTGTTGTTTCTTTGATACTTTTAGGGGCAACACATTAAGGGGGAGCATTATACAATTTTCATGTATACTACATCCCTAAAAATGTGAATATATCAAATAAGTGCTAATATTATTCAAAAGGAAGACTCTAGACCTTACTAAGTCAAAATTATTTAAAAATATCATATTTTTACTGTTCTATAAATTTTTTATTGAAATCCTTTCATTTTCAAAATATACATATGTAAATCTCATCTAGTTGATATTTGTTACCAAAATATATTCCATATCTTGTTATAAAAACAAAAAAAACTCGTTTAGAAAATATCACTTTTGAGTTTTCACCTAAAACTCAAAAACTCATTTAAATCCTCTCAAAAGCTATATCTGTAAAAAAACTATGTCAAAATACAGGTTCTCATTTATCATGAGTTAGAAATGCTCTCACATGATTTCAATGGGTGGGAAATACATTGGAGCATCCTCTAAACTTAAGTCTAAATTTTGTTTCTTTTCTGAAGTTTTCTAACCTAAACTGGCACTATCGGTGTGCTGCACCCGATAGTACCGGGGGTCGGCACTACCGTCTTCTTGGCAGTGGTAGTGCCACTCTTGTCGGGTGCGCACAAAACCAAACAGTTTCTGGTGTAGCCCAACCGATCTCTCTCTTTACTCCTCCTTCCTAACCGGCCAACTCCTCTTTCATTCTCTCCATTGAGTCCCTCTCTTTCTCTCTCTCAATATTCCCAAATCAAATTGTCGCCATCTTGATCAATCTCTTTGGTCTCAAATTCTTTTCTTGTGCATCTCTTTCTCCTTCTTCATCAAGGTATTGGATTCCTCTCATCTTGCCCTAAGTCTTCATTTTCTCTCTTTTAGGGTTTGTTGAAACCTGAGAAATGCATGTCGTTAGGGCTAAAATTTCTTGCCAAGATTGAATGGATCGATGTCCTTAGATATCATTTTGTGCTATTTTAGTTCTCAATCCATGCTTCAACTAGAAATTTTGGTTGAAATCGTGAAATTCTAAATTTCAGCACTAGCGGCCGCTATTGCGGTTGCTCTGGGCCGGCACTACCGACCACATGAGCGGTAGTACTACCCCGACACTACCGGCATGGTGGTAGCGGTGCTGCCGCCCTCATGAATTTTAGGAATTTAATCCTGCACATGCTATCTCAATTTCAATAATTCCTGAGCATCTTTGCTTATCTTCTATTCCTTTGCTTCTCATAGTCATCATGTCAAGAGCTAAGAATCCCACAATACCCCATGCTCCTAGCGGAGGTGACTCACTTTTCAAGTCAACAAGGAGTGCAGGTGTCCCAACTCCTTAGAATGACAGTGATGATGACTCCTTCACCATGGTCATGAGGGACAGAGAAGGAAGACAACCTGTGCAAAAGGAGCTCACCGATAGCTCTCAAGCAAGAAAAGGAAAACAAGTTGCTCAAGAATCTGACTATGAGGAGGAAGATAAGGATGTAAATATGGAAGAAGAGGAAGGAGGAGAGAGTGAGGAGTCTGAACAAGAGACCTTGCCTGACTTTAGTCCTCAAGAAGATCTAAGGCAAATCAAAGAGGATAAATATTTTACTATGAGGGTAGTGAATTAGTATCTTCTGCCACAGAGTACCACTTAGGATCACTTCCACACTCTTTTCTAACAGAAGGTATATATGAAATCTATAAGGAAAAGTATTTTGTTGATCAGAAGTGGATCAACTGGGATCACATTTATAAGATACATTTCTTTGTTGGAGTCCTTGAGTTGTTCCAGGGAGCAGAGCTATTCCAGTTTTTGAGCTCAAGTAGCAATTATGTTGAAGACATGATCAGACAGTTCTATGCCACTCTACATGTCTCAGACTCCTATGACTCTTTCACATGGATGACTGGATCTCACAGATACACAGCCACCAAGGAAGAGTTTGAGAATGCGTTGGGCATCTAGCACAGTGAATTTCCTCGTATTCATAGTGATACAGTGGTGGGCATGGCACGACAACTGAACTTCTATGACCCAGCTGCTAGAGTCAGAAGGCAAGGAAAGCTGGCAAGACTTCTCCCACAGCCCAATCTGATTGACAAAATTATCAGAGTTACCATTCATCCAAAGAGTGGTAATTTTGATGACATTCAAGGCTATGCATGGAACATCATAGCAAAGGTCATGGAGTGTCAGAAATTTGATGTAGTGGATTTTATTATAAGAGAGATGGCTTCTTCTACACATGATCGTGGGAAGACCATTTACTTCGCACCCTACATCATTAAGTTCATCACGAGGGTGACTGGCTATAGTGGAGCTCTTGGATGTGCACACAAGCCATACAAGCCGCGTGAGGCTCCTCCATAGGTTTTGGATCATATGGCACAATAGCAACATGAGGAGGAGGCCCATGACCAGCAAGTGCCACAAGAGACCATTCTAGTAGGTTTGGCCAACCTTCGTGCTGACATGATGAGTCAATTCACCAGAGTTGATGAATATCAAGCCTAGACCCATCAGATGGTGGAAGAGGTCCGAGGTCACTTGGATGAGCTTAATACCACTTTAACTGATCTTAGCTCTTCCTTCCATCAGTATCGCAGCGAGCAGACACCTCTTGCCTTTCACCACTTTGGGAGTGATCATCGTGCTCCTCCTTCCTAAGTGGTCCTTATGAATCCCTTTCGGTACTTGATGCCAAAGGGGGAGAAGAATGCGAAGAAATTATAGGAGGCTTCATAGTTGTCTTCTCTTAGAGGATTAGCTTTTGAATATCTTATATTTATGTTATATAAGCTATTGAACCTTTTTTGTGGATGTTTTTGGATTTATGTTAAAAATGTTGTATAATGCTCTATCTCTATGTTTCTTACTAAAATTGGATTTTATATGTCGTCATGCATGCATATTGTCACATTCTGAAGGACCATGTGGACGTCCATCCATGTTTGTGATGAGTATTTGACTTTATTTGAGCAAGGTGTGCTCAAGTTTGAGTTTGATTTGGATTGATTTTCAAAATGAAGAAATTTGAGTTGTCTCTGCCAGGAGTAGCAGTACCGGCCGTATGGGCGCGGTAGTGATGAGTTGGATGGGTTTATTACATATCATTGTGGGCATTGCTATGTGAGGAGTTTCCTTGTCTTTGATGGTTGCAGGGCGACGGTGCTAGGTCATGGTGAGGCGGAGGATGACCGGGACTAGGCGAGGAGCGTCGGAGGGCCAGACGGTTGGGAGATCATCGGAAGATGATCGGAGACGGAGTCCGGGCAAGTCAAGAAGACAAGGAAAGGAGATGATGCTAGCTAGATGCCGCGTGGATCAATGAGGGCCGTCGGATTGAGGTCTAGTTGATAGGTTAGCGGGTCTAGGTAGTATGCTTTGAAAACCGTGCAAGAAAACCTGGTATGTGTGTGGGTTTTGGGTTAGCCCTTTCATGGCTGTGTGTGTGGGTTAATCCTAGCCCTTAGATGAGTGCTCTAGAGTTGAGGGACTCATCCAGGGGTGGTAGGTGGCCCAAGAGTAGTATAAATAGGGGTGGAGGGGTAGCCTCCTTCCCTCGAAGGTTTTGAGGTTTGTGAATGCTCCTTTGAGCTTTGCCCACATGAAAGTGAGGCTTTGTAACCTCTCCTTCCAGAAATGAAAGTTTTATCCAACCATCTCTGAATTTATTTTGCGCATTTACATTATGTCTTTACTTTACGCAATTTAAATTCAGCATTTACTTTCCCGCAATTACATTCTCGCAATTTACTTTCACGCAATTTGGATTTGCCTCCCCTCCTTCTAAATGCTGTTGATCTTGGATGTTTTGAGTGTGTTCATATGATTTTACATCTCTTTTGCACTCTTGGATTGAGTAGAGAACATCTTTTCTTTCAAGTTCCAACTTTGTTTAGAACTTGTTCTTTGCGCAGCATTTAGTATTTGATTTGTATAAAAATATAGAAAAATCTTTTTTAAGTGATTATTATTGGAGGAGGTGCAGGACTCTGATATCCACTTGCAAAAAAATTTTGGAGTTCACTTGTTGCACGGTTTGGGCACCATGAGGTGAAAACCGAGCCCCAAACTTTCTGCTCGAAGTTCTTGATTGACTGTGTTCTTTGATTTTTCCTGTTTTTTATGTAAGGCTTTTTGAGGAGAAATTTGGTGGAGTTCTTCACGACTCTGATGCTCATAGGGAGACAAATTCTCAAAATTTTGTGAGCTTCAGAAACCCACCAACCTCCTGTTCAAATTGAGGACAAGTTCTGGAAATTCTGCTTTTGCTTTTCTGAAAGTGACTTTTGTGATTTGAATTGATTTTCTTTCTAAAAGCAAGAGTTGGATTGATTCCTCTTTATCTTGGACACTAGACAACCAGGATTGTGACTCAAAAATCCCCACATATTTTATGGTACTTATCCATACAAGCTTGGGGTACACATAGTTGTCTAGTTTTTCGGGTTTTTCACGATTTCCTTTGAGCGATCTTGTCGAGGTTTTTTTTTGAGTAAATTTATTTGCGACCATTCACCCCCCCTCTGTTCGCCATCTCGGTCCTTCACATTCCTTGTTTGTTCAAATCTCTTACAACATCATATCTCATCAGATTAATATGTAGTGGAAACTCTATCAAAATTTCTAAAACTCCTCAATTGTGCATGATTTTAACTTATTATCCTTATGCACACAGTTAGGGGGAGTTTCAACTATACATTGTGGCTTAAATGGCATTTCAATTCAAATCAAGTCTTTTACTTTTTATGAAGCAAAATGCCATATGAATCAATATCCTAGAGTATACAACTTGTTGGACTTGTTGTATACTCAAGAACAACTTCAATTTCATTATATATATGTTGAAGTTGTCATCAATTATCAAAAAGGGGGAGATTGAAGCATCTAGGCCCTTATTTTCTAATGGTTTTGGTAATTAATGACAATCAAGGTTAAAAGGACTAACGTGTTGCTCTAAGTGTTGAGAAAAAGGTTTCTCGTCAACTTAAGGAGCACATGGAGGCAAAGCCAAGAGATTTGACAAATTCAAGCTCAAAGCCAAGGTATAAAAACTTAAGGATATTTTCATAGCTTTTACCGATATCGGAGTTTGGAGAAAAGATCGGATTGCTAGAATAGGTGTTGAACTATCAGGGGGGTGATGACTAGTAGCTTGAATATGCTTGAGTGTTATTTGGCTTAAATCTGAATTCATATAGTCATAATCTTTCACGATAGATAGCATCTCTAATTTTTTCTGTGCAAATTTCGTAAAGCCGGCACTACCGCCATGTTAGATCCGGTACTGCTACTGGTGCGGTAGTACCGCTATAAGAAGTGGTAGTTATTTTCCAAATAAGTGCTTTCTGGGCATTTTTGCACATGTCGGGACTACCACTATGTTATATTCGGTACTGCCGTTGGTGCGGTAGCCTTTTTCTATAGAAGCTCTTTTGGGCCAATTTTCTCAGGACCGGAACTATTGTCATTGTACATGTGGTACTACCGAGGTCCAGTGGTAATAGACTTGCTGGCCGATACTTATTTTCTAGAGAGTTCCCTTTTCTGGGCTCAATTGGCATCAGCACTACCGGGCTCATGGTCGGTAATACCGCTACACGGTAGTACCGCCTTTTAGTTGACGGTAGTGCTGGTTTTTCTATTATAACGACTAGTATTGATGCATTTAACGAACTACTCCGACTGTTGATCTGGGGGAAAATGCTGATTATTTCAGAAATTTTTTCCCAATGGTTGGATTGGTTGGTGGGGGCTATAAATACCCCCACTCCTACAGTAAGGGAACTTCTTGGACATTCATTGCACATTAGTTGAGCCCTTGCAAGCTTCTACTCATCTCTTGGGCATTCAATTCACATTTTGAGTGAGATAGATCCATTCAAGTGTAGAATTCATTCTTGAGTCATTTAGACACTTGATCATCCTCAAGCAAGCGTCATCTCTCTGTTCTCTTGGAGGTTGCCGCCTCATAGAAGCTTGGAGGTGTGGAAAAGGTGATCTCTTCGAAGAAGCTTGTGAAGAGGCCCGGTGTTGTGTGAAGGTCGGAGCTCGCTTACCCGGAACGGGGAAGAGCTACCACTAGTGATCAAAGGAGGATCAATTGTGCTAGGAGCTGGCTTGATTTGTTCAAGCTTCCTCAACATTGAGTAGGGGAGACCGGCAAGTCTTCGAGACCACGGGAAAAATCATCGTGTTCACATTCTTATGGTTTGCTTTATTGTGACCTTTAGTACAATTTACATTCCTAGTGATCATAGCTATTGATTATCTCCTTAGGATTATTGTTCTTGTCTAGACATTGGTAATTAGTGCTCTTAGCAAAACCAAGTTAATTTAGGCTTTAAAATTGTTGTAGTATTGCAATTTGCATAATTCTTGATAATTGTTAAATTAGAGCCAAAGAATTTAAAAACCTCCAATTCACCCCTCTAGTCGGTTATCCTTGATCCTAATGCTGATAGTAGCAGGAGAAGGGAGGAGCGGTAGCAGGAGAATGGAGTGACAGCAGCGGAAGAAGGGAGGAGTGACGACGCCGACAAGATGGGTGGTAGGCTGGTGGTAGAGGGAGTAGAGAGGGGTAGCAACGGGAGAAGGGAGGGCAATGACAGCTGACACGCTAGGTGGTGGGATGGCATAAGAGGGAGAAGGGAGTTATGGTGGTGAGAGAAGGGAGGGGCGGCAGGAGAAGAGAGAAGTCAAAGTGGAATTGATAAGGAAATCATTCTTTTGGATACGCGCATACATCATGGTAAATTAAATCATGAGGTGAGCTCATTTCTCGCTGTTCATAATAATGATATTTTGGATGGGATTCTACTAAATATTTGTGATGTTTTACTACTTAGGAACATGGGAGAAGCACCACCAGGACAGTCACAAGCACTCAGTTTGTTGGCACAATTCAAATTGACACCAAATCGAAACGGTCACTTCTACTCCAAGTTGGCACACTTATCGAAGGGCACCATCACCTTCACGCAACCACATCCCTAGCTGGACTCCACCATTGCCACACCAAATCAAGTTGGACTCCAAATCGTCCACAATTCAGGCTCTGTGTTCAGTTGAGAGTCAGCAATAACATTGCATTAAAACAGGCATATCTCCCTCATACGGAGTCCAATGGAGGAGTTCTTGTGCTTGTTAGAAAGATAACGATGAGATTGTTCCAATGGATCTGATCCCAGCCCAAGATTCATTACCTATCAGCCGAAATCATCGAAACAATATGTTGTATTACTGTTTTGGGCTGTTTCGGGTTTTGTAAGCGTGTGGGGGCCCAAGCCCAGGTTGTGTGCGCCCCCCTTGCCACACAAATCTTAGCTCAACCCTCCCATGCTCCTCTCTCTTATATACTTAGTAGCCGCCGCCTTAGACACTTGGGTTTTGCTTAGATTACAACTAGACACTGTCAGTTTTTCACCGTACATGTGTTTGTGGAACCCCAACTCGTGTACTTAATATTATTCGCAATTTCAGATTGCATCTTCTACGTTCTTACTTGTGTTCTCGATTCGCATACAAGGATAAGCCTTATTGGAGAGGTCAACCAGGTTTATGCTTGGTTGATAACCAAAGGAGCCATGGTGTGCGATTGTAGGGTTTGAATCAGTTCTGATTGGAAGCCGGATCGTCAATATCTAGTTCTCCAATAATCGATTTAGTACCACCTGTCGGAAGATCAGGCCACCGTTCGCATCAGGAATGAGGGAAAGAAAGAGTGTGTGATTTTAGGGTTAGGATTAATGGTTTGAAATGGGCATTTCATTGGGCTTTGTGTTATAGGCCTAGAGGTATTGTAGATTATTGGAGAAAGATCAGATTTTTTTATTAATTTTAATGCTGAATTTTATCGATCCTTTTCGATACCTTATTGCGAAGGATCATGGAGATCGGTTATTCATAGAACACAAGTCCACAAATTGGATCTACATTAAATTGAAGCTATAACAATTCAAAATTTTATACAATGTAAAGCCAGGGTCATGCGAAAACTACAAATTGGTAAGTTTTCTTGTCAAGTGTTCTGGAAACACTACTACATAAAAGCTTATATTGGACGCCTCATCATAGATGGTTTTGAAAAACCGTCTATGATGAGGAATATCACTAACGGTTATATAGTGAAACCATCAGTGCCATTATCACAGACGGTACTCTTCATAAACCGTCAGTGATATACAGTAATATCACAGACAGTTTTAGTATAATACCATCAGTGATGACTCCTGTAGCTATCACAGACAGTTTTAAACTAAAATCGTCTGTGATATCAGGTATTATCCCAGATGGTTTTATTATAAAACCGTCTGTGATAGCTACAGAAGTTATCACTGATGGTTTTATACTAAAACCGTTTGGGATTCTATGTATATCACTGACGGTTTATGAATAGAACCGGTCTGTGATATCTCCTAGCGATATATAATACAGAGCCCTGAGCCACATAGTGTTTTTTAGGGTTTTGTGATCTATCTGTGAGGTGGCTGCTGCTGTGAGGCGATATGGTGAAAGAAGACAATTGATTTTGAAGGTTGAATGTAGATCCATTTGATTTTGGTGAGCTAAGGTTAGTAATGGGTTATAATTGCATTATATTCAAGATCTAGCTTCGTAAGGAGAGAATTTGAAGATTGTTTAGAACTAGCTTGTAGATCCATGTGTTGTTGGTGATCTAAGGTTAGTAATGGGTTCTAATTGTATTATATTCAAGATCTAGCTTGGTAAGGAGAGAATTTGAAGATTGTTTAGATCTAGCTTGTAGATCCATGTGTTCATGGTGATCTAAGGTTAATAATGGGTTCTAATTGCATTATATTCAAGATCTAGCTTGGTACGGAGAGAATTTGAAGATTATTTAGATCTAGCTTGTAGATCCATGTGTTCTTGGTGATCTAAGGTTAGTAATTGGTTCTAATTGCATTATTATATTTAAGATTTAGCTAGCTAGTTTGGTGAAGAGAGAATTTGAAGATTGTGTTTAGATCTAGCTTGTAGATCCATTTGTTCTTTGCGACATAAGGTAGTAATTGGTTATATAATTGAATTATATTCAAGAAGTAGCTAGCAGTGCATAATTTAAGAATGTGTTCATGTGCACACCTAGTGTACTTCAATATTTAACACTAAATGTTATATGCATAGCGTAGATGGACCAAAACTGGATATACGCTGAAAACCGTGTGAGTGCCGAGTACATTAATGGTGTATCCGCTTTTAGAAGAGCTATGAGGAGGATATGTTTAATAAGGGGTACAATTTATGTCTTGTCTGTGCATTGACTACGAGAATATGAGGATGTTTCGAAACTTAGCGCAGATCCAAGCACATTTGATTCTAAGGGGTTTTAAAAGGGGTATACATGTTGGACCAGTCACGGTGAAGAGAAGAATATACAGGAAGCAGTTAGTATTAACATCGTCGACAAAGTCAACAATATGCTGGATGATCATATCAATTGTGCTTCCGATGATGATTGGTTGCAGGATGACAATCTAAATCAGATGCTGTGCGATGCAGAAGGGAACCGTGATGACAGAGAATATGGTAAATTATGGGGCTTGATGGAGGACTCGGGGAAACCTTTGTTCCCTGGCTGCAAGTCAAAATACACAAGGTTGTCATCCGTGCTTGAACTGCTGAAATTGAAGGCAAGCAACAGTTGGTCCACCAAAAGTTTCGCAGCGCTGCTACGTCTATTGGCGGACATGCTTCCAAAGGTAAACGAGTTGCCGACAACCACCTACAAAGCCAAGAAGGTTCTTTGTCCCTTAGTAATGGAAGTAGAAAGAATACATACATGTCCGAATGACTGTATCCTATACCGCAAAGAGTACACAAACTTGCATGTATGTCCGGTGTGCAACGCATCCCGGTACAAGCATAAGAGTCATTCAGATGATGACAGCGAGGTCATCGAGGTGAATAAAGGGCCTCTTGCTAAGGTGGTATGGTATCTGTCTGTAATTCCCCGTTTGAAGCATTTATTTGCGAATCCAAAGGAGGCAAAACTGCTGCATTGGCATTCAGAGGAGCGTAAGAATGATGAAATGCTAAAACACCCTGTTGATTCCACACAGTGGAGAAACACTGATAGGAGGTTTCAAGAATTCGATGCAGATATGAGGAATATAAGTTTGGATTGAGTATAGATGGAATGAATCCTTTTGGTTACATGAGCAGCCGGTATAGCACTTGGCCTGTGAATCTCTGTATTTACAACCTTCCTCCTTGGTTGTCTATGAAGCGGAAGTACATTTTGTTGTGTGTACTTTTCCAAGGACCGAAACAACCAAGGAACGATATTGATGTGTACCTAGCACCATTGATGGAAGATCTGAAAACACTGTGGGTTCCCGAAGTACAGGTATGGGATGCGTACAAATAATAGAATTTCACTTTGCACTGCATGTTGTTCTGCAGCATAAATGATTACCCTGCCCTTGGTAACCTGTCGGGCTAGAGTACAAATGGAAGGAAAACAATCACGCCTGATCCGGTTGCTTGTGTTCAAGCCCATTTCACGGTTTTGCATCACATGGCTGTAATGTCCCCATACATCAACGAGCATAAGTACTAGCTACGACAAGACAATCTAACGCGACAGGAGTCTTGGATCACGAGACAACATAACCTTTAGTTCGATAGATGGTTGAAGGAACGACCCATCACTGAGAGCTCGTCAGGTGATACGCTGACATGGTTGGTAAAATGACCAACATTTACAGTTGTAACATGGAAATGATATGACTTAAATGAGTACATATTTTACACGAGAAATCAGGATATGAAGAGTACAAACCAGAACAGTGGTGTCAGCATAATGCGTTCAGTACCACTGGGTCGACGAGGAGATCCTACTATGGGTTCATAGAGGAGATTTGGGAGATCGACTATATACTATTCAAGATCCCATTATTTCTGTGCTGTTGGGTCCACCTCCAACAGGTGAAGGCTGACAAGTACGGTTTCACTATTGTCGATCTCGCACGTGTCGGATACCAAGATGAACCATTCGTACTTGCTAACCAAGTTGTTCAAGTATTCTATATAACCGACCAACAAGAAATGATATATAGTTCTTCAGGGAAAAAGGAGAATTGTCAAAGTTGAAAATGTAGTAGATGAGGAAGAATACAGTTAATTTGATGAGTTGCCTCCTATCGAAAACAGCATCATGGTCCAGGAAGAACAACCCGAGGAAGCTAGCTACACACGCATCAATCATTGTGAAGGGCTAATTTTTATACAAAAGAATAAGCAAGTGGAGTTATGATTTTAAGTGTACTCTCCAGCATAATAAAGTTATTTTTAATGAAACGCTTGAAGGTCGAAACATCTTTATGTATGTATCTGATTTATTTAATAAAGTTCTCATTCTTTTACTAATGTTAGTTCATCCACAATTCCATATACATTATGCAATTCCTTCACTGATGTTGGTTCATCTACAATTCCATTTATATTATGCAATTCCTTCACTAATGTTAGATGTTGGTTCTTCCACAATTCCTTCATTGATATTGGTTCATCCACCTAACATCACAGACAATTCTATTTTAGAACCATCTGTGATAATACACTATCACAGACGGTTCTAGTTTAGAACCGTTTGTGATAATAAACTATCACAGACGGCTCTATTTTTGAACCATCTGTGATGTGTCTTATCATAGACAGTTCTAAACTAGAACCGTTTGTGATATAGGCTATATAAAAACCTCCCTCGCATAGATCGATCAATTACCAATTACCAGCGCTCAAAACCCTAGCCTAGTCCTGAAGCATCATCTCCCGCCACAGTGCCTCCTCCCCGACCTCGCCGACGCCCCCAGCCTCGGCGCCTCCCGCGCTGGCCTCCTCCCCCACGCCGACCACCGAGGTAAGCACCCTTCTCCTCCCTCTCACATCTTCTCCATATTTTCTCAGAGCAAATTGATTAAGGAATAAATAAGTTTGCATGCTTTAGTTTCTTCTGGTACATCCCTATTCCTGTGAGGCACTATCTTCAGATTCATGAGCATACACCACGTTTTGGATTCCTATCACCTTTGCCCTTGGCTTGCTGATGGACTATGGATTCATTATCTTACGTACAAATTAGACTAGTATGTATGGAAGAGATTTGGCTAATGGAATGGTTCATGCACATATTTTCAGTTACTGAGTACAACCAAAGCTTATTTAACTGAAATACATACTTATTTTCAACGTAGCTCTGAATCGAGTGAAGTTTTTATTTGAAAAGTAAGAAATGCCTTTTATGTTTTTCAAGTAGTTTACTAGACTAATAGAATATGACCGTTTTAAGTTTGATTGCAATTATATCTAATTCCAGATTCAGACAATATTGTAACAACAACTTCTTCAGGCATGAAGAGTGAATTTTCATTGTAACACAAAATAGAGATGACAAGCATTCCCTCTAAAGGCACGCTGAATGAAATAAATCATGGCTCATGACGCTTTGAGTTGCAAATAAAAAAGCAGAATGACTATATTTTCGAATGCTTAGGAACTGGTATTTTAGACTCTTAAGGAGTTACTATGGCTCCACCATGCCTCTTTTAGCTTTTGGTTTACTGTTTTGTAATATGTTTCTTTTGGGTTCTTTATTGCTGTGTTTTTAATGCATAAATTTTGAAGGTTTATTCTCACTGTACTTTTGTTGTTCAAGTCATCATATTCTTCAGAAACATAAAACAAGTTGCTTGGGTTCCATAAAACAAATTGAATCCTATTATATCGTTTGGTCACTGGATATTATAGTACTTGGCTAGCTTCCATATGTCCTTTTTAAGGTGGCTTGTGTGGTATGTAATACAAGAGGAGGCAATAAAGACAAGAAAAACAATATGGGAGATTTCTAAATTGTATTGAGGAATGATAATCATCAATAGATATGGATATATAGTTGCTCCCATAGCACCTTTCTCAATAGCATGAAACTAACATTTTGTTTTAAAAACCCTTTATGACTTTGTGATCTGGATTCCATGGCACTTTCAAGGTCTTAGCTGGCGTATTTACTCTCTCTCTCTCTTGCAGACAACAATGATTGCAACTGCAATAAAGAAATCCAAGTATGTAAAATATTGAATATACAATGCTTTCTTGTTGATTTATTGTAAGTCCTACACCTTTTTCTCTGAATCACCAATCCTCACTTGATATAAATTTTGTTGACGTGCTTCGTTAACTAAGTTCTTTTGTGTAGAAATGTGCTGTTAGTTCAGGGTAATTCTAATTAATTTGTCAATCTTTAATTACATCACTGAGTACTTGTACATGCACAATCCTTTTTGTGTCTTATGCAGCAAATTGGTATATGTTATTCTTGTTGGAATGCATATTTGTCTCCTTATTTTAATTTATTTTTTCTAAATTTTCTTTTATATCATGCATGCTAATTTCTGCATCTTTAATTCTCATGGTGGTATGCAATGCGAAAATAGAAATCATGTATGTACTTTAGGTTATGTACTGTCAGTCTAATTACAAACATCTGAAAAATCAAATTTGCTCTTCTCTTATAGGCTATATACCAGTCTAAATTTGACCAACTGAATTGAAGAATGCCACGATATATTCAAACCAACAAACTTTAGAATTCAGACCAATGATGTTGCTTCTGTTCTCAGATATTCTTTTTTCAACAATAAACATGGTGTGATTGCCAAAAAAAAGAACAGTCTAGTTCACAGTTCAAGAATCATAATTAAAAACAACAAATTTGACTTAGAAAGCACAGTAAAGCTGGTGCATTGCTAGTTTGCTACTATGTAAAGATCCCATTTGAGGATTCTTATTAATGCCAAATTGTCGAGATGTAATAGCAGTATCTTCAAAAACTCCTAAATGGTGGCTACTAAATTTTGGATCATTGAAACATACACAAAAAAAAGCATTCTAAGTGCATGCAGATGCAAAAGAGTATGCTATCACTTACATTATCACACAAACTTCATTAGGTAGGAGAGTTCATGTGGGGTATATTGTACTAGTCAAATAAAAGCAGTCATCAATTGGTAGTCTTCCTTACTTGATTGCTTTTCTTTCTTGTTGAGCCATGAAAATCAGCCTAGATTGTAAGTATGCCTCTTGTAGTGGAATCCCAGAAAGAATCATTCGTGCCGATATCGAATCCTCCATGTCAGCATAGCAAAATGCAACTTAATGACCAGATGAAAAAGAGAGGTGTGGATCAAACACAAGCAGTTGAATGAAAAAAAATTAAAATGGCAGACTATTCGAACTTGTAACATGAGAGTACAAGTTCTAGAGCATAAAGAAGCAAATATATATGCCAAATTGTACTGTGCAATGCATGAAGAGTATGTGTAACATAACAAGTCAAGGAAAAATTTAGTTAGGGTGTGGGCCGGTCTTGCGGTCTGTTTCAGGGTGTTGTGGGCCTATTCGTGGGCATTAGGAGATGGGTTTTAGCCCTTGTGAGAGGGTTTCTCCCACCTAATTTCCCCTCCCACCTAATGCCCTAATTTTTTTTCTCTACTGGGCTGATCCCAGCCTAGTGGGCTTGAGGCAGCAAGGAAAAGCCCTCCTCCATGGCGCCTCCCCCTGCAGCTCCTCCCTGGCCGAGCTTCCCCCCTGGCAGCAGCTCCTCTTCCTCCTTCTTTGCTCCTCCTTGTGGTAAGCAAAGGTAGAGTAACCTAGGGTTTGGATTTGGGTGGTTTGCTGCTGTAGCTAGGAGGAGTCCTGCTAGTTTTGGGTGTTCTAGGGTTGTAGGTTTTGGTGGATTTGGGGGATTTTTGGTGGATTTGAAAGTGGGAGCAATTCTGTGATTTTTGGGCAAATTTTATCCCCTCTGTTAGGGCGCGATTTTGCGGATTTTAGAAGCGTTTCCTGAGGGTTTGACTGAAGAGAAAGTTGTATATCTCTTTCTTGCGATTCAATAGAGACTGAGAACGTGAATTTCGTTCAGCCAATTAAAAGTTATGCTCGTTTACTGCTGGCTGCTCTGAATCTGTTTGTGTTAGTAGTTGGTACTTTGAGTTGCTGTTTAAGGCTAGATGGTGGCCGAATTAGAATTTCTAATTGCCTATAGAAATTTAGGAAATTTCGTGTATATTCGGAAAATGTCCTTGTTTGCTTGATTTGGATTCATGAATCAATAGTTATGATATTTTGAAGTATGCTGTCCCGAACTCATAAACTTGCTGGAAGTTCAGAACTGAGATTGAGGTTCAGAGTGTGATTAGAGGACTTTAGAGCCATCTCCTGAATTTTTGGCTGTATAGAAAATTGAAGATAATGATCTTAAGTTTAATTAGGGACTGAATTCACTCAATTTGGTCCGGTCATTTGAAAGTTACGATTGATTTTCTCTCTGCTGCTCAAGTCCTGATCTAGTTAGCAGTAGCTGATTTGCTTGGTGATTTAGGTCAAGTTGGAAGCCGAATTGAAATTTTTCAATACCTAGAGATAGATGGGAAATTTCCTGTAGATTATGAAAATGTCTTCATTTGCTTCATTTGGAGTTGTATTGAATTTTTTATGCTATGTTGAAGTGAGCTGTCCAAGTTGATTGTTTGCCAAAAGTTCAGAGGATTGGGAAGATCTAGAAGGATGTTTTGAGGGTCTTTTAGGCTTTTGCTGAATGTTCGGCTGTAGAAGAAGTTGTAGATTATCCTCTTGTGTTTAATTAGAGCTCAAGAACATAATTTTTTGATCAATGGTTTGAGAGATATGCTAGTTTGAAGGTCTACAGTCCAAGGTGGTAGCAGTTTTGGTTTAAGGGCTAGTTGTGAAAGGATTACTTGGTCTATTTGAGGAAGTTAAAGTGGGGTTAAGCATAGGAGCAAAGGTGTTGTTGTTTATTTGTCGCTTAAACCGTGATTTGCAGTTTTGAGATAAATGCATTTATATATATATTGCAGGAAGTGTGTTTTAGGAGTGGCTTCGACCTTACGCCACTCCACTCTTCTTCGCTAAAGAGGCAAGTGCATGTAGAAAAAAAAACCTGGTTAAGAATATTTGTTGTTTAAATTTGATAAATGATACCTCGCTGTTTTACATGATTATGGTTAATCAGTGTTACGGTTTTTTCTTGAGATCTTGATGTTAGGATGGTGAATGCGAGGATGACCACTTGGTAAGGTTGGTAGGTGAGAATGATTCATTTTTGAAATATGTTGCATCACTCGTATTCATATCATGAATACGATTAGAATAATGCGGATGGTAAGTGTATGAATGTGAGGATATATTAATATTCACGTACTTAATTATAGCTATGAGAATGTTGGAAAAGTATGCAACCTGTGATCTATTCTTGTCAATTGCATATGTGCATTCATGATGGAAGAGGCGACCCATGTAGATGTGGGCCTCTGTGCTCATACGTAGTGAGCACGAAAGTTCTACCTCATAGTCCCATCCACAGAGATGGATGAGAGCGAGTCAGTAAGAGTAGGCCCCTCCACGGGATGGAAGGGAAGGAGAGTGTGCACACCGACGGGTGTGCACTCAACTATACCGGTATAAGTTATGAAAATGTGCATTTGAGCATGAAATCATAATGCATTGCATAGCATAACATTGCTATTGTTGTTGGATCAATAATGGGAAGAATGGTTAATCGTTGAGCTGTGGACTCAACTATAGTTGATCAATGACTTGAACTTGAAAAGAGGTTTGTACATTTCTGTTTTATGTGCATGCTGAATTTAAATAAGGAATATCATTATGCTATTGTTTTCAATGCATTAAATGATTATGGTTCTATCCTTTTGTTGATGCACTTTGCTGAGTCTTGGACTCACGCTTGTTGTTTGTTTTTGTTTTAGGTACTTTGAGGACGCCTTGTTGGGGTGGGACTTAGCTTCACTTTCACTCACTGTCATGCCATTCTCAGATAATAGCTTGGAGAGTTGTCACCATTGATAGCTAGTTTTGGTCCAATGTGATTAAGTTCTTTGTGATTGTGGTTATTGTGATCTTCGTTGATGTTGAGATTAATAGTTGCCTTGTGATTGTGGTCGTTAGTAAATTTAACTGCTAGCGTGTTTCCTTCGTATGACTAGTTATTTATGCTTATGAATGTTATAATTGTTATCTCGTTTGTCTGCTGAGTGGATGTCCACCTTTTTAGGAGGTGCATGCCGAAATTTTTAATTGGATTAGTAAAATCATTAGAGGCGATGTGTCTTGCAGCATGCTTGATGATTGATTTGTTCAATTGGACTACCTTGTTGAGTTTTTATTATTTGTTTTGGTGACACTCTGGGCACTGGTGGTGCCGGGGTGTTACAGTATGCAACCACAATATTTCAAGCTAACGTTTTAGGGCATCTTCGTAATCACAACGAGTGTTCTCAGCCCCTTCAATTGCATTATGTAGAAGCTCCATAAAGTATTCGGCTTTAACTCCACTATAGTGAAGTAATGCAATCAAGAACCTTGATGTTAACGTCTTTTTGGGTCGATTGCTGAGGGGGAAAAAACAACTGATCTTTGTAAAATGGTGAGCTTGTAAAAGTACATGAAAAATTGATCTGTGACTTGTTTAGCCTATTGGTTTATATTTTGAGACATAAATAGATTATATAATATATGCATTGATGGAGATAATAATTTTCAACACACAATATAGTATAGCAGGTCTAGTTAAAAAGAAGATGGCATTCCCTCATTCATCATCTTAAGGATGTGATGAGCCAACGAAAGAAAAACCGACTCAAGGTCCAAGAGGAGCAAATAAAAGACCCACAGATCAATATACCATCATGGCATTTGATCTAAAGGATGAGGCCCCTACCGAACCAAGAAAGGCAGCGATAGCATTCTGGATATTGTGTGGGATAGTTGCACCGGAATGGGTCAGCATCACCCGTCCATCCTAGAAGTCGCTGACTGACGAGAACCACAACGACTTGGTGACAGAAATTCTTGCATCGTTCGAGATCCTAGAACACTCCGTGCGCTCAGTACGATGGTATGCATTGCTAGTGATGAGAAAGGCATGGAAGAGCTTCAATAGCATGCTTTTTAAGGAATATATCAACAAGGACACGACTCCCTTCTCTAAGTATGGGTTCATTGATGAGGACATATGGCAAAGTTTTGTTGAGGTGAAGACGATGGACGAATTCGTGTATCAAAGTGAAGCGCACAAGGCCCTGTAGGCAAGGAACACCCACCCCCACGGACTTGGAACCACTGGGAACGCGGAGAAGAGGGCGCAATGGGAGAGGGAGGACGAGGAGGCCTCCGCGCCATTTGCATCGATCGTTGACCAGTGCGACAGAGACTAACTAAGAGCGAGGTCATGTGCCATGTCTTCCAGCACCATCTCCTTTACAAACAACCCACAGATGAGGAAGTCTGCCAACACCTGGTAAGATATCGAACTACCAATTTTGTAGTAATTAGTCCATAACTTCATAAGTGAAATAACTTGTCGGGGTCTTATAGGTAGTGTTGAGTACACAATCTTTCGATGGCTGTTTTTTGCCTGACAGGGAGAAAGATGTACTTTCCACAGTCTTGAGAAACAAGGAACACCCTGGTCGCACGTGAGGCAAAGGGGTTTTTGTTCCCTAGAAAATAGGATTCCTAGACGACTCCGACAAATACAGGAGTAGGAAGAGAACCAAAGCTGAGCACGAGGAATGACTTGTAAAAAAGATTGAGGAAAGGCTGAGAGAACAATTCAATAATAAAATAAGAAGCCTCGAGGAAAGGCTCGATAATCAGGACAGACAACCTGTGCAAGCCCTAAATGTAAGAGCAGCTATGCGTCCGCCATTCACACAAATGAACACGACGGCAAATTTCATATCTGTGATATCAAGGTACTAATATATATCTCTTGAATGCTCCATAGATATAACTGTTGGATGCATTAGCTAATTGTGTACCGTTATGTAGGAGGCCACACGGTGCAATCTCCAACTGAGACTTGCCCATGTCTCCCTTCCTCTTCAGGCTGCTTGGGAGCTCGCGTATCCATCTACTAAAGGGGCACTGGTGCATGGTACCCTGGTAGCGCTAGGTTTCACAAAGGTCAATGTGGACGGTGTACATGATAGTTTCAAGACCATCGCACTATAGATACCCCTAAACGATGAGATCGTGACACTAAGGATGCCATTGGCACATTCATCCAGTGGCCCAGCAACGACATCTCCCTAGATGCCTATCCTCCATCATCGGAAGTACCCTAACTACCTAAGTCGCCTGCTGCACCTCAACAGGCTACCAAATCGGCTACCGTGCCCCCTGCATCACAGGACTTTCAGTGGTTGCTGCCCACTCGTTTCCCGTGAAGACTCCCTATAGTAGAAAGCAAGTCAAGGGCAAATCAAAGTAGATCACGAAGGCTCTGGACTATCCGATTGTCCCGTTGACCCTGTTATACAAGCTAGCAGAGCCTTTAGTAACGGGCGATCACCTAAAAGACCTTTCTATGGCTTGCATTAGATTGCATGCTTGGTACACAGAATAAGCTAACAAGCTAGTGCGAGGATGTATTACGAGTATCACGATCAGCTTCAAGCCTGAGCATCTATTCAACGAGTCATCGGGGGGCTTCTTCATAGTTAACTTCAAGGACCTGTTCGATCTCTTCAACCTTGATGCCGTCGATGCCGTGCTCTTGAGATGCTGAACATTGTAAGTGTGTACAATCACAGTCTACATTCATGTAACACCGATAAATGTCATATATATATATAACTCCTTGCTTTTGTATGTATAGATACATGATCTGTGAAGTGAAACAGAACAAACAATCGATGGGTTTCCTGGACCCACACATAGTCTCGAAGCAAACAATGGACAAAAATTTAAAATTCGTCGATGAATACATGGAACTGGTATTGGTGGCTCAAAAACATAAAGAGTCTATACTTTTACCCCACAACCTAGGGTAAGTGCTGCACTACTTGTTATACTTTGATTTGTACTATGCACACAACTTAGTTTTGTTAATTGACCATGACGACATAACTGTGTAGGTTTCACTGGGTTCTAATTGTAATTTATCCAACCACGAACTAGGTTATTTACCTTGATTCCTTACAGAGTGACAGCCACGACTTGAACCCTATCGCAAAATTACCCACCAGGTAATCACATTTCCTCCATAGATTACATGGTCATGTAGGTTGTCCCAAGTGTACGTTGCTCCAAGAATGGCTAAGACTAATTTTTTGCAATCACGTGGGTCGTTCAGATTGTACAAAGCTTATAGAGGGCCTTCTAGTAAGGATAGGGCAGAGCTAAAGCACGATTTTAAGTTTTTGTTATCCGCTATACACAATAATCCTATATCAAACTCCGTAATAATGACTCTAGAACTAACCAATTCTATATTTGCAGTACCACCATTAGGGAAAGGGAAATAACCGATGTGGATTTTATGTTTGCCACAACGTGCAACACCTCGTCAATACAAAAAAGACCAATGAGGCTATAACTGCGTTGGAAGAGACCGATCTGATCCAAATTCGATGACAGCTTTGTTCCTTCTTGTTCAGTCATGTCTTAAATCCAAAAGGTGAGTTCCACTCTGCCTAACTTCGAGAGTTGTGTTTCTTCTGAATTACCACTTGGGTTAATTTGTGAAACTTGTGCTGTGGATTTCTGAATTGTAGTTGTTCATTCAATTAATTGGTTAATAAAATTGAGTTCCATTGGTTAATATATCTGATAAAGTGCAGTAATCTGTACGTAATCTGCTTGCGCTGTGATGTAATCTGAGTTGATTGCTGAAATGGATCTAATGCTTGTGATGATCTATAATCTGCTTTTTTTAGAGGGCATGGCTAGTATTTCCAGAAGCTAGCCAATAAACTGAAAAAGGTCTATTTGTAGGAAAACTTATCATAAACAATTCTAATTAGAATCGTCTGTGATGTTACTATATCACTAACATCACAGACGGTCCTAATTAAAATCCTCTGTGATGTCGTATATCACAAACGGTTTAGAAATCATTTGTGATATGCCATAACATCATTGGCACATGGTTATAGACAGTTTGGAAAACTATATGTGATGACTGTTCCGAATCAACTGTGATGAACTTTTTTTGTAGTAGAGAAAGTCCGCGACATTACAACTGTTCGACAAACATCAATCAATTCGATGGCATCAAAGGCTAGAGGACATTCAAAGAAGTGACCATTGATTACACTTGAGATAAAAGAGTGGGTTGTTATATCATGATTATTAATATTAACTATTGTATGCGCGGTGGATTCCTCAGCATCCTAGGGCCTCCACGTTCGATTTTTTGTGAAACGGCCCCGCGCTTCGCTAATTCGCGCCGCGTCCCGTGAGCTACCGCCAGCAAGGGTTGTCCACGTATCGCATGCGTTCATTTCGGCAACGGCCCATCGGCACTAGAGGTGTCCAAACGGGTGGCCCGGCCCGTTTAGACCCAGCTAATAAACAGATCGTGCTGTGTCGGCCCACATGCTGGGTGACAACCCAAGCGCGGCCCAGTGGCCTCGCGGGCTGTGCCGTGCTGGCACATGTCCTCATGGGCCGACGGGCCGAAATGGGCAGGGCTGGCCCATTAGCGCCAAAAAAAATAAAAAAAATAAGAAAAAAAATGTTAGAAAATTAGAAAATTGAAAAAGTATGAAAAAATTCAGAAAAAATGGGAAAAGTTAGAATAAATAAAAAACTCAAAGGATGTAGAAAAGCTTTTTAAAAATATATGTAAATTAAGAAAAAGCTAAAAGTATGAAATAAATTCTAAAATGAGACAAATAATTGGAATTAAATAATGAGCTTTATTGATGTTTGGCTGCCTCGTTAAAAACTTTGCCAAGTAAAAACTCAACACAAGAAAACCTTGGTAATGAAAAAAGAGTACAACCTATCTAGACAAAGATTTTCAAATGTCTCTCCGTCAGCTCAACATTTTCTATAGTGTGTTGAGCTCGTTGATCAGCTTGTTCCCAATCATTCACAGTGAGAAGTATTTCCACTAGCTCACTTGTCAGATTTGTTCTCCTCTCCTCGATTATTCTTCTGGATAGATGGAAAGAAGACTTCGAAAAAACCGTGGAGACAGCAACTGTTAACACATTCCGTGCTAATATGAAAAGCACCGGATATGTTATCTTATACTTGTGCCACCACAGCAAAATATTGAAGTCATCATCTTTCTGCTCTTGGTAGTTGACAGTGTCGCTATTGAGATAGGTAGCTAGCTCCCCACTACTTATTGTGTCTGCACTTGACGTTGTTGTAGTCGAACTTCTTGAGGAAGAGCCATTTGTACCCCATATATTTTGCTGGTGGTGGTCACTGCATGTGAACTCTAACAAACTTCTGATTGTAATTAGCATAAACTTAAGATAAGTTAGCACGGATATTTGAAAAATAACTAGAATAATCAGTACCCACCGCATCACTTAGAAGTGAGAAAACATTATAAAATCCTCGAACTTTAGCTCTAGGATCTAAAATAAATGCAAATGCATATAACGTAGGAATTTCTTTCCAATATTCCAAAATTTTAGTTTTTATAGCATAAACAGATGCACGCAAAATATTATCAATTTCGTTGTTCCTTAAGTGGGTAGCAATTTCTAGAATATAATGCACAATTAAAGAAGAGGTTAAGTAATAAACTCCAGATAAAACAACAGTAGAATCATAAAAAAGTTCAAAAAATGACAACAAGTATTGAGCAACATACCAATGTTGCTCTATGAGTAGCGGTTGACCATCCTGGCTACGATAGTAAGTGTTAATAAAAACAGAAAATGTGTTCTTATAAGGTATGAAAGACTTAAGCATCAAGTAAGTAAAGTTCCCTCTAATAGGCATATCTAAATCAAACTTACGTGGACGTACCTCTATTGCAACACAATAAGTCCTATATGTTGCTACTCTTTTATTTAGAATTAATTAAGAAAGATATTGCAGTGCGAAAAGGTTCAAGGTACTGGTCCAACCTCTTCAAACCAGATTTAACTATAATATTAATAATATGGCAAGCACAACGTTGATGTAATAGGAAAGATTCGGCATACGAATTAAAAAACGGAGTAAGAATGGTCTTGGCAGAAGTGTTTAATGAAGCATTATCTAATGTTATTACAAAAATTTTATCTGTAAGACCAAAATCTTTCACAACTTTTATAATACAATCAACAATATTTTCACGAGTGTATACTACATCAATTAATTTGAATCATATAATTATCTTCTCTAGTTGCCAATCATTGTTTACATAATAGCAACTACACTAAGGTAATCCTCTTTAATTAGCCCTACCTCTCCATATGTCTGATGTCAAAGACACAGAAAAAGTACAGGTATTAAATTGCTTTTTTAGCTTATTACAACAATTATTATAGTATTTAATCAGATCTCTAGTTGTTGTCTATCTAGAAACTGCAGAAAACCTAGGATTATGAGCGGTCCTAATATAGTTTTCAAATGCAGTTGACTCATCAAAGTTTAAAGGAAGATCTTGAGAAGCGATTAAACGACAAAGAGATTCATGAACTACCTCGAGATTATAGTCCTAGTTATGTACCGTACTATCAGGGTTGTATTGCAGTTGCGTCTGTCTCAAAGCCACCCTCGCTTTTCTTTTACAGCTCTCAGCATGTCTCTTTAAATGCCCCATTCCACATGAAGATTTCACAATTAATTTTTACTTATAATATTTACAAATAGCATATCTGCTCTGAACGCCGTTTGATGTCTCGAAAATCTGCTCGAAATCTTCCCAGACTCCCGATGTACTTCATCTTGATCTTTTTGCCCTATGCTTGCTAACGCAGTAGCACTTGTAGAGCCTGATGACGGTGTAGGTACTGCAGCTTCTTCAATTTCATAGGATGCAAGAAGCTCCTCGGGTGAAATTCCAAAATCAGAAGCTGGGAAGGACAGAAAATCCTGGTGCTCCATAAAGAAAACAACAATAAATAGTTAAGCTATTAGTACTTTAATATCATTTAAAATAATAGGAACAATGAAAAATTAAATCACAATTCTTACCTTGATTTTTTGAGAGAAGCCGAAAGCCGAGTTTTGAATTTTTAGCAAAACTATTTTGATTTTTGCCAAATTATCAACAAGAGCAAGATAATTTTCACAAGAGAATGAAGAGAAGAGATTGCAAGTTTGCTGGTGGGAAAATGAGGGGGCTACTACTCTATTTATAGAAATATTTTTGGATTTTTTCTGAATTTTATTGACTTTTTTAAAAACCTCAAACGGCTAAAAACAACTATAAAATGACTATCTTTTGAATAAACAAGCTAAACAGATCGTGCTGGACCGGGTCATGCCGTGCCAAGCCTAATCGTGCCGTACCGGCCCGTCGTGCCAAAGTACCGGTCCAAGCATGGCACGAGCTGTCAGGTCGTGTCGAATGAGCCTGTTTACGGTCAGATCGAGTCGTGCCAACAGTGACAGGCCTTGGAGCACAGGCAGCCCATGTGGGAAACTCTACCGTGGCCTACGGCTCACCCAGTGCGCTGGCCCCTTCACGTTTTGACTGCTTCTAGAGCGAATTTTTTTTAAATAATACTATTTTTATTCTATTTTACAAAAATAATATACCGAAAAAAAATTACAAAACTACCCAGTTGTCGTCATTTCAAATGGCGACAGACAGTCTGTCGCCATTTGAAATGGCGATGCATGACCGTCGCCGTTTCAGATAGGGGACAGACTCTCTATCGCCATTTCAAATGGCGACGAGAGCAACGTCACCTGTCGCCTATTTAAATAGCGGCACACTGTCTGTCGCCATTTCAAACGGCGACAGAGAGTCTGTCGCCATTTGAAATGGCGACAGACAGCGCTTATATAAAGTCATGCTGCCCCCCCCTCGATCGTGCCACCAACGCAGAGAAAAAAAACAGAAAAGAGAGGAGAAGGAGAAGGAGAAGAAGGGGGAGGGAGAGGGAGAAGGAGAAGGAGGAGGAGGAGAAAGGGAGAGGAAGAAGGAGAGGGACTTCGAAGATCTACATTTAAATCAGTACTATTTTTTTAAGTATTTAAATGTTGAATATGTAATATAGTAATCAGATTAAATAGAGTAATAATAGTTATTTAGGTAGATGACTTAGTTAGGAATGAGAACACGATGCAAGTTGTTTAGCTAGTTGACTTAGTTAGAAATTTATATTTATTTCGTAAGAATAGATGTTTAGTTAGATGAATTAGTCAGGAATTTATAGTTATGTCGGTATGGACAGATGTTTAGTTATGCGACTTAGTTAGTAATTAATTTTCGATGTAGGGATGACCTAGAGGTAGGGATTAAAATTTTGATTGTAATAATAGTTTTTGATTAGAGATCATGGATAAATTTTCATTTAACTGGGAAATGTAGAATCCAAATTCGGTTATTTGTGTCTCGAGAATTGGAGATGTCATGTAGAGTTGGGTGGCTAAAATTGTCGGGACCGAAATATAACTCAATCAGAGGTTCATGACATATTAGTTTAGTTATGTTCTCATAGAAATTTGAAAATGATCACGGAATCAAGAATTTGTAAGAATTGAAATATTGCAATCTGATCGATTAAAAATTTGTGATCATTATTAGTCGTACAATGTAGAGTTAAATTGTGCAAATGTTAAGAATTGATGAATTTGCATGATGTATGGATGATAGAGTGCAATTTAAAATATATTATGGAGAAGGAGTTCCGCATATGGGTGTTGAAGGGTAGATCTAAGTCATTTCGCAAGTGTAGAGGCTAGCTGTCACTTGCAGGGAGCGTTCATGGGCTACGGTTATGAGATGGTTGTACCACATGTTCTCTTTGGACCGTGAATTGCATGATCTGAAGTTGCATGGAGTAGTTTGTCAAGAATAGATTGCACGTATTGGGAGTTAATGGAAATGAGAGGTCAAATCTTGGAGTTAAATGCGTAAGAATTGCAATTGAGAAAGGATGGCCATTAGTGTTATTGGCACAAGCATTTGAGAAAGTCAATACCGGGCATGCGACGCAAAGCAAGAGGTTGTTGATGAAGAACCAGAGGAAGTTGGGGAGAGCAGAGAAGTAGAGAAGGCTTAGTAGAGCGGGATGTAGGTTGGTCGACGAAGTGCAAGGTGGGAGAGCCGATGTTGCAACGGAGAGGTTCAAGAAGCAATGGGTATGGCGACGAGGGCGAAAACATTGAGTCGATGGTCGGGCGATGGACACAGAGAATGAGGACTATGAGGCTTTAAGTAATGATGAAGCCATCAAGATCTATTCCCAGAGTGGGATGAGTATCCGCTCGACAGTGGTGGTGAACGATGACGAACAGTTCCTTCGCAGATGATCGAATGAGGTGAGAAAAGATGCAATTTACAAGAATAAGAGTGAGGTTCAAGAAGCGATAATAGCATGGTCGATTGTCGTATGCAGAGCCTTCAAGGTTGTAAAGTCCGATCACGGGTGTATGATGTAAGATGCCGACGGAGGGTTGCCCGTGGCGCGTCCATGCGTACCACCTAAATGGGACACCATTTGGAAGTGTTCTATAGTCGCTCCACATACATGTGTACTAACGGAGTCTGTGCATCACATCCGAACATATCATCGCTTTATTGCCAATGCAATGTACGGAGAGATTGTAGGCAACCTAGATTTAGAGCCACGGGCCATCGTACTCGCAATACAACAGAGGTTCCAGATACAATAAGCTACGAAGGCATGGAGAGCAAAGCGAAGGCATTGGAAACACGGTTCAAGACGCACGAAGACTCCTACGTAACTTGCCAGTTTGCTTGGTGATAAAGGACCAAATCCGGAACTTATGTGGACATTTGTGAGCATCCTTCGCAGCGCTTCTCTGGGAAGATGGTTTTGAAGCGAGCATTCTTCGCTTTAGGTCCATGCATCAATGCGTCCAGGCATTGTCGTCCTTTGTTATGTGTCGATGGGACATTTTTGACTGGTAAATACAAAGGGCAGATATTGACTGCCATAGGAGTGGATGGCAATAATCATGTTCTCCCCGTAGCGCTCGCATTTGTGGAGGGTGAAAACACAGATAGCTGGCATTGGTTCCTATGGAATGTCAAAGCCGGTGTCGCTCATCAGCGGCCTGAGTGTGTATCATACACGATCGGCATTCCGGGCTTTTGAGGGCAATTATTCAGTTGCAGCAAGGTGTGGATGAGACTCATTCATGGCCTGATTTGCGTAGTAGGTAGTGCAAGCGTCATATGGGTGCCAACTTCTACAAGCAGTTCAGGAACAAGGAGCTAACAAAGCTTTTCAAGAGGCTCTGCGACCAGAACCAGCAGAGAAAGTTTTATGTACTCTGGAAGAAATTGGATGAGCTGACATCGAGGCACACAGCAGAGGCAACGAAGAGGGCAGCCCCAGCCTTAGGGGAGGCCCCAGTCACGCTAGAAGAGTTACCCACTGACCCTCCCCACCTGGTTCCAAGGAATAGAAGGGCTCTGAAACGCTTCTCCGAATGGATAGAGCATGAGCCTAGGGAGAAATGGGCTCTGCTTTACGACACCGATGGTGCGAGGTATGGTGTCATGACAACAAACCTTGCGGAGGTTTACAACTGGGTGATGCGAGGTTGAGACCCTTCCTTGGTTGGTATTGTTGAGGGTGTTCTTCGTGGCATCACAGTACTTCGTTGATCGCCATGCAAGGGCGATCACGCGCATGAACGATCCTGCTATGAAGTACTCAGAGATGATTTCTGCATACATGGAGGACAAAGGCAAGAAGGGGGAGATGCACGGAGCAACAAAGATGGGTACGAGGGAGCTCCGTTTCGAGGTGATGTGCAAGGAGAAAGCCGGTCGTGGGACGAACCGACGAAAAGTTGCTCACGAATGCATCATACACAGGCAAACTTGTGTTTGCACCTGCAATAAGCCTCGTCTATTACACAGGCCATGCTCCCATGTTATGGCTGCCTGCTCGATGATTCACATGGATCCAGGTATATTCATGTCTCAATTCTTTAGTAAGGAAGCTGTGGTCGCAACTTTGGGAGCGGAAATGTACGGTTTTCGAGTGGTGGGTTTATTCACGGAGCACAAAAGCTGGGAGGATACACGTTGGGTCCCAGACATGAGCAGGCTAAAGGGAGTGGGAAGAAGGCAATCCAGGCATATAAGGAATGATATGGACGCCACAAAGTGGCCGCCACGTAAAGAAATGTTCGCTTGCAAGGAGACAGGCACTCTTTCAAGAGTTGCCCAAGATTGTAAGCCGTGAAGTGTTATATGTTCTTTCAGATCTTGAACTATGGTTTACTTGATGCACTAGAATTTCATTTTGCTTGTATCGAATTAAACGTGTGGTCAAAATATGTAATACGAATGTTATTGTACTTGATTAAATGAGAGTGTAGTATGTTGTATTCATTTTGTATCTTTTTAACGCTTTGCACATAGATGAACATTTTTACTTCCATGTATTACGTGTGCTCTAAATTATGACAGTACTCATTCCATTCATATTCTATTTGTATTTGTTGTATTTATTTTGCACCTTTTTTACACCTTATGTAACATAAACATTTTTATTTGCGTGCATGGCGGCGGGCGGTTATGTACGAGTTGCTTGACCCGTCGGTCGACGCGACTCACCGGAGCCGTTTAGCGACGCGTTGCCCCGCAGGATGGGGAGGCGGCCTTGGAGCTTGGGGTTCTGCGCTTGCGCACCCCATGAGGGCGTGGCGCCTCGATCCGCGATGGATCCCGAGGTTAGTTCAATTTCGTCGTAGTGTTGTACTCATGTCCCTTCGACACCACAATAATACTTCTCACATTCTTTTGCGTGTTGAGGGCGGTGGCCTACTACTGCTGTTCGTATGGTCGAGGCGACCGCGCGGATGCGCAGGACCGACGGAGTGCCTCTAGGCGGTTCCCTTACGACAGAGCTTGTCGATCGCTCTAGTGGACCGGTGGCGGCTCGAGACCCACACCTTTCACCGCCGTGTGGTGAGATGGCGCCGACACTAGAGGACGCCGATTACCTCCTGGGCCTGCCCCGCGTCAGAGATGCGGTGGTTCGCAGACGTCCACCCAGTGACAGCGAGATATCCTCCACGGTTCGGGTGCTACCCGACCACAAGACACGACTTTCGCAGTTGCGCATGGTCCGACGCGGCGGTGGCTTGTGCGATTCTCACGTAAGCACGATTTTTCCTTGTCGATATCGATTTAACTCACCGTGTGTGATTTTCATTGCATTTACAACCTAACCATTACTGCGCTCGAGAGGATGGTACCCGAGTCGGGAGCAGCCGTCGCCCAAGCACTTGGAGGCGTACCTTCCGTGGCTCTTGGGTGGGTCTTGTTACGCTTCGTCGCACGGGACACCGTCGACGAGCACATGATCCGCTTTGCGAGGACGATCACCGACGCCGACTTGGAGGAGATCCGCGGTGGTTTGGGACTGCGGTACTTGCCGCGACGCATCGTGCTTTGTGCTACGGGTGTCGCCGCGTGTCCGACTCGCCCACTCTCGCCGGCGCCCTTTGCTCTCGCGGTGTGGTCGCTCGAGAGGTTCCGGATCGGACGACCATCGATAGACTCGCGACTTACCATGCGACTTCTACAAGGTTCCGGGGACGAGGTTGATCGTCCGACGATGGGGACATTGTGGTGTCGCCGACAAGTCGAGATACTTATCGTAGCCGTATGTTGTTTTTAATTCTCCACGTGTTGTACTAACGCTCATCGCGGTGTTTTTTTGCGTACCGCGGTTCACCCGATTCGACGCACGCCCGTACCCTCGACGTAGCGATGTTGGACCACTCACGGACGCCGCGTCATATGGCGCCCCACGCCCCGAAGCTTGTGCAGCACGCGCGCCGCTTGGCTGTCGCTGCCGCAGCTGCATCGCGACGCGGCGATGGTTGACCCGACGCCACTTGGTGTTCGACGTGTTCGTCGAGCCGTACGCCGCCCACCGTGTCTTGAGGCAGTTTGGTCTACGGCAGGCGTTCCCAGTACCCACAGGCGCCGTCGTTCCAGCAGCCGTGCACTCGTTCGTATTTCTACATTTTTCCCTTCTGCTAGTACTTACGATCTCGGTGGCTTGCGAATTAATGTTGCGCTTTCGTTTTGCGGTACACACGCAAAGGCTTCGCTTCAAGACGCAGAGTCGGGCGGCGAGCATGGTACCTCGCGCGCGGCGATGGGCACCGCTCTTGCGGATGTGATCGACGAGACCGCCTCTACGACCACGGCACGCACGACGCGCATACATCGAGTGGTACAAAGACGCGCGCCGCGTTCGAGTTGTGCGTGTCGTGGAGTCACCTCCCGTGCACGATCCGACCACTCCGACACGCACCCACCCACCGGACTCGCTTTCCACGCGCGGTTCGTACTCCTCCATTTGTCATTCAACGTAACGCCTTGAAAATTATGCCAACTAACTAGCCTCTTTCGTTTCGCAGAGCGACCTTGCGTGGAGGCACACGAGGCGACGCCGGCGTTCTGATACAGCGGTCGGTGCCACCCATACGATAGGGTCACATGGGACGGCCTTCGAGGACGCCGCGCCATATTCAGACTTGACTTACCGTGCCGTACACGGCGTCGCCGTAGGCGGCCCAGAGCGACGACGTGGTACAGATCCCCTCGCTAAATGCTCACGACGAGGTCGACACAGTGCGAGACCCGACCGCCCCTCGCCCGCACCGCCTGGGGCTCTAGCCGTACGGACCGGCGTCATTCCGATGACCGCAGTACATCGGTGGTCTCTTTTTCATATATTTTGTTGTTCACATAACGTGTCGTTCTAACTTGAAAAGTTTGTCAACAGCCGCCGATCCCGCCTCGACCAGTCACGAGCACCTCGGGGACTACGGTACTTTCGGGACGAGGACTTGACTTTCTCGTCGATCCTTATCGCGATCCGCGAGTGCGTACTTGGTTCGTCGCAGCTCGATCGCCCCGATCCATCGGCCCTCGGCCCATCTCACCGACACAGACGCCACTACTCGCCACCGGTCCGGCCTCCTAGGAGTACTCGTGGACAGGCCCCTGACCAGCTCACATATCCGTTTGGACATGTGCAGCGTCGTAGGAGGCCTGGGACCACACGAGGTGTTGCACCGCGCAGGGCCCTAGCTAGTTTGTTTCTTTTACACATGATGTACCGTAAACAATCTCGTCTTTTACTTCCTTAGCTCATGTAATATCACATATGTTAGTTTTAATTATGAAGTTTTGTGCTATATATAATCTTTTACTCCGTGGCGCTATTTGTAAATATGCTACCAGTACCTTTGTCACGTCGATAGGACAACACACACGTAGCTACTTTGTCGTCGCGATGCGACAAAGACGTCTCTTGGCAACTATCCCAAATTTGTTTCCTTTCATATATTTTGTACTGAACACAAAATGATGCTTTATTTCCTCATATTACGTCAAATTCAGCTATAGAATTTTGTTTACATAAGTTATGTTATATTACGGTATGATCACTATAGCTTTTCGTGGATTCCGTAAAATAACAGGTTTACATGATAAATTATGGAGTAATAGCCCTGAAACACCATTCGACATATGTACGACCTTGTAGCAGCTTTCCACGCGCGATTAGACAACTCACGGGCGCAATGCTTTCAACCTTTTCAGGCCGATTTGACCACACGACAGACTCTCTCAAGCTTTCGCACACAGGCTTTGTCATACATGCAGGCACAGTTCAAAATGACCACTCACTGCCTACTTTTGTTCGTGATGACAGGTCGTGTGGCTTTTCTCAGATGGTGACAAATCGTGCAGCCTTTCGTAGAAGGTGACAGGCGGTGCAGCTTGGATGATGGGTGACATGTCGTGCAGCTTTTCACAGAGGATGCCAGGACGTCAAACTGGACAAGTGCTGTAGTCGTGCGGAGTAACCACTCACCACCACTATAAAACCGGCCTAGGGTTACACATCCAACACCGCCAAACAAGCAATACACGCCATCTGAATCTACACAAATTAGGGCACGATGTCGTTCTACCGTCGCCTCTTCAGCAAGCAGAAGTCATCCCGCCCCGAATACCCGGATACCGATGGCGCACGCCCGATTCTGCCGGAGTTGCCTGCACCAAATGCGATCGCAACCTTCCGAAGATGATGCAACTACCCACGAGAGACGATCACCGCGCCACTATTGTTGTTCGCCCTACCGGTAAACCAACTTGTATCCATAAAATACAAAGCTAACGGTACCATTTCACGATCGTTCTTTCCTTTCTCAAAGACAAGGACCGGTGTTGCTTCTTCCAATGGATCGACGGCGGAACGACGTGACTACGAATTTGTCTACAATCGCCACGACGCCAACCCGCTTCGCCGAGAACTTCAACCGGTGGGAGAGGCCGCCGGATACGCCCCCGTTCTAGAGCGACAGAGTTGGGCGGTGGGCAAGAGGCCAACCAATCGGTGAGTTTCATGCGGCGAACCCATGCTTCACTCACAAAGTAGTAATTCTAAACCAGTTCATCCCATACAGAGTTCAAAAGAAAATTGCGAAATTGCTCGAGTCAAAGGAGAAACCTCCCGAGGGCCACCCGAAAGCCCCGACTTTTGCGAACACGGCCTTGAGCGATGGTTGATACCGCCACGATGAACTAGCGGACCGGAGATTCTACTGGGTGCCCCTTGGCCGAGGATGAATGGTGCGGCTACTTCAAGCTGGGTGGATCCGAGACGTACCACCCACATCTCAAACTTCCGTATGGGATAAGCGGGGAGCAACCCTCCCGTGGTGCTACTACCGCCCGTAAAAGCGGACTCGAGTACGCCTACGGTGTTATTCAGCGGCCAACGGGCATCTTGCATTGATTGCAGGCACGCTTCGGTTGTACAACGATAAGCCCAACACACACCTCCCGCACCATACGGTGGAGTGCGAGCGAAAGCAGCGGCGTCTCGCAAGTGTCCGCTAACGCCAACACACCGTAGGTGCAAGAGGTACCTCCTCTCAAGAGGAAGGGACAAGGAAGCGGCGGCCGAGGTCCGCACCACGCAACAAATCCTTGACGCGTTACGCAGACCATCCGGAACCTGTGGTAATAACATAAGGACGCCGGAATTGGGATGACATGCCCATGTGGGAGGCGTAAATCCACATCAAAAGACCAAAAATTACATCTTACACACCCGAGACGCACGCATAGGCCACCCATTCGGTGACACAGAGCATCGTGGATCCCCATGGAGTTCTTTCATAGTGGGGATTGAGCGGTGTCCGAGGACAAATCTCCAAATTTACACGGTCGTAATATGCGAGAAAATGTGGGACATCATTAAATTTGTACCCGGATAGGCGGAACGATCATTTGTTCCACCATGACAACCGATGCTTTCGTTAGTTAGTTCGGCAAGCAATTTCACATTGTTGTAATGCCCTTGCAATATAATCTATCTATTGCTTATTTTATCATCTGAACTTTCGATGTATGTGCCCATATATATATGTTCAACAAATAATTTAAGTGCTTCGTGGAACTATTTATAACATGCGTTGTTGTTGACTATAATACTTAGGGTTGTTGCACTAGTGGAAATTAGATGCAAAGCAAGGTGTAAATTAAATATTTTCCTGAATATGGTAGTGCACATATCAAAGAGTAAATCTGGTCTACTCTTCCTAAAAATTACATTTAAACATTAAATTTTACGTCTTTAGAAAAGGCTAAAAATCATTCTCCGGATCTCGATTCGCACTCTTTTAATCTCCTCTCGTAAAACATCACAACAACTAATACCGACTTTTTATTAACTACACTCTGACTCATAATTTACATACATTGCAATTGAATAAAAAATGGGCTAAACCTCTGTCATCGCCGTTTCAAACGGCGACAGAGAGTCCTTCGCTATTTCAAATGGCGACACAAAGTCTGTCGATTTTTCAATCGGTGACAGACTGGCGACAGAGAGTCTGTCCCTATCTGAAACGGCGACAGGCTGTCTGTCGCCATTTCAAACGGCGACAGGCTGTCTGTCGCCATTTGAAACGGCGACAACTGGGTAGTTTTGTAATTTTTTTTTTCGGCATATTATTTTTATAAAATAGAATAAAATTAGTATTATTTAAAAAGAAAATTCCTTCTAGAGCAATCTCGATTCGATCCATCGTTCTCCTTTTGCTTCTTTTGTCTTCGTTTTCTGCGTCCTGCTACATCGCTTCTACGCGCTCTGACCGTCGGTCTGTCCTTGTCCGGCCGGTCACTTCACCCCGTTCTGCCGCTCCAGCCGATCGCCGCTTCCACAGTTCCACGCACCGCTCCTCTCCGTTATGGGCTCGCGCCTTCGTTCTCTTCTTTCCCCTCTTTTCCCCTAATTGATTCCGGTTCCTCTTTTGCGCATTAACTGTGTTGTTGCTTTCATTCTTGCTCAGTCGTCACCCGACTGCTCCGTCCCCGCCCGGTCGCCGATCTACAAAATGTTTGATCTGTTCTTGTGCTTGCTGCAGGTTGTGTTTAACTCCTTTGATGATTTCCAACACAGCTATTGCCTCCTTGTCATAAACAGATTGGGCAGCTAATTTTGGTCCCAATTCCTTACTGAAGAATGAGATGGGACGTCCAGCTTGCATCAACACACCTCCGATACCTGATCCACAAGCGTCGGTTTCAATCACGAATGGTTGTGAGAAATCTGGTAGAGCTAGTACAGGGCAGCTGGTCATCACTTTTTTTAGATTTTCGAATGCTCTAGTCTGTTCTTCTCCCCATTTCCAACCATATTTTTTAAGCATATCAAATAGGGGCCTGCTAATTTGACCATTGCCTTTGACGAATCTCCGGTAATATCCCATTAACCCCAAAAATCCTCTCAGCTTGGTGAGGTTCTTTGGTTTCGGCCAGTTCAGTATGTCTTGTATTTTCTTAGGGTCTGTAGCAACACCCTGTCCGCTAATAATGTGTCCAAGGTATTCAACTTGTGGGGTAGCAAAAATACATTTGCTTAGTTTCACCTTGAGCTTGTTCTCTTGCAATATACTAAATACTTTCTTGAGTAGCTTTTGATGGTCAGTCCTGTTCTTGCTATAGACTAGTATGTCATCAAAGAAAACCAAGATTCCTCTTCTTAAGTACTGAGCAAAAATTGAGTTCATCAAAGCTTGGAACGTTGCAGGGGCATTTGACAGTCCAAACGGCATTACTACATATTCGTAGTGCCCAAGATGAGTCCTGAATGCAGTCTTATGGATATCTTCCTCCTTCATTCTTATTTGGTGGTATCCTGATTTCAAGTCTAACTTGGTGAATATATTTGCTCCTTGAAGTTCATCCAACAAATCTTCAATAACAGGGATGGAAAATTTTTTTTTCACTGTCATAGAGTTTAATTGTCTGTAGTCAACACATAATCTCCACGACCCGTCTTTCTTTCTCACCATCACTGCTGGAGCTGAATAAGGGCTCACACTCTCACGTATTTCTTCATTTTCCAATAGCTGTTTGATTATACTTTCCATTTCATTTTTTTGGTAGTGGGTGTCTTGTAAGGTCTTAAGATTTGGTGGCTCAGACCCTGTCTTCAAATGTATTGCGTGATCGCAATCCCGTCGAGGGGGTAATCCTTTGGGTTCCTCCATTACGCTAGGGAACTGCTGCAAAATCTCCTCAATATCTGCAGGTATGGCGCCCTCAATATCTGCAGGTATGGCGTGGTCATGTTTCGCTGCAGGCTCAACCATCAGGTGCACTTGAATCACATACCCCAATATCCCTTTTGGTACCATTTTCTCCAGCTTAGTAGCTTTGATGTTGCAGTTTTCCTAAGGACTCGTGTGATCCATGAGTTGAACTACGTCATTCTTCTTAACAATGGTCAGACTTCGTTGCTTAAGGTCCAACCCAATTGGGCTATGCTAAAAAATCCAATCAGCACCCACGATAATGTCATAGTTCTTCAAGGGCAGCAGTTTGAAAGAGTTGCTGAAATGTATGCCCTGTATGATATATTTCAGATCTTCAACCCTAGCATCACATTGCAACACTCCTCCAGCAACAACTTTCTTAGCTGGGCCATAACTAAGAGGGCAATTCATTTTAATGGCCAACTCGTAATCCAAAAATGAGTGGGTGCTACCACTGTCAACTAGTGCCACAGCCTTGTTACCACCAATGTTTGGAATCAATGTGAAAGTAGAAATTCCAACTATTCCCTGTACTGCTTGTAAGGATATTTGCATCACTTGCTCTTGGTTCTAATGCTGTATTTCTTCTTCTGGACTGCCAGGTGCTGTTACAAACTCACTCTCCATCACTGGTTCATTGATCTCCTCCGCCTGTCCATCATCATCCTCTCCTCTCAACAATATTGCATGGAGGGCTTTCTTAATTTTACATTTGTGGGCAGGGTTCCACGGTTCTTTACAGAACCAACAGGGGTTTTTGGTTCTCTCTTCCGGTTTAACTTGGGTTGAAATTTCTGGGTTCTTCAGCGATGAGGTCTTGTTATCCAATTGATTGAATTTGTTTTGGCTTCCGAATTTGATCTTGTTGTAATTGGATGTCAGCACATTCCTTTTTGCGGCAGCAGATTTCTCATAAACTCGTGCATACCAGTAACCTTCCATCGAACCCTACGGCCTTTGGCCACTTACATCATGCTTGATATCTCCCTTCAAACCTCCAATAAAACAGCTCAGCAGGAAGTTTTCTTGTAAGTATGGATGGTCTCTTTTAACTAGAGCAATATACTCTTCAAACTTATCAATGTATTCTGACATAGTCATGTGATGCTTGATATTTAGCAGTGCTTCGACAGCATCGTGAGCTGACAGATCTGAAAAACGATCGCTAATCATAGCGCAGAATTGCGACCATGTCAAAAGACTGGTGTGAATTCCAATTCCTTTGATCCAAGTTGCAGATCGTCCTGTCAAATGAGCTGTCGCTATGTTGACCCATTGCTCAATTGGTGTTCTAGAAATTTCAAAGAATTTCTCACATTGCTTTAACCAATTCAATACTCCATCCCCCTCAAACATGTCCATCGTCATCGTCGTGTGGCTGGTTGGAGGTTGTGATCCTAGTTTCTAGTGGTCCTTTTCTGTTGCCCTAGTTCTTGTTTTGCATCGTTAGTCATCCCACTGCCGCCAACCCTAGAACCGAACTGAGTTCTACTCGGTTTGTCTCTGCCGCCGCTCTGCATTATATATCCCGCTTCACAAACCCTAGATAGGTCATGAGCCGCGTTGTGTCAATTGCCCTGCACCTCTGGCCACCCTTTCTCACCCGCGATCCTACTGCTATTTTAGCCCTACCAGAAGGAAGAAGTGAAGTCGCAGTCAATTCTAGATTGCGCAGTGTTCAGTAAAACAACCATAACTTTTGCATACGAACTCCGATTGGGACGTACTTTCTTTTTTTGTTTCAAAGAGGACGGCGACGCGCATCTGACAAATCCATAGGTCAAAGACTTTTGAGCCTCAAAATAGGCCTCTAAGACCGAGTTCTGAGCCCTGGAAGTTTCCTGTGCTGTTTTTGCCCATTTTTCGGTCATCTGTTTAACGTTTCCTCTCATTTCGAAACATGACATTTTTGTTTTGCCTTTGAGTTAAAAGAAAATAAAACAAAAGGCAAGTGCAAAAAATGAAGAAGAGCCGCACTGAAAAAAAAAATCAGAGAGAAGAAAAGAAGCAAAAAGAGGGAAAGAGAAGCAGATAATCAGAATTGCTTGCATCCTTTGAGTCCTATGTGCTTTGCTATATCCCTTGCTAGGTTGAACTAGTTCTTGGAACACGTTTAGGCCAGCAGCTGTGACAAGTGCGTTGGACATTTATTCAGCTTGCTAATCTGATTTTGATATTGCTTATTCCTTGCTACTAAATATTGCCTTCCGAGCTTCACATACTTCTTATCAGTTCAGGTTTTCCTTTGCAATCGCCTCACTCACAGTCCAGTCACGGTATCACGAACCAGCCACCAGTTGTACCACCTGCTGCTTTGGTAAGAACATTTGTAAGGGTGTGGTAAGACACGTGAGAGTTTGTGATCCCACTGTCCAGTACCTAGTAGTTGATAGGGATAATACTTTGTGCTATCTTCTGTTTTCTACTAACAATTGCAGGGGTATCGGAAGACCAGGACGGTAACCAGTGTGTTATTTATAATGAGCTCTGAGAGATGCTGCGAGAGATGAATGAGACTATAAACAAGCAAATTGAAAACATGGAGAATGCACTTGACAGAAAAGAGTATAAGCACCAACCCAACTTTAATTCATCTCCTTCTGCTGGTAAAGGTAAAAATTTTCCAGTTCTTTCTTCTTATAACGGATTTGGTGTTGATGCTTATATTGATTGGGAAATAGTGGTAGATAAAATTCTTTCGCAATGTAACCTCTGTAATAAATAAAAAATTAAAGTTGCCGCTAGTGCTTTAACTCTATGTGCATCAATTTGGTGGAATGATTTTTGTGCTTATAAGACAGTACCACAAACATGGAAACATATGAAACGACTTATGAGAGATGAATTTGTTCCTGCTTATCATTCTAAAAAGTTACTTTATGAATTGCAATGTTTACAACAATGTGATAAAGCTGTCAAGTCATATTACGAGGAATTAGAAACTTTGTTGTTGCGTTGTGGTTTAGATGAATCTGAAGAAGTTTAGGAAATAAAATTCTTAAATGGACTCGATATGAAATTCAGCGTATTCTTGTTGATAGGGAATATAGTTATCTCTCTAGTTTATTTAATCTTGCTTGTGAGATTGAAAATCAAATTGAATATGAAAGACATCTTGCTGAAATTAATGTCTATAATTGCCAAAGTAAAGAATTTTCTTTGGAAGAACGGCATCTTGTCGAGTTTCCACTTGCTACTAACTTTTCACGGGACATTGAGAATAAGAATGAGAAGAAAAACACGTAAGAGAAGGAGGAGCAGGAGATACTTTCTATCCCATGCATACCTCAAGAATGTACATATCATGATAAGCCTAAATCGGTTGAGATAGAAAACAAAGGTAACGACATATGTGCTATTTTCACACAAGGAGAGAATTCTGTTGATGTGCTAAATTTGATCACTACTGGTGCTATGCTAGAACAGCAGTTAGTGGACACTCAAACTGAATCACCTTTGTCACAATATGATTGTCTTGCTGTACCTGGTGATAAAGAAGAGTTGTGTGATAATGTCTCATTTATATCCATGCCTCAACTAGTGAATGAACATATCAGTTTTATTTCTGATCTAAACACGTGTGCTGAAAATAAACAAGTTATTCACCTGCTAATGAAAAGGATGAGATTAAACTGTTGTCTTCCTTGAATACTTTGGGTTACATTGAATTTGATGTCATATGCGATCTCAATTGTTTAGAGGAGAGATTTTCTATGCCTGCTAATTTTTCATGGTCATCAAGTGTTAGTTATCATGCTATGGGCAAATATAATAATAAAGGAAAGTACATGGTGCATCGAGTTTATATTTGTACTATTTTAAAATCTTCTTTTAATGTGCCACACTATCAACAATCAAAGAATATGTTGGTTTCTTTGCCGCCTCTTGTTACTAACCTTTTGCAGACCAATAAGCTTGAGTCGAGGGCGACTCAAAATCAAGAAGGGGAAGATGATGAGACCATGCCGGCCTAGCAAGCCATGCTTCTATCTCAGGCCAAGCTATGGGCCCAACAACTTCTGATGCTCAAACCCCACCTTAAGATCAAGTCCAATTCGTTCACGAGTCCAGTTCGGCCCCCAGGAGCAGTCCAACTAAAAATGACCATATCTGGCTCATACGAAGTCCGTTTGAGGCTTTCTTGGACTCTACGGAGAAGCTCACGATGAGGGCTTTCCAACGGAAGTGGTTTCACATCCAATCTCCTTCTAGATCGACGAGAATCGTCAAATCAATATGACGAACAGAATCTGCCAGGTGCTGCGCCACCTCCACTTGGGTCCAAAGGCCTTTTACGACCTAGGGTTTCACGGCCACCCCCTTGGCCGCCTACGTTTCCCTCTCCCTCATACATATTCAATAGTCATCGCTAGAATAGATGGGTTTTGCTTAGATTACAACTAGACACTTTGTCAGTTTTTCGCTGTTCATCGGTTTGTGGAACCCCAACTCGTGTGCTTAATATTATTCGCAATTTCAGATTGCATCTTCTACTTTCTTGCTTGTGTTCTTGATTCTCATGCAGGGATAAGCCTTCTTGGCGAGGTCAACCGTGTTTGTGCGTGGTTGATAACCAAAGGAGCCGTGGTGTAGAGATTGCAGGGTTCGAATCAGTTCTGATTGGAAGCCGGATCGTCAACGTCGAGTTCTCCACCAGTCGATTCATTACTACCTGTCGAAAGATCGGGCCACCGTTCCCATCACACCATCTTCTTTTTTCAATCAGCTTCCTGCCAAGATCGCCTGAATGGATCCTTCTAAGGTATTCATCCCAATTCCAAACAGCAATGACCAATTTTATCTAGGCCCAGTTGGAAATCTAAATGCCGATTCAGTTATCAATGAAGAAATTCCTCGCCTCCCTTTATCGGCTGCTGGATAAAATATAGAGGGTTGGAGTAAAAGCTTCAGAGCTTGGCCGACAGCGCTTAAGGGGTGGAGATTTTGGTATACTCGCATAGCAGCTCAAAAAAGGGGTATATGGGAAAGAATTGGCATAGCCGAATGTCTCCCCCTCTCCTTAGCCGATCCAAAGGCCAATGAGCCCTTAGTGGCCACGGCTTGCTATTTCTGGTCGGACACTTTTAATGCGTTCGTGTTTCGTATCGGCCTCGTCGGCCCAACTCTTTTGGATGTAGCTCAATTGTGTTGCCTGAGACCAGATGGAGAACAAATATCGGCTTACAGTGCCAAGCCTAGATACAAGCTTATCAAGTCTAAAGGCGAGGGATGGCCTAAGTACATCAGCAACAACAGTAAAGTGCATGGACCAGTATCGGATGAAGAGCACGTTGCATTCCTCAATCTCTGGCTAGATTAGTTTTTATTCTGTGGTGCCTCTCTGGGGCCAACCCAAGTATATCCGACCGTAGCAGAGCGACTAGTAGAAGTTCATCGGCTAGCCCTTGGAAAAATGCTGTTAGGGGTAGTTTATCAGATGATGCATATAATAAGGTGTCGGCTTTTTACTGGTTTCACAAAGTTCACCGTTGGTAATGTGGGAGGACCGCTCTGGTTTATTCAGATATGGCTGTATTGTTTATTTAGTCGACCATTTGAGTTGAACCCATCTGAAGATATTGTATTCCCTCGTGAAGACACTCCAGAGGGTGTAGTACCCCAATTTAGAGCCAGCCGATCTTATGGAGAGAGATTCATTATGTGCTCTGGAAATGAGACAAAAGTGACACCTATCGTCTCAAAGAAGTATTTAACATTCTTCTTACAGCTCGATAGTAATGAGTTCAATAAAAATGACTTCTTCAGTTGCACAAATACAGCCGATTTTTTATGGCCTTCTTCTCCTCACTTAGATGCCGATAGTGCTCTAATGCCGCAAGAGACTTTGGATTTATTTAAACTTTTCATTTCGCCAAGCATATTACACGTTGGCCTTTCCAGCCTTCATATGAGTTCTATTGCCCATTCGTTTATGCTAGGCAATTTGGCTTTGGCCAAATTATTCCAAGCTTATCACTCCTCGATCGGCTTTAGCTAAGAGCTAGAGTTCGCAACGCAGTCGCAGCCAATATCGTCCTTGAGATAGCCAATGATCTTCAGATTGAAAACTTGCCACATTTCATATTGAATACGCGTCGGGCAGAACGCTTTTCTTCCTTGTGGTCAGCAATTGCAGAAGCGCTTTATTCCGAGAAGACAACATCGGTCATTGTTAATGAATTTTTTCCAAATCTACCCGAGCCGACAGTAGATACTAATAGCGATTCAAGTGACGAGACTAGTTCTACGGGATATACTAATACAAACCTCGTAGATATTACCGGTGAGGTATTGGCTTGAATGATCTCCTTTTATCTCCTGATTTCTGTTTTGCCAAACACATTTCACTAATCATCTTTTACTCCTATCTTGCAGACCAAGGCTGTTGGCAAAAAACCTATCCCTGGCCAATCGGGCAGCAGCCACCAACAAGGCAAGAGGCCACATCAATCGACTGGCCTCACTAGGTATACTTCAGGTACCCTAGGCCCAGAGTCTGTCGCTACTGGATATGGAGAAAAAACAACAACCCAATAAGTACACCACGATCGACTGACATCCTTTCCATATCCCTTCTGATAACTAATTCACAGCCGATTATTACTTCAGAAAAGAAGAAGACCAAGTACACTAAAAATCTTGCTAAAAGAAATTCAAAACCCCAGGAGCAAAGTGGTAAGAGCTCGCCACACGCGTCGGCTACTATAGGGGTAAGTCCCTTTTATTGACTTATAACGAATGCCCATTCATGTCGGTCTCACTTTTAAATTCTTATTCAGTTGACCCCATCGGCGCAGATGGCCAACATCCTGGCCGATCTACAAGACGCTTCTTTGGAGGTTCCGCCTCCTCAGTCGATGCCACCGGCCCCGCTGCGGTTCCTGAATCCTCCGATCCAACAGACCTACTGGGCGTTACCTTAGCCGATCTGGACGACCCAGAGATCGTGGCCATAGATGATTATGATGCGGAGATCAGAAAAATTCTTCAAGTGTCGAAAGAGGCATCGACTGTAGTAACTTCAGCTCTAGGGATGCAAGAACGGCTTGATAAACTATTTGACCTGGTGATGAAACCACAAGCTGAAATCTTGAGCAACAATCAACCAATAAGGGATGCCATGGCGGCTGTAGAAGCCGATCTGCCCCTAGAGGCAATGGAAGCGCTCTTGAACATCTACAACTTAGATGAAAAGAAAATAAAAGTAGAAGCAGCCCAAGCAAGAATCGCCCAGCGCGAAGCCCAAGAAGCCGATCAGAAGCTCCTAGATGAGCTGGTTGCTGATGCTAAGGTGAAAAAGCTAAAATTTTGATGTCGATACTGAGCTGCTCAAGGCCACCAAAGAGTCCATCTCGAAGCTTGAGGTGACAAGGAAATTCTTTCTGAAAGAGTTGGCCAAGACTGAAAAGCAACTCCTAGAAGGCGAACAATCCATAGAGAAGACCTTGTCGGTAATCAAAGAGCAAAAACTCGGCATTGCCATGGCCATGGTCAGCGTGAAGAAACAGTTGGCCAAGGTGACTCTTGTACGAGGAAATCCTAAAGAAGACCAACGCATAATTGATGAAGTGCAAGACGTGATTGCCAAAGCTGTGGGCGCTTTGTCAGCTCTGGGTGCAAGACTTCATGGCTCTGGCCTTCAATGTTAATCTTATGATAAAAAATTTGTTGGATGCTCGGCTTTTGGAACAATACTTCTGTAACGCTTTAACTTTTATAATCGGCTGTTTAACCGATTTTATGCTTATCTTGTCATGTAATTCATTTTCTTTTAGCCAATTAACCGCAGCGAGTTAACTTGGCTTTTCAGAACGATATCTCCTCTTAGCCGACTAAGCTCCAACCCAGACACTAGGATAGTATTTCTTTAAGTATTTCGCATTAATCGCTCTAGGCAAAACAACTCCTTCTAACGTCTCGAGGATGTATGAATTTCCATCGACTAGCCGATTAATATTATATGGCCCTTCCCACGTAGGTGATCATTTGTAACATCCCAAAAATTCAGCTTAATTAAGTTTTTATTGCTTAAAAGTGCATTTGTGATTTTATGGAATTTATTTGGATTTTTCTGGATTTATTGGAATTAAATTCAAATCAAGTTTATTGCCTTTTATTCAAATCTATTTAAATCTGTGCAAAGTCAAAATAAAGTTTTGCCAAAAATATTTTATTTGAGTCCGAATGTCTCAAAGTATTTTGAGATTTTTCTTGGATTTTTCTGATTGTTTTATTGCCTAAAACAAATAAAATGAATTTCGGAATTATTTTAATTCAAAATCTTTTAATAACCTTGTGAGCAGTGTTGGACCAAGCCCAACACCGTCCGTGGTAAACCAGCGTCGGTGCGGCCCGGTTGGCCCATGTGTGGAGGTGCTTGGCCGTGGCGTTGATCTCGATCGGACGGTCGAGGAGCCATCGCCGGTTAACTCAAACCCTAGGATCGCGTCGTTGGTTTTGCGTTGGACGGCTCGGATTAATGGATCAGAAAAGGAAAGGATCTAGCCGCAGCCGTTGGATGTCGTATCCGAGCGGGATTGTGCCACGTCTCGGGGAGATCTCATCCGTTGATTTGAGATCGGACGGGCACTAGGAGTTCGTCTCCGTTGCGTCGCCGGAATCCGAAGTTCGTCGCCGTCGACTTGGATCATTGTTTTGCGTCGTCGCGAGTGCTATATAAGTCGCTGCCGGAGGCCGTAGACTCGTCGTCGTCCGCCGCAACATTTCTCTAAAGCGCCGCAGCCCGTGGAGCCCCGTAGCAGCCGCTGAACCTCGTCGCAGTTCGTGGGAGCGCCGCCGTGAGTTTTGACCGCGAACGTCGCCATCGAGCCGTTCTTCGCGCGTTGGTCCGGATCTGGGTTCGCCGTGAAGCGCGCGTCGAACCGTAAGGTGTCATCGCCGAACGTCGTTGGATCGCCGTCGGGAACGTCGTCTTCTCAAGTCCGGTAAGAGTCTCGTGGCGGCGTCGCCATTGCCGACGGGTGAACCGTGAGCCGTCCGTCAGTAGCGGAGGGTTGAGGTTCCGCCACGTCGCGAATAATTAGGGCCGTTCGATCGTGTCTCTGCGAATCAGATTGAACCGTGGGGGTGACCAACCGGATCGTGCCGCGTGTCAAGCGCAGGGTCCGAAGCGTCGTGCACCGGGTTCACCGTTGGTCCAGAGCCACGCTGTGGACTCAGTCCATGGACCGGGACACGCGTCGGCTTCTGATTGGTTCGGTCCAGGGCTGACGTCACGCTGACGTCATAAACCAGTTTTTCAGTTTAAAAATAAATCTGTTAATTCTGATTTTCTGATTTTAGCAATTTCAGTATTTATTTCAAACTTCAAAAGGCTGTATCTTTTGCATTGTAACTCGGATTTGAGTGATTCCAGTTTCTAAAAATTTGTAAAATTGAGATCTATTTAATGGTGAATTTTATTTGATTTTTGGAGTTCAATTGCTCTCTGTTTTGGTATTTATTTGCTTTTCTTCTTCGGTACGCGTAGACGTTGAATTGTGCGACGCTTCGGAGGAAGATCCAGCAACCCAAGAGCAAGCTTCAGATCAAGATCAGGACCTATTCCAAGGCAAGTTGTGCTTTGATCATGTTGAACCCATGTTTATAAAATTGCTATATTTGTTTTACACTATTGCATATATTTTAAATATACAACTGTTTCAAATTAGATTGGGCTTAGCTAAAATACCAGATTGATCTATACCCTACCTTGTCATTGTATGCCATGATCCATTGTCACCCTAGATTGGTTTAATTTAGTTGGTTAATGAATATAATCAACATTGGAGGTTAGACCGTATTAGTTGCTTAGCCATGCCACGTCATCACATGTGTCAGAATCATTGATAATTAATCTTGATTAATGGAATATGGAACAATATTATGAACTTGTGTGTCATGTGGGATCACACGAGGAGATTGAGTTGTTGTGGCGAGTCATGTCACGCAACGATGTTGAATTGTTGATGGCACGTGGTGCTTGGTAATCAACGGGGTGATAATAACTTAGATTGGGGCAAGTGGCAAGGCGAGGAGGCCAAGGTGGGCCCAATGGGCGATGGTATGTGGATGTCTTGCCTTGATCACACTAAGGACTTAACCTTGCAAGCCTTTGACTGAGTCAATCATGCAACCACATGTCCGTATGGGCCACCTAGTGAGTAATTTGCAAAGTCTTAATGTTGATACTATCGTGGTCGGTGTGAGTTCGGGTCAGGTGTAATTCACATGGCGCAAGAGGGGCCACGGATGTGGTTTGAGACCTTGATGTTGAAACCTTAGCGGGTAGTATCGGATTAAGATAGAGCATTGTAAAGGCTTTGTTATAATCTTTCGCCTTTGTGGTGTTTGGTTGTATCACGTGGGTAAAGTGCATAACCTCTGCAGAGTGTGAAACTATTAGGATAGCCGTGCTCGCGGTATTGAGCAATGCTCGGAATTACTGATTAAGGGTTAGATTAATAAATTGGACAACTTGGTTGGGATGGCGGGATGGCCATATGGAAGATTGGAACTTGATTTAGGATTGGGAACTTGGTTTACTTGAGAAATCTGAATTTATTTATTATTGCTATTTGTTTTACATTCTTTACAATCTAATTATGTATTTGTTCATAAATCTTGCTTATTGCAAAATAGCCATGATAGCCTATCCTTTGGAATAAGCCTTATATATAGATAAATAGAAGCGCATTACATGCACAACTTGTTGAGTGCTTTAAGTACTCACCCTTGCCAAACAACAATAATCAACAGTTGAAGAATCTACACTGTGTTGGAAGATGAAGTCCAGAAGACACGAGTCATTAGGGTCCGAGCCTTGTCGGTTGCTGTGGTGAACTGATGAGCTATCTACGTTTCTACTTTCCGCTGCTTAATTATTAGCTTATATTTTCAGTCTTGCCCTGCGTGGTTTAATAATGTAAGTTGGTCATAAGATCATACATTTAGCTATATCAATAAATGAACTATTATTCTATTATCGTTGTGTATGATGTGATATGTACCAATGTTAAGCTGTGTGCACTAGCGTTGATCCTGGGAATAGTGCAGTAAACACAGTGGGTTCGAATCAGTGGATTCGGGTCCTTACAGAGGTGGTATCGAGCATCTTGTTGTATGTCTTGGCCCTAGATAGTGTGGAGGTGTCTTGTGAGAGTCCAAAACTATTTTCTAAAAGAAAATCCAAACTTGACTAATAAAACACTCTCGACTCATCTCATTCTCTACTTCTTGCCTTTGCTAAATTTACCGTCTTACTTGCCGTTTCGGGTGGAGAACTTATTTCAAAGTTCTTGTGGAGCAGATGCCGATCGTTCCGACCTTTGAGGAGTCAGCTGGCGGCTACGCCATGGAGCTGTGGAGAGTACTTCAGACGCTTGGAGGCTTCTATCGTCCACTTTACCGAGGAGGCAGCTGGACAGTGAATGGTGTTCACCGAGGATTCATTTGCAAGTTGATCATCTACGCTCGGGAGAACGAGGAAGCTAGTAGGCCAATCAACATCTCCGCCAGAAGGTTCTCGTATGAAGTTGCAATTCAGGAGGTTGCTCGACTTGCTCTTCGCCGTGTCTGCCGCGACTACGCTGACGAGCTTCACGATTGATGTTCGACCGCACCTGACGTTCAAGCGTGCCAAGACGACGGATCGAGGGGAGCGAGTGTGCTCGCAACGCACCTTGCGAGTTCGCCCTTGCCGGGAGGATCACATGAGAGATACTACCAGAGCTGGAGCGTGTACGAGGCACTTAGAGTGGCCGAGCAGAGCTCGAGGTGACCGTGCTTGACCATCGGGATGATCACCGAGCTGGGAGAGGCCACGGAGGCGATTGAGGACGAGTGGAGCGCGTGACTCGGGGAGTTCAGAGCCACCGAGGAGTCCGAGGAGGATCCAGAGGAGCGAGAGTGGGAACCGGAGGAGGAGTGACCCGTTGTTGCAGAGGACCCAGTAGTAGGTCACGGGATAGGTTCGCTCCGATGCCCGCTCATCCACCGGTGTATGCGCCGGATCGACCTCGGCGTGGTGGTCGGATGAGTGAGTGTCGACCTTGAGCTGTGTTGAGACTCGAGTATGAGTCGCGTCTTTAAGTTAGTCTTTACCTTTTAGTTGACGTTAAGGTTTCGTGTTTAGTTTGCTTCTTTGTAATCTTGAGTGTGCGTTATGTGTTGCAAAGCTTGTAGGCTTAAATAAGCACCATACCAAGTTAAATAAAGAATTGTTCAGTTTGGGTATAACATATCTCCCGCTTTAGAAATTCTTACTTCTCATCTATGCTACATCTACCTTTCCTAACCTAAGAGGCAATCATCGGATGGTGAATACTCGAGAAACAAACGGTGCTTGAAGTGGATGCGTCGAATGACAACCCCAACGATGGAGGCGGCCCTCAACCACCGACGATGACATGCGAATCTAGGAGCATTTACAAAGATGAGACTCAAGCGATGCGGATAATGATGCGGCAGATCAAGAGATGACCAATGCAAGATAAATCACAACAACCCCGCAACTCAAAACAATCATGGTGGACCTCGACCTATGTCAAAGCTATCAGATTTTATGAGGACTAGGCCACCAACTTTTTCGGGAAATGTGAATCCTTTGGAAGCCGATGACTGGCTTAGGACAATTGAGAAAAAGCTGCACATCACACGGTGTGAAGGAAATGAGAAGGTGCTTTACGCCTCTCATCAAGCTGGAAGGGACCGCCGCAGAGTGGTGGGAGAACTCTTGTGCCGCTCATGGAGCCCCACAGAGATAACACAGGAGGAGTTTACTAATGCTTTCCGCAAGATATCATGTCCCGGAGGAATGATGGACCTTAAGAAGGAGGAGTTGAGCTTTGAAGCAAGGAGGCCAACGGTGGCGAATACTTGAACAAATTTACTCGATTAGCTCGCTATGCCCTCAAGACGAGCGACAGATAAAGCTAAGCGCCTCGTTTCATGAAGGGTGAACTCGGGACTACTGGTGGGGTGATTACCCACAATTTTCAGATTTTGGGAGTGGTAAATAAGGCTTTGATCCTAGAAGATAAGCGCAAAGAGCTAGGTGAAAACCGTAAGCGCTTGATGAATAATCGGGGTGGACGCCCAAACCATCTACGTTTGAGGATGTCACCACAAAGAATTTGCTAGATTCCAACCACTAGTTTGAAACAAGACATCAACCCCGCACCTCGCCACGCCAATCGAGCTTTGAGACACGGCAAAGACAGGCAACAATGCACCAGGAGGAAATCAGCAATCCGCAGTGAAGAGATGCTATACTTGCAATGAGCCAGGGCACTTTTCTAATAGGTGTCCACAGAAGGGAGGCATCACGCCAGTTCGTTTCAACCTGGGAACAACACCCGCTAAAGCACCAACATCAGGAGGAAATCGTGCACCAAGCCAAGCTGGAGCAACCCCGCAATCAACCGTGCGTGGAAGGATCAACCACATCACCGCGGATGGAGCTCAAGAGGCAACAGACGTCGTACTGGGTAAGTTCTTGGTCAACTCAAGACTGCTTACTGCTTTGTTTGATTACGAGCTTCGATTCGCTTGTGTCTCAAAGTTTTGCAACCCAGAATGGATTTAAAGTGGTGAATCTTAAGTGTGTGCTCTTAGTCCAAGCCCCAGGATCTGAGCTTAGATCTAGCCTTGGGTGTTTGGGAGCTAAGTTGCTTATGGATGGGATAGAATTTCTAGCGAATCTTATCTTGATAGACGCGCAATCCCTAGACGCGTCATCCTTGGAATGGATTGGTGTCAAAGCATAAGGCCGTTTTGGATTGTGGCCGAAGGATTGTAACTTTGAAAGGCCCTAGTGGCAAGAAAGTGGAGTTTCAAGCGACCGCAGTTCGAGATGGGCAGTTAATGGTCAACAGCGTGAAAGCCATCAGCATGGAAGATGTGCGATGGCGAGGAATACCGGATGTGTTTCGTAAGATTTGCGGGATTGCCACGGACCGTGATATCGAGTTCGTTATCGAGTTAGCGCCGGTGTACAAAGACCGATATCAAAGAGACCATATCGGATGCCTACCGACGAGTTAGTGGAAATGAAGAAGCGGATGGAGGAGGCGCAAGAAAAGGTTTCATTAGACCAAGTTCATCACCGTGGGGAGCCCGGTTTTGTTTGTTCGCAAGAAGGATGGAAGTCTTAGAATGTGCATTGATTATCGTGCACTTAATGAAGTAACGATCAAGAATAAGTACCGTTGCCCGAATCGACGACTTATTTGATCGATTAAGAGGAGCTGGAGTTTTCTCAAGATAGATCTTCGTTCGAGGATACCATCGATTGAAGATCCGAGCGGAGGATATACCTAAGACCGCGTTTTCTACGCGATATGGACATTATGAGTTCACGGTCATGTCATTTGGATTGACTAATGCCCCAGCGTATTTCATGAACATGATGAATAAGGTTTTCATGGATTACTTGGATAAGTTCGTTGTGGTCTTCATAGGCGATATTTTGGTTTACTCAAAGACAGAAGAAGAGCATGCGAACATCTAAGGATGGTTTTAGACAGTGCGAGAGCATCGACTATATGCAAAGTTTAGCAAGTGTGAATTCGGAAGGAGAAAGTCGAATTCTTGGGTCATGTAATGACTACCAAAGGAGTCATGATGACCCAAACAAAGTGGACGCAGATGTTGCATCGAGCCACCGAAGTCATTACCCGATCCGTAGTTTTCGGGAATGGCGGGATATTACCGTCGGTTCATAGAAGGATTCTCGACAATTGCTAAACCCCGACGCAGATTGTTGAAGAAAGAAAAGAAGTTTGCATGGGCGCCAGAGTGCGAGAAAAGTTTCATGGAATTAAAGAAGCGTTTAACAACGGCCCGTATTAGTATTGCGGATGTGCGTAATGGATTTGATATTTCTTGTGATGCTTGAAGCAAGGCTTGGGATGCGTGTTAATGCAAGAAGGCAAAGTCGTTGCTTATGCGTCGAGACAATTAAGACCGCATGAAGTGAATTACCCAACGCATGATTTGGAGTTAGTGCCGTAGTGCATGCTTTAAAGATATGGCGTCATTATCTCATAGGAAATAGATGTGAGATATATACGGACCATAAGAGTCCAAATACATATTCACTCAAGTCGACTGAATATGAGGCAGCGAAGATGGTGGAGCTAATTAAGGATTATAACGTGGGAATCCATTATCACCTGGAAAAGCCAATGTGGTGGCGGATGCTCGAGTCGAAGAGCCATAGCGCAAATACCGTGTCAATGGAGGATCAACCGAATTATGCAAGGAATTTGAAGCTAAGATTGGAAGTCGTTCAAAGGAATGATAGGCTGCGCTAGAAGTGAAGCCAACACTAGAGGATCGATTAGAGAAGGTCAACAAGATGACGATAAAATTTCAAAATCAAGGCTAAAAGGAAGAAGGTCTAGCCTTAGATTTCACTCTGGATGAGCAAGGAACCATGTTCTTTAAAAGCGAATTTGCGTCGGATATAAAGGAGTCAAACAATTGATTCTTGAGGAAGCTCATGATTCAAAGTACTCGATTCATCCAGGAAGCGCTAAGATGTACCAAGATTTGAAGGAGAGATTCTGGTGGCCGAATATGAAGCGTGAAGTGGCTGAGCATGTTGCATTATGCGACGTATGTCAGAGAGTAAAGGCTATGCATCAAAGACCATTGGTGCATTGCGGTAGATTAAAAATTCGGAATGGAAGTGGGAAGAAATCGGAATGGATTTTATCACCGGTCTACCTAAGACTCAGAAAGGTTACGATTCCATTTGGGTTATTGTGGATCGTTTAACCAAGGTCGCTCATTTCATCCCAGTAAAGACCACTTACTCCGGAGATCGTTTAGCAGAATTGTACATGTCGAGGATTGTATGTTTGCATGGAGTGCCCAAGAAGATTGTGTCGATGAGGTACCCAATTTACCTCGAGATTTTGGAATAAGTTGCACGAAGCAATGGGAACCCGTCTGAATTTTAGTCTGACATATCACCCATGAACATGGATGGTCGGTCGAGAGAGTAAATCGATTTTAGAGGATATGTTGAGAGCTTGTGCTTTAGCTTATGCTACCTCTTGGGATAAATGTTTGCCATATGCAGAAATTCGCTTATAATAATAGTTATCAAGCTAGCCTACAGATGTCACCGTTTGAGGCGTTGTATGGGACGCGCTTGTCGTACTCCATTGAATTGGAATGAAACAGAGAGCGATTGGTTTCGGGCCGACATTCTCGAGGAAGCCGAAAGTCAAGTCGCAATGATCGAGAGAGGTTGAAGATAGCAGTCAAGAGAAAAGCTACGCAGACAACCGTCGTCGAGATTTGAGTTTTGAACCGAAGATCATGTGTATCTCGTGGTTACCCCTCTTAAGGGCGTTAAGAGATTCCACGTTAAAGGAAGCTTGCACCAAGATATGTCGGTCCGTTCAAGATTACGAGCCGTCGAGAGAGGTGGCTTATCGATTAGAGTTGCCTCGATCTTTGGCAGAGTGCATGATGTATTCCATGTGTCGCACTTAAGAAGTGTCTCAGAGTGCCCCAGAGCAAACCCCGTTGGATGCAATAGAGCGCAAGAAGATTTGACTTATAAAGAGCAACGATCGAATTTTGGATGGTTTGGAGCGCAAGACGAGAAACAAGTCTATTCGCTTTGCAGAGTTGATGGAGCAATCATTAGAAAGTGAAGCCACTTGGGAGCGAGAAGAAGATTTAAAGTCGAATTCGAACCTATTCTATAGTTAGCCACGAATCTCGGTCGAGATTACATTAAGGGTTTGTAACATCCCAAAAATTCAGCTTAATTAAGTTTTATTGCTTAAAAGTGCATTTGTGATTTTATGGAATTTATTTGGATTTTTGGATTTATTGGAATTAAATTCAAATCAAGTTTATTGCCTTTTATTCAAATCTATTTAAATCTGTGCAAAGTCAAAATAAAGTTTTGCCAAAAATATTTTATTTGAGTCCGAATGTCTCAAAGTATTTTTGAGATTTTTCTTGGATTTTTCCTGATTGTTTTATTGCCTAAAACAAATAAAATGAATTTCTGGAATTATTTTAATTCAAAATCTTTTAATAACCTTGTGAACAGTGTTGGACCAAGCCCAACACTGTGCGTGGTAAACCCGCGTCGGTGCGGCCCAGTTGGCCCATGTGTGGAGGTGCTTGCGCCGTGGCGTTGATCTCGCATCGGACGGTCAGAGCCATCGCGGTTAACTCAAACCCTAGGATCAGCGTCCGTTGGTTTTGCGTTGGACGGCTCAGATTAATGGATCAGAAAAGGAAAGGATCTAGCCGCAGCCGTTGGATGTCGTATCCGAGCGGGATTGTGCCACGTCTCGGGGAGATCTCATCCGTTGATTTGAGATCGGACGGGCACTAGGAGTTCGTCTCCGTTGCGTCGCGGAATCGGATTCGTCGCCGCGCCGACTTGGATCGCTGTTTGCGCGTCGGCGAGTGCTATATAAGTCGCCGCCGGAGGCCGTGGAGACTCGTCGTCGCCCGCCGCAACATTTCTCTAAAGCGCCGCAGCCCGTGGAGCCCCGTAGCAGCCGCTGAACCTCGTCGCAGTTCGTGGGAGCGCCGCCGTGAGTTTTGACCGCGAACGTCGCCATCGAGCCGTTCTTCGCCGCGTTGGTCCCGGATCTGGGTTCGCCGTGAAGCTGCGCGTCGAACCGGTAAGGTGTCATCGCCGGAACGTCGTTGGATCGCCGTCGGGAACGTCGTCTTCTCCAAGTCCGGTAAGAGTCTCGTGGCGGCGTCGCCATTGCCGACGGGTGAACCGTGAGCCGTCCGATCTGTAGCGGAGGGTTGAGGTTCCGCCACGTCGCGAATAATTAGGGCCGTTCGATCGTGTCTCTGCGAATCAGATTGAACCGTGGGGGTGACCAACCGGATCGTGCCGCGTGTCAAGCGCAGGGTCCGAAGCGTCGTGCACCGGGTTCACCGTGGTCCAGAGCCACGCTGTGGACTCAGTCCATGGACCGGGACACGCGTCGGCTTCTGATTGGTTCGGTCCAGGGCTGACGTCACGCTGACGTCATAAACCAGTTTTTCAGTTTAAAAATAAATCTGTTAATTCTGATTTTAGCAATTTCAGTATTTATTTCAAACTTCAAAAGGCTGTATCTTTTGCATTGTAACTCGGATTTGAGTGATTCCAGTTTCTAAAAATTTGTAAAATTGAGATCTATTTAATGGTGAATTTTATTTGATTTTTGGAGTTCAATTGCTCTCTGTTTTGGTATTTATTTGCTTTTCTTCTTGATGCAGAGACGCGTTGAATTGTGCGACGCTTCGGAGGAAGATCCAGCAACCCAAGAGCAAGCTTCAGATCAAGATCAGGACCTATTCCAAGGCAAGTTGTGCTTTGATCATGTTGAACCCATGTTTATAAAATTGCTATATTTGTTTTACACTATTGCATATATTTTAAATATACAACTGTTTCAAATTAGATTGGGCTTAGCTAAAATACCAGATTGATCTATACCCTACCTTGTCATTGTATGCCATGATCCATTGTCACCCTAGATTGGTTTAATTTAGTTGGTTAATGAATATAATCAACATTGGAGGTTAGACCGTATTAGTTGCTTAGCCATGCCACGTCATCACATGTGTCAGAATCATTGATAATTAATCTTGATTAATGGAATATGGAACAATATTATGAACTTGTGTGTCATGTGGGATCACACGAGGAGATTGAGTTGTTGTGGCGAGTCATGTCACGCAACGATGTTGAATTGTTGATGGCACGTGGTGCTTGGTAATCAACGGGGTGATAATAACTTAGATTGGGGCAAGTGGCAAGGGGCGAGGAGGCCAAGGTGGGCCCAATGGGCAGATGGTATGTGGATGTCTTGCCTTGATCACACTAAGGACTTAACCTTGCAAGCCTTTGACCTGAGTCAATCATGCAACCACATGTCTGGTATGGGCCAGCCTAGCTGAGTAATTTGCAAAGTCTTAATGTTGATACTATCGTGGTCGGTGTGAGTTCCGGGTCGAGTGTAATTCACATGGCGCAAGAGGGGGCCACGGATGTGGTTTACAGACCGCATGATGTTGAAACCTTAGCGGGTAGTATCGGATTAAGATAGAGCATTGTAAAGGCTTTGTTATAATCTTTCGCCTTTGTGGTGTTTGGTTGTATCACGTGGGTAAAGTGCATAACCTCTGCAGAGTGTGAAACTATTCGGATAGCCGTGCTCATGTATTGAGCAATGCTCGGAATTACTGATTAAGGGTTAGATTAATAAATTGGACAACTTGGTTGGGATGGCGGGATGGCCATATGGAAGATTGGAACTTGATTTAGGATTGGGAACTTGGTTTACTTGAGAAATCTGAATTTATTTATTATTGCTATTTGTTTTACATTCTTTACAATCTAATTCTGTATTTGTTCATAAATCCGCTTATTGCAAAATAGCCATGATAGCCTATCCTTTGGAATAAGCCTTACATATAGATAAATAGAAGCGCATTACATGCACAACTTGTTGAGTGCTTTAAGTACTCACCCTTGCCAAACAACAATAATCAACAGTTGAAGAATCTACACTGTGTTGGAAGATGAAGTCGAGGAAGACACGAGTCATTAGGGTCCGAGCCTTGTCGGTTGCCTGTGGTGGTGATGAGCTATCTACGTTTCTACTTTCCACGCTTAATTATTAGCTTATATTCTCAGTCTTGCCCTGCGTGGCTTAATAATGTAAGTTGGTCATAAGATCATACATTTAGCTATATCAATAAATGAACTATTATTCTATTATCGTTGTGTATGATGTGATATGTACCAATGTTAAGCTGTGTGCACTAGCGTTGATCCTGGGAATAGTGCAGTAAACACAGTGGGTTCGAATCAGTGGATTCGGGTCCTTACATCATTTCCCAAATCGGTTATCTCTAGAACCAACAGGTAGTATGGTCTTTCAAACTAAATTGGCTTCGCCAAAAGACTTAGGAACCACCTTTTTATTATATGCCCTCGCAACTCTTATCTTATTCTTCTTAAACCGATCCAGTGTAGACAAGCGTAATTCTGCTAATTTGTCGGGACCCGATTCTGAGAATCTGGACTATCTGTGTATTATGTGCTAGTCCAGGATCACGCTAGCACACACAGTCTTTACAGGGTTGAATATCACATACATTCACAACGATACCTTATTAAATAGTGCAAACATTTCTATAAACTGAATTGTATGACCTTATGGTCTCCTTACATAAAATCTGCCACGCAGGGCTTACATTATTAGAGTAATAAAAGATAACAGCGGAAAGCAAATAAAATTCGTGGAGTCCCATCAACTTGCCACTGGCAACCGACTGGGCTTGCCCCCTAATTGTTCGGATCTTCAATATACTCCTCCCAGGCTGGCATAGACTCCTCCACTGATGTTGGGTGGATAGGCAAGGAGGGGTGAGTACTCAAGGCACTCAACAAGTAATGCACAGAATGCAGTGCTATTACTATATGCAAGACTTAGTCCAAAGAGTTGGCTTACTTGGTTCATTTGCATCAAACGAAAATTTTAAACTAACAATTTATTTAGATTAAAAGCAGTGAAACAATTGTAAATATTATTAAATTCTTAAAACAGTTTTTCTCCGTAAACTTGGCACACAACCTTAATCATTTCATTTTCAGACTAGCACACAGCCACCCATCCTATATTTTATTTTTGAAGATCTAACCCTTGACTGTAATCCCCGAGCAATGTCCAATACCGCGGACATGGCTATTCGAATAGATTTGACACTCTGCAGAGGTTGTACACTTTACCCACAAGATACAGCCGCTCACCACACAGGTGATTGCCCACAACAAAGCCTTTCAGGGCCCTCTACCTTAACCAATGAACCTCTCCGGTATTGCCTTCACTATCACTCCCCTCACACAGAGCCGAAGTATAGGACAGGCCAACACCGTTGGATGGGCACCAAGCCGTAGCATAGGTACGCTCCCCCACACAGATCACCCCCGTGCACTGTCACCCCGAGGTTTCAGAGGAAAGATATCAGAACTCTAATCAACTAGGTCTGTCCCATACCAGATATGTGGTTGTACGGGTGATTCAGTTCGAAGACTTGCAAGGTGAAGTCCTTAGCTGACCAAGGCAAGACTTTCATCACTCAACAGTGGCACACAGCCCGATGTGGCACACAGACTCACAACTCCCATCAACCCTTTGCCACACGGGCCCACTTGGCACAAAGCCTCTTGCCACTTGCCCTAGTCTAAATCATTTCCCTCCCGGTTGATTATTGTGCAACACATGCCAACAATAACTCAGCATCGATACAGAACCACACAGGTCTCCGTACTTCAGTCTCATCACGTGGTATCACCACACCATTTTCAAATACATTCCATATGCCATTAATCAACATTGTTCCATTTTTCGGAAGATCATTGATGACTCGTTGCAAGGCTAAGCATCTATTCACGGTCTAGCCTCCCGTGTTGGCATCATATTAACATCCAACGAGTACAAGTAATCCTAGGGTGACAATGATTTCAGGGCATACAAATAATAATTTCAAGGTGGTAATAGCAATATGGGTTGATTATCTACATTACCCAAATTTATTTAAATTCATTTTTAATTAACTTAGCATGCATAATTTCAAAACAACATACATTTAAAAACTGGGATCAAAATGGTCAAAGCATCACTTGCCTTCAAAGAGTTGCTGGTTGTGTTCCTAAGCTTGGTCTTGAGTGACGAACTCTTCCTCGAAGCTTCCCGGCAAATTTGCATCTACGCGTAAAAATCATATATGCAATAAACAACCAAAACAGTAGACTATATAACCACCAAAATTCAAATACAATTCACCATTAAAAAGAGCACAATTTTACAAATTTTTAGAGACAGGAATCACCTCAATCGGAGTTAAAAATGCAAAAGTTATAGCTATTCAAAGTTTGAAATAAAAGATAATTATGAAAAATAGAAAACTGAATTAACTGAATTACTTTTACACTTGAAAACAGCATTTACGACGTCACGCTGTCAGCACCGAATATTATTTTTGGCCGAATATTTTTCTAAAGAAAACCCGATTATGACATCATGCTGACACGTGGCAGCACCACGGCCCGACACGTATCGATGGCGCATAGACTCGGTCTAAGGTTCGGCCTCGGTCCACCGTGGACTCGGCGCACGGCGCCTCGGCTAACTCGCTTGACACTCGGCGGCACGCGACTGGTCACGGTGCCGGTGCGATCGTGCCCGTACGATTCAAAATCGACGGTCAAGATCCAGCAGATGGAGGCTGCGGCAGCGGACACGTGGCGAGCTAACACCAACGCTACGCGGCTGACCCTACGCGGTCCGATCTGGATCGAACAGCTAACATTACACGACGCGGACTTGCGACGTGGCTACCCCGGCGGGCGACACGAGGCGAAGATCTGGCTACGCTCACCAGATCCGACGGTTCCGCTCTAACGGCATGGATAGATCCGACTACATCGTCCGATACTGATCTAACGGCCGAGAAGATATCTAACGCACGAACTCACGGTCTAATCTACGCCACACGCATTAGATCTAACGGTCACGAAACACGCTAGGCTTAAACAGAAAGGGGGCGACGTGGACTTACCAGAGCCACATGATACAGATCGAACGGCAAGGAAGTCTGGTGAAGGCGGCGGCGGCGCAGAAGGAAGAAGCTGCCGGTGCTGAAGAAGACGAGGCCATCGGCGGTGCTACGGTGGTCCTCCGGCGTGAAGAAGTGGATGGTTTGGTGCGCCTTGACGCGGTGAGTTCGAAGATGAATCCAAACGCGACGAATGGCGACCGGAGACTGCGGAGCGAACCGAAAACAGCGGCGACGCAACAGGAAGAACTACGGCGAGCAATTGCGAAGCGAGGATAGCGTCTTGATGTGCGCGAAAGGAGTCAAAAGGTGCGGCGAGGAGAGCACTATCCAGCGCACTAACCGACACCTATATAGGAGCCTCGACGTGCGCGCAAACACAGACGAAACGAGAGGAAACGCTCGGCGGCGTTAACTCCGAAGATAACGCGGGCGAAGGGACGTGGCGCTATCCTGGACGTCCGCGTGGACTCGATCGGGTGGCCACCAACGCATGGCACGCGGCGCCCTCATGACCGTGCGATCACGATCGAACGGTGCGCGGCTACGGTTCGGCGCAACATAGGCTGCGTGGGCTGATGGCACGGGCTGACTTGGGCCGGACCGAAGGGTTTTGGCCAAAACACTATTCTTACGATTTTAAATCATTTTCGAATTAAAATAAATCAGATAAATGGATAAAGCCAAAATAAATAGCAAAATACTCGGAAAAATTCCAGAAAAATTCTGGAAAATCTTTTGAGACATTCTGAACTCAAATAAAATATTTCCAATAAAAATTTGCATAAACTTTTATATTACTTTAATTGACTTCAAGAAAGTCCATATTTGAATAAATTCCAATTAATTTCCGAAAATTCTCAAAAATCAAAATAACTCCAAAATTTAAAATATGGCAAATTTTAGGGTGTTACATGATTCGTCCAAGTTATCGATCATTAGGTCATGTAATCTTGAGTCGACAAACCATTTTGTTTGGCTACTCGTATGGAATCAATTTTAATCTCCACGGGTAAAACAGCTTCTTGGCCATACACTAACTGATAAGGCGAAAGCTTTGTTGCTCTGTGATAGGCTAACCGATATGCCCATAGTGACTCCGATAATGTTGAGTGCAAATTCCTTGGTTTTTCATCGATTTTGCTTTTAATTAGTTTAATCAACATTTTATTAGATGACTCGGCTTGTCCATTATCTTGAGCATAATATGGAGATGAATTTAGCAACCTGACCCCCAGGCTGTAACATCCCAAAAATTGGCTTAAATATTATTTTATTGCTTAAATGTGCATTTATGATTTTCTGGAATTTATTTGGATTTTTTTGGATTTATTTGAATCAATTTTAATTTAGGTTTATTGACCTTTTGTTCAAATCTATTTAAGTTTGTGCAAAGTTAAAAAAAGTTTTGCCAAAAATATTTTATTTGAGTCCAGAATGTCTCAAAGTATTTTTGAGATTTTTCTTGGATTTTTCCTAATAGTTTTATCGCTTAAAGTAAATAAAATGAATTTCTGTAATTATTTAAAATGAAAAATCTTTTAAAATTGGCATGAATAAGACCGGGCGAGCCCAAAGCATTTGGCGCATAGGGCCATTTCATGCAGCCCGATTAGCTTACGGCGCCACGCCCGTTCGCCCGTTTCTAGATGGAATCGCCGTATCCGTCGGATCTTGATCGGAGGGTGAGTATTTTTTCTTAAACGGAGAAACCGTAGTGATCTTCAGCCGTTGGATCGGGTCGCGTGGAGGGTTCGGATTTCGCCACGTCACGCGCGCAGGTGTTCGTCCATTCCACGACGCGTGGACGGTCGAGACTTCGTCTTCTCCGGGACTCGTCGTCGTAACGGACTCGGATAGTGCTGCCGCGTACGGAACGAACTCCGCCTCGGACACGGCCGTCGAGGGGGCTATTTAAGCCGCGGACCCCGCCCCGAGGTTGAACCATCTGCGCCGCTTCGTTTTCTCCGCTCATCGTCGCTAGAATCGTCGTCGCCTTGTCGCTAGAGCTCGCCGGAGGTTGACGCAAGTGCCGCCGAGGGTTTTCGCGGGATTCCGACGGCAGCAGGACGTTCTTCGCCGCAGTGGAACCAGTTCGGATTCGCCTCTTTGCGCCGAACCAGATCCGCAACGTCATCTCGCCGGAATCGCGCCAAAACGCCGCTGCCCCGGTCTTCTTCTTCGCTGCCGGTAAGAACTCGCCGTCGCGTAGCCATCGCCAAGTTCGAAGTTTCGCCATCCGATCTAGGTCCTTGGTCGAGATCGTGCGCGTCGCCGTTCGGCGCGTCCGTTCGATCGGATCAAGCCGTGGATGCGCGCCGCGTGTTGCGCGATCGACGGGTGGTATTGTGACCAATCGCCGCGCTGCGGCGGCGTGTCGAAGCGCCGAGGCAACGCGTGGACCGCGTCTGCGGTGAACCGACCCGACGCCGTGGCCGAGTCTATGCACCGGAACCACGTGGCAAGCTCTGATTGGATGGCACCAGGGCTGACGTCAGCGTGCCGTCATGATGACGCAATAATCTGTTTTCGATTTAAAAATAAATCTGTTAATTCTGATTTTCTGATTTTTGCAATTTCAGTATTTATTCCAATCTTCAAAAGGCTATAACTTTTGCATCTTAACTCGGATTTGAGTGATTCAAATTTCTAAAAATTTGTAAAATTCAGATCTATTTAATGGTGAATTTTATTTAATTTTTGGAGTTCATTTGCTCTCTGTTTTAATATTTATTTGCTTTTCTCCTTCGGTACGTGTAGACGTTGAATTGTGTGACGCTTCGGAGGAAGATTCAACAACTCAAGAGCAAGTTCCAGAACCAGACCAGGACCTATTCCAAGGCAAGTTGTGCTTTGATCATGTTGAACCCATGTTTACAAAATTGCTATATTTGTTTTACCCTATTGCATATATTTCAAGTATACAATTGTTTCAAATTAGATTGGGTTTAGCTAATATACCAGATTGATCTATACCGTACCTTGTCATTGTATGCTATGATCCATTGTCACCCTAGATTGGTTCAATATAGTTGGTTAGTAATTATAATCAACATTAAAGGGTTAGTTTGTATTAGTTGCTTAGCCATGCTACGTCGTCACATGTGTAAGAATCATTGATAATTAATCTTGATTAATGGAATATGGAACAATGTTATGAACTTGTGTGTCATGTGGGATCACACGATGAGATTGAGTTGTTGTGGCGAGTTATGTCACGCAACGATGTTGAATTGTTGATGGCACGTGGTGCTTGGTAATCAACTTGGGTGATAATCACTTAGATTGGGGCAAGTGACAAGGGGCGAGTATGCCAAGGTGGGCCCGATGGACAGAAGGTATGTGGATGTCTTGCCCTGATCATTCTAAGGACTTAACCTTGCAAGCCTTTGACCTGAGTCAATCATGCAACCACATGTCTGGTATGGGTCAGCCTAGCTGAGTAATTTGCAATGTCTTAATTTTGGTACTATCGTGGTCGGTGTGAGTTCCCGAGTTATGGAGTAATTCACATGGCGCAAGAGGGGGGCCCTGGATATGGTAACCAGTCCCACCAGTGTTGAAACCTTAGCGGGTAGTATCGGGTTAAGCCAGCGCATTGTAAAGGCTTTTTTATAATCACTCGCCTTGGTGGTGTTTGGTTGTATCGCGTGGGTAAAGTGCATAACCTCTGCAGAGTGTAAAACTATTCGGATAGCCGTGCTCGCGGTATTGAGCAATGCTCGGGAATTACAGTTAAGGGTTAGCTTAATTAATTGGACAACTTGGTTGGGATGGCGGAATGCCATATGGAGATGGAATTTGACTTATGATTGGAAACTGGGTTTACTTGAGAAATGCTTAATTTATTTATTATTGATATTTGTTTTATAGTCTTTACAATCTATTATCATATTTGTTCATAAATGCTGTTTATTGCAAAATAGCCATGATAGCCTATCCATTGGAATAAGCCTTGCATATAGATACATAGAATTACATTCTGTGCACAACTTGTTGAGTGCTTAAGTACTCACCCTTGCCAACAACAATAATCAGCAGTTGAAGAATCTACACCTGTGTTGGAAGAGGAAGTCCAAGAGGACGCGAGTCATTAGGGTCCGAGCCTTGTCGGTTGCCTGTGGTGAACTGATGAGCTATCTACGTTTTCTTCTATCCGCTGCTTAAGTACTAGCTTATATTTCTAGTCTTGCCCTGCGTGGCTTAATAATGTAAGTTGGTCATAAGATCATAGATTTAGCTATATCAATAAATGAACTATTATTTCTATTATCGTTGAGTATGATGTGATATGTACCAATGTTGAGCTGTGTGCACTAGCGTTGATCCTGGGACTAGTGCGGTAAACACAGTGGGTTCGAATCAGTGGATTCGGGTCCTTACAGAGGTGGTATCAGAGCATACTGACTGTAGGTCTTGGCCCTAGATAGTATGGAGGTGTCCTGTGTGAGTCCAAAACTATTTTCTAAAGGAAAATTTAAATTTGACTAATAAAACACTCTCGACTCATCTCATTCTCTACTTCTCGCCTTTGCTGAATTTACCGATTTACTTGCCGTTCCGGGTGGAGGACTTATTCAAAGTTCTTATGGAGCAGATGCCGATCGTTCCAACCTTCGAGGAGTCAGCTGGTGGCTACACCATGGAGCTGTGGAGAGTTCTTCAGACGCTTGGAGGCTTCTATCGTCCGCTTTACCGTGGAGGCAGTTGGACCGTCAATGGTGTACACCGAGGATTTATTTGCATGTTGATTATCTACGCCCGGGAGAATGATGAAGCCAGCAGACCATTCAACCTCTCCGCCAGAAGATTCTCGTACGAGGTTGCGATCCAGGAGGTTGCCCGACTTGCTCTTCGCCGTGTCTGCCACGACTACGCCGACGAGCTTCACGACTCAGTGTTCCGACCTCACCCAGACGTTCAAGCATGCCGACGCCGACGAATCGTGGAGGACGAGTGTGCTACTGCGGTACACCTTGCGGAGTTCGCCCTTGCCCAGGAGGAGCATATGAGGGAGACTACTCAGGAGCTGGAGACTGTGTACGAGTTGCTCAGAGTGGCAGAGCAGGAGCTTGAGGTGACCGTGCTTGACCATCGGGATGATCACCGAGTGGGAGAGGCCCTAGAGGCGGTCGAGGGGCGAGTTGGAGCGCGTGATTCGAGGAGTTCAGGAGCCAGCTGAGGAGTCCGAGGAGGATCCAGAGGAGCGAGAGTGGGAGCCGGAGGGGAGTGCAGACCCTGTTGTTGTAGAGGAGCAGCCAGCAATAGGTCATCAGGATAGGTTCGCTCCTATGCCAGCTCACCCGCTAGTGTATGCGCCGGATCAGCCTCAGCCAGGGTGGCTGGATGAGTGAGTGTCAGCCTTGGAGCTGTGTTGAGACTCGAGTGTGAGTCGCGTCTTTAAGTTAGTATTTACCTCTTTAGTTGACGTTAAGGTTTCATGTTTAGTTTGCTTCTTTGTAATGTTGAGTGTGCAGTATGTGTTGCAAAGCTTGTAGGCTTAAATAAGCAGCCATACCAAGAATAAATAAAGAATTATTTCAGTTGGGTATAACCTATCTCCCCGCTTTAGAAATTCTTGCTTCTTATCTATGCTACATCTACCTTTCCTAACCCAAGAGGCAATCATCAGATGGTGAATACTCGAGGAAACAACGGTGCTTCAGGAAGTGGACTGCGCCAGAATGACAACCCCAATGACGAAGGTAGCCCTCAACCACCGCCAGTCGACATGCAGAATCTGGGAGCGTTTCTTGCCGCGCAGACTCAACTAATGCAGACTATGATGCAGCAGATGCAGCAAATGACCAACGCAGCAGCAACCAACCACAACCCTGTAGCTCAGAACAATCATAGTGGACCTCGACCTCACTCCATGCTGTCAGATTTCATGAGGACCCGGCCACCAACTTTTTCAGGAAATGCGAACCCTTTGGAAGCCGATGACTGGCTTAGGACTATTGAGAAGAAGCTGCACATCACGCAATGTGAGGGCAATGAGAAGGTGCTCTATGCCTCTCATCAACTGGAAGGAACCGCCGCAGAATGGTGGGAGAATTATTGTGCCGCACATGGAGCCCCGCAAGAGATTACTTGGGAGGATTTTACTACTGCTTTCCGTCAATACCATGTTCCAGAGGGAATGATGGATCTTAAGAAGGAAGAGTTTAGGGCTCTGAAACAAGGAGGCCAGCCAGTGGCCGAATACCTGAATAAATTTACCCAGTTAGCTCGCTATGCCCCTGAAGACGTAGCGACAGATAAAGCTAGGCAGTCTCGCTTCATGAAGGGACTAAATTCAGGACTGCAGGTGGGACTGATCACCCACAATTTTCCAGATTTTCAGGGGCTAGTTAATAAGGCTTTGATCCTAGAGGATAAGCGCAAAGAGCTGGGTGAAAACCGTAAGCGCTTGATGACTAATCAGGGTGGACGTCCAAACCACCTACGTCTGAGAATGTCACCACAACAGTTTGCTAGATTCCATCTGCCAGCCGTGAACAAGACATCAACCCCTGCACCTCGCCCTGCCAATCAGAACTTTCAGACACCAAAGACAGGCAACAATGCGCCAGGGAGTCGTGATCTGCAGTGAAAAGATGCTATACATGCAATGAGCCAAAGCACTTTTCTAATAGGTGTCCACAGAAGGGAGGCATCACGCCGGTTCGTTTCAACTTGGGAACAACACCTGCCAAGGCACCAGCCTTAGGAGGAAATCGTGTGCCAGGTCAAGCTGGAGCAACACCGCAATCAACAGTGCGCGGGAGGATCAACCACGTCACCGCAGATGGAGCTCAGGAAGCTACGGACGTTGTACTGGGTAAGTTTCTGGTTAACTCAGTACATCTACAGTTTTGTTTGATTCTGGAGCTTCGCATTCGTTTGTTTCTCAAAGTTTTGCAACCAAGAATGGATTTAAAGTGGTGAATCTTAAGTGTGTGCTCTTAGTCTAAGCCCCAGGATCTGAGCTTAGATCTAGCCTTGGGTGTTTGGGAGCTAAGTTGCTTATGGATGGGATAGAATTTCTAGCGAATCTTATCTTGATAGATGCGCAATCCCTAGACGTCATCCTTGGGATGGATTGGCTGTCTAAGCATAAGGCTGTTTTGGATTGTGGCCGAAGGATCGTAACTTTGGAAGGCCCTAATGGCAAGAAAGTAGAATTTCAAGCAACCGCAGTTCGAGATGGGCAGTTAGTGGTCAACAGCGTGAAAGCCATCAGCATGGAAGATGTGCCAGTAGTCAGAGAATACCCGGACGTGTTTCCGGAAGATTTGCCAGGACTGCCGCCAGACCGCGATATCGAATTTGTTATCGAGTTAGCGCTAGGGATAGCACCGATATCAAAGAGACCATATCGGATGCCTACCGACGAGTTAGTGGAAATGAAGAAGCAGATCGAGGAACTGCAAGAGAAAGGTTTCATTAGACCTAGTTCATCACCATGGGGAGCACCAGTTTTGTTTGTTCGTAAGAAGGATGGAAGCCTTAGGATGTGCATTGATTATCGTGCACTTAATGAAGTAACGATCAAGAATAAGTATCCGTTGCCCAGGATCGACGACTTATTTGATCAGTTAAGAGGAGCTGGAGCTTTCTCCAAGATAGATCTTCGTTCAGGATACCATCAGTTGAAGATCCGAGCGGAGGATGTGCCTAAGACTGCATTTTCTACGCGATATGGACATTATGAGTTCACAGTTATGTCATTTGGATTGACAAATGCCCCAGCATATTTCATGAACATGATGAATAAGGTTTTCATGGAATATTTGGATAAGTTTGTTGTAGTCTTCATAGACGATATCTTGGTTTACTCGAAAACAGAGGAAGAGCACGCAGAACATCTGAGAATGGTTTTAGAGAGGCTGCGAGAGCATCAGCTGTAAGCTAAGTTTAGCAAGTGTGAATTTTGGAAGGAGAAAGTGGAATTTCTTGGTCATGTAATGACTACTAAAGGAGTGGCAGTCGACCCAAGCAAGGTGGACGCAGTTTTGCATTGGGAGCAACCAAAGTCTGTTACCCAGATCCGTAGTTTTCTGGGAATGGCGGGATATTACCGTCGGTTCATAGAGGGATTCTCGACAATTGCTACACCCCTTACGCAGTTGTTGAAGAAAGAAAAGAAGTTTGCATGGACGCCAGAGTGCGAGAAAAGTTTTATGGAAGAAGCGTTTAACGACAGCACTCGTGTTAGTGTTGCCAGATGTGCAGAATGGATTTGATATTTATTGCGATGCTTCAAAGCAAGGCTTGGGGTGCGTGTTAATGCAAGGAGGTAAAGTCGTTGCTTATGCGTCGAGACAGTTAAGACCGCACGAAGTGAATTACCCAACGCATGATTTGGAGTTAGCTGCCGTAGTGCATGCCTTGAAGATATGGCGTCATTATCTCATAGGAAATAGATGTGAGATATATACAGACCATAAGAGCCTGAAATACATATTCACTCAAGCGGATCTCAATATGAGACAGCGAAGGTGGCTGGAGCTAATTAAGGATTATAATGTGGGAATTCATTATCATCCCGGAAAAGCCGATGTGATAGCAGATGCTTTGAGTCGAAAGAGCCATAGCGCGAATACATTGACAATGGAAGATCAACCAGAACTATGTAAGGAATTTCAGAAACTAAGGTTGGAAGTCGTACCGCAAGGAATGGTAGCTGTACTGGAAGTGAAGCCAACACTGGAGGATCAGATTAGAGAAGGCCAGAAAGATGACGATAAAATTTCTAAGATCAAGGCTAAAAAGGAAGAAGGCCTAGCCGTGGATTTCACTCTAGACGAGCAAGGAACCATGTACTTCAAAGGCCGAATTTGCGTGCCAGATAAAAAGGAACTAAAACAGCTGATTCTTGAAGAAGCTCATGATTCTAAGTACTCGATTCATCCAGGAAGTGCTAAGATGTATCAGGATTTGAAAGAGATTTTGGTGGCCTAATATGAAGCGTGAAGTAGTTGAGCATGTTGCTTTATGTGACGTATGTCAGAGAGTAAAGGCCATGCATCAAAGACCCTCTGGTTTGTTGCAGACGTTGAAAATTCCGGAATAGAAGTGGGAGGAAATCGGAATGGACTTTATCACCGGTTTACCTAAAACTCAGAGAGGTTACGATTCCATTTGGGTTATTGTGGATCTTCTAACCAAGGTCGCCCATTTCATTCCAGTGAAGACCACTTACTCCGGAGATCGTTTAGCAGAGCTGTATATGTCAAGGATTGTATGTTTGCATGGAGTGCCCAAGAAGATTGTGTCGGACAGAGGTACCCAATTCACCTCAAGATTTTGGAACAAGTTGCATGAAGCAATGGGGACTACTTTGAACTTGAAGACAACATATCACCCATGAGCATGAAGGTCGATGAAAGAGTAAATCAGATTTTAGAGGATATGTTGAGAGCTTGTGCTTTAGCTTATGCTACATCTTGGGATAAGTGTTTGCCATACGCAGAGTTCAGTTACAATAATAGCTATCAAGTTAGTTTGCAGATGTCACCATTTGAGGCGTTGTATGGACGTGCTTGTCGTACTCCGTTAAATTGGAATGAAATAGGAGAGCGTTTGGTTTTTGGGCCAGATATTCTCGAGGAAGCCGAAAATCAAGTCGCAATGATCAGAGAAAGGTTGAAGATAGCACAGTCAAGATAGAAAAGCTACGCAGATAACCGTCGTCGAGATTTGAGCTTTGAGCCAGAAGATTATGTGTATCTCAGAGTTACCCCTCTTAAGAGCGTTAAAAGATTTCACGTTAAAGGGAAGCTTGCACCGAGATATATTGGTCCGTTCAAGATTCTGAGTCGTCGAGGAGAAGTAGCTTATCAGTTAGAGTTGCCTCAGTCCTTGGCAGAAGTGCATGATGTATTCCATGTGTCGCAGCTCAAGAAATGTCTCGGAGTGCCAGCAGAGCAAACCCCGTTGGAGGCAATAGTGCTGCAAGAAGATTTGACTTACAAAGAGCAACCGGTCAGAATTTTGGATGTGATGGAACGCAAGACCAGAAATAAGTCTATTCGCTTTTGCAGAGTTCAGTGGAGCAATCACTCCGAAAGTGAAGCAACTTGGGAGCGTGAAGAAGATTTGAAGTCAGAATTCCCGAACCTATTCTCTAGCTAGCCCTGAATTTCGGGGTCGAGATTCTGTTAAGGGGGGAGGTTTGTAACATCCGAAAAATTGGCTTAAATATTATTTTATTGCTTAAATGTGCATTTATGATTTTCTGGAATTTATTTGGATTTTTCTGGATTTATTTGAATTAATTTTAATTTAGGTTTATTGACCTTTTGTTCAAATCTATTTAAGTTTGTGCAAAGTTAAAATAAAGTTTTGCCAAAAATATTTTATTTGAGTCCAGAATGTCTCAAAGTATTTTTGAGATTTTTCTTGGATTTTTCCTAATAGTTTTATCGCTTAAAATAAATAAAATGAATTTATGTAATTATTTAAAATGAGAAATCTTTTAAAATTGGCATGAAACGATGCAGTCGAGCCCAATCATCAGGCGCATGGGGCCCATTTCTGTGCAGCCCAGTGCTTCGCGCCGTCGGCCCGTTCGGCCCGTTTTCTAGGTGGAATCGCCGTATCCGTCGGATCTTGATCGGAGGGTGAGTATTTTTTCTTAAATGGAGAAACCCTAGCGATCTTCAGCCGTTGGATCGGGTCGCGTGGAGGGTTCGGATTTCGCCACGTCACGCGCGCAGGTGTTCGTCCATTCCACGACGCTGTGGGCGGTCGAGACCGTCTTCTCGGGACTCGTCGTCAGAAGCGGACTCGAACGGCGCCGCGCGTTTAAGCGAACTCCGCCTCGGACACGGCCGTCGAGGGGGCTATTTAAGCCACGGACCCCGCCCCGAGGTTGAACCATCTGCGCCGCTTCGTTTTCTCTGCTCATCGTCGCTGGAATCGTCGTCGCCTTATCGCTAGAGCTCGCCGGAGGTTGGCGCAAGCGCCGCCGAGGGTTTTCGCGGGATTCCGACGGCAGTAGGACGTTCTTCGCCGCAGTGGAACCAGTTTCGGATTCGCCTCTTTGCGCCGAACCAGATCCGCAACGTCCTCTTGCCAGAATCGCGCCAAAATGCCGCTGCCCCGGTCTTCTTCTTCGCTGCCGGTAAGAACTCGCCGTCGCGTAGCCATCGCCGGGTTCATAAGTTTTGGGCCGTCCGATCTAGGTCCTTCGGTCGAGATCGTGCCGCGTCGCCATTCAGCCGCGTCCGTTCGATCGGATCAAGCCGTGGATGCGCGCCGCGTGTTGCGCATCGGCGGGGGTGGCGCTGTGACCAATCGGGCTGCGACGCGTGTCGGGCACAGGCGCCGTGGACCGAGTCTGCGGTGAACCGACCCGACGCCGTGGGCCGGGTTTATGCACCGGAACCACGTGGCAAGCTCTGATTGGATGGCGCCAGGGCTGACGTCAGCGTGCCGTCATGATGACGCAATAATCTGTTTTCGATTTAAAAATAAATCTGTTAATTCTGATTTTCTGATTTTTGCAATTTCATTATTTATTTTAAACTTCAAAATGCTATAACTTTTGCATCTTAACTCGGATTTGAGTGATTCAAATTTCTAAAAATTTGTAAAATTGAGATCTATTTACTGGTGAATTTTATTTAATTTTTGGAGTTCATTTGCTCTCTGTTTTAATATTTATTTGATTTTCTCCTTCGGTACGCGCAGACGTTGAATTGTGCGACGCTTCGGAGGAAGATTCAACAACTCAAGAGCAAGTTCCAGAACCAGACCAGGACCTATTCCAAGGCAAGTTGTGCTTTGATCATGTTGAACCCATGTTTACAAAATTGCTATATTTGTTTTACCCTATTGCATATATTTCAAGTATACAATTGTTTCAAATTAGATTGGGTTTAGCTAATATACCAGATTGATCTATACCCTACCTTGTCATTGTATGCCATGATCCATTGTCACCCTAGATTGGTTCAATATAGTTGGTTAGTAATTATAATCAACATTGGAGGGTTAGTTCGTATTAGTTGCTTAGCCATGCCACGTCGTCACATGTGTCAGAATCATTGATAATTAATCTTGATTAATGGAATATGGAACAATGTTATGAACTTGTGTGTCATGTGGGATCACACGATGAGATTGAGTTGTTGTGGCGAGTTATGTCACGCAACGATGTTGAATTGTTGATGGCACGTGGTGCTTGGTAATCAACTTGGGTGATAATCACTTAGATTGGGGCAAGTGACAAGGGGCGAGTATGCCAAGGTGGGCCCGATGGGCAGAAGGTATGTGGATGTCTTGCCCTGATCATTCTAAGGACTTAACCTTGCAAGCCTTTGACCTGAGTCAATCATGCAACCGCATGTCTGGTATGGGCCAGCCTAGCTGAGTAATTTGCAATGTCTTAATTTTGGTACTATCGTGGTTGGTGTGACTTCCCGAGTTATGGAGTAATTCACATGGCGCAAGAGGGGGGCTCTGGATGTGGTAACCAGTCCCACCAGTGTTGAAACCTTAGCGGGTAGTATCGGGTTAAGCCAGCGCATTGTAAAGGCTTTTTTATAATCACTCGCCTTGGTGGTGTTTGGTTGTATCGCGTGGGTAAAGTGCACAACCTCTGCAGAGTGTAAAACTATTCGGATAGCCATGCTCGCGGTATTGAGCATTGCTCGGGAATTACAGTTAAGGGTTAGCTTAATTAATTGGACAACTTGGTTGGGATGGCGGAATGCCATATGGAGATGGAATTTGACTTAGGATTGGAAACTGGGTTTACTTGAGAAATGCTGAATTTATTTATTATTGATATTTGTTTTATAGTCTTTACAATCTATTATCATATTTGTTCATAAATGTTGCTTATTGCAAAATAGCCATGATAGCCTATCCATTGGAATAAGCCTTGCATATAGATACATAGAATTACATTCTGTGCACAACTTGTTGAGTGCTTAAGTACTCACCCTTGCCAACAACAATAATCAACAGTTGAAGAATCTACATCTGTGTTGGAAGAGGAAGTCCAAGAGGATGCGAGTCATTAGGGTCCGAGCCTTGTCGGTTGCCTGTGGTGAACTGATGAGCTATCTACGTTTTCTTCTGTCCGCTGCTTAAGTACTAGCTTATATTTCCAGTCTTGCCCTGCGTGGCTTAATATTGTAAGTTGGTCATAAGATCATACATTTAGCTATATCAATAAATGAACTATTATTTCTATTATCGTTGAGTATGATGTGATATGTACCAATGTTGAGCTGTGTGCACTAGCGTTGATCCTGGGACTAGTGCGGTAAACACAGTGGGTTCGAATCAGTGGATTCGGGTCCTTACACAGGCTCTTCTCGTAATTCTAAAATTCATTGGACATAAACACAGTACCTTGATCGTTTTCGGTATTCCAAACCGATGGACAATGTGTTCATTAACAAACCCGATAGCTTCAACACTTGTAAATTTTTTGAGAGGTATAGCCTCGACCCACTTAGAGAAATAATCGGTCATGGCTAAAATGAACTTTTGGCCTTTGCTTAAAGCAGGAAATATTTGGCCGATTACAACTATTCCCCATCCTCTGAACAGCCATGGCTTGATAATCGGATGTAAAGCTGATGCTGGTGCTAGCTGTACGTTGCCAATTTTTTGACAAGTCTGACACCCTTTGTAATATCAGAAGCAATCTTCCAACACTATCGGCCAAAAATACCCTATTCGTCTAAGCATCCACTTCATCTTATGAGCTGATTGATGGGATCCGCAGATACCTTCATGCACTTCACCCATTGCCACCTGCGCCTCTTCGACTTCAAGGCATCTTAGCAGCAAACCTTCTAATGTTCGATAGTACAAAATCTCATCTAAGACTACGTACTTCAATGCCTGCTGCCTAACTTTGTGTTCTGTTGGCTTAGATAAGTCAATTAGATAATCTCTTATCCGGTTCTCCAGTCGATGGTGTTGGCACAGATGACACCTTTGCCCACTAGCTCAGTCATTTGATATCGGCTAAAGTCCTTGTACCCTAATGCTTGTTGAGCTAGTGCATTGGCTCTATCGTTCAACTCTCGAGGAATATAACCGATAGAAAATGAGATAAACGAGCCAATTGTTTCGAAGCACTGTTCTAAATATTTGAGTAATACTTCATCACGGCATTGGTACTCGCCCTTTACTTGCTGCACGATCAACATAGAGTCGCCGTATGCCTCAACAGTATCTACTCTGATATTTTCTAATAGTTGTAATCATTTGAGCAATGCTTCGTATTCTACCTAGTTGTTCGAGCATCGGCTATTCAACCGAAATGCGAACTCAAAACTGTGACCCTTAGTTGAGATGAGTACGATACTAATACCATCACCTTCTCGACATACCGACCCATCTAAAAACAGCTACCACGAGGCAACAGAAACTAGGTTGGCGGTGGTATCATGTCCTGTCATAAAATCAGCTATAACTTGTCCTTTAACTGTCTTAACTGATTCATATGATAGGTCGAACTCTATTAAGGCATAAGCCTATTTACCAAGTCGACATCACAAAATTGGAGCTGATAACATATATTTTATAACATCGGTTTTGCAAACCACCTTACAAGCCGATGCTAAAATATAATGCCTTAGCTTTGTATAGGAAAAATATAGAGATAGGCATAACTTTTCGACAAAAGGGTACCTGATCTCAGCATATAGTAGGCGTCGGCTTAAATAAAAGATTACTCTTTCCTTACTATCTACTTCCTGCGCCACAACGGCTCCGATAGTTTCTCCTTCAGCCGATATATATAGCTAGAAAGGATCCCCTTTTCGTGGCGTGGCCAGAACTGGAGGATTGGCCAGGTACTCCTTGATATCATCAAAAGCCTTTTGCTGATCAGCTCCCCAAACAAACTCTTGATTATCCTTCAACTTCAGCAGAGGGGTGAATGTACGAATCCGACAAGAAAGATTTGAAATAAATCGTCGGAGATAATTAATTTTACCAATTAGCTTTTGCAACTCGTTCTTGCATGTCGGTGGCTTTGTTTTGGTTATAGCTTTGACCCTTTCTTGATAACTTCGATTCCCTTTCATGGACCATAAAGCCCAAAAATTGCCTAGCTGACACGCTAAACGCACACTTCAAAGGATTCATTTTCAAACCACGTACTCTTATATTCTAGAAGACCTTTTCCAAATTGGCTAAATGCTATAGGTCTGTAACATCCTAAAAATTTCATTTCATTTTGGTTTGTTTAATTTTATTCAATTTGGAATTTAGTTGGAATTTTACGGATTTTATTAAAACTCTTTTCGCAACTCTCAGTTTTACAAAATGAATTTCTGCAGAAAATTTAAAAGCTAAACAATTCCAAAAATAATTTTATTATGTTACAAATATTCTAAAGTATTTTTGAGAAATTTTCCAGAATTTTTAGAACCTTTATACTATTTTTCACAAGCCTGTTAATTTTCAGTGTTTAAAAATTAATTAATGTGTTATAAATAGTAATTTTATGTTATTTAAAAATATTTATTTATGCTTTTATTGCTAAAACAGGTATCTATTCAAATTCCCATATTTAATAAAATTTATTTGCTAATTTTCAGATTTAATATGTATTTTCAGTGGAAAATTAATTGTTTTCGAAATTAATAATTTTGGTATTAATAATTTCGGTTACTTCTAATTTCGATTTTCTTTTCCGGTAGACGCTAATCCCGAAAATGCGAACTGAGATTTTGAAGACCAAGACTCCGCATTAGATCAGCAAGGTGTCGGGACCCGAATCTGCAAATCCGGACCCTCTGTGTATTCTGTGCCAGTCCAGGATCACGCTAGCCCACACAGTCATACAGGGTTGCACATTATAGACATTCACAAAGATATAAGAATAAATAGTGCAAACATGTATATAAATCGAGTTGTACGACCTTATGGTCTCCTTACAGATAAGTCAACCACACAGGGCTTACATTATTCAAAGTAAAGAAATAGCAGCGGAACATAAGTAAAGGTCGTGGAAGCCTTCATCTTGCCACAGGCAACCGACTGGGCTTGCCCCCAAGTTGTTCGTATCCTAGATGTACTCCTCCCAAGGTGGGGTGAGTACACAAGGCACTCAACAAGTAATGCACAGAATGCAGTGCTATTACTACATGCAAAGCTTATTCCAAAGGGTTGGCTTAAATGGTTCTTTTGCATCAAAGAGCAATTTTAAACCAATATCTTAATTAGATTAAAGCATTAGAACAGTTATAAGTAATACTAATTTCTTCAAATGGTTTTTCTTCGAAGATTCTCGGTACACAGCCTTAACAGTTCATTTTTAACACTTGGCACACAGCCACCCTTCCCACATTTTGTTTATGAAAATCTACCCCTTGACTGTAATCCCCGAGCAATGCTCAATACCGTGAGCACGGCTATTCGAATAGTTTGACACTCTGCAGAGGTTGTACACTTTACCCACAAGATACACCGCTCACCACACAGTTGATTATGCGCAACAAAGCTTTTCAGAACTTCTACCTTAACCAAAGAACCTCTCGGTATTGCCTTCACTATCACTTCCCTCACAGAGCCAAGTATAGGATCGGCCAATCACCGTTGGATGGGCACCAAGCCGTAGCAGTACGCTCCCCATACAGATACACCCCGTGTCTTGTCACCCCGAGGTATCGAGGAAAGATATCGTAACCCTAGTCAACTAGGTGCATCCCATATCGGACATGTGGTTGTACGGGTGACTTAGATCAAAGGCTTGCAAGGTGAAGTCCTTAGCGACCAAGGCAAGACTTCCAACACTCAACGATGGCACACACCCAATGTGGCACACAGACTCACATCACTCATCAACCCAAAGCCACAAAGGCCCACAGCACCTGACCTCTTGCCACTTGCCCGATCTAAATCATTTCCCACCCATTGATTATTGTGCAACACATGCCAAGCAATAACTCAACATCGATGCTGGAACCACACAGTCATTGTACCTCAATCTCATCATGTGGCATCATCACACCACTTTTCAAAATACATTCAAAGTCTTTAATCGAGATTGTAGCATTTTTAGAAAGATCACTCATGATTCGTTGCAAGGCTAAGCATCTACTCACGGTCTAGCCTCCGTGTTGGCACAATATTAACATCCAACTAATATAATCAACTTAGGGGACAATGATTTTGGCATACAATTAATAATTCAAGGTGGCATAACAAAATGGGTTGATTAACTACATTATCCCGAATCAATTTAAATTCATTTTAAATAAATAAGCATGCATAGTTTCAAAGCATAAACTACATTTTAAAAACCTGGGATCAAAATGATCAAAGCATCACTTGCCTTCAAAGAGTTGCTGGTCTTGTTTCGAAACTTGGTCTTGAGCGACGAATTCTTCCTCGAAACTTTTCGGCAAATTTGCGTCTACGCGTACAAACAAAATATGCAATAAATAGCTAATACAGAAGACTAAATGACCTCAAAAATTCAAATAAAATTTACCATTAAATAGCTCACAATTTTATGAATTTTTAGAAATTTGAATCACCCAAATCCGAGTTAAAATACCAAAGTTATAGTCATTTGAAGTTTGAATAAAATCTGAAAATATAGAAATTAAGAAAATCCGATTTTTCTGAATTATTTTTATCTTGGAAATTCGCTTTTATGGCGTCGGCATCGCGTCATGATGACGTCAGCACAGAAATGAATTTCGGTCGAAATATTTTTATAGATAAAAAAATATTTATGACATCATCGCTGACATCAGCTCGACACGTGGCACGCCGAGAGGCTGCCACGTCGTTCTGGTCTATGGACTGGGTCCACGATTCGGCTCTGGTCCACCATGGACTTGGTTCACACAACAGTGCAGCCACGCGGCAAAATCCAGACCGTTCGCTAAAATCGACGGTCAGATCCTATGCCTGCGCGGCTCGGCGACGCTTCGGATACGCAGCGACACGCGGCGTAATCGCAACGGCTCGTTTGAAATCAACGGCCGAGATTGGTCACGCTTTGGTCGAAGGAAACACGCGATTGGTTGGAGGTGCGGCGCTATCACCGCCGCACGTTCAAATTTGAACGGCGCGGATCCTAGGGCGAAACCAGATCTGAACTCAACCGTTCAGATCCGATCCAACGGCTCAGGTGTAACCAAGTTACAGAGACTATATCTAATCTCTACTGTTCAATCCAGATCTAACGGTACAGATGTACTCTAGAAAAACACAAAGAAAAGTGACGTGGACGAACCAGAAGCGTGCGATGAAGATCGGACGGACGACGAAGCTCGGTGAAGGCGACGGCGGCGCAGAAGAAAAGGCTGCCGGAGTTGAGGAAGATGACGTAGCCCACGGCGCTACGGGGCTTCTCCGGCGTGATGAAGTGGCTCGTTCGACGCGGCTTGGCGGAAGGATTACTCCGTGACCTTGGCGACGGCGAGAGAAACCGCGGCGAAGTAAAGACGAAAAACCGCGGCGGCACAAAGAGCGCCTTCTGGCGAGCTCGCTCAGCGCTAGAGAGGGTCTCGGCGTGCGTGCGAGGAGTCAAAAGACGCGGCGTGAAGGTCTCGCACGACACCATCAACGGGACTTAAGGGCTGCCTCGGCGTAAATCGCGCGGCGGAAATCACGGCCATCAAAGCCCGTCTCTCCGGCGATCGCGGGGATGAAGTGGCGTGGCGCAATCCTGCAGCGTCCGTCGGCGACGATCAGAAGGCTCACGATGCAGCGACGTGGCGCACTCACAAGCGTTCGATCCGGATCGGACGACTTGAGGTGAAGCGGCGCTAGGGTTTCGCGCGGTTGGGCGGCGACACGCCGCGAGAATGGGCTCGGCCCATTCATCGTTCATCTGATTTTAAATCATTTCACATTTAAAATAATTCTAGAAATTCAATTAAATCATTTGGAGCTTTTAAAATAGAAGAAAAATTCCAGAAATTACTTTGAGATGTTTGGAATTCCATTAAAATATTTGCAATAAAACTTTGCAAAAACTTTTCCATTATTTAATTGTTTTCAAGAAAAGTCCTATTTGAATAAATCCAAATGAACTTAAATAAATTCCCAAAAATTCAAAAAAAAAACAAAATACTCCAAAATTTAAATTAGAGCAAAAATTAGGGTGTTACAAACCTCCCCTTAATGTAATCTCGTCCCGAGATTTAGGGTCATCTCTGAAATAGGTTAGGGAACTCCTTCTTCAGATCTTCTTCACGTTCCCACGTTACTTCACTTTCCGAATGGTTGCTCCATTGAATTCTGCAGAAACGTGTTGACTTGTTCCTTGTCTCTCTGTCCATTACGTCCAGAATCTTCTTCAGATCTTCTTGCAGCTCAATTGCCTCCAAAGGTGTTTGCTCTTCCAGTACTCGAAGACACTTCTTCAGTTGTGATACATGGAATACATCATGCACTCCTATCAAAGACGGCGGTAACTCCAACTGATAAGCAACTTCACCTCTGCGGCTCAAGATCTTGAATGGTCCGACATATCTGGGTGCGAGCTTTCCTTTTGCATGGAACCTTCTAACTCCTTTGAGAGGCGTGACTCTAAGGTACACAAAATCTTCGGGTTCAAAGCTAAGTTCCCTGCGACGGTTGTCAGCATAACTCTTCTGCCTTGATTGTGCAATCTTCAATCTTTCCTGATCGAGGCGTCTGTTCTTCCGCTTCTGAAGAATGTCGGTCCAAAAACATGTCGTTCACTGTCTCATTCCAATTCAATGGTGTTCGACAGACCGACCATACAAAGCTTCAAATGAAGACATTTGTAAACTACTTTGATAAGTATTGTAACTAAACTCGGCATAAGGCAAACACTTGTCCCATGAGGTGGAATATGCTAAGGCACATGCCCTCAACATATCCTCTAATATCGATTGACTCTCTCGGTTTGTCCATCCATGCGGATGGTATCTTTGTCTTGAAGTTCAAACGAGTTCCCATCGCTTCATGTAGCTTACCCCAAAATCTAGAGGTAAATTGGGTACCTCTGTCCGACACTATTTTTTTCGGTACTCCATGCAAACAAACAATTCTTGACATATAAAGTTACATTAACGGTCTCGGAATAAGTGGTCTTCACGGGTATGAAATGTGCCACTTTGGTTAAGCGATCCACTATGACCCATATGGAATCATATCCACTTTGCGTTCTAGGCAATCCGGTTATGAAATCCATACCAATTTCTTCCCATTTCCATTCAGGTATCTTTAGGGGTTGTAATAGCCCTGCTGGTCTTTGGTGCATAGCTTTGACTCTTTGGCATATGTCACATATTGCAACGTATTCGGCGACTTCTCGTTTCATGCTTGGCCACCAAAATCTCTCCTTTAAATCTTGATACATTTTCGCACTTCCTGGATGAATTGAGTACTTGGAGTCATGGGCCTCCCCCAGAATTAACTGCTTCAACTCCTTTTTGTTCGGCACACAAATGCGCTCTTTAAACCACATAGTACCTTGTTCATCCAGTTTGAAATCTTTTGCTTTGTCTTCATCCATTTTGCCCTTAATTCTTTTGATCTTATCATCATCTTTACGCCTTTCCCGATCGATCTTCGAGGTAGGTCTTACTTCAAAGTTGCTAGGAATCATACGGTACCATTTCGGTTCTAATTTCGAAATCCTTACACAATTCTCTCGACTTGTTTCCAACAAAGATATTTACTTTGTGGTTCTTTACGCTCAAGCGTCGCCACCACGTTGGCTTTACCGGATGGTAGTGAATTCCCACATTATAATCCTTGATTAACTCTAACCATCTTCTTTGCCTCATATTTAGGTCAGCTATGTGAAGATATACTTAAGACTTTTATGATCAATATACACTTCACATCTATTTTCGATGAGATGATGACGCCATATCTTTAGTGCATGCACTACGGCAGCTAATTCCAAATCATGAGTCAGATAGTTCTCCTCATGTGGTCTCAATTGCCTTGATGCATAGGCAATTACCTTCCTATTTTGCATCAACACGCATCCCAATCCACGACGCGATGCATCACAATAGATGTCGAAGTCTTGATGAGCGTCGGTAAAACTAATACAAGCCGATGTTAATCTTCTCTTCAACTCCGAAAACTCTTCTCACACTCGGTGTCCATAGGAATTTCCTTTCCTTTTCAACAATTGCGTAAGAGGTCTCGCAATCGTAGAGAATCCTTCTATGAATCGACGGTAATACCCGCCATTCAAGGAAACTACGGTTTGGGTTACCGACTTGGGTTGTTCCCAATGTAGAATTGTCTCCACTTTTTTGGATCTACCGCAACTCTGCTGCGGTCATTATGTGTCCAAGAAATTCAACCTTATTCTTCCGTAAATCACATTTGCTAAATTTTGCAAACAACTGTTGCTCTCTCAACTTTTCAAGGACTAGCCTCAAATGCTCGGCGTGCTCTTCTCTCGTCTTGGAATAGATAAGGATATCATCTATGAATCGATTTACGAACTTATCAAATATTCAATAAAACCTTATTCATTAAGTTCATGAAATATCTTTGGTGCATTTGTCAAACCAAAAGACATCATCAGTAAACTCGTAGTGTCCATATCTTGACGAAAATGCGGTCTTGAATATCCTCGATCGGATCTTCAATTGATGGTATCGATCGGAGATCAATTTTGGAGAAGACTCTGCTCCTCTCAAGCGGTCAAACAAATCATCGATCCCGGTAGCGGATACTTATTCTTTATCGTCACATCATTGAGTGCACGATAGTCTATACACATCCTGAAACTTTCGTCCTTCTTCTTAACGAATAAGGCAGTGCTCCCCATGGCGATGAACTAGGTCTTATAAATCCTTTTTCCAGTGAGTTCTTCAATTTGCTTCTTCATTTCCACCAATTCCTCTGTGGACATCCTGTAAGGTCTCTTAGCTATAGGAGTTGTCCACGGAACCAGCTCTATCACGAACTCGATATCTCTATCTGGCGGCATTCGAGTAAATCTTAGGAAAACATCAGGATATTCATTGACTATGGAAACTTCCTCTAATCGGCAGTCTTCATTTGTTGACCATTAATTGTCCATCCATGCTTGGTTTTGCTTCAAACTCAATCTTCTTTCCATCAGGGCTCTCGACCAATATGACTCTTTTTCATGATCCAATCGCCTTGTGATTGGTTAACCAATCCATTCCGAGATAACATCCAAGGTTTGGGTATTAAGGGCGATTAAGTTCGCTAGGAACTCAACTCCATTAATTATTAGTCTTACCCCAGAACATCCTACTTTAGATCGGAGTTCTGATCCAGGGGATTGGACTATGAGCACATATTTAAGATTCACTATTTCCATATCATTTTGAACAGCAAAATCTCGGGAAATAAAAGAATGCGAAGCTCCGGAATCAAATAAAACGGTAGCTTGTACTGAGTTTACTAGGAACTTACCCAGTACAACGTCCGTGGCGTTCGAACTTCATCCGTTGTAATGTGGTTGACTCGGCCTCGTGCAGTTCCTTGGGATGGAGTTCTTCTTTGTTGATGCCCCACAGTTCACGATTGGCGCGGAGTCCTTGCGGTGTGTTCCCTAGGTTAAAGCGGACCGGGTGACACCTCCCTTCTTAGGGCAGTTGTTGGCAAAATGCCCCATTTCATTGCAATGATAGCAACGTCTTCCCACTTTGCTCGAGAGGTTCCTCCGATGCGCTACGCTCGGCCGAGTGATGCGAACATTTCGACCTTTCGGGCGATTTGCCGGCAGTGGTGCCCTATCATTGCCTCTGGGCTGGTATCGGATGAACTGTTGAGGTGCCGTCCTCTGCCTCTGCTGGCCCTGACGACCTCCTTGTTGCGCCATTCTGCGCCTCCTGTTGTCATCCAACTCTCGGCGCTTGTCCTCTAAGATAAGAGCTTTGTTAACTAGCTCTTGGAAGTCAGGGAATGTGTGGGTGATCAGTCCCACCTGCAACCCTGCATTCAATCCCTTCATGAAGCGGGATTGTCTAGCCTTATCCGTAGCCACGTCCTCCGGTGCGTAGCGTGCCAGTTGGGTGAACTTGTTCAGGTAATCGGCCACTGACTGGCCGCCTTGCTTGAGGCTCCGGAATTCCTCCTTTTTAAGATCCATGATACCCTCGGGGACATGGTACTGGCGGAAGGCTGAGGTGAATTCCTCCCACGTGATACTCTGTGGGTCCTTATGAGCTGCGCAGAAGTTTTCCCACCATTCTGCGGCAGTCCCTTCGAGTTGATGAGAGGCATAGAGTACCCTCTCATGTCCTACACACTTGGTAATGTGCAGCTTCCTTTCAATTGTCCTTAACCAATCGTCCGCTTCTAGTGGATTGGCGTTACCTGAGAAAGTGGGTGGACGAGTCCTCATAAACTCCGACAACCCGAGTAGGGGTGTGGTCCATAGTTACCCCAGGTTGAACATTCACAGCAGACTTGATTGGATATCTCACGCATGGTTTGAACCATCGTGTTCATAAGTTGAGTTTGGGCGATCAAGAAGGCTCCCATGTTCGCATATCGACTGCGGCGGTTGAGGATCGGCTCTTCATTACGTTGTCCTTTGGTTAGCTCCACTTCATTGGCTCCAACATTTCCACGAGTCCTCACCATCTGTTGCCAGCTTCCAAGGTTAAGAGAAGAAGAAAGCATAGACAAGTAGAAGAATTCATGTGGGGAAACAGGTGTAACTTAAATTATTTAGCCACTTTATTGATATAATATAAAGCAGTACGGTTGCTCACAAATGCCTAAGGGCAATGCAACACATACGAGACACTCACAACCAAAAACAAGTAAGCAACATAGGAATCCATGACGACTCACACCTAATGGTGACTCTAAAGAAAAAGACACGACTCAGACATTCGAGTCTCGACACTACACTCTACTAGACTCGATCACTCATCGAGCCAGCCTGGCTGCGGCTCCCTCGGAGCATACACCGGTGGGTGCTCCGGAATCGGGGCAAACTGGTCCTGGTGACCTACTGCGGCTGGTGCAAATGACCCCATCGACTCCGTCCTGTGGTCCCGGGCTGCTGCTCGCTGACTGGTGCCTCCTACTCGCTCCTCCGGATGCGGATCGTGTAACTCAGGCGGCTCAGGCTCGGGTCCATACAAAGCCATCTCCAACTCTGGATCTTACGCATGGAGTGAGCTAAGCCCTCCCGCGGTGGATCTTTGCCTCTGCGACCTCGTGCCGGTCCTCTGCAACTCCCGGACCGTCTCGTCCAGGCGTCCTCTGGCGATGGCGTACCTCGCCAGTGGGTGATAGTGGCGTCCTCCTCTACAAGCTCCATCCTCTCCAAGCGATTGTCTCGGCGCGGATGGTGGCGAAAGGCGGTGCCCTCCAACTCTGCGGAGTAAGTGCGGGCAATCCGCCGCATCGCTCGACGCGCCGACTCTCGGATTCGGCCTCAAGAAGACCTCGACCGTGATGTAGATGGGACGGCTCTCCTCGTTCTCTCCCGAGCATACATGCGTGATCTTGACATCCCGGTGGCGTCAAGTCTGCCGTATCACCAAGTCCCACGATCGGTGGTCATCAAAACCTCCGAGCAAGCGTGCATCATACGCCATAACTCCGGGCGTATCCTCGGTGCGCTCTCCATAGGTGTGGATCATCCTCATCTGACAAAATAAACCTTGTTTAAATTAAACAGAGAATAATAAAAATTCAGCATAGGTATGAAACAAGAGAGAAGAGATAAGTCAAGATTTCATTGATATTCTTGCTCAAGTTAATTAGATCTTTAGAAAATAATTTTACCCTCCTAGGCACGACCAAACTAGGGTCAAGTCCTACAGTCAGCCTGGCTCTGATACCACCTCTGTCGGGACCCGAATCTGCAAATCCGGACCCTTTGTGTATTCTGTGCCAGTCCAGGATCACGCTAGCACACACAGTCATACAGGGTTGCACATTACAGACACTCACAAAGATATAAGAATAAATAGTGCAAACATGTATATAAATCGAGTTGTACGACCTTATGGTCTCCTTACAGATAAGTCAGCCACACAGGGCTTTCATTATTCAAAGTAAAGAAATAGCAGCGGAACATAAGTAAAGGTCGTGGAAGCCTTCATCTTGCCACAGGCACCCGACTGGGCTTGCCCCCTAGTTGTTCCTTTCCTCGATGTACTCCTCCTCCCAAACTGGTGTAGTCTCCTCCACTGATGTTGGGGTTGATAAGCAAGGTGGGGTTAGTACACAAGGCACTCAACAAGTAATGCACAAAATGCAGTGCTATTACTACATGCAAAGCTTATTCCAAAGGGTTGGCTTAAATGGTTCTTTTGCATCAAACAGCAATTTTAAACCAATAATAATTAGATTAAAGCATTGGAACAGTTATAAGTAATACTAATTTCTTCAAATGGTTTTTCTTCGAAGATTCTCGGCACACAGCCTTAATAGTTCATTTTTAACACTTGGCACACAGCCACCCTTCCCACATTTTGTTTATGAAAATCTACCCCTTGACTATAATCCCCGAGCAATGCTCAATACCGTGAGCACGGCTATTCGAATAGTTTGACACTCTGCAGAGGTTGTACACTTTACCCACAAGATACAGCCGCTCACCACACGGTGATTATGCGCAACAAAGCTTTTCAGAACTTCTACCTTAACCAAAGAACCTCTCGATGTGCCTTCACTATCACTTCCCTCACACAGAGCCAAGTATAGGACCGGCCAATCACCGTTGGATGGGCACCAAGCCGTAGCACAGGTACGCTCCCCCATATAGATACACCCTTGTGTACTGTCACCCCGAGGTATCGGAGGAAAGATATCGAACCCTAGTCAACTAGGTGCATCCCATATCGGACATGTGGTTGTGCGGGTGACTCGGATCAAAGGCTTGCAAGGTGAAGTCCTTAGCGACCAAGGCAAGACTTCCAACACTCAACGATGGCACACAGCCCAATGTGGCACACAGACTCACATCACTCATCAACCCAAAGCCACACAGGCCCACCAAGCACACAGCCTCTTGCCACTTGCCCCAGTCTAAATCATTTCCCACCCAGTTGATTATTGTGCAACACATGCAGCAATAACTCAACATCGGTAACGGAACCACACAGGTCGCTGTACCTCAATCTCATCATGTGGCATCATCACACCACTTTTCAAAATACATTCAAAGTCTTTAATCAGTATTGTAGCATTTTTCCGAAAGATCACTCATGATTCGTTGCAAGGCTAAGCATCTACTCACGGTCTAGCCTCCCGTGTTGGCACAATATTAACATCCAACTAATATAATCAACTTAGGGGGACAATGATTTAGGGCATACAATTAATAATTCAAGGTGGCATAACAAAATGGGTTGATTAACTACATTATCCCGAATCAATTTAAATTCATTTTAAATAAATAAGCATGCATAGTTTCAAAGCATAAACTACATTTTAAAAACCTGGGATCAAAATGATCAAAGCATCACTTGCCTTCAAAGAGTTGCTGGTCTTGTTCCGAAACTTGGTCTTGAGCGACGAATTCTTCCTCGAAACTTTTCGGCAAATTTGCGTCTACGCGTACAAACAAAATATGCAATAAATAGCTAATATAGAAGACTAAATGACCTCAAAAATTCAAATAAAATTCACCATTAAATAGCTCACAATTTTATGAATTTTTAGAAATTTGAATCACCCAAATCCGAGTTAAAATGCCAAAGTTATAGTCATTTGAAGTTTGAATAAAATCTGAAAATACAGAAATTAAGAAAATCCGATTTTTCTGAATTATTTTTATACTGGAAATTCACTTTTATGACGTCAGCACTGCATCATGATGACGTCAGCACAGAAATGAATTTCAGTCGAAATATCTTTATAGATAAAAAAATATTTATGACGTCATCGCTGACGTCAGCTCGACACGTGGCACGCCGAGAGGCTGCCACGTCATTATGGTCTATGGACTGGGTCCACGGTTCGGCTCTGGTCCACCATGGACTTGGTTCACACAACAGTGCTGCCACGCGGCAAAATCCAGATCGTTCGCTAAAATCGACGGTCAGATCCTATGCCTGCGCGGCTCGGCGACGCTTCGGATACGCAGCGACACGCGGCGTAATCGCAACGGCTCGTTTGAAATCAACGGTCGAGATTGGTCACGCTTCGGTCAAAGGAAACACGCGATTGGTTGGAGGTGCGGCGCTATCCCCGCCGCACGTTCAAATTTGAATGGCGCGGATCCTAGGGCGAAACCAGATCTGAACTCAACCGTTCAGATCCGATCCAACGGCTCAGGTGTAACCAAGTTACAGAGACTAGATCTAATCTCTACCGTTCAATCCAGATCTAACGGTACAGATCTACTCTAGAAGAGCACAAAGAAAAGTGACATGGACGAACCAGAAGCGTGCGATGAAGATCGGACGGACGACGAAGCTTCGGTGAAAGCGGCGGCGCGCAGAAGAAAAGGTCGCCGGAGTTGAGGAAGATGGCGCGGACCACGGCGCTCTGGGGCTTCTCGGCGTGATGAAGTGGCTCGTTCGACGCGGCTTGGCGGAAGGATTACTCGGTGACCTTGGAGACGAGCGGAGAAACCGGCGCGAAGTAAGCGATTTAAAACGCGGCGGCACAAAGACGCAACTTCGGCGAGCTCGCTCAGCGCTAGAGAGGGTCTCGGCGTGCGTGCGAGGAGTCAAAAGACGCGGCGTGAAGGTCTCGCGACAGCGCCATCAGCGAGGACTTAAGGGCTGCCTCGGCGTGCGCGGCTCGGCGGCGGAAATCACGGCCGTCAAAGCCCACGTCTCTCCGGCGATCTCGCGGGGACGAAGTGACGTGGCGCAATCCTGCGCGTCCGTGCGGCGACGATCCGAAGGTTCACGCATGCAGGCGACGTGGCGCACTCACAGGCGTTCGATCCGGATCGGACGACTTGGGCTGGGGCGACGCTAGGGTTTCGGCGCGGTTGGGCCGGCGACACGGACAGTAATGGGCTCGGCCCATTACTGTTCATCTGATTTTTAAATCATTTCACATTTAAAATAATTCTAGAAATCCAATTAAATCATTTGGAGCTTTTAAAATAGCAGAAAAAATCCAGAAATTACTTTGAGATGTTTGAAATTCCATTAAAATATTTGCAATAAAACTTTGCAAAAACTTTTCCATTATTTAATTGTTTTCAAGAAAAGTCCTATTTGAATAAATCCAATTAAACTTAAATAAATTCCCAAAAATTCAAAAAAAAAACAAAAATACTCCAAAATTTAAATTAGAGCAAAAATTAGGGTGTTACACAAGGCTAGTCGTAATATTTGATTATATTGATCCTATGTTTGCAAAGTAATTTGTTTTATACAACCGAATGATATTTGTGTATAAATGCTTATCTTGTGGGAATAGCTATTTACCTAGTTGACATTATGCCACCTTGATTGTTGGAATGCCATGTATCCATTGTTAAATCTAGGTTGGGACATTACTAGTTGGACATAATCATACTACCAACATTGGGTTATGGTAGCTATGCTTAGACATGCTTAGTTGTACGATGTGATCCATATCACATGTTGAATAATGTTAATCTTGACTTAATGAGATATTGAATTGTGGCTGATAGCCGCTGTTGTAAAAATTGTTGTACCATGGCGGGGTTTGCCATTGGTCTTGATTGAACAAAATTGTTTTCCCTCGGGCAAGTGATCGTGCAGTAAAGGGGGTGCTTTCTAGCACATTGGGATGTGGATGTCTTGCCTGAGACAACTTAACGACTTAATCTTGTGCGCCATTGAACTGGGCCTAACCGTACTACCATAAGTCTGATATGTGACAAACCTGGCTATCCGTATTGCGACATACCATGGACAGTCGTGCCATTAAGTGGAAAGTGGTAGCAAGTGTAAAGGTTGCCACTCGGCGCAAGAGGGGACTTCTGAACTGGGCGGTTTAGCCCTACCAGCGGTGGAACCTTAGCGGGCATGACTACATGGATGGAGCTTTATAGGGGCATTGTCATAATATCTCTGCGACACACCAAAGGAAGTGTGTTAATATCAATTGCACAAAGAGATGATCATGTCTTGTAGGTAATGTAGTACAACGTCTTCAGAGTGTAAAACTATTCGAATAGCCGTGTCTGCGGTCATGGACAAGCCCGAGAATTTCACACGGGGTATAGAGTATTTCATAAAGTATGGGAATGTGGAATTGTTGGAATGTGAACGTGGAGATCACTGTTGTTTTGTTGTCTAAAGTTAATACTGTTGAATTTATTAGTTGGTACTTGTTTTAGATGGTGTAGGGTGATGCCTCGCCATTCTGTTTATGTTATCTATCATTGACTTACCAATTATTTATTATCTTTTCATAAATATGCTTTCAATCTATTTACTGTACTTCAATTCAAGTTATTGCTTTCTGCAAAAGAACCATATGTCTATCCTTTGTTAAGTCTGCATGAATATATTGCATCATTCCCTTGCGGCTTGTTGAGTACTTTTTGTACTCACGACTTTACGCCTTTGTTGATCAGTTGCTGAAGAAGGACCAGGAAATACTGAGTTCTATGTGGAGGAAGTTTATGAAGACTATGTGGATTAGGAAGGCATTCCACATACGATTGCCCGTGGCATGTCGAATGGCCCAAGTTATCTTTTTCGCTGCAATAGTTTATTTGTTTTCTTAGGCCTTAAGGCTTAGTGGTGTAAACTTCGACCATAAGGTCTGATGCTTTATTTAATAATAATTTGCCTCTTTCTTTGTTAATTCATTGTATGGAATGATATTTCATCTATGTTTCCACTGTGTGCACTACCGTGATCCTGGACTAGTCCAGTATACACAGAGGATATTCGATTTGCAAATTCGGGTCCCGACAGAGATGGTATCAAAGCCATATTGACTGTAGGTTTCTATCCTAATTAGCATGGTCTTCAAGATTATTTTCTAAATCAAACCAACAATTTGGTACTTAATAGTTTTCGTCTCCTCTCATCTTATTCTTAGGTTCTTATTCCTTTTCTTTGCTGAAATATTCTTTTGAATTATTAAATTGATCTTATCTCATGAAACTTCTCAAAGCCCCGGGTTATCTGCAAGAAATCAATCAAGGAATATGATGAGCAAGCCGTCGAGAGTATGCCAAGATGACTACCATATAAGATAGGTTTTTGGTGCTCAACGGTGTTTGAGCATGTTCCCCTTTTCTAGTTTAGTTACGTATAATTTTCGTATACTAGGATTTTTATTGCTTGTGTGCCAGGTATGTTGTACACTTGCCCCAAGCATGGTGTTGCAACCATACTTTCAGTTGAAAGTTTATTGTCTCTAATTTGTAGCCTTTTCGGCTGTGACCTTTTGTCCTTGGGTATTACCTTCTCCTCTAGGTGTCCTTACCTCTTGTCTACTGCTTTGCCCTCTTACCTATCAAACCCTTGTGCTAGATCAGCAAGATGGTTGACACTCGTTCTGGAGTCGGTCGCAGTTCGCCAGTGGATGCCAATGCCAGCGCCAACCCCAATCCCAATGCACCACCACCACCTGCAGTGACAGATCAGAACATGGAACACTTTTTGGCAGCTCAGACTCAGCTTATGAACTCTACGATGCAGAATATGAATAATATGATGAATCAACAGAATCAGACTGCAGTTGCCCTGGCTAATCTTTTGAACCAGCAGAATCAAGCTGCTGTTGCACCACCTCAAGGTTGTTCGTAGTCCAAACTAGCAGAATTTATGAGGACTCGCCCGCCAACTTTTTCCAACTCTTCAGAACCATTGGATGCAGATGATTGGATTCGCTCCATTGAGAAGAAGCTAGCCATTGCTTAGTGCACAGATCATGAGAAGGTTCTCTATGCCGCTCATCAATTAGAGGGCACCGCCACTGAATGGTGGGAGAACTACAGTGCTGCCTATGATGACCCCCAGACTATCAACTGGGTAGAGTTTTCCACTGCTTTCCGCCACTCCCATATTCCAGATGGAAAAGTGGAGATTAAGAAGAATGAGTTCCGAGAGCTCAAGCAAGATGGGATGTCAGTGAGTGAATACCTTAATAAGTTCACTCAACTTGCTCGCTATGCTCCAGAGGATGTAGCCACAGATGACGCTCGCCAGAAGAAGTTCAAGTGTGGGCTCAATCCAGGTTTAAAGGTGCAAGTCATTGGCAATGACTATGCAGATTTCCAGCATCTGGTAGACAAAGCTATGCTTACTGAGGAATCTCGTCGTGAATTGGAAGAATCTAGCAAGAGAAAGATGATGCAGCATGGAGCCAATCAGAATCACAAGCAAAGAGCCCGAACTAATGCACAACAGCCTGCTCGTTTCACTCCTTCGACAGCATTCAGAACACCTACACCAGCACCTTTCCTAGCTCCTTCAGGAAATTGCAACTTCAGCACATACAACAATCCACCTCAGAGGACCAGCAATCCAGCTACAGGAGTCACTTGTTACAACTGCCATGAATTGGGTCACTATGCCAATAATTGCCCAAGGAAGCAAACTATGACGTCAGTCCGTTTCAACTTGAGAGCTACACCAGCCAAGACCCCGCACCAGGAGCAGGACGTGGAGTGCCCCAGACTCCTATTGAAGCCACTAGGACTCCACCGCCTGTTGGAAAAGGCCATGTGAACCACGTGTCGGGACCGGAATCTGCAAATCCGGACCCTCTGTGTATTCTGTGCCAGTCCAGGATCACGCTAGCACACAGTCATACAGGGTTGCACATTACAGACATTCACAATGATATAAGAATAAATAGTGCAAACATGTATATAAATCGAGTTGTACGACCTTATGGTCTCTTTACAGATAAGTCAGCCACACAGGGCTTACATTATTCAAAGTAAAGAAATAGCAGCGGAACATAAATAAAAGGGTCGTGGAAGCCTTCATCTTGCCACGAGCAACCGATCGGGCTTGCCGCCTAGTTGCTCGCATCCTCGATGTACTCTTCCTCCCATCTTTGGTGTAGACTCCTCCACCGATGTTGGGTTTGATAAGCAAGGTAGGGTGAGTACACAAGGCACTCAACAAGTAATGCACAAAATGCGGCGCTATTACTATATGCAAAACTTATTCCAATGGATTGGCTTAAATGGTTCTTTTGTATCAAGCAGCATTTTTGAACTAGTATCTTGTTTAGATTAAAGTAGTGGCAGAGATATAAATAATACTAAACTCAAATGGTTTTTCATTGAAGATTCTCGACACATGACCTTATAGTTCATTTCCAACACGGCACACAGCCACCCTTCCCACATTTTGTTTATGAAAATCTACCCCTTGACTGTAATCCCCGAGCAATGCTCAATACCGTGAGAACTGCTATTCGAATAGTTTGACACTCTGCAGAGGTTGTACACTTTACACACAAGATCTGACGCTCACCACACGGTGATTGTCCGCACATGAGCTTTTGGGAACTTCTACCTTAACAGAGAACCTCTCGTGATTGCCTTCACTATCACTTCCCTCACACAGAGCCAAGTATAGGACCGGCCAATCACCGTTGGATGGGCACCAAGCCGTAGCACAGGTACGCTCCTCCATACAGATACACACATGTCTTGTCACCCGAGTATCGGAGGAAAGATATCAGAACCCTAGTCAACTAGGTCTGTCCCATATCAGACATGTGGTTGTACGGGTGACTCAGATCAAAGGCTTGCAAGGTGAAGTCCTTAACTGACCAAGGCAAGACTTCCAACACTCAACAGTGGCACACAACCCAATGTGGCACACAGACTCACATCACTCATCAACCCAATGCCACACAGGCCCACCAGGCACACAGCCTCTTGCCACTTGCCCCAGTCTAAATCTTTTCCCACCCAGTTGATTATTGTGCAACACATGCCAGCAATAACTCCACATCGGTACGGAACCACACAGGTCGCGGTACATCAATCTCATCATATGGCATCATCACACCACTTTTCAAAATACCTTCAATATGTCTTTAGTCAGTATTGTAGCATTTTTCCGAAAGATCACTCATGATTCGTTGCAAGGCTAAGCATCTACTCACGGTCTAGCCTCTCGTGTTGGCACAATATTAGCATCCAACTAATATAATCAAACTTAGGGTGACAATGGTTTAGGGCATACAATTAATAATTCAAGGTGGCATAACAAAATGGGTTGATTATCTACATTATCCCAAATCAATTTAATTTAATTTTAAATAATTAGCATGCATAGTTTCAAAGCATAAATTACATTTTAAAATCTGGGATCAAAATGATCAAAGCATCACTTGCCTTCAAAGAGTTGCTGGTCTTGTTTCGAAGCTTGGTCTTGAGCGACGAAATCTTCCTCGAAACTTTCTAGCAAATTTGCGTCTACGCGTACAAACAAAATATGCAATAAATAACTAATACAGAAGACTAAACGACCTCAAAAATTCAAATAAAATTCACCATTAAATAGCTCATAATTTTATGAATTTTTAGAAATTTGAATCATCCAAATCCGAGTTAAAATGCAAAAGTTATAGTCATTTGAAGTTTGAATAAAATCTGAAAATACTGAAATTAAGAAAATCCGATTTTTCTGAAATATTTTTACACTGGAAATTCGCATTTGTGACGTCAGCACCGCGTCATGATGACGTCAGCACAGAAAAGAAATTCGGTCGAAATATTTTTATATATAAAAAATATATATATGACGTCATCGCTGACGTCATCTCGACACGTGGCACGCCCAGAGGCTGCCACGTCGCTCTGGTCTATGGGCTGGGTCCACGGGTTGGCCCTGGTCCACCGTGGACCGTGGCGGCATGCTTTCGTGCACGGGTGGCGCAAGCCGTGGCGTCGGCGACGGCTCGCGACCAATCCCAACGCGACGCGGCGCTAAACTAATCGCGAAACTCGATTCAATCTCGCCCTTCCGATTTAAAGCGAGCGGCCGAGATTCATGCGACTTTTCGCCTCACCTCTACCGCGGAGCCAACACGTGGCTTCACCGTGACCCTTGGATCCAGATCGAACGGTCACGATTACTCGGGTGAGAAACGGCGGCGCTGACTCCTCGGTTTCCGCGCGTCACTCGTCAACACAGGACTAGCCCGATGCACGGTGCGATCTCATCCGCTCGATTCAAACAGACGGCCGTGATGAGCCAAGGCTATCGGCTCTAGCCTACTGCGGCGCGACATGCGGCACAATCCAAGGCGCCGGCGTGCATCCGAGCGGTGTGACCTTCTGTGACGCGGTAAAAAATAAACCCTACGATCTAGATCTAACGGTGAAATAAACTAATCGTGAAACTAATCGAAGCAATCTAGACCGTTGATTAGATCAAGCGGTGAGGGTGAAGATGAGGATTCTTGTTGATTGGCGGCGTGGATGAATCAGTGCGTTCGGCGGCGATCGGACGGTGGGCGAAGCTTCGGTGGCGGCGATGTCACGGTGGCGCAGATCTTGCGGAGAGGATGAAGGCGGCGTGCAGCGCGCGGCTGCGGGCTTCTCGGCGTGATGAAGTGGTCCACTCGATGCGGTGGCCGGTGAACTCGGGAAGGGTCGGAGCACGGCGGGCGGCTCGGACGGCGATGGGAGGAAGCAAAAACAGCGGTGGTGAAGGAAGGCAACTTCTGGCGAGCTCTCACGGCGCTAGAGGAGTCTCGGCGTGCGTGCGAGGAGTCAAAGATGCGGGCGAAGGCCTCGCATGGCGCCTTCAGCGGGACTTAAGGGCTGCCTCGGCGCGGCGCGAACGGCGGCGGAAGTCACGGCCATCAACGCCACGTCTCTCCGATGATCTCGCGGGGACAAGCGGCGTGGCGCGATCACGTGCGTTCGTCGGCGATGATCCGAAGGCTCACGCGCGCATGGGCGGCGTGGCACACGACAGCGTCGCGATCCGGATCGGACGGCTTGGGCTAAGCGGCGCTAGGGTTTGGCGGGCGGGCTGCGTGGGCGAGTCACGAGTGGGCTGAAACGCGATCTTGGGCCGCTAGCGATTTTGGCCAGACAACGCTCAGGATTTTAAATCCTTTTCGAATAAAAATAATTCGGGAAATTAGTTTTGGCCAAAGAAAGTAGTAAAAATATCTGAAAAATTCCAGAAAAATTCTGGAAAATACTTTGAGATGTTTGGAACTCCATTAAAATATTTTCAATAAAACTTTGCAAAAACTTTTCCTTTATTTAATTTGTTTTCAAGAAAGGCTATATTTGAATAATTCCAAATATATTTCAATAATTTCCAAAATTTCTCAAAAATAAAAAATACTTCAAATTTTAAATTAGAACAAAAATTATGGTGTTACAAACCTCCCCCTTAATGAATCTAGTCCACGAGAGATTGGTACATCTACGTAAATAGGTTAGGAAACTCCTTGAGATCTTCTTGGCGTTCCCACGTGGCTTCACTTTCCAGTGGTTGCTCCTTTGAACTCTGCAGAACGTGTTGACTTGTTCCTTGTCTCTCTGTCCATTCGTCCGAATCTTCATCGGATGTTCTTTGTAAGTCGATCTTCTTGCGGCTCAATTGCCTCCAAAAGTGTTTGCTCTTGGTACTCGAAGACACTTCTTGATTGTGATACATGAAATACATCATGCACTCTGCCAAAGGCTGTGGTAACTCAAGCGATAAGCAACTTCACCTCTGCGGCTCAAGATCTTGAATGGTCCGACATATGCAGGTGCGAGCTTCCCTTTGCATGGAACCTTCTGACTCCTTTGAGTGGCGTTACTCTAAGATACACAAAATCTTCGGGCTCAAAGCTCAGTTCCCTGCGACGGTTGTCAGCATAACTCTTTTGCCTTGATTGTGCAATCTTCAATCTTTCCCTGATCAGGGCGATCTGTTCTTCCGCTTCCTGAAGAATGTCTGGTCCAAAGACATGTCGTTCGCCTGTCTCATTCCAATTCAATGGTGTGCGACAGGACCGACCATACAAAGCTTCAAATGGAGACATCTGTAAACTCACCTGATAACTGTTGTTATAACTAAACTCAGCATAAGGCAAACACTTGTCCCATGAGGTTGAATATGCTAAGGCACATGCCCTCAACATGTCCTCCAATATCTGATTGACTCTCTCAGTTTGCCCATCTGTCTGCGGATGGTATGCTGTACTGAAGTTCAAACGAGTTCCCATCGCTTCATGTAGCTTACCCCAAAATGCGGAGGTAAATTGGGTACCTCATGCGATACTATCTTCTTGATTACTCCGTGCAAGCGGCACGATCCGTGCCATATAAAGTTACGCTAACCGGTCTCGGAATAAGTGGTCTTTCTGGTATGAAATGTGCCACTTTGGTTAAGCGATCCACTATGACCCATATGGAATCATATCCACTTTGCGTTACGGGCAATCCGGTTATGAAATCCATACCAATTTCTTCCCATTTCCATTCGGTATCTTTAAGGGTTGTAATAGCCTGCTTGCCTTTGGTGCATAGCTTTGACTCTTTGGCATATGTCACATAATGCAGCGTATTCGCGACTTCCCGTTTCATGCTTGGCCACCAAAATCTTTCCTTTAAATCTTGATACATTTTCGCACTTCTGGATGAATTGAGTACTTGGAGTCATGAGCCTCCTCGAATGAAGCGCTTCAACTCCTTTTTGTTCGGCACACAAATGCGCTCTTTAAACCACATAGTACCTTGTTCATCCAGTTTGAAATCTTTTGCTTTGCCTTCATCCATTTTGCCCTTAATTCTTTTTATCTTATCATCATCTTTACGCCCTTCCTTGATCGATCTTCGAGTAGGTCTTACTTCCATGGTTGCTAGGAATCATACCGTACTATTTCGAGTTCTAATTTACGAATTCCTTACACAATTCTGCTGACTTGTTTCCATCGGCATATTTACACTGTGGTTCTTTACGCTCAAGCGTCCGCCACCACGTTAGCTTTACGGGGTGGTAGTGAATTCCCATATTATAATCCTTGATTAACTCTAACCATCTTCTTTGCCTCATATTTAGGTCACTTGCGTGAAGATATACTTAAGACTTTTATGATCTGTATACACTTCACATCTATTTCCGATGAGATGATGGCGCCATATTTTTAGTGCATGCACCACGGCAGCTAATTCCAAATCATGGGTCGGATAGTTCTCCTCGTGTGGTCTCAATTGCCTCGATGCATAGGCGATTACCTTCCTATTTTGCATCAACACACATCCCAATCCACGACGCGATGCATCACAATAGATGTCGAAGCCTTGATGGACATCGTAAAACTAGTACAGTGCCGATGTTAATCTCCTCTTCAACTCACGAAAACTCTTCTCACACTCAAAGCGTCCATAAGAATTTCTTTTCCTTTTTCAACAATTGCGTAAGAGGTCTCGCAATCGTAGAGAATCCTTCGATGAATCGATGGTAATACCCGCCATTCCAAGGAAACTACGGTTTGGGTTACCGACTTGGGTTGCTCCCAATGCGAACTGTCTCCACTTTCTTTGGATCTACCGCAACTCTGCTGCAGTCATTATGTGTCCAAGAAATTCAACCTTATTCTTCCGTAAATCACATTTGCTAAATTTCGCAAACAAGCTGTTGCTCTCTCAACTTTTCAAGGACTAGCCTCAAATGCTCGGCGTGCTCTTCGCTCGTCTTGGAATAGATAAGGATATCATCTATGAATCGACGACGAACTTGTCCAAGTATTCCATAAACACCTTATTCATTAAGTTCATGAAATATCTTTGGTGCATTTGTCAAACCAAAGGACATCATTTGTAAACTCGTAGTGCCCATATCTTGACGAAAATGCGGTCTTGAATATCCTCGATCGGATCTTCAATTGATGGTATCACGATCGGAGATCAATTTTGGAAAACTCCTGCTCCTCTTAAGCGGTCAAACAAATCATCGATCACGGTAGAGGATACTTATTCTTTATCGTCACATCATTGAGTGCACGATAGTCTATACACATCCTAAAACTCCGTCCTTCTTCTTGACGAATAGGACGAGTGCTCCCCATGGCGATGAACTAGGTCTTATAAATCCTTTTCCAGCAGATTCTTCAATTTGCTTCTTCATTTCCACCAATTCCTCTGTGGACATCTGTAAGGTCTCTTAGCTATGGGAGCTGTCCACGGAACCAGCTCTATCACGAACTCGATATCTCTATCGGCGGCATTCGGGTAAATCTTTGGGAATACATCAGGATGTTCATTGACTATGGGCACTTCTTCTAAGTGGCAGTCTTCATCTTTGTTGACCATCAATTGTCCCTCCCGCTTGATTTTGCTTCAAACTCAATCTTCTTTCCATCAGGGCTCTCGACCGATATGACTCTTTTCCATGATCCAGATCGCCTTGTGTTTAGTTAACCAATCCATTCCCGTGATAACATCCAAGGTTTGGGTATTAAGGGCGATTAAGTTCGCTAGAACTCCACTCCATTAATTATTAGTCTTACCCAGAACATCCTACTTTAGATCGGAGTTACGATCGAGGATTGGACTATGAGCACACATTTAAGATTCACTATTTCCATATCATTTTGAACAGCAAAATCTCGGAAATAAAAGAATGCGAAGCTCGGAATCAAATAAAGCGATGGTGATGCGAGTTTACTAGGAACTTACCCGATTACAACGTCAGTGGCGTTCGGACTTCATCCGTCGTAATGTGGTTGACTCGGCCTCGTGCGGTTCCTTGGGATGGAGTTCTTCTTTGTTGATGCCCATGTTCACGATTGGCGCGGAGTCCTTGCCGTGTGTTCCCGAGTTAAAGCGGACCGGGTGACACCTCCTTCTTAGGGCAATTGTTGGCAAAATGCCCCATTTCATTGCAATGGTAGCAACGTCTTCCCATTGCACGAGAGGTTCCTCGATCTGCGGTACGATTCTGGTGGAATCGAACATTCGACCCATCGGGCGATTTGCGGCGGTGGTGCCCTATCATTGCCTGCAGGTGATGCAGAATGAACTGTTGGGGTGCCGTCCTCTGCTCGCTGCCCCGACGACCTCCTTGTTCGCCATTCTCGCTTCTGTTGTCATCCCACTCTCGGCACTTGTCCTCTAAGATAAGAGCTTTGTTAACTAGCTCTTGGAAGTCGGGAATGTGTGGGTGATCGGTCCACTGCGACCGCATTCAATACCTTCATGAAGCGGGATTATGCGGCCTTATCCGTAGCCACGTCCTGCAGTGCGTAGCGTGCGGTTAGGTGAATTTGTTCGTAATCGCCACCGTGGCCCCCGCTTGAGGCTTGAATTCCTCCTTTTGAGATCCATGATACCCTCGGGTACATGGTATGCTGGCGAAAGTCGAGGTGAATTCCTCCACGTGATACTGTGGGTCCTCATGAGTCGTGAGGTTTTCCCACCATTCTGCGGCGGTCCCTTGAGTTGATGAGAGGCATAGAGTACCCTCTCATGTCCTACACAGCGGGTAATGTGCGACTTCCTTTCAATTGTCCTTAGCCAATCGTCGCCTCCGGTGGATTGGCGTTGCGAGAAGGTAGGTGGGCGGGTTCTCATAAACTCCGACAACCTTGAGTAGGGTGTGGTCCATGGTTACCCCGGCTTGAACATTCGCAGCAGCTTGGTTGGATATCTCACGCATGGTTTGAACCATCGTGTTCATAAGTTGAGTCCAGGCGATCAAGAAGGCTCTCGGGTTACGCATATCGACTGCGGCGGTTGAGGAATCGGCTCTTCATTACGGTTATCCGCTGGTTAGCTCCACTTCATTGGCTCCAACATTTCCACGTGTCCTCACCATCATTGCAAGCTTCCAAGGTTAAGAAAAGAAGAAAGCATAGACAAGTAGAAGAATTTATGTGGGGAAACAGGTGTAACTTAAATTATTTAGCCACTTTATTGATATAATATAAAGCAGTATGGTTGCTCACAAGTGCCTAAGGGCAATGCAACGCATACGAGACACTCACAACCAGAACAAGTAAGCAAACATAGGAACCCATGACGACTCACACCTAATGGTGACTCTGAAGAAAAAGACGCGACTCAACCTTCGAGTCTCGACACTATACTCTACTAGACTCGATCACTCATCGAGCCAACCCGGCTGCGGCTCCCCCGGAGCATACACTGGTGGGTGCTCTGGCATCGGGCAACCGCCCCGTGACCTCTGCGGTGGTGCAAAAGACCCCATCGACTCCGCTGGTCCCGGGGCTGCCTGCTCCTGCACTGGTGCCTCCTGCTCTGGCTCCTCCGGATTTGGATCGTGTAACTCCAGGACTGGCTCAGGCTCGGGTCCGTACAAAGCCATCTCCAACTCCTGGATCTTCTGCATGGAATGAGCTAAGCCCTCCCGCAGCTGGATCCTCGCCTCTGTGACCTCGGCGCGGGTCCTCTGCAACTCCGGTCGTCTCATCAAAGCATCCTCCTGGGTGATGACGTACCTTGCCAGGTGGGTGATAGTGGCGTCCACCTCTACAAGCTCCATCCTCTCCAAACGATTGTCTCGACGCGGATGGTGACGAAAGACGGTGTCCTCCAACTCTGCGGAGTAAGTGCGGGCAATCTGCCGCATCGCCTGTCGTGTCGTCTCCTGGATTCCGGCCTCAAAAGAAGACCTCCTGACCGTGATGTAGATAGGACGGCTCGCCCTCGTCCTCTCCCGAGCATACACTGTGATCTTGACATCCCAGGCGACGTCAAGTCCTGCCCGTACCATCGAAGTCCCTCGATACAGTGGTCTGTCAAAACCTTCGAGCAACTACATCATACGCCATAACTCCGCGGCGTATCCTCCGGTGCGCTCTCCATAGGTATGGATCATCCTCATCTGCCAAAAAAAACCTTGTTTAAATTAAACAGAGAATAATAAAAATTCAGCATAGGTATGAATAAGGGAGAAGAGATAAGTCGAGATTTCTTTGATATTCTTGCTCAAGTTGATTAGGTCTTTTAGAAAATAGTTTTACCCTCCTAGGCACAACCAAACTAGGGTCAAGTCCTACAGTCAGCCTGCTCTGATACCACCTCTGTCGGGACCCGAATCTGCAAATCCGGACCCTCTGTGTATTCTGTGCCAGTCCAGGATCACGCTAGCACACAGATCATCTGAGGTTGCACATTCTGAGACATTCACAAAGATATAAGAATAAATAGAGCAAACATGTATATAAATCGAGTTATGCGACCTTATGGTCTCCTTACAGATAAGTCAGCCACACAAGGCTTACATTATTCAAAGTAAAGAAATAGCAGCGGAACATAAATAAAAGGGTCGTGGAAGCCTTCATCTTGCCACGAGCAACCGGTGGGCTTGCCCCTAGTTGCTCGCATCCTCGATGTACTCTTCCTCCCATCTTTGGTGTAGACTCCTCCACCGATGTTGGGTTTGATAAGCAAGGTGGGGTGAGTACACAAGGCACTCAACAAGTAATGCACAAAATGCGGCGCTATTACTATATGCAAAACTTATTCCAATGGATTGGCTTAAATGGTTCTTTTGCATCAAGCGGCATTTTGAACTAGTATCTTGTTTAGATTAAAGCGATGTACAGATATAAATAATACTAAACTCAAATTGTTTTTCATTGAAGATTCTCGACACTTGACCTTAATGATTCATTTCCAACAATGGCACACAGCCACCCTTCCAACATTTTGTTTATGAAAATCTAACCCTTGATGTAATCCCGACCAATGCTCAATACCGTGAGCCTTGCTATTGAATAGTTTGACACTCTGCAGAGGTTGTACACTTTACACACAAGATCTGACCGCTCGCCACACGGTGATTGTCCGCAATGAGCTTTTCAGAACTTCTACCTTAACGAGAGAACCTCTCCTGATTGCCTTCACTATCACTTCCCTCACAGAGTGAAGTATAGGACGGCCAATCACCGTTGGATGGGCACCAAGCCGTAGCACAGTGCGCTCCCCATACAGATACACCCACGTGTCTTGTCACCCGAGCTATCGGAGGAAAGATATCGAACCCTAGTCAACTAGGTGCATCCCATATCAGACATGTGGTTATGCGGGTGACTCAGATCAAAGGCTTGCAAGGTGAAGTCCTTAACTGACGAAGGCAAGACTTCCAACACTCAACAGTGGCACACAGCCCAATGTGGCACACAAACTCACATCACTCATCAACCCAATGCCACATAGGCCCACCAGGCACACAGCCTCTTGCCACTTGCCCCAGTCTAAATCTTTTCCCACCCAGTTGATTATTGTGCAACACATGCCAGCAATAACTCCACATCGGTATGGAACCACACAGGTCGCGGTACCTCAATCTCATCATATGGCATCATCACACCACTTTTCAAAATACCTTCAATATGTCTTTAGTCAGTATTGTAGCATTTTTCCGAAAAATCACTCATGATTCGTTGCAAGGCTAAGCATCTACTCACGGTCTAGCCTCCCGTGTTGGCACAATATTAGCATCCAACTAATATAATCAAACTTAGGGTGACAATGGTTTAGGGCATACAATTAATAATTCAAGGTGGCATAACAAAATGGGTTGATTATCTACATTATCCCAAATCAATTTAATTTCATTTTAAATAATTAGCATGCATAGTTTCAAAGCATAAATTACATTTTAATATCTGGGATCAAAATGATCAAAGCATCACTTGCCTTTAAAGAGTTGCTGGTCTTGTTCCGAAGCTTGGTCTTGAGCGACGAAATCTTCCTCGAAACATTCCGGCAAATTTGCGTCTACGCGTACAAACAAAATATGCAATAAATAACTAATACAGAAGACTAAACGACCTCAAAAATTCAAATAAAATTCACCATTAAATAGCTCATAATTTTATGAATTTTTAGAAATTTGAATCATCCAAATCCGAGTTAAAATGCAAAAGTTATAGTCATTTGAAGTTTGAATAAAATCTGAAAATACAGAAATTAAGAAAATCCGATTTTTCTGAAATATTTTTACACTGAAAATTCGCATTTGTGACGTCAGCACCGCGTCATGATGACATCAGCACAGAAAAGAAATTCGGTCGAAATATTTTTATATATAAAAAAAATATATATGACGTCATCGCTGACGTCATCTCGACACGTGGCATGCCTAGAGGCTGCCACGTCGCTCTGGTCTATGGGTTGGGTCCACGGGTTGGCCCTGGTCCACCGTGGACTGGCGGCACTGTGCTCGTGCACCGGGTGACGCAAGCCGTGGCGTCAGCGACGGCTCGCAGCCAATCCCAACGCGACACACGGCGCTAAACTAATCGCCGAAACTCGATTCAATCTCGTCCTCCGATTTAAAGCGAATACCGAGATTCATGCGACTTTTCGCCTCACCTCTACCGCGGAGCCAACCGTGGCTTCACCGTGACCCTTGGATCCGGATCGAGCGGTCCACGATTACTCGGGTCACGTCGGCGAAGCGGCGGCGCCGACTCCTCGGTTTCGCGCGTCACGCGTCAACACGAGGCGGCCCGATGCACGGTGCGATCTCATCCGCTCGATTCAAACGGACGGCCGTGATGAGCCAAGGCTATCGGCTCTAGCCTACTGCGGCGCGACACGCGGCACAATCCAAGGCAGCCGGCGCGCATCCAACGGCTGTGACCTTTACGCGACGCGGTAAAAAAAATAAACCCTACGATCTAGATTTAACGGCTGAAATAAACTAATCGTGAAATTAATCGAAGCAATCTAGACCGTTGGTTAGATCAAACGGCTGAGGGGTGAAGATGAGGATTACTGTTGATTGGCGACGTGGATGAATTAGGTGCGTTCGGCGGCGATCGGACGGTGGGCGGCTTCGGTGGCGGCGATGTCGCGGTGGCGCAGATCTTGCGGAGAGGATGAAGGCGGCGCAGCGCGGTGCTGCGCGGGCTTCTCGGCGTGATGAAGTGGTCCACTCGATGCGGTGGCCGGTGAACTCGGGAAGGGTCGAGCACGGCGAGCGGCTCGGACGGCGATGGGAGGAAGCAAAAACAACGGTGGTGAGCGAAGGCACCACGGCGAGCTCTCACGGCGCTAGAGGAGTCTCGGCGTGCGTGCGAGGAGTCAAAGATGCGGGCGAAGGCCTGCACGAGCGCCTTCAGCGGGGACTTAAGGGCTGCCTTGGCGTGCGCGAAGCGGCCGTGAAGTCACGGCCATCAACGCCACGTCTCTCCGATGATCTCGCGGGGCGAAGCGGCGTGGCGCGATCACGTGTGTTCGTGCGGCGATGATCCGAAGGCTCACGCGCCGCGGGCGGCGTGGCACACGCGCATGAGCGTCGCGATCCGGATCGGACGGCAGGCTAAGCGGCGCTAGGGTTTTGGCGGGGCGGCTGCGTGGGCGAGTCACGAGTGGGCGAGCACGATCTTGGGCGACCAGCGATTTCGGCCAGACAACGTTCGGGATTTTTAAATCCTTTTGAATAAAAATAATTCGAGAAATTAGTTTTGGCCAAAGAAAGTAGTAAAATATCGAAAAATTCCAGAAAAATTCTGGAAAATACTTTGAGATGTTTGGAACTCCATTAAAATATTTTCAATAAAACTTTGCAAAAACTTTTCCTTTATTTAATTTGTTTTCAAGAAAGGCTATATTTGAATAATTCCAAATAAATTTCAATAATTTCCAAAATTTCTCAAAAATCAAAAATACTTCAAATTTTAAATTAGAGCAAAAATTAGGGTGTTACACCACGTAACCACTGAGGACACCTAGTCTGCACCAGATGTCATATTAGGTAAGCTCCTAGTCAACTCAGCATCTGCCATGGTTTTGTTTGATTCTAGAGCTACGCATTCGTTTATTTCTCGGAGTTTTGCTGCAAATCATCAATTAAAGACAATGTCTCTCAAAACCGTTTTATTGGTGCAATCACCAGTTCTGATTTGAGTACGAACCAAGGCTGCCCCGAAGTTAAGATATTAATTGGAGGGGTAGAATTTCTAGCCAACCTCATTATCCTAGACAGCAAGTACCTAGATGTGATACTAGGAATGGATTGGCTCTCCAAGAACCAAGCAGTTTTGGATTGTGAGAATAGAGAGATCACATTAACTAGTCCAAATGGAGCTAAGTTAAAGTTTCAAGCTGCCGCCGAGAAGTCTGAAGGAATAAAAGTTTGCAGTGCCAAAGGAATAAGTTTGGAAGATGTTCCAGTCGCTAGAGAGTTTCCTGATGTGTTTCCAGATGAGTTGCCTCGGATGCCACCAGATAGAGATGTAGAATTCTTGATTTAACTAGTTCCTGGAACACCACCCATCTCCAAGAGACCATATAGGATGCCTGCTAATGAGTTAGCTGAAGTGAAGAAACAGATTAAAGAGCTGCAAGATCAAGGTTTTGTGCGACCAAGTTCTTCACCATGGGGAGCCCCAGTTCTCCTGGTTGGACAAAAGGATGGAACTCACAGAATGTGTGTAGATTATCGTTCTCTCCATGAGGTTACCGTCAAGAATAAGAACCCTTTGACAAGGTGAAGGACCGAGATGGCGAACAGAGGGGGGGTGAATGGTCGCAAATGAAATCTTCCCCAAAATACTCCAACAAAAACCTTGAAAAGATCGCTCAAAGGAAATCGTGAAAACCCTGAAAAACTAGACAACTATGTGTACCCCAAGCTTGCATGGATAAGTACCATAAAATATGTGGGGATTTTTTAGTCACAATACTGGTTGTCTAGTGTCCAAGATAAAGAGGAATCAATTCAAACTCTTGCTTTTAGAAAGGACATCAATTCAAATCACAAAAGTCACTTTCAGAAAAGCAAAAGCAGAATTTCCAGAACTTTTCCTCAATTTGCAGAGGAGGTTGGTGGGTTTCTGCAGCTCACAAAATTTTGAGACTTTTTTCTCCCTATGAGCATCAGAGTGGTGAAGAACGCCACCAAATTTCTCCTCAAAAACCCTTACACAAAAAACAGGAAAAATCGAAGAACACAGTCTGGTCAAGAACTTCGAGCAGAAATTTTGGGGCTCGGTGTTCACCTCATGGCGCCCAAACGGTGCAACAAATGAACTCCAAAATGTTTCTGCAAGCGAATGTCAAAGTCCCACACCTCCTCCAACAAGAATCACTTGAAAAAGATTTTTCTATATTTTTATAGAAATCAAACACTGACTGCTGCGCGAAGAACAAGTTCTGAACAAAGTTGGAACTTGAAAGAAAAAATGTTCCCTACTCAATCCAAGAGTGCAAAAGAGATGTAAAACCATATGAACACACTCAAAACATCCAAGATCAGCAGCATTTAGAAGGAGGGGAGGCAAATCCAAATTACATGAAAGTAAATTGCGAGAATGTAATTGCGGGAAAGTAAATGCTGAATTTAAATTGCGTAAAGTAAAGACATAATGTAAATGCGCAAAATAAATTCAGAGGTGGATGGATAAAACTTTCATTTCTGGAAGGAGAGGTTACAAAGCCTCACTTTCATGTGGGCAATGCTCAAAGGAGCATTCACAAACCTCAAAACCTTCAAGGGAAGGAGGCTATCCCTCCACCTCTATTTATACTACTCTTGGGCCACCTACCACCCTTGGATGAGTCCCTCAACCCTAGAGCACTCATCTAAGGGCTAGGATTAACCCACACACAGCCATGCAAGGGATAACCCAAAACCCACACACATACCGGGTTTTCTTGCACGGTTTTCAAAACATACTACCTAGACCCGCTAACCTATCAACTAGACCTCAATCCGACGGCCCTCATTGATCCGTACGGCATCTAGCTAGCATCATCTCCTTTCCTTGTCTTCTTGACTTGCCCGGACTCCATCTCCGATCATCTTCCGGCGATCTCCCAACCGTCTGGACCTCCGACGCTCCTCGCCTAGTCCCGGTCATCCTTCGCCTCACCATGACCTAGCACCGTCGTCCTGCAACCATCAAAGACAAGGAAAAAACCTTTCACATAGCAATGCCCACAATGATATGCAATATAAACCATCCAACTCATCACTACCGCGTCCATACGATCGGTACTTCCACTCCTGGCAGAGACAACTCAAATTGCTTCATTTTTAAAATCAATCCAAATCAAACTCAAACTTGAGCACACCTTGCTCAAATAAAGTCAAATACTCATCACAAACATGGATGGACCTCCACATGGTCATTCAATCTCCCCCTTAATGAGTATATTGACAAACCACACAAAAGGCATAAATTTGAGTTTGAATGAAAGAAGAAGAAAGCAATTTGATTGCAAAGCCAAACTTGGTCCAGAGATAGAAATTAGAACCATGACCAAGTTGACAAAGAGGAATTTAGATTTTAGAGTTAAATTTAAGAAAGAGCAAGTTTTCAACAAAAACTCTAAAATCCAACTAAACATGTCAAATGTGATTATGAGATTATGATCTAACAGAAGTAGTAGCATAGTTTTACAAATATCATAATAACCAAATAAGCATTCACATTTTTATCTTTTTAGTGATGCCTTTTCTACGTTTTCTCCCCCTTTTGGCAATATAGGCATCAATTTTTTTTATGTATGCATGAAATGCAATCGAAAGAGCTTTGAAGATTATCCAATTGATCAAAATAGAAGGATATTACACCAAGCTTGTCAATTTCAGAAGATGACTAAACTAAGACATGTCCAAGTGCAAATACGAGCTTAATTTTGAATATTTCATTTTTAGCAAGATTTGACAAGTGCAACACTTAGCTTTAGTTTCAAAAATAGAAGAATAGCCACTCTAAGGATCAAAAGGAAAACCTAGAGTTCAACCTACTCAACACTTTAGGGAATCTAGAAGAGCATACAAGGTCCTTCGGGCTCATTTATCACTTAATGCAAATTTTGATTTATCATCATACAAGACATAGTGGGGTGCAAATGTTTGACATTATTTGCATTCTTTACCCACATATGTCTTTGTTTTTAATTTATTTGCATTTTCTTTTGACAACCAATTGACTCAAGCCATATGCGACCATCTCAAGATGAACTCTTAAGAGGATGGTCTAGGTCAAACACGATGTATTCCAAGTTCATCCTAAGTGCAATGGGAAGCGGTCTTGTGAATGCAAGGTGTTGAGTCGTATGTGCACAAGAAGAGTCAATTTTGTTTAATTTTCATTTTTAGCACAATGATTCATGAGCAATTGAAGGACTCTAGCATGGATCAAACTAGTTTCACCCAAGTTGCTATAGGGACTCTAGAGAACTCCAAAATTTCTCAAATTATGGCACAAACCTCTAGAGAAGAAACCTAGCAAGTAAAAGCAACAAGTTTCATCAAGTTTTTCATTTCAGACTTTTTTCATTTTAAAGCTTAGCAAGTTAAATGAACTTGGACATATCTGAGCTAGTGATTTCCTCCATATGGTGCAGCATGGTGTATAGCATGAAGAAGAAATCAATTGCATAATAGACAAAGCTCATTAAACAGGAAATGCAGTCTATATGCAATGCATGAACAGATTCCCAAACTCCCCCTCAATAAATGAATCAATTTAAAGCTCAAATATGGTTAAAGTTGAGTTATTATCAAGATTAGGTACAAAGAAAAACCGAATGAACTCAATAATAACCAGAAAAACAGAATGAGGAGAAGAAGTCGAGAAACTGCAAAACTGGATGGCTATAGAGCATAGAAAAGATATAAGAGACTCACTACGGCTTAAACTCGCTCTTATCTTCCCAGTGGTGACATAGGAAGTCGACTCTAGATCCCAACTAAGGAGTGCACATGGACCTGTCTACCGGAGGCCCAATACCGCTAGACTTATAAGGCGTGAGGGAACTCAACCTAGAGAGAAGAGAGAACAGCTAATCACGCATGATAGCAACCTAAAGCGCAAGATAAGAGGTCCATGGAAGGAATGCCAGAAGTCTAAGTGAGTGAACTCAACTCAAGAAAACAAGCCCAAAGTCACCCAAAAGAAATACAAAGAAAAGAAAAGCTGGAAGAAAAACATATAATACATAATATACAAACCAGCTCCCCCTCACGAAAGGCCGTAAGGGCTCACGACTCCAAGCTCACTCCTCAAGGCAACAAATCTGGAGCTATCCAAAGGCTTGGTGAAGATATTGGCTAATTGAAGGTCACTCTCTACGAACTGAAGCGCGATATCTCCCTTCTCCACATGATCTCTAAGGAAGTGATATCTAATATCAATGTGTTTGGTCCGGGAATGTTGCACTGGGTTTTTAGCAATGCAAATAGCTGAAGTGTTGTCACAGAAAAGTGGTACTCTCTATCTCTAACCCATAGTCCCGTAAGGTCGATCTCATCAGAGCACTGCTCTGACAAAGAATCGGCTGCGACAACATACTCGGCCTCGTGGTGGGTATGCAACCCTGCATCGCTTCCTAGATGACCAAGAAACAATAGAAGTGCCAATGAATTGGCAAGTGCCAGAAGTGCTCTTCTTATCTATCCTACAGCCAGCAAAGTCGGCATCGGAAAAGGCTCTAAGAGATAGACAAGAAGACGAAGAGTACCAAATACCATAATCAGTGGTAGCACGAAGGTACTGAAGATGCGCTTGACCGCTTTGGCGATGAGAGGCGCGAGGAGAAGCTTGAAATCGTCTTGCGACACACAATGAAATGTATGTCCGGCCTCAAGCGGTGAGGTACAAGAGGAGCCGATCATGCTCCAAAACTCCTTTTGATCGTGAGGCTCACCATCCTCATCGGGCTCGAGGACAGCGATGGTGGCCATAGGAGTCATCACGGCTTCCCATCGGACATATCAAGCGCCTCGGGAGGTCACGTGTATACTTGCCTTGATGCAAGAAAGTACCCTCCAGTCCGCTTGATTTGGAAGCCAAGAAAGTAGCTCAACTCGCCCATCATACTCATCTCAAACTCTGTGCTCATCACCTCAGAAAACTGAGAAACAAGCGAATGAGATGAGCCACCAAAAATGATATCGTCCACATAAATCTGGACAAGAAGAAAATGATACTGATGGTGTCTGATGAACAGAGTTTTGTCTACTATGCCCATTTTGAAGTCATGGCTGAGAAGATAAGACTTGAGCTTCTCATACCATGCTCTGGGGGCCTGCTTGAGTCCATACAAAGCTTTGGAGAGCTTGTATACATGACTCGAAAACTTGGGGTTCTCGAATCCTGGAGGTTGTTTGGCATAAACCTCTTCCTCAATATAGCCATTGAGGAATTCACTCTTGACATCCATTTGATAGAGCTTGAAGCCCTGGGATGCAGAGAATGCAAGCAAGATCCTAATAGCCTCTAGTCTAGCTACAGGGGCAAAGGTCTCCTCAAAGTCAAGACCCTCAACCTGAGAAAAGCCCTGTGCAACTAGCCTAGCCTTGTTGCGAATGACAACCCCATCCTCACTCTGCTTGTTTTTGAGCACCCACTTGGTCCCAATGACATTATGACCAGATGGGAGCTCGACAAGCTGCCATACCTTGTTCCTCTCAAAGTTCTCAAGTTCCTCATGCATAGCATTAATCCACGATTCATCGGATAATGCATGAGAAACATCCTTCGGCTCAAAGGAGGCAACAAAGGCAGAGTGGAGGCAGAAACTGGACAAACCTAATTTTGAGCGAGTGACCCGGTCAAACAGATCACCAATGATCTGATCAGGTGGATGAGCTTTCTGGATATGTCGGGGAGGACCAGAAGCAGAAGTGACCTCTACCTCATGCACAGAAGAGGTAGGAGCAAAGCCACTTGCTGAAGGAGAGTCGGAAGGCAAGGGCTGATCTCCCTGAGGTGCGGAAATGGAAACAGGAGGCACCTTAGGTGAAGAGGGGACTGGATCCGGTGGAACACCATCATCTCCATCATCCTCATCTTCTACAAAGATGGTCTCGGAGGGATAAGAAGAGCACGAAACATCGGGTCTAGCTCTGGCTAGCCTCATCAAAGGTCACATCACGGTCTCTATGATCCTATGCGCATCAACACTCTGGACCCTATAGCTACGAGAAGAAGTCGAGTAACCTAGAAAGATACCATCAGAAGAGCGAGACTCAAACTTATCTAGGTTACCAGACTTCAAGATAAAACACTTGCAATCGAAAACGCGAAAATGAGACACACTGGGCTTTCGCCCATACCTCAACTCATAAGAAGTGCGATGTAGATGTGCTCTCAAAAACACGCGATTAGAAACATGGCAAGCAGTAGCTATAGCCTCAGCCCAAAACTTCCTAGGAGTACTGTACTCGTCTAGCATTGTCCTGGCCATCTCAACTAAGGTCCTGTTCTTCCTTTCCACTACGCCATTCTGCTGAGGGGCGTAGGGAGAAGAGAATTGATGCTCTAAACCAGACTACACACAGAAACTCTCAAAGTAGGAATTCTTGAACTCCGTGCCATTATCACTATGTATAGCTCGTAATGCACCTGGGAGCTCAATAGACAACCTACTGACCAAACCCTGAAGTGAGAAAAAGTTTCATCCTTCGAGGCCATGAAAAATACCCAAGAGTATCTAGGACAATCATCAACGATGACAAGAACATACCACTTCTGTAGGGACCCGAATCCACTGATTCGAACCCACTGTGTTTACTGCACTATTCCCAGGATCAACGCTAGTGCACACAGCTTAACATTGGTACATATCACATAATACACAACGATAATAGAATAATAGTTCATTTATTGATATAGCTAAATGTATGATCTTATGACCAACTTACATTATTAAGCCACGCAGGGCAAGACGGAGAATATAAGCTAATAATTAAGCAGCGGAAAGTAGAAACGTAGATAGCTCATCAGTTCACCACAGGCAACCGACAAGGCTCGGACCCTAATGACTCGTGTCTTCATGGACTTCATCTTCCAACACAGGTGTAGATTCTTCAACTGTTGATTATTGTTGTTTGGCAAGGGTGAGTACTTAAAGCACTCAACAAGTTGTGCACAGAATGCAGTTCTATTTATCTATATGTAAGGCTTATTCCAATGGATAGGCTATCATGGTTATTTTGCAATAAGCAGCATTTTATGAACAAATACAGTAAATATATTGTAAAGAATGTAAAACAAATAACAATAGTAAATAAATTCAGGATTTCTCAAGTAAACCAAGTTTCCAATCCTAAGTCAAATTCCATCTTCCATATGGCATTCCGCCATCCCAACCATGTTGTCCAATTAATTAAGCTAACCCTTAATCAGTAATTCCGAGCATTGCTCAATACCATGAGCACGGCTATCCGAATAGTTTCACACTCTGCAGAGGTTATGCACTTTACCCACGTGATACAACCAAACACCACAAAGGCGAAAGATTATAACAAAGCCTTTACAATGCTCTATCTTAATCCGATACTACCCGCTAAGGTTTCAACATCTTTGGCGGTCTCAGTAAACCACATCCGGGGCCCCCTCTTGCGCCATGTGAATTACACTCGACCGGGAACTCACACGACCACGATAGTATCAACATTAAGACTTTGCAAATTACTCGGCTAGGTGGCCCATACGGACATGTGGTTGCATGATTGACTCGGTCAAAGGCTTGCAAGGTTAAGTCCTTAGTGTGATCAAGGCAAGACTTCCACATACCATCGCCCATCGGGCCCACCTTGGCCTCCTCGCCCTTGCCACTTGCCCCAATCTAAGTTATTATCACCCGGTTGATTACCAAGCACCACGTGCCATCAACAATTCAACATCGTTGCGTGACATGACTCGCCACAACAACTCAATCTCATCGTGTGATCCCACATGACACACAAGTTCATAATATTGTTCCATATTCCATTAATCAAGATTAATTATCAATGATTTCGACACATGTGATGACGTGGCATGACTAAGCAATCTACAACGGTCTAAACCTCCAATGTTGATCATAATTATTAATCAACTATATTAAACCAATCTAGGGTGACAATGGATCATGGCATACAATGACAAGGTAGGGTATAGATCAATCTGGTATTTTAGCTAAGCCCAATCTAATTTGAAACAATTGTATATTTAAAATATATGCAATAGTGTAAAACAAATATAGCAATTTTATAAACATGGGTTCAACATGATCAAAGCACAACTTGCCTTGGAATAGGTCCTGATCTTGATCTGAAGATTGCTCTTGGGTTGCTTGATCTTCCTCCGAAGCGTCGCACAATTCAACGTCTCACTGCATCAAGAAGAAAAGCAAATAAATGCCAAACCAGAGAGCAATTGAACTCCAAAAATCAAATAAAATTCACCATTAAATAGATCTCAATTTTACAAATTTTTAGAAACTGGAATCACTCAAATCCGAGTTACGATGCAAAAGATATAGCCTTTTAAAGTTTGAAATAAATACTGAAATCAGAAAATCAGAAATTCGGAATTAACAGATTTGTTTTTATTCTGAAAAACCGATTTATGACGTCAGCCCTGGCCTGGAGCTCTCCGGTGCTGACACGTGCCCCCTCGGTCCATGGACTACGTCCACGACTTCCTCGGGTTCACGGTGGATCCGGTCCACACGAGCCCTGGGCCACTGACACGCGGGTCCCGCGCCGAGCTGACTCAGCGCCACCGCGACGCTTACGCAACCCGCCACGCAGGCGCGACGCGGCTGCCACCTCGGATAAAAACGTGACGAAGCAGCCACGCGTCGACGACGCAGCACGCCACGTCGAACGGCGGCGCGCGCTGCCCTAGGGTCATCGTCGGCGACTACCAAGGGCACCTACCGATTTGCCTCGACGAGATGAACACGATGACGCGAGAGTTGTCGGGTTTTGCGCACGGAAACAACGGCGGCGACTTCTCCTTCTCCGCGGCGGTGGCGTTCACGGCTCCCTTCGGTTCCGCGATGCCGGTGATTCCAGCGTGCGCGCACGGATGCTCCTTGAGACGGCGAACCCGACGAGGTAGACCACGACCTTAAGCGATCTCTTGCGGCGGCTAAACGGCGGTGAGAAGCTTGCGGCAAAGCTCGACGAAACCTTGCGATTCCGGCGACTACGCAGCGAGATTCGGATCTACACCTGAGGGCTAAGGTTCTATGGTTCGGTGGGGTTCCGGTGCGCGCGGTATATAGTCCCGGAGTCCATTACCGCACGGAAGACCTCCGAGACCATGGCGGACGCGGCGCGGACTTCGGCAGAGTCCGTCTCGCCACGCGAGGACGACGACCAACGTGCCGCCACCTGGCCCGATCTGCGGTCACGATGACTTCGGCGTGGCGCAATCCAAGCCGAGCGTCGGAATCGACGGTCCACCCGCGCTAGGGTTTCTGGCGACTCCCGGCCGCACACGACTCATCCAACGGCCGAGATTCAAGCCTCTAGAACACGGGCCGCAAGTAGAACAATAGTGGGCTCGGCCCATTATCGCTTGTTCGCAATTTTCGGGTTTTAACGAATAAACAAATCCAGAAATTCAATTTACTTATTTTAAGCAATAAAACTATTATGAAAAATCCAGGAAAAATCTCAAAAATACTTTGAGACATTCTGGACTTAAATAAAATATTTTTGGCAAAACTTTATTTTGACTTTGCACAGATTTAAATAGATTTGAATAAAAGGCAATAAACTTGATTTGAATTTAATTCCAATAAATCCAGAAAAATCCAAATAAATTCCATAAAATCACAAATGCACTTTTAAGCAATAAAAACTTAATTAAGCTGAATTTTTGGGATGTTAGAAACCTCCCCCCCTTAACAGAATCTCGACCCGAGATTCAGGGCTAACTAGAGAATAGGTTCGGGAATTCTGACTTCAAATCTTCTTCTCGCTCCCAGGTGGCTTCACTCTCAGAATGATTGCTCCACTGAACTCTGTAAAAGCGAATAGTCTTGTTTCTGGTCTTGCGCTCCATAACATCCAAAATTCTGATCGGTTGCTCTTTATAAGTCAAATCTTCTTGCAGCTCTATTGCATCCAACGGGGTTTGTTCTGTTGGCACTCTGAGACACTTCTTAAGCTGCGATACATGGAATACATCATGCACTCCTGCCAAAGACTGAGGCAACTCTAACTGATAAGCCACCTCTCCTCGACGGCTCAGAATCTTGAACGGACCGACATATCTTGGTGCAAGCTTCCCTTTAACGTGGAATCTCTTAACGCCCTTAAGAGGGGTAACCCTGAGATACACATGATCTTCTGGTTCAAAACTCAAATCTCGACGACGGTTGTCTGCGTAGCTTTTCTGTCTTGACTGTGCTATCTTCAACCTCTCTCTGATCATTGCGACTTGACTTTCGGCTTCCTCGAGAATGTCTGGCCCGAAAACCAATCGCTCTCCTGTTTCATTCCAATTCAATGGAGTACGACAAGCGCGTCCATACAACGCCTCAAACGGTGACATCTGTAGGCTAGCTTGATAACTATTATTATAACTGAATTCTGCGTATGGCAAACATTTATCCCAAGAGGTAGCATAAGCTAAAGCACAAGCTCTCAACATATCCTCTAAAATCTGATTTACTCTCTCAGTCTGACCATCTGTCTGCGGGTGATATGCTGTACTAAAATTCAGACGGGTTCCCATTGCTTCGTGCAACTTATTCCAAAATCTCGAGGTAAATTGGGTACCTCTGTCTGACACAATCTTCTTGGGCACTCCATGCAAACATACAATCCTCGACATGTACAATTCTGCTAAACGATCTCCGGAGTAAGTGGTCTTTACTGGGATGAAATGAGCGACCTTGGTTAAACGATCCACAATAACCCAAATGGAATCGTAACCTTTCGAGTCTTAGGTAGACCGGTGATAAAATCCATTCCGATTTCTTCCCACTTCCATTCCGAATTTTTAACGGTGCAATGCAGGACCGTGGTCTTTGGTGCATGGCTTTTACTCTTTGACATACGTCGCATAATGCAACATGCTCGGACACTTCACGCTTCATATTCGCCACCGAATCTCTCCTTCAAATCCTGGTACATCTTGGCACTTCCTGGATGAATTGAGTACTTAGAATCGTGAGCCTCCTCAAGAATCAATTGCTTTAGCTCCTTTTTATCCGGTACGCAAATTCGGCTTTTAAAGAACATGGTTCCTTGCTCATCAGTGAAATCTAAGGCTAGGCCTTCTTCCTTTTAGCCTTGATTTTTGAAATTTTATCGTCATCTTGTCGACCTTCTTTAATCGATCCTCTAGTGTTGGCTTCACTTCTAGCGCAGCTATCATTCCTTCATGAACGACTTCCAATCTTAGCTTCGAAATTCCTTGCATAATTCGGTTGATCCTCCATTGACAATGTATTTGCGCTATGGCTCTTTCGACTCGAGCATCCGCCACCACATTGGCTTTTCCAGGTGATAATGGATTCCCATATTATAATCCTTAATTAGTTCAAGCCATCTTATTGTCTCATATTCAGTCGACTTGAGTGAATATGTATTTCAGACTTTTATGGTCCGTATATATCTCACATCTATTTCCTATGAGATAATGACGCCATATCTTTAAAGCATGCACTACGGCAGCTAACTCCAAATCATGCGTTGGGTAATTCACTTCATGCGGTCTTAATTGTCTCGACGCATAAGCAACGATTTTGCCTTCTTGCATTAACACGCATCCCAAGCCTTGCTTCGAAGCATCACAGTAAATATCAAATCCATTCTGCACATCTGGCAATACTAATATGGGGGCTGTTGTTAAACGCTTCTTTAATTCCATGAAACTTTTCTCGCACTCTGGCGTCCATGCGAACTTCTTTTCTTTCTTCAACAACTGCGTCAAGGGTTTAGCAATTGTCGAGAATCCCTCTATGAACCGACGGTAATATCCCGCCATTCCCAGAAAACTACGGATCTGGGTAACAGACTTCGGTGGCTCCCAGTGCAACACTGCGTCCACTTTGCTGGGGTCGACTGCGACTCCTTTGGTAGTCATTACATGACCCAAGAATTCGACTTTCTCCTTCCAGAATTCACACTTGCTAAACTTTGCATATAGCTGATGCTCTCGCAGCCTGTCTAAAACCATCCTTAGATGTTCTGCATGCTCTTCTTCGGTCTTTGAGTAAACCAAAATATCGTCTATGAAGACCACAACGAACTTATCCAAGTAATCCATGAAAACCTTATTCATCATGTTCATGAAATACGCTGGGGCATTAGTCAATCCAAATGACATGATTTGTGAACTCATAATGTCCATATCGCGTAGAAAACGCGGTCTTAGGTATATCCTCCGCTCGGATCTTCAAGCGATGGTATCACGAGCGAAGATCTATCTTGGAGAAAACTCCGGCTCCTCTTAAGCGATCAAATAAGTCATCGATCACGGGCAGCGGATACTTATTCTTGATCGTTACTTCATTAAGTGCACGATAGTCGATGCACATTCTAAGACTTCCATCCTTCTTGCGAACAAACAAAACGGGGCTCTCCACGGTGATGAACTAGGTCTAATGAAACCTTTTTCTTGCGGTTCCTCAATCGCTTCTTCATTTCCACTAACTCGTCGGTAGGCATCCGATATGGTCTCTTTGATATCGGTGTTGTCCACAGTGCTAATTCAATCACGAACTCGATATCACGATCGGTGGCAATCCGGCAAATCTTCCGAAACACATCCGGTATTCTCTCGCTCTTCGCACATCTTCCATGCCGATGGCTTTCATTTGTTGACCATTAATCGCCCATCTCGAGCTGCGGTCGCTTGAAACTCCACTTTCTTGCCACTAGGGCCTTTCAAAGTTACAATCCTTCGCCACAATCCAAAACGACCTTATGCTTTGACAACCAATCCATTCCAAGGATGACGTCTAGGATTGCGCATCTATCAAGATAAGATTCGCTAGAAATTCTATCCCATCCATAAGCAACTTAGCTCCCAACCACCCAAGGCTAGATCTAAGCTCGGATCACGGGGCTTGGACTAAAGCACACACTTAAGATTTACCACTTTAAATCCATTCTTGGTTGCAAAACTTTGAGACACAAGCGAATCGAAGCTCGTAATCAAACAAAGCATGGCAGTCTCGAGTTGACCAAGAACTTACCCAAGACGACGTCTGTTGCCTCTTGAGCTCCATCCGCGGTGATGTGGTTGATCCTTCCACGCCTTTGTTGATCGCGGCGTTGCTCGGCTTGGCTTAGTGCACGATTTCTCTCGATCTTTGGTGCTTTAGCGGGTGTTGTTCCTGTGTTGAAACGAATGGCGTGATGCCTCCCTTTGTGGACACCTATTGGAAAAGTGCCCGGCTCGCCGCAAGTATAGCATCTCTTCACTGCGGATTCTTGATTTCCTCTGGTGCATTGTTGCCTGTCTTTGGTGTCCAAAGCTCGATTGGCGTGGCGAGTGTGAGGGTTGATGTCTTGTTTCCGGCTAGTGGTTGGAATCTAGCAAATTCTTGTGGTGACATCCTCAAGCGTAGATGGTTTGGGCGTCCACCACGATTATTCATCAAGCGCTTACGGTTTCACCTAGCTCTTTGCGCTTATCTTCTAGGATCAAAGCCTTATTTACCAGCTCACAAAACTGAAAATTGTGGGTAATCACCCCACAGTAGTCCCGAGTTCATCCCTTCATGAAACGAGACTGCCTAGCTTTATCTGTCGCTACGTCTTCAGGGGCATAGCGAGCTAACTGAGTAAATTTGTTCAAGTATTCGGCCACTGGTTGGCCTCCTTGCTTCAAAGCTCTGAACTCCTCCTTCTTAAGATCCATCATTCCCTCCGGGACATGATATTGCGGAAAGCATTAGTAAACTCCTCCGTGTTATCTCTGTGGGGCTCCATGAGCGGCACAAGAGTTCTCCCACCACTCTGCGGCGGTCCTTCCAGTTGATGAGAGGCGAGAGCACCTTCTCATTTCCTTCACACCGAGTGATGTGCGCTTCTTCTCAATTGTCCTAAGCGATCCATCGGCTTCCAAAGATTCACATTTCCGAAAAAGTTGGTGGCCTAGTCCTCATAAAATCGATAGCTTTGACATAGGTCGAGGTCCACCATGATTGTTCGAGTTGCGGGGTTGTTGTGATTTATCACTTGCATTGGTCATCTGCTTGATCTGTTGCATCATTGTCCGTGATCGTTGAGTCTGCTTTGCGTAAATGCTCCTAGATTACTCGCATGTCTCACTGTCGGTGGTTGAGGGTGCCTCCATCATTGGGGTTGTCATTCGACGTGATCCACTTCTGAAGCACCGTTGTTTCCTCAGTATTCACCATCGATGATTGCCTCTTAGGTTAGGAAAGGTAGATGTAGCATAGATAAGAAGTAAGAATTTCTAAAGCGGGAGATATGTTATACCCAAATGAACAATTCTTTATTTAACTTGGTATGGTGCTTATTTAAGCCTACAAGCTTTGCAACACATAACGCACACTCAAAGCAATACAAAGAAGCAAACTAAACACGAAACCTTAACGTCAACTAAAAAGGTAAAGACTAACTTAAAGACGCGACTCACACTCGAGTCTCAACACGGCTCAAGGTCGACACTCACTCATCCGACCACCCAGGTGAGGCGATCCGGCGCATACACCGGTGGATGAGCGGGCATCGGAGCGAACCTATCACGGTGACCTACTACTAGATCCTCTGCAACAACGGGTGCACTCCCCTCATCTCCCACTCGCGCTCCTCTGGATCCTCCTCGGTAAAGCGGACGGTAGAAGCCTCCAAGCGCTCAAGTACTCTCCACAACTCCATGGCGAGCCGCCACCGACTCCTCAAAGGTCGGAACGATCGGCATCTGCTCCACAAGAACTTTGAAATAAGTTCTCCACCCGAAACGGCAAGTAAGACGGTAAATTTAGCAAAGGCAAGACGTAGAGAATGAGATGAGTCAAGAGTGTTCTATTAGTCAAGTTTGGATTTTCTTTTAGAAAATAGTTTTGGACTCTCACAAGACACCTCCATACTATCTAGGGCCAAGACCTACAGTCAGTATGCTCTGATACCACCTCTGTAGGGACCCGAATCCACTGATTCGAACCCACTATGTTTACTGCACTATTCCCAGGATCAACGCTAGTGCACACAGCTTAACATTGGTACATATCACATCATACACAACGATAATAGAATAATAGTTCATTTATTGATATAGCTAAATGTATGATCTTATGACCAACTTACATTATTAAGCCACGCAGGGCAAGACGGAGAATATAAGCTAATAATTAAGCGTGGAAAGTAGAAGCGTAGATAGCTCATCAGTTCACCACAGGCAACCGACAAGGCTCGGACCCTAATGACTCGTGTCTTCATGGACTTCATCTTCCAACACAGGTGTAGATTCTTCAACTGTTGATTATTGTTGTTTGGCAAGGGTGAGTACTTAAAGCACTCAACAAGTTGTGCACAGAATGCAGTTCTATTTATCTATATGTAAGGCTTATTCCAATGGATAGGCTATCATGGTTATTTTGCAATAAGCAGCATTTTATGAACAAATACAGTAAATATATTGTAAAGAATGTAAAACAAATAACAATAGTAAATAAATTCAGGATTTCTCAAGTAAACCAAGTTTCCAATCCTAAGTCAAATTCCATCTTCCATATGGCATTCCGCCATCCCAACCATGTTGTCCAATTAATTAAGCTAACCCTTAACTGTAATTCCCGAGCATTGCTCAATACCGCGAGCACGGCTATCCGAATAGTTTCACACTCTGCAGAGGTTATGCACTTTACCCACGTGATACAACCAAACACCACAAAGGCGAAAGATTATAACAAAGCCTTTACAATGCTCTATCTTAATCCGATACTACCCGCTAAGGTTTCAACACTGGCGGGTCTGTAAACCACATCCAGGGCCCCCCTCTTGCGCCATGTGAATTACACGACAGGGAACTCACACCACCACGATAGTATCAACATTAAGACTTTGCAAATTACTCGGCTAGGTGGCCCATACGGACATGTGGTTGCATGATTGACTCAGGTCAAAGGCTTGCAAGGTTAAGTCCTTAGTGTGATCAAGGCAAGACTTCCACATACCATCTGCCCATCGGGCCCACCTTGGCCTCCTCGCCCCTTGCCACTTGCCCCAATCTAAGTTATTATCACCGGTTGATTACCAAGCACCACGTGCCATCAACAATTCAACATCGTTGCGTGACATGACTCGCCACAACAACTCAATCTCATCGTGTGATCCCACATGACACACAAGTTCATAATATTGTTCCATATTCCATTAATCAAGATTAATTATCAATGATTCCGACACATGTGATGACGTGGCATGACTAAGCAATCTACAACGGTCTAAACCTCCAATGTTGATCATAATTATTAATCAACTATATTAAACCAATCTAGGGTGACAATGGATCATGGCATACAATGACAAGGTAGGGTATAGATCAATCTGGTATTTTAGCTAAGCCCAATCTAATTTGAAACAGTTGTATATTTAAAATATATGCAATAGTGTAAAACAAATATAGCAATTTTATAAACATGGGTTCAACATGATCAAAGCACAACTTGCCTTGGAATAGGTCCTGATCTTGATCTGAAGATTGCTCTTGGGTTGCTTGATCTTCCTCCGAAGCGTCGCACAATTCAACGTCTTACGCGGTACCAAGAAGAAAAGCAAATAAATGCCAAACCAGAGAGCAATTGAACTCCAAAAATCAAATAAAATTCACCATTAAATAGATCTCAATTTTACAAATTTTTAGAAACTGGAATCACTCAAATCCGAGTTACGATGCAAAAGATATAGCCTTTTAAAGTTTGAAATAAATACTGAAATCAGAAAATCAGAAATTCGGAATTAACAGATTTGTTTTTATTCTGAAAAACCGATTTATGACGTCAGCCCTGGCCCGAGCTCTCGGTCGACACGTGCCCCTCGGTCCATGGACTACGCCCACGACTTCCTCGGGTTCACGGTGGATCCGGTCCACACGAGCCCTGGCCATCGACACGCGGGTCCGCGCCGAAGCCGACTTCAGCGCCACACCGCGACGCTTACGCAACCCGCCACGCAGCGCGACGCGGCTGCCACCTCGGATAAAAAGCGTGACGAAGCAGCCACGCGCCGACGACGCAAAGACGCCACGTCGAGCGGCGGCGCGCTACGCCTAGGGTCATCGTCGGCGACTACCAAGGGCACCTACCGATTTGCCTCGGCGAGATGAACACGATGACGCGAGTTGTCGGGTTTGCGCGACGAAACAACGGCGGCGACTTCTCCTTCTCCGCGGCGGTGGCGTTCACGGCTCCCGCCGGTTCCGGCGATGCCGGTGATTCCAGCGTGCGCACGGATGCTCCTTGAGACGGCGAACCGAAGAGGTAGACCACGACCTTAAGCGATCTCTTGCGCGGCTAAAGCGGCGATGAGAAGCTTGCGGCAAAGCTCGACGAAACCTTGCGATTCCGGCGACTACGCAGCGAGATTCGGATCTACACCTGAGGGCTAAGGTTCTATGGTTCGGTGGGGTTCCGGTGCGCGCGGTATATAGTCCCGGAGTCCATTACCGCACGGAAGACCTCCGAGACCATGGCGGACACAGCGCAGACTCAGAGTCCGCCTCGGCCACGCGAGGACGACGACCAACGTGCCGCCACCTGGCCCGATCTGCGGTCACGATGACTTCGGCGTGGCGCAATCCAAGCCGAGCGTCGGAATCGACGGTCCACCCGCGCTAGGGTTTCTGGCGACTCCCGGCCGCACACGACTCATCCAACGCCGAGATTCAAGCCTCTAGAACACGGGCGTAGCGCAGAACAATAGTGGGCTCGGCCCATTATCATTTCTGCAATTTCTGGTTTTAACGAATAAACAAATCGAGAAATTCAATTTACTTATTTTAAGCAATAAAACTATTATGAAAAATCCAGGAAAAATCTCAAAAATACTTTGAGACATTCTGGACTTAAATAAAATATTTTTGGCAAAACTTTATTTTGACTTTGCACAGATTTAAATAGATTTGAATAAAAGGCAATAAACTTGATTTGAATTTAATTCCAATAAATCCAGAAAAATCCAAATAAATTCCATAAAATCACAAATGCACTTTTAAGCAATAAAAACTTAATTAAGCTGAATTTTTGGGATGTTACAACTTCCCTCCTGCTGACTGCACTCTAGCTAGACCAACAGCGTCCGTATGTAAAAGCTGTCCTGGTGCATCAGTCATCACTACGGTGACTGGAGGATGAGAAGCAGTAACCATCTTGCCATGTCGGCAAGGAGAGCAAACTAAGTCTTTGACCATCTTGAGTTTGGGCAAACCCCAAATGAGATCGTGGCTGCTAACTCGGGTCAAATGATCAAAACCAATGTGACCAAGTCTCCTATGCCAGAAGGAGAGATCACGGGACTCAGAAGCAATCAAACATCGAAGAGAGTCTCCAGAAGAAGCAGAAAAATCAGCACGAAAGACTCCCAAATCTAGAAATCCTCAAACTAACCCTCCCGATGAATCAAGAATTCTCACGGCATTACTCTTGAAGCTTACCTCGAAAGAGTCATCGATAAGTCGAGAAACAGAGAGCGATTGTATTGCACTTACTTACTAAGGCAACATCTTTAAGAATGAAATTTTGGTTAATGCAGATGGTACCTTTAGCAATGACTCTACTCAAGATGCATCCCCAAAAGTGATTAACTCATCACCGGGGCTCGGACTAGGAAGAGAACCAACGAGAATCTCCGGTCATATGACGAGAACAACCGAGTCAACAATCCAAACATCGCCCTTCCCCATCCGCGATTTAACCCGATCAAGACAAAAGAGAGAAAGATGACTCAGTACTGGGATAGAGTGAAGACTTAGGAACCAAATACTGAACCATACGACACCTCAGAGTACCAGCCATAGAAGAAGACTGGACTCGAGTGTCTCTCTCGATGCTCAACTCTCACACGATCGGGAGCAACTCGTAGATAATCTAGAGTCAAAGCGAGTTGGCACGCCGTGGTGCAAAAGCGGACTATCCCAAAGAAGGTTGCTGGATCTCCTACGGAAAACACCTCACGCTGATATCTACCTCGATGGGAAAAACGAGGAATATCAAGAGGACGGCGGAAAGACTGACTATGAACAGCTCCAGGACTAAAACTCGAAGAACTAGCATGAAAACCAAGTCCTGGACGCTACCCAAAAACAGGCGACTCTAACCTGTCTAGAAGCAGTGTGTGTCTTAGGAGCACTCAAAGTCTCGGGATGACCCTGAATACCCCTAAGAGCAGACAACACACTCACGCCGAGTGATCTTGGTGCGCTGAGCGTAAATCTACTAGGTGACCATCCTTCTTCTGGAAGGTGCATGTGTACCGCCTTACTAGAGGCGAATAATAGGAGTAACACCCTTACGGTCGAAGTCCTATGAACAACCCAATGGACCTAAACACGGTTGTACTCACTTTGGGAGCTACCACAATCTCACCACTCTTGGAGCCGCACAATGGTGGGAGGATGCGCTGGCGTGCTCCAAGGATCAAATCCTAGACCTTGATTGAATCTACTAATCTTGGATTGGTCTAGAATAAGATTGAGCTTCTTCTTGCCTCCAACAAACTTCTCGAGAGTGCTCATAAGATACTTGGCAATCTCGAAAGAAAGAAGCACAAGAAGAACAGGGGAAGGAGAGGAAGAAGAAGAACTGAGAAGAGAAGATCTCTCAAAGACGTGCTTTTGTTCCTCAAAGACGGCTGCCTCAATCTTGAGGGCCTCACAAGAAACGCAAGGAGCATCTCTAATCCTAAGGGTTTGGTCTTCTAACATCTTCCTAAGCTCGATATGGATTTGATCCACATCATCCTTAACCCCAAAGACACAAGAGCAACCAGATTTTGACTTAACTAGTAAGTCCTTAGCAAGTTCATCACACTTGACATTCAAAGCATCATTGTTAAGTTTTAGTTGCCTACAGCCCTCACATGAGCTGACTGGGTCCTTAGAAGCATGCAATTCAAGTTCATCATTTATAGCAGAAAGCTTTCTAAGGTGTTCGCTCATGGCATCAATTTCGGCAAGCAATTTAGGGCAATTAGCACATGATGGAGTGGAGTGAGCATGCAGAAAACTAGCCTCAACAGGAATAGCATCAACAGAACTAGTGCTAGCATTCTTAAACCTAAGACCATCAAGTTCAGCAAGCACACTATCATGTATGGTCCTTAGGTTCTCCAACTCCACAAGAATAGCATCACACAAAGAGCAATCATCAATGACTCGGGAGGGAGAAGATCTAAGTGAAGCTAACTCCCGAGTCAAGGTACCTACTTCCTTCTCAAGCTCCGTACACCTATCTCTAGCTCTAGCATGAAATTTTCTTAATTTGCAGAAAGCTTCGTTGAGCTGGTCATAGGAGGGTACCTCATCCGAGTCGCTGTAGAGCTCGGAGTCGCTAATGTCGTTGGTGTCGGCAATGAAGCACATGCCGGAGAAGTCGTCGCCGCCCTTCTTCTCTTGCGGATCACCCTCGCCCTCGTCGCTCCATGTCTCCGTGTCGGAGAGGTTGATGTCGTCAAGCGCGGCGAGGACGCGGTGGAAGAGCTTCTTGTTCTTGGAGAAGTTGCGGTACTTCTTCTCGTGTGCCGGTTCACGAACTGGAGGCTTCTTGTTGCGGTTCTTGTCGGTGTAGTTCGCCCGAACCGCCATCGTCGTTCTTGCCCTTCTCCAGCTTGGGATAGTTCGCCCGAATGTGGTTGGGGCCTCCACACTCGAAGCAGGTGATCATGCCACCTCTCTTCCTCTCTCTCACCCTCTTGTATGCTTGAGAAAACTTGCGAGCGAGAAGAGCAAGCTCATTTTCTGGACATTTTTCCAGTTGGTCATCGCTTAGCTCGCAAAGGGCGAAAAGAGAGAAACCAATAGAAGGATCAGAAGAAGAAGATCCAATGGGATCGGTGACCAATGCTATCGACTGAGATTTCGTCTTCCGAGAGACGACATCGATCTCATGAGTCTTGAGGCGGGAATAAAGCCCGTCAAGAGTCAGAGTCGATAAGTCGGTGGTGTACTTGATGGTGGTCACCTTCATCTCCCAAACCCGAAGGTCGAGTGCGGTCAAGAAATGCCAAGCATTGTCCGAGTCGAGGTATATGCAACCAAGCGCCGAGGTCGCTCAAAATCTTTGTAAACCGACCAAAACACTCGTCGAGACTCTCACCAGCGCGTTGATCAAATTTGTTGTACTCGCGCTTGAGCTGGTCCTGCCTCACAGTCTTGATTTGAGTAGAGCCCTCATAGTAAGCATCGAGGGTTACCCAAATCTCGTGAGCGGAGCGAAGGTGAGAAATCCTATCATACTCACCGCGGCTAAGACCCTGTATGAGAATGTTCCTTGCCTTAGCATTCGCCTCAACGTCAACCATATTGATGGCCGTGACATTTTCATCGCCAGGAACCTCATACGGAGTTTCACCTTACGCCATATCAGGTAACCACAGGCGTGATGTATGACTCCATCCGGAACTTCCAAAAAGGAAAATCAACTCCATTAAAGATGGGAGGCTTGGTGGAATATTTGTCCGTCGCCATGGCTCTTGAGACCGGTCAAGATCTATGGAAGAGCAAAACCGGCTCTGATAGCAATTGAAGGACCGAGATGGCGAACAGAGGGGGGGTGAATGGTCGCAAATGAAATTTCCCCCAAAATACTCCAACAAAAACCTCGACAAGATCGCTCAAAGGAAATCGTGAAAAACCTGAAAAACTAGACAACTATGTGTACCCCAAGCTTGCATGGATAAGTACCATAAAATATGTGGGGATTTTTTAGTCACAATACTGGTTGTCTAGTGTCCAAGATAAAGAGGAATCAATTCAAACTCTTGCTTTTAGAAAGGACATCAATTCAAATCACAAAAGTCACTTTCAGAAAAGCAAAAGCAGAATTTCCAGAACTTGTCCTCAATTTGCGGAGGAGGTTGGTGGGTTTATGCAGCTCACAAAATTTTGAGACTTTTTCTCCCTATGAGCATCAGAGTCGTGAAAAACTCCACCAAATTTCTCCTCAAAAAGCCATACAGAAAAAACAGGAAATATCTAAGAACATAGTCTAGTCAAGAACTTCGAGCAGAAATTTTGGGGCTCGGTTTTCACCTCATGGCGCCCAAACAGTGCAACAAATGAACTCCAAAAGTTTTCTGCAAGTGAATGTCAAAGTCCCGCACCTCCTCCAACAAGAATCACTTGAACATGAGTTTTCTATATTTTTATAGAAATCAAACACAGAATGCTGCGCGAAGAACAAGTTCTGAACAAAGTTGGAACTTGAAAGAAAAAATGTTCGCTACTCAATCCAAGAGTGCAAAAGAGATGTAAAACCATATGAACACACTCAAAACATCCAAGATCAGCAGCATTTAGAAGGAGGGGAGGCAAATCCAAATTACATGAAAGTAAATTGCGAGAATGTAATTATGGAAAGTAAATGCTGAATTTAAATTATGTAAAGTAAAGACATAATGTAAATGCGCAAAATAAATTCAGAGGTGGATGGATAAAACTTTCATTTCTGGAAGGAGAGGTTACAATGCCTCACTTTCATATGGGCAAAGCTCAAAGGAGCATTCACAAACCTCGAAACCTTCAAGGGAAGGAGGCTACCCCTCCACCCCTGTTTATACTACTCTTAGGCCACCTACCACCCTTGGATGAGTCCCTCAACCCTAGAGCACTCATCTAAGGGATAGGATTAACCCACACACACAGCCATGCAAGGGCTAACCCAAAACCCACACACATACCGGGTTTTCTTGCACGGTTTTCAAAGCATACTACCTAGACCCGCTAACCTATCAACTAGACCTCAATCCGACGGCCCTCATTGATCCACGCGGCATCTAGCTAGCATCATCTCCTTTCCTTGTCTTATTGACTTGCCCGGACTCCGTCTCCGATCATCTTCCGGCGATCTCCCAACCGTCTGGACTTCCGACGCTCCTCGCCTTGTCCCGGTCATCCTTCGCCTCACCATGACCTAGCACGTCGTCCTGCAACCATCAAAGACAAGGAAAAAACCTTTCACATAGCAATGCCCACAATGATATGCAATATAAACCATCGAACTCATCACTACCGCGTCCATACGATCGGTACTTCCACTCCTAGCAGAGACAACTCAAATTGCTTCATTTTGAAAATCAATCCAAATCAAACTCAAACTTGAGCACACCTTGCTCAAATAAAGTCAAATACTCATCACAAACATGGATGGACCTCCATATGGTCCTTCACAAGGATTGATGATTTGTTTGACCAACTTCAAGGAGCCGGAGTGTTCTCGAAGATTGACTTGAGATCAGGGTACCATCAGTTGAAGATTCGTCAAGAGGATAATCTCAAGACAACTTTTGTGACTCGGTATGGATAATATGAGTATACCGTGATGTCCTTTGGATTGACTAATGCTCCTGCCTACTTCATGACCCTGATGAATAAAGTATTCATGGAGTATCTAGACAAGTTTGTCATTGTCTTCATCGATGACATTCTGGTATACTCCAAAAGTGAGGAAGAACATGAGGATCACTTGCGTCAAGTTTTGACAAAGCTAAGAGAAAACCAACTCTATGCTAAGTTCAGTAAATGTGAGTTCCAAATGAAAGGAGTTGCTTTACTAGGACATGTCATATCAGCGGAAGGAGTTGTTGTTGACTCTGGTAAGGTGCGAGTTGTGCTCAGTTGGGAGTCACCCAAGATGGTACCCCAAATCCGAAGTTTTCTTGGAATGGCGGGATATTATCGCTGTTTCATAAAAGGATTTTCCAGAAAAGCTAGACCGCTCACTCAGCTCTTAAAGTAGGAGAAGAAATTCATTTGGACACCAGAGTGTGAGCAGAGTTTTCAAGAGTTGAAGAAGTGTTTGACCACTGCCCCAGTGCTTATCCTGCCGGATATCAGAAAGAATTTTGAGATATTTTGTGATGCATCCCGACAAGGACTCGGTTGTGTGTTAATGCAAGATAAGAAAGTTGTAGCATATGCTTCGCGACAACTAAGGCCACATGAAGTCAACTACCCTACCCATGATTTGGAATTGGCAGCCATAGTGCATGCTTTAAAGATTTGATGTCATTACCTCATCAAAAATCGTTGTGAGGTTTATACTGATCATAAGAGTTTGAAATATATTTTTACCCAAGCTGATCTCAATATGAGACAAAGAAGATGGTTAGAGTTGATCAAGGACTATGACATTGGAATTCATTACCATCCAGGCAAAGTCAATGTCGTAGCTGATGCTTTGAGTAGAAAGAGCTACTGCAATACTTTGATGATTAAGGAAAGTCAGCCAGTACTTTGTGAGGAATTTTAGAAACTTAATCTAGTACCAAAAGGTTTCTTGGCTACTTTGGAAGTACGCCCAACATTGGAAGATCAAATTCGAGAAGCACAAGTTGATGATACCGATATCAAGGAGATTAAGAGCAATATGAAGAAAGGAAAAGCCCTAGGTTTCACTAAAGATGAACATGGTACCGTTTGGTATGAGAATCGTATTGGTTTACTAGATTAGAAAGAGCTTAAGGAGTTATTACTTAAAGAAGCGCATGAGACTTTATACTCTATTCATCCTGGAAGTACCAAGATGTATCAAGATCTCAAGGAAAGGTATTGGTGGCCCAGCATGAAACGTGAAATTGCAGAGTATGTTGCTCTTTGTGATGTCTGTCAGAAGGTCAAAGCAGAACATCAGAGGCCAGTAGGATTGCTACAGCCATTAAGGATTCCAGAATGGAAGTGGGAAGAAATTGGTATGGATTTTATTACTGGACTTCCTAAGACCCAAGGAAGTTATGATTCGATTTGGGTAATAGTGGATCGATTGACTAAGGTAGCTCACTTCATTCCAGTTAAGACTACCTATACCGGAGATAAATTGGTAGAATTGTATATGTCAAGGATTGTCAATCTTCACGGAGTGCCTAAGAAGATAATATCTGATAGAGGAACCCAGTTTACCTCTCATTTTTGTCAAAGTTTGCATGAAGCCATGAGAACTCATCTTAGATTCAGTACTGCCTATCATCCTCAAACCGATGGACAGACTGAGCGTGTGAATCAGATTCTTGAGGATACGCTATGAGCTTGTGCTTTAACCTATGGTACCAACTGGGACAAGTGTTTGCTCTATGTAGAGTTTTCCTACAACAACAGTTATCAGGCCAGTCTGCAAATGTCTCCTTTTGAAGCCTTATGGAAGAAAGTATAGAACCCCTCTCAATTGGAAAGAGACTGGAGAAAGACAATTGTTTGGCCCTGCCATACTACAAGAAGCCAAAGAGCAAGTTCAACTAATTCAAGACAAGCTGAAGATAGCTCAGAGCAGACAGAAGAGTTATACAGATAATCGTCGCAGAAATTTGAGTTTCGAACCCAATGATTATGTTTATCCCAGAGTCACTCCTTTCAAAGGAGTTAAAGATTTCAAGTAAAAGGGAAGCTTGTCCCTAGATATGTTGGACCGTTCAAAGTCTTGGAACGAAGAGGAGAGGTTGCGTACAAGTTAGAATTGCCTCAGTCTTTTGCCTGAATCCATGATGTGTTCCATGTATCGCAGTTGAAGAAAAGCCTGCGTGTGTCAGAAGAACAAATGCCGTTGGAAGCCATTGATTTGCAAGAGGATCTTACCTATAAGGAGCAACCAGTGAAAATTTTGGATGAAGCAGAGTGTATTACAAGAAGCAAGACCATCCGTTTTTGCAAGGTCCAGTGGAGCCATCATTCAGAAGAAGAAGCAACTTGGGAGCGCGAAGAGGTTCTGAAGTCCGAGTTTCCCCACCTATTTCCCTAGTCCTTCCAAATCTCGGGGTCGAGATTCCTTTTAATGGGGGTAGGTTTGTAACATCCTAAAAACTTCATTTCATTTTGATTTGTTTTATTTTATTCAATTTGGAATTTATTTGGAATTTTACGGATTTTATTAAAACTCTTTTCGCAACTCTCAGTTTTACAAAATGAATTTCTGCAGAAAATTTAAAATCCTAACAATTCTGAAAATAATTTTATTATGTTACAAATATTCTAAAGTATTTTTGAGAAATTTTCTAGAATTTTTAGAACCATTTTACTATTTTTCCCAAGCCTGTTAATTTTTAGCATTTAAAAATTAATTAATGTGCTATAAATAGTAATTTTATATTATTTAAAAATATTTATTTACGCTTTTATTGCTGAAACCAGTATCTCTTCAAATTCCCATATTTAATAAAATTTATTTGCTAATTTTGGATTTAATATGTATTTTCAGTGGAAAATTAATTGTTTTCGAAATTAATAATTTCGGTTACGGTTCATTATAACCCGATCCGGTTCTCCTTCCCCGTCAGCTACAGTGCACCCGTGCGCTACATTAACCGACGGACCCGATCCGCATTTAATTCCCATCCGTTTCACTCATTTACTCCAGCGAGCCCGTTACTATTCCGGCCATAACTTCGGCGAGCGTTTTCCAACGATCCGCTGGTCTGATTGCCCTATAAATTGAACACCAGCTTCCCCCTATCCTTTACATTCTCAGCTTTGAGTTGTTCCAATCCATCCACTGGATCTCCCTGCGCAAGCCGTTCTTTCCTAACTCCGGCGAACTTCAGCGAGCTCTCCCGGCTGCTCCTGACCTCCATTCGGCCTCAAATTTTTATTGGAGCTTCCTCTCAGTGTCATCTACATTGGGTAAAATCAGATTTTGAAAACTCTCTCCGAAACTCTGTCAGCAACCTTTTCTTCTTCAAACCCGGCGAAAGGTCAAATTTTGGATTCAAAATGTCCATTCTCCTTCGTTCAAGCTCCGATTTAGGCGATTCCAGTTTCTAAATTTTTCTAAAATCAAGCTCTATTTTTCAGAGCCTTTTATTTTCAGTTTTAATCTTGTTTAAGTCTCTGTTTGGTATTTATTTGTATTTGTTGCTTTCTTTTCCGGTACACGCAAATCACGAAAGAGCGAACGAAGATTATGAAGACCAAGACTCCGCACTAGATCAGCAAGGCAAGTCGTAACCTTTGATCATATTGATCTTATGTTTGCAAAGTAATTTGTTTTATACAACTGCATGCTATTTGTGTATAAATGCTTATCTTCTGGGAATAGCTATTTACCTAGTTGACATTATGCCACCTTGATTATTGGATTACATGTATCCATTGTTAAATCTAGGTTAGGACATTACTAGTTGGACATAATCATACTACCAACATTGGGTTATCGTAGCTATGCTTAGACATGCTTAGTTGTACGATGGGATCCATATCACATGTTGAATAATGTTAATCTTGACATAATGAGATATTGAATTGTGGTTGATAGCCCATGTTGTAAAAATCTTGACACAAAGTTGTTTTCCCTCGGGCAAGTGATCGTGCAGTAAAGGGGGTGTTTTCTAGCATATTGGGATGTGGATGTCTTGCCTAAGACAACTTAAGGACTTAATCTTGTGCGCCATTGAACTGGGCCTAACCGTAGTACCATAAGTCTGATATGGGACATACCTGGCTATCCGTATTGTGATATACCATGGACAGTCGTGCCATTAAGTGGAAAGTGGTAGCGAGTGTAAAGGTTGCCACTCGGCGCAAGAGGGGCTTTCTGGACTGAGCGGTTTAACCTACCAGCGGTGGAACCTTAGTAGGCATGACTACATGGATGTAGCTTTATAGGGGCCTTGTCATGAAATCTCTGCGACACACCAAAGGAAGTGTGTTAATATCGATTGCACAAAGAGATGATCGTGTCTTGTGGGTAAAGTAGTACAACCTCTGCAGAGTGTAAAACTATTCGAATAGCCGTGTCTGCGGTCATGGACAAGCCCAGGAATTTCACACGAGGTAGAGTATTTCATAAAGTATGAGAATGTGGAATTGTTGGAATGTGAACGTGGAGTTCACTGTTGTTTTGTTGTCTAAAGTTAATACTGTTGAATTTATTGGTTGATACTTATTTTAGATGGTGTAGGGTAATGCCTCGCCATTCTGTTCATATTATCTATCATTGATTTACCAGTTATTTCTTATGTTTTCATAAATATGCTTTCAATCTATTTACTGTACTTCAATTCAAGTTATTGCTTTCTGCAAAAGAACCATATGTCTATCCTTTGTTAAGCCTGCATGAATATATTGCATCATTCCCCTGCGGCTTGTTGAGTACTTTTTGTACTCATGGCTTTACGCCTTTGTTGACCAGTTGCTGAAGAAGGACTAGGAAATACTGAGTTCTATGTGGAGGAATTTTATGAAGACTACATGGATTAGGAAGGCGTTCCCCAAACGATTGCCTATGGCATGTCGAATGGCCCAAGTTATCTTTTCCGCTGCAATAGTTTATTTGTTTTCTTAAGCCTTAAGGCTTGGTGGTGTAAACTTTGACCATAAGGTCTGATGCTTTATTTAATAATAATTTGCCTCTTTCTTAGTTAATTCATTGTAAGGAATGATATTTCATCTATGTTTCCACTGTGTGCACTAGCTTGATCCTGGACTAGTGCAGTATACACAGAGGGTTTCGGATTTGCAAATCTGGGTCCCAACAAGGTCATCTTTAGATTTTACGACAACATTATTAATTTATATTTCAACAATGTGGCCGATTAGGTATGAAAAATCAGATTCATGGCTTGTTGGTAAGTTGCCCCGGCGTTTTTCAAGCCGAACGTCATAAGCATCCACTCAAATAGTCCTATTGCACCAGGACACCTGAAGGCAGTCTTAGGTATAACAACTTCTGCCATGAATATCTGATTGATCTCCACTTCGTCGTCTTTGGATGACTCACTTGAACAGTAATCAACCATGTTAACCTTGGTCTTGTCTTTGTCTTTATTGTTGCCATTTATTTTAAAGTTGTCTCGGAACCCTCTATTGTCTGGATATCGGCTCTCTTGTGTCGATACTCTATGAAGTAGATGACTTAAGTCGGTGAACTCCTGCCCACCAAATTTTTTTCTTAGCGAAAGACTCAGGCCTTGAAAAGATAAATCGGCTAACTAATTATCAGGTAACGAGACGCTGAAACACTGATTTCGAATTTCCCTAAAGCTTTTAATATAGTCAGCCACCGATTCTCCAAACTTCTGGTGGACGGAGCTTAGATCTGAAATTCTAAGCTCTAGACTACCAGAGAAAAAGTATTCATGGAATCGACTTTCCAAATCGTTCCAAAAGTGGATTGAATTTGGAGGCAAGCTGGTAAACTAAGCTGGCCCTGATAAAGACAACGGGAATAATCTAATTTTTAACCCGTCGGACTGAGAAGCCTCGCCACATTGGGCGATAAAGCATCCGACGTGCTCCAGGGTTGTGACCGAATCATCCCCAGAGAACTTTGCAAAATCAGGGACTCTAAAATTATGCGGATATGGCATGCGGTCTATATAGTGGGGATATGGCTTTCGATAGCCGACTACCCTGCCTTTTGGCTGTAAGCTGAATTAATCTCGCAATACGTTGGAAATTTGGTCGGCCCAATTAACATTACTAGCCGACAAAGTATCTAGGTTTTGCCAACCACTGACACCCTGCCCCTCGAGTGCAAACTCGGGTTGCCGATTAGTGTTGGCCGATGGATATTGCGGGACTTGATCATACCCATCGTACCTCCTAACTGGTGGTTCTGGCATAGGGACAAAGGGCTCTGCGTAGGTTACCACCTTATGAGGGACCTGATTCCTGGGCGAAATCGGCTCTTAGTACTGAACGTGCCTAGTGGGTTCAATCGGCTGTGAAACTGATTGTGGGAAAACATTAAACGGGGCCGACAGTGGCAAAGTAGCCGACACGTTTGGTCTAGCGGCATCAGTGTACACCTGATAATGTGTGACCCTACTAGGGCGAGGGTCTCGTAGTAATATGACCGTCGGTTGAGTTGGCAACATGGAAGGTATTGGAACCGATGGTTTTGCGGCAACCGCTAGGCTAGAATTCTGCCCTATCAAATACACAGGATATGCTGGTAGTGCCTGTAGTGGATCGAGAAGGCTCCCAGATGAAGCCAACTCTTGAGCAACAGTTTTTACACTATTTGCAATCATTGGCTTGAGAGTACAGACCAAAGCCGATGATTGATTAATCAATGCGTGATGTACTGATTGCTCAAACATAGCCGATAACTCGGCCTATGATGGTATGTAATGGCTTACCGGGCCAGTTGAGATTCCAGCATCGCCGAGCAGATTTAACGTCGGTAGAGCGGTCTTTTGGGTTACACCGCACTGGGTCTTTTGATAACAACCCAGCATCATCTCTTCCAACGCAGCTTTTCGATCTTCGATTTCTTTACGCTACTCTGGAGTTAAATCGTCCAATGTGGGGACGATTATTGCCTTAGTGTTGAGATCTGACGGCGGAATTGATTTTCTTGATGATGCCATCTGGTCCAACCGGGCGTGCCAAGAGTGTGTTGACTCCAAAAACTTGAAGTAGGGTTTCTGACAATAGCACACCAGACGAACACCTGGTTCAGAGTGTGCTAGTGAATTTCACCTGTAATGGACAAGGTAAAAATACGAAATTTGCTTAAAGCTGATCGTGAGAATCAATCGGCTTAGATCTAATCAGCCAAAAGCCGATTAAACCGAGACGGAAAAAGTCCAGTTAGCCAACTAAGGCTAATCGGAGTATAAAGCCAGATCGATTTTAAAGAAGGCGATGCGCAGCAAAATCAGAACAAATCAAACCTAGGCGTAATTGACGAAGACCAATAATCGGCGATGCGTAACTTTATTGATCAAGATCGAATTACAAGAAGACTAAATTATAGGGGCTACTCCTAGTCGACTGGAAAAGAGAGAATAATATAATTTGTGGATTTGATTGTGTTGTTCTTTTGCAGATCGCCCTTGTCCTCCTTTTATACCCGTTAGCCGATTGAGTCCGGTAACAAAACATTACGAAGCCTGATCCGTATCGATCTTGGTACCCTTTTGACCATGGACTGCCAATTTTAACCGCACCTGTCATTTTCTGGTGCAAACAGTACACTAGTTGAGGGAAAAAATTTGTGGACAAGAGTTTACCGATTTGAGTCATTTGGTACATTGGGTATCGACTCAAGAATGCCGTTTCACCAATAACAGAATCTTTAGGGATAAATTCAAGAATAATAATAATAAGGATTAAGACAAAGTCAAAGTTAACCTCATTGAATATGGTTCAAGTGATTCATCGGAAAACGACGAGGTTGAAATAAATATAGCCGAATAGGTTAAGGGTTCTAAGAAATCTTTAGTCTGTTCGTGGCTTAAGCCGACCAAGAATCGTTTGGTGGTAAAATATGCTTTTGATGTCTCGAAGTGCGACCATATTTTTTATTTACTGCTTCAAGAAAAGATAATATGGTTGACCGAAGGACACAACATACCGTCGGCTGAAGAAATTAAAAAGCGAAGGTATTGCAAGTCGCATCATTCTTTTTCTCATAATACTAATGATTGCAATATTTTCTAACAACAGATATAATTGGTTGAAGAGCCAACGATGCAATTGAATGCCAATTCCTTTCCGATCAACATGGTCTAGTGATCCCAAAAGGGAAAAGAGCCGACACAAAATACAAGGTCAAAGGTTGCATGTCATGTTGACATACAATCGAGCTCTAGCGGTAGGGAAACCCTGAAATTCATAGTTAGCTCACTTCAATTAGAAACTAACCATGAAGGAAAAAATTCAAGAACCATCAAGCCAAAAGGGGATTTGCAAATCGGCAAGTGGTATGTAACACCCTAAAAATTTTCATATTTTAAAATTTGGAGTTATTTTGATTTTTGGAATTTTTGGGAATTTATTAGAATTTATTTGCATTTATTCAAATAAGGGCTTTCTTGAAATCAATTAAAATATTGCAAAATTTTAAGCAAATTCTTTCTGGAAATATTTTATTTGAGCTCCAAATGTCTCAAAATATTTTCCAGAATTTTTCTGGATTTTTTCGGGAATTTTTGCTATTTATTTCGACTTTGTTTATTTATCAGATTTATATTTAAATCGAAAATGTTTTTAAAAAACGCGAGGAATAGTACTGGGCCGAACCAGCACTATGCTTAGCCCAGCCTAGCACCAAACCCTAGCCGCCGCGCGTTCAAACCGTTGGATCAGAAACCAACGGTTGCCGTTGCGCCGCGTCGCCCGCGTGCGTGCGCCATCGGATCGTCGCTGAGCGGACGTCCAGGGTTGCGCCACGTCGATCGTCTTCGCGAGATCACCAGAGGGACGTGGGCATTGATGCCTGTGAGTTTCGCCGGCGAGTTTCACGCACGTCGAGGCTCCTTTAAGTGCGTCGGTTAGCGCATTCTGCAGAGGACTTTAAGCCACTCATTTTGACTACTTTCACTCTCGACGAGACGCTCCAGAGACCCCGTGCTAGCTCGCTGTAGTTGCTCTTGCGCGCCGCCGTCGTTTTTGCTTCGCCCCACCACCGTCCGAGCCCTTCCACCGTGCTCCGACACTGTTTCGAGTTCACCGAAGCGAGCCGCGTCGAGCCGTTAGTTCTTCTCGCCGGAGTCACCCTCTAGCGCCGCTGAACGCGTCGTCTTCCTCAGTGCCAGCAGCCTTCTCTTTTGCACTGCCGTCGACCTCGCCAAACCCCATCGATCGTCCGATCTGCATCGTGCCGCTCCGGTGAGTCCACGTAGCCCCAAATCCTGTGATAATCTGGCTTAAGTCGTAGCCGTTAGATTTGATACGTGCGATTTAGATTAGATTTGGCGTTTGATGCTTTAGATTAGATCTGAGCCGTTGGATCGTGTTTGAACGCGTGAGATAGTGCCACGTCACTAGGGTGAACAGCAAACCGCTCGGGTACCATGGGCTGTTAGATTGGATCTGTACGATGATCGTGGGTTCGAGCTGTGTCATGCGAATCCGCGCCGTTCAGATTTGATCGTGCGGCACGGATGACGCCGCGCCCTTGCCAAATCGCGTGCTGACGCGTGTGCGTGTTGACCGAGGCACGACCGAATCTCGGTCGTTGATTTCAAACGAGCCGTCGAGATTTCGCCGCGTGTCTTCGCGTAAGCCGAGGCGTCGCCGAATCGGTGCGGGCGCTGACCATTGGATTTGTGAGCGCCGTCGGATGCGCGACGCGTGTCACGTGAAATTCGAAGTGTTTTGGGTGTCGTGGGAGATCTGACCGTTGATTTTCTTTGACGGTCATGATTGTGCCACGTGAGTAAGATCTGGCCGTCGGCTAGGATTGCTCGAGATGCTGACACGTGTTCGTGCACGAATCTCAAGGCTAGTCGGGTGATGTCAGCAGTGACGTCAGTGCTGACGTCAGCTGGTGGGGGGCCAGGCGCACTTTTCTGTGGACCGAGTCCACTGTGGACCAGAGCCGGGCCGTGGACCCTGTCCATGGATCGAGGCGACGTGGCAGCACCAGGAAGCGCCATGTGTCAGATGACATCATGCTGACGCAATAAATTGAGTTTTCAATAGAAAAATAAATAAATTAATACGGTATTTTCTATTTTCTGATTTATATTTTATTTAAAACTTTGAAAGGCTATAACTTTTGCATTTTAACTCCGATTGAGGTGATTCCAGTCTCTAAATTTTTTTAATGTTATATAGTCTCCTGTTTTGGTTATTTATTGCATATATAATTTTTACGTGTAGACACAAATTTGTCGGGAAGTTTCGAGGAAGAGATTGTCGCTCAAGATCAAGCTTTGGAACACGACCAGCAACTCTTCGAAGGCAAGTGATGCTTTGACCATTTTGATCCTAGTTTTTAAAATATATTTTGCTTGAAATTATGCATGCTAAGTTAATTAAAAATGGATTTAAATTAATTTGGGTAATGTAGCTAATCAACCCATATTGTTATTGCCACCTTGAAATTATCATTTGTATGCCCTGAAATCTTTGTCACCCTAAAATTAATCATAATTGTTGGATATAATATGATGCCATCACGGGAGGCTAGACCGTGATTAGATGCTTAGCCTTGCAACGGGTCAGATACGATCTTTCGGAAGAATGCCACAATACTGACTAATGAAATATTGAATGTATTTTGGAAATGGTGTGATGATGCTATGTGATGAAACTGAGGTACGGAGACCGGTGTGGCTCTGTACCGATGTTAAGTTATTATTGGCATGTGTTACACAATAATCAACTGGGTGAAAAAATGATTTAGATTGGGGCAAGTGACAGGAGGCTTAGTGCCAGGTGGGCGTGTGTGGCAATGGGTTGATGAGTGTTGTGAGTCTGTGTACCACAACGGGCTGTGTGCCACTGTTAAGTGATGAAAGTCTTGCCTTGGTCAGCTAAGGACTTCACCTTGCAAGTCTTTGAACTGAGTCATCTGTGCAACCACATGTCTGGTTTGGGACAGACCTGGTTGACTAGGGTTCTGATATCTTTCCTCTGAAACCTCGGGGTGATAGTACACGGGGGTATATTTGTGTGGGGGAGCGTACTTGTGCTACGGCTTGGTGCCCATCCAACGGTGTTATCCTGTTCTATAATTCGGCTTTGTGTGAGGGGAGTGATAGCGAAGGCAATACCGGAGAGGTTCATTGGTTAAGGTAGAGGTTCCTGAAAGGCTTTGTTACGAGCAATCACCTGTGTGGTGAGCGGCTGTATCTTGTGGGTAAGGTGTACAACCTCTGCAGAGTGTCAAATCTATTCGAATAGCCGTGTCCGCGGTATTGGATATTGCTCGGGGATTACAGCAAGGGTTAGATCTTCAAAAATAAAATGTGGAAAGGGTGGCTGTGTGCCAGTGTCAATAATAATCTAATTAAGGTTGTGTGCCAAGTTTACAGAGAAAAATTGTTTAAAGAACTTAGTACTATTATTAACTGTTTCACTGCTTTTAATCTAATTAAATTGTTAGTTTAAAAATGCTGTTTGATGCAAATGAGCCAAGTAAGTTAATTCTTTGGAATAAGTCTTGCATATAGTAATAGCAATGCATTCTGTGCATTACTTGTTGAGTGCCTTGAGTACTCACCCCTCCTTGCCTATCAACCCAACATCAGTGGAGGAGTCTACGCCAGCATGGGAGGAGGAGTACATCGAAGAGTCGGACAATTAGGGGGCAAGCCCAGTCGGTTGCTTGTGACAAGTTGATGGGAATCCACGAAGTTTATTTGCTTTCCGCTGTTACCTTTTATTACTCTGATAATGTAAGCCCTACGTGGCTGATCTTATGTAAGGAGACCATAAGGTCGTACAATTCAGTTAATATAAATGTTTGCACTATTTAATATGGTATCGTTGTGAATGTCTGTGATGTTCAACCCTGTAAAGACTGTGTGTCCTAGCGTGATCCTGGACTAGCACAGAATACACAGGGGGTCCAGATTCTCAGAATCGGGTCCCGACAGAGGTGGTATCAGAGCAGGTTGACTGTAGGTCTTGACCCTAACTAGGTTAGCTGTGTCTAGGAGGATAAAACTATTTTCTAAAAAATTAACAACTTGAGCAAGAATATCAATGAAATCTCGACTTATCTTTGCTCTCTTGCTCCATACCTATGCTGAATTCTTATTATTATTTTCTGTTTATTTTAAATTAAGGCCTGACCAGAGTTGTGTTGGCAGATGGTCAGGAGGATCCATACATTTGGCGAGCGCGCTGGTGGTTATGCTGCGGAGCTGTGGAGGATGCTTCAAGTTCTTGGAGGTTTTGACATGCCCCTTTATTGTGGTCGCACCTGGGCGGTCAACGGTAGAGTCAGAGGCATGGCTACAACTATCACTATCTTCGCGAGGGAGCACGCGGGAGCAAGCCGGCCGTTCAACATCACGGTCTGAAGGGTTACCCTTTAGGCCGGGATTTAGGAGTCTGCATGTCTAGCCATGAGGAGGATTGGTCAGGCTTATGCTGGAGAGCTACGGGACACCGTGTTTCATCTGCACCCGTAGGAGGGAGGAGCTCCAGGAGGACAGCTTCATCTGGAGGGAGATGCGGCGGTCATGCACCTAGCGTGATTCGCAGCCGCCAGAGTGTGATGGACCGATGTCGCGAGCCAAATCCGTCTCACGCCACTTTGGAGGCAGTTGAGCTGACCCTTCAGGAGACCAGATCTTTCGCTTTTCAGCGGATTGGAGAGTTGGAGGACGCGCTCTACGCCGGACCGCCAGAGGTCGAGATGGAGCTCGACGAGGAGGACCCTGAGGAGTTGGTGCCCGAGCCGGAGGAGCCAGTTCTGAATCAGGAGGCTGAGCTTGAGGGGCAGGATTCCTCAGCGCCAGTAGCAGCGGAGGGGGGTGGTCACCAAGACCAATTCGCCCCGATGCTAGAGCACCCGCCGGTGTATGCTCCGGGGGAGCTGCAGCCGGGTTGGCTCGATGAGTGATCGAGTCTAGTCGGGTGTAGTGTCGAGACTCGAGTGTTTGAGTCGCGTCTTTTGTTTCAGAGTCACCATTTGGTGTGAGTCATTGTTGAGTCTTAATGCTTGTTTGTTGCTTGCTTTGTTTCGTAAGTGTCTAGTATGCGTTGCATTGCCCTTAGGCACTTGTGAGCAACCATACTACTTCACTAAAATTAATAAAGTTGCTAAATAATTTAAGTTACACCTGTTTCCCCTATATAAGTTCTTTTCTTGTCTGTGCTTTCTTCTTCTTTTCTTAACCTTGGAAGCTTTCAACAGATGGTGAGGACTCGTGGCAACGTTGGAGCTAGTGGAAGTGGTGCCAATCAGGCGGAAAACTAGAATGAGGAACCAATTCCTCAACCGCCGCAGGTTGATCTGCAGAATTTGGGAGCTTTTCTGGCTACCCAAACCCAACTCATGAACACAATGATGCAGACTATGCAGCAGATCTCCAACAAGCTGCTGCGAATGTTCAACCAGGGGGTAACCAGGGACCACACCCCTATTCCAGATTGTTAGAATTCATGAGGACTCATCCACCCACGTTCTCAGGGAATGCCAATCCATTGGAAGCAGATGACTGGTTGAGGACGATCGAAAGGAAACTACACATAACCCAGTGTGTAGGACAAGAGAGGGTACTCTATGCCTCTCATCAATTGGAAGGAACTGCTGCAGAATGGTCGGAAAACTTCTGTGCAGCACACGAAGCCCCACAAGGAATCACTTGGGAGGAATTCACCACAGCCTTCTGATGAAGACCCAACCTGCTGTTGAACAAAGGTGGCCCAATCTTTCACGGTACGACGACGATAGCTTCGTGACGCTCGCACTCGAACGGCAAAAGAGCCAAATCAAAAGCGAGACACTGGTCACACAAATTGCGATCAACACAAGAACGCGAATTGAGTGGAGGAATCGTATAGATTCAGTGGACAATCACAAGAACATGCCGTTCTTGACTTGCACCAACACTAACAAACCCAAGAACAGGAAGAACCTATCAAGAACACATGGTATTTGCACCACAAACAACCATGGCTTATGCTGTCAATTCCTGATCATCCAAAAGTCCGTCCCAGATGGAATACATAGGTATTTATACTAGGAACATCCCTCCTAGCTTAGGTGTGTAACTATACAAGAAACTAAAGGAGTTTTCTTGGGTAGATAAAAGGTTCAATGCCTTGGAAGTTGGACAGCAAGATATGATCTCCCGCAGCTTTTGACAGCCTGTGCAACTCCCACCAAAACAGTCATATCTCCCACCTTAGAAGTCCAAATGATGCACGGTTTGAAATGCTAGAAACTAGACTTCAATATATTTCCATCCATATAGCCCAAGGATATGTTACTTGTCGTGATTAGCAGCAGCAGCATGATCAAATGGATGGACAGATTTGAGTGAACCAGCCTTGCTCATGTAACTCTTCTTTACCTTCCATTCCAATGGATCGCTGTCAATAATTCTAACAAATATGGATCCAAATAGAATTCCTTTCTCAGGTGACATATTTCCAAAAGAAAGGGATATTACTCCTTGTGGATGCATGACCAAGTCACCTTTCTTCTCTCCAAGGTTTGCATTCCAATTCTCAGCCTGTAGCACATTATCAACACAACCTGCATCGGTCTTGTGACTCACTTGCACTTTAGCAGTAGCAAAACAAGTAATGTGATTATTTGTAGCCTTAGAATCATGAGACGATACAACAATAGAGGATATATCCGCATCATCCCCTCCCCCTTCAAGCGAAACCGTCCTCGGTTTCGAGTTGTTCTTGAAAACACTCTTTAGCTTAGTGAGGATGTCACAATGAATATCATTCCCACTTTTGGGCAGCAAAGAAACAAACACCCCTCGATGCATAAATGTATAGCGGTTAGTCCTCCCTTGGTGCGTAGCATTCCGGTCAAATTGCCATGGACGCCCCAAAAGAATTTGACTAGCATGCATTGCAACGACATCGCACTCCACCTTGTCTTCATATCCATCGATGGAAAATGGTACATGCACCTTATGGGTCACCTTGAGCTTACCAAAATTATGAAGCCACTTCATGTAATATGGCTTTGGGTGGCGCTGTGTGGTCAATTTCAAAGCATCAACCACATCCTTGCTAATCACATTGTTGTAGCTTCCTCCATCTATCACAAGCTTACACCGTTTTCCCTTGATCTTGCATTCGGTTTGGAAAATAGCACATCGCTGTCCCTTCTCCACAATTGGGGAACTATCACGATCCACCTTCTGAACCATCAAACATTGTCCATCTTTAGGGTCACAATGAACCACATCATCATGTTCTTCACCTCCCATATCTGATTTCTCACTTGCATCACTCTCTGAAACATACTTTCTATCGGTGGTAATCATTACTGCCTTTAAATTTGGGCATTCTTTCATCATGTGTCCCCTGCCCTTGCACTTGAAGCACTCAATATTCCGAGTTCTAGTGGTAGAGAAGGCACCAGAATCAGCTTTGGAATAATCCTTGCTTGCTGTCCCTACTACTCTTGATGCTTCTTTCGGAGATGATCCACTTGGTTTTGTTGACGCAACCGGCATAGATGAAGAACCACCTTCGCTAACTTGCTGTGACGAGCACCGCCAACCACTAGAAGTGACACGTCCATGATGCACAACAGATTTGTGTGCGTCTTTCAACCATAGTTCCAAGACGCTGCGCTTGATGAAGTAGCTCTTATGTACGGTATTGAATTGCATCAAATCAACACGGTTTCGCACATCCTCATTCAACCCTTCAAAGAACCTTGTCATGGTGGCATCCGCGGACTCACGAATAGCTGTACGGATCATGAGTATTTGCATTTCTTGATAGTACTCATCAACAGATTTATCACCTTGATATAGCCGCCTCAACTTTGTGTGCAGCTCGAGTGTAGTACGCTGGTACAAAGCGAGAACGCATGATTCTCTTCATCTCCTCCCAAGTATATGGACGCTCCCCTGCACGATTCAATTGATCCCACCAAATAATAGCATATTTGGTGAACTCAATGGAAGCAACACGAACCTTCTTTTCTTCGGAGTAGCGATGGTTGTCAAAAATTTGATTGACTCGCATCTCCCACTCCAAATATTCCTCCGGATCAGCACCCCCCTTGAAATCCGGTATGGTGATTCTTACACGACCAATACCATCCACCTCACGATCAATACCTCTCCTATGAATTCCTCCATGTCTAGCACCTTGATGGTCATTGCGATTATGTCGATTACGACGAAAATCAGATCGAGCTTTAGATATGTTGTCCTCCAAATTAGTTCCAAAGTCCCGTTCATCGCTGCCATGTGAGCTAGCACGTCGACCGCGAACATGTGCTTGCTGCCTCGGTGCGTCATCTGCTTGTTGTGGCAGTAGCATCTCTTCCAAACGGCGAAGATTGGCATTGACATCATTGAACCCATCTGTGATGCGGGTGTGCATCAAGTTCAGCTCACCACGAAGCTGATTCTCCCGCTCATGGTAGAAGACCGACACGGCCTCAAACTGAGCACGCATAGCAATGGGAAGATTGGGGTTAATTGGCAGCTCCTCCTCAAAAATTTCTTCATTTTCTCCAACGTGATGCTTTGCCCCCGACATTGTTGCAAGCAATCTGAAATCAGCCACAAGAATTCCTACGTATCGTGAGCAGCGAAAGCTCTGATACCAGATGATGAAGACCCAACCTGCTGTTGAACAAAGGTGGCCCAATCTTTAACGGTACGACGACGATAGCTTCGTGACGCTCGCACTCGAATGGCAAAAGAGCCAAATCAAAAGCGAGAAACTGGTCACACAAACTGCGATCAACAAAAGAACGCGAATTGAGTAGAGGAATCGTATAGATTCAGTAGACAATCACAAGAACATGCCGTTCTTGACTTGCACCAACACTAACAAACCCAAGAACGGGAAGAACTTATCAAGGACACATGGTATTTGCGCCACAAACAACCATGACTTATGCTGTCAATTCCTGATCATCCAAAAGTCTGTCCCAGATGCAATACATAGGTATTTATACTAGGAACATCCCTCCTAGCTTAGGTGTGAAACTATACAAGAAACTAAAGGAGTTTTCTTGGGTAGATAAAAGGTTCAATGCCTTGGAAGTTGGACAGTAAGATATGGTCTCGCGCAGCTTTTGACAGCCTGTGCAACTCCCACCAAAACAGTCATATCTCCCACCTTGGAAGTCCAAATGATGCACGGTTTGAAATGCTAGAAACTAGACTTCAATATCTTTCCATCCATATAGCCCAAGGATATGTTACTTGTCGTGATTAGCAGCAGCACCATCATGATCAAATGGATGGACAGATTTGAGTGAACCAGCCTTGCTCATGTAACTCTTCTTTACCTTCCATTCCAATGGATCGCTGTCAATAATTCTAACAAATATGGATCCAAATAGAATTCCTTTCTCAGGTGACATATTTCCAAAAGAAAGGGATATTACTCCTTGTGGATGCATGACCAAGTCACCTTTCTTCTCTCCAAGGTTTGCATTCCAATTCTCAGCCCGTAGCACATTATCAACACAACCTGCATCGGTTTTGTGACTCACTTGCACTTTAGCAGTAGCAAAACAAGTAATGTGATTATTTGTAGCCTTAGAATCATGAGACGATACAACAATAGATGATATATCCGCATCACCTTCCGTCAGTACCATGTACCAGAAGGTATTATGGATCTTAAGAAGGAAGAGTTCCGGAATCTTAAGCAGGGTGGCCAATCAGTGGCCGACTACCTGAACAAATTCACCCAATTGGCATGCTACGCACCAGAAGATGTAGCGACGGACAAGGCCAGACAATCCCGCTTTATGAAGGGATTGAACGCTGGGCTGCAGGTGGGACTGATCACCCACACGTTCCCGGACTTCCTGGAGCTAGTCAATAAGGATCTTATCCTGGAAGATAAACGCCGGGAGTTGGACGACAATCGAAAGCGCAGAATGGCACAACAAGGAGGTCGTCAGGGCTAGCAGAGGCAGAGGACGGCACCCCAACAGTTTGTTCGATACCAGCCCAGAGGCAGTGATAGGGCACCACCGCCGGCAAATCGTCCAGTGGGCCAGAATGTTCAAACTCCAGCCAGAACAGTGGTACAAGCCAGAGGAAATTCCCAGGCAGCGGGAAGACGTTGCTATCACTACAACGAACTGGGGCATTTTGTCAACAATTGCCCTAAGAAGGGAGGTGTCACCCCCGTTCGCTTTAACCTGGGGAACACACCCACAAGGACTCTAGCGCCGAATGTGAATCGTGGAGCAACGTCATCGGCCACTCCGTCTCAAGCAACCACGCGAGGCCGAGTCAACCACATCATCGCGGATGAGGTCCAGAATGCTACGGACGTTGTACTGGGTAAGTTCCTAGTAAACTTAGTACCAGCTACTGTTTTATTTCATTATGGAGCTTCACATTCATTTGTTTCCCGAGAGTTTGCTGTTCAAAATGATTTGGATATCGTGAATCTTAAATGTGTGCTTATAGTCCAATCCTCTGGATCAGAACTCCGATCCAAAGTAGGATGTTCTGGGGTAAGACTAATAATTAATGGAATAGAGTTCTTAGCGAACTTAATTATCCTAAACACCCAAACCCTGGATGTTATCCTGGGAATGGATTGGCTAACTAAGCATAAGGCAGTGTTGGACTGCGAACGAAGAGTCATATCAGTTGAGAGCCCGAATGGGAAGAGGATTGAATTTGAAGCAACAGCAGTGCGGGATGGACAGTTGATGGTCAACAACATGAAGACCGTCAGTCTAGAGGATGTATCGGTAGTCAACGAATATCCGGATGTTTTTTTGGAGGATTTACCTGGGATGCCGCCGGATAGGGATATCGAGTTCGTCATAGAACTTGTACCAGGGATAGCTCCCATAGCTAAGAGACCCTACCGGATGTCCACAGATGAGTTGGTAGAGATGAAGAAGCAGATTGAAGAGCTGTTGGAAGAAGGGTTTATAAGACCTAGTTCATCATCGTGGGGAGCACCAGTCCTGTTCGTCAAGAAGAAGGACGGGAGTTTTAGGATGTGTGTATACTATCGTGCACCCAATGATGTGACGATAAAGAATAAGTATCCGCTACCCAGAATTGATGACCTATTTGATCAGTCGAGAGGAGCAGGAGTCTTCTCCAAGATTGATCACCGATCGGGGAATCATCAGTTGAAGATCCGAGTAGAGGATATATCAAAGACTGCATTTTCATCGAGATATGGGCACTATGAGTTCACAGTTATGTCCTTTGGATTTAAACCAGCATATTTCATGAACTTAATGAATAAGGTTTTTATGGAATACCTGGATAAGTTCATGGTCGTGTTTATAGATGATATCCTTGTCTACTCCAAGACGAGGGAAGAGCACGCTGAACATTTAAGGCTAGTCCTTGAAAAGTTAAGGGAACAATAGTTGTTCGCTAAATTTAGCAAATGCGACTTTTGGAAGGATAAGGTTGAATTTCTTGGGTATATAATGACTGCTGAAGGAGTTGCAGTAGATCCAAGCAAAGTAGAAGCAGTATTGCATTGGGAGCCACTGAAGTCGGTAACCCAAATCCGTAGTTTCCTTGGAATGGTGGGATATTACCGTCGTTTCATTGAAGGATTCTCTACAATTGCAAGGCCCCTTACTGTAGGATCAAGGATAACCGACTAGAGGGGGGGTGAATAGGAGGTTTCTAAATTTTTCAATACAATTTAGGAAATACAAATGATGCTATCAAATTGAGATACAAAAGTGAAGAACACACTAAAATCTCTTGAAATTGCTTAAGATGGTATGTCAATACAAGTGAAGCAAATATACTTGAGAGCACAAGAGACAATGAAGAATATGGTATTAATGAAATGGATTTTCAACAAACAAAAGTACCAAACACAAATAAATAGGAGACAAGGAATTTAACCTGTGGTCTCGGAGACTTGCCGGTCTCCCCTACTCCACGTTGAGGTGACTTGAACCACGTCAAGCCGGCTCCACTCGCTTGAGCCTTCCTCGATCACTAGGGTAGTTCTTCCCCACTCCGGGTAGGCGAACTCCGGCCTTCACAACTTGCCAGGACTTCTCACAATCTCCGTTGAGAAGCTCACCGCGCACAATCGCCACCAAGCCGTCTAGGAGGCGGCAACCTCCAAGAGTAATAAACCTTGATGCTAGCTTGAGGTCAAATGTCGGTGTCTAAAGGCTCAAACACTAATTGCAACACCCAAACTTAATTCTCACTCTCACAAATAGAAATTGAATGCACACTAGAGTGGAGAACACTTGCTAGAGCTCAAATATCATCAATGAGGACCAAGTGTTGCTTTAGAATGCAGGTGGGGAGGTATTTATAGCCTCCACCAAACTTTCTAGCCGTTGGAGCTCGAATCTGTAGAAAATCTGTTTTTCCGGTGCTACCGCCCATGTAGGACCGGTGGCATCGGGCTCCGCTTCAACGGCTAGAAAAAGGCATTTAATGCGATTGCAGAGACCGTTATAGGGTTGGTGCTACCGCCTAACTAGGGCGGTAGCACCGGCTCCATTCTTTTCCTTGTTCAAAACACACTTCTCTGGAAATATAGCACGGCCGAGGTCCGGTGCTACCAAGGTCCGTAGCACCGCCGCAAGTCTTGTAGCACCGGATACCAAAAGATTAAGAAAAGTGCTTCTCGCAATTTTACACGGGTTAAGGTCGGTGCTACCAAGGTCCGTAGCACCGGCCATCTTGGGCGGTAGCACGGGCCACTAAATCACCCATAAACACACCCTCTGTGATTTTCACACAGTCAAGTCGGTGCTACCGTGATCCGGTAGCACCGGCTGCCTTGGCGGTAGCACCGCTACAAATCGCGCAAAAACCTCTTCTCTGGAATTTTCACACATTTGTTGAGCGGTGCTACATCATCCGTAGCACCATGTTTGCCATAGGCGTAGCACCGATTTCAGAGATTTGAATTATCTCAAGGTTTTCAAAGATGAAACTTGTCTAATATTGGGCAACTAATTTGAATATGCATATTGAGCCTTCAAACCCTTAAATGACATTAAGATAAGCGTCAAGATCCCTCTTAATAGTACGGCCCTAAATCTAGTAAACCGATCTTTCTTCCAGACTCCAAGATTGTCAAAGGACTAGAAAAGAGCCTTATAAATATACCTTTATATGATCTTGACATATTGCTTGATTGGCTTGAACCTTCCTTGGTATTTCCATGATCATTAATCTTGGAATCGACCTACTTTCAATATTCTCAACAAAAGCATTAGATCATATAGCAAAGTTGTCATTAATTATCAAAACCAAAACATATCGGGTGCCTAGATGCTTTCAATCTCCCCCTTTTTGGTAATTGATGACAACCCATAGTGATAGTTTGAAATGGTTTTTAGGTGAACAAAAGGGAATTCTTTCTTCAAGTGATTAGGAATCAATAAGTTTTCTTTGCCTTTCGAAGCAAGAAAGGAGTATAAAACATGATATATATTTTTAAAGAAATACTCCCCTTAGAATGTGCATGTTAATTGCAAGTAGATGATTTGTACATTTAAACAAAAATTTGACAGAGTTTTGTTTAATAATTGAGCCCGTGGATAAACAAATGAGGGTATTAAAACAACAATATGATATTGCAATATGCAAGAGCATGAGAATATTTTAAAGCAACCATAAGTATTACAAATATTTAACCACGACAAGTTCAAACAAACATACACAGCAACAAAAGTATCAACCAAAACAAACATAAGTTTCTAGTTTATCTTCTGTTCACTTTCACTTCTCCCCCTTTGGCATCAATTACAAAAAGATCGTCGAGAAGCTCAACAAGATGGAGGAGCCGGAGGAGGCGGAGTAGATGGAGGTGCACGAGATCCCGAGCGCTGATGGACAATAGGGAGCGATGAGCGAAGCTCGGAGATGGAGGAATCAATGGAATCCAGACGACCTCGGACCTCCTCAACCATCTGCCTAGACTGCGACTGCTGCTTCTCCAGCCGTGAGAAACCACTCATTATGTCATATCTCATGCTGGCTAGACTGCTCATGAGGTCAGCCCTCAAACTGTCCAAGAACTGATCATGAGAAATATGCTGAGATGGAGGGACCTTTGAGGCAGCTGGGATATCCTGATGTTGAGGCTGCTGGGATGAAGACTGATCCCGCTGACTGATGGTCTGAGGAGCAGCCTCACGGGGTCGGTATGGCTTGTGGACACCGCCACATCCTCCTCGAAATACAATCACTCTCTTGATTATCATCATAATGAATGGAGCAAAGTAGATTCTTTTACCTTTGTCACAAGCAGATGAAGCCATTTCTCTGATCATAAAATCCACCACATCAAACTTATTTCTGTTCATGATTTTAGCCAGAATATTCCAGGCATATCCTCTGATTTCATCATAGTTTCCGCTCATAGGATGGATTGTAACTCTAACAATTCTATTTATTAGACTGGCAGAAGGAAGCAGATGCGCCATTTTACCTGGACGCTTGACTGAAGCTGAAGGTTCATAGAACTCAAACTTTCTGGCGAGGGGAATGACTCTATCACTGCACTGGGATACCCTTGTGATGAATGCCACAAGCTTCCTCAATTTCACTCTTGGTATTTGTGTGCATCGCGGCATCCGTCATCCAAGTTATGCTCCCATGTGATTGAGAGACATGCAATGTAGCATAAAATTGTGCGATTAGATCTTCATTATAATCACACCTTTTACTAACTAAGTCCGATATCCCGCACCATGAAATAACTCGGGGACTCCAACAACAGAGGAATTTTTCTAATGTGCTCCAAGTTTATCCATTTGTGATCAACAAATTCCTTTTCTTTGTAAATCTCATAAAAACTTTTCTTTGAAATAAAGTTCGAATTTATCCTCGATGGCAGTCCTAGGCAACAAGTATTGATTTCTTTGTTCTCAAGGAGAAATATGTGTCACCTTTGATTGTCTTCAAATTTATCAAGGATCAAGTCATCAAGGTTTTCTTCTTCTTGGTCTCTTCTCCACTTTGAGATTTATCTATATCCATAGAGTCACTAGCTTCTTGATTTCGACACACATTGTTTGCCCTTGGATTTCTTGGAGTTGTCACCAGTTTCTTGCCTAACCTTCTGTCGGACTTCACGATGTTTTGAAGCTATTGGAATGTTGTCTTCACTGTCAGAGTCTTGAGGAAGAGGAGGAGGAGCTCGTCCTCTATTTGTAGCTACTTTAACGTAAGACTCGGAGCCACGAGTCTTAGGCATGATTACTGGATACAAAAGAGATATTCAAGGATTAAGATCAAAGGATATACCCCACACACTTAGAGTTTTGTAAAGAAAATTGCAATCTGTGAGCAGTTTATCTGCAAATCCGGTGCTACCGCCTATACAAACCCGGTAGCACCGGACCTTGGGCGGTGCTACCGCACAGGGACCGGTAGCACCGGCCAGATACAGTTTTGAGTAAAATTTGTTTGAATTCATGATTTAACTAATTTGATTCAGGAAAAGTCTACTAATAGCAAGAATATCCTTCATCAAATACATTTTAACCTCAAATTTTAAGAAATTTCCACACATTTTGCTGATTTTTCACAAAACCCTAAAAAGAGAGTAAGGATGATGCTAGGGCATAAAGAACCGATGAAATTTGAACAAAAGAAGGTACCTTTGAGAGAAGATCGAGTGAAGATCAAAAGGGTGGAGAGAAAACTTGATTTCTTCGGATTATTTTGAAGAAATTTGAGAGGGGAAACAAAAGGGATAACAGGAAGAGAGAGAAAAGAGAGAGAGCGGTGTGAAGAAGGAGGAGGGAACGGTTGCACCGCACTTGGCTTAACCCCCAGAACCCGATAAATCTGGTGCTATCATGTTTTTTCGGTAGCACGGTCTCGTGCTACCGCTCTTGTATGGCGGTGCTACGGAAAGGCACAAGACAGAGATGAATACCCAAAGAAATCAACATTTTCAATAAAACTTTGATATATATTTTATAAGACATACAATTGCATCCAAAATTTATAGAATCTCAAGTTTTATGGCTTAATTAAGATTCAATCTTATTTTTGAAACAAACAATATTGTTTGAGATTCAAGATGTAAGAATCATATGAAGAGCTCCCCCTCAACAAGTGAGTGCTATATTAAATAAAATTGAAAGATATTTAACAAAGCAACAACAGAATTAACCGATCAATCTTCAAGCGAGATTAAAGGAAAAACTCAAACCACATTGTAGATGTCTATGACATTTAATTCATTCCTCAATTTACAAAACTGGGCTTCATCTAAAGGCTTGGTTAAGATATCCGCTAATTGATCTTCGGTTCTAATGTGACTAATCACTATATCTCCTTTGCTAACATGATCTCTCAAGAAATGATGACGGATTTCTATATGTTTAGTTCTTGAGTGTTGGACCGGGTTGTTGGCTATTTTAACGGCACTTTCGTTATCACATAAAAGAGACACATTTTTAAAATCTATTCCATAATCCATTAAAGTTTGCCTCATCCATAATAATTGAGCACAACAACTACCGGCGGATATGTATTCGGCTTCGGCGGTGGATAGAGCTACGGAATTTTGTTTCTTGGAGAACCAAGAAATAAGGGATCTACCTAGGAATTGGCAATTTCCGGAGGTGCTTTTTCTATCCACTTTGCAACCCGCATAATCCGAGTCCGAATATCCAATTAAATCAAAACTAGCACCTTTAGGATACCATAACCCTATATTTGAGGAATGCTTTAAATATCTTAGGATTCTCTTAACCGCTACTAAATGACATTATTTAGGAGAAGCTTGAAAGCGAGCACACATGCACACACTAAACATAATATCGGGCCTAGATGCGGTGAGATAAAGTAGACTACCAATGATAGAGCGATAAAGTTTTGAGTCTACCAGTTTACCTTCCTTATTTAGATCAAGATGCCCGTTGGAAGCCATTGGAGTCTTGTGGGCTTCGAGTCCTCCATGCCAAATCTTTTTAGCAAGTCTTTCACATATTTGGTTTGACTCACGAAGGTCCCATTCTTGAGTTGCTTGATTTGAAGTCCAAGGAAGAAGCTTAATTCTCCAATCATTGACATCTCAAACTTCCTAGACATCATGTCACCAAATTCTTTGCAAAAGTCTTCGTTAGTAGAACCAAATATAATATCGTCAACATAGATTTGGCATACAAAGAATTCTTCATCAATAATCTTTGTAAAGAGTGTTGTATCAACCTTCCCAATTTTAACCCTTTAGAAAGTAGAAAATCTCTAAGTCGCTCATACCATGCTCTAGGAGCTTGTTTGAGACCATATAGCGCCTTAGAGAGTTTGTAAACATGGTTAGGATATTTGAGGCTTTCAAAACCGGGAGGTTGTTCAACAAATGTCAACTCGGAAATTTCTCCATTTAGAAAAGCACTCTTTACATCCATTTGAAATAATTTAATATCAAAACAAGATCAAAAGCAAGTAAGATTATAATGGCTTCTAATCTAGCCACGGGAGCAAAGGTTTCACCAAAATCCAAACCTTCAATTTGAGTAAATCCTTGAGCTACCAACCGGGCCTTATTTCTTACCACAATACCATTTTCATCTTGTTTGTTTCGGAATACCCACTTTGTACCTATTACATTGTGTTCCTTGGGCCTTTCCACTAAAGTCCAAACATCATTTTGGGCAAAGTTATTGAGTTCTTCATGCATTGAATTTGCCCAATCCGGATCATCTAGAGCTTCATCTATGTGAGTAGGTTCAAAAAAAGATACAAAGGAGTAATGTTTGCAACAAGAAGCGACGCGAGATCGAGTTTGAACACCCTTACTAACGTCACCCAATATTTTATCTATTGGATGATCTTTGGAGAGCCCATGATCTTAATTTTAAAATAAATTCATTTTGAGCCCTTTTTGCAAAGTTTTTAAAGATACCGGAGGTTTCGGATTTATCATCTAAAAAGAATACCCACATATACCTTGAAAAATCATCAACAATGACCAAACAATAAGAATTTCCTCCAATGCTCTTATAGGTTGTTGGGCCAAACAAATCCATATGTAAGAGCTCTAATGGTCTAGATGTGGACATGATACTTTTTGAAGGATGAGAACTAGCAACTTGTTTTCCGTCTTGACAAGCACTACAAAGTCTATTTTTCTCAAACTTCACATCTTTCAAGCCCACAACTAAATCATTTTTGAAAAGATTTTTGAGTTGGATCATCCCAACTTGAGCTAGTCTTCTGTGCCATAACCATCCTAGGGATGTCTTTTCAATTAAGCAAGTTTGAAGACATGACTCATTTGAGGTGAAATCAGCTAAATATATGTTTCCAAATCTAAAACCTTTGAACACTAAAGAATTATCATTTTCTTTAGAAATCACTACACCATTCTTAGAAAACATGCAAGAAAGACCTAGATCACAAATTTGAGCAACCGATAACAAATTAAAATTTAAGGTTTCTACCAAAGAAACATTTGAAATAGAAAGGTCATTTGAGATAGCGATTTTACCCAAACCCAATACCTTTCCTTTACTATTGTCACCAAATGTGATCTTGTTGTTTTGCCCATTTCCTACTTCAAAGGTGGTGAACATCTTCCGGTCACCGGTCATATGTTGAGTGCATCCACTATCCAACACCCAATACCGTCCGCCGGTCTTGTAGTTCACCTACAAAAGAGAATCAAGTTCTTTTAGGTACCCAAATTTGTTTGGGTCCTTGGAGGTTAGTAACCAAGGCTTTGGGCACCCAAATGGCATTCTTTTTACGGCCAAGTTTAGGAGTGCCAACAAACTTAGCAATTATTTTGCCAAAACTATCTTTCTTAAGAACATAACAAAAGTCATAAATGTTATTTTTAGTTGTTTTATCCAAAGTACAATTATTTGCTAGATGCCCTACCTCATGACATTTGTAACAAAACTTCCCATTTGATTTAACAAAACGAGGAGCTTTGTTATTAATCTTTTTGCCCTTCTTAGGAACATATCCTAGTCCTTCTTTATTGTAGGAGCATCTTTGGCCATTCAAGATTTTATTTAAAGTGTCTTTACCCTTGAAACATCTATCAAGACTTTTACTAAGTTTGTTTACTTGTTCCTTAAGTTCATTATTTTCTACTACTAGGTTTTCATGGCATGAAGTAGAACTAGAGCATGATATTGATGGCATATCAAATAAATCATCACAAGAGGTAGATATGCTAGTTTTTGATATACAACACGAATCTATTTCTAAGCAAGATATATCATCAATAATTTTGCAACTTATCCCGATATCATTTTGAGTCTTTGAATGGTCCTTAGCAAGAAGAGTCTCATTAGCTTCCATTAGCTCCTCATAAGAGTCTTTGAGAGAAAGATATTCTTTTCTCAAAGCTTTATGTTTAGACTTTTCTTTTCCAAGATACTCATTCAAGTCCTCAAGTATATCCATTAATTCATCATAGGAGGGTTCATCATCATTTGTGTTTACCTTAAAATCTCCTTTAGCCATAAGACATAAGGGAGTGACGAAAGGTGATGAGGTCTCCTCAATAGCAATTTCGGCAAGACCCTTCTTCTTTGGAGGTGTATCATCCTCGGAAGAGTTGGAGTCCGAATATTCTTCCTCGGAGTTCCATTCTCCAATGTGAGCCTCTCCCTTTCCATCTCTATTCAACTTCTTCAAGAGCTTCTTCTTCCCATGAAAGAACTTCTTCTTCGGAGGGGACTTGTTTTTGTCGTCCCTTTTCTTTGGACATTTCGAGGCAATATGTCCCTTCGCATCACATTCATAGCACCGAATATTGGCATACCGGTTGGTGCTAGAATATTGTCCCTTCTTGAATTTTTGAGGACCACTTGTGCTTGAGCGTCTCTTCATGAATTTTCTCATTCTTCTCACAAGAAGGGCTATTTCCTCCTCGGTGTCTTCGTCATCATCGGAGTCATTGATCATTTCATCACTTGACTCCGCCTTCGCCTTGAAAGCGATGTTCTTCTTCTTCGATGAGCTTTGCTCCAAAAGTTCTTCCTTGTCCTTCTTGTAAAGCTCATTGGTTATGAGATTTCCATGAAGTCCTGTTGGCGTCATTCTTGGCAATTCCGGTGAGTTGAGAAACAACGTCACCAAGGTCTCATATTTTTTCGGAAGAGCCCTAAGCATCTTACGAACAATGTCAAAATCGGTTAGTGATGCTCCAAGGCCCTTGAGCTCATTTACTATGTTGTTCAACCGTGAATACATCTCATTGATGTTTTCATGAGGCAACATAATAAAACTCTCATATTTGATTCGAAGCATATGCAATTTGGCTTCCTTGACCGAGGATGTCCCCTCATGAATTTCCGAGAGGGTTGTCCAAATCTCATGAGCGGTTTCAAGATTGCTCACTCGATTGAACTCATCCGCGTTCAAGGCTCCAAAAAGAGCATTCATAGCTTGAGCATTAAGATGAGTGTTTCGCTCCTCTTGGTCATTTGTGAGTGTGGGATTAACCCCCGGAGTGAAACCCTCAACTACAATTCTCCATATGCTTGGACTCATGGCCTTAAGATAAATGGTCATACGAATTTTCCAATAAGCATAATTTGTACCATCAAAAAATGGCGCCTTGACTATTAACACCCCATCGCTAGCCATCCTTACTCTCTAGGCGGTGAAGCCCCAAAAGAGAGTCCAAGCTCTGATACCACTTGTTGGATCAAGGATAACCGACTAGAGGGGGGGGTGAATAGGAGGTTTCTAAATTTTTCAATACAATTTTGGAAATACAAATGATGCTATCAAATTGAGATACAAAAGTGAAGAACACACTAAAATCTCTAGCAATTGCTTAAGATGGTATGTCAATACAAGTGAAGCAAATATACTTGAGAGCACAAGAGACAATGAAGAATATGGTATTAATGAAGTGGATTTTCAACAAACAAAAGTACAAAACACAAATAAATAGGAGACAAGGAATTTAACCCATGGTCTCGGAGACTTGCCGGTCTCCCCTACTCCACGTTGAGGTGACTTGAACCATGTCAAGCCGGCTCCACTCGCTTGAGCCTTCCTCGATCACTAGGGTAGTTCTTCCCCGCTCCGGGTAGGCGAACTCCGGCCTTCACAACTTGCCGGGACTTCTCACAATCTCCGTTGAGCAGCTCACCACGCACAATCGCCACCAAGCCGTCTAGGAGGCGGCAACCTCCGAGAGTAATAAACCTTGACGCTAGCTTGAGGTCAAATGTCGGTTTTTAAAGGTTCAAACACTAAATGCAACACCCAAACTTGATTCTCACTCTCGCAAATAGAAATTGAATGCTCACTAGAGTGGAGAACACTTGCTAGAGCTCAAATATCATCAATGAGGACCAAGGGTTGCTCTAGAATGCAGGTGGGGGGGGGGTATTTATAGCCTCCACCAAACATTCTAGCCGTTGGAGCTCGAATTTGCAGAAAATCTGTTTTTCCGGTGCTACCGCCCATGTAGGACCAGTAGCACCGGGCTCCACTTCAACGGCTAGAACAGTGCATTTAATGCACTTGCCAGAGACCGTTACAGTGGTTCGGTGCTACCGCCCAACTAGGGACGGTAGCACCGGGCTCCATTTCTTTTTCTTTGTTCAAAAACACACTTCTCTGAAAATATAGCACCGGGCTGAGGTCCGGTGCTACCGAAGGTCCGGTAGCACCGGCCACCAAGGCGCGTAGCACCGGATACCAAAAGCTTAAGAAAAGTGCTTCTCGGAATTTTTACACGGGTTAAGGTCCGTGCTACCAAGGTCCGTAGCACCGGCCATCTTGGGCGATAGCACCGCCACTAAATCACCCATAAACACACCCTTTGTGATTTTCACACCGGTCAAGTCCGGTGCTACCGTGATCCCGTAGCACCGGCTGCCATGGAGGTAGCACGGGCTACAAATCGCCCAAAACCTCTTCTCTCGAATTTTCACACCGCCGTTGAGCGGTGCTACCCTCATCCGTAGCACACCATGTTGCCATAAGCGAGCACCGATTTCAGAGATTTGAATTATGTCAAGGTTTTTCAAAGATGAAACTTGTCTAATATTTGGCAACTAATTTGAATATGCATATTGAGCCTTCAAACCCTTAAATGACATTAAGATAAGCGCAAGATCCCTCTTAATAGTACGACCCTAAATCTAGTAAACCGATCTTTCTTCCAAACTCCAAGATCGTCAAAGGACTAGAAAAGAGCCTTATAAATATACCTTTATATGATCTTGACATATTGCTTGATTGGCTTGAACCTTCCTTGGTATTTCCATGATCATTAATCTTGGAATCGACCTACTTTCAATATTCTCAACAAAAGCATTAGATCATATAGCAAAGTTGTCATTAATTATCAAAACCAAAACATATCGGGTGCCTAGATGCTTTCACTTACCCAATTTCTAAAGAAGGAAAAGAAATTCTTGTGGACATCAGAATGTGAAAAGAGTTTTCAGGAGTTGAAGAAGCGATTGACGTCAGCACCATTATTGGTCTTACCTGATGTTCATCAAAGCTTTGACATTTATTGTGATGCATCACGGCAAGGATTGGGGTGCGTATTGATGCAAAACAGAAAGGTAGTTGCATATGCATCGAGGTAATTGAGGCCACATGAGGAGAATTATGCGACCCATGATCTGGAATTGGCCGCCGTAGTGCATGCACTGAAGTTATGGTGTCACTATCTCATCGGAAATAGATGTGAAGTGTATACAGATCATAAGAGCCTTAAGTATATCTTCACGCAAGCTAACTTAAATATGAGGGAAAGGAGATGGCTAGAGTTGATTAAAGATTACAATGTTGGAATCCATTACCATCCTGGTAAAGCCAACATTGTGGCTGATGCCTTGAGTCGGAAGAGCCACAGTGTAAATGTATTGTTGGGAACAAGTCAGACTGAGTTGTGCAAGGAATTCCAGAAATTGGGGTTGGAAGTAGTACCAGAAGGATTTTTGGCAACTTTGGAGGTAAAACCTACCCTGGAGGACCAGATCAGAGAAGAACAAAAAGGTGACGATAAGATCAAAAGAATCAAGTCCAAGATGGATGAAGGCAAGGCCAAGGATTTCAAACTGGATGTGCAAGGCACCATGTGGTTTAAAGGACGCATCTGTGTGCCGAACAAAAAGGAACTGAAGCAGTTAATCTTGGAGGAAGCTCATGACTCCAAGTATTCAATCCATCTAGGAAGTGCCAAAATGTACCAAGACCTGAAGGAAAGATTTTGGTGGCCAAGCATGAAGCAGGAAGTTGCAGAGTATGTCGCATTATGTGACATATGTCAAAGAGTTAAAGCTATGCATCAAAGGCCAGCAGGATTATTGCAACCCCTAAAGATACCCGAATGGAAATGGGAAGAAATTGGTATGGATTTCATAACCGGTTTACCCAGAACTCAAGGAGGGTATGACTCCATATGGGTTATAGTGGATCGTTTAACTAAAGCTGCGCATTTCATACCGGTAAAGACCACTTATTCAGGAGATCAGTTAGCAGAATTATACATGGCAAGGATCGTTTATCTGCACGGAGTTTCGAAGAAAATAGTGTCTGACAGAGGTACTCAATTTACCTCAAGGTTTTGGGGTAAACTGCATGAGGCAATGTGAACTCGTCTAAATTTCAGTACAGCATACCATCCACAAACAGATGGTTAAACTGAGAGAGTTAACCAGATATTGGAAGATATGCTGAGTGCTTGTGCTTTAGCATATTCTACTTCTTGGGACAAGTGTTTGCCCTATGCTGAGTTCAGCTACAATAATAGTTATCAGGCAAGTTTACAGATGTCTCCATTTGAAGCTCTGTATGGCCGATCCTATCGAACACAGTTGAATTGGAATGAGACTGGTGAACGACATGTTTTTGGTCCGGATATACTTCAGAAAGCAGAAGAACAGATCACCATAATCAGGAAAAGACTGAAGATTGCTCAATCAAGGCAGAAGAGTTATGCTGACAATCGTCGCAGGGAATTGAGCTTTGAACCTGAAGATTTTGTGTATCTCAGAGTTACACCACTCAAAGGAGTCCGAAGATTCCATGCAAAAGGAAAGCTCGCACCCAGATACGTCGGACCATTCAAGATCCTGAATCGCAGAGGTGAAGTTGCGTACCAATTGGAGTTGCCGCAGTCACTGGTAGGAGTACATGATGTATTCTATGTGTCGCAATTGAACAAGTGTCTTCGGGTACCAGAAGAACAAACACCTTTGGAAGCAATCGAGCTACAACAAGATCTAACTTATAAGGAGCATCCGGTGAAGATTCTGGACACAATAGACAGAGAAACCAGGAACAAGTCAATGCGCTTTTACAAAAGTTTAAGCAAAGTCTTTCTGGAAATATTTTATTTGAGCTCCAAATGTCTCAAAATATTTTCTAGAATTTTTCTGGATTTTTTCGGGTATTTTTCCTATTTATTTCGGCTTTGTTTATTTATCGGATTTATTTTAAATCGAAAATATTTTTAAAAAACGCGAGGAATAGTACTGGGACAGCCCAGCACTGTGCTTAGCCCGGCCCAGCGCCAAACCCTAGCCGCCGCGCGTTCCAACCGTCAGATCAGAATCCAACGGTTGCCGTTGCGCCGCGTCGCCCGCGTATGTGCGCCATCGGATCGTCGCTGCGCGGACGTCCAGGATTGCGCTATGTTGATTGTCTTCGCGAGATCACCGGAGGGACATGGGCATTGATGCCCGTGAGTTTCGCCGGCGAGTTTCACGCACGTCGAGGCTCCTTTAAGTGCGTCGATAAGCGCATTCTGTAAAAAGGACTTCAAGCCGCTCATTTTGACTCCTTTCACGCTTGACGAGATGCTGTAGAGACCCTGTGCTAGCTCGCCGTAGTTGCTCTTGCGCGCCGTCGTCGTTTTTGCTTCGCCCCGCTGCCATCCGAGCCCTTCCGCCGTGCTCCGACCCTGTTTCGAATTCACCGAAGCGAGCCGTGTCGAGCCGTCAATTCTTCTCGCTGGAGTCGCCCTCTAGCGCCGCCGAACGTGTCGTCTTCCTCAGCGTCGGTAGCCTTCTCTTTTGCGCCGCCGTTCGATCTTCATCGTGCCGCTCCGGTGAGTCCACGTAGCCCCAAATCCTGTGCTAATCTGGCTTAAGTCGTAACCGTTAGATCTGATACGTGCGGTTTAGATTAGATTTGGCGTTTGATGCTTTAGATTAGATTTGAGCCGTTGGATCGTGTTTGAATGCGTGAGATAGTGCCACGTCGCTAGGGTGAACAGTAAACCGCTCGGGTACCATGGGCCGTTGGATTGGATCTGTACGGTGATCGTGGGTTCGAGCTGTGTCGTGTGAATTCGCACCGTTTAGATTTGATCGTGCGGCACGGATGATGCCGCACCCTCGCCAAATCGCATGCTGACGCGTGTGCGTGTTGACCGAGGCACGACCGAATCTCGGTCGTTGATTTCAAATGAGCCGTCGAGATTTCGCCGCGTGTCTTCGCCTAAGCCGAGGAGTCGCCGGGTCGGTGCGGGCGCTGACCGTTGGATTTGTGAGCGCCGTCGGATGCGCGACGCGTGTGACATGGAATTTGAAGCGTTTCGGGTGCCGCGGGAGATCTGACCGTTGATTTTCTTTGACGGTCATGATTGCGCCACGTGTTTGAGATCTGGCCGTCGGCTAGGATTTCTCGAGATGCTAACACGTGTTCATGCACGAATCTCAAGGCTAGTCGGGTGACGTCAGCAGTGACCTCAGCGCTGACATCAGCTGGTGGGGAGCCAGGCGCACTGTTTTGTGGACCGAGTCCACCGTGGACCAGAGCCGGGCAGTGGACCCAATCTATGGACCGAGGCGACGTGGCAGCATCAGGAAGCGCCACGTGTCAGATTACGTCATGCTGACGCAATAAATTGAGTTTTCAATAGAAAAATAAATTAATTAATTCGGGATTTTCTATTTTCTTATTTATATTTTATTTAAAACTTTGAAAGGCTATAATTTGTGCATTTTAACTCCGATTAAGGTGAATCCAGTCTCTAAAAATTTGTAAAATTGTGCCCCTTTTAATGGTGAATTTTTTTTTGAATTTTTGAGGTAATATAGTCTACTGTTTTGGTTATTTATTGCATATATAATTTTTACGCGTAGACACAAATTTGCAGGGAAGTTTCGAGGAAGAGTTCGTCGCTCAAGATCAAGCTTCGAAACACGACCAGCAACTATTTGAAGGCAAGTGAAACTTTGACCATTTTGATTAATTGTTGGATATAATATGATGCCATCACGGGAGGCTAGACCGTGATTAGACGCTTAGCCTTGCAACGGGTCATGTACGATCTTTCGGAAGAATGCCACAATACTGACTAATGAAATATTGAATGTATTTTGGAAATTGTGTGATGATGCTATGTGATGAAACTGAGGTACGGAGACCGGTGTGGCTCTGTACCGATGTTAAGTTATTATTGGCATATGTTGCACAATAATCAACTGGGTGAGAAAATGATTTAGATTGGGGCAATTGGCAGGAGGCTTAGTGCCATGTGGGCCTGTGTGGCAATGGGTTGATGAGTGTTGTGAGTCTGTGTGCCACATCGGGCTGTGTGCCACTGTTGAGTGATGAAAGTCTTGCCTTGGTCAGCTAAGGACTTCACCTTGCAAGTCTTTGAACTGAGTCATCCGTGCAACCACATGTCTGGTTTGGGACAGACCTGGTTGACTAGGGTTCCGATATCTTTCCTCTGAAACCTCGGGGTGAAAGTACACGGGGGTGTATTTGTGTGGGGGAGCGTACCTGTGCTACGACTTGGTGCCCATCCAACAGTGTTAGCTTGTTCTATACTTCGGCTCTGTGTGAGGGGAGTGTTAGCGAAGGCAATACCGGAGAATTTCATTGGTTAAGGAAGAGATTCCTGAAAGGCTTTGTTATGGGCAATCACCTATGTGGTGAGCAGCTGTATCTTGTGGGTTAAGTGTACAACCTCTGCAGAGTGTCAAATCTATTCGAATAGCCGTGTCCGTGGTATTGGACATTGCTCGGGGATTACAATCAAGGGTAAGATCTTCAAAAATAAAATGTGGAAAGGGTGGTTGTGTGCCAGTGTGAATAATAATCTAATTAAGGCTGTGTGCCAAGTTTACGGAGAAAAACTGTTTAAAGAACTTAGTACTATTATTAACTGTTTCACTGCTTTTAATCTAATTAAATTGTTAGTTTAAAAATGTTGTTTGATGCAAATCAGCCAAGTAAGCCAATTCTTTGGAATAAGTCTTGCATATAGTAATGGCAATGCATTATGTGCATTACTTGTTGAGTGCCTTGAGTACTGACCCCTCCTTGCCTATCAACCCAACATCAGTGGAGGAGTCTACGCCAGCATGGGAGGAGGAGTACATCGAAGAGCCGAACAATTAGGGGGCAAGCCCAGTCAGTTGCCTGTGGCAAGTTGATGGGACTCCACGAAGTTTAATTTCTTTCCGCTGTTACCTTTTATTACTCTGATAATGTAAGCCCTGCGTGGCTGATCTTATGTAAGGAGACCATAAGATCGTACAATTCAGTTTATATAAATGTTTGCACTATTTAATATGGTATCGTTGTGAATGTCTATGATGTTCAACCCTGTAAAGACTGTGTTTGCTAGCGTGATCCTGGACTAGCACAGAATACACAGAGGGTCCAGTTTCTCAGAATCGGGTCCCGACATGGTACAAGGCTGAAAGAGTATCGCCACCTCGGAAACCAATTCACAAGCCTAAACCAACTTTCTCCCAGTTATTGGAGAAATATGAAAGAAGAAACAATAGGTCACATTATCCTGAACGTCGTCCAGATAACATGTATTGGCCCGACAACCTCGATAAAGCTCACCAATGTTGCTCGTTTTGGCAGTTCAGTTGGGAGAGGGGGGACAGCTTTGCCGTCATCATACACCTGTCCGATGGAGCATTCCCCCCCCCCCAAGGTGTCTGGCAAAGATGGCCGGCTATAGATAGGATATCTGAGCCGACGCCGGGCCATTATGGGGAACAGGTCAACAGGTGATGGTCCACGAAAGGATTGCCAGGCCGACCTAGAGACAAAAACAACCAGATGAAGGGTCTAGTTCTACGGCTAAGGTCGATCTGGTAGGTGAGATATGGGAGCCAATTGAACCAAAGCCTAGGTGGTGTTCTTCAGGACTTAGCCGATCTCAACGTAGACGACTTTAGAGGTCAAGGACCGAAGAGAAGAGAGAGGTTGAGTAGGAAAAACAAAGGGATGAAGCCTTTAACGAGCTCTAGTCGATCAAGATTGCTAAACAAGAGTGGAGAAAATAGGAGCCGGTTGATGATGAATTCGACTCAACCGATGATTTAGATTCTCCTGTAATTCAAGATGACTTTCCACCTTCGATGGATATCAACATGGTGTTCACTCTAACGCCCAAGTTCAAAATAAATACTACATCGGCTAAAGAAACTTTTGCTCAGTTATACTTGGGTGCTCAAGATGCAATTTTTGAAAAACCTCAAGATGATCATCGGTATTTGAAGCCATTGTATTTGAAAGGTAATATTAATGGCAAGCCAATATCAAGGATGCTGGTTCATGGAGGTGCAATTGTCAATCTCATGCCCTACACTACATGCAAAAATCAGGGTAAGTTTGATGAAGATCTTATTAAAACTAATATGGTTTTGAATAACTTCACAGGTGATCTCACTGAAGCAAAAGGGGTCATGGTAATGAAGCTTACAATTGGTAGTAAAACTTTGCTGACTGCCTTTTTGTGGTTAACGCCAAGGGGAATTATAGTGTTCTATTAGGACAAGATTAGATTCATGCCAACTATTGCATCCCGTCGACCATGCATCAAATGCTCGTTTAGTCGAATGGGGGACGAAATTGAAGTGGCTCAAGCCAACACATCGGCTCATATAGGCATGGCCAGTTCAGACGTGAATCGGCAAAATGACAAAGCTGAGTGTATATCGGGTATAGCCCTAGACAATTGCGATTTTATTTGTATAAATAAGACTGGGCTCATTCCGATCAAAGTAAGGCTGAGCACACTTGATCAGACATGCGAAGTTTTGTGTCGTTGTAGTCCAAATCGGCAATAAAGGGTTTACAAGATATAATACAAAGCTATAAGAAAATAACGGATAGCTATGAGGTCATTGAAGAATTACAAGAAGTCGAGAAGTTAGGTCAGGGATTCATGTTGACTGATTTGTTGGATGAAGTCAATATAGGTGATGGTGATAGAAAAAAACCAACTTGTGTTAGTTCAAAATTATCAACAGGTTATAAATAAAAGTTGGTGAAGCTATTGAATTTTTTTGTAAATTGTTTTGCTTGGAAATATCAAGAGATGCCTAGTTTGAACCGACGGCTGATTGAACATCGCCTTCCTATAAAATCGGGTTATCGACTGTTTAAACAATCTCCTAGACGATTTAATGATGAGGCCATCACTACTATGGATACGTCCACACCTAGTTGGACCAACTCCAACACATCATCCATGGGCCAAGAAGATAGACCTATCAAATCCATCACGTTCTGAAATCCAATTCGGCCTCCAAATACCAGTCTGAAGTAAAATAAGCATAACTTTGGCATACAGAGTCCAATTGGAGAGTTCTTGTACTTGATTGAAAGATTACAGCAAGACCTTTCAAATGTATCAGGTCCCCAACCATAGATTCATCGTTGATCAGCCGGAATCATCGAAACAATAAGCTATATCACTGTTTTGGGCTGGTTTGGGCCTTGTAAGCGTGAGGGGGCACAAGCCCAAGTTGTGTGCGCCCCCCTGGCTGCACACAACCCTAGGACGATCCTCTCACGTCCCTCCCTCTCATAAAATCAGCATCCACCGCCTTAGAAACTTGGGTTTTGTTTACTTGTAGTTTTCCTTGGTGAAACTATTTGGTATTCTCTAGTTCGGCGAGATCAACAGCAATACTGTGCTTCGGAACCCCACATCAATATTTCAATTATATTTTCAATTTTAGGTTGCTTTTGCTTTGTTCTTGCTTGTTCTTCGATTGCTTGCAGGAATTGATCTTCGTGATCAGGTCAACCGGGTTTTGGCACAGTTGATAACAACTCGGAGTTTGGTTCATCGATTGCTTGGCGTCGGTCATATTTCGGTCGTAACCTGGATCGTGAGGGCCATCTCCTCTAATCGATAGCTATCCATCTCATCGAAAGATCGGGCTTCCGTTAAGCCTCATCACCGAGTTGTTATCAATCGTGCTAAAACCTGGTTAACTTGATCACGAAGATCAATTCCTACAAGCAAGAATAAAGAAAAATCAATCTAAAATTGCAAATATAATTGAAGTATTGATGTGGGGTTCTGAAGTACGGTATTGCTGTTTATCTCACCGAACAAGAGAATACCAAATAGTTTCACCAAGGAAAACTACAACTAAACAAAACCCAAGTTTCTAAGGTGGTGGCTACTGATTTTATGAGAGGGAGGGATGTGAGAGGGTCATCCTAGGGTTGTGTGCAACCAGGGGGGCACACAATTTGGGCTTGGGCCCCCTCATGCTTACAAGGCCTAAAACAGCCTAAAACAGTGATATAGCTTATTGTTTCGATGATTTCGGCTGATCCACGATGAATCTTGGGCTGGGACCAGATCAATTTGAAAGGTCTTGTTGTAAGCTTTTAATCAAGTATTAAGAACTCTCCAATTCGACTCTGTATGCCAAAGTTATGCTCATTTTACTTCAGACTGGTATTTGGAGGCCGAATTGGATTCCAGAATGTGATAGATTTGATAGCTCTATCTTCTTGGCCCATGGATGACGTGTTGGAGTTGGTCCAACTTGGTGTGGACGTATCCATTGCAGTGATGTCCTCATCATCCTCTCCTTCTTGAATTGGAGTTGTCCTCGACTCATGCTCACCTTTTAGCTCGTCTTTAGCACAAAACATTATCATATAGGTCTTGCATTTATTTAAATAAAATGGTAGCTCCGCCTCTTTATATATTTTAAAGATAAGAAAAACATTTAGAGGATTCACCTGATAATTATCCATATAGCTCAACACTTCTTTCCAGCATATAATGGCTTGATGAAAGCTACTACTCTTCGATGCTTCCTCCCCTCCTTGAAGGAAAACCGTCCTCGGTTTTGGACAAGCTGGAAAAGAAATAACCAACAAAAAGAACAACGTGTATGTATATATCGCATATTTCATTGTTCTTTTGGATTCGCGGAATGATATTTACATAACAACAAATGAGGAAATCAGTTTTAAGCAAAGCACATTTCCTCACAATTTTGCAACTCAATTTGTGGTTATAAGTGAAGCATGTAACATAAATATTAACAAGATTCAGTTTGCAACTTAATTTGCAAATATAAGTAAAGCACATATCTATCCCTGACCTTAGATAAAGAATACTCATGTTTTGTAAGCCTTGTTCAATAACATCGATGGGCAAAACTACAAGTTTTGGTAACAAGCATAGCTCATTCATATGACCAGATTGTAAACAAGCAATACCAAACCATTCCAACAACGGTGACACCATTTTAATGGGCTTCCACTCATCAACTACGACATGCTGATTTGTAATACAATTCAATGTTCTAAAAATTCGAACAATGTGGTAGCAAGCTTTGAGTGTCACACATATCAGGAAAATTTGATGGTGCCACAAATGAAATAAGCTGTAGCATGCAACTAGGATTGCCCAAAACAGCAAGCTTCAATTCAACAAGTTTATCACAAGTTGTGCATATTCTGTAAACAAGAAACATGCCATCTATGCCATAATCTCCAAATAAATTGAATTTAAAACAATAGGCATAGGTGCTAGATAAAGACTTAAGAGATGAAATTTCAGAAATCTTATCCATAGCACAATTCAAGCTAACAGGCTCATTCAACATGATATAGTACAAAACAGTGGCAGGGGATATTCTAGCTATCACTTCCTTATGCGTAATCAGTACCACATGATCAAAATTATATGCATGAAATTCATCATATGGTTCTACAATTGTGGCATAGGATGGTAACTCACTAGAATTAAGTACAGCGGGAATATACTCACAAATTTGCTACCTTTCTTGCTGTAAAATCAAATATGTACCATGGTCATTAGCATCCTCCTCAGAAGAAGTAGGTACCTCAAAACTTTCAATTGATAAGGCAGGGTTTTCAGCTTTTAGCTCCCCTTCTTCAGAAATAACCTGCATACCACATGGAACAGCAACAACAGAAATAACAGAAGTAGATTGGATTACGTTAGTACAATCATCCTCACATGTGCTATCCTCTACTTCACTCAAATTTTCTGGTATTCCTTTCGCATGCTCAGGGTGTTTGCTCTCATTAAGGTTTGGTGCAGTGCATGTAATAGGATTAGCATTTAACTCTGTAGGAACTTTGAAAGACCATGTAGAGGTCCATCCATGTTTGTGATGAGTATTTGACTTTATTTGAGCAAGGTGTGCTCAAGTTTGAGTTTGATTTGGATTGATTTTCAAAATGAAGCAATTTGAGTTGTCTCTGCCAGGAGTGCTAGTACCGGTCGTATGGACGTGGTAGTGATGAGTTGGATGGTTTATTGCACATCTTTGTGGGCATTGCTTTGTGAGGAGTTTCCTTGTCTTTGATGGTTGCAGGGCGACGGTGCTAGGTCATGGTGAGGCGAAGGATGACCGGGACTAGGCGAGGAGCGTCGGAGGTCCAGACGGTTGGGAGATCGTCGGAAGATGATCGGAGACGGAGTCCGGGCAAGTCAAGAAGACAAGGAAAGGAGTTGATGCTAGCTAGATGCCGCGTGGATCAATGAGGGCCGTCGGATTGAGGTCTAGTTGATAGGTTAGCGGGTTTAGGTAGTATGCTTTGAAAACCGTGCAAGAAAACCTGGTATTTGTGTGGGTTTTGGGTTAGCCCTTGCATGGCTGTGTGTGTGGGTTAATGCTAGCCCTTAGATGAGTGCTCTAGGGTTGAGGGACTCATCCAAGGGTGGTAGGTGGCCCAAGAGTAGTATAAATAGGGGTGAAGGGGTAGCCTCCTTCCCTTGAAGGTGTTGAGGTTTTTGATGCTCATTTGAGCTTTGCTCACATGAATGTGAGGCTTTGTAACCTCCCCTTCCAGAAATGAAAGTTTTATCCATCCACCTCTGAATTTATTTCGCGCATTTACATTATGTCTTTACTTTACGCAATTTAAATTCAGCATTTACTTTCCCGCAATTACATTCCCGCAATTTACCTTCAAGTAATTTGGATTTGCCTCCACTCCTTCTAAATGCTGCTGATCTTGGATGTTTTGAGTGTGTTCATATGGTTTTACATCTCTTTTGCACTCTTGGATTGAGTAGAGAACATTTTTTCTTTCAAGTTCCAACTTTGTTCAGAACTTGTTCTTCGCGCAGCAGTCAGTGTTTGATTTTTGTAAAACTATAGAAAAATACTTTTTGAGTGATTCTTGTTGGCGGAGGTACGGGACTCTGATATACACCTGCAGAAAAATTTTGGAGTTCACTTGTTGCACCGTTTGGGCGCCATGAGGTGAAAACCGAGCCCCAAACTTTCTGCTCGATGTTCTTGAGCATACTGTGTTCTTATGTTTTTCCTGTTTTTTCTGTAAGGCTTTTTGAGGACAAATTTGGTGGAGTTCTTCACGACTCCGATGCTTATAGGGAGAAAAATTCTCAGAATTTTGTGAGCTGCAGAAACCCACCAACCTCCTGGGCAAATTGAGGACAAGTTCTGGAAATTCTGCTTTTGCTTTTCTGAAAGTGACTTTTGTGATTTGAATTGATGTCCTTTCTAAAAGCAAGAGTTTGAATTGATTCCTCTTTATCTTAGACACTAGACAACCAGGATTGTGACTCAAAAATCCCCACATATTTTATGGTACTTATCCATGCAGGCTTGGGGTACACATAGTTGTCTAGTTTTTCGGGTTTTTCACAATTTCCTTTGAGCGATCTTGTCGAGGTTTTTGTTGGAGTATTTTGGGGAATTTTTATTTGCGACCATTCACCCCCTCTGCTCGCCATCTCGGTCCTTCAATTGGTATCGAGCCGTTCTCGCTCTTTCTAGATCTTGACCGGTCTCAAGAGCCATGGCGACGGACAAATATTCCACCAAGCCTCCCATCTTTAATGGAGTTGATTTTCCTTTTGGAAGTCCGGATGGAGTCATACATCATCGCCTGGCTACCCGATATGGCGTAAGGTGAAACTCCCGATGAGGTTCCTGGCGATGAAAATGTCACACCATCAATATGGTTGACGTTGAGGCGAATGCTAAGGCAAGGAACATTCTCATACTGTGGTCTTAGCCCATGTGAGTATGATAGATTTTCACCTTCGCTCCGCTCACGAGATTTGGGTAACCTCGATGCTTACCATGAGGGCTCTACTCAAATCAAGGCGTGAGGCAGACCAGTTCAAGCGTGAGTACAACAAGTTTGATCAACGCTACCGGTGAGAGTCTCGACGAGTGTTTTGGTCGGTTTACAAAGATTTTGAGCGACCTCCGAGCAGTTGGTTGCATATACCCTGACTCGGACAATGCTCGACATTTCTTGACCGCACTCGACCTTCGGGTTTGGGAGATGAAGGTGACCACCATCAAGGACACCACCGACTTATCGACTCTGACTCTTGATGGGCTTTATTCCCGCCTCAAGACTCATGAGATCGATGTCGTCTCTCGGAAGACGAAATCTCAGTCGATGGCTTTGGTCACCGATCCCATTGGATCTTCTTCTTCTGATCTTTCTATTGGTTTCTCTCTTTCCGCCCTTTGCGAGCTAAGCGATGACCAACTGGAAAAATTTCCAGAAAATGAGCTTGCTCTTCTCGCTCGCAAGTTTTCTCATGCATACAAGAGGGTGAGAGAGAGGAAGAGAGGTGGCATGATCACCGCTTGAGTGTGGTGGCCCCAACCACATTCGGCGAACTGTCCCAAAGCGGAGAAGGGCAAGAACGACGATGGCGGTTCGGGCAAGAACGACTACACCGATAAGAACCGCAACAAGAAGCCTCCGGTTCGTGAACCGCGCAAGACGAGAAGAAGTACCGCAACTTCTCCAAGAACAAGAAGCTCTTCCACCGCGTCCTCGCCGCGCTTGACGACATCAACCTCTCCGACACGGAGACATGGAGCGACGAGGGCGAGGATGATCCGCAAGAGAAGAAGGGCGACGATGACTTCTCCGGCATGTGCTTCATGGCCGACACCAACGACATCAGCGACTCCGAGCTCTACAGCGACTTGGATGTGGTACCCTCCTATGACCAGCTCAACGAAGCTTTCTGCAAATTAGGAAAATTTCATGCTAGAGCTAGAGCTAGGTGTATGGAGCTTGAGAAGGAAGTAGGTACCTTGACTCGGGAGTTAGCTTCACTTAGATCTTCTCCCTCCCGAGTCACTGATGATTGCTCTTTGTGTGATGCTATTCTTGTGGAGTTGGAGAACCTAAGGACCATACATGATAGTGTGCTTGCTGAACTTGATGGTCTTAGGTTGAAAAATGGTAGCACTAGTTCTATTGATGCTATTCCTATTGAGGCTAGTTTTCTTCATGCTCACTCCACTCCATCATGTGCTAATTGCCCTAAATTGCTTGCCGAAATTGATGCCATGAGCGAACACCTTAGAAAGCTTTCTGATAGAAATGATGAACTTGAATTGCATGCTTCTAAGAACCCAATACCATGTGAGGGTCAGAAGCAACTAAAACTTGACAATGATGCTTTGAATGTCAAGTGTGATCAACTTGCTAAGGATTTACTAGTTAAGTCACAAACTGGTTGCTTGCTGTGTGTTGGGGTTAAGGATGATGTGGATCAAATCCATGTCGAGCTTAAGAAGAAGTTAAAAGACCAAACCCTTAGGATTATAGATGCTCCTTGCGTTTCTTGTGAGGCCCTCAAGATTGAGGCAGCTGTGCTGAGGGAACAAAAGCACGTCGAGAGATCTTGTCTTTCTCGGTTCTTCTTCTTCCTCTCCTTCCCCTGTTCTTCTTGTGCTTCTTTCTTCCGAGATTGCCAGATCTTATGAGCACTCTCGAGAAGTTTGTTGGAGGCAAGAAGAAGCTCAATCTTATTCTACACCAATCCAAGATTAGTAGATTCAATCAAGGTCTAGGATTTGATCCTTGAGCACGCCAGACGCATCCTCCCACCATTGTGCGCGGCTCCAAGAGTGGTGAGATTGTGGTAGCTCCCTGAGTGAGCACCACCAAGTTTAGGTCCTTTGGGGTTGTCAATAGGACTTGACTGTAAGGGTGTTACTCCTATTGCTTCGCCTCTAGCAAGGCGGCACACATGCACCTTCCGTAAGAAGGATGGTCACCTAGTAGATTTCGCTCAGCGCGCCAAGATCACTCGGCGTGAACGTGTTGTCGCTCTTAGGGGTATCCGTGGTCATCCCTGCACTTTGAGTGCTCCTAAGACACACACCGCTTCTAGACAGTTAGAGAGTCGCCTGTGTTTGGGCAAAGGTCCGTGACTCGATTTTCATGCTAGTTCTTTGAGTTTTAGCCCTAGAGCTGTTCGTAGTCGTCTTCCGCTGCCTTCTTGATATTCCTTGTTTTTCCCATCGAGGTAGATATCGGCGGCGTGAGGTGTTTTCCCAGAGGAGATCCAGCACCTTCATCGGGATGGTCCGGCTTTTGCACCACGGTGTGCCAACCCAGTTTTGACTCCTAGATTATCTACCAGAGTTGCTCCTGATCGTGTGAGAGTTGAGCGTTAGAGAGACACTCGAGTCCGCCTTCTTCCGTGGTGGTACTGAGGTGTTGTATGGTTCAAGATTGGGTTCCTAAGTCTTCACTCTATCCCAAGATCGAGTCATCTTTCTCTTGTGTCTTGATCAGTTCGCTTGATGGGGAAGGGCGATGTTTGGATTGTTGACTCGGTTGTTCTCGCCATATGACCAGAGATTCTCGTTGGTTCTCTCTCTAGTCCGAGCCCCGGTGATGAGTTAATCACTTTGGGGATGCATCTTGTGTAGAGTCATTGCTAAAGGTACCATCTGCATTAACAAAAATTTCATTCTTAAAGATGTTGCCTTAGTAAGTAAGTCGCAATACAATCGCTCTCTGTTTCTCAGCTTATCGATGACTCTTTCGAGGTAAGTTTCAAGAGTAATGCCTGTAGAATTCTTGATTCATCAGGAGGGTTAGTTTGAGGGATTTCTAGATTTGGGAGAGTCTTTCGTGCTGATTTTTCTGCTTCTTCTGGAGACTCTCTTCGATGTTTGATTGCTTCTGAGTCCCGTGATCTCTCCTTCTGGCATAGGAGACTTGGTCACATTGGTTTTGATCATTTGACCCGAGTTAGCAGCCACGATCTCATTTGGGGTTTGCCCAAACTCAAGATGGTCAAAGACTTAGTTTGCTCTCCTTGCCGACATGGCAAGATGGTTACTGCTTCTCATCCTCCAGTCACCGTAGTGATGACTGATGCACCAGGACAGCTTTTACATATGGACACTATTGGTCCATCTAGAGTGCAGTCAGCAGGAGGGAAGTGGTATGTTCTTGTCATCATTGATGATTTTTCTAGATACTCTTGGGTATTCTTCATGGCCTCGAAGGATGAGACCTTTTCTCACTTGTGGGTTTGATCAAGAGGTTGTCTATTGAGCTCCTGTGTGCATTACGAGCTATACGCAGTGATAATGGCACGGAGTTCAGAATTCCTACTTTGAGAGTTTTTGTGTGGAGTCCGGTTTAGAGCATCGCTTTCTTCCCTATGCCCCTCAGCAGAATGGCGAGTGGAAAGGAAGAACAGGACCTCGGTTGAGATGGCCAGACGATGCTAGACGAGCACAAGACTCTAGGAAGTTTTGGGCTAAGGCTATAGCTACCGCTGCCATGTTTCTAATCGCTGTTTTTGAGAGCACATTTGCATCGCACTTCTTATGAGTTGAGGTATGGGCGAAAGCCCAGTGTGTCTCATTTTCGTTTTGGTTGTAAGTGTTTTATCTTGAAGTCCGTAACCTAGATAAGTTTGAGTCTCGCTCTTCCGATGGTATCTTTCTAGGTTACTCGACTTCTTCTCGTAGCTATAGGGTCCTGGAGCGTTGATGCGCATAGGATCATAGAGACTGTGATGTGACCTTTGATGAGGCTAGCCCAGAGCTAGACCTCATGTTTTGTGCTCTTCTTATCCCTCCGAGACCATCTTTGTAGAAGATGAGGATGATGGAGATGATGGTGTTCCACCGATCCAGTCCCTCTACACCGAGGTGCCTCCTGCTTCCTTTTCGCACCTCGTGGAGACCACCCTTGCCTTCCGACTCTCCTTCTTCAACGAGTGGCTCGCTCCTACCTCTTCTCGTGCATGAGGTAGAGGCCATACGCCTCGGTCCTCCCGTCATTGTAAGGACCCAATCCACCGATTCAACCCACCGTGTTTACCGCACTAGTCCTGTGATCAACGCTAGTGCACACAGCTTAACATTGGTACATATCACATCATACACAACGATAATAGAATAATAGTTCATTTATTGATATAACTAAAAGTATAACCTTATGACCAACTTACATTATTAAGCCACGCAGGGCAAGACTGAAAATATAACTAATGATTAAGCAATGAAAATAGAAAACGAGATAGCTCATCACTCACCACAGTGCAACCGACAAGGCTCGGACCCTAATGATTCGTGTCTTCCTCGACTTCATCTTCCAACACAGTGTAGATTCTCAACTGTTGATTATTGTTGTTTGGCAAGGGTGAGTACTTAAAGCACTCAACAAGTTGTGCATGTAATGCAATTCTATGTATCTATATGTAAGGCTTATTCCAATGGATAGGCTAGCATGGCTATTTTGCAATAAGCAGCATTTATGAACAAATACAATAAATAGATTGTAAAGAATGTAAAACAAATAGCAATAATAAATAACTTCAGATTTCTCAAGTAAACCAAGTTTCCAATCCTAAGTCAAATTTCATCTTCCATATGGCATTCCGCCATCCCAACCATGTTGTCCAATTAATTAAGCTAACCCTTAATCAGTAATTCCCGAGCATTGCTCAATACCGCGAGCACGGCTATCCGAATAGTTTCACACTGCAGAGGTTATGCACTTTACCCACGTGATACAACCAAACACCACCAAGGCGAGTGATTATAACAAAGCCTTTACAATGCTCGCTTAAACGGATACTACCCGCTAAGGTTTCAACACCGTGGACTGGTTACCACATCCGTGGCCCCCTCTTGCGCCATGTGAATTACTCCATAACTCGGGAACTCACACCGACCACGATAGTACCAAAATTAAGACATTGCAAATTACTCACTAGGTCGCCCATACTGCACATGTGGTTGCATGATTGACTCAGGTCAAAGGCTTGCAAGGTTAAGTCCTTAGTGTGATCAAGGCAAGACATCCACATACCATCTGCCCATCGGGCCCACCTTGGCCTCCTCGCCCCCTACCACTTGCCCCAATCTAAGTTATTATCACCCGTTGATTACTAGCACCACGTGCCATCAACAATTCAACATCGTTGCGTGACCTGACTCGCCACAACAACTCAATCTCATCTTGTGATTCCACATGACACACAAGTTCATATCATTGTTCCATATTCCATTAATCAAAATTAATTATCAATGATTCTGACACATGTGATGACGTGGCATGGCTATGCAACTAATAAGAACTAATCCTCCAATGTTTGATTATAATTATTAACCAACTATATTTAACCAATCTAGGGTGACAATGGATCATGGCATACAATGACAAGGTAGGGAGTAGATCAAATTGGTATAATAGCTAAGTCCCAATTTAATTTGAAACAATTGTACACTTGAAATAATATGCAATAGGGTAAAACAAATATAGCAATTTTATAAACATGGGTTCAACATGATCAAAGCACAACTTGCCTTGAATAGGTCCTGATCTGGTTCGGAACTTGCTCTTGAGTTGTCGGATCTTCCTCCAAGCGCCGCACAATTCAACGCCTACGCTGCATCAAGGAGAAAAGAAAATAAATACCAAAACAGAGAGCAAATGAACTCCAAAAATCAATTAAAATTCACCATTAAATAGATCTCAATTTTACAAATTTTTAGAAACTAGAATCACTCAAATCCGAGTTACGATGCAAAAGATATAGCCTTTTGATGTTTGAAATAAATATCAAATCGTAAAATCGAAATTGAATTTAACAGTTTTATTTTTATACTGAAAAATTGATTTATGACGTCAGCGTGACCTCATGATGACGTCATCATCACAGAATTTCCAATCGGATTATTTTTCCAATTGAAAATCCCTTTATGACGCAAGCATGACGTCACGAGATCTCGCCAATCACAAGTCGACACGCGTCTCGGCGATGAATCGAGTCCACGCGCAGCAGCGAGACCACGGTGAACTCGGTCCACGGCGCCAAAGACCCACGCCCGGCACATGTCGGCCCCGATTGGTCCACACGCGCGCGCGGAATCCCACCGCATGATCGCATCTAACGGCCACCGATCACAACCCTACGTGGCACGATCCCGCCCTTCACAAGATCCGACGGTCGTTACCTTTCCGGCCTTAGCGATGGCGGCACGCGCAGCTTCTTCACGGACTTGGAGACAAAGACCACCGTGGACGCGAAGGAAGGGTCTCCGCGATGCTTCGCTTCACGACGCGCCTCGTCACGGCTTAACACGCCGCGACCTTGGCGACGGCGGAGACTTCCTGACGGCGAGCTTCAAGCGGAAAAAGCGGCGAGGACTTCGCTAACTCCGACGAGCTCAGATGCGTTCTAGGGCTGCTTCGCGAAACGCCCGACCAAAAGACGCGCGCCGATCGCGAACCTCGGGTGCTACTTCTATTTATAGCCTCGACGCTCGAGCCCTACACGGCGGGAAGTCCGAGTCGTTACGGCGCGACTCCAAGTTCGTGATCGAGACGAAGAACGACGATGCGACGCGTGTCCCCGATCCGACGGCCAAGACAAGGGCGCACACGCCGCCTTCCCGATCGCTGGATCGCGCACGAACCGCCATCGATCTAGGTTTTCCCGCAGAGGTTCACGGGCGACCGGGCCGCGCCAAGCAGTTCGCGCCGCTGATCGGGCTCGCCCAACACTGCTCACCGACTTTTTTAAAGATTTCTTATTTAAAATAATTCCAGAAATTCATTTTATTTATTTTAAAGGATAAAACTATTAGGAAAAATCCAAGAAAAATCTCAAAAATACTTTGAGACATTCTGGACTCAAATAAAATATTTTTGGCAAAACTTTATTTGGACATTGCACAGATTTAAATAGATTTGAATAAAAGGCAATAAACTTGAAATAAGAATTAATCCAGAAAAATCCAAATAAATTCTAGAAAATCATAATTGCACTTTTAAGCAATAAAATAATATTTAAGCCAAATTTTTGGGATGTTACAAACCTCCCCCCCTTAATAGAATCTCGACCCGAGATTCAGGGCTAGCTAAAGAAAAGGTTCGGGAATTCTGACTTCAAATCTTCTTCTCGCTCCCAAGTGGCTTCATTTTCTAATGATTGCTCCATCAACTCGCAAAGCGAATAGACTGGTTTCGGTCTTGCGCCCATAACATCCAAAATTCGATCGTTGCTCTTTGTAAGTCAAATCTTCTTGCACTCTATTGCATCCAACGGGTTTGCTCATGGCACTCGAGACACTTCTTAAGTCGCGACACATGGAATACATCATGCACTCCTGCCAAGGACTGAGGCAATTCCAGCTGATAAGCTACCTCTCCTCGACGGCTCAGAATCTTGAACGGACCAACATACCTTGGTGCAAGCTTCCCTTTAACGTGAAATCTTTTAATGCCCTTAAGAGGGGTAACCCTGAGATACACATGATCTTCTGGTTCAAAACTCAAATCTCGACGACGGTTATCTGCGTAACTCTTCTGTCTTGACTGTGCTATCTTCAACCTCTCTCTGATCATTGCGACTTGACTTTCGGCTTCCTCGAGAATATCTGGCCCAAACACCAAACGTTCTACCGTTTCGTTCTAATTCAACGGAGTACGACAAGCACGTCCATACAATGCTTCAAATGGTGACATCTGCAAGCTAGCTTGATAGCTATTGTTGTAACTAAATTCCGCATATGGCAAACACTTATCCCACGATGTAGCATAAGATAAAGCACAGGCTCTCAACATATCCTCCAAAATCTGATTTACTCTTTCAGTCTGACCATCTGTCTGCGGGTGATATGTCAGACTAAAATTCAAAGTAGTTCCCATGGCTTCGCAACTTATTCCAAAATCTCGAGGTAAATTGGGTCCTCTGTCTCGACACAATCTTCTTGGGCACTCCATGCAAACATACAATCCTTGACATGTACAACTCGCTAAACGATCTCCGAGTAAGTGGTCTTTATCGATAAAATGGGCGACCTTGGTTAGACGATCCACAATAACCCAAATGGAATCGTGAACCTCTCCGAGTTTTAGGTAAACCGTGATAAAATCCATTCCGATTTCTCCCACTTCCATTCCGAATTTTCAATGGTCGCAAAGAAACCGGTGGTCTTTGATGCATGGCTTTTACCCTCGACATACGTCGTGATAAAGCAACATGTTCAGCTACTTCACGCTTCATATTAGGCCACCAAAATCTCTCTTTAAATCCTCGTACATCTTAGCACTTCTGGATGAATTGAGTACTTAGAATCATGAGCTTCCTCAAGAATCAATTGCTTTAGTTCCTTTATCCCAAGACACAAATTCGCCTTTGAAGAACATGGTTCCTTGCTCATCCAGAGTGAAATCTCCGGCTAGGCCTTTTTCCTTTTTAGCCTTAATCTTAGCAATTTTATCGTCCTCTTTCTGGCCTTCTCTAATCTGACCTTCCAGCGTTGGCTTTACTTCCAGTGCAGCTACCACTCCTTGCGGAACGACCTCCAACCTTAGTTTCTGAAGTTCCTTGCATAATTCTGGTTGATCCTCCATTGTTAGCATATTTGCGCTATGGCTCTTTCGACTCAGAGCATCTGCTACCATATTGGCCTTTCCGGGATGATAATGGATTCCCACATTATAATCCTTAATTAGCTCTAGCCACCTTCGCTGTCTCATATTCAGATTTGCTTGAGTGAATATGTATTTCAGGCTCTTATGGTCTGTATATATCTCACATCTATTTCCTATGAGGTAATGACGCCATATCTTTAAAGCATGCACTACGGCAGCTAACTCCAAATCATGCGTTGGATAATTCACTTCATGCGGTCTTAATTGTCTTGACGCATAAGCCACGACTTTGCCTTCTTGCATTAACACGCATCCCAAGCCTTGCTTTTAAGCATCGCAATAAATGTCAAATCCATTCTGCACATCTGGCAATACTAATACGGGAGCTGTTGTTAAACGCTTCTTTAATTCCATGAAACTTTTCTCGCACTCTATCGTCCATGCAAACTTCTTTTCTTTCTTCAACAACTGCGTAAGGGGTTTAGCAATTGTCGAGAATCCTTCTATGAACCGACGGTAATATCCCGCCATTCCCAGAAAACTACGGATCTGGGTAATGGACTTCGTTGCTCCTAATGCAACATCAAGGCCCATTTTGCTTGGGTCGACCGCCACTCCTTTAGTAGTCATTACATGACCAAGAAATTCTACTTTCTCCTTCCAAAATTCACACTTGCTAAACTTAGCATACAGCTGATGTTCTCGCAGCCTCTCTAAAACCATTCTGAGATGTTCTGCATGCTCTTCCTCTGTCTTCGAGTAAACCAAGGTATCGTCTATAAAGACTACAACGAACTTATCCAAATATTCCATGAAAACCTTATTCATCATGTTCATAAAATGTGCCGGGGCATTAGTCAATCCAAATGACATGACTGTGAACTCGTAATGTCCATAACGCGTAGAAAATGCGCCTTAGGCACATCCTCCGCCGATCTTCAATCGATGGTATCCCGAACGAAGATCTATCTTGAGAAAACTCCAGCTCCTCTTAATCGATCAAATAAGTCATCGATCCCGGGCAACGGATACTTATTCTTGATTGTTACTTCATTCAAAGGCACGATAATCGATGCACATTCTAAGACTTCCGCCCTTTTACTTAACAAACAAAACCGGGCTCCTACGGCGATGAACTTGGTCTAATGAAACCTTTCTTGCGCCTCAATCGCTTCTTCATTTCCACTAACTCGCCAAGAGGCATCCGATATGGTCTCTTTGATATCGGTGCTGTCCTCGGCGCTAACTCGATCACGAACTCTATATCACGGTCCGTGGCAATCCCGCAAATCTTCCGAAACACATCCGGTATTCTCTCGCCATCGCACATCTTCCATGTCGATGGCTTTCACGCCGTTGACCATTAATCGCCCATCACGAATGCGGTCGCTTGAAACTCTACTTTCTTGCCACTAGGGCCTTCCAAAGTCACGATCCTTCGCCACAATCCAAAACGGCCTTATGCTTAGACACCAATCCATTCCAAGGATGACGTCTAGGATTGCGATCTATCATGATAAGATTCGCTAGGAATTCTATCCCATCCATAAGCAACTTAGCTCCCAAACACCCAAGGCTAGATCTAAGCTCGATCCCGGGCTTGGACTAAGAGCACACACTTAAGATTCACCACTTGAAATCCATTCTTGGTTGCAAAACTTTGAGAAACAAACGAATGCGAAGCCCGTAATCAAACAAATCAGAAAGTGTAATCGAGTTGACCGTAAACTTACCCAAAGACGACGCCTCGTAGCCTCCCGAGCTCCATCGGCGGTGATGTGGTTGATCCTTCCACGCACCGTTGATTGCGGGTTGCTCCAGCTTGACTCGGCGCACGATTTCCTCCCGAGGTGGTGCTTTGGCGGTGTGGTTCCTGTTGAAACGAATCGGCGTAATGCCTCCCTTCGTGGACACCTATTAGAAAAGTGCCCGCTCATTGCATGTGTAGCATCTTTTCACCGCAGATCGTTGATTCCTCCCGTGCATTGTTGCCTGGCCGTGTCCGAAAGTTCGCTGGGTGGCGAGGTGCGTGGGTTGATGTCTTGTTCACGGCTGGCGGTTGGAACCTAGCAAATTGTTGTGGTGACATCCTCAAATGTAGATGGTTTGGACGTCCACCCTGATTAGTCATTAAGCGCTTACGGTTTTCACCCAGCTCTTTGCACTTGTCCTCTAGGATCAAAGCCTTATTCACTAGCTCCCAAAGTCCGAAAGTTATGGGTAATCACCCCACTGCATCCCGAATTCATCCCTTCATGAAACGAGATCGCTTAGCTTTATCTGTCGCTACGTCTTCAGGGGCATAGCGAGCTAAATGGGTAAACTTATTCAGGTACTCGGCCACTAGTTGGCCTCCTTGTTTTAGAGCCCTGAACTCTTCCTTCTTTAGGTCCATCATTCCCTCCGGGACATGATACTGGCGGAAAGCATTAGTAAACTCCTCCCAGGTGATCTCTTGTGGGGCTCCATGAGCGCACAAGAATTCTCCCACCATTCTGCGGCGGTTCCTTCCAATTGATGAGAGGCGAGAGCACCTTCTCATTGCCTTCACATTACGTGATGTGCAACTTCTTTTCAATAGTCCTAAGCCACCATCGGCTTCCAAAGGATTCACATTTCTCGAGAAGGTTGGTGGCCTAGTCCTCATAAAACTGATAGCTTTGAGTGAGGTCGGGTCCACCATGGTTGTTCGAGCTCTGTGGTTGTTGTTGTTGGTCGCTGCGTTGGTTATCTCTTTGATCCGCCGATCATAGTCGTGCATCGGTTGAGTCTGCGCGCAAGAAACGCTCCCAGATTCTACATGTCCACTTGGCGGTGGTTGAGGGCTGCCTCGTCGTTGGTGTTGTCGCTCGCGCGCATCCACTTCTCAAGCTCCGCTGTTCCTCGAGTATTCACCATCCGATGATTGCCTCTTAGGTTAGGGAAGGTAGATGTAGCATAGATAAGAAGTAAGAATTTCTAAAGCGGGAGATTGGTTATACCCAACTGAAATAATTCTTTATTATTCTTGGTATGGTCGCTTATTTAAGCCTACAAGCTTTGCAACACATAACGCACACTCAAGATTACAAAGAAGCAAACTAAACACGAAACCTTAACGCCAACTAAAAAGGAAAAGACTAACTTAAAGACGCGACTCACACTCGAGTCTCAACACGCTCCAAGGTCGACACTCACTCATCCACCACCACGGCCGAGGTCGATCCGCGCATACACCGACCGGATGAGCGGGCATAGGAGCGAATCTATCCCGATGACCTACCATCGGGTCCTCTGCAACCACGTGGTCCGCACTCCCTCCGCTCCCACTCTCACTCCTCGGGATCCTCCTCGACTCCTCACCGCTCCTGAACTCCTCGAGTCACATGCTCCAACTCGCCCTCGATCGCCTCCGTGGCCTCTCCCGGCTCGCTGATCATCCCGATGGTCAAGCACGGTCACTTCAAGCTCCCGCTCGCCACTGAGTGCCTCGCATACGATCTCCGGCTCCGGGTAGTCTCTCTCATATGATCCTCCCGGCAAGGGCGAACTCGCAAGGTGTACCGCGGTGGCACACTCGTTCTCCACGATCCGTCGGTGTCGGCATGCTTGAACGTCGGGTGAAGTCGAACATCGAGTCGTGAAGCTCGTCGGCGTAGTCGCGCAGACACGGCGAAGAGCAAGTCGAGCGACCTCCGAATTGCAACCTCGTATGAGAATCTTCCGCGAGATGTTGATTGGCCTGCTAGCTTCTTCGCTCTCCCGAGCGTAGATAATCGCCTTGCAAATAAATCCTCGGTGTACACCATTAATCGACCACCGCCTCCTCGGTAAAGCGGACGATAGAAGCCTCCAAGCCTCAAGTACTCCACAGCTCCATGGCGAGCCGCCGGTTGAATCCTCAAGGTCGGAACGATCGGCATCTCGCTCCACAAGAACTTTGAATAAGTTCTCCTCCGAAATGGCAAGTAAAACGGTAAATTCAGCAAAGGCGAGAAGTAGAGAATGAGATGAGTCGAGAGTGTCTTATTAGTCAAGTTTAGATTTTCTTTTAGAAAATAGTTTGGACACACACAAGACACCTCCATACTATCTAGGCCAAGACCTACAACAAGATGCTCGATACCACCTCTCAGAAGGACCCGAATCCACCGATTCAACCCACCGTGTTTACCGCACTAGTCCCGTGATCAACGCTAGTGCACACACTTAACATTGGTACATATCACATCATACACAACGATAATAGAATAATAGTTCATTTATTGATATAACTAAAAGTATAACCTTATGACCAACTTACATTATTAAGCCACGCAGGCAAGACCAAAATATAACTAATGATTAAGCAAATGGAAAATAGAAAACGAGATAGCTCATCAGTTCACCACAGCAACCGACAAGGCTCGGACCCTAATGACTCGTGTCTTCCCGACTTCATCTTCCAACACAGTGTAGATTCTCAACTGTTGATTATTGTTGTTTGGCAAGGGTGAGTACTTAAAGCACTCAACAAGTTGTGCATGTAATGCAATTCTATGTATCTATATGTAAGGCTTATTCCAATGGATAGGCTAGCATGGCTATTTTGCAATAAGCAAGATTTATGAACAAATACAATAAATAGATTGTAAAGAATGTAAAACAAATAGCAATAATAAATAACTTCAAGATTTTCAAGTAAACCAAGTTTCCAATCCTAAGTCAAATTTCATCTTCCATATGGCATTCCGCCATCCCAACCATGTTGTCCAATTAATTAAGCTAACCCTTAATCAGAATTCCGAGCATTGCTCAATACCATGAGCACGGCTATCCGAATAGTTTCACACTGCAGAGGTTATGCACTTTACCCACGTGATACAACCAAACACCACCAAGGCGAGTGATTATAACAAAGCCTTTACAATGCTCGCTTAACCGGATACTACCCGCTAAGGTTTCAACATCGTGGGACTGGTTACTACATCCAGGGCCCCTCTTGCGCCATGTGAATTACTCCATAACTCGGGAACTCACACCGACCACGATAGTACCAAAATTAAGACATTGCAAATTACTCACCTAGGTGGCCCATACGGACATGTGGTTGCATGATTGACTCAGGTCAAAGGCTTGCAAGGTTAAGTCCTTAGTGTGATCAAGGCAAGACATCCACATACCATCTGCCCATCGGGCCCACCTTGGCCTCCTCGCCCCCTACCACTTGCCCCAATCTAAGTTATTATCACCCAGTTGATTACCAAGCACCACGTGCCATCAACAATTCAACATCGCTATGACTGACTCGCCACAACAACTCAATCTCATCTTGTGATTCCACATGACACACAAGTTCATATCATTGTTCCATATTCCATTAATCAAAATTAATTATCAATGATTCTGACACATGTGATGACGTGGCATGGCTAAGCAACTAATAAGAACTAATCCTCCAATGTTTGATTATAATTATTAACCAACTATATTTAACCAATCTAGGGTGACAATGGATCGTGGCATACAATGACAAGGTAGGGAGTAGATCAAATTGATATAATAGCTAAGTCCCAATTTAATTTGAAACAATTGTACACTTGAAATAACATGCAATAGGGTAAAACAAATATAGCAATTTTATAAACATGGGTTCAACATGATCAAAGCACAACTTGCCTTGGAATAGGTCCTGATCTGGTTCTGGAACTTGCTCTTGAGTTGCTGGATCTTCCTCCGAAGCGTCGCACAATTCAACGTCTACGCGTACCGAAGGAGAAAAGAAAATAAATACCAAAACAGAGAGCAACTGAACTCCAAAAATCAATTAAAATTCACCATTAAATAGATCTCAATTTTACAAATTTTTAGAAACTGGAATCACTCAAATCCGAGTTACGATGCAAAAGATATAGCCTTTTGAAGTTTGAAATAAACATCAAATCGTAAAATCGAAATTGAATTTAACAGATTTATTTTTATACTGAAAAATCGATTTATGACGTCAGCGTGACCTCATGATGACGTCATCATCACAGAATTTCCAATCGGATTATTTTTCCAATTGACAATCCCTTTATGACGCAAGCATGACGTCAGCGAGACCTCGGGCCAATCACAAGTCGACACGCGTCTCTGCAGATGAATCGAGTCCACGGCAGTCAGCGAGACCACGGTGAACTCGGTCCACGGCGCCTCGGCACCCACGCCCGACACATGTCAGCTCCCGATTGGTCCACACGCGCGGCGGAATCCCACCGCACAGATCGCATCTAACGGCTACCGATCACAACCCTACGTGGCACGATCCTAGCCCTTCGCTGAAGATCCGACGGTCGTTACCTTCGAGCCTAGCGATGGCGGCACAGCAGCGCTTCTTCACGGACTTGGAGACGAAGACCACCGCGACGACGTATGAAGGGTCTCCGCGATGCTTCGCTTCACGGACGCGCCGCGTCACGGCTAACACGTGGCGACCTTGGCGACGGCGGAGACTTCCTGACGGCGAGCTTCTGCGGAAAACGCGGCGAGGACTTCGCTAACTCCGACGAGCTCAGATGCATTCTAGGTCGCTCGCGAAACGCCCGACTAAAAGACGCGCGCCGATCATGCGAACCTCGGGTGCTACCCTATTTATAGCCTCGACGCTCGAGCCCTACACGGCGGGAAGTCCGTAGTCGTTACGGCGGCGACTCGAAGTTCGTGATCGGAGACGAAGAACGACGATGCGACGCGTGTCCCCGATCCGACGGCCAAGACAAGGGCGCACACGCCGCCTTCCTCGATCGCTGGATCGCGCACGAACGCCATCGATCTAGGGTTTTCCGCAGAGGATCACGGCCGACCGGGCCGCGCCGGCAGTTCAGCGACAAAGGCCGGGCTCGCCCAACACTGCTCACCGATTTTTTAAAGATTTCTTATTTAAAATAATTCCAGAAATTCATTTTATTTATTTTAAAGGATAAAACTATTAGGAAAAATCCAAGAAAAATCTCAAAAATACTTTGAGACATTCTGGACTCAAATAAAATATTTTTGGCAAAACTTTATTTGGACTTTGCACAGATTTAAATAGATTTGAATAAAAGGCAATAAACTTGAAATAAGAATTAATTCAAATAAATCCAGAAAAATCCAAATAAATTCCAGAAAATCATAATTGCACTTTTAAGCAATAAAATAATATTTAAGCCAAATTTTTTGGATGTTACAGTCATATCCAGAAAGCTCATCCACCTGATCAGATCATTGGTGATCTGTTTGAGCGGGTCACTCGCTCAAAATCAGGTTTGTTCAGTTTCTGCCTCCACTCTGCCTTTGTTGCCTCCTTTGAGCCGAAGGATGTTTCTCATGCATTATCCGATGAATCGTGGATTAATGCTATGCATGAGGAACTTGAGAACTTTGAGAGGAACAAGGTATGGCAGCTTGTCGAGCCCCCATCTGGTCATAATGTCATTGGGACCAAGTGGGTGTTCAAAAACAAGCAGAGTGAGGATGGGGTTGTCATTCGCAACAAGGCTAGGCTAGTTGCACAGGGCTTTTCTCAAAGTTGAGGGTCTTGACTTTGAGGAGACCTTGCCCCGTAGCTAGACTAGAGGCTATTAGGATCCCGCTTGCATTCTCTGCATCCTGTGGCTTCAAGCTCTATCAAATAGATGTCAAGAGTGCATTCCTCAATGGCTATATTGAGGAAGAGGTTTATGTCAAACAACCTCCAGGATTCGAGAACCCCAAGTTTCTGAGTCATGTATACAAGCTCTCCAAAGCTTTGTGTGGACTCAAGCAGGCCCCGAGAGCATGGTTTGAGAGGCTCAAGTCTTATCTTCTCAGACATGACTTCAAAATGGGCATAGTAGACAAAACTCTGTTCATCAGACATCATGAGTCTAATTTTCTTCTTGTCTAGATTTATGTGGACGATATCATTTTTGGTGGCTCGTCTCATTCGCTTGTGTCTCAGTTTTCTGAGGTGATGAGCACAGAGTTTGCGATGAGTATGATGGGCGAGTTGAGCTACTTTCTTGGCTTCCAAATCAAGCAGACTCGGGAGGGTACTTTCTTGCATCAAGGCAAATATACCGTGACCTCCCGAGGCGCTTGACATGTCCGATGGGAAGCCGTGATGACTCCCATGGCCACAACTTCGTCCTCGAGCCCGATGAGGATGGTGAGCTCACGATCAAATGGAGTTTCGAGCATGATCGGCTCCTCTTGTACCTCACCGCTTCGAGGCCGACATACATTTTGTGTGTGTCCGTGCGCCGATTTCAAGCTTCTCCTCACGCTCTCACCGCCAAAGCGGTCAAGCACATCTTCAGTACCTTTGTGCTACCACCGATTATGGTATTTGGTACTCTTCGCCTTCTTGTCTATCTCTTAGAGCCTTTTCCGATGCCGACTTTGTCGGGTCAGAGGGTAGATAGGAAGAGCACTTCGCACTTGCCAATTCATTGGCACTTCTCTTGTTTCTTGGTCATTTAGGAAGCAACTGGGTTGCAAAGTCCACCGAGGCCGAGTATGTTGTCGCACCGATTGTCGAGCTGTGCTCGATGAGATCGACCTTACGGGACTATGGGTTAGAGATAAAGAGTGTGCCACTTTTCTCGTGACAACACTTCAGCTATTTGCATTGCTAAAAACCCAAAGGCAACATTCCCTGACCAAGCACATTGATATTAGATATCACTTCCTTAGAGACCATGTGGAGAAGGGAGATATCGCGCTTCAGTTCAGAGAGTGACCTTCAGTTAGCCGATATCTTCACCAAGCCTTTGGATAGCTCCAGATTTGTTGCCTTGAGGAGTGAGCTTGGAGTCGTGAGCCCTTACGGCCTTTCGTGAGGGGGAGCTGGTTTGTATATTATGTATTATATGTTTTCTTCCAGCTTAGCTTTTCTTTTCTTTGTGTTTCTTTTGGGTGACTTTGGGCTTGTTTTCTTGAGTTGAGTTCACTCACTTAGACTTCTGGCATGCCTTCCATGGACCTCTTATCTTGTGCTTTAGGTTGCTATCATGCGTGATTAGGTGTTCTCTCTCTCTCTAGGTTGAGTTCCTCACATTCTTATAAGTCTAGTGTATTGGGCCTCCTGGTAGACAGGTCAGTGTGCACTCCTTAGTTGGGATCTAGAGTCGCCTTCCTATGTCACCACTGGGAAGATAAGAGCGGTCCGAGCCATAGTGTGTCTCTTCTATCTTATCTATGCTCAATAGCCATCCAGCTTTTGCGTTTCTCGACTTCTTCTCCTCATTCTGCTTTTTCCGTTGTTATTGAGTTCATTCGGTTTTCTTTATGCCTAATCTTGATAATAACTCAACTTTAACCAGATTTGAGCTTAAAATTGATTCATTTGTTGAGGGGGAGTTTGGGAATCTGTTCATGCATTGCATTTAGACTGCATTTTCTGTTTTATGAGCTTTGTCTATTATGCAATTGATTTCTTCTTCATGCTATACACCATGCTACATCATTTGAAGAAAATCACTAGCTTAGGTATGTCCAAGTTCATTTAACTTGCTAAGCTTAAAAATGAAATAAGCCTTAAATGAAAAACTTGATGAAACTTGTTGCTTTTACTTGCTAGGTTTCTTCTCTAGAGGTTTGTGCCATAATTTGAGAAATTTTGGAGTTCTCTAGAGTCACTATAGCAACTTGGGTGAAACTAGTTTGATCCATGCTAGAGTCCTTCAATTGCTCATGAATCATTGTGCTAAAAATGAAAATTAAACAAAATTGACTCTTCTTGTGCACATACGACTCTACACCTTGCATTCACAAGACCGCTTCCCATTGCACTTGGGATGAACTTGGAATACATCGTGTTTGACCTAGACCATCCTCTTAAGAGTTCATCTTGAGATGGTCGCATACGGCTTGAGTCAATTGGTTGTCAAAAGAAAATGCAAATAAGTTAAAAACAAAGACATATGTGGGTAAAGAATGCAAATAATGTCAAACATTTGCACCCCGCTATGTCTTGTATGATGATAAATCAAAATTTGCATTAAGTGATAAATGAGCCCAAGGACCTTGTATGCTCTTCTAGATTCCCAAAGTGTTGAGTAGGTTGAACTCTAGGTTTTTCTTTTGATCCTTAGAGTGGCTATTCTTCTATTTTTGAAACTAAAGCTAAGTGTTGCACTTGTCTAATCTTGCTAAAATGAAATATTCAAAACTAAGCTCGATTTGCACTTGGACATGTCTTAGTTTAGTCATCTTCTCAAATTGACAAGCTTGGTGTAATATCCTTCCATTTTGATCAATTGGATAATCTTCAAAGCTCTTTCGATTGCATTTCATGCATACATAAAAAAATTGATGCCTATATTGCCAAAAGGGGGAGAAAACGTAGAAAAGGCATCACTAAAATGATAAAAATGTGAATGCTTATTTGGTTATTATGAACTTTGTAAAACTATGCTACTACTCGTTGGATCATAATCTCATAATCACATTTGACATGTTTAGTTGGATTTTAGAGTTTTTGTTGAAAACTTGTAAAATCTGAATTCCTCTTCACAACTTGGTCATGGTTCTAATTTCTATCTTTGGACCAAGTTTGACTTTGCAACTAAAAATTGCTTTCTTCTTCATTTTCTTCAAACTCAAATTTATGCCTTTTGTGTGGTTTGTCAATATACTCATCAAGGGGGAGATTGAAGGACCATGTGGAGGTCCATCCATGTTTGTGATGAGTATTTGACTTTATTTGAGCAAGGTGTGCTCAAGTTTGAGTTTGATTTGGATTGATTTTCAAAATGAAGCAATTTGAGTTGTCTCTGCCAGAGTGGCGCAGACTGGTCGATGGACGCTGTAGTGATGAGTTGGATGGTTTATTGCACATCTTTGTGGGCATTGCTATGTGAGGAGTTTCCTTGTCTTTGATGGTTGCAGGCGACGGTGCTAGGTCATGGTGAGGCGAAGGATGACCGGACTAGGCGAGGAGCGCCTGAGGTCCAGACGGTTGGGAGATCGCGAAGATGATCGGAGACGGAGTCCGGCAAGTCAAGAAGACAAGGAAAGGAGTTGATGCTAGCTAGATGCCGCGTGGATCAATGAGGGCCGTCGGATTGAGGTCTAGTTGATAGGTTAGCGGGTCTAGGTAGTATGCTTTGAAAACTGCAAGAAAACCCGGTATGTGTGTGGGTTTTGGGTTAGCCCTTGCATGGCTGTGTGTGTGGGTTAATCCTAGCCCTTAGATGAGTGCTCTAGGGTTGAGGGACTCATCCAAGGGTGGTAGGTGGCCCAAGAGTAGTATAAATAGGGGTGAAGGGTAGCCTCCTTCCCTTGAAGGTGTTGAGGTTTTGATGCTCATTTGAGCTTTGCCCACATGAATGTGAGGCTTTGTAACCTCCCTTCCAGAAATGAAAGTTTTATCCATCCACCTCTGAATTTATTTTATGATTTACATTATGTCTTTACTTTACGAATTTAAATTCAGCATTTACTTTCCCGCAATTACATTCCCACAATTTACCTTCAAGTAATTTGGATTTGCCTCCCCTCCTTCTAAATGCTGCTGATCTTGGATGTTTTGAGTGTGTTCATATGGTTTTACATCTCTTTTGCACTCTTGGATTGAGTAGAGAACATCTTTTCTTTTAAGTTCCAACTTTGTTCAAAACTTGTTCTTCGCGCAGCAGTCAGTGTTTCATATTTGTAAAAATATAGAAAAATACGTTTTGAGTGATTCTTGTTGGAGGAGGTGTGGGACTCTGATATACACCTGCAGAAAAATTTTGGAGTACACTTCTTGCACCGTTTGGGCGCCATGAGGTGAAAACCGAGCCCTAAACTTTCTGCTCGAAGTTCTTGAACATACTGTGTTCTTAGATTTTTCCTGTTTTTTCTGTAAGGCTTTTTGAGGATAAATTTGGTGGGGTTCTTCATGACTCCGATGCTCATAGGGAGAAAAATTCTCAGAATTTTGTGAGCTGCAGAAACCCACCAACCTCCTGTGCAAATTGAGGACAAGTTCTGGAAATTCTGCTTTTGCTTTTCTGAAAGTGACTTTTGTGATTTGAATTGATGTCCTTTCTAAAAGCAAGAGTTTGAATTGATTCCTCTTTATCTTAGACACTAGACAACCAGGATTGTGACTCAAAAATCCCCACATATTTTATGGTACTTATCCATGCAAGCTTGGGGTACCATAGTTGTCTAGTTTTTTGGGTTTTTCACAATTTCCTTTGAGCGATCTTGTCGAGGTTTTTGTTGGAGTATTTTGGGGGAATTTTTATTTGTGACCATTCACCCCCCCTCTGTTCGCCATCTCGGTCCTTCAAACTTGAACTGTGGTTGATTGTCTTCTCTGTATTTTTCTTTCAACTTTACGTGAAAGATTAATCAAGCATAACATAGGATTGAATTCTTTACAAGATATCATGGTCTGAATATCAAAATCTAGTCCACAATAAAAGCTATTCATCCTAGTCTTTTCGGTCTCTTCTATCCCACAACGCAAAGATCTACACTGAAATTCTTGGTTGTACTTGTCCATAGTTTTACTACCTTGTGTAGACGTTGCAATTCATTCCGTAATTGGCGAGCAATATATGAAGGAACAAATCTAGCTCTCATAATTTTCTTCAATTTAATCCATGTGCTAGGGATGTCCTGATTTTTACGCATATAATTATTCCACCAATGGGCAGCAAAATCAGTAAATCCACTAGTAACAACCCTAACCTTATCATGCTTAGGAATTCCATTTTTATCAAATGATTGTACTACAGCTAATTCCCAAGTAAGATAACCTTCAGGATCATATTTATGAATACAAATGGGTATGGTGAACTTATTTTTGTTACGTGTGCTATGTCGTCGTACCTCCCGTGGTGGTGAATGTTGTGCTCGTACGTTCTTCTTATCTCGGAGTGTGAACTACCTCTTCTCCTAGGATGCTGTTGGCCCAAGCACTACGACATTGAGAACCTGCCATTGTTAGTGAAGACAAGAAATAAATCATAAATATATGTTCCTATCAAGTACTAGGATCTGGTAATTCAAAGTCTCTCACACTCAAGCTTTTACCAAGTTCTTACCAATTCTTAAAATGCAAATAGGTGGTAACCGGCGACTGGTTAGTGATAAACACACTCAAGCTTGGCAAAGCGATTGCAAGGAGAATAGTACCTATTTGGCTAGTAGAAGGTAGAGCTTAGACAGGCAATATTTTTTTCGTATGCAATCTGATAATTCTAGTTATTGTAATGATAAGTAATGATCCAAACTAGAATTCACAAGCCCTAGTTGCCGATCTCAAAGATATAAGCAAATTTCAAGACAACACACACGCAAAGATGATGGAACTTAATGCAACCAATGTAATGAGCTAAATAAGAATAATTTCAGCACCAAAGCTCGTGTTGCATAAGTTATGGAGAGACGCTAGCTAATTGCTTCAGAAAAGGTAAAAGGGCACAAGATTGCTCACTAATTAATAAAATTGCACAATCTGAAAATAATGAACAAAAATTAGGGTTTTGCTCAATGTAGTGCTGCCGGCCACTATTCTATTTTCTTTTCTTCTTCTTTTTTTGCTCTTTTTTGGCTCTTTCTTTCTCTTTTCTTTCTTTGAGTGACTTTCGGCCAACACTAGTATGAACAAAGTTTTGGAATCCCCAACTCGATGTCACAAGATAGTATGATATGATAATTCTAGGTTATGCAATGTATCAAGTAGAGAAGCCCCAAGCAATATGAAATAGCTAATCTCAATTGGGATCAAAGTATTCGCAAAGGATGAATTGGTTCCCAAAGGTATGTGTACTGATATTTTTTGGGGTTTTATGGATTGTGGATGCTACTGGATTCAACCAACTCAAAGGAACAAAGCTAGAACATAAATTAAAGCAAGATACCCAAATTCAATGTTTCTAGGGCAGCATAATTGTCGCCTAGATTAAAGCTTGAAAACAACCGAATTTGGATGGTTCACTATGGAAATAATTGAAGCTTATGTCCTCAGCTTTCAAAAGAGTAAAAGAACATACAATTTGGAGCTCGGGTGTGAAAGCTATAACTCAAAAACCAAACACCACAGAATAGACCCAATTTTAGTCTACGATACTGATTCTGAATCCGACTTAAATTCGGTTTAAAAGAGTCTGAATCACAAAGGACACCGAAAAACGTTTTTGTAGGGGACTCTTCAAGGATTCAGGAAAGTACAAAAACATCTCAATCAGAGTTCGGACGTGAGAATTATGATCAAAATACCGAACCGATTTGGATTGGAAGTACAACTTGCTTCACTAATTTGACGTCCAGATTAATCTAACTTATATATTGAATTAGAATCCGTGCCCAACTAGGTTTTTGGAGATCTCATCCCTAGGTTTCAAGAAAGTGTAAGAACACAAGAATCCAAGCTCGTATGAGAAAGTAATGAACAAAACAATGTACTGGACAGATTGAAATAAAAGCTAAGTGAAGGAAGAACGATCAGCAACTAAAACAAAGACTCTAATGGATCAAAACCTAACAAAACTCAGTAAAATACTAGATTGAATCTAAAGGTTGAATTTTTGTGGAGTAATTTTTTATTTGGGACAGAGAACAAAAACTAATCTAAGGTACTGAAATTCTCACTGATCAACGAAAGCTCTGATACCACCTGATGAGGCTTAATGGAGGCCCGATCTTTCGGTGAGATGGATAGCTATCGATTAGTGGAGATGACCCTCACGATCCAGGTTACGTTCGAAACACGACCGACACCAAGCAATCGTTGAACCAAACTCCGAGTTGTTATCAACCGTGCCAAAACCCGGTTGACCAGATCACGAAGATCAATTCCTGCAAACAATCGAAGAACAAGCAAGAAAAAATCAAAAGCAAGCTAAAATTGCAAATATAATTGAAGTATTGATGTGGGGTTTCGAAGCACGGCATTGCTGTTAATCTCGCCGAATAAGAGAATACCAAATAGTTTCACCATGAAAAACTACAACTAAACAAAACCCAAGTTTCTAAGGTGGCGACTACTGATTTCATGAGAGGGAGGGACGTGAGAGGGTCGTCCTAGGGTTGTGTGCAGCCAGGGGGTGCACACAACTTGGGCTTGGGCCCCCTCACGCTTACAACGCCCAAAACAGTGATGTAGCTTATTGTTTCGATGATTTCGGCTGATCCACGATGAATCTATGGCTAGGACCAGATCCATTTGAAAGGTCTTGTTGTAATATTTCAATCAAGTACAAGAACTCTCCAATTGGACTTCGTATGCCAAAGTTATGCTCATTTTACTTCAGATTGGTATCTAGAGGCCGAATTGGATTCCAGAACGTGATGGATTTGATAGCTCTATCTTTTTGGCCCATGATGACATGTTGGAGTTGGTCCAACTAGGTGTGGACGTATCCATAGTAGTGATGTCCTCATCATTTAATCCGGTCATGTATAATACAATAAAAGAAGAGATTGAGCGATTGTTGAAGCTATGTTTATCAAGCCTTGTCGATATGTCGAATGGTTTCCAATATCATCCCTGTTATGAAGAAATATGGAAAACACGAAGTGTGTGTCGATTTCAGAGATTTAAATAAGGCCACACCTAAATTGAGATGAGTACCCGATGCTTATAGCCAATATGTTTATCGACGCTGCATCGGGGAATAAGATTATTCGTTTTCTTGATGGTAATTCTGGATATAACCAAATATTCATGGCAGAAGCTGATATTCTTAAGACAGCTTTTAGATGCCCTGGTACTGTGGGTTTGTTTGAGTGGGTGGTGATGACATTCGGCTTGAAAAATGTTGGTGCAACATATCAACGTGCTATGAATTTAATTTTTCAAGATCTAATCGACCATATTGTGGAGATTTATATTGATGATGTTATAAAATCTAAGAAAAATTACCAGCACCTAATCGATTTGGAAATAGTGTTCAAGAAAACAAGGGCACATGGTTTGAAGATAAATCCACACAAGTGTGCTTTTGGTATATCGGTTGGGCTATTTTTGAGCTTTATGATACATGAAAGAGGAATTGAAGTCAATCAGGAGAGGGTCAAAGCTATAGCCAAAACTAAGCTACCCGCTTGCATAAAGGATTTGCAAAAGTTGATCGGCAAGATTTATTATTTACGATGTTTTATTTCAAATTTGGTTGGCCGAATTGGTTCATTTACCCCATTTCTAAAATTAAAAGAAAATCAAGAATTTGTTTCAAGGGCCAATCAACAGAAGGCTTTTGAGAACATAAAGAGCGGGTTATTTTCTACTTAAGTGGACGGTTAAACGATGTAGAAACTAGGTATCCTTTTGTAGAAAAACTTTCCTTGTCGTTATATTTTGCTTGTACCAAGTTGAGGTATTATATTTTAGCATCGCCTTGTAAAGTTGTTTGTAAAACCAATGTTATAAAGTATATGCTATCAGCTCCAATTTTACGAGGTCGACTTAACAAATGGGCATATATGCTCATCGAGTTCGACTTGACATATGAATTGGCCAAGGCCATCAAGGGTCAGACGATTGCCGATTTTATAACAGGACATGAAGCCGATATAAATGCTTATCTAGTATCTGTTGCCCCTTGGCAATTATTTTTTGATGGATCGGTATGCTGAGAAGGTGATGGCATCGGAGTGGTGTTAATTTGACAAAAAGGATATAATTTTAAGTTTGCATTTCGGCTAAATTGCAAATGCTCTAATAATCAAGCCAAATTGAAGCGTTACTTAAAGGCTTATAGTTGCTCGACAATATCAGAGTCGATTCTGTTGGTGGTTCAGCAAATTAAGGGAGAGTATAACTACTGTGATGAAGTTTTGGTCAAATATTTAGAGCAGTGTCTCAATATAATTGGCTTGTTTACCATTTTTCAATTTGTCATATTCCTCATGAATTCAATGACAAGGCTAACTTGTTAGCTCAACAAGCATCATACTATAAAGTTTTTGGCCGATTAGAAGACTATGAGCCAATAGAGAAAACGGTCATGTGCATCACTATAGATGATTGGAGGGCAAAGAGAATTGATTATTTAACCGATCCTTCAAAACCCACCAATCGGAAAGTTAAGAGAGAGGCTCTAAAGTATGTCTTGCTCGACAAAGTACTTTATTATCGAACTTTAGAGGGTTTATTGTTAAGATGTCTTGAGACTGAAGAAGCTAATATTGCATTGGGTGAAGTGCATGAAGGAATCTGTGGAACACATCAATCGGCTTATAAGTTGAAATGGCTACTAAGACGAACTGGATATTTCTGGCCGATAATGTTGGAAGATTGCTTCAAGTAATACAAAGGTTGCCAAACTTGTCAGAAATTTGGAAATTTGCAATTAGATCCAGCATCGGTTTTATATCCGATTATTAAGCCTTGGCCGTTTAGAGGATGGAGAATTGATCTAATTAGACAAATATTTTCGGCATCGAACAAAGGACATAAATATATTTTGATTGACAAGTATCGAAGCTATCGGATTTGTTACAGATCATATTGTCTATCGGTTTGGAATTTCTCAAACTATTACAACTGATCAAGGCACTGTGTTTATGTTTGATGAGTTTTAAGGTTTTGCTAGAAGTCTGGGTATAAAATTATTGAATTCATCGCCTTATTATGTACAAGCAAATGGTCAAACCGAGTCGTCAAATAAAACATTGATCAAGCTGATTAAAAGGAAGAATGAGGATAAACAAGGAATTGGCATGTGACATTATTGGAGTCTTTGTGGGCCTATCGGATTGCTTAACATGGTGCCACAAAACTATCGCCTTATCAATTGGTTTATGGATAGCAAGCTGTGTTGTGTGTGGAAATCAATATCAACTCATTGAAAGTAGCCAAGCAAAACAGATTGTCGGTTCTAGACTATAAAGAATTGATGACTGGTAATCTAGACGACTTAGCGGAATTACGATTACATACGTTGGATCGACTGAAGAAAAATAAGGTGAGAGTTGCAAGGACTTATAATAAAAAGGTGTTGACAAAATCATTTCATGAAGTCGATCTAGTCTAGAAAACTATTTTGCGTGTCAGCTCCAGGGATAACCGATATGGTAAATGGTCTTTGACTTGGGAGGGACCATATAGGATCCATTGACTTATGGATGGTAATTCTTATATTTTGGAAACGCTACAAGGGGTGGTATTTCCTAAGGCGATCAATGGTAAATAATTATAAAAGTATCACCCAAGTACCTGGATCATTTCTTAATTGGCTAAAAGTAAGTGCTGGTTGGAGAAGGCCAAATTAACTCGTTGCAATTAATTCTGGCTATGAACTATATCTGTAAATATATTATAGCCTATCACAAACATTATACTTGGCAGAGGAAATAACGTTAAATAAGCATAATTTGGTTAAATAGCCAATTATAAATATCTTTACAAAGCATTCATTGTTTCAAAGAGCCCATTATAAGCATTCATTGTTCATAAATAAAAACCAATTGCAGATTAATTAAGAGTTGCACCCAGAGCCAATAATGCAGTAGCATCCTTTGCAATAGTCTGTTCTACGTCTTCGAGGATTTTATTTTCTTCCTCAGCAGTTCCAGGGAAAGGAATGACTTTTGTCATTTGCTTCTTTACTGATGCTATGGCCAGACCGAGATTAACCTTTTGAGCTTTCAAGGCTGATGAAGAAGTTGCTATGCTTCCTTGGGCCTCAGCTAAGGACCTATTAATTTTGGCCAGCTCTTCCTCGAGAGATCTTTTGGCTGATACAAGTGTCAGCATGGCTTCTTTGGTGTCCTTGAGAGATTATTTTATCTCTTCATCATACTAGTATTCTATACTTGGGCATTGGCTACAAGTTCATCCAAGACCTTTTGGTCTTTGCGCTAGGCTTCCCGATGAGCGATTCTTGCTTTGGCTACGTGCACTACCTCTTTTCTTCCATCAAGGTGGCATACATTCAGTAATGCCGCCATGGCATCCTCGGGGAGGTCGGCTTGCACTACGCCATGGCATCCCTAAGGGGCTGGGCATTTTCTAGAAGATTAGCTGATGGAGTAAAGAGCAGCTTGAAGAAGTTATTCGGCCTTTCCTTCATGCTAGGAGCCGATACCACCGAAGCAAATGCATCATTGGAGATGGCTGAGATTTTTTGGATTTCTTTTGGAAAGCTCTCAGTGGCTACCTCCACTTCGTTCTCCATGTCCGACCAGTCGAACCCCAGCAAATTGGTGAGGGGCTCAGATGGTGGAGGTAGGAAGTTGGTTTCTGTAGGTAGATCGGCTAAGACGTCGGGGATGTGAGTAGGAGGAGAAAGTGAAGGTTCCAAGAGGTTAAATAATTATGTTAGCTTATTCATTTAATTGGATTAGAAAATTGGTTTATAAGGTAATTTACTTGGTCTGTGCCTAAGGCACGTGGAGAGCTTTCAACCGATTGCTCTTGGGGATTTTGACCCCTACCAACCAAGACCTTCTTATTGGGTCGACCATGCTTCTTCTCTTAAATAATCAATTAAAGGAGTTAGTTAACAAAATGAGCAGCAAAAGTATGCAATGGAGCAGATGGATACTTACTCGGTTGTTGTTTTTCATAATCAGAAAGTGGAGGAGACTGAATGCCCAAAGTACCCGAAGTATAGCCCGATAAAGCAGTTGGGTGTGGTTGCTTATTAGTTTGACCATCACCCAACGGGTCAGTGGCGGCCTTCTTGCCTGCTGCCTTAGTCTACAAAAGTAAAAGAAGAAGCTGATTAGGAAATTTCAAACATGTTTGGGTATCAAACAACAAAAGTCTACCTTAAGCTGATACCTCACCGGTAATATTTACAGCGCTTGTGTTAGTATAGCCCGATGAACTAGCATCGCTGCTAGAACTTGAGCTGCTACTGGAAGTGTTAGTCATTACTATTGGCTCAACAGGAAGGTTTGCAAAGAATTTAGAAATAATCACCAACGTTGTCCTTTCTACAGGACACAAAGGCGAGGAAATAGCTGCCCACCAAGTAGTGAAAGTCCCTGTCCTCCGAGTATGCAGAAAGAAACGGGGCAAGTCTTGGATTTGCATGTCATCGGCCATGTGTAGACCAAGGCTAGCTCTTTACGTGCTACCAATGTGTTCTCTTGGTTGAAGCCGATCAAATTGTTGGAAGCTTGGAGGTACTTGTCCAAAGCCCAACTGTTATGAGTATATTGATGGGTGATAAAACTCACAAGATGGTTGATAGGTCCAATTTCTAGTATGTAAGCCAACAGACAGCATGGTCGAACAAAGGAAGATTTTGTATAAATTAAGAGTCTCTTCGAGCATATTATTATTGTCGGCCGATAAATGAAGAAACGACGGGCACAAATAGTCATCGGCCTCCTTATAACTGAAAAGGTCATGCTAATCGAAATCTTCACAGTTAAGTTTAAGGAAGAAGGCTAAATATTTTCTTGAGCCGATAGGGGTGATCTTTGCCTTATTGCCTGAACAGAGAATAAACCATTCTCCAAAATATCGACTATTTCTATACTCGGTGTCTTGACCTTTCGGGGTCTCTTTGCGAGAAAAGGGTGTCTTGTCGGTTGAGTCAAGTTGGAATGATCGGCTGAATATGTAGTAAAGCCAGGTTTGAATAAACAACAAAGGGCCTCCCACATTACCAACTGTGTAAGCTCCCATCCCAGTGAAAAGCTAACTGCGTACAACATGTATCATCTGAAACACGGCCCCAAGAAATATTTTACCTAATGCCAGCCGGTGACCCTCAACCAGTTGCTCAACAATCACTTGACACGCTTGGGTCGGTCCAATAGAAGCATCGCAAAATAAAAATCGATTAAGCCACATGTTCATGAAAGCTACATGCTCCTTATCAGATACGGGACCGATCACTTTCTTATTGCTAATATATTTATTCCAACCATCCCCTTTGCATGAATAAGTTTGTGTTGTGGTTTGGCACTAAAGGCCGATACTTGGTCCCCATCAGGCCTCAAGCAGCAGAGCTGCACTACATCCAATAGTTTCAGGCTGATTGGACCTATTATAAATATGAAGGCATTGAAAGTATCTGACCAGAAATAACAGGTCGTGACCATTAAGGTCTCATTGGCTTCAGGGTTGGCTAAATATAGGGGAGGCATTTTGCGATTCCCATTTGCTTTCACATAGGTAGTGCGCTGCTAACCGATTGTAGCAATTATGCTAGCCTTTTAATGCTGTCTGCCAAGCTCTAAAACTCTTACTCCACCCTTCTATATTATACTCAGGAGCCAACAATGGAAGGTGAGGAATTTCTTGGCCTGTCATCGATCATGATTTCCTGTTAAACCTAAGTAGTATTGGTCATTACTATCGGGAATGGGAGTAAGTACCTATTTGGGATCCATTTCTACTGAGCCGATGGCAGATTGATCAGGCCGATGGAAGGTGAATGGAATGGTCCTGAAGTCCAGAAGCAAGGACGAAGCTAATGGAAGAAGAGTTGAGAGTCAAGAGCCGTGAAAATGACGAAAGTGAATAGTGGTATTTATAGGGGAGTAAACCCAGTGGTATTGGTGGATAATTTCTTCAAAGTTTTTGGAACAATTATGGTGAAATATGGTGCGTTCACACTATTTACGATGCAAAAATGGAGTAGTTACCAAAGACGACGGTGAAGGGGCATATGTTAGCACCCATATTTGGCCAGTATAGCCGATTTGGAAGGTAGAGTCCGGATATGGAGAAGATTTGCAAACATATGACTGATTTGGAGGAATAAGTCAAATTTGGAATATCTAGCCAATATCGGTTCAAACCAGGAGATTTATCTACATGGGGTGGAGGCCGATACGGATCATGGTTGGCAACACATCGGAGAAGTATACGATCGGCCAGCATACTATAAAAAGGGGATTAGAGGCGAGCAGAAAAGCATACAACTATCAATCAATCAATTCGCATATACTTTTATTTAGTTTATGTCAACTAGGAGTAGCTTTTGTAATTTAGACTTTATAATTCATTCTTGATCAATAAAGTTGCGCATCGCCGATTGTTAATAATCTTCGATTACGCCAATTTACCCAGGTTTGTTTTTCACCTATCTTGCTACGCATCGCCTTTTTTTGGGAAAATATGCTTTTATCAAAACTATCTAATTAGCTTCAACAAGCTATTTAGACTTATAGATATGTGTGTTTTAATTGGCTAATTGCTAGTTAGATCATGTCTTCATTGAGAAAACCTAATAGGCTAATATATCTATTTAGATTATAATTTTCTTACCGATTCAATGATCAAATCGGCTGATACGCCTCGAACCTCTTAAATGCGGTGCACCAAAGTACTATAAATGAAACCCCCAACTCAAAGGAGATACATTTTATCAAAAGAGAAGCACACATGGCTATAAATTCATTACACACACACAAACGCAGAGAGAGAGAGGGAGGGAGGTGTGGAATATATGAAACCAGGTATCTTCATGACCGGCCCAGCATCACCCGAGGAGAAGATAGGCCCAAGTAGAAGGCCTAAAGGATAAGCTCCCCGCCACGCTGTGTTGCCGTACGGAACGGGGTACATCCTATAGACAGTTGAATATGTATTAGATATAAAAGATACAGTTGTAATCCGAGTCGTGAATAGGGTAGATAAAGATGTAAACTCTATCCTGTAACCGACTAGAATCCTATAACCGATCGGAATCTCCTAACCGATCAGGACTCTGTAAGCCGTCCCACCCCCACTATATAAGGGAGAGGGCGGGCAACAACAGGGGGATCGAGCAACCAAGCTTGAGAACACACCACATATCGCCCAGAGCACATTGCGCTTTGAGCAACCTTAGATCCAAGAGATCCGTATAATCCCAGCACACAGGATTAGGGTATTACCTCCACCGTCGAGGGCCTGAACCTATCTAAACCCTTGTCTTGTGTGACCTTCGAGTTTGAGATCTAGCACCTACCCTATAAATTCATTGCCGACTACGAAAGTCGACAGTTGGCGCGCTAGGTAGGGGGAGCTCTATAATCTTTTCCTACAGACTCGATGGCAGCGATCGACGAAATCACTGCCACCTTCATCTCCGGCCAGACTTTTCGCTTCGGAAGCTTGGACTTCGTCGCAGATGCGCGCGGAGAACATGTCTTCCTGGACCTGAACCAGATCCAATCTTGTAAAGATTAGGCCGACCCACCTCAGGTATGTCACTTTGACTTGGCCGGCAAACCAGTCAGCGTCGCAAGGAATTGCTACGATCTTCATGGCATTTTCGCCATAGAAGAGCAGAAGACCGATCTCCAACGCCAGCAAGAGGTTCAAGAGGCTGCGGAGGAAGATCGTCTACTTCGTAAGGGAAAGAAGGTACAGACGCGATCGCTTCGATCTCGCGGGCGCCATGTCCGCGAGGACATCCTGCAGTCCAGGTTGGGAGACCAAGCTATCTTCCATACACCGCTACTGAACGTCGCCGCCTCCAAGACACTTCTTGATACATTGGATCCAATGATTGCATCTGATAGCCCGGCAGCCCCGATCGTGGCCCAGATCAAGGCCATGGTGATGGCGGCAGCGATTCAGCAGAATCAAGAAAGGCCGAAAGGGGAAGCACACTCACGCTCCCACGCGGCTACTCGTGTCGCTAGCAATGGATCGCGATCGCCGAATACCGCGCTGGCGCCACACCACCAGTCGAAGACGCTCGCCGAATTCTCAACCGCGACCTCCGCCAAGACATCACCGCCAGACGGCAAGAGCGAGACGAGGAAGAACGACGCGGGTGCCACGATGACTACGAGCGCTTCGGCACTGGTCACAATCGACGAAGTGATCGAAGGTACGACAACTACGACGACCATAGAGATCATCATTGCCGGGGTCGGAACGACAACGATCGCCGAGTCATGGACTCGCCGCGCCGAACTCCACCCCGACGCTTTGAAGACAATCGCCGAGCCAGAGGCTCGCCACGCCGTTCTCCCCCTCATCATGATGAGAGATCCATTGACGGGATCCGAGCATTCACTCCTTGGCTACGCCGAGTGGTATGGCCCGAAGGTTTCAACCCTAAGGGCATCGTTAAGTTTGACGGGGAGCGAGATCTGGAAGCTTGGCTGCAGGTCTATGCCCTGGCAGTTAAAGCGGTCGGGGGCAATCAGAATGTGATGGCGAATTATCTACCAGTCAATCTCACCCCCTCGACTCAAGCATGGCTCATAGGACTTCCTGCGAACTCGGTGGACTCCTGGAGCAATCTTTGCGATCAATTCATCGCGAACTTCCAGGGAACCTACGAGAAGCCTGTCACTCCGTGGGACCTATACCAGCTTCATTAGAAGAAGGACGAGACGCTGAGAGATTTCATCCGCGCTTCATGTAAGAAGAACACCATCGGGACGATTCGATGTCCGTGGTGGTGGCAACCTTTCAGAAAGGGGTAAGTGATCCTGATCTAATCAAGAAAATGTCCAAGAAACCCCCGGCCTACGTGAAGGAGATGTTTGCATTGGCCGACCGCTAAGCCACGGCCTCAGACGCCCTGGCCGAGCGCCAAGAAGAACGCCCACAACAAAAGAGCAAAGGCAATAAGGCCGAGCCCTCCAAGCACAAAGACAAGAAGCGAAAAGGCGAGGAGCTAGTTACGGTAATAGAACACAACCGGCCCCGAGCCACACGGAGGGAGGCGTCCGATTATAATTCTATATGGATGCGATCTGTCCTTTCCACCCTAAGGGAAAGCACGCCGCCAAAGACTGCTTCACCCTGAAGCGTTTTGCGCGGGAAAGCAACAAGCAGCCGGCCCCAGCGAAGGATGAGGCGGCCAAGAAGAAAGACCTTCTAGGCGAGGATGATTATCAAGAGCCCGAGCACGACCTATACTACATATACGGGGGCTCCACCGGATACGAGTCCAAGCGGAAGCAAAAGCTCATCGCTCGGGAGATCAATGCGGTGGAACCGGAGACCCCCCAGTATCTAAAGTGGTCTGAGGTCCCGAACACCTTCGATCGCTCGGATCACCCCAACCGGGTTCTGCATCCGGGTAAGTACCCTCTAGTGCTCGACCCTATCATTCGCAATGTAAAGCTCAAGAAGGTCTTGATCAATGGAGGGAGCGGACTCAACGTCTTATTCTTCAAGACCTTCAACGATATGAACATCCCGCGCTCCGAGCTAAGGCCGAGCTCTCAGCCGTTCCACGGGGTGATCCCTGGGGCGTCTTCGTTTCCACTTGGGTAGATTTCTTTGCCCGTCACTTTCGGTACCAAAGACAACTATTAGACCGAATATATAAATTTCGAGGTAGCGTATTTCGAGACAGCGTATCACGCTATCTTGGGAAGACCCGGTCTGACTCGGTTCATGGCATCCCGCACTACACCTACTTGATGATGAAGATGCTGGGACCCAGAAGCGTCATCACGGTTCGCAGTGATATCAAGCGATCTCTGGAATGCGACCGAGAGAATTGTGAACTTGTCGAGCTGCAGGAGGTAGCCACCAAGCTAAAGAATGTCCAGGCAGAGGCTGCCACATTGTAGGAAGAAGGCGATGTCCCGTCCAAGAAGCAGGCCACGTCAGGGATAAAGCCTGGCGAAGGAACCAAGAGAATCATCCTCGACTCATCCGACTCGTCCAAAACGGCCCTGATCGGGTTAAGGCTCGAGGATAAATAGGAAGGCGCGCTCGTCACCTTCCTCCAGGCTAACAAGGACATCTTTGCCTGGAAACCATCCGACATGCTGGGTGTTCCTAGGGAGGTGATCGAGCATTCTCTGCACGTCGACGAAAAGGAAAAGCCAATCAAGCAAAGGCTTCGGCGGTTCGCTCCAGATCGCCGGAACGTCATAAAGCAGGAGATCACCAAGCTTTTAGCTGCATGTTTTATCAAAGAAGTGTATCATCCCGATTGGTTGGTAAACCCTGTACTAGTTCAAAAGAAGAATAAAATTTGGCGTATGTGCATTGACTATACTGATCTCAACAAGGCATGTCCGAAGGATCTTTTCAGGTTGCCTCGGATTGATCAAGTGGTTGATTCAACCGTCGGGTGCGAGATCCTGAGTTTCCTTGATGCCTACTCAAGGTACCACAAGATTCGTCTAAAGGCGGAAGATCATATCAAGACTTCGTTCATCACGCCCTTTGGGGCATTTGGCTATACCACGATGGTATTCGGGTTGAAAAATGCTGGTGCGACATATCAACGCGCGATACATCGGTGTTTTCACGCCCAGCTCGGACGCAATGTGGAGGCATACGTGGATGATGTCGTGGTGAAGACTTGGGACAGGAAGGACCTTATCGCCGACCTGACCGAGATGTTCGAGAGTTTAAGGGCTTTAAGCATGAAGCTTAATCCCGAGAAGTGTGTTTTCGGAGTATCTTCGGGAAAACTGCTCGGGTTTATCGTATCAACGAGGCATTGAGGCCACCCAGAGAAGATCAGAGCCATATCAAATATGGAACCGCCGACTTGCCAGAAGGACATCCAGAAGCTTACAGGATGCATGGCCGCGCTCAGCAGGTTTATTTCCCAACTGGGTATGCGAGGTATGCCTTTCTTTAAACTCCTCAATAAGCAGGACAAGTTCCAATGGACGCCAGAGGCACAGCAAGCGTTTGAAGATTTGAAGACCTTCTTAACAGTGCCCCCGGTCTTGGTTTCACTGATGCCAGAGGAACCTCTGCTACTTTACATCGTGGAAACAACTCATGTAGTCAGCGCTGCGGTCATCGTAGAAAGGGAGGAGCCGGGCCACGTGCAGAAGATCCAACATCCGGTCTACTTCGTCAGCGAGGTCCTGAGTGAATCTAAGGTGCGGTATCCGCAAGTATAGAAATTATTATATGCCGTACTTCTTACATCTCGCAAGCTCAAGCACTACTTCCAAGAACATACTGTTTCAGTGGTCACCTCCTTCCCAATAGGAGATATTCTCCACAACCAAGAGGCCACTGGGAGAATTGCAAAATGGGCAGTCGAGCATGGAGCTTTTGATATCCTTTCCAAGCCTCGCACAGCCATCAAGTCTCAAGCGTTCGCTGACTTTACGGCCGAGTGGACGGAACTTCAAAACCCGACGGTCATCAAGGAACTCGAGTACTGGACGATGTACTTCGATGGTTCCTTGATGTTCAGCGGCGCGGGGGCTGGTATTGTGCTCATATCACCAAGTGGAGAAAGGTTGAGGTACGTTCTGCTGATACTTTTTCCCGCATCAAACAACGCCGTCGAGTACGAGGCACTCATCCATGGGCTTCGTATCGCTATATCGCTCGGTATCCGACGGTTGGCGATCCGCAGATATTCAATGCTCGTGGTCAATCAAGTGCAAAAAGAATGGTCCTGCAACGAAGACAACATGGCTCCCTACTGCCAGGAGGTACGCAAGCTGGAAGGCAACTTTGATGGCCTGGAACTCGTTCATGTGCTCCGCCGGGATAATGAAGCGGCCAACGAGCTAGCAAAAATGGGATCCTGCCGGTCTACAGTGCCCGTGGGAGTATTCGTCGAAGAAATTCATAAGCCCACGATTAGCGCTCGGTCAAAGCCGGACGCCCTGACGGAGAAGAACGTTGAAGCTGATGTCCTAGTCATTACCCCCGATTGGACAGCTCCATATCTAGACTATTTGACGAAGGACAAACTACCTGAAGACCGCGTGCAAGCCGAACTAATAATGCGCCGAAGCAAGAGCTATGTGGTGATCAGGGAAGAGCTCTATCGCAAGAGCTCCTCTGGTGTACTATGACAGTGCATATCAGAACAAGAAGGAAGAGATCTCCTCAAGGAGATCCACTCGGGAGTCTGCGGGAATCACTCGGCGTCATCAACCCTAGTTGATAAGGCTTATCGTCAGGGATTTTTTCTGGCCGACTGCCGTCACTGATGCGGAGGACATCGTCCGGACATGCGAAGGATGTCAGTTCTTTGCGCGACAGATGAACAAACCAGCACAGGAACTACAAACCATTCCAATCATCTGGTCATTTGCGGTCTGGGGGCTCGATATGGTGGGACCTTTGAAGAAGGCTCAAGGCGGTTATACTCATCTCTTCATGGCCGTCGATAAATTTACCAAATGGATTGAGGCCAAGCCAGTCGACACAATCACGGCTGCAAACGCCAAAGAATTCTTCCATGAAATCGTGGTTAGATTCGGCGTACCAAACCGGATCATCACGGATAATGGCACCCAATTCAGAGGCGGCATATTTCAAGACTGGTGCGGCGAACTCGGCATAAAAATCTGCTTCACATCAGTAGCGCACCCCCGAAGTAATGGGCAGGTTGAGCGAGCCAACGGCATGGTTTTACATGGCCTAAAGGCAAGGATTTTTTATCGTCTCAAACCATACGCCACTCGGTGGGTCAAAGAATTGCCTTCGGTACTCTGGGGGCTGCGAACCACCCCCAGCAGAGCAACCGGGCAGTCAACTTTCTTCCTGGTGTATGGCTTAGAGGCGGTCCTCCTCACCGAGTTAGAATTCGGATCCCCACGGGTTCGGAGCTATGAAGAAGTCGCTTCGGAAGAGAGCCGGCAAGAAGACCTCGACCGACTGGAAGAAGCTAGGGACATCGCAACAATTCAGTCGGCAAAATATCTTCAGGGCTTACGTCGCTATCACGGATGTAATGTGAGGAGCCGCGCATTCTCTAAAGGAGATCTGGTCCTTAGAAAGAATCAGAAATGCGAGCATAAGCTCTTCCCAAGCTGGGAAGGCCCTTACGTCATCGATGAGGTGATACGCCCTGGAGCTTATAAGCTCAAGCGCGAAGATGGCACGACAGTCAGCAACACTTGGAACATAGAACAGCTACGTCGTTTTGTCACTTGAACTTTGTAATTCAATTGTTTCTTTATGAACGAATGTTCGCTCTTAAAGTTATTTTCGTTCAAACTACTTGAGATTTATGCGTCTGAGTGCTTTGCTCCTACGATGTTAAGGCTCTGAGACATGCTTCACGAACCATGCCTCAGAGCCTGGGGGCTGGACTAGTCGGACATGATACGCCAAAAAATCACTCGGATGAACTTATTAAGCATAATAGCATATTTAAAGAAAAATTGCAAGATCAAGGAAATGCTTTTATATATTTGATTCATAGGTCCAGAGTTTCTACAACGGCCGTAGAGGCATCCTTGACTTCCTCCCAGAGCTTGGTGGCTTGATCTTCATCCACGTTGTAGGCGTAGCCGTTCTTAATAGCTTCAAGATCCACTCAGGGATAGAGCGACTTGGTGATCGCCAAAGCCTGGCTAGCACCATTGCTCACCGTTTCCTTCAGGAGTATCTTGAGCTCCTTGGGGGCTTCCTGCAGCTGGGAGATAACTTGGTCCCTGCTGAGCGGCCTCTCGCCTCTGTGATGAAGCAAGCTCAGCAATGGCTCCGGGGCTTCGCAAAGCTTCGTACAAGACGCTTCGAGGGCTTCAACCTTCTCGTTAAAAATGGCGTATTGCGCCCGCGTTTTGAACTTATAATCTGCAAGCAAAACAAGTTACTAAGAAGTACCAAGAAGACAATGGAGGCAAGGGAGGGCCAAGCCGCTAAGTATACCTTCTAGCTCCTTCTCGGACTTCAACGTGGAGACCTCCGAAGCTTTAAGTTGCTCCTGGAGCTTTACAATAGCAGAGTCCCGAGTTAACACGAAGATAAGAAGATAAAAAAACTGGACGATTGAACGAAAGCATGGGGTGGTCCAGGAAATACTTACCTCAAAGGGAGCCAACGACGTCCAGCTTTTCCTGCCGCAGGGATTTCTGCTCTTCCCGCAAAGCCTGGACCTCCGACCGAAGAGCTCGCAGCTCGGCTGCATGTCCAGCCTTGATATGCTCCAGTTCGGCCAGATATTCCTGACGCGTGCGGACCTCCGAGAGCATCTTCTTGAGGTACTTGGACTTCTTTTCAGAGCGTTCCCCTAATTTTTGTAACCGTTACAAGAAAGGGTGATTACATGCCAACTGACATAAGCAAGAAGACGACGAGAATATAGAAAATTTTACCCGGGCCAGGCGTGCGCAAGCAGTGGCATGACTATAAAAGTCATTTCTCTCTCTCTCTCCTCCTCCGAGTCGTCCAGGAGCTTCAAGTCGTCCTCCTCATCAACCCACGCAGCTTGCATTATGAGCTGGGGGCGAGAAGGAGCCGGCGGAACCCGGGAGATCTCTTCAACATCGGGGAATGGATGGGAGACGAGCTCCTGAGCAGCGGGGCCCGACGCTGAAGCATGAGGAGTCGGTGAAGGCGGCTGTGGCTCGGTGGGCGCTCCTGTGTCCCCGGGCGAGGCTCCCTCAACCAAGACAGGAACGTCCTGGGGCCCAGCCTCTTCAGGGGCCCTGTACGGTATCGCGACGGGAACATCATATGAAGGATTCCTACAAGAAGAATGATCGATGAATAAGCCGGCAAGATGCATCAGATAAAGAGTTGATAGGATATCTAACCTATCGGACTTCTTTATTTTCATTGGAGGCTTCTTTCGGGTGGAGGAGCCACTCCCAGAGGGACCACTTGGGGCGCTACCGACTAGAACCCTGGGCACCTCCCGACCCCCCGAGTCTCTCGGAATTGGACTCAGTTGCACAACGGGCTCATGGGGGAGGGGAGCCAAAGGCACCGGGGCTCGTGCTGACGGTTCCTGGATCTTGGGACCACTAGTCGGGCGCCAAGGCTGCGTAGGGTCCTTGGCAACCACCTTCTTCCCCTTCTTGGCAGCAGGGTCTCCGGCCGAGGAGCTCGAAGGACGTTTAAATGGAGCGCCCTTATGAATGGGCATCTCTGGGAGAGGTGCGTCGCTAAAGAAGGCCACCCGATTCTAAGAAGGGGCATTATACTGTTAAAAGACATTCAAAGAACAATGTCGAAATCTATCAGCTAAACTTGCTTACCTCAGGAGGAGGGTGTGATGCGGTGAAGGATTTTGGGCATCTGATGGTGGATATATCGACGCTCGGGATAAAGAATTCGCCTACCCGGGCACATACCTGCTCCTTCGTCAATGTTTCGGGCAGTTCCTGGGTTGGATAGTCCTTTCCTTCAAATGCATACCCCAGGTGGACCCGCTCCTTTAGTGGCTGTACCCGGCGAGCAACAAAGTAAAGAGCCAGGCCAACTCCCGTCAGGCCGTCTTCTTTCAACTTCGCCAGAAGATCATACACTTGGTCCATGTCGGCATCATTAGGGGTGGATATCCAAGAAAGGGACACCTTAGGCCGGTGCCCGACAAAGGAGGGAAGAGCAGGTTTAAGATTGGCACAATAGAACCATTCTTGGTGCCAGCCTGTGTTGGAAGTTTTGAAGGGAATGGCAAAGTAATTCTTCTTTAACCCTCCCACAACTGGAATCCGGCTCCCCCAATTACCTTGGGGTCGCTTTTTGAGGGATAAGGCTTCAGAAGGTAAAAATGGCGAAAAAGATTGAAATGATGGCGGATGCCCAAGAAGGCCTCGCAGAGGTGAACAAAAAGGGAGATCTCAAGGATAGAGTTGGGATTCAAGTTCACCAACTCAATCTCGTAGAAGAAGAGAAGACCGCAAAGAAAGGCGCAAGAAGGAAGGCCCAGCCCGCGCTGGAAAAAGGATTCAAAGACCACAATTTCTTCGGAACGGGGGGTTGGGATGGATTCGCCTGCTGCCGGCCACGCAGAGATCAAGGTCAGGTCAGGAAGAATCCCGTCATCCGCCATGGCTTGCAACCGCTCCTCTGTCATGATCGAGGTGGTCCAATCTTGAGGCAAAGGCTGCGGGGAGGCACTCTTGGAAGATTGAGAAGACATTGTGGGAGGAAAAGATCGACGGCGGCACAAGGATGTGAACGCTACAATAGTTAACCCTAGCGGCGGAGAAGGCGGAGAGATGAAGGAAGCAGAAGAGGCAGAAATGCGCGATGGGAAAAATGAACCGTCGGCCTAGTCTTTAAAGGGGGGAAAAATCAGGTTTTCGCCAAGACGGCGGGAAAAAGATTGCGGAACCCCTAGCCCTACTCTATGCTTCATAATGATTTGCTAGCCCGGCGTCCTGACATATGGGAACAGTCGTGGTTTGACCAAGTCATGTTAGGGACACGTTGTTCCCCACGACGAGATGTTTCATCACTTACCGCGCCAAGCGGGACGTGGATATCCTCCAGTTTGGATTAAAAAGAATCTTCCCATGATATACCCCACGCTGGGTCACTAGGTGGTTACCGCATGACGGAATCATATATCACGAGTTGAGCCTAAACAGGCACAAATCTAATGGTATGCCCCATGCGGGTCGAAAAGCTGTGCATCGTAATAAACGAGTACAGATACCGTTCGGATAAACCTCGATATGTCCCAAGTTGGACCAGAGCTATATCCTACACCAGTCGGATATAGGTATTACTCGGCCATGAGCAAAGAAAACCCCTGATACACTCCAAGTCGAGCCTAAGCTATATCCTACAGCAGACGGATATGGGAATCACTCAGCCAAGAGCCACGTATGTATGGTACGCTCCAAGTTGAGCCTAAGTTATATCCTACAGCTGTCGGATATGGGTATCACTCGGTCAAGAGCCACGTAATCATGATGTGCTCCAAGTTGAGCCTGAGTTGTATCCTACACCAGTCGGATATGGGTATCACTCGGCCAAGAGCTGCGCAAATCTTAAATATGTCATACGTCTGACCTAAGGTATATCCTACGTCAGTCGGGTACGGATATCACCAGATCAAAGAGCCATGCAAGCTTCGGAACGCCCCAATCTGGGTCTAAGCAACGTCAAATGACAAACACGGAAAACACTTTGAAAGGTATTTCTTTATTATATATACAAAGTTCACCAGGCATTATGCCTGGGAAAGTATTACATTTACAGGGCCCTAAACTTCTCCCTAGCACACGCGACCGAGCGTCTCCACAAGAGCCTCCCTAGCCCTGTAAAGGACGGGGAAGATCTCCAGGAAGGTGTCGACGGCGACGCGGTCGAGGGCGGCTGCCTTATCCTCCGCCCGCTCAGCCATCGCAATGTCGAAGAGCGCCCATAGCTCAGCAATCGATGGGCTCTAGGTGGCCATGTAGTCCCTCGTAAAGGAGATGATGTCTGGCGTAAGAAAGTGGAGAGCTAAGCGTGAGAAGATAAATTCTGAAAGCTCTGGTTCGCTTTTATAGCCGATACGGAAAGGATAAAGTAAATGCATCAGAAGCCGAGGAGGCTTGGAGTTAATATAGTTTCAGAAGCCAAAGAGGTTTTTCGGAAATGGGGTTGACACAGAAAACCAAAAAAGCCTTGAAGACCGTCCAGTATTGATCGACGAAAAAAATTAAGGTTTCGCTTCGAGCGGGAAGAGGTATCTAATCCACATCTGAAATATGGGTTAAATTCATGAAGTTATCCCCAATGAACCTGCCAGACAGAAGATTATAATAAAAAACGGGGATTATATTCGAGTCCTTCATAATCCCCTTGATGCGAAGAAAAGCGCTCAAATCAAAAAAGAAATCAGTCGGATGTTTACGCTGGAAGCTAGAGATGTTGATCCAGAATCAAGGCCCGGATAAAAATGTAGCAATCGGATCATGAATCACTCGGGGGCTACTTTGGAATATATGAAATCAGGTCTCTTCATGACCGGCCCAGCATCACCCGAGGAGAAGACAGGCCCAAGTAGAAGGCCCAAAGGATAAGCTCCCCGCCACGCTGTGTTACCGTACGGAAGGGCGTACATCCTATAGACAGTTGAATATGTATTTAGATATAAAAGATACGGTTGTAATCCGAGTCGTGAATAGGGTAGATAAAGATGTAAACTCTATCCTGTAACCGACTAGAATCCTATAACCGATCGGAATCTCCTAACCGATCAGGACTCTGTAAGCCGCTCCACCCCCACTATATAAGGGAGAGGGCGGGCAACAATAGGGGGATCGAGCAATCAAGCTTGAGAACACACACCGCATATCGCCCAGAGCACATTGCGCTTTGAGCAACCATAGATCCAAGAGATCCATATAATCCCAGTACACAGGATTAGGGTATTACCTCCACCGTCGAGGGCCTGAACCTGTCTAAACCCTTGTCTTGTGTGACCTTCAAGTTTGAGATCTAGCGCCTACCCCATAAATTCATTGCCGACTACAAAAGTCGACAGGAGGGAGCTCACTAGACCATCCAATCGGACAAGGGGGAGCCCGCGCTGTTGGCGAAGATGACCACCGGCTACAGCTGTGATGGTGGAATCCTCAGACGAGGCGGCAACGGAGGTGGCGACGGTGAGGTTCTATGCGCTTCTCTTGTCACATTCGTCTGCATGGAATTAAACGTGTGAGATCTCATTTGGATGCGAAATTACCGGAATTCTTTTTACAAAATAATAAGTATTTAACCCTTAAACTATGGATCGATCTACTTAACCTCCTAAATTGGACTATCATTTAAATAACCCAATAAACTATTCAAAACCATATACTTAACATCGAAAACTAGTTTTGCATAGCAGTTTTGCCTGGACACATGTTGGATGCTAAGCTATGCTAGTGACCCTTGTTTTGGTGTCACGGTTTTTCCCCCTCCAAAATCCCATTATTGTCCTGTAGGAAAATAGTTTCGTAATCTTGGGAGTATGTACTCCCACCTTATATATACCACTTAAACAAAAGGTTTATACCTTTTGAGCATAATCTAAGAATGATTATAAGATACCTGAAAATGAGTTCCATGTAAAATTTCACCAAAACCCACTTTTTTATAGCATAATTTTTGTATATACTCGTTTTAAATATGAAAAAGGATATATAACAAACATAAAGACATCCGATGAAATATTTTCAACCATGTCGCATTGGAGTATTCTAAATTAGTATTTAAAGTATACCGAAAGTGATAAAGGAGTATAACACGTTCGTTTAAGTAGTATATTGAAAGTGGGAGTATGTACTCCCATGAGAACGGGAAAGACTTACTTTCAGGAGTTCATACTCCCACTTCCAATATACTACTTAAACGAACGTGTTATACTCCTTTATCACTTTCAGTGTACTTAAATACTAATCCTAAAATACTCCGATGCGACATGATTGAAATAATTTCATCGGAGCTCCTTATTTTTGTTATATATCTTTTTCTCATATGTAAAATAAGTATATACTTAAATTATGCTATAAAAAGTGAATTTTGATAAAATTATTCATGGAACTCACTTTGTAGTATCTTATAATCATTATTAGAGTATACTCAAAAGGTTAAAGAGATATAAATTTTTTGTTTAAGTGGTATATGCAAGGTTGGAGTAATACTCCCGGGATTATGGAACCATTTTCATGTACTCCCACTCTAAGTATACTTCTTATATGATGTTGTTATACATGTTTATCCTTTTGAGTATACTCTAAAACTGATTTTAAATACTCTAAAGTAAATTAAATGAAAAATTTCGCCAGGGTCTACTCTTTATACTATAATTTGTGTATATACTTAGTTTACGTATGGAAAAGGGTATATATAGCAAAAATAAAGGTTTTCGATGAATTTTTTTAACCATGTCGCATTAGAGTATCTTAGAGTTATTGTTGAAGTATACTGAAAGTGATAAAGGAGTATAACATGATTGTTTAAGTGGTATATTGGAGGTGAGAGTATGTACTCCCAAGAGTACAAAAAAGGCTTTCGTGAGGCCGGAGCATGGAGAGCAATTCCTCTTCGATGCCCTATAGAGAGAAGCCCATAGAGTATGAGCTTGCAACGTATTACCTGTCAGGACATGGATTTACAAATCCGAAATCCTCTGTGTATACTACACTAGTCCAGGTTCATGCTAGTGCACACAGTGTCAACATAGATGAAATACCATATCAAATAACGAATTAACTAAGAAAGTAGCAAATTATTATTAAATAAAACAATGGACCTTATGGTCAAAGTTTACACCACTATGTCTTGAGGGCTTAAGAAACAGATAAACTATTGCAGTGGAGATAAAATAACTTGGGTCATTCGATATGCCATAGGCAATCATCTGGGGAACACCCTCCTAATTCACGTAGTCTTCATAGTACTCCTCATAGAACTCTGTATTTCCTAGTCCTTCCTTAGCAACTGATCAACAAAGGCGTATAGCCGTGAGTACAAAAAGTACTCAGCAAGTCTTAGGGAAATGATGCAAATATATTCATGTATAGCTTGACAAAGGATAGTTATATGGTTTATTTGCAGAAAGCAATTACTTGAATTTAAATACAATAAATAAATTGAAAGCATATTTACGAAAAGAGAATAAATAACTGGTAAATCAATGGTAGACAACATGAACAGATTGGTGAGGCTCCACCCAACACCATCTAAAACTATTATCAAACAACTAAATTCATCGATGTTAACATTAGACAACAAAAACATCAGTGAACTCCCCGTTCACATTCTAATAATTCCCCCTTCCAACATTTTATGAAACAACCTATACCTCATGTAAAATTTCTATGCATGTCCATGACCGCGGATACGACTATTCAAATAGTTTTACACTCTGCAGAGGTTGTACTACTTTACCCACAAGACATAATTGTCTCTTACTGCCATGCAATTAACACACTTCCTATGGTGTGTTGATAGAGAGATCACGACGAAGCCTTTACAATGCTCTGTCTTAACTCGATACTGCCCACTAAGGTTTCACCCCTTAGGGCCCCCTCTTGAGCCATGTGAATCTACCTGTCCATCCCGGAACCCACACCACCAACTGGTAGTACTCAAATTTAGACATTACAAATTAATCAGCTAGGTATGTCTCATACCAGACATATAGTTGTATGATTAGTCTAGTTCAATGGCGCAAAAGATTAAGTCCTTAAGTTGTCTTTGGCAAGACATCCACATCCCAAAGGTGCTAACGGCACCCCCTTTACTGCACGATCACTTTCCCAAGAGAAAACTATTTTGTTTTACTAAGTATGTCTAAGCATAGCTACGATATCCCAATGTTGGTAATACAATTATGTCCAACTAATAATTTCCCAACCTAGGGTTAACAATGGATGCATGGTATTCCAATAATCAAGGTGGCATAATGTCAATTAGTTATATAGCTATTCCCAGCGATTAATCATTGTTACACAAATAGCATGCAATTGTATAAAACAAATTACTGTCGCAAACGTAGGTTCAACATGATTAAAGGTTACGACTTGCCTTGTTGATCTACTGCTGAGTCTTGATCTTCAAATTCTTCGTTCGCTCCATTGGGATTAGCATCTACCGGAAAAGAAAACAACAAATACAAATAAATAACAAATAGAGACTCAACAAACTCAAAATTAAAAATAAATGGCTTTGTGAAAGACCATGTGGAGGTCTACCCATGTTTTGTGATGAGTATTTGACTAAATTTGAGCTTAGTAAGCTCTGGTTCGAGTTTGATTTGAATTGGATTTTCAAATTGAAGCAATTTGAATTATGTCTGTCTCGAGTGGCTCTACCGGCCTTGAGTATCGCCCTGCAGACTTGTGGTCAAACGATTCGACTAGATTGGTAGTAGCTAAGTATCGAGTAGAAATGTTTCAAGGTCGAGCACTCTGCAGTCTGCTCAACTCGAGTCCTTAGTTTAACCAATTGTTACTCGATATCGTTTTATCGACTTGGTGTCGTAATCGATCGAGTTGGACATACGGTCGATAGACTTGGTATTGAGTTGAGGTCGATAGACTAGGTACGAGTTGAGGTCGATAGACTGGGTATCGAGCTTGACATGTGGTCGATCACTCGATGAGGTCGAAATGGTGGTCGAGTTTCTTCTCGAGCGAGGATCCTACTAAATGGTGGGAACTCCATGAAGTCGATACAGTGGTCGGTAGTGTTGTTAAACGATGCAATTGGGTGATGATTGCATATCTTTGTTGGACTTTTCTATGTGATGGGTTTTCCTTGTTTTTTATGGTTGCAGGACGACGGTGCTAGATCATGGTGTGGCGGAGGATGACTGGGATTAGGTGAGGTGCGCCGAAGGTTCAGACGGTCGAGGATCGCCGGAAGATGATCGGAGACGGAGTCGCTGCGAACCTAGAAGACAAGGAATGGTTGAGATACTAGCTACGAGCTACTCGGATTAAGGGAGGACCGTCGAATCGCGGTCTAGGTGATAGAGTAGTAGGTCTAGTTAGTATGGGTGTGTGTGGGAGTCATTCCTAGCCCTTGATGGTGATCCTTAGGGTAGAAGGAACTCATCCAAGGGTAGAGGGTGACTCAAGCCTTCCTCCTCTTGAAGGTTTTTAAGGTTTTGGCTCCTTTGAGCTTTTTGCCCACTTTATTGTGAGGCTTTGTAAACCTTCCTTCCAGAAATGAAAATTATTTTCCCTTATGCTTGAATTTACTTTACGCATTTAAATTCAGCAGTTATATTCCGCAATTTACTTTCTTGTAATTTACTTCTTGCTCATTTGGATTTGCCTCCCGTCCTTTCGAAATGCTTGTGGATCTTGTGCTGAGGATATATAATTGATGAATGAGTCTTCTTCAGACCATATCCCAATCATCTAGGCAAATCTTGTGTTCTTTTTTGTAAGAAACCGATTTTGAATGCTTAAGTGAATCATTCTTCTAGATCGTGTTTGAGGGGTTTTTGGACTTGTGTTCTTGCTTGCTGTGACGTGAGGGAAGTTATCCAAGATCATCTTAATCATCAAAACCCCACGAGCAAGTCCAAGATCAAGTTCTCGAGTTTTGCTCAAACTTGATGCATTCTTCCTTCAAAGTGAAAAAGGTCGGAACTTTGACGTCAAACCTTGCGATTGAAGGTTGGAATGAGTTCCTGATATCCTTAGGATCACATCTACCAAGTTTTGTGAGTTTTTTTCCAGCCGATCAAAAGATTCCTCAAATTAGCTTTAGAGTTCGTGCTTTCTTAGCTCTGTTCTTCCTGCTGTTCTTGAGCCTGGTCATACTGCCCTTCGTGAGGTTATACTGTATTCCGGTGCTAGCAGATTCAATCCGGTCACACCGGACTTGTAGGAAAACTTCGTTGGATCATTTTGAGTGGAAAATTTTTATTTTTGATCTTTCACCCCCCTCTGATCGCCATTTCGGTCATTCACTTTGGAATGTAGATCTTGATTTTAGAAAAATTTAGAAACTTGAATCACCCAATCGGAGCTCGAATGAGAGAGAATTAGCCTCCGAAAGATTAAATTAAAAAAATAGAAAAATAATATTTTCTGAATTTATTTTTCTAAAGAAAAACTAATTTTTGCGTCATGTTCACATGATAGCCTGAATTTTGAAAATAAAATAAATCGAAAAAATAGGTTAGAGGCTGACACATGGGCCCATGCTCCATAGACCATGTCCACGGTAAGACAACAGTCTATGGTAGACCCGAAGCACGGAATAGGGCTCACGGCTGACGTGAATGCTAATGTCAGCGAACACGAGCGACGACCATACTCATCCAGATCAGCTCAGTTTTGGCATGGATCTGGAGGAGGGCGATGCAGTGAAATCAAAAACGCACATGGGAGTGGTGGAGACTCACCGACGGTGCAGATCTACGGGCAAGAAGGTGCTCAGTTGAGGAGGCGCACTCCGGCGAGCTTGCGAGGACGAACGGCGGCAGCTCGAGTAAGATTAGATGGGGCGGCGGGTTCGACGGAAGACAACGCACGCAATGCGAGGTCTCCCTAGGGCTTTTATAGCCTCGAGAGGCGTGGAGAACCCAGAAACCATGGGCGGCTATGTATGGAGCTCAGACTCTAGTGGTGCTAGGGTTAGGGTTCGCGTGGGCAGTAGTGCGAATGGGGCAGGCCGGCTGGGCTGGTTGGGCCGCGGAGCGGGCTAGCGGGCCGAGGCAAGGTGGGCTGGAGCGTGCACAGGTGGAACCGGGCTGGACAGAGGCGAGGTGGGCTGGGCGCAAGAGAATAGGAATGGGCCATGGAAAATCGGCCCGAGACAATTTCCAAAATAAAAATGGTTTTTCAAATTAATAATTCACCAGAAATTCAAATAAATCTGAATAAATTCAAAAAAATTCGAAAAAATCTCAAAAAATACGATAATATTTTATTTGATTTATAATTTAGTCAACTTAAATATTTTATGTAAAGAAAAATTTGAATTAAACTTTAGTTAATTTTTTAAAAAAATACAAATGGTTCATTTTTATCCATAAGCATTCCAAAACTCAAATGTTGGGATGTTACATTACCACTACAATCACAAGGCTCCTCGGTGGGTGTCATGGAGCGATGCTAACCCTATGGTGGAGGTACTACAAATGCTTGGGAGCGACTAGTAAGAAATCCACACCTATTTTATTTAGGGGAAAAGTCCAATTTAAAACCTTGAAGTCAATCATAGGTTCGATTTTTAACCCTTAACGTTGAAACCATTCGAATCTGAACATTGAACTAACAAAACCTTTCACTTTACTGCCCTTGAACCGAAACCTTGTGAGACAAACGATAGAGAGAGGGTATTTTTTGTTATGGATGTACTTAATTAAGTGGTTCTGAATGATTGTTCAATTGGTATTTTTGAAAGTTTGTCTTCTTGGGGTGTCAATCACCTAATGATGCAGACCTTCTTAGGACTCCTCCAAGATGGGAGGAATTGATCGATGCAAGGGATATTCTTATATGTTTTTGGGAAGGCTTCATGTTTGCTAGTTAGGCCCTATTTGGTATGGCTACAACTTTTTCAAGAAGCAACTTTTGGCTGGGCTGTATGGTTGAAAGGCTTGTAACATCCCAAAAATTTGCCCAAATAATATTTTATTGCTTAAATGTGCATTTATGATTTTCTGGAATTTATTTGGATTTTCTGTATTTATTTGAATTAATTTTAAATTATGAATATTGACCTTTTGTTCAAATCTATTTAAATTTATGCAAAGTTAAAATAAAGTTTTGCCAAAAATATTTTATTTGGGTCCAGAATGTCTCAAAGTACTTTTGAGATTTTTCTTGGATTTTTCCTAATAGTTTTATCGCTTAAAATAAATAAAATGAATTTCTGTAATTATTTTAAATGAGAAATCTTTTAAAATCAGCGTGAATAGTAGTGGGCCGTAGCACATCTCTGTGCAGGCCGGCCCATGCTCGCAACCCGTTAGGCCCAGGTTCCAGAAGAGCGCGTCGTGATCGTCGATCTGTGGAATCGGACGGCCGAGGCGCAGCGTCGGGTGAAAACCCTAGCGAGCGAGCGCCGTCGGATGCGGCCACGTGGACGGTTGAGGGGAGTTCGTCTCCGTTGCGTCGCCGGAATCCGAGTTCTTCACGAGTTCGTCGCCGTGCCGACTTAGGTCGCCGTTTGCGCGTCCGTGAGCACTATATAAGCCGCCAACCGTAGGCCTTGGACTCGTCGTCGTCTGTCGCATCTTTCCTCTAAAGCGCCGCCGCCCGTGGAGCCCAGTAGCAACCGCTAGACCTCACCGCAGTTCGTGGGTGCGCCGCCGTGAGTTTTGATCGAGAACGTCGCCGTCGAGCCATTCTCCGCCGCGTTGGTTCCAGATCTGGGTTCACCGAGAAGCTCTGCGTCGAATCGGTAAGGTTTCGTCGCCAGAACGTCGTCGGATCACCGTCGGGTTCGTCATCTTCTCCATGTCCGCTAAAGCCTCGTGGCGGCGTCGCCATTGTCGTCGGGTGAACCGTGGGCCGTCTGATCTGTAGCGGAGGGGTGAGGTTCCGCCACGTTGCGAGCAATCGGGGCCATCCGATCGTGTTTCTGCTAGTCAGATCGAACCGGGTGAGTGGCCAATCAGAGCATGCCGCGTGGCGGACTCAGGCACCGAGGCGTCATACGCCGGGTTCACGGTGGACAGAGGAGATCCCGTGGACCAGGTCTATGCACCAGGGCCACGTGTCGTGCTCGGGTTGGCTCGGGTCAGAGATGACGTCAGCGTGACGCAGTAAATCGGTTTTTCAATTTAAAAATAAATCTGTTAATTCTGATTTTCTGATTTTTGCAATTTCAGCATTTATTTCAAACGTCAAAAGGGTATAACTTTTGCATCTTAACTCGGATTTGAGTGATTCAAATTTCTAAAAATTTGTAAAATTAAGATCTATTTAATGGTGAATTTTATTTGATTTTTGGAGTTCAATTGCTCTCTGTTTTGGTATTTATTTGCTTTTCTTCTTCGGTACGCGTAGACGTTGAATTGTGCGACGCTTCAGAGGAAGATCCAGCAACTCAAGAGCAAGTTCCAGAACCAGATCAGGACTTATTCCAAGGCAAGTTGTGCTTTGATCATGTTGAACCCATGTTTATAAAATTGCTATGTTTGTTTTACCCTATTGCATGTATTTCAAATATACAATGGTTTGAAATTAGATTGGGCTTAGCTAATGTACCAGATTGATCTACACCCTACCTTGCCATTGTATGCCATGATCCATTGTCACCCTAGATTGGTTAAATATAGTTGGTTAATAATTATAATCAACATTGGAGGATTAGTCCGTATTAGTTGCTTAGTCATCCCACGTCATCACATGTGTCAGAATCATTGATAATTAATCTTGATTAATAGAATATGGAACAATGTTATGAACTTGTGTGTCATGTGGGATCACACGATGAGATTGAGTTGTTGTGGCGAGTCATGTCACGCAACGATGTTGAATTGTTGATGGCACGTGGTGCTTGGTAATCAACTGGGTGATAATAACTTAGATTGGGGCAAGTGACAAGGGGCGAGGATGCCAAGGTGGGCCCGATGGGCAGAGGGTATGTGGATGTCTTGCCTTGATCACTCTAAGGACTTAACCTTGCAAGCCTTTGACCTGAGTCAATCATGCAACCACATGTCTGGTATGGGCCAGCCTAGCTGAGTAATTTGCAATGTCTTAATTTTGGTACTATCGTGGTCGATGTGAGTTCCCGAGTTATAGAGTAATTCACATGGCGCAAGAGGGGGGCCCTGGTTATAGTTTTCAGACCCACCAGTGTTGAAACCTTAGCGGGTAGTATCCGGTTAAGCCAGAGCATTGTAAAGGCTTTGTTATAATCACTCGCCTTGGTAGTGTTTGGTTGTATCACGTGGGTAAAGTGCATAACCTCTGCAGAGTGTGAAACTATTCGGATAGTCGTGCTCGCGGTATTGGGCAATGCTCGGGGATTACAGTTAAGGGTTAGCTTAATTAAATGGACAACTTGGTTGGGATGGCGGAATGCCATATGGAAGATGGAATTTGACTTAGGATTGAAAACTTGGTTTACTTGAGAAATACTGAATTTATTTACTATTGATATTTGTTTCTGATCTTTACAATCTATTTATCAGATTTGTTCATAAATGCTGCTTATTGCAAAATAGCCATAATAGCCTATCCATTGGAATAAGCCTTGCATATAGATACATAGAATTGCATTCTGTGCACAACTTGTTGAGTGCTTAAGTACTCACCCTTGCCAAACAACAATAATCAACAGTTGAAGAATCTACACCTGTGTTGGAAGAGGAAGTCCAAGAGGACGCGAGTCATTAGGGTCCGAACCTTGTCGGTTGCCTGTGGTGAACTGATGAGCTATCTACGTTTTCTACTTTCCGCTGCTTAATTATTAGTTTATATTTTCAGTCTTGCCCTGCGTGGCTTAATAATGTAAGTTGGTCATAAGATCATACCTTTAGATATATCAATGAATGAACTATTATTCTATTATCGTTGAGTATGATGTGATATGTACCAATGTTGAGCTGTGTACACTAGCGTTGATCCTGGGACTAGTGCGGTAAACACAGTGGGTTCGAATCAATGGATTCGGGTCCTTACAGAGGTGGTATCAGAGCATACTGACTGTAGGTCTTGGCCCTAGATAGCATGGAGGTGTCTTGGGTGTGTCCAAAATTATTTTCTAAAAGAAAAATCTGAACTTGACTAATAAAACACTCTCGACTCATCTCATTCTCTACTTCTCGCCTTTGCTGAATTTACCGTTTTACTTGCCGTTTCGGGTGGAGAACTTATTGAAAGTTCTTGTGAAGCAGATGCTGGTCGTTCCTACCTTTCAGGAGTCAGCTGGCGGCTATGCCATGGAGCTGTGGAGAGTTCTTCAAACGCTTGGAGGCTTCTATCGTCCGTTTTACCGAGGAGGCAGCTGGTCAGTTAATGGTGTACACCGAGGATTTATTTGTAAGCTGATTATCTACGCTCGGGAGAACGAGGAAGCTAGCAGGCCAATCAACATCTCCGCCAGAAGATTCTTGTACGAGGTTGCAATTCAGGAGGTTGCCCGACTTGCTCTTCGCCGTGTCTGCCGCGACTACGCCGACGAGCTTCACGACTCGATGTTCGACTTCACCGGACATTCAAAGCGTCGACGCCGAGCGGATCATGGAGGGCGAGTGTGCCAGCTGCGGTACACCTTGCGGAGTTCGCCCTTGCCCAGGAGGATCATATGAGAGATACTACTCAGGAGCTGGAGACTGTGTACGAGGCACTTAGAGTGGCAGAGCAGGAGCTTGAGGTGACCCGTGCTTCAGCCATCGGGATGATCACTGAGCTGGGAGAGGCCCTGGAGGCGGTCGAGGACGAGCTGGAGCGCGTGACTCGAGGAGTTCAGGAGCCAGTTGGAGAGTCCGAGGAGGATTCCGAGGAGCGAGAGTGGGAGCCAGAGGGGAGTGCCGACCCTGTTGTTGCAGAGGATCCAGCAGGAGGTCATCAGGATAGGTTCGCTCCTATGCCAGCTCATCCGCTGGTGTATGCGCCGGATCAGCCTCAGCCAGGGTGGCTGGATGAGTGAGTGTCAGCCTTGGAGCTGTGTTGAGACTCGAGTGTGAGTCGCGTCTTTAAGTTAGTCTTTACCTCTTTAGTTGACGTTAAGGTTTCGTGTTTAGTTTGCTTCTTTGTGTGCTGAGTGTGCAGTATGTGTTGCAAAGCTTGTAGGCTTAAATAAGCAGCCATACCAAGAATAAATAAAGAATTATTTTAGTTGGGTATAACCTATCTCCCCGCTTTAGAAATTTCTACTTCTTATCTATGCTACATCTACCTTTCCTAACCCAAGAGGCAATCATCAGATGGTGAATACTCGAGGAAACAACGGTGCTTCAGGAAGTGGACTGCGCCAGAATGACAACCCCAATGACGGAGGCAGCCCTCAACCACCGCCGATGACATGCGAGAACTGGGCGTTTCTTTGCCGCAGACTCAACTAATGCAGACCATGATGCAGCAAATGCAGCAGATGACCAACGCAGCAGCAACCAACAACAACCCTGCAGCCTAGAACAACCATGGTGGACCTCGATCTCATTCCAAGTTGTCAGATTTCGTGAGGACTCGGCCACCAACTTTCTCAGGAAATGTGAACCCTTTGGAAGCCGATGACTGGCTTAGGACTATTGAGAAGAAGCTGCACATCACCCAGTGTGAGGGTAATGAGAAGGTGCTCTACGCCTCTCATCAACTTGAAGGAACCGCCGCAGAATGGTGGGAAAATTATTGTGCGCTCATGGAGCCCCACAAGAGATCACACAGGAAGAGTTTACTAATGCTTTCCGCCAATACCATGTCCCGAGGGAATGATGGATCTTAAGAAGGAAGAGTTCGTGGCTCAAGCAAGGAGGCCAACCGGTGGTCGAGTACACGAACAAATTTACCCGATTAGCTCGCTATGCCCCCGAAGACGTAGCGACGGACAAGGCTAGGCGCCTCGTTTCATGAAGGGTGAATTGGGACTACAGTGGGACTGATTACCCACAATTTTCAGATTTTCAGAGCTAGTGAATAAGGCTTTGATCCTAGAGGATAAGCGGAAAGAGTGGGTGAAAACCGTAAGCGCTTAATGACTAATCAGGGTGGACGTCCAAACCATCTACGTTTGAGGATGTCACCACAGCAATTTGCCAGGTTCCAACCACCAGCCGTGAACAAGACAACAACCCTCGCACTCGCCACGCCAATCGAACTTCCGGACACCAAAGACAGGCAACAATGCACCAGGAGGGAACCAGCAGTCTGCAGTGAAAAGATGCTACACATGCAATGAGCCAGGGCACTTTTCCAATAGGTGTCCACAGAAGGGAGGCATCACACAAGTTCGTTTCAACTTAGGAACAACACCTGCCAAGGCACCAGCCTCAGTAGGAAATCGTGCACCAGGTCAAGCTGGAGCAACACCGCAATCAACAGTGCGGGGAAGGATCAACCACATCACCGCGGATGGAGCTCAGGAGGCTACAGACGTCGTATTGGGTAAGTTCCTGGTCAACTCGATGCCCTCTGATTTTGTTTGATTTCGAGCTTGCATTCGTTTGTTTCTCAAAGTTTTGCAACCAAGAATGGATTTAAAGTGGTGAATCTTAAGTGTGTGCTCTTAGTCCAAGCCCCAGGATGTGAGCTTAGATCTAGCCTTGGGTGTTTGGGAGCTAAGTTGCTTATGGATGGGATAGAATTTCTAGCGAATCTTATCCTGATAGATGCGCGATCCCTAGACGTCATCCTTGGAATGGATTGGCTGTCTAAGCATAAGGCTGTTTTGGATTGTGGCCGAAGGATCGTAACTTTGGAAGGCCCTAGTGGCAAGAAGGTAGAATTTCAAGCGACCGCAGTTCGTGATGGGCAGTTAGTGGTCAACAGCGTGAAAGCCATCAGCATGGAAGATGTGCCAGTAGTCAGAGAATACCCGGATGTGTTTCCAGAAGATTTGCCAGGACTGCCACCAGACCGCAATATCGAGTTTGTCATTGAGTTAGCACTAGGTACAACACCGATATCAAAAAGACCATATCGGATGCCTACCGACGAGTTAGTAGAAATGAAGAAGCAGATCGAGGAACTGCAAGAAAAAGGTTTCATTAGACCTAGTTCATCACCGTGGGGAGCCCCGGTCTTGTTTGTTCGTAAGAAGGACGGAAGTCTTAGAATGTGCATCGATTATCGTGCACTTAATGAAGTAACGATCAAGAATAAGTATCCGTTGCCCAGGATCGATGACTTATTTGATCAGTTAAGAGGAGCTGGAGTTTTCTCCAAGATAGATATTCGTTCAGGATACCATCAGTTGAAGATCCGAGCGGAGGATGTGCCTAAGACTGCGTTTTCTACGCGATATGGACATTATGAGTTTACAGTCATGTCATTTGGATTGACAAATGCCCCGGCATATTTCATGAACATGATGAATAAGGTTTTCATGGAATATTTGGATAAGTTCGTTGTAGTCTTTATAGACGATATCTTGGTTTACTCGAAGACAGAGGAAGAGCATGCAGAACATCTGAGGATGGTTCTAGAGAGGCTAGGAGAGCATCAGCTGTATGCTAAGTTTAGCAAGTGTGAATTTTGGAAGGAAAAAATCGAATTTCTTGGTCATGTAATGACTACTAAAGGAGTGGCAGTCGACCCAAGCAAAGTGGACGCAGTGTTGCATTGGGAGCAACCAAAGTCATTACCAGATCCGTAGTTTTACAGGAATGGCGGGATATTACCGTCGGTTCATAGAGGGATTCTCGACAATTGCTAAACCCCTTACGCAGTTGTTGAAGAAAGAAAAGAAGTTTGCATGGACGCTAGAGTGCGAGAAAAGTTTCATGGAATTAAAGAAGAGTTTAACAACAGCCCCCGTATTAGTGTTGCCAGATGTGTAGAATGGATTTGACATTTATTGCGATGCTTCAAAGCAAGGCTTAGGGTGTGTGTTAATGCAAGAAGGCAAAGTCGTTGCTTATGCGTCGAGACAGTTAAGATCGCATGAAGTGAACTACCCAACGCATGATTTGGAGTTAGCTGCCGTAGTGCATGCCTTGAAGATATGGCGTCATTATCTCATAGGAAATAGATGTGAGATATATACAGACCATAAGAGCCTGAAATACATATTCACTTAAGCAGATCTGAATATGAGACAGCGAAGATGGCTAGAGCTAATTAAGGATTATAATGTGGGAATTAATTATCATCCCGGGAAAGCCAATGTGGTAGCGGATGCTCGAGTCGAAGAGCCATAGCGCAAATACGCTAACAATGGAGGATCAACCGAACTATGCAAGGAATTTCAGAAACTAAGGTTGGAAGTCGTTCCGCAAGGGATGGTAGCTGCACTGGAAGTGAGGCCAACACTGCAGGATCAGATTAGTGAAGGCCAGAAAGATGACGATAAAATTTCTAAGATCAAGGCTAAAAAGGAAGAAGGCCTAGCCGTAGATTTCCCTCTGGATGAGCAAGGAACCATGTTTTTCAAAGGCTGAATTTGCGTGCCGGATAAAAAGGAACTGAAACAGCTGATTCTTGAAGAAGCTCACGATTCTAAGTATTCAATTTATCCAGGGAGTGCTAAGATGCACCAGGATTTGAAAGAGAGATTTTGGTGGCCTAACATGAAGCGTGAAGTAGCTGAGCATGTTGCTTTATGCGACGTATGTCAGAGAGTAAAAGCCATGCATCAAAGACCATTTGGTTTATTGCGTAGTTGAAAATTCCGGAATGGAAGTGGGAGGAAATCGGAATAGACTTTATCACCGGTTTACCTAAGACTCAGAGGGGTTACGATTCCATTTGGGTTATCGTGGATCGTCTAACCAAGGTCGCCCATTTTATCCCAGTAAAGACCACTTACTCAGGAGATCGTTTAGCGGAGTTGTACATGTCAAGGATTGTATGCTTGCATGGAGTGCCCAAGAAGATTGTGTCGGACAGAGGTACCCAATTTACCTTGAGATTTGGAATAAGTTGCACGAAGCCATGGGAACTCGTCTGAATTTCAGTACAGCATATCACCCGCAGACAGATGGTTAGACTGAAAGAGTAAGTCAGATTTTAGAGGATATGTTGAGAGCTTGTGCTTTAGCTTATGCTACGTCATGGGATAAATGTTTGCCATACGCAGAATTCAGTTACAATAACAGCTATCAAGCTAGCCTGCAGATGTCACCATTTGAGGCATTGTATGGACGTGCTTGTCGTACTCCGTTAAATTGGAATGAAACAGGAGAGCGTTTTGTTTTTGGGCCAGATATTCTCGAGGAAGCCGAAAATCAAGTCGCAATGATCAGAGAAAGGTTGAAGATAGCACAGTCAAGACAGAAAAGCTACGCAGATAACCGTCGTCGAGATTTGAGTTTTGAACCAGAAGATCATGTGTATCTCAGGGTTACCCCTCTTAAGGGCGTTAAAAGATTTCATGTTAAAGGGAAGCTTGCACCAAGATACGTGGGTCCGTTCAAGATTCTGAGTCGTCGAGGAGAGGTAGCGTATCAGTTAGAGTTGCCTCAGTCCTTGGCAGGAGTGCATGATGTATTCCATGTGTCATAGCTCAAGAAATGTCTCAGAGTGCCAACAGAGCAAACCCCGTTGGATGCAATAGAGCTGCAAGAAGATTTGACTTACAAAGAGCAACCGGTCAGAATTTTGGATGTTATGGAGCGCAAGACCAGAAACAAGTCTATTCGCTTTTGTAGAGTTCAGTGGAGCAATCATTCTGAAAGTGAAGCAACTTGGGAGCGAGAAGAAGATTTGAAGTCAGAATTCCCGAACCTATTCTCTAGTTAACCCTGAATCTCGGGGACGAGACTCTGTTAACGGGGGAGGTTTGTAACATCCCAAAAATTTGCCCAAATAATATTTTATTGCTTAAATGTGCATTTATGATTTTCTGGAATTTATTTGGATTTTCTGGATTTATTTGAATTAATTTTAAATTATGAATATTGACCTTTTGTTCAAATCTATTTAAATTTATGCAAAGTTAAAATAAAGTTTTGCCAAAAATATTTTATTTGGGTCCAGAATGTCTCAAAGTATTTTTGAGATTTTTCTTGGATTTTTCCTAATAGTTTTATCGCTTAAAATAAATAAAATGAATTTCTGTAATTATTTTAAAAGAGAAATCTTTTAAAATCAGCGTGAATAGTAGCGGGCCGTAGCCCATCTCTGTGCAGGCCGGCCCATGCTCGCAACCCGTTAGGCCCAGGTTCCAGAAGAGCGCGTCGTGATCGTCGATCTGTGGAATCGGACGGTCGAGGCGCAGCGTCGGGTGAAAACCCTAGCGAGCGGGCGCCGTCGGATGCGGCCACGTGGACGGTTGAGGGGAGTTCGTCTCCGTTGCGTCGCCGGAATCCGAGTTCTTCGCGAGTTCGTCGCCGTGCCAACTTAGGTCGCCGTTTGCGCGTCCGTGCGCACTATATAAGCCGCCAACCGTAGGCCTTGGACTCGTCGTCCTCTGCCGCATCTTTCCTCTAAAGCGCCGCCGCCCGTGGAGCCCAGTAGCAAGCGCCAGACCTCGCCGCAGTTCGTGGGTGCGCCGCCGTGAGTTTTGATCGAGAACGTCGTCGTCGAGCCATTCTCCGCCGCGTTGGTTCCAGATCTGGGTTCACCGAGAAGCTCTGCGTCGAATCGGTAAGGTTTCGTCGCCAGAACGTCGTCGAATCGCCGTCGGGTTCGTCATCTTCTCCATGTCCAGTAAATCCTCGTGGCGGCGTCGCCATTGTCGTCGGGTGAACCGTGGGCCGTTTGATCTGTAGTGGAGGGGTGAGGTTCCGCCACGTCGCGAGCAACCGGGGCCATCCGATCGTGTTTCTGCGGGTCAGATCGAACCGGGTGAGTGGCCAATCAGAGCATGCCGCGTGGCGGACTCAGGCACCGAGGCGTCATACGCCGGGTTCACGGTGGACAGAGGAGATCCCGTGGACCAGGTCTATGCACCAGGGCCACGTGTCGTGCTCGGGTTGGCTCGGTCGAGATGACGTCGTGATGCGATAAATCGATTTTCAATTTAAAAATAAATCATTAATTCGATTTTCGATTTTTGCAATTTGAGATTTATTTCAAACTTCAAAAGGCTATAACTTTTGCATCTTAACTCGGATTTGAGTTATTCAAATTTCTAAAAATTTGTAAAATTAAGATATATTTAATGGTGAATTTTATTTGATTTTTGGAGTTCAATTGCTCTCTGTTTTGGTATTTATTTGCTTTTCTTCTTGATGCAGCGTAGGCGTTGGTGTGCGGCGCTTGGAGGAAGATCCGGCAACTCAAGAGCAAGTTCCAGAACCAGATCAGGATCTATTCCAAGGCAAGTTGTGCTTTGATCATGTTGAACCCATGTTTATAAAATTGATATGTTTGTTTTACCCTATTGCATGTATTTCAAATATACAATGGTTTCAAATTAGATTGGGCTTAGCTAATGTACCAGATTGATCTACACCCTACCTTGCCATTGTATGCCATGATCCATTGTCACCCTAGATTGGTTAAATATAGTTGGTTAATAATTATAATCAACATTGGAGGATTAGTCCGTATTAGTTGCTTAGTCATGCCACGTCATCACATGTGTCAGAATCATTGATAATTAATCTTGATTAATAGAATATGGAACAATGTTATGAACTTGTGTGTCATGTGGGATCACACGATGAGATTGAGTTGTTGTGGCGAGTCATGTCACATAGCGATGTTGAATGATGATGGCACGTGGTGCTTGGTAATCAAGCGGGTGATAATAACTTAGATTGGGGCAAGTGACAAGGGGCGAGGATGCCAAGGTGGGCCCGATGGGCAGAGGGTATGTGGATGTCTTGCCTTGATCACTCCAAGGACTTAACCTTGCAAGCCTTTGACTGAGTCAATCATGCAACCACATGTCAGTATGGGCCACCTAGTGAGTAATTTGCAATGTCTTAATTTTGGTACTATCGTGGTTGGTGTGAGTTCCGAGTTATGGAGTAATTCACATGGCGCAAGAGGGGGCCTGGTTATGGTTTTCGGACCCACGGTGTTGAAACCTTAGCGGGTAGTATCCGGTTAAGCGAGCATTATAAAGGCTTTGTTATAATCACTCGCCTTGGTGGTGTTTGGTTGTATCGCGTGGGTAAAGTGCATAACCTCTGCAGAGTGTGAAACTATTCGGATAGCCGTGCTCGCGGTATTGAGCAATGCTCGGGGATTACAGTTAAGGGTTAGCTTAATTAAATGGACAACTTGGTTGGGATGGCGGAATGCCAAATGGAAGATGGAATTTGACTTAGGATTGGAAACTTGGTTTACTTGAGAAATACTGAATTTATTTACTATTGATATTTGTTTTACAGTCTTTACAATCTATTTACTGTATTTGTTCATAAATGTTGCTTATTGCAAAATAGCCATAATAGCCTATCCATTGGAATAAGCCTTGCATATAGATACATAGAATTGCATTCTGTGCACAACTTGTTGAGTGCTTAAGTACTCACCCTTGCCAAACAACAATAATCAACAGTTGAAGAATCTACACCTGTGTTGGAAGAGGAAGTCCAAGAGGACGCGAGTCATTAGGGTCCGAACCTTGTCAGTTGCCTGTGGTGAACTGATGAGCTATCTACGTTTTCTACTTCCCGTTGCTTAATTATTAGTTTATATTTTCAGTCTTGCCCTGCGTGGCTTAATAATGTAAGTTGGTCATAAGATCATACCTTTAGATATATCAATGAATGAACTATTATTCTATTATCGTTGAGTATGATGTGATATGTACCAATGTTGAGCTGTGTACACTAGCGTTGATCCTGGGACTAGTGCGGTAAACACAGTGGGTTCGAATCAGTGGATTCGGGTCCTTACAAGGCTGCACAGCTGAACGCTGTTTTAAAGAGGTTTGGTATTTGGCAACCTAGCTTTTATGTAGGCTGGCTGGCTGTTCTAAGTTGAGAAATATCTAGAATGCCCTTAAGTCAAATGATGGCTTATTTGATGCCATTTGAAGTTGAGTGGATTTCATTTAATTTGTTTGCATGTGACACACAAATGTAAATATATTTGGTTCATTTTCTTATTTTCTTGAACAATTTTCAATCAAAAATTGAACAGTTTTTCGTCAACATTTTCCCGATGCATTTATTTTAACATTGTTGCCAATCTCTGTGTCATCGGATCTCAGTGCCGCTCTCCACCCCTGTGGCGACCACCCTCCCTCCCTTGGGTCCCTCTCCGACTATGGCGACAACGGACAGAACAACGACGAGGAGAGAGGGAGAGAGATGGCGACCGAGAGGGATGGACCTTCGTGAGGATCAAGGTTGGCGAGATCTATAGAGACAACATTGAAGGACCATGAGGAGGTCCATCCATGTTTGTGATGAGTATTTGACTTTATGTGATCTAGGATAGCTTAGATTTGAGTTTGGATTTAAAATGAATTTCAAGTTGGAAGTATTTTTGTGCCGGCATGATAGGTTACGCCACACCAAGTTTAATCAATTTCTTGTTTGCGCCAGACCAAATGTTGCATGAGTTGCATTTGCGCCGGACCGGGGTAGAAATGATTTGCTTTTGCGCCGGACCGAGTTAGGATAGACTTTACGTTTGCGCCGGACTAAGGGAAATGAGAAAACAGAGAATTTTTCTTTTGCGTCGGATCAAGGGAAATGAGAAACAGAGAGTTTTCCATTTGCACCAGACCAAGGGAAGAGGGAAACAGAGAGTTTCCCATTTGTGCCGGACTGATTTTTTCGCGCCGGACCAAGTCTCAGTGAGTTTCACGTTTACGGCGGACAGGTTTTGACAGCCGACAGTAATTAGCATTTTTGAAGGTCTTTTCTTGCTCAAACAATTATTTGGTCTACATGAAAGTTGTAGATAATTTCAAGATACATCTTTTTCATGTTGACAAGTTTTTCATTTGAGTAACAAAAAAAATCATACAAAATAGGGAAGGTTAATAGAGAATTTCACGTTTGCGGCGGACCAGTTTTGACATTGTGCAGTAATATGCCTTTTTTGAAGGTCTTCCCGTGCTCAAACAATTATGTGTTCTACATGCAAGTTGTAGATAATTTCGAAACACAACTTTTTAATGTTGACAAGTTTTTCATCTGAGCAACATAAAAAATCATAACAAATTGAGAAGATTACTGCTGTATTGAAAATAGGATGTTTGCATTTGCTTGAAGTGTTTTGGTCCGTTTTGGTCTGTTCTAACCCCAATTCATGATCGAATTGATGCGCTGGGTTCATGGTGGAACCAAGAATGGTTTTCTTGTCTTTGTGTATGTAGGACTTCATTTGGTGGTCATGGTGAGGCGAAGGGAGGCTGGAACTAGGCATGGGATGGCCGAAGGTTCAAGATGGCCGGATGTTCGCCAGAAGATGATCGGAGACGAAGTCGTGGCAAGCCGTGAAGACAAGGAATGGATGAGATGCTAGCTAGACGTTGCGTGGATCAATGAGGACCATTGGATCTTGGTCTAGTTAGTGTGCTTTGAGAACCGTGCAAGAAAACCCATTATGTGTTGTGGGTTTTGGGTGAACCCTTGCATGGCTGGTTGAGTGGGTAAATCCTAGCCCTTGATGGATGCTCTAGGGTTTAGAGGCTCATCCAAGGGTGGTAGGTGGCCTAAGAGTTGTATAAATAGGGGTGGAGGGGTAGCCTTCCCCTCTTGAAGGTTTGGAGGTTTTTGATGTTCCTTTGAGCTTTGCCCACATGAATGTGAGGCTTTGTAACCTCTCCTTCCAGAAATGAAATGCTCTTCATTTATTTTCATGTTTCATTTCCTTTACGCATTTACATTACGCAATTTAAATTCCGCATTTACCTTCTTGCAATTTACATTTACACAATTTGGATTTGCCTCCTCTCTTTCTACATGCTTAGGAATCTTTATTGAGGTTGATGTTTGATGAATGATTCTTCTTCTGAAATTATGTTCTCAATCATCTAAGAAATCCATGTGTTCTTCTTGCAAGAAGTTGTTCTTTGCGTTCTTCAGTGCTTGATCTTGTAGATTGCGTTGCCTTGAGTTTCTTCGTGATCTTGTGCTTGCTGGGACGTGTGGGGAGTCATTCAAGATCATCTTGATCATCAAAAACCTACGAGCAAGCCTCGATTGAAGTTCTTTCGGTTTTTATTGAAACTTGGTATGTTCTTCATTCCCGGGCATAAAGGTAGGAACTTTCATATCAATCCTTGTGATTGAAGGTTGGAATAAGTTTCTGACATCCCAAGGACCTTATCTACCAAGTTTGGTAGAGTTTGGATCAACGGATCAAAAGATACATCAATTTTCCTATTTGAACTGTGCTGAAAACGCTGTTCATAAGTCTGATTTCACTGTAGCTACAGTACCCGATAGTTCCGGCCCCGGAGGGCGGTAGCACCAGCCTCAGACTGATTTTTGTGAAAATTGACTCTTTTGCTTCCATTTGATATACAAGGATTTTGGCTTGGTTTCTTTGGGTGAAAATCTGCATTTATGATCTTCGTAGGGGATATATTTTTAATTTGGGATTATTCACCGCCCCTCTGATCGCCATCTCAGTCTTTCAAACATGGAGGTAGAAGCGACCAAAATCTACGTGGGGGGTGAGGAAGCGGTACAACAATGGAGGCAGCCGAGATCTGCACCAGGGTGGCGGTGCGTAGGCACGAGTGTGGCCAAGATCAGTGCTGGGGCAGAGGTGGTGTGGTGGCGCTAGGGCTGAGGCGGTGGGATGGTGGAGGTGGCCGACATCTACGAGGGGGCTACCGAGATTTGGGGAAAGATAAACGGGGCTCGGCGGTGGAGACAGCGTGGGGGGCGCAACGGTGGAGGCGACATGGGGACGAAGGAGGCGTGGGTAGGAGAATAGAGAGAGGGGGGGAGAGAGAGTGAGTTGAGCTTTTATACCTGGTATGAGGTGGGTAATTTTTACCCAACTCCATGGGCAAAGTCGGAAGCTCAACCCACTGAAGCCGTGGGAAGCCACCCAGGCCGACTTTCAAATTTTGACGTCTCCTAGTACAAATAGGTTGCTGGTTTTCAGCTTTTAGTTGTGAAGAAGTGAGCCATTTGGGATAACTTCCGGCTTCCAAAGGGTGAAGCCGAAGATGAAGCTATCCCAAACAGACCATCGATCTATATGAAAGTTCCATGCGTCTATTAGAGCAAGTACAGTAGCGGAGACAACTGCTATCTATATACTCCTCCATATCATCTAAAGACAAACTAAAGATAACTGCTACAATGAATAACATCTTAAGGTTGTTTCTATAAGATCCTAAAATCTTTTTAATTATGGTATAAAAATATTTTATTGTAAACATTAACTTATATAATGGAGTTTTATGCTATCTATATAGTTGTCTCTTCACGAGGAGACAGCTATGCTCTCTCCTTCCCTCTCCCCCATATTATCAACAATCTTACATGCAAAACATATAGACAACCGACATCACACTATTGTATATGCCTTTAGATGCAACCATGACTTGTGTTACTTGAAGTCCAGTCAGTTTTGCTGTGCAACTTGGTGGAATTTCCTTGTAAATACGGTGGTCTTCCATTAACTCCAACTAGACTTCGGAAGTCTCAGATGCAGCCCCTAATTGATGAAGTTGCAAGAAGGTTGCCCTCATGGAAAGCTTAGTTGCTTTCACCGGCTGGTCGTATTGTTCTTATTAAAGCAGTGCTATCTGCTATTCCGATATATCATATGTTGACATTAGATATTCCAAAGTGGGTCTTGGAATACATTGACAAACTTCGCTGACGTTTTCTTTGGAGAGTTGCTGAATCAGTGCAGGGAGGCCATGTTTTAGTGGCGTGGGATAAAGTTTGTTGACCGGTGGAATATGGGTGCTTAGGTCTGTATAATTTCCAGGCCTCGAATTTTTCTTTGTGGGGTTGCTTCTATGCATAGAAGCACCTCTCTTTTCATTAAGATTGCGATGGCTTTGGCTTGAGTGAATAGAACCTGACAGATTTGGCGTTCTTGGGCCCCATTGAAATTGAAGTTCTTTGTTTGGTTAGCCTTGAATGTTCGCTGTTGGACAGCCGATAGGCTTCGTCGTCGTGGCCTCCCACATCATCCCCTGCGTGCAAGAGGAGGAAACTATCAAGTATCAACCATCTTTTTATCCATCGTACTTTTGCAAGACAGATTTGGTATCAAATCCTTCTATGGATAACGAAGCTGTGGTTTACATTTGCTACGGGGGACAATCTACAAGATTGGTGGTTGTCGCTAAGGAACCAACTTCGAACAGGACGATTTCAAAGGTTTTGACTCTGTTATCATTCTAACCCTGAGACACATCTGGCTGGAACGTAATGCAAGAATCGTCACAAACTCTTCCAATCATTTGTCTCAGGTTGTGGATGGCATTAAGGAAGAATGTGAGCGATGCAAAGCAGCCGGTGCCAGCTGCATCAACAGACTGTTTTAAGTTATTTAGCTTGATTTGTTGGTTGTCAAACTTCTGTACTCTCTGTTGGTTGTAGGTTACTGGTTGCCCACCGACGGTGCAGTTGGATCTTTTGTAGGTTTTTAAATAGTGAACAGTTGTTTGCTTGCTTTTTCCCTTCTTAATTCAATGATATGCAGATCTTCTGGGTGTTCTCAAAAACACAGAAAGAGAGGGTGACTATCGCTATGGCTTGGTTGATATTATCAGCTACTGTTTATTTTGAATTGAGAGTTGTTAATCTAGCCAACCCACTCATGTCTATTATTAAAAAAACTCACCGGGGAAAAAGACGAATCCCGAAGAGTGTAGCTATCAGGGGTGGATCCAGGTGGGGATGTTGGGAATGCACCGGCACTCCCAAAAGATTGAAAAACATTATGACACCACCTCTTCGGTGTATCAAATTTGATGATTGAATTGATTCCGATTTCGGTGGTTTGGGATTTAGAAGATTTTAGAACTATTTGTATCATTCAATTCCTCAACTTTGTTAATGCTTCCACCCTTATTTTCTTTCATTGCAGTCAAAAGAATTGCAAGCTTACTGCATTAGGTAATTCAATATCATTGTTCTAATTAACTAGGGAAGAAGGTACCAAGAGTAAAATTATATATCTTGCAACCCATCCACTATTTTGCGAATGTAATTAAATAATGTCTCAATATTTAAAATAGCTAGCTATCGCTCCATTTTTTTCTTAATTTATTGTGCGTAGTTTAATTGCAGATGGACCGTGAAGAAGGATGTATCAAAAAAGCCGTGTGAGTGCTAAATTTCAGAGGGGTGTTAAGGAGTTTTAAAGAATTGCAGAAGAAGAAATGGTGATGTAGGACCAGAATGGCGATCAGAGGGGGGTGAATGATCACAAATTAAAACTTTCCCCTCAAAGAACCAACCAAGAACCTCACTTTATCAAACCAAAGCAGAGAAAATACAATTCTAGAGTTTTTCAGCCAGGGGGCACTACCACAGTTCAGCCTTGGTACTGCCTGATGAACAGTACCCCCGGCACAACTGGGGTACTGTAACGGCAGTGCTGCACTATAGTAAAATCAGGGCAATGAATAGTAAAAATCAGCACGACTCCAAAATGAAAATTGATGAATATTTTGATTGGCTGATCCAAAACCTATAAAACTTTGTTGACACCTTTCTATGGATGTCAGGAACCTATTCCGACCTTAAATCGCAAGGATTGATGTCCAAGTTTTGACCTTTTTCCAATTGAAGAAAGAGTGCACAAGAATGGTTTCAAAAACAAAAGCTTAGCCCTAAGTTTGCTCGTGGGTTCTTGATGATCCTAAATGGTTTCCCACATGTCATAGCAAGCTAGAACATGAAAGATCTAGCCCATAAAAACTCAAGAACACGATCTACAGAAAATCCTTGCTCTTTCAAGCCAAAAAGGTCGGTTTCTTACAAAGTTCAAGAGAAGATTTGCCTAGATGCTTGGGATATTATCTGAGATAGATTCATCCATCAATCATACATCCTCAGCACAAGAATAGATTCATCCATCAATCATACATCCTCAGCACAAGAAGAACAAGCAAGTAGGAGGGGAGGAAAATCCAACTTGCGAGAATGTAAATTGCAAGAATTTAAAATGGAGAATTTTAGTGCTGAATTTAAGACATAATGTAAATGCGCAAAGTAAATTCAGAATTGAGAAAATAAACTTTTCATTTCTGGAAGGAAGGCTTACAAAGCCTAACAATAAAGTGGACAAAGCTCAAAGGAGCACAAAAACCTCAAAACCTTCAAAGAGGGGAGAGTTACCCCTACCCATCTATTTATACTACTCTTGAGTCATCCTCCACCCTTGGATTAGTTCCTTCAACCCTAAGGAATACTATCAAGGGCTGGGATTGACTCACTCGCTCATACATGGGCTAACCCGAAACCCACAAACATACTGGGTTTTGCACGCTTTTCAAAGCACACTAACTTGACCAGCTACTCTTCCTCTAGACCGCGATCCAACGGCTCTCCTTGATCCGAGCAGCTCCAAGTTAGCATCTCATCTATTCCTTGTCTTTTAAGTTCGCAGCAACTCTATCTCCGGTCATCTTACGACGATCATCGACCATCTAGACCTCCAGCGCACCTCGCCTAGTCCCGGTCATCCTCTAACTCACCATGCCCTAGCACGGTCGTCCTGCAACTATGAAAAGCAAGGAAACCCGTCACATACCAATGTACAAAATGACATACAATAATCATCCAATTGCTAAAAATAAATTTGATCTCGTTCATAAAGTCGGTACTACCGCCAGCTGTAGGTCGGTAGTACCGTAAGTCCGGTACTACTGCACCTTAGTTGTCGGTGGTTCCGGTATCACTGAAACCCTCGAGATACCTCGCTCTAGAAAATAAGTACCAGCTCAAAAAGGCCGGTAGAGCAACTCGGTCGGCAATACCATCATTACAAGGCCAGTAGTGCCGCTTCTGACTGAAAATAGCTCAAATTGCTTCAATTTGAAATCCAATTCAAATCAAACTTAAACCTGAGCAGTCCCATCTCAAATACATTCAAATACTCATCACCACCATGGGTAGACCTCCACATGGTCTTTCAATCTCCCCATTGATGAGTATGTTGACAAATCACCCAAAAGGTATAAATTTGAGTTTGAAGGAAGGAAGAAAGCAATTTGATTGCAAAGCCATACTTGGTTTAGAGCAAGAGGAAATAAGATCATGACCAAGTTGATAAGAGGGATTTTAGAGCTAGCCAATAGGGAGAACAAGTTTTCCACAAAAGCTCTAAAAACCCAAGAAAACTCATAAAAGCCCAAATATATGCTTATGATCCTAAGAATTAGCAATTTTTCACAATGATCATAAGAACCAAGATGCATGCACATTACTCACATTATGATGATGCCTTTTCTACAATTTCTCCCCCTTTTGGCAATATAGGCATCAAGATGGCATTTTCAACATGTATGTATGAAGTGCATCCTAAAGAGCTTTGAAGATTATCCAAATGACCATAGAGACAAAGTATGACACCACGCTACTCTAGTTCAGATTATGCTAATCTAGAACATATCTAAGTGCAAATTACATTATCTACGCTAGCAAGCACAAATAAGACTGTCATTTTTGCATGATTTTAACAAGTGCAACAGTTAGCATAATCTTCAAACTAGAAGCAAAGCCACACAATGGATCAAATGGAAGACCTAGAATTCAACCTAGTCAACACTTTGGGGAAGCTAGATGTGCATAAAAGGTTCTTCGTGCTAAAACATCTTTAATGCAAATTTTAAAACGAACATAGTGGGGTGCAAATGTTTGACATTATTTGCATTCTTTACCCACTTAATTTTTTATTTGCATTTTTCAAGTGCAATTGACTTAAGCCATCGTCGACCATCTCAAGAAGGACTCTTAAAAGAAAGATCTTGGTCATACACGATACATTCCAAGTTCATCCCAAGTGCAATGGGAAGCAGTCTCATGAATGTAGAGTGTTGAGATCAATTTGCACAAAAAGAGTTAATTTTTCTTTTCATTTTAGTAGTTAGATTTATGAGCACGTGAAGGACTATAATATGGATCAACCTAGCTTCACCCACGTTGCTATCGGGACTCTAGTAGAAATCAAAGATTTCATAAATCATGGCATATGCACCTAGAGAGGAAACACAGCAAGTAAAAGCTACAAGTTTCATCAAGTTTTCATTAAAGCTCAATTTTCATTTTTAGCAAGCTTAGCATGATGAAACAAGATGAACATGGACATATCTAAGCTAGCAATGATGTTCAGAAAAGTAGCAAGGTGCATACCTTAAAAGATAGTTCATTTGCATAATAGACAAAACTCATTAAAACAAAAAAGAAGTCTATATGCAATGCATGATGCAGGTTCTCAAACTCCCCCTCAACAAGTGAATCAATTTTAAGCACAAATCTAGTTTAAGTTGAGTTATTAGCAGAATTAAGCTAAAAAGAAGTCTAAATGAACTCAACAGAAACCAGAAACACATAATGAGGAGAAAAAGTCGAGAAACTACAAACTAGGTGGCTATAGATCATAGAAAAGATAGTAGAGCACACTATGGCTTAAACTCGCTCCCATCTTCCCCAATGACTGACATAGGGAAGCTGACTCTAGATCCCAAGCTAGGGAGTACACTATAGACCTTGTCAACCCAGGGGCCCAACACCTGCTAGACTTATAAGACAGTGAGGGAACTCAACCTAGAGAGAAGAGAGAACATCTAATTGTCCATGATAGCAACCTATAGCATAAGATGAGAGGTCCATGCAAAGCATGCCAGAAGTCTAAGTGAAGTGAACTCAGAAATATAAGAGTAAGCCCAAAAACACCTAGAAGACGCAAAAGAAAAGAAATGCTGGAAGAAAACAAATATAATACATAGTATACAAAACCAGCCCCCTCAAGATATGTGGTAAGGGCATACGACACCAAGCTCTCCTATCAAGGCCACAAACCTAGTGCTATCCAAAGGCTTAGTAAAGATATCGGCAATCTAGTGGTCACTCTCCGCAAACTGAAGCACAATATCACCTTTCTCCACATGGTCTCTAAGGAAGTGATATCTAATGTCTATATGTTTGGTCCTCGAATGTTGCACTGGGTTTTTGGCAATGCAAATGGTAGAAGTGTTGTCACAGAAAAGTTGAACACTAACTATGTCTAACCCAAAGCCCCTCAAAGTCGATCTCATCCAAAGCACCTGACTATAGCAACTAGCGACTGCAACGTACTCGGCCTCAGCGGTGGACTGAGCAACTCCGGACTGCTTCCTAGATGACCAAGAGACAAGAGAAGTGTCAGAAGTGCTCTTTCTATCTATTCTACAACCAGCAAAGTCTGCATCTGAAAAGGTTCTAAGGGACAGACAAAAAGAGGAGGAGTACCAAATACTATTATCAATAGTAGCTTGAAGGTACCTGAAGATGCGCTTCACCGCTTGTTAGTAAGAGGCACGAGGAGAAGTCTGAAATCGAGCACACAACAAAATGTATGTCCGGCCTCGAAGCATTGAGGTACAAGAGAGAGTCGATCATGCTCCTGAAGTACTTCTGATCGGTTGGCTCACCATACTCATCAGGCTCGAGGACAACAGAGGTGACTATAGGAGTCATCACCGGCTTCCCATTAGATATGTCGAAGCACCTCAGAAGGTCCCGAGTGTACTTGCCTTGTGCAAGAAGGTACCCTCTCGAGTATGCTTGATCTGGAAACCGAGGAAGTAGCTCAACTCACCTATCATACTCATCTTGAACTCTGTGCTCATCACATCTGAACACTGAGACACAAGAGAGTGCGAAGAGCCACCAAAGATAATATCGTCCACATAAATCTAGATGAGGAGAAAATGAGAATCCTGGTGTATGATGAACAATATATTGTCTACTATACCCATCTTAAAACCATGACTAAGAAGGTAGGACTTAAGCCTCTCATACCAAGCTCTAGGGCCTGCTTAAGTCCATATAAAGCTTTGGAAAGCTTAAACACATGGTTTGGGTACTTGGGGTTCTCGAATCCTGTAGGCTATCTGACATACACCTCTTCCTCAATAGGTATATTAAGGAATGCACTCTTGACATCCATTGATAAATCTTAAAGCCCTTGGATGTCAAAAATGCAAGCGGGATCCTAATAGCCTCTAATCTAGCAACAGGGGCAAAGGTCTCCTCAAAGTCAAGACCCTTGACCTGAGAAAAGCTCTGTGCAACTAGCCTAGCCTTGTTCCTAATGACAACCCCATCCTCTGTTGCTTGTTCTTGAACACTCATTTGCTCCCAATGACATTATGACTAGATGGAAGCTTGGCAAGCTGCCATACCTTCTTCCTCTCGAAGTTCTCATGTTCCTCATGCATAGCATTAATCCAAGACTCATTGGATAATGCATGAGAAACATTCTTCGGCTCAAAGGAGGCACCAAATGCAGAGTGGAGGCAAAAACTGGATAAACCTGATTTTGAGCGTGTGACCCGATCAAACAGATTGACAATTATTTGATCAGGTGGATGATGTTTTTAAATATGGCGGGGAGGTCCAGAAGTAGAAGTGGCTTCTACCTCACGAATAACAGTGGTAGGATTAGAGCCACTTGCTGCAGGAGAGTCTGAGGGTAAGGGCTGGTATCCCTGAGATACAAAAATAGAAACAGGAGGCACCTCAGGTGTAGAGAGGATTGGATAGGGTGGAACACCATCATCTCAATCATCCTCATCCTCTACAAAGATGGTCTCGGAGAGGAAAGAAGAGTCTGAAATGTCTGGTCTAGCTCCTGGACTAGCCTCATCAAAGGTCACCTCACAGGTCTCTATGATCCTATTCGCCTCACAACTCCCGACCCTATAGCTATGATAAGAAGTCGAGTAACCTAGAAAAATGACATCAGAAGAACTATACTTGAACTTATCTAGGTTCCCAGACTTCAAAACGAAACACTTGCGACCAAACAACCAAAAATGAGAAACACTAGGCTTTCGCCCATACCTCAACTCGTAAGAAGTGCGATGCAAATGTGGTCTCAAGAAAACTCGATTAGACACATGACAAGCAGTAGCTATAGCCTCAGCCCAAAACTTCCTAGGAGTACTATACTCATCTAGCATCGTCCTGGCCATCTCGACCAAGGTCCTATTCTTCCTTTCCACTACTCCATTCTGTTGAGGTACGTATGGAGAGGAAAACTGATGCTCTAAGCCTAACTCCACACAGAAGCTCTCAAAGTAGGAGTTCTTAAACTCCGTGCCATTATCACTACTTATAGCTCGTAAGGCACCAGGGAGCTCAACAGACAACCTACGGGCAAAACCTCTGAAATGGGTAAAAGACTTATCCTTCGAAGCCATGAAAAATACCCAAGAATACCTCAAAAAATCATCAACAATGACAAGAATATATCACTTCCCACCCGCTAACTACACTTTAGCTGGACCAACAGTGTCCATATGTAAAAGCTGTCCTGGTGCATCAATCATTACAACAGTGACAGGAGGATGAGAAGCATTGATCATCTTGCCATGTCAGCAAGGAGAGCAGACTAAGTCTTTAACCATCATGAGTTAGGCAATAAATGAATGAGGTCGTGGCTGCTAGCTCGGGTCAAATGGTCAAAACCTATGTGACCAAGTCTCCTATGCTAGAAGGAGATATCACGGGACTCTGATGCAATCAAACAATGAGGAAAGTCTCCAAAAGAAGCAAAAAATTAGCATAGAAGACTCTCCCAAATCTAGAGATCCCACAAACAAACCCCCAGATGAATCAAGGATTCTGCAGGCACTACTCTTAAAGCTTACCACGAAAGAGTCATCAATAAGCCGAGAGATAGAAAGCAAATTGTATTGCAGCTTACTTACTAAGGCAACATGTTTAAGAATAAAACTGTCATTAATGCAGATGGTACCTTTAGCTGTGACTCAGCCTGACGAATATGCAAATCCGGACCCTCTGTGTATACCGCACTAGTCCAGGATCACGCTAGTGCACACAGGCTCAACATCAGTAAATATCACAATCATACATAGCGGAAGTACTATGAAAGACATCATATATTAAATATTACTAGTTGAATGACCTTATGGTCAACTTACAGGACTATGCCTCGCAAGGCTGAATAACACATTAAACTGTAGCGGAATGAAAACGTAGGCAACCCTTCAGTATACCACAGGCAACTGACAAGGCTTGCGCCCTAAACATTCGTCTCTTCCTGGTACTTCTCCTCTAGAATTGATGCAAACTCCTCAACTGGTGATGTTGTTGTTGGCAAGGGTGAGTACATAAAGCACTCAACAAGTTGTGCACAGAATACAATTCTAACATAGCTATATGCAAGGCTTATTACAAAGGATAGACTATCAAGGCTATTTTGCAACAAAGCAGCATTTATGAACAAATAGAATAAATAAGTTGTAAAGACTGTAAGACAAATAACAGTAATAGATAGATTCAGCATTTCTCAAGTAAACCAAGTTTCCAATCCTAAGTCAAGTTCCAATCCTTCCACATGGCAATCCCGCCATCCCAACCAAGTTTCTAATTTTAATTCAACTAACCCTTAACTGTAAATCCCGAGCATTGCTCAATACCGCGAGCATGGCTATTCGAATAGATCTTATACTCTGCAGAGGTTATGCGCTTTACCCACACGACATGATCGTCTCTTGGTGCCATGCAATTAACACACTTCCTTTGGTGTGTCGGCGGAGAGATCACGACAAAGCCTTTACAATGCTCCATCTAGACCCAATGCTCGCTAAGGATTCAACACTGGTGGGACTGGTTACCACATCCAGGGCCCCGTCTTGCGCCATGTGAGTCTACCCAAAATATAGGAACTCACTATTCACCACGACAATACCGAAATCTAGACTTTACAAATTAATCAGCTAGGCTGTCCCATTCCAGACATGTGGTTGCATGATTGACTCAGGTCAAAGGCTTGGAAGGTTAAGTCCTTAGAGTGATCAAGGCAAGACATCCACATACCCTCTGCCCATCGGGCCCACCTTGGCATACTCGCCCCTTGTCACTTGCCCCAATCTAAGTGATTATCACCCAAGTTAATTACCAAGCACCACGTGCCATCAACAAATCAACGTCGTTGCGTGACATGACTCGCCACTACAACTCAATCTCATTGTGAGACTTCACATGACACACAAGTTCACATCTTTGTTCCATATTCCATTAGTCAAGATTAATCATTAATGATCCATGTACATGTGATGACGTGGCATAGCTAAGCATTCTACAACAGTCTAACCAACCCATGTTGATTATCAATATTAACCAACTATTAGTTAACCATCCTAGGGTGACAATTGGATCAAGGCATACAAATGACAAGGTAGGGTATATAGATCAAATGGGTAGATTAACTAGATCCAAGTTTAAATTGAAACAGTTGTATACTTGAAATACCATGCAATAAGGTAAAACAATATAGCATTTGTATAAGCATGGGTTCAACATGATCAAAGCACAACTTGCCTTGGAATAGGTTCTGGTCTTTCTCTGGAACTTGATCTTGAGTTGATGGATCTTCCTTCGAAGCGTCGCACAATTCAACGTCTACACGTACCGAAGGAGAAAATCAAATAAATACCAAAACAGAGAGAAAATGAACTCCAAAAATAAATAAAATTCACCATTAAATAGATATCAATTTTAAATTTTTTTAGAAATTTGAATCACTCAAATCCGAGTTAAAATGCAAAAGTTATAGCCTTTTGAAGTTTGAATAAATACTGAAAATACAGAAATTGGAAAATCAGAATTAACTGAATTATTTTTAGATTGAAAAACCGTTTTATTGCGTCAGCATGACATCATGGTGACGTCACCTCCGAGCCGGCCAATCAGACGCTGCCACGTGTCTCGGGCGTATGGACTAAGTCCACCAGCCCACAACGGTTCACGGTGGACACGGCTCACGGCGCTACGGCTCTGCGCCTGACAAGGGGGCGGCACGCGGTTGGCCGCGGTGTCGGTGCGATCTGACAAGCCTAGATCCGATCGGACGGCTCCGAGCAGAGAAGCACGCGCCTAGATTCACTTATTTTTAAAAGGGTTTTTGATTTAAAATAATTACAGAAAATCATTTGATTTGTTTTGGGCAATAAAATTATCTGGAAAAATCCAAGAAAAATCTAAAAAATACTTTGAGGCATTCTGAACTCAAATAAAATATTTTTGACAAAACTTTTTTTTAACTTTGCGTAAATTTAAATAGTTTTAAACAAAAGAACAATATACTTAATTTAAAGTAAACTCAAATAAATCCAGAAAAATCCAATAAATTCCAGAAAAACATAAAATGCTCAAATAACCAATAAGATATTAATAAAGCAAATTTTGGGATGTTACAAACCTCCCCCCTTAACAGAATCTCGACCCCAAGATTCAGAGCTAACTAAGGAATAGTTTTGGGAATTCTGACTTCAGATCCTCTTCACGCTCCCAAATTGCTTCATTGTCAGAATGATTGCTCCATTGAACTCTGCAAAGGCGAATAAACTTACTCTTGGTCTTGTGCTGCATTACACCCAAAATTTTGATCGGCTGCTCCTTGTAGGTCAAATCCTCCTGCAGTTCAATTGATTCCAATGGCGTCTGCTCCGCTGGCACTCAGAGACATTTTCTAAATTGTGACACATAGAACACATCATGCACTCCTGCCATTGACTTTGCTACTTTCAACCTCTCTCTGATCACAGCTATTTGATCTTCGGCCTCCTTGAGAATATCGGGCCAAAACACCATACGATCTCCTGTCTCATTCCAATTCGATGGAGTGCGATAGGCACGTCCATATAAAACCTCAAATTGTAACATTTGCAAACTAGCCTGATAACTGTTGTTACAGCTAAATTCTGCATACGGCAAACATTTATCCCATGAAGTAGCATAAGCTAAAGCACAAGCTCTTAGTATATCCTCAAGAATCTGATTAACTCTTTCCGTCTGACCATCTGTCTGCGGGTGATACGCTGTGCTAAAAATTAGATGGGTTCCCACAGCTTCATGCAGTTTACTTCAAAATCTCGAAATAAATTGGGTACCTCTATCCGACATAATCTTTCTAGATAGGACATGCAAACACACTATTCTTGTCATATATAGCTCTACCAATCGATCTCTTGAATAAGTTGTCTTCACTGGTATAGAGTGAGCGACCTTGGTCAAATGATCGACGATGACCCAAATAGAATCATATCCCTTCTGGATTCTCCACAATTCTCAACGCTAGGTATCTTATTACTGATTTGCCTCTTACTTCCACTCAGAAATCTACACCGGCTGTAACAAACTTGCTGATATCTGATGCATTGCTTTTATTCTCTAACACACATCACACAAAGCGATATTTTCAGCAACTTCACGCTTCATCTTAGGCTACCCAAAACCTTTCCTTAAGACCTCAATATATCTTAGCACTTTTCCTGGATGAATTGAATACTTAGAATCATGAGCTTCTTCCAAAATCAACTGCTTAAGCTCTTTCTTGTTCGATACATATATTCGACTTTTAAACTGTGTGGTTCCTTGGTCTTCCATAGTAAAATCCTCAGCTAAGACTTCATCCCTCCTGCTCTTGATTCCGTTGATCTTTTCATCACCTTTCTGACCTTCTCGGATCTGATCCTCAAACGTTGGCTTCTCTTCCAAAGCAGTTACAAATCCTTGTGAAACCACTTCTAATTTCAACATTTTGAAACTCCCGGGACGATAACGGATCCCAGCATTATAATACTTAATCAACTCCAACCATCCTTTTCGTTCCATATTAAGGTCTACACTTTGAACTCTTATGGTCTATGCATATGTCATATCTATTTCCAATGGGATAATGGTGCCATATTTTCAAAGCATGCACTGCGGTAGTAAATTCCAAATCATGCATAGCGTAGTTCTCCTCATGTGGCCTCAATTGTCCTGACGCATAGGCAACAACTTTGTCTTTCTGCATTAACACACATCCAAGATCTTGCCTTAAAGCATCACAGTATATATCAAAACTGTTCTTCACATCCGGCAACACTAACACAGGCGCTGTCGTCAAATGCTGCTTTGACTCATGAAAACTCTCTTCACACTCTGGCATCCATGCAAACTTCTTCTCCTTTTTAACAACTGCGTAAGAGGTCTCGCAATCATCAAGAATCCTTCAATAAATCAATGATAGCACCCTATTATTTCCAGAAAATCACGAATCCAGGTATCAGACTTCGGTTGCTCGCAATACAACATTACTTTCACTTGCTCAGATCAACAACAACCCCTTTTTGAAGCCATCACATGACCAAGAACTCAACCTTTCTCCTTCCAACAACCATACTTAGCTCACAACTGTCACTCTTGCAGCTCTTCTAGACCCATTCTCAATTACTCGGCATGCTCTTCCCTTGTCTTGGAGTAACAAGAATGTCATCTATGTGCACGACAACAGCTTGTCCAATTATCCCATGAAACTTCATTCATCCGGTTCATAAATTATGCCATGGCATTGATCATTCTAGCAGACACAACTGTAAACTCATATTGTCCATATCGCTTAAAAACTCTGACTTAAGAACATTCTCTGCACGAATTCTTAACTGATGATAACTCGATCGAAGATCTATCCTTGAGAAAACTCCAGCTCCTTTTGTCGGATCAAACAAATTATCGATCCTGGGCAACGAATACTTATTCTTTAATCATCACTTCCTTAAATGCTCGACGGTCGATACACATCCTTAAGCTCCTATCTTTCAAACAGAACAGGCGCTCCCTACGGTGACAATCTGGTTCTGACGAAACATTTTCCTAGCAACTCTTCGATCTGCTTCCTCATCTCAACTAGCTCATATGTAGATATTCGATGAGGTCTCTTTACTTTTGGCGCTGTACCAGGCACTAACTCAATAACACACTTGATCTCTCGATCTGGTGGGATTCTTAGGAAATACATCTGGATACTCTCTAACAACTAGCACACCTTCAAGGCTGACAACTTCCACACTATTGACCTTTAGCTGACCAACACGAACCGCAGTCGTTTGAAATTCCATTTTCTGGCTTTCAGGGCTTTTAGCTAACATAACTCTTCGACCAAACTCCAGGACAGCCTTATGTCCGGATGACCAATTCTTTTCAGGAGTAGCATCTCGGTTCTGGTATCCAATATGGTTTGCTAGAAACTTTTCTCCAACAACAAGGAACTTAACCCATAACATTCTAGGTTGGATCAAGCAATACTGTACTTTTTGACAACGGCAATTCTTTCGGGGCAGACAAGCTGCATGAACACCCCTATACTGACCATCACTGCACACGCATCATTTTCAAGTAACCACCATCACAGGTGCATACTTAGAGAAACATCTGATCCTTCTTTTACCATTAATGCTTTTATTGCAACACTTTACATTCCAACATCTCAACCCTCTTTACTTTATTTCCTTAAGCAAGATAATCTTTACATGGAATTCCTCACTAGTTACTTTTCCTTTGCAAATGAGGATATGACACTTGCCTAGGATAAAATCGTTGATCTAAACTTCCTCGATTGGCATTGGCGCTCAAGTTTTGACTGGAACAGCATTGAGATTGACTTGAACTGGCATGGTTGCTTTCTTTTGGGGGCAATTGTGGGCAAAATGTCTGGACTTGCAGCAGGTATAACAAAGCTTAGGGCCACCTATCTTCCTTGAGCATTCCTCGACTAGGGCAGTGTCCTCGTTTAGACGCCTCTTCTTCAATTGATTCTGTAAGGACCCGAATCCACTGATTCGAACCCACTGTGTTTACCGCACTATTCCCAGGATCAACGCTAGTGCACACAGCTCAACATTGGTACATATCACATCATACTCAACGATAATAGAATAATAGTTCATTCATTGATATAACTAAAGGTATGATCTTATGACCAATCTTACATTATTAAGCCACGCAGGCAAGGTGAAAATATAACTAATGATTAAGCAAATGGAAAATAGAAAGCGTAGATAGCTCATCGGTTCACCACGGGCAACCAACAAGGCTCGGACCCTAATGACTCGTGTCTTCACGGACTTCATCTTCCAACACAGTGTAGATTCCTCAAGCTGTTGATTATTGTTATTTGGCAAGGGTGAGTACTTAAAGAACTCAACAAGTTGTGCATGAGAATGCAATTCTATGTATCTATATGTAAGGCTTATTCAATGGATAGGCTATCATGGCTATTTTGCAATAAGCGACATTTTATGAACAAATCTGATAAATAGATTGTAAAGAATGTAAAACAAATAACAATAGTAAATAAATTCAGATTTCTCAAGTAAACCAAGTTTCCAATCCTAAGTCAAATTTCATCTTCCATATGGCCTTCCGCCATCCCAACCATGTTGTCCAATTAATTAAGCTAACCCTTAGCGTAATTCCGAGCATTGCTCAATACCATGAAACACGGCTATCAGAATAGTTTCACACTCTGCAGAGGTTATGCACTTTACCCGTGATACAACCAAACACCACAAAGGCGAGAGATTATAACAAAGCCTTTACAATGCTCTATCTTAATCCGATACTACCGCTAAGGTTTCAACAACTGGCGGTCGAATACCACATCCGGGCCCCCTCTTGCGCCATGTGAATTACACGACCGGGAACTCACACCGACCACGATAGTATCAACATTAAGACTTTGCAAATTACTCACCTAGGTGGCCCATACGGACATGTGGTTGCATGATTGACTCAGTCAAAGGCTTGCAAGGTTAAGTCCTTAGTGTGATCAAGGCAAGACTTCCACATACCCTCGCCCATCGGGCCCACCTTGGCCTCCTCGCCTTGCCACTTGCCCCAATCTAAATGATTATCACCCAGTTGATTACCAAGCACCACGTGCCATCAACAATTCAACATCGTTGCGTGACATGACTCGCCACAACAACTCAATCTCATCGTGTGATCCCACATGACACACAAGTTCATAACATTGTTCCATATTCCATTAAGCAAGATTAATTATCAATTATTCTGACACATGTGATGACGTGGCATGGCTAAGCAACTAATACGGTCTAAACCTCCAATGTTGATTATAGTCATTAATCAACTATATTAAACCAATCTAGGGTGACAATGGATCATGGCATACAATGACAAGGTAGGGTATAGATCAATCGGTATTTTAGCTAAGCCCAAACTAATTTGAAACAGTTGTATAATTGAAATATATGCAATAGTGTAAATCAAACATAGCAATTTTACAAACATGGGTTCAACATGATCAAAGCACAACTTGCCTTGGAATAGGTCCTGATCTTGATCTGAAGTTTGCTCTTGAGTTGCTTGATCTTCCTCGGCGTCGCACAATTCAACGTCTCACAGCGTCAGAAAGAGAAAAGCAAATAAATAGCAAAACAGAGAGCAATTGAACTCCAAAAATCAAATAAAATTCACCATTAAATAGATCTCAATTTTAAAAATTTTTAGAAACTGGAATCACTCAAATCTGAGTTACGATGCAAAAGATATAGCCTTTTGAAGTTTGAAATAAATACTGAAATCAGAAAATCGAAATTCGAATTTAACAGATTTGTTTTAATTCGAAAAACTGATTTATGGCGTCAGCGTGACGTCAGCCCTGGCCGGACCGCTCGGTCTTGACGCGTGCCCGCCGGTCCATGGATCTGCGTCCATGATTCCTTCGGAGTTCACGGTGGATCCGGTCCACCCGAGTCAAGCTCACGACGCGTGGGCCGCCCTCTGGCGATTGGATCACCACGCGCGTGGCCGACGGACAACCACCTCGCGCCACGCAAGCCGTGAGGCTGATCGGCGCCACGTCGGATCCACGGGTCACCGCGAGTTACGCCATCGTCACTCGTCGCGCGCACGGCCCTACGGTCATCGCCGGTGACCAAGATGGTTACCGCCGGGTTAGGCTCGGCGCAAGGAGTTGATGGCGTGAGCGGATCTGCGATTTCTTCACGGGAACCGAGTCGGCAAGGCCTTCTTCAGCGGCGGCGACCTCCACGGCGATCTTCTCCTCGGCGGTGCTCGACGAACCAGCGCGCCGCGGGTTTCCCTTGGCGAGGCGAATCTAATGGCCACGGTTGCGTGCCTCAAACTCCACGGATGATGGCGGAATCGACGAACCGAAAGCGGCGGCGCGCCGAGAAAACTCCGATTGCGGCGCGTGAGAGCCACTTTCACGGCGAGCTTAGGGCTTAAAGTGGATATGATCGGTGCCCTCGGTGCGCACCTATTTATAGCACTTAGGAGACTAGGTCACGCACAAGCGGAAAGAATCCATGGCGGCGCCGAGGCGGACACGGGAGCGAGTCCACGCCGGTCACGCGAAGACGACGACGCTCCACCCTACACGTGGCGCGATGCTCGTGTTGCGATGCACCAAAATCCAACCGAACACGGCGGATCCCAGCGGCACGGATTGGAGAGATCGAATCGATGCGCTCCCAGCGTGGCCTTTTGATCTGAATCAAGCGGTCGAATCGGTCCGACTCGGGCGAACAGCGCTACACGCACCGGGCGCGGCGAGTTGGGCCTTCACGCGCGATGTCGGGCCAAGCCCAATCTGTTCACACGGAGTTAAAAGGTTTTCCAATTAAATTAATTCAGAAATTCATTTAATTTGTTTTAATCAATAAAACAATCGGAAAATTCCAAGAAAAATCTCAAAAATACTTTGAGACATTACGGACTCAAATAAAATATTTTTGCCAAAACTTTATTTTGACTTTGCACAGATTTAAATACTTTTGAATGAAAAGCAATAAACTTGCAATAAGATTTAATTCAATAAATCGAGAAAAATCCAAATAAATTCAGAAAATCACAAATGCACATTTAAGCAAATACAACTTAATTAAGCCAAATTTTGGGATGTTACAAACCTCCGCCCTTAATGAATCTCGGCAGAGATTGGGGCTAACTAGAGAATAGGTTGGAAATTCGACTTCAAATCTTCTTCTCGCTCCCAAGTGGCTTCACTCTCGAATGATTACTCCTTGAACTCTTCAAAGCGAATAGACTTGTTTACGGTCTTGCGCTCCATAACATCAAAATTTCGATCGGTTGCTCTTTATAAGTCAAATCTTCTTGCGGCTCTATTGCATCCAACGGGTTTGCTCTGTGGCACTCTGAGACACTTCTTAGGCTGCGACACATGGAATACATCATGCACTCCTGCCAAGGATCGAGGCAACTCTAATTGATAAGCTACCTCTCCTCGACGGCTCGTAATCTTGAGCGGACCAACATATCTTGGTGCAAGCTTCCCTTTAACGTGAAATCTTTTAACGCCCTTAAGAGGGTAACTCTAAGATACACATGATCCTCTCGGTTCAAAACTCAAATCTCGATTTACGGTTATCGCATAACTCTTACTGTCTTGGTGTGCTATCTTCAACCTCTCTCGATCATTGCAACTTGACTTTACGCCTCTTCGAGGATATCGGTCCAAACACCAAGCGCTCTCCGTTTCATTCCAATTCAGCGAGTACGACAAGCACGTCCATACAATGCCTCGAATGGTGACATCGTAGGCTAGCTTGATAACTATTATTATAAGCTGAATTCTGCGTATGGCAAACATTTATCCCAAGATGTAGCATACGCTGAAGCACAAGCTCTCAACATATCTTCCAAAATCGATTTACTCTTTCGGTCGACCATCATCTGCGGGTGATATGTCAGATCTTGAAATTCAAGCGGGTCCCCATTGCCGTGCAACTTATTCCAAAACCTTGAGGTAAATTGGGTACCTCATCGACACAATCTTCTTGGGCACTCCATGCAAACATACAATCCTTGACATGTACAATTACGCCAAGCGATCTCGGCGTAGGTGGTCTTTCTTGGGATGAAATGGCGACCTTGGTTAGGCGATCCACTATAACCCAAATGGAATCGTAACCTTTACGAGTCTTAGGTAAACCGGTGATAAAATCCATTCGATTTCCTCCACTTCCATTCGGAATTTTCAACAATTGCAACAAACGGTGGGTCTTTGATGCATAGCCTTTACTCTCGACATATGTCGCATAATGCAACATGCTCAGCCACTTCACGCTTCATATTTGGCCACCAGAATCTCTCTTTCAAATCTTGGTACATCTTAGCGCTTCCTGGATGAATCGAGTACTTTGAATCATGAGCTTCCTCAAGAATCAATTGCTTTAATTCCTTTTTATCCGGTACACAAATTCGGCCTTTGAAGAACATGGTCCTTGCTCATCGAGTAAAATCTAAGGCTAGGCGTTCTTCCTTTTAGCCTTGATCTTGGAAATTTTATCGTCATCTTGTTGACTTTCTAATCGATCCTCTAATGTTGGCTTCACTTCTAGTGCGGCTACCATTCCTTCGAACGACTTCAATCTCAACTTCGAAATTCCTTGCATAATTCGGTTGATCCTCAATTGACAAGGTATTCGCTATGGCTCTTTCGACTCGAGCATCCGCCACCACATTGGCTTTTCCAGGTGGTAATGGATTCCACATTATAATCCTTAATTAGCTCCACCATCTTATTTGTCTCATATTCAGTCACTTGAGTGAATATGTATTTTGACTCTTATGGTCCGTATATATCTCACATCTATTTCCTATGAGATAATGGCGCTATATCTTTAAAGCATGCACCACGGCCTAACTCCGGATCATCGTTGGGTAATTCACTTCATGTGGTCTTAATTGTCTCGGCGCATAAGCAGCGACTTTGCCTTCTTGCATTAACACGCATCCCAAGCCTTGCTTGAAGCATCACGATAAATGTCAAATCCATTACGCACATCCGCAAAACTAATACGGGGCTGTTGTTAAGCGCTTCTTTAATTCCATGAAACTTTTCGCACTCTGGCGTCCATGAAAACTTCTTTTCTTTCTTTAACAATTGCGTCAAAGGTTTAGCAATTGTCGAGAATCCTATGAACCGGCGGTAGTATCCGCCATTCGAGAAAACTACGAATTTGAGTAATGGACTTGGTGGCTCCCAATGCAACATTGCATCCACTTTCTTTGGGTCAATGCGACTCCTTTGGTAGTCATTACATGACCCAAAATTCGACTTTCTCCTTCGAATTCACACTTGCTAAACTTTGCATATAGGTGATGCTCGCACTGTCTAAAACCATCCTTAGATGTTTCGCATGCTCTTCTTGGTCTTTGAGTAAACCAAAATATCGTCTATGAAGACCACAACGAACTTATCCAAGTAATCCATGAAAACTTTATTCATCATGTTCATGAAATATCTTTGGGGCATTAGTCAATCCGAATGACATGTTGTGAACTCATAATGTCCATATCGTAGAAAGCGCGGTCTTAGGTACATCCTCCGCTCGGATCTTCAGCGATGGTATCACGAGCGAAGATCTATCTTGGAGAAAACTCAGCTCCTCTTAAGCGATCAAATAAGTCATCGATCACCGGCAGCGGATACTTATTCTTGATCGTTACTTCATTAAGTGCACGATAATCAATGCACATTCTAAGACTTCCATCCTTCTTGCGGACAAACAAAACCGGGCTCCTACGGTGATGAACTTGGTCTAATGAAACCTTTTTCTTGCGGTTCCTCAATGCGCTTCTTCATTTCCACTAACTCGTCGGTAGGCATCCGATATGGTCTCTTTGATATCGGTGCTGTCCACGGTGCTAATTCAATCACGAACTCGATATCACGATGCGGTGGCAATCCTGGCAAATCTTCTGGAAACACATCCGGGTATTCCCTAGCTACTGGCACATCTTCCATGCTGATGGCTTTCACGCTGTTGACCATTAACTGCCCATCTCGAACTGCGGTCGCATGAAACTCCACTTTCTTGCCACTAGGGCCTTCAAAGTCACGATCCTTGGCCACAATCCAAAAGCGACCTTATGCTTTGACAGCCAATCCATTCAAGGATGGCGTCTAGGATTGCGCATCTATCAAGATAAGATTCGCTAGAAATTCTATCCCATCCATAAGCAACTTAGCTCCCAAACACCCAAGGCTAGATCTAAGCTCAGATCCTGGGGCTTGGACTAAGAGCACACACTTAAGATTCACCACTTTAAATCCATTCTTGGTTGCAAAACTTTGAGACACAAGCGAATCGAAGCTCGAATCAAACAAAGCATGGCAGTCTCGAGTTGACCAAAAACTTACCCAGTACGACATCCGTTGCCTCTTGAGCTCCATCAGCGGTGATGTGGTTGATCCTTCCACGCACTGTTGATTGCGGGGTTGCTCCAGCTTGACCTGGCGCACGATTTCCTCTTGAGGTTGGTGCCTTAGCGGGTGTTGTTCCCAGGTTGAAACGAACTGGCGTGATGCCTCCCTTCTATGGACACCTATTTGAAAAGTGCCCCGGCTCATTGCAAGTATAGCATCTCTTCACCTGCGGATTCTTGATTTCCTCTGGTGCATTGTTGCCTGTCTTTGGTGTCTGAAAGCTCGATTGGCGGGGCGAGTGCGAGGGTTGATGTCTTGTTTCGGCTAGTGGTTGGAATCTAGCAAATTCTTTGTGGTGACATCCTCAAATGTAGATGGTTTGGGCGTCCACCACGATTATTCATCAAGCGCTTACGGTTTCACCTAGCTCTTTGCGCTTATCTTCTAGGATCAAAGCCTTATTTACGACTCACGAAAATCGAGAAATTATGGGTGTCGGCCCCACTGCGATCCGAGTTGATCCCTTCATGAAACGAGGCGCCTAGCTTTATCTGTCGCTCGTCTTGAGGGCATAGCGAGCTAAGCGAGTAAATTTATTCGTGTGCTCGGCCCTTTGGTTGGCCTCCTTGTTTCAAAGCCCTGAACTCTTCCTTCTTAAGGTCCATCATTCCCTCGGAACATGATATTGGCGGAAAGCATTAGTAAACTCTTCCCGGGTGATCTCTTGTGGGGCTCCATGGCGCACGATAATTCTCCCACCATTCTCATGGCGGTTCCTTCCAATTGATGAGAGGCGTAAAGCACCTTCTCATTTCCTTCACACTGAGTGATGTGCAGTTTCTTCTCAATGGTCCTAAGCCAGTCATCGGCTTCCAAAGGATTCACATTTCCTGAAAAGGTTGGTGGCCTAGTCCTCATGAAATCCGATAGCTTGGACATGGGTCGAGGTCCACCATGATTGTTCTGAGCTGCAGGATTGTTGTGGTTTACTGCTGCATTGGTCATCTGCTGCATCTGCTGCATCATTGTCTGCATCAGTTGAGTCTGCGCTGCAAGAAACGCTCCCAGATTCTGCATGTCGACTGGCGGTGGTTGAGGGCTGCCTCTGTCGTTGGTGTTGTCATTCTGACGCAGTCCACTTCCTGAAGCACCGTTGTTTCCTCGAGTATTCACCATCTGATGATTGCCTCTTAGGTTAGGAAAGGTAGATGTAGCATAGATAAGAAGTAAGAATTTCTAAAGCGGGGAGGATAGGTTATACCCAAACTGAAATAATTCTTTATTTATTCTTGGTATGGATGCTTATTTAAGCCTACAAGTTTTGCAACACATACTGCACACTCAGCAATACAAAGAAGCAAACTAAACACGAAACCTTAACGTCAACTAAAAAGGTAAAGACTAACTTAAAGACGCGACTCACACTCGAGTCTCAACACGGCTCAAGGTCGACACTCACTCATCCACCACCTGGTGGTGACCGGCGCATACCGGTGGATGGCGGGCATCGGAGCAAACCTATCTGGTGACCTACTCACGGGTCCTCCGCAACAACGGGTCTGCACTCCCTCCGCTCCCACTCTCGCTCCTCTGGATCCTCCTCGGACTCCTCGGTGGCTCTGAACTCCCCGAGTCACGCGCTCGGCTCGTCCTCAAGCGCCTCGGGGCCTCTCCCGGCTCAGTGATCATCCCGATGGCTGAAGCACGGGTCACCTCGAGCTCCTGCTCGGCCACTCTGAGTGCCTCGTACACAGTCTCCAGCTCCTGGGTAGTCTCTCTCATATGATCCTCCCAGGCAAGGCGAACTACGCAAGGTGCGTCGCGATGGCACACTCGCTCCCCTCGATCCGTCGTCTTCGGCACGCTTGAACGTCTGGGTGAAGTCGGAACACTGAGTCGTGAAGCTCGTCAGCGTAGTCGCGGCAGACACGGCGAAGAGCAAGTCGAGCAACCTCTTGAATTGCAACCTCGTCACGAGAACCTTACGGCGGAGACGTTGATTGGCTCTTTGGTTTCCTCGTTCTCCCGGCGTAGATGATTACCTTGCAAATGAAACCTCGGTGTACACCATTCATCATCCATTGCCTCCTCGGTAAAGTGGGCGGTAGAAGCCTCAAGCGCCTCGAAGAACTCTCCACACTCCATGGCGTAGCCGCCGGTGACTCCTCAATGGTCGGAACGATCGGCATCGCTCCACAAGAACTTTGAAATAAGTTCTCCACCAAACGGCAAGTAAGGCGGTAAATTCAGCAAAGGCAAGGCGTAGAGAATGAGATGAGTCAAGAGTGTTTTATTAATCAAATTTAGATTTTCTTTTAGAAAATAGTTTTGGACTCTCACAAGACACCTCCATAGTATCTAGGGCCAAAACCTACGGTCGGTATGCTCGATACCACCTCTGTAAGGACCCGAATCCATCGATTGAACCTTTGTGTTTACCGCACTATTCCTGGGATCAACGCTAGTGCACACAGCTCAACATTGGTACATATCACATCATACTCAGCGATAATAGAATAATAGTTCATTCATTGATATAACTAAAGGTATGATCTTATGACCAATCTTATATTATTAAGCCACGCAGGCAAGGTGAAAATATAACTAATGATTAAGCAAATGGAAAATAGAAAGCGTAGATAGCTCATCAGTTCACCACAGGCAACCAACAAGGCTCGGACCCTAATGACTCGTGTCTTCACGGACTTCATCTTCCAACACAGTGTAGATTCCTCAAGCTGTTGATTATTGTTGTTTGGCAAGGGTGAGTACTTAAAGCACTCAACAAGTTGTGCATGAATGCAATTCTATGTATCTATATGTAAGGCTTATTCCAATGGATAGGCTATCATGGCTATTTTGCAATAAGCGACATTTATGAACAAATACATAAATAGATTGTAAAGAATGTAAAACAAATAACAATAGTAAATAAATTCAGATTTCTCAAGTAAACCAAGTTTCCAATCCTAAGTCAAATTTCATCTTCCATATGGCCTTCCGCCATCCCAACCATGTTGTCCAATTAATTAAGCTAACCCTTAAGCTGTAATTCCGAGCATTGCTCAATACAGAACACGGCTATCCGAATAGTTTCACACTCTGCAGAGGTTATGCACTTTACCCACGTGATACAACCAAACACCACAAAGGCGAGAGATTATAACAAAGCCTTTACAATGCTCTATCTTAATCCGATACTACACGCTAAGGTTTCAACAACATGGGTCTGCGAAACCACATCCGGGCCCCCTCTTGCGCCATGTGAATTACACTCGACAGGAACTCACACCGACCACGATAGTATCAACATTAAGACTTTGCAAATTACTCAGCTAGGCTGGCCCATACCAGACATGTGGTTGCATGATTGACTCAGGTCAAAGGCTTGCAAGGTTAAGTCCTTAGTGTGATCAAGGCGAGACTTCCACATACCCTCTGCCCATCGGGCCCACCTTGGCCTCCTCGCCCCTTGCCACTTGCCCCAATCTAAATGATTATCACCCAGTTGATTACCAAACACCACGTGCCATCAACAATTCAACATCGTTGCGTGACATGACTCGCCACAACAACTCAATCTCATCGTGTGATCCCACATGACACACAAGTTCATAACATTGTTCCATATTCCATTAAGCAAGATTAATTATCAATGATTCTGACACATGTGATGACGTGGCATGGCTAAGCAACTAATACGGTCTAAACCTCCAATGTTTATTATAGTCATTAATCAACTATATTAAACCAATCTAGGGTGACAATGGATCATGGCATACAATGACAAGGTAGGGTATAGATCAATCTGGTATTTTAGCTAAGCCCAAACTAATTTGAAACAGTTGTATAATTGAAATATATGCAATAGTGTAAATCAAACATAGCAATTTTACAAACATGGGTTCAACATGATCAAAGCACAACTTGCCTTGGAATAGGTCCTGATCTTGATCTGAAGTTTGCTCTTGAGTTGCTTGATCTTCCTCGGCGTCGCACAATTCAACGTCTACGCGTACCGAAAGAGAAAAGCAAATAAATAGCAAAACAGAGAGCAATTGAACTCCAAAAATCAAATAAAATTCACCATTAAATAGATCTCAATTTTAAAAAATTTTAGAAACTGGAATCACTCAAATCCGAGTTACGATGCAAAAGATATAGCCTTTTGAAGTTTGAAATAAATACTGAAATCAGAAAATCAGAAATTCGAATTTAACAGATTTGTTTTAATTCTGAAAAACTGATTTATGACGTCAGCGTGACGTCAGCCCTGGCGGACCGCTCGGTCGACACGCGTTCCGCCGGTCCATGGATGCGTCCATGATTCCTTGAGTTCACGGTGGATCCGGTCCACCCGAGTCAAGCTCCTCGACGCGTGGGCCCGCCTCTGCCGACCGGATCACCACGCGCGTGACGCCGACCGGACAACCACCTCGCGCCATGCAAGCCGTGAGGCTGATCAGCGTTCACATCGGATCCACGGGTCACCGCAGTTACGCCACGTCACTCATCGCGCGCACGGCCCCTACGGTCATCGCGGCGACCAAGATGGTTACCGCCGGGTTAGGCTCGGCGCAAGGAGTTGATGACGCGAACGGATCTGCGATTTCTTCACGGAACCGAGTCGGCAAGGCCTTCTTCAGCGGCGGCGACCTCCACGACGATCTTCTCCTCCGGCGGTGCTCGACGAACCGCAGCGCACGGGTTTCCCCTTGACGAGGCGAATCTAATGGCCTGGTTGCGTGCCTCAAACTCCACGGATAGCGGCGGAATCGACGAACCGAAAGCGGCGGCGCGCACTTCGAAAACTCCGATTGCGGCGGCGCGTGAGAGCCACTTTCACGGCGAGCTTAGGGCTTAAAATGGATATGATCGGTGCCCTCGGTGCGCACCTATTTATAGCACTTAGGAGACCAGTCACGCACAAACGGAAAGAATCCATGGCGGCGCCGAGGCGGACACGAGGCGAGTCCACGCCGGTCACGCGAAGACGACGACGCTCCACCCTACACGTGGCGCGATGCTCGTTGCGATGCACCAAAATCCAACGAACACGGCGGATCCCAACGGCTGGATTCGGAGAGATCCGAATCGATGACGCTCCCAGCGTGGCCTTTTGATCACGAATCGACGGTCGAATCGGTCCGACTACCACGGCGATAAGCTACTGGTGGGCGCGGCGAGTTGGGCCTTCACGCGATGTCGGGCCAAGCCCAATCTTCATTCACACGGATTTAAAAGGTTTTCCAATTAAATTAATTCCAGAAATTCATTTAATTTGTTTTAGTCAATAAAACAATCAGGAAAATTCCAAGAAAAATCTCAAAAATACTTTGAGACATTCTGGACTCAAATAAAATATTTTTGCCAAAACTTTATTTTGACTTTGCACAGATTTAAATACTTTTGAATGAAAAGCAATAAACTTGCAATAAGATTTAATTCCAATAAATCCAGAAAAATCCAAATAAATTCCAGAAAATCACAAATGCACATTTAAGCAAATACAACTTAATTAAGCCAAATTTTGGGATGTTACAAACCTCCCCCCCTTAACAGAATCTCGACCCGAGATTCAGGGCTAGCTAGAGAATAGGTTCGGAAATTCTGACTTCAAATCTTCTTCTCGCTCCCAAGTGGCTTCACTCTCAGAATGATTACTCCACTGAACTCTTCAAAAGCGAATAGACTTGTTTCTGGTCTTGCGCTCCATAACATCCAAAATTCTGATCGGTTGCTCTTTATAAGTCAAATCTTCTTGCAGCTCTATTGCATCCAACGGGGTTTGCTCTGCTGGCACTCTGAGACACTTCTTAAGCTGCGACACATGGAATACATCATGCACTCCTGCCAAGGACTGAGGCAACTCTAATTGGTAAGCTACCTCTCCTCGACGGCTCAGAATCTTGAACGGACCAACATATCTTGGTGCAAGCTTCCCTTTAACGTGAAATCTTTTAACGCCCTTAAGAGGGGTAACTCTAAGATACACATGATCCTCTGGTTCAAAACTCAAATCTCGACGACGGTTATCTGCATAACTCTTCTGTTTTGACTGTGCTATCTTCAACCTCTCTCTGATCATTGCAACTTGACTTTCTGCCTCTTCGAGGATATCTGGTCCAAACACCAAACGCTCTCCCGTTTCATTCCAATTCAACGGAGTACGACAAGCACGTCCATACAATGCCTCGAATGGTGACATCTGTAGGCTAGCTTGATAACTATTATTATAACTGAATTCTGCGTATGGCAAACATTTATCCCAAGATGTAGCATACGCTAGAGCACAAGCTCTCAACATATCTTCCAAAATCTGATTTACTCTTTCGGTCGACCATGCATGCTGCGGGTGATATCTTCATCTTGAAATTCAAGCGGGTCCCCATTGCTTCGTGCAACTTATTCCAAAACCTTGAGGTAAATTGGGTACCTGTCATCGACACAATCTTCTTGGGCACTCCATGCAAACATACAATCCTTGACATGTACAATTACGCCAAGCGATCTCGGCGTAGGTGGTCTTTACTGGGATGAAATGAGCGACCTTGGTTAGACGATCCACTATAACCCAAATGGAATCGTAACCTTTCTGAGTCTTAGGTAAACCGGTGATAAAATCCATTCCGATTTCCTCCCACTTCCATTCCGGAATTTTCAACGGCTGCAACAAACCAGCGGGTCTTTGATGCATAGCCTTTACTCTCTGACATACGTCGCATAATGCAACATGCTCAGCCACTTCACGCTTCATATTTGGCCACCAGAATCTCTCTTTCAAATCTTGGTACATCTTAGCGCTTCCTGGATGAATCGAGTACTTTGAATCATGAGCTTCCTCAAGAATCAATTGCTTTAATTCCTTTTTATCCGGTACACAAATTCGGCCTTTGAAGAACATGGTCCCTTGCTCATCCAGAGTAAAATCTAAGGCTAGGCCTTCTTCCTTTTTAGCCTTGATCTTGGAAATTTTATCGTCATCTTGTTGACTTTCTCTAATCTGATCCTCTAATGTTGGCTTCACTTCTAGTGCAGCTACCATTCCTTGCGGAACGACTTCCAATCTCAACTTCCGAAATTCCTTGCATAATTCCGGTTGATCCTCAATTGACAAGGTATTCGCGCTATGGCTCTTTCGACTCAGAGCATCTGCCACCACATTGGCTTTTCTAGGGTGGTAATGGATTCCCACATTATAATCCTTAATTAGCTCCAGCCATCTTCGCTGTCTCATATTCAGGTCAGCTTGAGTGAATATGTATTTCAGACTCTTATGGTCCGTATATATCTCACATCTATTTCCTATGAGATAATGACGCTATATCTTTAAAGCATGCACCACGGCAGCTAACTCCAGATCATGCGTTGGGTAATTCACTTCATGTGGTCTTAATTGTCTCGACGCATAAGCAACGACTTTGCCTTCTTGCATTAACACGCATCCCAAGCCTTGCTTCGAAGCATCACAGTAAATGTCAAATCCATTCTGCACATCTGGCAAAACTAATACGGGGGCTGTTGTTAAACGCTTCTTTAATTCCATGAAACTTTTCTCGCACTCTTTCGTCCATGAAAACTTCTTTTCTTTCTTTAACAATTGCGTCAAAGGTTTAGCAATTGTCGAGAATCCCCCTATGAACCGACGGTAGTATCCCGCCATTCCCAGAAAACTACGAATTTGAGTAACAGACTTCGGTGGCTCGCAATGCAACACTGCATCCACTTTGCTGGGGTCAACTGCGACTCCTTTGGTAGTCATTACATGACCCAAGAATTCGACTTTCTCCTTCCAGAATTCACACTTGCTAAACTTTGCATATAGCTGATGCTCTCGCAGCCTGTCTAAAACCATCCTTAGATGTTCTGCATGCTCTTCTTCGGTCTTTGAGTAAACAAAAATATCGTCTATGAAGACCACAACGAACTTATCCAAGTAATCCATGAAAACTTTATTCATCATGTTCATGTAATATGCTGGGGCATTAGTCAATCTGAATGACATGACTGTGAACTCATAATGTCCATATCGCGAAAACGCGGTCTTAGGTACATCCTCGCTCGGATCTTCAAGCGATGGTATCTCGAGCGAAGATCTATCTTGGAAAACTCCAGCTCCTCTTAAGCGATCAAATAAGTCATCGATCCTGGGCAACGGATACTTATTCTTGATCGTTACTTCATTAAGTGAACGATAATCAATGCACATTCTAAGACTTCCATCCTTCTTGCGGACAAACAAAACCGGGGCTCCCCACGGTGATGAACTTGGTCTAATGAAACCTTTTTCTTGCAGTTCCTCAATCTGCTTCTTCATTTCCACTAACTCGTCGGTAGGCATCCGATATGGTCTCTTTGATATCGGTCATGTCCACGTGCTAATTCAATCACGAACTCGATATCACGGTCTGGTGGCAATCCTGGCAAATCTTTTGGAAACACATCCGGGTATTCCCTGGCTACTGGCACATCTTCCATGCTGATGGCTTTCACGCTATTGACCATTAACTGCCCATCTCGAACTGCGGTCGCTTGAAACTCCACTTTCTTGCCACTAGGGCCTTCCAAAGTCACGATCCTTCGGCCACAATCCAAAACAGCCTTATGCTTTGACAGCCAATCCATTCCAAGGATGACGTCTAGGGATTGCGCATCTATCAAGATAAGATTCACTAGAAATTCTATCCCATCCATAAGCAACTTAGCTCCCAAACACCCAAGGCTAGATCTAAGCTCAGATTCTGGGGCTTGGACTAAGAGCACACACTTAAGATTCACCACTTTAAATCCATTCTTGGTTGCAAAACTTTGAGACACAAGCGAACGCGAAGCTCCGAATCAAACAAAGCGTGGCAGTCTCGAGTTGACCAAAAACTTACCCAGTACGACGTCCGTTGCCTCTTGAGCTCCATCAGCGGTGATGTGGTTGATCCTTCCACGCACTGTTGATTGCGGGGTTGCTCCAGCTTGACCTGGCGCACGATTTCCTCCTGAGGTTGGTGCCTTAGCGGGTGTTGTTCCCAGGTTGAAACGAACTGGCGTGATGCCTCCCTTCTGTGGACACCTATTTGAAAAGTGCCCTGGCTCATTGCAAGTATAGCATCTCTTCACTTTGCGGATTCTTGATTTCCTCTGGTGCATTGTTGCCTGTCTTTGGTGTCAAAGCTCGATTGGCGTGGCGAGTGCGAGGGTTGATGTCTTGTTTCGGCTAGTGGTTGGAATCTAGCAAATTCTGTGGTGACATCCTCAAGCGTAGATGGTTTGGGCGTCCACCCCGATTATTCATCAAGCGCTTACGGTTTTCACCTAGCTCTTTGCGCTTATCTTCTAGGATCAAAGCCTTATTTACCAGCTCCTGAAAATCTGAGAAATTATGGGTAATCAGTCCCACCTGCAGTCCTGAGTTCAGTCCCTTCATGAAACGAGACTGCCTAGCTTTATCTGTCGCTACGTCTTTAGGGGCATAGCGAGCTAACTGAGTAAATTTATTCAGGTACTCGGCCACTGGTTGGCCTCCTTGTTTCAAAGCCCTGAACTCTTCCTTCTTAAGGTCCATCATTCCCTCCGGAACATGATACTGGCGGAAAGCATTAGTAAACTCTTCCCAGGTGATCTCTTGTGGGGCTCCATGAGCGGCACAGTAATTCTCCCACCATTCTGCGGCGGTTCCTTCCAATTGATGAGAGGCGTAAAGCACCTTCTCATTTCCTTCACACTGAGTGATGTGCAGTTTCTTCTCAATGGTCCTAAGCCAGTCATCGGCTTCCAAAGGATTCACATTTCCTGAAAAGGTTGGTGGCCTAGTCCTCATGAAATCCGATAGCTTGGACATGGGTCGAGGTCCACCATGATTGTTCTGAGCTGCAGGATTGTTGTGGTTTACTGCTGCATTGGTCATCTGCTGCATCGCTGCATCATTGTCTGCATCAGTTGAGTCTGCGCTGCAAGAAACGCTCCCAGATTCTCGCATGTCGATGGCGGTGGTTGAGGGTGCCTCTCATCGTTGGTGTTGTCATTCGACGCTGATCCACTTCTCAAGCACCGTTGTTTCCTCGAGTATTCACCATCTGATGATTGCCTCTTAGGTTAGGAAAGGTAGATGTAGCATAGATAAGAAGTAAGAATTTCTAAAGCGGGGAGGATAGGTTATACCCAAACTGAAATAATTCTTTATTTATTCTTGGTATGGCTGCTTATTTAAGCCTACAAGCTTTGCAACACATACTGCACACTCAGCAATACAAAGAAGCAAACTAAACACGAAACCTTAACGTCAACTAAAAAGGTAAAGACTAACTTAAAGACGCGACTCACACTCGAGTCTCAACACAGCTCCAAGGCTGACACTCACTCATCCAGCCACCCTGGCTGAGGCTGACCCGGCGCATACACCGGTGGATGAGCGGGCATCGGAGCGAACCTATCCTGGTGACCTACTCCTGGGTCCTCCGCAACAACGGGGTCTGCACTCCCCTCTGGCTCCCACTCTCGCTCCTCTGGATCCTCCTCGGACTCCTCGGCTGGCTCCTGAACTCCCTGAGTCACGCGCTCCAGCTCGTCCTCAACTGCCTCCAGGGCCTCTCCCAGCTCAGTGATCATCCCGATGGCTGAAGCACGGGTCACCTCGAGCTCCTGCTCGGCCACTCTGAGTGCCTCGTACACAGTCTCCAGCTCCTGGGTAGTCTCTCTCATATGATCCTCCTGGGCAAGGGCGAACTCTGCAAGGTGCGTCGCAGTGGCAAACTCGCTCCCCTCGATCCGTCGTCTTCGGCACGCTTGAACGTCTGGGTGAAGTCGGAACACTGAGTCGTGAAGCTCGTCAGCGTAGTCGCGGCAGACACGGCGAAGAGCAAGTCGAGCAACCTCTTGAATTGCAACCTCGTACGAGAACCTTCTGGCGGAGACGTTGATTGGCCTGCTGGTTTCCTCGTTCTCCCGAGCGTAGATGATTACCTTGCAAATGAAACCTCGGTGTACACCATTCACTGTCCAGCTGCCTCCTCGGTAAAGTGGGCGGTAGAAGCCTCTAAGCGTCTGAAGAACTCTCCACAGCTCCATGGCGTAGCCGCCAGCTGACTCCTCAAAGGTCGGAACGATCGGCATCTGCTCCACAAGAACTTTGAAATAAGTTCTCCACCCGAAACGGCAAGTAAGACGGTAAATTCAGCAAAGGCAAGACGTAGAGAATGAGATGAGTCAAGAGTGTTTTATTAATCAAATTTAGATTTTCTTTTAGAAAATAGTTTTGGACTCTCACAAGACACCTCCATACTATCTAGGGCCAAAACCTACAGTCAGTATGCTCTGATACCACCTCTGTAAGGACCCGAATCCACTGATTCGAACCCACTGTGTTTACCGCACTATTCCCAGGATCAACGCTAGTGCACACAGCTCAACATTGGTACATATCACATCATACTCAACGATAATAGAATAATAGTTCATTCATTGATATAACTAAAGGTATGATCTTATGACCAATCTTACATTATTAAGCCACGCAGGCAAGGTGAAAATATAACTAATGATTAGCGTGGAAAATAGAAAACGTAGATAGCTCATCAGTTCACCACAGGCAACCAACAAGGCTCGGACCCTAATGACTCGTGTCTTCCTGGACTTCATCTTCCAACACAGGTGTAGATTCCTCAACTGTTGATTATTGTTATTTGGCAAGGGTGAGTACTTAAAGAACTCAACAAGTTGTGCACAGAATGCAATTCTATGTATCTATATGTAAGGCTTATTCCAATGGATAGGCTATCATGGCTATTTTGCAATAAGCAGCATTTTATGAACAAATACAGTAAATAGATTGTAAAGAATGTAAAACAAATAACAATAGTAAATAAATTCAGGATTTCTCAAGTAAACCAAGTTTCCAATCCTAAGTCAAATTTCATCTTCCATATGGCCTTCCGCCATCCCAACCATGTTGTCCAATTAATTAAGCTAACCCTTAACTGTAATTCCCGAGCATTGCTCAATACCGCGAGCACGGCTATCCGAATAGTTTCACACTCTGCAGAGGTTATGCACTTTACCCACGTGATACAACCAAACACCACAAAGGCGAGAGATTATAACAAAGCCTTTACAATGCTCTATCTTAATCCGATACTACCCGCTAAGGTTTCAACACTGGCGGGTCTGAAAACCACATCCAGGGCCCCCCTCTTGCGCCATGTGAATTACACCCTGACCCGGGAACTCACACCGACCACGATAGTATCAACATTAAGACTTTGCAAATTACTCAGCTAGGCTGGCCCATACCAGACATGTGGTTGCATGATTGACTCAGGTCAAAGGCTTGCAAGGTTAAGTCCTTAGTGTGATCAAGGCAAGACTTCCACATACCCTCTGCCCATCGGGCCCACCTTGGCCTCCTCGCCCCTTGCCACTTGCCCCAATCTAAATGATTATCACCCAGTTGATTACCAAGCACCACGTGCCATCAACAATTCAACATCGTTGCGTGACATGACTCGCCACAACAACTCAATCTCATCGTGTGATCCCACATGACACACAAGTTCATAACATTGTTCCATATTCCATTAAGCAAGATTAATTATCAATGATTCTGACACATGTGATGACGTGGCATGGCTAAGCAACTAATACGGTCTAAACCTCCAATGTTGATTATAGTCATTAATCAACTATATTAAACCAATCTAGGGTGACAATGGATCATGGCATACAATGACAAGGTAGGGTATAGATCAATCTGGTATTTTAGCTAAGCCCAAACTAATTTGAAACAGTTGTATAATTGAAATATATGCAATAGTGTAAATCAAACATAGCAATTTTACAAACATGGGTTCAACATGATCAAAGCACAACTTGACTTGGAATAGGTCCTGATCTTGATGTGAAGTTTGCTCTTGAGTTGCTTGATCTTCCTCCGAAGCGTCGCACAATTCAACGTCTACGCGTACCGAAAGAGAAAAGCAAATAAATAGCAAAACAGAGAGCAATTGAACTTTAAAAATCAAATAAAATTCACCATTAAATAGATCTCAATTTTAAAAATTTTTAGAAACTGGAATCACTCAAATCCGATTTACGATGCAAAAGATATAGCCTTTTGAAGTTTGAAATAAATACTGAAATCAGAAAATCAGAAATTCGAATTTAACAGATTTGTTTTAATTCTGAAAAACTGATTTATGACGTCAGCGTGACGTCAGCCCTGGCCCGGACGCTCGGTCGACACGTGTTCTTCGGTCCATGGATCTGCGTCCATGATTCCTTCGAGTTCACGGTGGATCCGGTCCACCCGAGTCAAGCTCACGGCGCGTGGGCCCGCCCTCTGTGGCCCCGGATCACCACGCGCGTGGCCGACCGGACAACCACCTCACGCCACGCAAGCCGTGAGGCTGATCCGCGCTCACATCGGATCCACGGGTCACCGCAGTTACGCCACGTCACTCATCTACAAGACACGGCCTTGCGGTCATCGCCGGCGACCAAGATGGTTACCGGGTTAGGCTCGGCGCAAGGAGTTCGATGGCGAACGGATCTGCGATTTCTTCACGGAACCGAAGTCGGCAAGGCCTTCTTCAGCGGCGGCGACCTCCACGACGATCTTCTCCTCCGACGGTGCTCGACGAACCGAGCGCGCGCACGGTTTCCCCTGAGCGAGGCGAATCTAATGGCCACGGTTGCGTGCCTCAAACTCCACGGATGACGGCGGAATCGACGAACCGAAAGCGCGGCGCGCCGAGAAAACTCCGATTGCGGGCGCACGAGAGCCACTTTCACGGCGAGCTTAGGGCTTAAAGTGGATATGATCTCGGTGCCCTCGGTGCGCACCTATTTATAGCACTTAGGAGACCAGTCACGCACAAGCGGAAAGAATCCATGGCGGCGCCGAGGCGGACACGGAGCGAGTCCACGCCGGTCACGCGAAGACGACGACGCTCCACCCTACACGTGGCGCGATGCTCGGCTGCGATGCACCAAAATCCAACCGAACACGCGGCGGATCCCAACGTCCTGGATTCGGAGAGATCTGAATCGGTACGCTCCCAACGTGGCCTTTTGATCCGAATCCGGCGGTCGAATCGGTCCGACTACGGGCCGACAACAGCGCACATTACCGGGGCGCGGCGAGTTGGGCCTTCACGCACTGATGTCGGGCCAAGCCCAATCTGTTCACACGGATTTAAAAGGTTTTCCAATTAAATTAATTCCAGAAATTCATTTAATTTGTTTTAGGCAATAAAACAATCAGGAAAATTCCAAGAAAAATCTCAAAAATACTTTGAGACATTCTGGACTCAAATAAAATATTTTTGCCAAAACTTTATTTTGACTTTGCACAGATTTAAATACTTTTGAATGAAAAGCAATAAACTTGCAATAAGATTTAATTCCAATAAATCCAAAAAAATCCAAATAAATTCCAGAAAATCACAAATGCACATTTAAGCAAATACAACTTAATTAAGCTAAATTTTGGGATGTTACAGATTCTCTACACCCACTTCTCTTGCAACCTTACCACTCTCGTTTGGCGTTATGAACGTGACTGAGGTAACTTCTGGAACATCCATGGCCGCAGACAATGATTGTCTTCTCTGTGGGCATCGATTAGCATAATGGCCTTCCTTGTGACAGTTGTAGCACACACGTGTTCGCTGTTGTGCAGCTACAGGTACATTGTTGTCTTCTTGTTGTGTCAGAGCTAGTTGCGTCGTAGGGCATTCCCTAGCCCAATGACCTTCTTCATCGCACAGGAAACATGCTGTTGGTGATTGTCAATTACTACTTTCTTGATGAGGGCCAACAGGATTACGGTATTGTGTCCTTAGCTCTTCGAGCGGCACCACCTTTGCAGCTGACGTTCCGCCTCTTCTTGACAACTCTTGAGCAACTACGGCTCGAAGATTCTTTTGCTGATGCTGAATTACAGCAGTAACTATTGGATCCAAGGGACATTGAGCTGGATCATGATCTCGACCTTCACAAAGGTAACATGTGATGTCACTTATAGGACACTCTCCAAGAGAATGGATTCCTTCACAGCTAGAGCAATTGATCACATGCTCATCAGCGGTATGTCCTATTTCTCCACACTGAATGCACGCACGATCTTCTGACTTGTTTGGTTGACAGCACTTCAGAGAGTAACGCTTAGATGTCGAACAAGGTGCAGGGATAATATTATGCTCCATATTTACCGTGACCATACTGTCTCCAGGTGAGAGAAAGAGATTACGAAAAGCAACGACAAATTCATTCCAAGTGATATTCTGCGGGGCTTCATGAACAGCACAATATTTCTTCCACTATTCAGCAGCAATTCCTTGTAACTGATAAGAAGCATACATGACTTTCTCATCACCTTTACACTGAGCACTGAGCAGCTTCCTCTCAATGGTCTTGAGCCAATCATCTGCTTTTGAAGGTAATACATTTCCTGAAAACACCGGCGGACGAGTCCTTATGAATTCTGATAACCTTGAGTAGGGACGGAAATCATTGGTAGCAGCTTGGAACACTTTGTTGACATTGGCTGGGTTAGTCATATTCTGCATCTGCTTCATCATTGCATACATCAACTGAGTCTGAGCAGTCAAGAACTCTTTGGAACTCTGCATATCCATCTGTACTGACGGTTGAAGAACTAATCCATTATTGAGATTCTTACTGGATTGATTTTTACTTTTGCTAATTCTATTGTTTCCTCAAGTCTGAACCATCTGTTGATTGCTTCACAGGGTTAGGGAAGAGGAGAATAGCACAGGTAAGAAGCAGGGATCCTAAAGCAGGGGAGATAGGTTTAACCCAATAACTTAAGCAACAATATTAATAACTTGGTATGGTTGCTTATATAAGCTTAAAAGCTCTGCAACACATACTGCACACTCAGCAATCAAGGAAGAACCAATTCAACTTATACACACAAAACTACTGCCTACAGGGGTGACACTTCTATCTTAAGCAGACGTGACGACTTCCCCACATGAGTCTCAACTGGCTACTCGAAGCATAGGTCTTCTAGCTTCTGGAACACTTCATCGATCTACTCCTTCCTTGAGCTCGATGATACCTTCCTTCATAATCTTCAGGGTTGACAGCAAACACTTGATGCTTTCTTCTATGATTTGGTATATCGTCAACTACTAAGACAGCTCAGGTAAGATTTTAACTCAGTCCAGCAAGGGAAAGAGGAGGAAATTCAGCAGGGGAAAAGAGAGAAATTTTGACGAGGAAAGGAATAGAAGAATAAGATAAGTCAAGAAGATATTATTCCTTCGAAGCGTCGCACAATTCAACGTCTACGCGTACCAAGGAGAAAAGCAAATAAATACCAAAACAGAGAGAAAATGAACTCCAAAAATCAAATAAAATTCACCATTAAATATATCTCAATTTTAAAATTTTTTAGAAATTTGAATCACTCAAATCAGAGTTAAAATGCAAAAGTTATATCCTTTTGAAGTTTGAATAAATACTGAAAATACAGAAATTGGAAAATCAGAATTAATTGAATTATTTTTAGAATGTAAAACCGTTTTATTGCGTCAGCATGACGTCAGAGTGACGTCACCTTCGAGCCGGCCAATCAGACGCTGCCACGCGTCTCGGGCATATGGACTTAGTCCACCAGCCTGCACCGGTTCACGGTGAACACGGCTCACGGCGCTACGGCTCTGCGCCTGACACGCGGCGGCACGCGGTTGGCCGCGGCGCCGGTGCGATCTAACGCGCCTAGATCCGATCGAACGACTCCGAGCAGAGAAGCACGTTGCTACGCTTCGATCGCACGATTTGAATCAGAAGGCTACCGGTACCCGAGCTGCTTACCAACGCGGCACAATCCGGAGCGTTTATCGAAGATCGAACGACTGGCAGAGGTCGAGGCTTGATGGTGGCATTGCGGCGGCGGTCTTCACCGGCTTTGAGGAAGACAACCACGAAGATGGCGCAAAGGTGTCGGGACTGCGCCAGAAGACAGCGGGGTTGACGTGGCGCGGTTCGGGGATCTCAAATCCAGGCTGGTTCGGTCTCAGACGGCTTGACGATGGCGTTTGAGAGCAAAAACCGAGGTGGCCCGACCTCTAACTCCGACGAGCTCCTACGCAAGAACGGCGGTAGCTCAGGGCTCCGGAGTTGCCGCAAACGTGCGGCGCGAGGCGAGGGATTAGCGCCCACGACGGCGCCTTAAATAGCCGCATGGGGAGGCGTGCACAGTGCGGAAATCGGAGTCGGTCTCGTGGTGGCGGCGGACTCCGGTGGCAACACGGAGAGACGATGTGGCCTCGTCCTGCACGTCCACGAGGCAACAATCCAACGGCTGCGAGCGATCGGCGACGCGGAGAAAGCACAGCCGTTGGATCTCAATCCAACGGTTGGCAGATTAGGGTTTGGGATTCGGCGGCAAACGGGCTGCACGGGCTGACTTGGGCCGCACAGTACATGGGCCGGCCCGCTACTATTCACTTATTTTTCAAAGGGTTTTTTATTTAAAATAATTACAGAAAATCATTTGATTTGTTTTGGGAAATAAAATTATCAGGAAAAATCCAAGAAAAATCTCAAAAATACTTTGAGGCATTCTGAACTCAAATAAAACATTTTTTACAAAACTTTATTTTAACTTTGCATAAATTTAAATAGTTTTAAACAAAAGATCAATATACTTAATTTAAAGTAAACTCAAATAAATCCAAAAAAATCCAGTAAATTCCAAAAAAACATAAAATGCTCAAATAACCAATAAGATATTAATAAAGCAAATTTTGGGATGTTACAGATCATCTCATCACCGAGAGCTCGAAATAGGGAAGAGAACCATTTAGAGTGTTCGGTTATATGACAAGAACAACCTAAGTCAACGATCCAAACCTTTCCCTTCCCTATCCTACGGACCTGTATCAATGAAAGAGATAGAGGCGACTCAGTACTAGAACAAACAAGAACAAATCTAGGCACCCAATACCGAATCACACGAGGCCTCGAAGTGCCAGCCACAGAAGTAAAAGATTGGATTCTATCATTTCTATGACGCTCCACTCTCACAAGACCGGAAGGAGTGGTAGAAAAAGGACTGGGACCTAGAAGTGGGTTGGCCCGCCATCATGCAAAGGCCAGACCATCCTAGTGAGGCTGCCCAAATCTCCTATCAGGAAACACCTCACGCCGCTGATATCTACCTCCAGGAGAAATACGAGGAATTTCAAAAGGACGGTGAAGAGACTGACCATGAGCAGCTCTAGGATGAAAACTCGACTAAAAAGCATGAAATCCGAGTTCTGAACGCTACCCAAAAATAGGCAACACTCTATCTTATCTAGCAGCAGTGTGTGCCTTATGAGCACTTAGAGTCTGGGGATAACCCTGAATACTCCTAAGAGCACGAACACACTTGCGCCTCATGATCTTGGCACGCCTGTAGTAGAAATCTAATAAGTGACCATCTTCCTGATAGAAGATGTATGAATACTTCGCCTTGCTAGTGGCAGAAGCAATAGGAGAAGCAACCTTCTGGTCAGAGATCCCATGGACAACCCCAACAGACCTAAACATAGTGGTGTTCGACCTGGGAGCTTCCACGATCTCTTCACTCTTGGAGCCACACACAATGGTAGGAGGATGAGCCTGAGCATGCTCTAAGTAGTCAAATCCTAGACCTTAATTGAATCTACTAATCATAGATTGGTCTAGGATGAGATTGAGCTTCTTCTTGCCTCCTACAAACTTCTTGTAACATCCCAATTTTTGGAATTCTTGAATTTAATTTGCATTTTATATTTTTAAGAGTTTTTTGGAATTTAACTGAGTTAATTTGTATTATTTGATTTATGGCTTATTTACAAAGTTGCTTGGGAAAAGTGAAAACTTAAAATGAAATTTTATTGAAAATATTTTATTCGGGTCCCAAATGTCTTTACCTATTTTCTCGAATGTTTATGGATTTTTCCTGATAATTTTGCTATTTATTTGGTCTTTATTTATTTTTCTGAATTGTTTTATTCAAAAATGATTTGGAAATCGCCGCATAGTGTTTGGGCCGAATCCCTTGGCCCAGACCGTTGCCTTCTCGCCGTCAGCCCAGCCCGCTGGCCCATCTTCGCGCGCCAGCCATTTCACCCGAAACCCTAGGGCGTGGCCGTTGGATTTGATCCAACGCCTCCCGTTCCTCCACATCGCCCGTGTGCCCTGAGCCGTCGATGGTCTGCCACGTGGATGGTTGAGATCCGTCCATGTCGTCAAGCTCTATCGCCGCCGGATTCCATCGCTGCATCAGTCTCCTCCGCGAATCTCACAACAGATGCGGACTTCGAGAGCGCTATTTATTGCGTCGTTGGCCACGTTGGATTCCTCGCATCTTGTCGCATCTTCTGGCCATCACGCGCTCACCAAGATGTGCCCTAGCTACCGCTTTTGCTCGCCATAGTCCAGAGGTGGCCGCCGTGCTTTTTTGCCGTTGTCACCGCCGGCGAGGTCTCCCCGCTATGTTGAAGCCCGGATCTGATGTCGTCGCGTCAAGCCATACCAGATCTGCCATATCGTGCCGCCAGAGAAGCGCTGCAATGCTGTCGGCCACGTCATTGTCCCCACGATCGGTGAGTTCTGCCATCGTTGCCATGTTGTGAATTTTTGTGGTCATCGGACACTGGGATAGCCGTGTTGTCGTTCTATATCGAGTACTGTTGGCCATCCGATCGTGAGTGAGAGGCTTCGATCTTGCCGCGTGTGTGCGTTCAGATCACGCCGCGTGGCCTAACCCTACCGGTAAGTGTCGACCGTCCGATCTAGGATAGGCGGTCTAGATTATGCCCACGCCACACCCAATCTTGATGCGCCGCGTGCGCATCTCGCTGTCGCCGCCTGGTGCATTGTCGGATCAGATCTGGACGACCGTTGTGCCGCCACGAGTCGAGCCCGCACTAGCACCGCGCATCGTGCCCTCATCCGCCCTCGTGACGTCATCTCCTACGTCATGCGTAGAAGCCGAGGCACCATAGACAAAAACCACCATAGACCCGTGCTGTTCCGTGGATCAGGTCCATACACAGGTGCCACGCATCAGCACAAGGATGTGCTATGTGTCTACTGACGCCAGCGTGATGTCATAAATATATTTTTCTTTAGAAAAATTATTCGGCCAAAATTTATTTCTGTGCTGACATCAGCATGACATCATAAATACCATTTTCCCGTATAAAAATAATTCGGTTAAATTCGGTTTTTCCAATTTCTAATTTATCTTTTATTTCAAACTTTGAATAGCTATATCTTTTCCATCCGAGCTCCGATTGAGGTGATTCCAGTTTCTACAAATTTGTAAAATCAAGCTATATTTAATGATGAATTTTATTTAATTTTTGGAGTTGAGTTTGCTCTCTGTTTTTGGTATTTATTGATTTATCGCCTGTTTCGCGTAGAGTTTGAAGTGCCGAGTTATTCGTTAGCAAGAACTAATCCAAGACCAAGGTCCAGAGCAGGATTCAGAGCTGTTTGAAGGCAAGTTGAGCTTTGATCATGTTGAGCCCACGTTTTAAAAGTTATATTGTTTTAAACTATTGCATGCTAATTCATTTGATACTGGTTTCAATTAATTTGGGATTTGCTATTCGTCCAAATTGAGTTATATCTACCTTGTCATTTGTATGCCATGATTCATTTGTCACCCTAGTATGGTTCCTTATATGTTGGTATCTATTATTTGCCAATGTGGGTTAGCTAGAACGTGAATAGTTTGCTTAGCCGTGCAACGAGTTATTGATATCATTTTATGTGAACAAACTTAATCTGCTTAATGGAATATGGAATGTGTTTATGAAAATGTGTGTCATGTGTTGTCATGCAATGTTGTTGATGGCACGTGGTGCATGGTAATCAACTGGGGTGGTAAAATGATTTAGACTAAGGCATGTGGCAAGGATTTATGGTGGGCCAATGTGGTATTTGGGCGGTCGCTTGTTTTTTATATTGGTAACGGTAATGCTGAATTTTTGGTTAGTCTTGCCTTAGTCAACCTAAGGACTTAACCTTGCAAGCATTTGACCTGAGTCAATCATGCAACCACATGTTTGAAATGGGACAGACTTAGCTGATTAATTTGTAATGTCTTAGCTTGGTACTACTAGTGGTGGTGTGAGCCCCGACTTTATGGGTAAACTCATTGGCGCAAGAGGGGGTCCCTGAATGTAGTAACCAGTCCCATCAGTGTTGAAACCTTAGCGAATAGTACTTGGTTAAGACAGAGCTCTGTAAAGGCTTTGTCATGATCTCTCTGCCAACGCACCAAAGGAAGTGTGTCAATAGCTTGGCAACAAGAGATGACCATGTCGTGTGGGTAAAGCACATAACCTCTGCAGAGTGTAAAATCTATTCGAATAGTCGTGCTCGCGGTATTGAGCAATGATCGGGAAATACGGTCAAGGGTTAGATTTTATTAAAATAGGTGGGGATGGAGGCTATATGCCTATGGAAGTTTGGAAATTGATTTAAGGTTGTGAGTTGGTTTACTTGGGAAATTTATTATTGTTATTATTTGTTTTACTGTCTTTACAATCTATTTATGCTATTTCTTCATTAATGCTGCCTTATTTCAAAATAACCATGTTGGCCGTTCCTTTGGAATAAGCCATGCATATAGTATGATAAACTTGCATTCTGTGCAGAACTTGTTGAGTGCTTTAAGTACTCACCCTTGCCAACAATCAAATCATTAGTTGAGGAGAAGTCTACACATTTGAAGGAGATGGAGTTCTACAGTGAGGCGATTATCTAGGAGTTAAACCTTGTCAAATGCCTGTGGCATGTTGATGGGATTCACCAACGTTCTTCGTTCCGCTGCTATTTAGTTGCTTTGATTCAGAGCCATCGAGGCTTAATAAGTGTAAGTTTGACCTTAAGGTCGTTCAACTATATCTTAGTTAATAAATGAAGTCTTCAATTATGTTTCCGCTGTGTATGATTTTGATATTCATCTATTCGAGTCCCGATAGAGGTGGTATCAGAGCCATACTGACTATAGGTCTTGACCCTATATAGTCTGGTCGTCTCTTTAGGACCTTCAAAATTATTTTCTAAATGAAAGATTTAACTTGGAAGAATAATATGTTCTTGACTTATCTCGTTCTTCTATTCCTTTCCTTGCCAAAATTTCTCTCTTTTCCCCTTACTGAATTTCTTTCTCTTTTCCTTGCTGGATTGAGTTAAAGATATTACCTAAGTTGTCTTTAGTAGAAAACGATATACCACACCTTAGGAGGAAGCACTGAGTGCCTGCTGCTACCCTAAAGATCATGAAGAAAGCAATCACCGAGTTCGAGTAAGTATGAATCGATGAAGTGTTCCGGAAGGTAGAAGACCTAGTGCTTTGGATATCCGGTTGAGACTCATGTGTGAGCGTCGCGTCTGCTTAAGATAGTGTCACCCGTGTAGGCGGTAGTTTTGTGTGCTTAGGTTGATTTGGTTCTTTCTTGATTGCTGGGTGTGTAGTATGTGTTGCATAGCTCTTAGGCTTTTGTAAGTAACCATACCAATTTAATAATATTGATTGCTCAAGTTGTTGGGTTAAACCTATTCCATCTGCATTAGGATTCTTGAACCGTACCTATGCTTTTTCCCTCTCCTCTAACCCTGTGAAGCAATCAGTAGATGGTGCAGACTCATGGTGAAAATGGAGGTAACAGAAGTGGTAACCGACTCAATGACAACCTCAATGAAAGAACATTCCCTCAATTGTCGCCGTTAGTGGACATGCAGAACTTGGGAGCTTTTCTTGCTACTCAGACTCAGTTGATGCATTCAATGGTGCAGCAAATGCAGAATATGACTAATTAGGCCAATGCCAACAATGCATCCTGAGTCATTACCAATGGTCCTTGTTCCTACTCAAGGTTATCAGATTTCATAAGGACTCGTCCGTCGGCATTTTTTGGAAATATTTCACCTTCAGAAGCTAATGATTACATGCTACCCCGACACCATATGCAAGATCTAAACGTTGTTCTTTGAAGTGTTGTCAACCAAACAAGTCAGAAGATCGTGCATGCATTCACTGTGGAGAAATAGGACATACCGCTTATGAGCATGCGATCAATTGCTCCAATTGTGAAGGAAGTTATTCTCTTGGAGAATGCCCTATGAGCAACATCTCATATTACTTATGTAAAGGTCAAGATCATTGCCCAGCTCAATGTCCCTTAGATCCGATAGTTACTGCTGTGACCCAGCATCAGCAAAAGAATCTTTGAGCCACAGTTGATCAAGAACTATCAAAAGGATGTGGAACACCAGTCGTATATAGTAAGTTGTTTGAGGAGCTAAAGAAGCAGCACTTAAATCCTGTTAGTCTTCATCAGGAAAGCAGTAAGTGGCAATCACCAACAGCATGTTTCTTGTGTGATGAAGAAAGTCATTGGTTTAGAGAATGCCCTCTGAAACAACCGGCGCTGAATTACATGGAGGACAATTTTGAGCATACAGTTGCACCCTTTAAGGCACAACGATGCAATCATTTGTGCTATTACTATCACGAGGAACGCCATTTTGTTAAACAATGCCCACAGAGAGGACAAATATTTCCTACAGCCGTGGTCATTCCGGAAGTTACCTCAGTCAAGATAATAGCACCCAGAGTGAGCGATGAAGTTGCAAGAGTAGTTTCCTCGGAGAATCAGTTGAAGAAGAGGCGTTTGAACAAAGACACTACCCTGTACAATAATGCTCAAGGAAAGAGTTTGCTCCCTAAAATCTGCTATACCACAAGCCCGGGCATCATGCCAACAGCTGCCCTAAAAAAAAAGATCACTCATGTCAATCACGAGTACATCCCAGTCAGAACCTTAGTGCCAACACCAATCTAGGAAGTTTAGATCAATAATTTTACTCTGTTCAATGTCATAACTCTATTTGTATAAGAAAGTGATTGGTTAAGAAATCCATTTAAAGATTTACTTGTTAAAGAAATAAAGTAAAGATGCTTGATATGCTGGTATGAGAATTTTTGGAATAAAGACATTATGATAAATGAAGAGTTAGTTGTTTCTTCGCGTTTTCACTCTGTGCTGATGGTTCACCTAAAAATGATGTGTGTGCAAGGATGGTCAGTTCAGTGGTATTTAGCATGAAGCTTGTCAGCCCAGAAGATTTGCCGTTGTCATGAAGTACTCAGTTATTGCTCGATCTAACATAGAATGTTTGGAAGTTCAGTTACTTTTTGATGGAGTAGAGTTCCAAGCGAATCATACTATGTTGGGTACTCAGACATTAGATGATATCATTAGAATGGATTGGTTACCCAAACACAAAGCCGTGTTGGATTGTGGTAGAAGAGTTGTGTTAATTGAAAGCCCGAGAGGCGAAAGAGTGGAAGTTTAAGCAACCGCAATTCGCAATGGTCAAATGATGGTTAACAATGTTACAGCTGTCAGTTTAGAAGAGGTACCAATTGTCAGTGAATATCCAAAAGTTTTTCCCGAAGACTTACCTATAATGCCACCAGACCGAGATATCGAGTTTGTAAGTAAATTGGTGTCGGTACAGCCCCAATAGCCAAGAGACCGTATCGGATGCTCACAAATTAGTTGTGGAAATGTGAAATAGATTGAGGAGTTGTTAGAAAAAGGTTTTGTAATGCCTAGTTCGTCGCCATGGAGAGTACTTGTTCTGTTTGTTCGAAAGAATAACAAAAGTTTAAGGATGTGTATTGATTATCATGCGTTTAATGAAGTAACAATAAAGAATAAGTATCCGTTGCCCAGGATCGATGATTTGTTTGATCAGTTAAGAGGAGCTGGAATTTTCTCAAAGATAGATCTTCAATCAGGATATCATCAGTTAGAGATTCACGCAGAGGATGTGCCCAAGACTGCATTCTCAACAAGATATGGACATTATGAGTTCACAGTCATATCATTTGGATTGACAAATGCCCTCGCATATTTCATGAATAGGATGAATAAGGTTTTCATAGAATATTTGGATAAGTTCGTTGTCATATTTATAGATGACATTCTTGTCTACTCCAAGACAGAAGAAGATCATGCAGAACATCTGAGGCTCCTTCTTGAAAAGCTTCGAGAGTTGTAATTGTATGATAAGTTCAGTAAGTGCGATTTTTGGAAAAAGAAAGTGGAATTTCTTAGTTTTGTAATAACTGCTAAAGGAGTTGTTGTCGATCCAAGTAAAGTCGAAGCAGTGTTGCACTAGGAGCAACCAAAGTTAGCAACCCCGATTCATAGTTTCTTTGGAATGGCGGGTTATTACCGTCAGTTCATAGAAGGGTTTAAACAATTGCAAGACCACTTACGCACGTGTTGAAAAAGGAAAATAAATTTGTATCTTGTACCATAACACGTATAAGGAATTGCACATTTGTCTAGTTTGTGGTGTACCCCGGTATGAACAAAAGGAGAAGCGTAATGACAGGAAGCGTAAGAGCCAAGGCGACGACGGTGAAGAGGTCAACAAAGAGGCATTGGCCAAGATATTATGGTACTTGCCCATCATTCCCTATTTGGAGCTGTTGTTTGTAAATCCCAAAGAGGCAAAATTGTTGCGTTGGCATTATGAATCTCAAAAGAAAGATGGCAAGCTGAGATACTCCGCTGATTCGGCTCAATGGAGAAACACTGATAGGAAACATGAGTTTGGTGCCAAGATGAGGAACATAAGACATGGATTGAGTACCAATGGAATGGATCCATTTGGTAATATGAGTAGTCATCACAGCACTTGGTTAGTTCTGTTGTGTATCTACAATCTTCCTCCTTGGTTGTGCATGAAGCGAAAGTATATCATGAGTAGTCATCATAGCATAAAATGATATCAATAACTCGTTCTATGGCTCAACAAATTATTCACGTTCTAACTATCTCACATTGGCAATTAATAGTGTAACATCCCAAGAAATGTGAATATAAAATAAAATGACTTGGCATGACTTTTCATGAAATTTTGGGATTTCCTACTGAATTTTTTTAGGACATTTATTTGCTATATCTAAATTCCTTTTTACCCAAATTAGGACACTGAAAAGAAACTTATAAAAATTCCAAATAACCCAATCTGAGAAATAATTTCATTAAATATCACAATGTCTAAGATGAGTAAATATAATTTTTCCATAATTTTTGCACAATATTTAGATGCCTTAAAAATTCAATTACAGATTTGAAACAGTAATTTTGCAAGAATTTAACTTGAAAAATATAAAAAAAAATTAGTGAGACCAAGGGCATATGAAACTTTATTCAATGGGCTATCTACACAAATTTTCCTTGTAATTTTCAAATTGTTTAAAGCCCTAAAAGGACCTTAGCAAACTGCCAAGCCAAATTAACTGAAATACTAAAATCTTGGCATTACTACAGTAAGCCGACGGAGTGCTCGGTGAATTGCCTTATGGTCGTACTGCCGCTGCTGTCATGCCCAGCTGCTCTCCACCGACGCTCAAGCTGTCACACCGTCGCCTGCCTGCAGCCTCACGCCGTTACCCCTCTCTCCTCTCCTGCCCTCTCTCTTTGACCATGCCGCACGAGAGCCATGCTGTGCCACGCACGGGAATACACAGAATTCATGCGCCACGCAGCCGTGATCGACTTGCCTCGCCAACTCCACCGCACCTAACATAAAACCAACTAGCTCACTCACCTGTTGCATCAGCTTGCTATCGCTCTCCCCATTGCCTCGAGCTCGCCGTGCGCACGAATACACCGAGAGCACAGGCAAAACTGACGAGCACACCTCCTATCCAATCTTCTACGGGTGAGCTCACCCTTTGGATTCCGCTCGCACGAGGCCACTTCTCGGTTCCGTAAACCCTCCCCTCTCTTCGATTTCAACTCGAACCGACCACACCGCCACCGCGGCTGCCTCTTCTCCTCCAACGCTGGCCGCACAGTGCCAGAGCTCCTCGGCCATCCACTGAGCGTGTAAGGTATACAAATGTCTTCCTCTTAGCTCCCTGATGCTTATCCCCCATGTCCCCGAGCTTAAGCATGTCTAGAGCATTCCCTCACCGATCCGCCATCCCTCGCTGTCGGTCGCATCCATCCAATTTCTGCCACCACCGAGCACTACCATAGGTTCCCCTAGTCCCCCTCTAGCCCACACCATTGTCGCCCAAGCCCGGCCGGCCCCCTCTGCCGTCGGCGACCACCGCATTGCCGCTCCCCTGTTCGATCTCAATGGCATGTGGGCCCATCTGGTCAGCCTCACACTTCATACACACATGCACGGTCAATGACCCGTGGGGCCCAATTGTAAGTACGCGCCATAAATTCAAATAAATAGAAAGGCGCTTTCACAGTTCAATAGCGTATTTTCCATTTTATTTGAATTTCCATACCCAAGCCGAATCAAATGCTCATAACTATTGCAAATTTGCTCCAAATATAGTGAGACAAGTCCCTAAATTCGTGTAAATTCATGAAGAATCTGAATATGCAAAAATATTTTAGTTTTGGTCACTGTGTAGTAAATGAGCTCAAATTTATGCTTTAGGCCTAAAATGTGCACTATACAAAATTTCCACAAATCAAATCTAAAAATGATAAAACAAATTTTACCATGTTCCTGAGACCATAAGCTCTCTAAATATATAAAAATATTTATATTTTTATTTAGTTTGTAACAAATGCTTAAATAGGCTAATTTCAATACATACAAGAATTCAAATGATCATAACTTGTGCAAATAAACTTCAAATTCAGTGAAATCAATTCCTATATTATTTTAAAATGATGCTCATTCTGTTTATGCAAAAACATTTAGGTTTTATGACCCGTTTACACATATTTATGACTTAGGAACGGTCAAATAGTGTTAAAAATATGAAATAATAATAAAGAGAACAAAGAGTCTCTGATACCTTTTGAAATAAAGCCCAACATATTGAAAAATCATAAAAATGTAGCTCTGTAATAGTAGCATGATCCTAGGTTTAAAGTGCCTTAGTAGGTTCCTTATGCTTAAACCAATGAGAAATGCTTTGCGCGCGCGCACACCACTTCGTGTTAATTCGATATTACGTTTTAATGAATCCAAATAATTTTAGCCTCTTGAATTCGTAATTATTCTATTACATTATTATAATTTTAGCTTCTTGAATTCGAGAAATAAGAATAACATATACATAAGAATCAAGAAGTCATGCCTTAGAATAAAAGCAGAATTGTCTTTTGGCCGAATAATAATGAGAAGGGCCAAATCACAAACAGAGGACTAATGGAACCAACATTCATAGAATGATAACTCCGAAATCCTAAAACCACCCTTATCTCCTTTAGTAGATTTTTATTTGGTTTTATATCTGATTTCTTTTTGCCCTTATTAACAACTTATTGTTAACTATTTGCCGTACGTCTTATTGAACAACGAGTAGACTCCAACGATTCAGAAATCGCTGACGATGGCAACACCTATGATCCATATTACATACTGGACAACAATCAGCAAGGTAAGCACCTGATGGAAATATGCCCTAGAGGCAATCATAGAGATGATTATATTTCCACAAATGTTCATAAACTATAATATTGTTCTTTGAATAACATCATGGATATTGATTAACAAGTACGTGACTTGTTTGTGAAACTCTATATTCATCTTTATGATGTTCATTCTAAAAGGGGTCTCTAGTCGATAATCATATGAGGACACATATCAGTTGACTAGCATATGTACTGGTCAGTAGCCCTATTTCACAGGTCATAGATATGGAGATATCAAACCAATAATATGGACACATGTTAGAGAACATGGTGTTGGACATCGACCCACTATAAGACACTGCGAGAACATTGTATTCTTTCATGTCATCAGTTGGTCTCATATATAATATGTATGCTATATCCTTCGACTTGAGATTGTCGCATGTTCTCAAGGTGCGTAATGGCTTACATAAGGGTCGTCAAACGCTACACCGTAACTGGGTAGTTATAAAGATGGCTTCCGGTTTGTCATGAAACATGCTGCGAGGCGTGGTCGATCAAAATAGGATTTGCCCCTCCATACAATGGGAGAGATATATCTAGGTCTCTCGAGTGGATGAATTCCGAAAAGTGCATGGCCATGCTACTCGAGTAAAGAGTTACTCAAATCATCGAGTTAAAAAGTTAACTCGATGTATTCAGGGAATCCGAGTCACAGCATTGAGAAAGAGTGGTCGAGCCATCCAAACAAGGATGACTTTTACTCGCCTTGGGTTTGACTGATATCATAAGGCAAAAGGAAATGCATATAGGACATTGTTGAGGTTCGTCTGATCTTTACATGTATTTAGGAGTCGGTAAGTCTTGCTAGGGGCAGCTATCGACTATTGGTCGAATGCTCGATGATCGAGTAGGAGTACTCGACGGTCGAGTAGGTGTACCCGATGGTCAAGTAGAAGTACTCAATGATCGATATGTGTACTCCAGCCATGTCCGAGTGCATGTGAACCTATAGAGTCGCACACTTAAGGGGCTGTAACCAATTCGGATAGGGACACGAGTTGTAATGGGCTTAGAGTTCCTAATGGGCTTCAAGGGTTGAAACCCGTTATGGGACATCTGTATAAAGGGAGGAGGTGCTGGATTTGCAATTGATGGGATATAGGAATTTGAAATTCTTGAAACCCTAGCCGCCACCCCTCTTCCTCCCAGAATCGCTCAGCCGGCACTATCACTCTGGCGAGTGGTGTTCCTGCCCCGTACGCGTGTATACCTTGGAGGCGTTGCTGCGAAGCTTCAACGCTAGAACGATCCGCAAGCTACGACGCTCACAAGAAGCTGTTGGAGGAGGAGCGAGGCTAGCTAGTACGACTACATCTGCACCACCGCGCTACATCGACTCTACTTTCGCTACGGGTCTGCACGTCTTGTGGTAATTCTGTGATCTATAACTTGCAGTGGTTCCTTGGTTACGCGGTAGAAAATGTTGTTTTTCACTAGAGTAGCCTACCCGTTCCCTAGTAGCACCGTCCTTTGATCATTATGATCCCACTATTTTATGGAGTTTATGTTGTTTTATCAAATGATATATACATGCGTGTATGTTTATATTAAACTTGCTATGTTGTGGGTACCGGTAGATACTTCTTATTTGTATGCACCATCGTTACCTTGACATTGTTTTCCTGCTATTGTAACCTTAACTTATGGTTTAGACATTAGATAATGTCACTATGAGTGTCGCTAGCAAAATATCTCATGTATAAGCTTAGACATGCTTACTTAGAACGTCTTTTAAATGTTGAGTTACACTCATATTTAGACTTGAGCAAATTTTAAAGATACGGGACCGAGTTATGGTCACTTGGTATTTTCATAAAAATCTAACCTGAAAACTTATGGTTTAGACGCGGGCGAGTTACTATTTAAACTTGAGGCGTGAGGAAGGACTTCGTGTGTAGACAGGGGAGATTCTCGCCCGGGTCAATTAAGGACAGAACATGATGCTACCATCTAAGTATTTGAGTGCGACCACATGTACTAGTATGGGATAGCCTTAGCTTAGTAGATTAGCTAGGGTTTAGCCTTGCATTTTGGTAGGCCGAAGTAGTAAGGGTAAACCGGGCTACGGTGTCATTCGTAGGTGCTCCCTTCACCGAGGTGTTGGGGTTAAGGCATTCCAATATAATAGTGTATGCCTAATATGGGGGAAAGGAAGCAATGGGACGTAAACCATCGTTAGTACTATGTGTACGGGTCTAGATTTCCAGCACCATAGCAAGGGTTTGTCATCACCAGGCTAGTGCAAGGCTAGGCTTTAGCTAGTTGAATGGTTTCGTTACAATCTAGCAAATTGGGTACTATATCGCGAGGCATGGTTGACATGATTACTAGAGTGTGTTATGTGGGTAAAGTGTACCATCTCTGTAGAGATCCAAATCTAATTATTTAGCCATGCTCACAGTCATGAGCAACTAGGGGAAGTGATGTCAAGTATAGCTTTGTTTTTTCGGAGGTTTTGGAAAATGTGTTGTGACGGGTTGGTAAAATTGTAAGCCAAGGTTGGTTGTGATTTACTCGCTGTTCATGGCCATGGAGGGATGTGAAATGATGGAATTGAACTTTACATACTGTTATTAGTTTCATATCAAGTGCTCATTTCAATTTCGTTACCATTTGATGTACTACTCTCTTGCAAATTAAATCTACCTTATGCTGAAAATGAAACTCTTGATTTCCTCGGACTAACCTTGCATGTATTTTATTTCCATACACTAAAGTCTTACGAGTACATACGTGTACTCACCGTTGCTTAATTCATAACATAGATGAAGGCACATAAGAGATCCCCGATAATTCACACTTTGCACCGGGGTCCGACGACTACTTGGATGGATGAACTAGGGCTCTTCCTAGTTGGTTGCCTTTGGGTTATAGATGGGCATACCGCTGTCCTACTTTTGGTTTATGCTTATTTTTGCTCCAATTTACTTCTATGTAAAGATTTGGACGGTAGGCCATGGACTTGTAAAATTAAGTAGATGCAATAGCTCTCGAGTTTATGTTTATGCTATGTCAATGTTTAGACAAGTGTGTATGTGTAATGATACATCTCGAATGCGAGATATGTGGGCGCTAGTCTTTGATCTTGGGAATTAGCACGAGTCACATATCCGGGTACCCAGAATTGTTCACAGTCGTCCGATGCATGGACACGTACGACTGTCGTTCGTTGTCTACTGCGACGCACACCCCTCGGTGGGTGTGGGCGATACTAAGGTTCTGGGGCGGCCAGCGTGTGCTACATCTGGAAGGGTTGGTCTCAATCCTGGTAAAGATATTCGGAAAAGAGTCAGAGCTCTTTTGGACGCGTAAGTGTGTACGGTGCAACCGGGTGACTCATATTTGGTTAAGTGCGGGTCATCCGGTTAATACTCCGTTTACGGGACTATTGGTGGCAGTGAGCATACACATAAGTGGAGTATGGGTGTCATCTCAAGTCCAACACACGAGTGAGATTCCATTCATATTTCCGGGTGCCCACAAATAATTACCAACAAATAAGGAACTGTACTAAGGTGACAAATGAATCATGTCATAGAATTGACAAGGTTGACATAACTCAAATTGGTTGAATAGCTAATCCCAATTTAATTTAAAAAATTATATATTGAATTAGCATGCAATAGTTTAAAACAATATAACTTTTAAAACATAGGCTCAACATGATCAAAGCACAACTTGCCTTCAAAAAGTTCTTGATCCTTCTCTGGACCTTACTCTTGAGTTGGCTCCTCGCTCATTGTAACATCCCAATTTTGCCTATAATTTCACTCATGTGCATTTTGGTGATTTTTTTAAATTTATTGGATTTTCCAAAAATTATTTGAATTTACTTTAATTAAGTATATTGAACCTTTTGCGAAAACTAATTATAAATAGATGAAAACTAATATAAAGTTTTGCCAAAAAACATTTTATTTGAGTTCAAAATGTCTCAAACTATTTATGAGAATTTTCTTGGATTTTTCCTGATATTTTAATAGCTTGAAACTAATTAAGCTAATTTCTGTAATTATTTTAAGTCAAAAACCCGAGAAACAATCATGTGAACAGTACTGGGCCGAGCCCAGCACTGTGCGTGTGTGAGCCCAGCGGCTGTGGCCCGTTCGGCCTGCTTCACCGCCGCCTTGCGCGTAAGCTGTTGGATGAAGATCGTGCGATCTTCATCTCCGCGAAACCCTATCGCCTGTGAGCCGTTGGATCAGGATCGTGCGTCTGAGATCGCTTCACGTTAAGTTTGGAAGGTTGGATCGCATCCGTTGATTTTGGAAAGTGCGGATCGGATCTTATCACCCGGGGCTTGATCGTGGCCGTTTGTTGCAGATCGGACGGGTGTCCATCGTCGTCTCCGATAGGGTCTTCGAAATCACCGCCGCGCGCCGTCTCCGTCGTGGATTGAAAAGGTTGATGTATTTGCACGCACGCCGAGGCTATAAAAGCTGCAGCCCGCACCCCGAGGTTCCTCATCCCCTTGTGTATCCAGTCGCTCGAGTCCTAGCCGCAGAATCGCCGCCGTTTAGCCTCGAGAGCTCGCCGTAGTTCTTCGTAGCGCCGCCGCTTGTTTTCTCGTCTTTCCGCCGCCGTCGAGCCTCCATCCGCCGTGTGGGTTCCGGTTTCGCCGCGTCAAGCCGCACCGGAGCTGCCACCTCTTCATCGCCGGAAGGAGCTAGTTCAACGTCGGACCCGTCGTCGTCTTCGTCTCCGGGAACCCAGCGCCGCCGCGACATCGCCGTGCTTCGGAGCTTTGCATAGCCGTCAGATCTTCGCCGAACCGTCTAGATCGTGCCACGTCTCCGTCGTCAGCAGTATTCTGCTCGGGTAAGTTGTGGTCGTTGGATTTACGATGAACAATCAGGATTGAGCCGCGTAGGAGTAGATCAGTAGCCGTTGGATCGTTGCACGGATGTGCGACGCGTGTCGGCTCGAAAGCCGAAGTGTGTGCGCCGGGTGCACGGTGGACAGGTGCGTACCGTGGACGTGGTCTGTAGACCGAGCGACATGGTGCATTTTTATTGGCCCACATGTCGCGATGACGTCATGTTGACATCAGCTGGTCCACAGCACAGTACCTCGAGTCCACGGTGGACCAGCGTGATTTCGTGGACTGAGTCCATGAGCCAAAGCCACATGTCCATCTCTGATTGGTCCACGTGTCGCTTGCGCATTAATCGGTAATTTCCAGTAAAAAAATAATTCTGGAAAATCGGATTTTCTAATTTCTGTATTTTCAGTATTTATTCAAACTTCAAAAGGCTATAACTTTTGCATTCTAACTCGGATTTGAGTGATTCAAGTTTCTAAAGATTTTTAAAATCAAGATATATTTAATGGTGCTTTTCAATTGAATTTTTGGAGTCTATTTGCTCTCTGTTTTAGGTGTTTATTGCTATTTTATCCCGATTCGCGTAGACGTTGAATTGCTTGGTGCTCCGGAGGAAGATTCGTCAATTCAAGACCCAGGTTCAGAGCAAGACCAGCACCTGTTCCAAGGCAAGTTGTGCTTTGATCATATTGCACCTAATTTCACAAAATTGCTATTTTGTCTTTAAAATTTATGCATGATAATTAATGTGTATAAATGATTTCAATTAATCTGGGAATTAGATAATATCCTATTTGAATTAAATCATACCTTGCCAATTATATGACATGATCTAATTGTCACCCTAGGATGTGGAACTATAGTTGGTTAATAGTAATAATCAACATGGGACTAGTTAGACCGTATTAGTTGCTTAGCCATGCCACGTCATCACATGTATCTGGAACATTGATATTTAATCTTGACTAATGGATTATGGAACAATGTTTATAAATTGGTGTGTCATGTGTTGTCACACAGTGATATTGAGTTGTCGTGGCGAGGAGGTCACACAACTAGATTGAATTGCTGATGGCACATGGTGCTTGGTAATCAACCGGGGTGGTAATCATTTTTAGATCGGGGCAGGTGGCAAGGGGCAGTATGCCAAGGTGGGCCTATTGGGCAGGGGTATGTGGAAGTCTTGCCTCGGACACTTTAAGGACTTAACCTTGCAAGCCTTTGACCTGAGTCATACTTGCAACCACACGTCCGAAATGGGACAGCCTAGCTGACTAATTTGTGATGTTTAGATTTTTGGTACTACGGTGGTGTTCAGTGAGTCCCAGGTTATGGGGTAGCTCACATGGCGCAAGAGGGGGGCCCTGGATGTGGTAACCAGTCCCACCAGTGTTGAAACCTTAGTGGGTAGTATCGGGTCTAAACAAAGCATTGTAAAGGATTTGTTATGATCACTCACCTATGTGTTGTTTGATTATATCATGTGGTTAAAGTGCATAACCTCTGCAAAGTGTAAAACTGTTCGAATAGCCGTGCTCACGGAATTGAGCAAACTTTTGTTAAATAAAAACTTGTTGGGATGGTGGGTTGTCATGAAAACTTGGAATTTGACTTAAAATGAAAAGCCCTGTTTACTTGAAAAGTTGAATCCATTATTTCCTATTATTTGTTTTACTGTCTTTTAATCTACTTACTGTATTCTAATATAAATGCTGCTTTACTACAAAATAGCCATGTTAGCCTTCCTTGGAATAAGCCAAGCATGTAGAATATTAGACTCGCATTACTGTGCACAACTTGTTGAGTGCTTTATGTACTCACCCCGCAACAACAAACTTCAGAAGAGGAGGAATCCGTGGCATTCTTGGAGGAGGATTACCACGACGCTGAGGCTTAGGGTCCGAACCTCGTCAGTTGCCTGTGGTGAACTGGGGAGCTGCTACGTTTACTTTATTTTCGCTGCTACTTAATTGCTATTTCTTAGTTAAGCCCTGTGAGGCAATAATCATGTAAGACAACAGTTATTATTAATTATTGAAGTATGCTATATTCCGCTGTGTATGACTGTGATAGCATCTATGTTGAGCCTGTGTGCACTAGCATGATCCTGGACTAGTGCGATATACACAGAGGGTCCAGATTTGCATATTCGGGTCCTGACACTCATGAACACCTCGTGTACTTCAATGTCTACGTAAAATGATTAAATAAGCAATAAATACCAAAAATAGAGTACAAAATCAACTCCAAAAATTAAATAAAATTCACCATTAAATATAGCTCAATTTTACAAATTTTTAGAAACCAGAATCACCTCAATCAGAGTTCGTATGAGGGAGAACGACCTCTCTAAATTTTAAAATAAAAGAAAAAGAATAAATCTCATTTAACCGAATTATTTTTCTACTGAAAAAATGGATTTATGATGTCATGAAGACGTCACAGCTGATTTTGGTTTCCGCTGAATTATTTTTCCACAGGAAAATCTAATTATGATGTCGTACTGACGTCAGCGACCACATGGACCAATCACATGTAGACATGCATCCCAAGCGCATAGACCCAGTCCACGGAACAATGCATGCGCATGGTGGATTTGGTCCATGACCCTTCGACTACTTTGCACGACACATGGTGCCACGCTATTGGGCATATCACCACCCACACAGCGGCACCCAGCGGCCAAGCGTTGTAACACCCCGGCACCCATGAGCCACGAGAGTTACATTCACGAGGATCAACAGTCCACAAAGTTACCAAATTACTAAAAATTTGAGCATGACCTATACGCATTTAGAGCAAAATTAGCACAAGCAAAATAAAATAATCATTGCACAACCATATGAACATATATTGCAGGGTAGGGTAAGTGAAGCAAACCCAACAAAACATAACTACAATATAACCATAACACCCACATACCTAACCATGAACATGAGCCATAACCACATAATCAATTTACGCGACTAGAGCTCAACCAACATATGACCATGCAACCATAAACTCCTCACATAAGGAAACTAGACCAAAAGAAAGGACTTATCCCACAACCACATCCACTAGAGAAATATTTACTCGAGCTAGGACTACATGGATGACTATGGTGAGTGCTAACTAGTGGTATAGTGCTAGAGCCCTTCCCAAATGCCGCTTTTGAGGTACCTAAAATAAAAACATTACAAGACAAGCGTGAGTTCAATGAAACTCAGCAAAGAACATCATAATAAATCAAATAACTTAACATGAGAGATTCTGACAATTATAACATGATAAAACCCTTGCACAGGAGATCAACATCATAACTTAACATTCCTTACTCTTTAATCAAGTAATGCACATGCATGCTCATAATACGCATTTCAAAGCAAATACTGATATTGCTGAGTGCAAACCCGTCAGTGTGCAACCTCTCATTCCCATCCAGCCCATGGAGGGGCCTACCGTAGTAGGTATTTCATGCTCACTATGTGTGAGACATAAAGGCCTGCTCGGATCACCTCTTCCAAAATGAATGCACGAATGCAAATGATACGAATAAAATTGCAAGTTGCATTCTACTTCAATATTTTTTCATTACCATAACATAAACATAAGCATTTGCATCATCATCAAAATTGTAATCATATTCCTAAGCATAATCATCAATATATTCATAATCACCAAGCAAGCAATATATATCATACTAGCATCATACTATATGATACATTTGCCTCTACCCGTGAGGAGTAGAGTGGCGCGACGATGAGGCCACTCCCGAAGTCACTCCACTTGAAAAAGCAATTGCATGTATACATTACAAAACCAAAAAATCACAACATTGGACACCACAATGCAACATCGCCCAACGTCATAACCTAAATTTTTTCTTTCTCACGCAATAAACCAACAATCTTCCTTGTTGTCCCGATACGATAAAGGCTACAATATCTAACCCAAAAACCCAAACAATGGAAACAATGAACTAAGTGAGAGCTATCAAAGTAAAATCATCAAATTCTATTTGCTCATCTTGTCCCAAGAGTCCATTTAGCAACACCAACCCTAACCCAAAATTTCAGCATGCAGACATAAAAACGACCATAACTCCTAAACGGATGAACCAAAGTTCGCATTCTCGAGCTCTAATTAAACGTCAGACAATGATCTACAAATTATTCTACATCCACCCCCCAGGAAATGCCTCTAGGAACCTCAAATTGCAGATCAAAAAATAGGGGTTTGCTCAGCTCGAACAATCACAGAACTGCTCCCAGTTTAGATCCACTTTTCCCTCCCCAAATCCCCAACCCTAGAATTCCCAAATCTAGCAGGGCTCCTCCAAGAATAGCATCAAACCACCAACTAAACCCTAAGAAATCAATACCTCTACATACCTTAAAGGAGGAACAAGGGGAAGGCGGAGGAGCTGCAGCTGGGAGCTTGGCTGGGGGGAAGAACGGGGAGGAGGAGGAGCCAGGAATTGGCTCAGCTAGGAGGAGAGCCAGGGAAAAGGAAAAAAGAACTAGGGGATTAGGTGGGGGGAAAAAATAATTAGAGAGACCCTCTCACAAGGGACTAAACCCATTTCCTAAAGCCCACAGATAGGCTCACCCCAAAAGAATATCCTTAAAATAAAAATGATCTGCGATATTACATTCTCCTCCCCTTAAAGGAATTCGACCATGAATTCCAGGCACTCCAACTAATCGAAACGGATAGATCAAAGAATTTAAATCACAACACATACCGTTAGGAACAACTCTGAATATTTATCACGCATGTGAGACTCCAGTTCCCAAGTCGCTTCTTGCTCGGATTGCTGTGACCAAAAAACTTTGACAAACTTCAGCGTTTTATTTTTCAACACCCGCTCTGATTCTCCAAGTATCTGCACTAAGCGAGACTCGAAGGTGAGTACCTTCTCAATCACCAATGGTTCAATTGGAACAACCAGATATAGGCCATGCAAGTACTTCCTCAACATGGATACATGAAATACATTATGCACTCCTTGCATTGATTCGGGAAGCTTCAGCCGATAGGCTACTTTACCAACTCGGGCAATGATTGGAAATGGCACAACATACCTTGGGCTAAGCTTCCTTTTAGAAACAAACTGAATCACACCCTTAGAGGGAGACACTCTTAAAAGCACACTGTCCTCTATCTCAAACTCTAATTCTAGCCTCCTTACATCAGCATAGCTTTTCTGTCTACTCTGGGCTACAAGAAGGTTCTGCCTTACCTCTACCACTTGATCAATAGTTTACTGAACCCATTCTGGGCCAAGAACTGCTCTTTCCCCTACTGCATCCCAGCATAGGGGTGAACGGCACTTTCGCTCATAAAGCACTTCATAAGGGGCAACCCGAATACTTGCATGATAGCTATTATTATAAGCAAATTCAGCAAGGTCCAAATGATCTTCCCAACTACCCTTCCAAGCCAAAACACAGGATCTGAGCACATCCTCCAAAGTCTGAATGGTACGCTCAGATTGTCCATCTGTTTGTGGATGGAAAGCGGTGCTAAGATGAAGCTGTGTGCCTATGGCACTCTGCAAACTCTCCCAAAACATGGAGACAAACTTGGCATCACCATCAAAAATAATCGTCTTAGGCACACCATGAAGTCTCACTATTTCCCGCACATAAATAGGAGCTAACTCGCTCGCTGAGTTTTTTGTGCGAATAGGAATGAAGTGAGCAGACTTGCTAAGTCGATCCACAACAACCCAAATAGCATCCTTCCCTCGCCGAGTACAAGGTAGGCCAACCACGAAATCCATTGATATGTCATCCCAAGGCCAGATAGGGACCTCCAGAGATTGAAGCAACCCCGCTGGTTGTTCATGTTCAGCCTTCACCTTCTGACAAATCCCACAAGATGCTACATGTTGAGCAATGTCAACCCTCATCCTTTTCCACTAGAAGCTTTTTTCCAAATCTCGATACATTTTTGTCTCACTAGTATGAACTGTATACGGGGTACGATGAGCCTCCTTTAAGATGTCATCCTTGAGTTCAGACTTTTGGGGTACACAAAGGCAGCCTTTAAACCGCAAAGCACCAACTTCATCCATGCTGAAATCCCCAATTTTGCCCTCAACAATGCGCTTTCTCACTTGTCGAAACAATCGGTCATGCTATTGTGCCTCACGCACACGTTCTGGAATTGCTAACTCCAGAATCAACTGAGTTTCAGCTTGCATGGTGCTCGCAAAATAATAAGAGACTCCCATACGCTCAAAATCAGCAATGAGACAATCCCAAGGGCAGCACCTTGCGACTAAGAGCATTTGCCACTACATTAGCTTTGCCCGGATGGTACTGAATTGTGAGATCATAATTTTTATCAACTCCAGCCACCTTCTTTGCCTTAAATTCAAATCTTTCTGAGTGAAGATGTACTTGAGGCTCTTGTGATCAGTGAAGATATCACAAGATTCACCATACAAGTAATGCCTCCTAATTTCCAAGGCAAAGACCACTGTGGCTAATTCGAGGTCATGAGTGGGGTAGTTTTGTTCGTGCTTTTTCAACTGCCTTAACGCACAAGCAATAACCAAGACCAACATGAGAAGCATCAGAATAGACAGTGAAGCGCTCTCCTGGCTGAGGAAGGGTGAGAACAGGAGCAGTCACTAGCTTCTCCTTCAAGGTGCAGAAACTACGCTCACAATTTGTAGTCCACTGGAATTTCACCCCTTTCTGAGTCAATTGAGATAATGGCTTAGCAATAATTGAGAAATCTTGAACAAAACGCTGGTAGTAACCAACCAACTCAAGGAAACTGCGCACTTCTTTGACATTAGATGGTCTCTTCCAGTCCACAACTATAGAGATTTTACTAGGATCAACATAAATGCCTTCTTGGTTAATGATATGGCCAAGAAATCTCACTTCTGAAATCCAAAACTCACATTTCTTTAGCTTGGCAAAGAATTGATTCTCCCTCAAAGTATCCAGCACAAGCCTTAGATGATGCTCATGCTCAACCTCTGACTTTAAATAAATCAGAATGTCATCGATAAACACTACCAAAAAATCATCAAGATATCTATTCAGCAAATTGTTCATCATCTCCATAAAAATAGCAGCGGTATTGGTTAGTCCGAAATATATAACCTTAAATTCATAATGCCCATACCTAGTGGAGAAAGCTGTCTTTTCAATATCCCACTCCCTCACACAAATTTGATTATAACCCGATTGGAGATCAATCTTAGAGAACACCTTTGCTCCCTTCAATTGGTCAAATAAGTCTTCAATGCGAGGTAGAGGATATTTGTTCTTGATGGTCACCAAATTAACAGCGCGATAGTCAATGCACATGAGCCAACCTCCATCTTTCTTAGTGACAAAAAGAGCAGGCGCTCCCCAAGGTGACACACTACGCTGCATTAATCCTTTAGATAATAGATCATCTAGTTGCTTTTTCAACTCATCTTGAAAAGGACGAGTCAAGTGGTAAGGAGACATAGAGATAGGTCAGGTGCCCAGAACAAGATCAATCCAAAATTCCACATCCCTTTTAGGTGGCAACCTAGGCAACTCATTTGGGAACACATCAGCAAATTCCTTCACCACAGAAATCTCCTCAATGGTTACCGAAGTACTTGGCTTTTCTGAAATGGCCAAAAGTGTCCCCGATCTCAGCATACGTGACCAGGAAATAAACTGGTCAGCACAAAGAGAGAGCTGGATGGTACACTACCCTGGAAGACCAACTCCACTCCTGACGGAGCCTACAAAGTAACTATCTTCCAGTAACAACATATTTTGGCATAGTACTGATGCAGCCAATCCATAACCAAGATGACATCAAATGGGGCCAACTGAATAACCATCAAATTAGCAAAGAAATCCTCATCATCAATTGTAATGGTGCAACCCGAGCATACCATCGAACTCAAAATAAGACCAACCGGAGAACTGATTATCACGGACATAGCAATACACTCCATCACCAACTTGGCCCTTCTATCAAACTCAATCGACACAAAGGTATAGGATGCTCCTGAATTAAAGAGAACAAAAGCATCACATGAATCCACAAGTAAGATACCTGATACCACATCTGAACGTCTAGTTGACTTAGCTATCGGTAGAGCGTAAACTCCTGGTGGCGCTGGGGCGACGGGAGCCCCGACACCCTGCTGGGGGAGCACCGAAACTGGAGATAGTGCAGCAAACTAAGGGGGAGCCGATAGCTATGGATACCAGAAAGCCGCAAGTGGCACCCACGCAGAAGACTGCGGAAGAACAGGAGCCGCAGCCAACATCTGGACTGACCCTCTAGATGAGGTAGTCAAAGTCGGAGTAGATGGCATCGGCTCCCACTTGATGATGCTACTGGGATTCAACCGGAAAATTCGCCCCATATGGCCAGGTCGACACAATGATGGCACTCCCCTGACCACGAACACTCCGCAGCTCGATACCCACCACCGCACTTGATGCAAATCATGCCTTGCCCTGGGATGGGGTGAAAGGCCAACCGTGGGGAGGACGATGAAGACGGCCGAGACTGCTTTGCCTTGGTTCTCGAGGAGGAACTCTGTCCCCCTTGAACTTCCTGGAAGTAGGTCACTGAAAAGACCCACCTCCCCCACCAAAACTCCTCTTCTGGCCACTACTAGAAGATACAGGAACTCCCGAACCATTAGGGTTGAGCTTATCTTTGGAAAGCTTCAATTCAAGCTCCATGCCCTTATCCTGCTCCACCACAAAGGCGAAGTCATAGGGGACAGTGGCCCCATGACAACTCTGAACTCCTGGTTGAGGCCTCTACGAAACCTCCGAGCCTTTTCAAGATCATCATAGGCCACAGCTGGTACGAAGCAGACAATGTTGTTGAACTCCGCCTCATACTCAGCTACAGACTTCCTCCCTTGGGAGAGGGTAGTCAAAGAATGCTCCATCCTCTCCACAAAAGACTCCGGGTAGAACTTTGCCCGAAAGTGCTCGGTGAAGACCTCCCAGGTGACCGGTCCATGGACGGGGGTTCTCGCAGCAAGTACCCCCTCCCACCAGATATCTGCCTGGCCCTTCAGCTGAAAGGCCACGAATCGAGCCTTTTGGAGAGAAGACATCTCCAGGACTCCGAATTGCCTCTCCATGTAAAGCAACCAGTCTGCAGACTGGACTGGCGTTCCCGTACCATGTATGTGTAATGATACATCTCGAATGCGAGATATGAGGGCGCTAGGCTTTGATATTGAGAATTAGCACCAGTCACATATCTGGGTACCCAGAATTTTTCTCAATCGTCCGATGCGTGGTCACGTGCGACTATCGTTCCTTATCTATTGCGACGCACACCCCTCGATGGATGTGGGAGATACCAAGGTTCTGGGGCGGCCAGCGTGTGCTATGTCCAGAAGGGTTGGTTTCAATCCTAGTAAAGATATTCAGAAAAGAATCGGAGCTATCTTGGACGCGTAAGTGTGTACGGTGCAATCAGGTGACTCATATTTGGTTGAGTGCGGGTCATCCAGTTAATACTCCGTTCACGGGACTATTGGTGGCAATGAGCATACACTTAAGTGGAGTATGGGTGTCACCTCTAGTCAAACACACGAGTGAGATTCGATTCAATTTCCAGGTGCCCACAAATAGTTACCAACTAATAAGGAACCATACTAAGGTGACAAATGAATCATGGCATACAAATGACAAGGTTGACATAACTCAAATTGGTTGAATAGCTAATCCCAAATTAATTGAAACAATTATATATTGAATTAGCATGCAATAGTTTAAAACAATATAACTTTTAAAACATTGGCTCAACATTCTCAAAGCACAACTTGCCTTCAAAAAGTTCTTGATCCTCCTCTGGACCTTACTCTTGAGTTGGCTCCTCGCTCATGAACACCTCGTGTACTTCAACGTCTACATGAAACGATTAAATAAGTAATAAATACCAAAAACAGAGTGCAAACTCAACTCTAAAAATTAAATAAAATTCACCATTAAATATAGCTCAATTTTACAAATTTTTAGAACCAGAATCACCTCAATCAGAGTTCGTATGAGGGAGAACGACCTCTTTAACTTTTAAAATAAAAGAAAAAGAATAAATCTCATTTAACCGAATTATTTTTATACTGAAATTTTTGATTTATGACATCATGCTGGGGTCACTGCTAATTTTGGTTTCCGTCGAATTATTTTTTGACAAAAAAATAAAATTATGATGTCAGCGACCACGTGGACCAATCACATGCAAACATGCATCCCAGGCGCATAGACCTAGTCCACAGAACAATGCGTGTGCACGGTGGATTTGGTCCACGACACTTCGGCTACTTTGCACGAAACACGGTGCCACGCGATTGGGCACAGCACCACCCACACAGCGGCACCCAGCGGTAAACGCGTTCTAACACCCCAACACCCACGAGCCCCGATAGTTACACTCACAAGGATCAACAGTCTACAAAGTTACCAAATTACTAAAAATTTGAGCATGACCTCTAAGCATTTAGAGCAAAATCTGCATACAAGTAAAACAAAACAATCATTGCACAACCATATGAACATATATTGCAGGGTAGGGTAAGAGAAGCAAACCCAACAAAACATAACTACAATATAACCATAACAGCCACATACCTAACCATGAACATGAGCCATGACCACATAATCAATTTATGCGACAAGCTCAACCAACATACAACCATGCAACCATAAACTCCTCACATAAGTAAACTAGACCAAAAGCAAGGACTTATCCCACAACCACATCCACATCCACTAGATAAATATTTACAGGAGCTAGGACTACATGGATGACTATGGTGAGTGCTAACTAGTGGTATAGTGCTAGAGCCCTTCCCAAATGCCGCTCTTGAGGTACCAAAAATAAAAACATTACAAGACAAGCGTGAGTTCAAAGAAACTCAGCAAAGAGCATTATAATAAACCAAATAACTTAAAATGAGAGATTCTAACAATTATAACATGATAAAACCCTTGCACAGGAGATCGACATCATAAGTTAACATTCCTTACTCTTTAATCATGTAATGCACATGCATGCTCATAATACACATTTCATAGCAAATACCGGTATTGCTGAGTGCACACCCGTCAATGTGCACCCTCTCATTCCCATCCAGCTCGTGGAGGGGCCTACCGTAGTAGGTATTTCATGCTCACTACGTGTGAGACATAGAGGCCCGCTCTGGTCACCTCTTCCATTATGAATGCATAAATGCAAATGATACGACTAGAATTGCATGTTGCATTCTAATTCAACATTTTTCATTACCATAACATAAACATAAGCATTTGCATCATCATCAGAATCGTAATCATACTCCTAAGCATAATCAAAAACATAATCATCAATATATTCATAATCACCAAGAAAGCAATATATATCATCCTAGTGTCATATTATATGATACACTTGCCTCTACCTATGAGGAGCAGAGTGGCGCGACGATGAGGCCACTCCCGAAGTTTCTCCACCAAAAAAGCAATTGCATGTATACATTACAAAACCAAAAAAATCACAACATTGGACACCACAATGCAACATCGCCCTACGTCCTAACCAAAAAATTTTCTTTCTCACGCGATAAACCAACAATCTTCCTTGCTATCCTGATAATATAAAGGCTACAATATCTAACCCAAAAACCCAAACAATGGAAACAATGAACTAAGTGAGAGCTATCAAAGTGAAATCATCAAATTCTTTTTGCTTATCTTGTCCCAAGGCTCCATTTAGCAACACCAACCCTAACCCAAAATTTCAGCATGCTGGCAACCGGACAGTCACCTTCAAACTAGCATAACTTCTTTCAAACAACCTCAAATTCAGTAAACGAAGACATTTTTGGAATCTATAGAATGTTTCCTAACTTTCTATAGATGTAGAAATAATTTATTTCTGCCCCTTACTAGCCCTAAAAAGCACAGATCTGAAGTTTCTGCCAGCAACAGCAAACTCTGAACACCAGACATTAAAAGTCTGAAAGCAGACACAAAACTGACCATAACTCCTAAACGGGTGAACCAAAGTTCGTATTCTTGGGCTCTAATTTAACGTAAGACGATGTTCTACAATTTCTTCTACATCCAACACCCAGGAAATTCCTCTAGGAACCTCAAATCATAGCTAAAAATAGGGGTTTGTTCAGCTCGAACAATCACAGAATTGCTCCCACTTTAGATCCACTTTTCCATCCCAAAATCCCCAAATCCCCAACCCTAGAACTCTCAAATCTAGCAGGGCTCATCCAAGAATAGCATCAAACCACCCAACTAAACCCTAAGAAATCAATACCTCTACTACTTACCTTCAAGGAGGAACAAGGGGAAGGAGGAGGAGATGCACTAGGGAGCTTGGTTGGGGGAGGAAGAATTGGAAGGAGGAGGAGCCAGGAAGTGGCTCGACTGGGAGTAGAGCCAGGGAGAAGGAAAAAAGAACTAGGGGATTAGGTGGGAGGGGAAAAAATAATTGGAGAACCCCTCTCATAAAGGACTAAACCAATTTCCTAAAGCCCACAGACAGGCCACCCCAAAAGAATATCCTTAAAATGAAAATGATCTACGATATTACACGTGTGGCACAATCAAGGCCGACAAATCTAGATCCGACGGGTACGGTTGAGCGAAGGCATGCTAAGCAGCGCGACACGCAGCTTGACCCGGACGTGAACATGTGGCAAGATCTAGACCACACATGTTAGATCGGATGGCTAAGATCTATGCGATACACGTCAGTGACGCGACTGGCCCAGTGCTCAACGCGTGGCAAACATCCAGTGGCTCACCTTGGATCTGACGGTTGAGTAAGCTTGCGAAGCATGGCGATCCTTGACGGTGGTGTTCTCACCAGAGACGGGGAAGATGACCATGGCTACAGTGTTCCAAAGTCTCTCCGGTGAGAAGGCTTGACGGTCTGGCGTAACTCAACGTGAGGGTTCTAGATCCGATCGCGAACACGGTGGACGAGGCTCGACAACAGCGGAACACAATGAAAACCGACGGCGATGGAGGACTTCAACTACGGTGAGAAAAAGAGATGGTGCTAGGGCTTCTTGGCTTCCATGCTTTGAGGCAAAATGTGTAGCGCGAGGTGGGCTACACGATGCGGGGTGAAGTGCAATAAATAGACACCTCGACGTCCGAATCCGGCGCAAAAGCCGCGAAGAATCCGCAGGTGTGGCAACAGATTCTAGCGGCAATTCAAAGAGTGTTGCGGTGCAATCCACACCCTCCACGTGGCTCTGATCGGATGGCTCGCAACACTCGGCTACGCGGCGTGATCTCGACCACGTGATCAAAATCGGAAAGTTGGCGGCTAGGATTTTGGGCGAGCGGGTTGGCTTGGGCTGGCAGCATGATTTTGGGTTGCGCCCGCATGGGTTCGGCCCAAAACTGTTCAGAAGGGTTTTCTAAAACAGTTTCTAATTAAAATAATTCCAAAAATTAGATAAAACCAAAATAAATAGTAAAAATACCCAAAAAATGTAAAAAATATTTTAGGGCATTTGGAACTTTAATAAAATATTTTCAACAAAACTTTATTTAAACTTTTCAAATATTTAAATAATTTTAACAAAAGGATTAATCAATTAAATTCCAAATAATTTAAATAAATTCCAGAAAATTCGCAAAAATATAAAATGCACAATATATTCAAGAAATGTTAAAATTGGGATGTTAAGGAGGGATTTTTGCGATCTGAAGCCTATAGGAAGAGGAGAGACAAAAAATGGGAATTGGTGAATAAGAGATTATGGTGTCTTTTTTAGTAATTTGTGTTGACTGGTACTTCATTTACATGTGGTTTTTGTTTCTCAGTTTAAAATAGCAGGGTAAGTTGAGCTTCAGGAAGGGCACAATGTTGGACATGATGCTATGTTCTCAGTGTTTTTATATAGGTTTCTAGATATATTAGCAATCAAGATTTTGCAAGGTTACTTGTTTTAATTTTGTTCTTTTGTGGATGTGTTATCATCAAGTATACATGCAATGGAGATATGAGTAGCAGGAATGGAGGGTGCCCTGAGCAACACAGGGAGGGGGACGGTTTTTATTTATTTTTGACATCTTGTCTATTGACTTTGTAGTAATATATATAGCCTTCTGGATTGTTTTGGAGTGTCTTTGCAATACTGGACCTATTTTGTGTTTTCAGTAGGGCATGATGCAATAGCTTTTAATTACAATCAAATATGAAAACAATAAGGATCTATACTTGTTTAGGTATAATGTTTTGTTGTAATTTATGTTTAGTAACTTGTTTAGGTAGCTTTTAATTTTACAGCATGTGATGTATGAAAAACATGTTTTGATATTGTATAAAAATGATTTTGTGTTCTGTAAAAAATACTAATTAAGCATTTTATACCTGGGAAGGTGATGCAATGCTTGCCTGTAATCCACGAATATGCTGCAGTAGACTCTGTGCATGATGTTTGCCCTTTAATGGTTTTACTACACAAAAAATGGCACTTTCATGAACAACACATATACATTGTGTTTTTACCACACCAATAGGATTTGTACATCATGCTATCATAAAGTTTCAGAAACTGCTCATGGCACAAAGGGGCGTTGTTGAAAATTAAATATGCTATCCTTTTTCTTCGTCAACTAGCATGTAGTGTGTTTTTCTATTATTCAAAAACATTTGTTAGTTGAACGATAATGCTATAATATGCCGTAAACAAGGAAGTCATTTTTCTATCCTGATAATATCTTTTTTGAAAAGTGTTTAGTTCTGTGTGTTCAGGTTAGGATTTTGCTGCATTATACATGTCCTGTTTTTTATATTTTGTTATAAAGAAATCAAACAGGTAGAATGATTTTTTGCTACTGCCCTATACGGATATCAGGGATGGTGCTATCTGTTCTTGTGATGACCAAACAGCATGTCATCATTTCTTTATATATTATAAAATGAGAAAGTGTACGCACATTATTTCTTTCATGGCAGTACGATGCATACTTAAAATCTTTTTGCACTGCATAGCCCTATGTTCTATGTTTTAGGTAAATAATTGAGCCTGAGATTTTTTATGGCAGCACGTCACATACATCAAATCTCTATTTTTCCCCATGTTGATATCGTCAAGTGACATCAAGGAGTAATTATTCATCATCCAAGAGCTTTTTATTGATCACCAAGGTGCTTTCTAAAGCTCCAAGATGTTGTGTTCTTTTTAGACATGTATTTATTTTGGGCATATTATTTTTATTTTTTATCTCAGCATGATGTTAGAGTTTAGGTTGCGTAATCTACGTCTCCCATTTGAGTGTGCTTGTTTATAAATATGCTGAAATAGCATATTTATAAAAAAAAAGCACTCTTGAATTGTCCACGTTTTTTTGGACAGTTTGAGGATATGTGGCTTGAGCAAGTTTCTAAGCTATTGTACAACTGCAAAGAAAATTTTTGTACCATCTCCCTGGTGTTCTCCATATACACACCCTCTCGACTTGTTGTCGAGACGTGTATTTGGAGAACAGTGAGAAGATGCTGCCGAAATTTTCATTAGAGTTATACAACATCTTCGGGACTTGTCTGAACCACATAACCACGAATGGGGTTAGGACCTAACCAAATTAGAGATTTGGAGTCATCATTGGTAAGTACTTAGTTGGTCAACAGATAAATGTTTCTTTAAGATCATCCATTAATCTGTTAATTCACTACAATATGATAGTATAATAATATACTATGAATTATCCATTAATATGTTAATTTACAGATCCATTATCAAGTCGACATAATAGCTATGAATGGCTTTCTCTCATGTGAAACATATGACCATGTCAAATATATGAATTGCTTTCTCTCATTAAGTTTAGGTTTGATATATATATTCGAAATGTCGAAAAGAGAGAGCACCGACTCATTGCTAGACGGAATTGAAGGTGATGCTGAGGGGTCGAGTAAGGTGACAAATGTCGAGGGGCCAAGTAAGGTGAGAAAGGCCCTAGGGCCGAATAAAGAGGCCATTGGGAGAATGTCGCAGGTTCTCCACTTTGATGCCACTAGGGTTTGCACGGGTCCTCCCAAGTATAAGGGGTGCTACCGATTTTTTCTCAGCCAATTGGTGAGGGAGAGAGTGTCGATCACAGTTAAAAACTGGAGGAAGGAAGTCAGCACTGAGCAGAAGAATCAGCTTGGGATAAAGTTAAGGGTAAATAGATTATACCAGAGGAAGATAAAAGCAATGTGAGACGGTACACCTTGAAGACAATGGGTGTGTCTTTGAGGCACTTCAGGGTTATCATGCATGGTGAGTACGTGTTGAAAGGCCGTCCTCCCTTCGTGATGTATCTGTTTGTGACTCCTGATGTTTGGAAGGAGTTCACAAAGATGAAGAGTACGGCTGAGGCCGAAGAGCTGAGAGAGAAGAACATTGCTATCTAGAGGCAGAACACACATATGCACCACCTCGGTTCCGTCGGCTATGTAGGAAAGTAGGCAGATTGGGCATGACTAGCCATGGAGTGTGCAGATTCCGAGATGGCGATGCCTTACTCTCACATATGTGAGGAGTGGGCACGCAACTATGTATTAGCGAGGATGAAGAAAACCTCCAATAGTCGGCTTGTAGTTCCAAACCCCACGACTGCGCAAATCGTCTCTACCATTATAAGACATCTAACTTAGTACATTGTAGTTGACCCTTCCCATTGTATTTTAGCACTTACTTATATTCGCTTTTTGCAGGAGGAGGTAAGCCAGTAGAAAGAGAAGATGACCTTTCAGAGTCAAGGGTCGAAGGACATCTTGTCTACGTCGATCGGGAAGCCCGACCATAAGGGCTGAGTGCCTACCGTAGGTCCGGGACATACGAAGAGGTCCTTTATTCCAAGACGAGGATGCTGCTAGTGCCAGATCAAATCATGGGAAGCACGTGTGGCGAGCTTCAAGGACATGCTGAGGTAGGAGCTGAAGGACAAGATGAGGAAGGAGATGATGGCACAAGAGGAGCGCCTAAGGGTCGTGTGGATGGTGATGATCTCCCAGAGTCAGAGTCATATGACCTCACATCTCGTAGAAAGGCCTGTGCCCCACACTAGTAGCTGCGCTTCCAGACATGATCTGGTCGGTCCCCAGTTGAAGGTAATAATTGTTTCTAACTTGAAGGTACGGAATTAAGCTAAACAATGTTTTCGATCAAGTTGCCCACTTCTTGCAAGCGTCTTGTAACACCCTAAAATTTGCCATATTTTAAATTTTGGAGTTATTTTGATTTTTGAGAATTTTTAGAAATTTATTGGAATTTATTTGGATTTATTCAAATATGGTCATTCTTGAAGTCAATTAAAATAATATAAAAGTTTATGCAAAGTTTTATTGGAAATATTTTATTTGAGTTCAACATGTCTCAAAATATTTTCCAGAATTTTTTTGGAATTTTCCTGGGTATTTTTCTATTAATTTTGGCTTCGTTTATTTATCTGATTTATTTTAAATCGAAAATGTTTTAAAAATGAAATGAACAGTGTCGGGCCGAAACCCCGCGCAGCCCAACCCATCGCGCCGTTGGCCCACACAGCCGCCCCGCCGAAACCCTAGCCTCGCACCGTCCGATCGTGATCGCACGATTGTGAGTGCGTGTGTCTCCGTGTGTTGTTGGCCATCCGATCGAGTCTGCGTGGATGGTTGGGATGGAGCCACGTCGCTCGTCCGTGCTTTCATCGGAGAAGATGTCGCCGATCGTTACCTCCGGTTTCGCCGCCTGTAGCGTGCACGTCGAGGCCCTATTTAGTGCACCACTGCTACCCCCGTGTTGCGCACACCGAGATGCTTCTGTAGCCCTAGTGCACGCCTCCCGAGTCGCCGCCGTTTGCCCGCAAAAGCTCACCGTAGTAGCCGCACCGCTCCACCGTTGTTTTTACCTCATTCCACCGCCGCCGGTTCATCTCCGCCGTCGCCAAGGTCACCGGAGTATCGTCCTTGCCGAGACGCGTCGAATGCGCCAATTCACGTCGCCGGAGACACCCTGCAACGCCACCGACGCCTTCGTCTTCCCCAGCTCCGACAATCTACTTCTTTAGCGCCGCCGTCATCTTCACTGAGCTTCGTCGTGCATTCAATTCGCATCGCACGATCTCGGTTCGTCCATGTCTTTCCTCTTCTATTTAAATCCTAGAGTTAACTGTGGCTGTAGATGTGTAGATGAACGGTTTAGATTAGATCTGGTGTTTGTGATTTAGATTAGATCTGGGTCGTTGGATCGTTTATGAATGCGTGAGATAGTGTCGCGTCGCTCTGTTGCACAGTAAACCGCTCAGGTAACGTGCACCGTAGGATCAGATCTGAAAGATGGAGGTTAGATCTGATGTTGCCAGGTGGATCTGCGTCGTTAATTTTGAATGAGTGGTGGAGATTGCGCGGTTCGCTGAGCGAGTAGCAGGCCACCGCGTTTCTTCGCGTGAGTCGAGGCGTCGCCGAGTCGGTGCGTGTGCTGGCCGTTGGATTTGTGAGCACCGTCGGATGCGTGACGCGTGGGGGCGTGGAGAGCGAAGCGTCGCCGAGTCCGCGTGGGTGCTGACCGTTGGATCCGAATGCCCCGCTCGATGGCCGACGCGTGTCACGCGGATTCCGACGCGTCTCAGTGCAGCGCATGAGATCTGATCGTTGATCTTTTGACGGCCACGATTTCGCCACGTGTTGGAATCCAGCCGTTGGTTGAGGACGGCCGAGATGCTGACACGTGTCGTGCATGAATCCCGAGGCAAGTCGGGTGACGTTAGCTGTTGGGGCCAGGTGCACTATTCTGTGGACCGAGTCCACTGTGGACCAGAGCTGGACCGTGGACCCAGTCCATAGACCGAGGCGACGTGGTAGCACCAGGAAATGCCACGTGTCGGCTGACGTCATGCTGAGAAGTAAGTATTACTCTAATGACTTTACCCTTCAATTACTTGTACGCACTTAAACCGTATATAAACTTATTTTCTTGCACTTCATACCATTTAATAAGCAACCATTGGTTTTCTACTCTTGGTATCTCTGAGTGAAAACAAAGTCTATACTTTTAACTCGGTCGAGAAGAGGCTGATGGCCTACGCGATCAAGCCTGTTTTGTAGAAGTAACTACATTCCTCTAACCTAACACTTTCTGTATTTAACTATGTTCTTTTTTTTGCCTTAATGGCATCTCTCCAATATATGCAAGGCTTTCTTGTCTTACGTTGCTAAAGGAGGGTGACATAATGACAAACGAGGCTACCAGCTGGAGTGGAAGCGCTTCAAGGTGCAAGTGCCTAGCATAGGATTTTTTCTGACATCTATTCTTCGTCTCCTAATTTGATTTTCTTTATTCACAGTGTCATCAACAAGGGTGCGACAACCTGTGCGGTTTCTACGTCATGTATCACGTGCTGATCCTGGTTGGCAGCACACACCTTTTCCCTAAGGTATATGTACATGCATAATACACATAGTCTTTTACATACAAATTTTAAAAATTAAATTTGTGTACTACTTTCTATTTTGCAGAACCTCAATATCCCCCTCAAGAGGCTACAAAACAAAGATCTCCACAAATTACGAGACCACATATACCAGTGGTATTGGACAGAAGTTATAGCAGAGGAGGTAGGTTTAGAGACCCAACAGGCTCATACTAGTACATATGTAAATAATATTATATCATGTAAATGATACGTGTACTGTGAATGTGATATGCTTGTGTTGTGAATATTATGTGGTATGTAAATAATATTATGTATTGTGAATGTTATGTGATATGTTTGTGTTCTATATATTATGTTAGATATTGTAAATGTGATATGTATACTGTAATTTGTATATTGAACAGCAAACACCCACATCACAATCGGTTCAATGGTCATCACAATCGGTTCTGAGCTAGAACCGATTGCGATATGCAACATCATCACAATCGTTTCTAGCTCAGAACCGATTGTGGTGACCATTTATCATTATCAGGCGAAAACCGACTGTGATAGCGCCTCCTCATCACTATATAACGTCTTTGTGTCACACGAAAACCAACTGTGATGACGAAAAAGAACCGATTGTGATGTACATTCCTGTAGTAGTGTGTCTTCGTTGAGTTGTACATAGTGTGTCCCTTAGCCAAGCATCGTAACTTGCTAGATATGTCAATAACCAGTCTCGCGTTAATCATGTGGACACTATCATGCTTTCCGACCATTTTACCTACACGTGACTTATAAAACTGTACAACTAGTCATCAATGCCCAGGACCGGTCATCTCTTGGTGTTAACTAGTCATTATTAGCTTTTGAACAAATTAGTACTAAAGGGGACAAGGCTTCATTTGAATTGTGGTCGTAGATATAAATGTTGTGTTTAGTGGGCCCTTAAGATATGGCTTAATCTTGAAAGAGACTTTGACCTAAAATGTTGATGGGTCAATAATCCTCATCACTGTGGCCCTCTAATTTGTGGAAAATTCTTTAAAAAAGTACTTATTACTAACACTTAAATCCTAACTAAATACTAAATCAGATAGCCACCTATTTCTAAGAGCTCTTAAGTAATCTATTCAATCATAAAAGAATGTCGTTTTGGACATCAACACATCCTCAAAATGCAACTTTGAGCACTACTCTCTATTGTTTATAAAACATAATAAAATTATACTGAGATAAGAAAAATTTTCAGACAAATATATACATATAACTTTTCATGTGTTCAATCTAAATATTAAAAAAAGATATCGATAGCAAAAATTTAGAGAGTTTAACTCTGCACGTACCTAAAACAACATTGTTTCGTAATTAGAGGGAGTGTGTTTCATTAGGTTGGCATCTCTGTATTTTCTTTCAAGCTCTGTGCGCCACCAGTTGGCAGATGCAAGAATGCATCTCTGCCAGTATAAATAGCACACCGTTACTGTCGTAGGAAGCCACACTTACCCTTTAGTAACTCCTGACAACCACACACGAACGTGTGTGTGTGAGAGAGAGAGAGAGCGGGCATCAATGGCCGCCAAGCAGCCACCGCGCGAGGTTTACTTCGTGTTCATGCACGTGGACCCTGTGTACGAGCGCCTCAAGGCCAATCGGTCCGTGATTGAGCTCTAGATGCATATTATCTTTGGTTGCAAGTATTGTTGATCCGATTAAGCTCATTCGATCAATATGCCGGTATCACTGCACTGTGGCTTCATTAATTTTTTGCGTGCGTGCGTGCAGGTCGAAGGCGGGGTCAGCGACGCTGGACGCCTACCTGATCAGCAAGCACGACCAGTTGCTGGAGAAGCTACTCCAACCCAACACCTATCGGAGGAGGTCGTCGCTCGCCATCGTCGACGCCTTCGCCGTCGAGATAACCGACGAGCAGGTGATGTTCATATATTGGCTCAGATAACGATATGTGGTTGGGGATTTCTTCTGACTCTTCGTCAGGCATGGCTCATGTTTGCGTGGTGCGTTGATCCATATACGAATTGATGCACGCATGCATGCAGGCCAGCGTACTGAGAGCTGCTAAGGAGGTGAGAGTGGTTGAGAAGAACCAGGAGCTTTCAATTGACTCGCCAGCAGCTAGCAGTATACACAGATTCGATCACTAGTGAAATTGATAGGAATGGAAATGTTTCTGGACCAGCTTACTTTAGTATCGATCCCTAGCTACTATAGCTATCCTGTGATGCAAGAGCCTCTTGGTGTTACCTGTGCGTGTGTGATTTTTCTGGATTTTTTTTATACTTCGTGTTAAACAAACATGTTTTTAATTTATTTCGATTGTAAAGTTCAGAAGAGACTTCCAAGATCGAACTCTGATTAAAGAGGTACCTCCTTTCCTGCACAAGGTAGTTTCTTCTCTGACCAACCCTGAATCCTGCTACTGGCAAGTTCGACAATGTGTTCGTACGCGCCACTTCTCAAGCGATGTACTGCTCGCGGGTAAGCCCAAGTATCTCTTACTGAAAGCTTTGAGCCGTATGGTGAGGTCCTCCTTGACCACTTATCGAACATAGGCAAGTGTACTGGAGCTGAAAAAGGTAGAACTTTTTTCCCAGATCACCTTTTGGCCCGTGATGGGATTAATCTTGTAATTAGGAAAGTCTTATTTTTGGGAAAATTTGTTTAGGAAAGTTTTGTACTTTGGAATGTGATTAGGCTTTCCATTTGCTCATTAGTTATTTCCTTGTATGTAATTCTTTCCTTGCATGTAGCTCTTCCATGTCATGATAAATAGAAAGGAAAATGATGTGGTTTGATAGAGCAGCAGAAAAAGCATTCCTGGCTGTTCTAACAATTGGTATCAGAGCGAGGTTCTAATCTTAGTGCCACGCTTGCCCCGGGAGGAGGCCGGCACTACTGCGCCTTGGGGCAGGCTATCGTCACTGGCGGCGCGACGGTGGTTGCTGGTCACGGGCAAGCGCGCGAAGCCGTGGGCTCGAGAGAGCGCTGCAGGGGCACGTGCTGCAAGTGCCATTGGGCAACACGTGGCGCTACTGGCGCCGGTGGTGCAGCCGTGTGCATCGACACGGCCGGGTGCGGTGGCGACCAGCACTCGTCGGGCGTGCCCTTCGTGGGTGAGGTAATCATCGAGCAGGCTTTTGGCGCCGGTGCACTCACAGCCGTGTGTGGGCCGTGAGCGAAGTCGTCGCGTGCATGCATACGAGCGTGAGGAGATTAATTTCCTGCAATGAAGCACTTGCCTCCCGTATGGTCAGCCGTGAAGAAAAAAGTGAGTTTTTGTGTGAGTTGTGTCCACAAAATAAATATGTACGTGCGAGTTCTTTCAGAGATGTCATGCGCATCAGAAGAGATCATGCTGCATGAAAATATCAAAAGGAAGCCGCTGCGTGTGCTAAAGTTGACTCTGGGGCGTTGAGGAGGTGTGTTCGCCGTCCAAAGTCAAGTCCATCAAAATTGACTCCAGGACGTTGAGAACATGCGTTCGCCGTTCAAAGTCAAGTTCGTCGAAGATGAGACCAAGACGTTGAGGAGATGTGTTCACCGTCTTGATTTAAGTAAGATAAGTTTGGGATGTTGAGGAGATGCGTTCTCCATCCTGTGTTGAATATGTGTTGGGCAAATCGTAGTTGAGATCGATTTCCTCAATGAATTAAAGTTGCGTTACAAGATTAAGGGGGTGATTGATGGGATTAATCTTGTAATTAGGAAAGTCTTATTTTTGGGAAAGTTTGTTTAGGAAAGTTTTGTATTTTGGAATGTGATTAGGCTTTCCTTTTGCTGATTAGTTATTTCCTTGCATGTAATTCTTTCCTTGCATGTAGCTCTTCCTTGTCAAGACAAATAGAAAGGAAAGTGATGTGGTTTCGTAGAGCAGCAGAAAAAGCATTCCTGGCTGTTCTAACAGCCCGAACATTCACTATAAATCTGCAAGATCTCACCTAGCTTCCCCACTTTCTTCGTTGGCACTTGGCAAATAAAAGTTAAAATGTCATCAGCAAAAAGAAGATGAGAAATCCATGGTGGCATATGGCTTATTTGGATTCCATGATTAATTAAGCCCAATTATACTGTAATACCAAAAACAAAAAGGGAAATCGGGCCAAACCAGGCGACACCGAGTAGCCTTAGTGTGCATGCCGTGCCCGAGCCAGAGTTATGGGAAAGGGAGCACTATATAAGCAAGAGAGGAGGGCGGGGCATACCTCAAAACATTAGATCCTCCGTCGCATCTTGCCCTAGCTCGCGCCACGGCCGCCAATTGCCCTAGTCAGCGCTGCTGTTCCGCGCCTTGCACCACTAGCCTCCCTCTATGCCGATCTACCGTTGTCGGGCCGCTCGGCGCCACGGGCCATCGAAGAAGGAGGCAAGGGGACTCAGCTGACGAGGATAAAATAAAGAAGGCGAGAAGAAGAAAAGGCTCGCCTAGGAGAAAATAAGAAGAGGAAGTGGGGAAAAGAACAAAAGGAAGGAGGGAAAGAAAAAAAAAGTGGGGAAAAGAACAAAAGGAAGGAGAGAAAGGGAAAAAAAGGAGAAGAAGAAGAATGAAAAAGAAAAGAAAAAATAAAAAAGGAAGAAGGAAGATAAAACAAAAAGAAGAGGAGACTGCTGCTACAACCAAGGAGAAGAAGAAGAGAAGAGAAGTCACCATTTTTGACATCTTTGGTGAAATTTTCAATTGCAGGTACAAGCCCTTTTGAAGGACCGAGATGGCGAACAGAGGGGTGGGGTGAATGGTCGCAAATAAAAATTCCCCCAAAATACTCCAACAAAAACCTCGACAAGATCGCTTAAAGGAAATTGTGAAAAACCCAAAAAACTAGACAACTATGTGTACCCCAAGCTTGCATGGATAAGTACCATAAAATATGTAGGGATTTTTGAGTCACAATCCTGGTTGTCTAGTGTCCAAGATAAAGAGGAATCAATTCAAACTCTTGCTTTTAGAAAGGACATCAATTCAAATCACAAAAGTCACTTTCAGAAAAGCAAAAGCAGAATTTCCAGAACTTGTCCTCAATTTGCACAGGAGGTTGGTGGGTTTCTGCAGCTCACAAAATTCTAAGAATTTTTCACCCTATGAGAATCAGAGTCGTCAAGAATTCCACCAAATTTGTCCTCAAAAATCCTTACAGAAAAAACAGGAAAAATCTAAGAACACAGTATGCTCAATAACTTCGAGCAGAAAGTTTGGGGCTCGGTTTTCACCTCATGGCACCCAAAAGGTGCAACAAGTAAACTCCAAAATATTTGTGCAGGTGTATATAAGAGTCCCCCACCTCCTCCAGCAATAATCACTCAAAAAGGATTTTTCTATATTTTAAAAAAAATCAAACACTGACTGCTGCGCGAAGAACAAGTTCTGAACAAAGTTGGAACTTGAAAGAAAAGATGTTCTGTACTCAATCCAAGAGTGCAAAAGAGATGTAAAACCATATGAACACACTCAAAACATCCAAGATCAGCAGCATTTAGAAGGAGGGGAGGCAAATCCAAATTACTTGAAAGTAAATTGCAGGAATGTAATTGAGGGAAAGTAAATGCTGAATTTAAATTGCGTAAAGTAAAGACATAATGTAAATGCGCAAAATAAATTCAGAGGTGAATGGATAAAACTTTCATTTCTGGAAGGGGAGGTTACAAAGCCTCATATTCATGTGGGGAAAGCTCAAATGAGCATCAAAAACCTCAACACCTTCAAGGGAAGGAGGCTACCCCTCCACCCCTATTTATACTAATCTTGGGCCACCTACCACCCTTGGATGAGTCCCTCAACCCTAGAGCACTCATCTAATGGCTAGGATTAACCCACACACACAGCCATGCAAGGGCTAACCCAAAACCCACACACATACCGGGTTTTCTTGCACGGTTTTCAAAGCATACTACCTAGACCCGCTAACCTATCAACTAGACCTCAATCCGACGGCCCTCATTGATCCACGCGGCATCTAGCTAGCATCAACTCCTTTCCTTGTCTTCTTGACTTGCCCGGACTCCATCTCCGATCATCTTCCGGCGATCTCCCAACCGTCTGGACCTCCGATGCTCCTCGTCTAGTCCCGGTCATCCTTCGCCTCACCATGGCCTAGCACCGTCGCCCTGCAACCATCAAAGACAAGGAAATTTCTCACATAGCAATGCCCACAGAGATGTGCAATAAACCATCCAACTCATCACTACCGCGTCCATACGACCGGTACTGCCACTCCTGGCAGAGACAACTCAAATTGCTTCATTTTGAAAATCAATCCAAATCAAACTCAAACTTGAGCACACCTTGCTCAAATAAAGTCAAATACTCATCACAAACATGGATGGACCTCCACATGGTCCTTCACCTTTGACGATGTTTTTCATGTTGATGCTGTAATGGAGTGGTTTTGTAGTCATATTAGCTCTAGATGGAATAGATTGGTAGCACCAGGGAGGTGAATTTTAGTGGCCGAGGATCTGTAATTTGCATTGTATGTTTTTAGGGTTAGTTTTGGGACATCTACGGTGTGTTTCATAGCGTGGCCAAATTATGAAAAGTGCATTTAATTGTCTAAAGTTTCTATAGAGTACAAGAACACTGAATTTGGTTAATAAATTAAAAAAATTATGTCGAAGAGCAGCCTGTTGTCCAAACTTTAGTCGTTGTTAGCTGTAGTTGTGGTTTTGAGCTGTTTAGGTTAGGGAGATGGCTGAATTAAATTGCGCTCATATCTGAAGTAAGCTAGTTAATTTTCTGTAGTTTCTAGAAGTGATATGGCGTAATATCGCAGATCATTTCCAGGTTAAGGAAAAAAATTCAGTTGGGGTGTACGCCGATCTTGCCGTCGGTTTCAGAATCTTGTGGGCCTATTGGTAGGCTTTAGGAGGTGGTCTTTGGCCGTTGTGAGAGGGGTTCTCCCACCTAATCCCCTCCCACCTAACCCCACTCCCACCTTTTCCCCTAATTTTTCTCCCTGCCTCCTCCCCAACTGAAGCCTCTTCCTCCCTGCTGCCTCCTCCCCCAAACTGAGCTCCTCCCTACTACCTCCTCCCCCAAACTGAGCTCCTCCCTACTGCAGCTCCTCCCCCAAACTGAGCTCCTCCCTACTACCTCCTCCCTTAAACCGAGCTCCTCCCTACTGCAGCTCCTCCCCAAACCGAGCTCCTCCCTCCCCTTTGTTCCTCCTTGAGAGTAAGTGAAGGTAAGTGTTTCTAGGGTGATGGGTGGTTTGATTGCTGTTTTGAGGAGGAGCACTGCTAGATTCATGTGTTCTAGGGTTTGTATTTGGGGATTTTCAGGGGGAATGGTGGATTTAGATTTGGGGATAGTTCTGAAATTTTGAGGCTGTTCAAATCTCGATTTTGAAGCTTGATACGTGGTCCCTAGAGGCATTTCCTGGAGAGTTAGCTATAGAATAAATTGTAGATCGTGGTCTTAAGTTTAATTAGAGTCCTAGAACATGATTTTTAGTTCAGCCGTTTAAGAGATATGACTATTTTTGTGACTGCTGTCCAGAACTTGCTGCTGTTGTCAGTAGTCTCAGTTTTGTGCTGTTTTAGGCAACCTAAAGCCAATTCCTGAGGGGTTAGTTGTAGAAGAAATTGTAGATTGTCGTCTTATGTCTAATTAGAGCCCAAAAATGTGAACTTTGGTTCAGCTGTTTAAAAGATATGGTCATTTTTGTGCCTGCTGTCCAGAACGTATTCCTGCTAGCAGTAGTTTCGAGTTTGTGCTGTGCATGGCTAGTTAGAGGCCGAATTAAATTATTCCTATAGCTAGAAAAAGTTAGAAAGTTTCCTGTAGATTCCAAAAATGTCTTTGTTTACTGAATTTGAAGTTGCATGTTAGAAGTTATGCTAGATGGAATGTAGCTGTCCTATTTTGAAGCATACTGAATTTTGGGGTTAGTCTTGTTTTGTTAGAGGTAGTCTTGGGGCAAGTTGAGCAAGTAGAGTTTAGTGACTAAACTTGGGTAGCTCACCTATAGTTCATTCCTTCCATCGTTTGGGTTTTTGGGTTGGCCGTAGGAGCATAGTTGCATTGTTGTTGGCTTATGCGGTGATTATTTATGTTTGAATGCATGCAATTGTTATTTCAGGTGGAGTAGCGTCAGGAGTGGCCTAAACGTCGCGCCACTCCGCTCCTCGCGGTTAGAGGTAAGTGTATCATGTAGATTAAATTTTAGAAGGATTTGTGGCTTGCTTTGCTAGCGTTCTCGATTTTGTTGATATTTATGAGTATGATTATGCTTATGATTATGAGGTTGCTTATGATGATGCAAATGCGAAGTGTATGAATTTAAAGAATATGTCAATGCTTATGGATTTGTTATGATAAGAATGCAATTTGCAATTTAAATCATTTCATTTGCATTTGTGCATTCATAACAGAAGAGGTGTCCCGAGTAGGCCTCTATGTCTCACATGTAGTGAGACATGAAAGTCCTACTTCGGTAGGCCCCTCCACGGGCTGGATGGGAATGAGAGGGTGCACAACGACGGGTGAGCACCCAACAATACCGGTATTAGCTATGAAATGGGCATTATGAGCATGCATGTTGCATTGCATGATTAAAGAGAAATCAATGTTAAGTTATGATGTTGTTCTCATGTGCAAGGGTCTTACCATGTTTTAATTGCTCTAACCTCTTGTTTTAAGTTATTTGCATTAGTATGGTACACTTTGCTGGGTTTGTATGAACTCACGCATGTTTTGTGATGTTTTTATTTTAGGTACCTCCAGAGCAGCATTTTGGGAGAGGGCTTAGCACTACTTCACTCACTCGTTATCACTTACCCTAGACTTCTGAGTAGTTAAAAAGGCGTTGTATTTTGTTTCACTTGTGATCGCTTTAGTTGTTATTTCCTTGCTTTTGGTCTAGCTACCCTGTGTGGAGTGTAAGGTTGACTCGTGGTTATATTTTGTTAAGCTCATGTCTCATCTCATAGTTTAGTTGTAAAGTGGTGGCTCATGTTTTTGGACGATGACGTAGTTATGGTATGATGTTATTGCTATGCTTTACTTCATCCCTCTATGTATGCTCTCTTAGTTGTGTAGTGGTCATTTCCTACTGCTTGTGATGATTTATCTGTTGCTCAATTTTGCTCGCAGTGCTTTGGGGTCATGTTGAAATTTTTTAGTAATTTGTTAGTTTTGTTGTTTGTTGGTACTTGTGGTGTAGCATTCGGGGCATGGGGTGCGAGGGTGTTACATATGGTTTACTACTTTTGGACTTGTATAAAAATAGATCTGAAATTGACAGTTCTGTTGTGCAGTAATTTAATAAAATAGTTTTTGGGGTTGAAAATAAGGGTTTAAATGAATTAATTAGAACCTTTGGCCAACTAGAAAGTTGTAGGAAATTTTGTATAGTTTTCAGAACTTATATGGTTTGCCGGGTTTGGGCTACTGAGCTAACACTATTACAGAAAGGCTTAAATTAGACGCCTCAACACAGACAGTTAGGAACTTAAGGTCTGTGATGAGGAACATCACTGACTGTTCTATAGTGAAACCGTCGGTGACATAACTCAGAGACGATACTCTTCATAAACCGTTAGTGATACACATCAATATCACAGACGGTTTTAGTTTGAAACCGTCTGTGATGACTCCTGTAGCTATGAAAAATGGTTCTAACTACGAACCGTCTGTGATAACTACCCATCACAGACAGTTTTAACTACGAACCATCTGTGATATGAATTGAGACCACTATATAAACATACCGATCGTTCGTAGCATAGACCTTGGCTTCCAAGGCGTTTTGTCTCCCCCAAACCCTAGCACCCCGACATCCTCCTCCTGGGCGAACTCCTCCCCGGCGACCTCCTCCTCGATCGGCTACCTCCTTCCCAATGACCTCCTCCCCATCGACCTCCTCCCCTCGGGCGACCTCCTCCTCGGCTACCTCCTTGATCTCCGATGACCTCCTCCCTGCCGACCTCCTCCTCGGTGATTGGCCAGCCTCCTCCTTGACGACCTCCTCCCTGGAGACCTGCCTCCTCCCGACCGACTGCCTCGGCTACCTCCCTCCTCCTCCCTTCGAGCCCATGCTCTAGCCGCTGTGCTCCATTTTATTTAATTCGATGAGACCCTCGTGCGTCCTTGTGATTTCTATGGATATATATGATTGGTAAAATAGTACAAAAGATCAATCGATCTCTACCTAAGGCATGCTCGTGATTGTGAAGCAATATTATCATGTTGTTAATAGATCAATGGTTGCATCGATGAATTATACTACCATAAATGGATACAACATAGATGTTATGTCCATATATAGCGGCCGGGGGTATCATCATGTTATGTCTATACCGACAGGCGGTAGTGCGTGCAGTCCTTTTGAAAGATCGAAAAGGCGACTAGAGGGGGGTGAATAGGAGCCAAATAAAATTTTCGAATAAATTCTCCCCCTAGAAATCAATCCACCAAAAGACCGTAAAGAGAGAGGCGAACCATCGATCGGGCAATTTCAAACAGAGGCTCGACCGGTTAAGATAGGGTGAGCAAATAAAAGCGTGACCGGTCGGGTAGCTCGGGTCGATGAACAAGATCGCGAATCGGTCGTTAGTCTCGGTCGGATGAACAGATACTCCCGACCAAGTGGTCGGATGAAGCAAGACTTCGACCGGAAGTGGTCGGGTGAGCGTAACTCCCGACGGAAGTGGTCGGATGAGCGATGTTCGGGTGAACAGTACTTCGACCGGATGAGCAAGACTTCGATTGCGGAGGTCGGTTAAACAAGACTCCGATCGCAGAGGTCGGATGAACAAGACTCGGGTGAATAGTGTTGGAAGAACGAGACTCCGACCGATGAGCGAGACGCCCGACCTACAGAGGTCGGATGAGCAAGACTCGGGTGAATAGTGTTCGGATGAAGCAGACTCCCGACCGATGAACGAGACGCCCGACCTACAGAGGTCGGATGAGCGAACTCGGGTGAATAGTGTTCCCGACCGATGAACAGTACGCCTGACCTACAGAGGTCGGATGAACAGTAAAATCAACACGATCTTAAAAACAGAAATCGATGTAACTTTTGATCGGCTGATCCAAAAACAGTGAAAATTGGTGTGCACCTCCCTAAGGATGTCAGAACCTATTTCAATCATCAATCGAAGGAATTGATACCAAGGTTCCGCCCTTTTCGCTTAAACAAATGCAACACCAAAACAGAGTCACAAACACAGATTTCACTAACTTGTCTGGTGGGAGTTGATGGTCGAATATCCTTGGATAACTCTCCACAAATCACAGCAAGTAAGTACACGAAGAAACAACCCTTCAAACAAATAGAAACACTATCTGAAAACTAGTCACAGAAATTGGTTTCTTGCAAAACTGAATAGAAGAGGTTGTAGATTGCCTAGATGATTGGGATATGATCTATAGAAGATTCATCCAGAATCTTTCATCCTTGGCAACAAGAACCGTAAGCCAATCAGACTAAAGAGCGCAAGTCACACGCTTACGCACTTCAAGAACACACAGATTTACAAACTTGCAACAAGAACGCAAGGATTGCCTAGATGATTGAAAGCACCGAATCTAGAGAAGAGTTCATCAATCATGAATTTCAACAAAGACTCGAAGCATGTAGAAGGAGATGAGGCAAATCCAAATTACGTAAAGAAAATTGCAAGTAAGTAAATGCGAATTTAGATAATGTAATTTAAGTGCGTAATGTAAATACATAAGAGAAATGAAACAAGAATATAAATGAAGAACATTTCATTTCGGAAGGAGGTATACAAAGCCTCACAACAAAGTGGGCAAAGCTCAAATGAGCAAAGAAAACCTCAGAACCTTCAGAGAGGAAGGCTGCCCTACCCTCTATTTATAGTGACACAGGATCAATTCCCACCCTTGGATATCTTGCTTCAATCCTAAGCCAACATCCAAGAGCCAGGATTTGATCCTTACACCGCCACTCTCAACAACTCTCAACTACTCACGTAGACTTTCCTCACCGCCACCACGTCCCGTGGAGACACCCTCTCCTGCCTAGTAGCGAGCTAGGAACACCTACCACCCTTGGATGAGCCTCTAAACCCTAGAGCACTCCATCAAGGGCTGAGATTTTACCCACTCACACAGCTATGCATGGGTGACCAAACCCAACAACACAACGGGTTTTGCACGCTGTTCAAAGCATACCAACTTGACCCGCTCTCTCTCTTCCCGATCGCGATCCAACGGTCCTCCTCGATCGAGCAGCTCCAAGTTAGCATCTCATCCATTCCTTTGTCTTCTTGGCTTGCAGCTACTCCACGGCCTCACCATCTTTGGCGACACCCGATCATCCGGACCTCGGCTCTCCCGGCCTAGTCCCGATCCCCTTCGCCACCATGACCTAGCTCCAAAGTCCCGCAACCATCATAGACAAGGAAACCACATCACATAGCAATGTCCAACAACACATATCCATCTCAACAGAAAGATATACACTTCATCGGCGGCCAAAACCACGACCACACATGGTCGACCACCGTCTCCGATCCGTGAAAACGACCACTGGGGTCGAGACGACTGATCTCCGACCACCACGGCCAGACCTCTCGGGTCGAACAAGCGGTCTCCGACCAACCAAAGACTCGACCACTCGGGGTCGGACGACCGTCTCCCACCACCAAAGCCCGCACCTCTCAAGTCGGACAACCGGTCTCCGACCAACCAAAGACTCGACCACTGTGGTCGACGACCGGTCTCCGACCAGCCAAAGCCTGACCTCTCGGGTCGGACGACCCGACCACTCGGGTCGGACGATCGGTCCGCAACACACCAAAGCCCCGACCACTCGGGTCGGACGACCCGACCACTCGGCCTGGACGACCGGTCTCCAACCAGTAACTCAAATTGCTCTAGCTCGAAAAACAATCCAAATCAAACTCAAACTTGAGCACACCTTGCTCAGATAAAGTCAAATACTCATCACAAACATGGATGGACCTCCACATGGTCCTTCAATCTCCCCCTTGATGAGTATATTGACAAACCACACAAAAGGCATAAATTTGAGTTTGAATGAGACAAGAAGAAAGCAATTTGATTGCAAAGCCAAACTTGATCCAGAGAGAAAGATATAAAATTATGACCAAGTTGGCAGAAAGAATTTAGAGCAAGACCATGAAAAGAGCAAGTTTTCAACAAAAGCTCTAAAAACCAATCATAAGTGTCAAATGTGATTATGATCCATAAGAGATAGAAAAGATTTACAAAAATCATAAGAACCAACATGCTTTCACATTTCTATCTCCTCCTTTTCTACATTTTAAATGATGCCTTTTTCTACATTTTCTCCCCCTTTTGGCAATATAGGCATCAAAATAGAATTTTCTCCTCTTTTATGTATGCATGAAATGCAACCTAAGGGAGCTTTGAAGATTATCCAAATGATCATAATGACAAGATATGACACCAAGCTTATTAATCTCAGATTATAACCAAACTAAGACATGTCCAAGTGCAAATAACAAATTTTGCTCATCAGCGAAGTTTTGAAAATGTATCATTTTTAGCAAGATTTGACAAGTGCAAAACTTAGCAAAGTTTCAAAACTAGAAGCAAAACCACTCAGGGATCAAATGGAAAACCTAGAGTTCAACCTACTCAACACTTTGGGAAATTTGAAGTGCATATAAGGTCCTTCGAGCCCATTTTTTTCAATTTATGCAAATTTTCTTTAAGACTTCGAAAAACATAGCGGGGTGCAAATGTTTGACATTATTTGCATTCTTTACCCACTTATGTGTTTGATATTTGCATTTTTTTTTGTTGATTGACTCAAGCCATTTTCGATCATCTCAAGAGTTACTCTTAAGAGAATGATCTTGGTCATACACAATATATTCCAAGTTCATCCCAAATGCAATGGGAGGCGTCTCGAGAATATAAAGTCTTGAGATCAATTTTGCACAAAAGAGTCAATTTTTTTAATTTTCAGTTTAGCACATATAAGCAATTCTGAAGGACTCAAATATGGATCAAGCAAATTTCACCCAAGTTGCTATAGGGACTCTAGAGAATTCCAAAATTTCACAATTTATGGTAAAAGCTCTTAGAGAAGAAACTTAGTAAGTAAAAGCAACATGTTTCATCAAGTTTTCATTTAAAGCTTTTAAGTTTTTGATTTCAATGAACATTAGCTTGATAAATGAACTTGGACATATCTAAGCTAGTGATTTTCTTCGAAAGATATAGCATGATGTATTTCACGAAGATTGAGTCAAATGCATAATAGACAAAGCTCATAAAACGAAAAATGCAGTCTAAATGCAATGCATGAACAGATTCCCAAACTCCCCCTCAACAATTGAATCAATTTTAAGCTCAAATCTGGTTAAAGTTGGGTTATTATCAAGATTAGGCATAAAGAAAACCCGAATGAACTCAATAATAACCAGAAAAAACAGAATGAGGAGAAGAAGTCGAGAAAGCGCAACTTTGGATGGCTATTGAGCATAGATAAGATAGAAGAGATTCACTATGGCTCAGACTCGCTCTTATCTTCCCCAGAGACTGACATAGGGAAGCTGACTCTAGATCTCAACTAAGGAGTGCACACAGACCCTGTCTACCCAGGAGGCCACAAAACCTACTAGACTTATAAGACTGTGAGGGAACTCAACCTAGAGAGAAGAGAGAACAGCTAATCACGCATGATAGCAACCTAAAGCACAAGATAAGAGGTCCATGCGAGGCATGCCAGAAGTCTAAGTGAGTGAACTCAACTCAAGAAAACAAGCCCAAAGTCACCTGAGAAGAAGAAAGGAAAATCTGGAAGAGAATATATAGTACATAATATACAAACCAGCTCCCCCTCAAGATAAGCTATATGAGCTCATAAACCCAAGCTCAAATCCCCCTGAACACATTCTAAAACTCTCTCCTCACAAGAGATAGGTAGAAAGCTAGAGGAAAAGAGATAAGATCGAAAACCACATGGTCTCTAAGGAGCAAGACGGCTCAAGGTAAAAAGCAACCTAATTATGCTAGAAGTCCAACCAAAAGACTCTAGACAAAAAGGACACAAGCTCTACCTACAAAAGAACCACAACCTCCTAAGAGATCCATCATTATCATCAACATTTTCAGAGGTACTTACCTACTGCAGTTGTAGAACAAGTAGTGGCAAAGGACACAAGAGGATCCTAAAAGCAGAGAAAGAGATATTCCTAGGATGATGGTCTCTCACAGAAAGCCTACACACATGCATCCAACAAATCTATGCTTTGGCGGGGTCAAGCGGATCCAGTTTCCTAGGCACGAAAGGACAAGATACATGAAAAGTGTGGCAAAAGATCATCTAGAGCATGAACATGATGCGAGAAGGTAATGTAAGATCATGTTCACAACCAAGCTAAAGATAGCATCAAGATCCATATATCCATAGACAACAGTGAAAACATATCCACATGATAAACAACAAAGAAGGTGCATCATAGCATTGTCATGCTAGCATAAGAAGCTAAGCAAGGTGTATCACAGCAACAAAATGCTAGCAGGGATCATGTGCAAGCCTAGAAATACATGGATCAAGATACTACCCTAAACATGGCAATGACCATGTAAATGAAGAAATACCATAATGAAACACAACAACATGCTACTAGATATAACATGAGCAAGATAAATAAAGACAACCAAAGAGGATCATGCATAAAACAAACCAATTAGCAACATCAAGATCCATTTATCCATAGTCTCAATAACAATATTTACATGCTGCGAAAAGGCCCGTCAAAAGAAGACCAAACAAAAGGTCATGAGGACACAGGCAGCATGAAAGTAAATGGTGACCATGGACACAAAGATGAGAAGCTACTTATGGCAACACTCTATGCATGATGATGAATACATGCCATGAATGAAGAACACAAGCTCATGCAAAATAGGTATGAAGCATATAAGCATGAAGGACAATAAAAGGTGATCATGAACAATATAAGTCATACAGCGGCAGCTAGATCATATAACCCTAATCTCATGAAAGGCACTCACATGTAGCACAAAGTCTGACAAACAAAGTCTAAACAAGGCTAATCATGGATGTAATAGAAAATCAGGGTCATATAACCTAGATACTACTCATGACAAAATAAAGTAAATGATATATAGCACGTGCCCATAGTTAATACAAATGCTCATACCAAATGAACAATATCATGGACAAGATAAAAACAAGAAAATCACATGCTGGGAAAGAGCTCATGAATTTAGGATATAATACATGAAGCACAAAGATGGTTGGGGAAAACATGCTATGGCACAAAACAAGACAGACAAAAACTAACAAGACCTAGCAAAGTACATATAATACACATGGGAGCAAGAGCAATCACAACATGTCATGGAAATGATGATCACAAATATAACCGACATGAGGGTATGAGATAGCTCACCATGGAAGTGAAAGACCCCAATGCTGTTATCATGAAGCTCAACACTTGTGGAGCGAAACACGAGGCAAACAAAGTTGAAAGTACATGCAGGTTAGCATGATGCTCATGATGGTCATGCAGGAAGATCCAATCCTCTAGAGACAAGCCGCAAAGGCCAACTCGGAATTCACATCGAGTGCCAACATTGAAAAGCGACAAACGATCCTAGATGAGATTAGTAAGGATCAACATGACCAACATACTTACTCGCAACTCTTGCCGTGAGTGGGTACCTCGAGGAAAACGAGGTCCACTACTTATGCACGGCGAAGATGATGCCTCGGGACAACTCATGGACTAAGAATCGAACTAAGAAAGGACAAGTCCACAAGATGACCCAAATCCACTCCACTAGGCGGTGATCATATCCTCAAGCTAGACTCAAGCGACTCATGCCATGAAAAGGCAAAAGGCACTTAAAAGCATTATTGCATAGACATGACACAAGGAATTGACACAAGAGGAAAGATGACTCGATCTTGGGATAGAGAGAAGATCTGGGAACCCAACATTGAGCCACACGACGCCTCAGTACGATCCTGAGAAGAAGAAGCGGACTCGAGTGTCTCTCGACGCTCAACTCTCACACGATCAGAGCAACTCGTAGATAATCTAGAGTCAAAGCTGGGTTGGCACGCCGTGGTGCAAAAGCCGACCATCCCAAGAAGGCTGCTGGTTCTCCTACCGAAAAACACCTCACGCCGTGATATCTACCTCGATGGGAAAACGAGGAATATCAAGAGGACGGCGGAAAGATCGACTACTGAACAGCTCGGGACTAAAACTCAAGAACTAGCATGAAAACCAAGTCACGGGCGCTGCCCAAAAGCAAGCGACTCTCTAACTGTCTAGAAGCGGTGTGTGCCTTAGGAGCACTCAAAGTCCGGGATGACCACGAATACCCTAAGAGCAAGAACACGCCACGCCGAGTGATCTTGGCGTGCTGAGCGTAAATCTACTAGGTGACCATCCTTCTTACAGAAGGTGCATGTGTACTTCGCCTTGCTAGAGGCAGAAGCAACAGGAGTAACACCCTTCTGGTCAGAAGTCCTATGGACAACCCCAGCAGACCTAAACACGGTGGTGCTCACTCTGGGAGCTACCACAATCTCACCACTCTTGGAGCCGCGCACAATGGTGGGAGGATGCGCCCGAGCGTGCTCCAAGGGATCAAATCCTAGACCTTGATTGAATCTACTAATTTTGGATTGGTCTAGAATAAGATTGAGCTTCTTCTTGCCTCCAACAAACTTCTCGAGAGTGCTCATAAGATACCGCAATCTCGAAGAGAGAAGCACAAGAAGAACAGGGGGAAGGAGAGAAAGAAGAAGAACCAGAAAGAGAAGATCTCTCAGCACGTGCTTTTTGTTCCCTTAGCACGGCTGCCTCAATCTTGAGGGACTCACAAGAAACGCAAGAAGCATCTCTAATCCTATTGGCTTGGTCTTCTAATTTCTTTATAAGCTCGACATGGATTTTATCCAAGTCATCCTTAACCCCAACACACAGCAGGCAACCAGTTTTTGACTTATCTAGTAAGTCCTTAGCAAGTTGATCACACTTGACATTCAAAGCATCATTGTCAAGTTTTAGTTGCCTCTGACCCTCACATGAGTGTTGGGTCCTTAGAAGCATGCAATTCAAGTTCATCATTTCTAGCAGAAAGCTTCTTAAGGTGTGAACTCATGGCATCAATTTCAGCATGCAATTTAGGGCAATTAGCACAAGAAGGAGTAGAGTGAGCATGAAGAAAACTAGCCTCAACAGGAATATCATCAATAGAACTAGTGCTAGCATTCTTCCTCCTAAGACCATCAAGTTCAGCAAGCACACTATCATGTATGGTCCTTAGGTTCTCCAACTCCACAAGAACAGCATCACAGAGAACACAGTCATCAGTGACTCGGGAGGGAGAAGATCTAAGCGAAGCTAACTCCCGAGTCAAGGTACCTACTTCCTTCTCTAACTCAGAACACCTCGACTTAGCCTTAGCATGAAACTTGACTAATTTACAGAAGGCAGCATTTAGCTCGTCGTAGGTGGGTACCTCATCCGTGTCGCTGTACAGCTCGGAGTCGCTTACTTCAATGGCGCCTGCCATGAAGCACATGCCGGAGAAGTCATCGTTGCCCTTCACCTTCTCTTGCGGATCGTCCTCGCTTGCATCGCTCCAGTTCTCCGTATCAGAGAGCTCGATGTCGCCCAAGTCTGGCGAGGACCCGGTGAAAGACTTCTTGTTCTTGGCAAAGTTGCGGTACTTCTTCTTCGCCGCTCACGAGTGGGGCCTTCTTGTTGCGGTTCTTGTCGGTGTAGTCGTTCTTGCCCGAACCGCCTTGTTCGTTTTGCCCTTCTCCGGCTTGGGACGGTTTGCTCGAATGTGGTTGGGGCCACCACACTCAAACAGTGATCATCCCACCTCTCTTCCTCTCTCTCACTCTCTTGTATGCATATGAAAATTTGCGAGCAAGAAGAGCAAGCTCATTTTCCGAAATTTTTCCAGTTGGTCATCGCTAGCTCACAAAGGCGAGAGAGAGAAACCAATGAAGAATCGAAAGAGAGGATCCAATGGGATCGGTGACCAAAGCCATCGATCGAGACTTCGTCTTCCGCGAGACGACGTCGATCTCATGAGTCTTGAGGCGGAATAAAGCCCGCCAAGAGTCAAAGTCGATAAGTCGGTGGTGTCCTTGATGGTGGTCACCTTCATCTCCTGCACCGAAGGTCGAGTGCGGTCAAGAAATGCCGAGCATTGTCCGAGTCGGGGTATATGCAACCGATCGCCGGAGGTCGCTCGTAATCTTTGTAAACCGACCAAAGCACTCGTCAAGACTCTCACCAGCGTGTTGTTCAAACTTGTTGAACTCACGCTTGAATTGGTCTTTCGAACCGTCTTGATTTGGGTAGTGCCCTCATGGTAAGCATCAAGGGTCACCCAAATCTCATGAGCGTAACGAAGGTGAGAAATCCTATCGTACTCACTGCGACTAAGGCCCCTGTATGAGGATGTTCCTTGCCTTAGCATTTGCCTCAACGTCGACCATATTGCCACCGTGGCGTTCTCATCGGCAGAACCTCATACGGAGCTTCACCTTACGCCATATCGGGAAGCCACAGGCGAGTGATGTACGACTCCATCCGAGATTTCCAAAAGGAAAATCAACTCCAGAGAAAATAGGAGGCTTGGTGGAATACTTGTCCATCGCCATGGCTCTTGAGACCGGTCAAGATCTAGAAAGAGCGAACCGCTCGATACCAATTGAAAGATCGAAAAGGCGACTAGAGGGGGTGAATAGGAGCCAAATAAAATTTTCGAATAAATTCTCCCCTAGAAATCAATCCACCAAAAGACCGTAAAGAGAGAAGCGAACCATCGATCGGGCAATTTCAAAACAGAGGCTCACCGGTTAAGATAGGGTGAGCGAGAAAAAGCGACCTTTGGTCGGGTAGCTCGTCGGATGAACGATCGCGAATCGGTCGTTAGTCTCGGTCGGATGAACGATACTCCCGACTGAAGTGGTCGGATGAAGCGATACTCCCGACCGGAAGTGGTCGGGTGAATCAACTCCCGGCCGAAGTGGTCGGATGAGCGATGTTCGGGTGAAAGACTCACCCGATGAATGAGACTTCGACTCCCATTGAGGTCGGTTAAGCGATACTCCGATCGCAGAGGTCGGATGAACGAGACTCGGGTGAATAGTGTTGGAAGAACAAGACTCCGACCGATGAGCGATGACGCCCGACCTACAGAGGTCGGATGAACAGGACTCGGGTGAATAGTGTTCGGATGAACAGTACTCCCGACCGATGAACGGTACGCCCGACCTACAGAGGTCGGATGAACAGTACTCGGGCGAATAGTGTTCCCGACCGATGAGCGACGCGCGACCTACAGAGGTCGGATGAGCGATAAAATCAGCACGATCTTAAAAACAGAAATCGATGTAACTTTTGATCGGCTGATCCAAAAACAGTGAAAATTGGTGTGCACCTCCCTAAGGATGTCAGGAACCTATTTCAATCATCAATCGAAGGAATTGATACCAAGGTTCCGTCCCTTTTCGCTTAAACAAATGCAACACCAAAAGCAGAGTCACAAACACAGACTTCACCCTAACTTGTCGGTGGGAGTTGATGGTCGAATATCCTTGGATAACTCTCCACAAATCACAGCAAGTAAGTACACGAAGAAACAACCCTTCAAACAAATAGAAACACTATCTCAAAACTAGTCACGTAAATTGGTTTCTTGCAAAACTGAATAGAAGAGGTTGTAGATTGCCTAGATGATTGGGATATGATCTATAGAAGATTCATCCAAAGAATCTTTCATCCTTGGCAACAAGAACCGAAGCCAATCAGACTAAAGAAGCGCAAGTCACACGCTTACGCACTTCAAGAACACACAGATTTACAAACTTGCAACAAGAACGCAAGGATTGCCTAGATGATTGAAAGCACCGAATCTAGAGAAGAGTTCATCAATCATGAATTTCAACAAAGACTCGAAGCATGTAGAAGGAGATGAGGCAAATCCAAATTACGTAAAGAAAATTGCAAGTAAGTAAATGCGAATTTAGATAATGTAATTTAAGTGCGTAATGTAAATACATAAGAGAAATGAAACAAGAATATAAATGAAGAACATTTCATTTCTGGAAGGGGAGGTATACAAAGCCTCACAACAAAGTGGGCAAAGCTCAAATGAGCAGCAAAAACCTCAGAACCTTCAGAGAGGGAAGGCTGCCCCTACCCCTCTATTTATAGTGACACAGGATCAATTCCCACCCTTGGATATCTTGCTTCAATCCTAAGCCAACATCCAAGAGCCAGGATTTGATCCTTACACATCACTCTCAACAACTCTCAACTACTCACGAGACTTTCCTCACCGCCACCCACCCCCCAGGAGACACCCTCTCCTGTCTAGTAGCGAGCTAGAACACCTACCACCCTTGGATGAGCCTCTAAACCCTAGAGCACTCCATCAAGGGCTGAGATTTTACCCACTCACACAGCTATGCATGGGCTGACCCGAAACCCAACAACACAACGGGTTTTGCACGCTGTTCAAAGCATACCAACTTGACCCGCTACTCTCTCTTCCTGACCGCGATCCAACGGTCCTCCTCGATCGAGCAGCTCCAAGTTAGCATCTCATCCATTCCTTTGTCTTCTTGGCTTGCGGCTACTCCCGGCCTCACCATCTTTGGCGACACCACGATCATCCGACCTCGGCTCTCCCAGCCTAGTCCTGATCCCCTTCGCCTCACCATGACCTAGCTCCAAAGTCCTGCAACCATCATAGACAAGGAAACCACATCACATAGCAATGTCCAACAACACATATCCATCTCAACAGAAAGATATACACTTCATCGGCCAAGAAAACCGACGACACACATGGTCCGACCATCGGTCTCCGACCGGCGAGAAACCCGACCACTCGGGTCGACCATCGGGTCTCCGACCACCACGCCTGAACCTCACGGGTCGAACAACCGGGTCTCCGACCAACCAAAGACGACCACTCGTGGTCGACGACCGGTCTCCTACCACCAAAGCCCGCACCTCTCGGGTCGGACAACCGGTCTCCGACCAACCAAAGACCGACCACTGGGGTCGACGACCGGTCTCCGACCAGCCAAAGCCCAGACCTCTCGGGTCGGACGACCGACCACTGGGTCTGGACGGTGGTCTGCAACACACCAAAGCCCGACCACTCGGGTCGGACGACCCGACCACTCGGGCCTGGACGGTGGTCTCCAACCAAGAACTCAAATTGCTCTAGCTCGAAAAACAATCCAAATCAAACTCAAACTTGAGCACACCTTGCTCGGATAAAGTCAAATACTCATCACAAACATGGATGGACCTCCACATGGTCCTTCAATCTCCCCCTTGATGAGTATATTGACAAACCACACAAAAGGCATAAATTTGAGTTTGAATGAGACAAGAAGAAAGCAATTTGATTGCAAAGCCAAACTTGATCCAGAGAGAAAGATATAAAATTATGACCAAGTTGGCGTAAAGAATTTAGAGCAAGACCATGAAAAGAGCAAGTTTTCAACAAAAGCTCTAAAAACCAATCATAAGTGTCAAATGTGATTATGATCCATAAGAGATAGCAAAGATTTACAAAAATCATAAGAACCAACATGCTTTCACATTTCTATCTCCTCCTTTTCTACATTTTAAATGATGCCTTTTTCTACATTTTCTCCCCTTTGGCAATATAGGCATCAAAATAGAATTTTCTCCCTCTTTTATGTATGCATGAAATGCAACCTAAGGGAGCTTTGAAGATTATCCAAATGATCATAATGACAAGATATGACACCAAGCTTATTAATCTCAGATTATAACCAAACTAAGACATGTCCAAGTGCAAATAACAAATTTTGCTCATCGTGAAGTTTTGAAAATGTATCATTTTAGCAAGATTTGACAAGTGCAAAACTTAGCAAAGTTTCAAAACTAGAAGCAAAACCACTCAGGGATCAAATGGAAAACCTAGAGTTCAACCTACTCAACACTTTGGGGAAATTTGAAGTGCATATAAGGTCCTTCGAGCCCATTTTTTTCAATTTATGCAAATTTTCTTTAAGACTTGAAAAACATAGCGGGTGCAAATGTTTGACATTATTTGCATTCTTTACCCACTTATGTGTTTGATATTTGCATTTTTTTTTGTTGATTGACTCAAGCCATTTTCGATCATCTCAAGAGTTACTCTTAAGAGAATGATCTTGGTCATACACAATATATTCCAAGTTCATCCCAAATGCAATGGGAGGCGGTCTCGAGAATATAAAGTCTTGAGATCAATTTTGCACAAAAGAGTCAATTTTTTTAATTTTCAGTTTAGCACATATAAGCAATTCTGAAGGACTCAAATATGGATCAAGCAAATTTCACCCAAGTTGCTATAGGGACTCTAGAGAATTCCAAAATTTCACAATTTATGGTAAAAGCTCTTAGAGAAGAAACTTAGTAAGTAAAAGCAACATGTTTCATCAAGTTTTCATTTAAAGCTTTTAAGTTTTTCAGATTTCAATGAACATTAGCTTGATAAATGAACTTGGACATATCTAAGCTAGTGATTTTCTTCGAAAGATATAGCATGATGTATTTCACGAAGATTGAGTCAAATGCATAATAGACAAAGCTCATAAAACGAAAAATGCAGTCTAAATGCAATGCATGAACAGATTCCCAAACTCCCCCTCAACAATTGAATCAATTTTAAGCTCAAATCTGGTTAAAGTTGGGTTATTATCAAGATTAGGCATAAAGAAAACCCGAATGAACTCAATAATAACCAGAAAAACAGAATGAGGAGAAGAAGTCGAGAAACTGCAACACTGGATGGCTATTGAGCATAGATAAGATAGAAGAGATTCACTATGGCTCAGACTCGCTCTTATCTTCCCCAGAGACTGACATAGGGAAGCTGACTCTAGATCTCAACTAAGGAGTGCACATGCACCTGCCTACCTGGAGGCCACAAAACCTACTAGACTTATAAGGCGTGAGGGAACTCAACCTAGAGAGAAGAGAGAACGACTAATCACGCATGATAGCAACCTAAAGCACAAGATAAGAGGTCCATGCGAGGCATGCAGAAGTCTAAGTGAGTGAACTCAACTCAAGAAAACAAGCCCAAAGTCACCTGTAAGAAGAAAGGAAAACTGGAAGAGAATATATAGTACATAATATACAAACCAGCTCCCCTCAAGATAAGCTATATGAGCTCATAAACCCAAGCTCAAATCCCCGAACACATTCTAAAACTCTCTCCTCACAAGAGATAGGTAGAAAGCTAGAGGAAAAGAGATAAGATCGAAAACCACATGGTCTCTAAGGAGCAAGACGGCTCAAGGTAAAAAGCAACCTAATTATGCTAGAAGTCCAACCAAAAGACTCTAGACAAAAAGGACACAAGCTCTACCTACAAAAGAACCACAACCTCCTAAGAGATCCATCATTATCATCAACATTTTCAGAGGTACTTACCTACTGCAGTGTAGAACAAGTAGTGGCAAAGGACACAAGAGGATCCTAAAAGCAGAGAAAGAGATATTCCTAGGATGATGGTCTCCTCACCAGAAAGCCTACACACATGCATCCAACAAATCTATGCTTTCGAAACTGGGGTTAGGCAGATCCAGTTTCCTAGGCACGAAAGGACAAGATACATGAAAAGTGTGGCAAAAGATCATCTAGAGCATGAACATGATGCAGAAGGTAATGTAAGATCATGTTCACAACCAAGCTAAAGATAGCATCAAGATCCATATATCCATAGACAACAGTGAAAACATATCCACATGATAAACAACAAAGAAGGTGCATCATAGCACTGTCATGCTAGCATAAGAAGCTAAGCAAGGTGTATCACAAAGAACAAAATGCTAGCAGGGATCATGTGCAGGCCTAGAAATACATGGATCAAGATACTACCCTAAACATGGCAATGACCATGTAAATGAAGAAATACCATAATGAAACACAACAACATGCTACTAGATATAACATGAGCAAGATAAATAAAGACAACCAAAGAGGATCATGCATAAAACAAACCAATTAGCAACATCAAGATCCATTTATCCATAGTCTCAATAACAATATTTACATCTTTGCGAAAAGGCCCGTCAAAAGAAGACCAAACAAAAGGTCATGAGGACACAAAAGATGAAAGTAAATGGTGACCATGGACACAAAGATGAGAAGCTACTTATGGCAACACTCTATGCATGATGATGAATACATGCCATGAATGAAGAACACAAGCTCATGCAAAATAGGTATGAAGCATATAAGCATGAAGGACAATAAAAGGTGATCATGAACAATATAAGTCATATAATGCAGCCTAGATCATATAACCCTAATCTCATGAAAGGCATTCACATGTAGCACAAAGTCCGACAAACAAAGTCTAAACAAGGCTAATCATGGATGTAATAGAAAATCGTGGTCATATAACCTAGATACTACTCATGACAAAATAAAGTAAATGATATATAGCACGTGCCCATAGTTAATACAAATGCTCATACCAAATGAACAATATCATGGACAAGATAAAAACAAGAAAATCACATGCTGGGAAAGAGCTCATGAATTTAGGATATAATACATGAAGCACAAAGATGGTTGGGGAAAACATGCTATGGCACAAAACAAGACAGACAAAAACTAACAAGACCTAGCAAAGTACATATAATACACATGGGAGCAAGAGCAATCACAACATGTCATGGAAATGATGATCACAAATATAACCGACATGAGGGTATGAGATAGCTCACCATGGAAGTGAAAGACCCCAATGCTGTTATCATGAAGCTCAACACTTGTGGAGCGAAACACGAGGCAAACAAAGTTGAAAGTACATGCAGGTTAGCATGATGCTCATGATGGTCATGCAGGAAGATCCAATCCTCTAGAGACAAGCCGCAAAGGCCAACTCGGAATTCACATCGAGTGCCAACATTGAAAAGCGACAAAACGATCCTAGATGAGATTAGTAAGGATCAACATGACCAACATACTTACCTGCAACTCTTGCCGTGAGTGGGTACCTCGAGGAAAAACGAGGTCCACTACTTATGCACGGCGAAGATGATGCCTCAGGACAACTCATGGACTAAGAATCGAACTAAGAAAGGACAAGTCCACAAGATGACCCAAATCCACTCCACTAGGCAGTGATCATATCCTCAAGCTAGCCTCAAGCGACTCATGCCATGAAAAAGGCAAAAGGCACTTAAAAGCATTATTGCATAGACATGACACAAGGAATTGACACAAGAGGGAAAGATGACTCAGTACTGGGATAGAGAGAAGATCTGGGAACCCAATACTGAGCCACACGACGCCTCAGTACCACCATCCGAGAAGAAGATCGACTCGAGTGTCTCTCTCGACGCCAACTCACACGATCAGAGCAACTCGTAGATAATCTAGGAGTCAAATCGGGTTGGCACGCCGTGGTGCAAAAGCCGACCATCCCAAGAAGGCGCTGGTTCTCCTACCGAAAACACCTCACGCCCGATATCTACCTCGATGGGAAAAACGAGGAATATCAAGAGGACGGCGGAAAGAGCCCGACTCACGAACAGCTCCAGACTAAAACTCAAGAACTAGCATGAAAACCAAGTCCGGACGCTGCCCAAAAACAGCGAGTCTCTAACTTGTCTAGAAGCAGTGTGTGCCTTAGGAGCACTCAAAGTCCGGGATGACCCAATACCCCTAAGAGCAAGAACACGCCACGCCGAGTGATCTTGGCGTGTTCAGGCGTAAATCTACTAGGTGACCATCCTTCTTACTGAAGGTGCATGTGTACTTCGCCTTGCTAGAGGCGAAGCAACAGGAGTAACACCCTTCGGTCAAGTCCTATGGACAACCCCAAGAGACCTAAACACGGTGGTGCTCACTCGGGAGCTACCACAATCTCACCACTCTTGGAGCCGCGACAATGGTGGGAGGATGCGCCTGAGCGTGCTCCAAGGATCAAATCCTAGACCTTGATTGAATCTACTAATTTTGGATTGGTCTAGAATAAGATTGAGCTTCTTCTTGCCTCCAACAAACTTCTCGAGAGTGCTCATAAGATACCGGCAATCTCGAAGAGAAGCACAAGAAGAACAGGGGAAGGAGAGAAAGAAGAAGAACCGTAAAGAGAAGATCTCTCAAAGACGTGCTTTTTGTTCCTTAGCACGGCTGCCTCAATCTTGAGGGACTCACAAGAAACGCAAGAAGCATCTCTAATCCTATTGGCTTGGTCTTCTAATTTCTTTATAAGCTCGACATGGATTTTATCCAAGTCATCCTTAACCCCAACACACAAAGCAACCAGTTTTGACTTATCTAGTAAGTCCTTAGCAAGTTGATCACACTTGACATTCAAAGCATCATTGTCAAGTTTTAGTTGCCTCTGACCCTCACATGAGCCGATTGGGTCCTTAGAAGCATGCAATTCAAGTTCATCATTTCTAGCGAAAGCTTCTTAAGGTGTGAACTCATGGCATCAATTTCAACAAGCAATTTAGGCAATTAGCACAAGAAGGAGTAGAGTGAGCATGAAGAAAACTAGCCTCAACAGAATATCATCAATAGAACTAGTGCTAGCATTCTTCCTCCTAAGACCATCAAGTTAAGCAAGCACACTATCATGTATGGTCCTTAGGTTCTCCAACTCCACAAGAACAAAGATCACAGAGAACACGGTCATCGCTGACTCGGGAGGAGAAGATCTAAGCGAAGCTAACTCCCGAGTCAAGGTACCTACTTCCTTCTCTAACTCGAACACCTCGACTTAGCCTTAGCATGAAACTTGACTAATTTACGTATAAGATTTAGCTCGTCAGAGGTGGGTACCTCATCCGTGTCACAGACAAACTCGAGTCGCTTACTTCAATGGCGCCGCCATGAAGCACATGCCGAGAAGTCATCGTTGCCCTTCACCTTCTCTTGCGGATCGTCCTCGCTTGCATCGCTCCAGTTCTCCGTGTCGAGAGCTCGATGTCGCCCAGTCTGGCGAGGACCCGGTGAAAGACTTCTTGTTCTTGGCAAAGTTGCGGTACTTCTTCTTCGCGGCTCACGAGTGGGGCCTTCTTGTTGCGGTTCTTGTCGGTGTAGTCGTTCTTGCCCGAACCGCCTTGTTCGTTTTGCCCTTCTCGGCTTGGGACGGTTTGCTCGAATGTGGTTGGGGCCACCACACTCAAACAGTGATCATCCCACCTCTCTTCCTCTCTCTCACTCTCTTGTATGCATATGAAAATTTGCGAGCAAGAAGAGCAAGCTCATTTTCTGAAATTTTTCCAGCTTGGTCATCGCTAGCTCACAAAGGGCGAGAGAGAGAAACCAATGTAAGAATCGAAAGAGAGGATCCAATGGGATCGGTGACCAAAGCCATCGATCGAGACTTCGTCTTCCGCGAGACGACGTCGATCTCATGAGTCTTGAGGCGGAATAAAGCCCGCCAAGAGTCAAAGTCGATAAGTCGGTGGTGTCCTTGATGGTGGTCACCTTCATCTCCTGCACCGAAGGTCGAGTGCGGTCAAGAAATGCCGAGCATTGTCCGAGTCGGGTATATGCAACCGATCGCCGGAGGTCGCCGTAATCTTTGTAAACCGACCAAAGCACTCGCCAAGACTCTCACCAGTGTTGTTCAAACTTGTTGAACTCACGCTTGAATTGGTCTGTCGAACCGCCTTGATTTGGGTAGTGCCTCATGGTAAGCATCAAGGGTCACCCAAATCTCATGAGCGTAACGAAGGTGAGAAATCCTATCGTACTCATGCGACTAAGGCCCTGTATGAGGATGTTCCTTGCCTTAGCATTTGCCTCAACGTCACCATATTGCCACCGTGACGTTCTCATCGGCAGAACCTCATCACGGAGCTTCACCTACGCCATATCAGAAGCCCGGCGAGTGATGTACGACTCCATCCGAGATTTCCAAAAGGAAAATCAACTCGGAGAAAATAGGAGGCTTGGTGGAATACTTGTCCATCGCCATGGCTCTTGAGACCGGTCAAGATCTAGAAAGAGCAGAACCGGCTCGATACCAATTGAAAGATCGAAAAGGCGACTAGAGGGGTGAATAGGAGCCAAATAAAATTTTCAATAAATTCTCCCCTAGAAATCAATCCACCAAAAGACCGTAAAGAGAGAACTCAACCATCGATCGGGCAATTTCAAACAGAGGCTCACCGCTTAAGATAGGGTGAACAAGAAAACGCGACCGGTCGGGTAGCTCGTCGATGATGAAGATCGCGAATCGGTCGTTAGTATCGGTCGGATGAACAAGACTCCGACCAAGTGGTCGGATGAACGAGACTCCCGACCGGAAGTGGTGGGTGAATGTAACTCCGACCGAAGTGGTCGGATGAATAGTGTTCGGGTGAACAAGACTCACCGGATGAGCAAGACTCCCGATGCGGAGGTCGGTTAACAAGACTCCGATCGCAGAGGTCGGATGAACGATCTCGGGTGAATAGTATTGGAAGAACAAGACTCTCGACCGATGAGCAAGACGCCCGACCTACTGAGGTCGGATGAACGATGATTTGGGTGAATAGTGTTGGATGAACAAGACTCTCGACCGATGAGCGATGCGCCCGACCTACAGAGGTCGGATGAACGAGACTCGGTGAATAGTGTTCCCGACCGATGAATAAAGACGCTTGACCCTGAGGTCGGATGAACAAGAAAATCAGCACGATCTTAAAAAAAAGAAATCGATGTAACTTTTGATCGGCTGATCCAAAAGCAGTGAAAATTGGTGTGCACCTCCCTAAGGATGTCAGAACCTATTTCAATCATCAATCGAAGGAATTGATACCAAGGTTCCGTCCTTTTCGCTTAAACAAATGCAACACCAAAAACAGAGTCACAAACACGATTTCACCCCTAACTTGTCTGGTGGGAGTTGATGGTCGAATATCCTTGGATAACTCTCCACAAATCACAGCAAGTAAGTACACGAAGAAACAACCCTTCAAACAAATAGAAACACTATCCAAAACTAGTCACGTAAATTGGTTTCTTGCAAAACTGAATAGAAGAGGTTGTAGATTGCCTAGATGATTGGGATATGATCTATAGAAGATTCATCCAAAGAATCTTTCATCCTTGGCAACAAGAACCGTAAGCCAATCAGACTAAAGAAGCGCAAGTCACACGCTTACGCACTTCAAGAACACACAGATTTACAAACTTGCAACAAGAACGCAAGGATTGCCTAGATGATTGAAAGCACCAATCTAGAGAAGAGTTCATCAATCATGAATTTCAACAAAGACTCGAAGCATGTAGAAGGAGATGAGGCAAATCCAAATTACGTAAAGAAAATTGCAAGTAAGTAAATGCGAATTTAGATAATGTAATTTAAGTGCGTAATGTAAATACATAAGAGAAATGAAACAAGAATATAAATGAAGAACATTTCATTTCGGAAGGGAGGTATACAAAGCCTCACAACAAAGTGGGCAAAGCTCAAATGAGCAAAGAAAACCTCGAACCTTCAGAGAGGGAAGGCTGCCCCTACCCTCTATTTATAGTGACAGGATCAATTCCCACCCTTGGATATCTTGCTTCAATCCTAAGCCAACATCCAAGAGCCAGATTTGATCCTTACACATCACTCTCAACAACTCTCAACTACTCACGTAGACTTTCCTCACCGCCACCACGCCCCTGGAGACACCCCTCTCCTGTCTAGTAGCGAGCTAGGAACACCTACCACCCTTGGATGAGCCTCTAAACCCTAGAGCACTCCATCAAGGGTGAGATTTTACCCACTCACACAGCTATGCATGGGTGACCCAAACCCAACAACACAACGGGTTTTGCACGCTGTTCAAAGCATACCAACTTGACCCGCTACTCTCTCTTCCCGACCGCGATCCAACGGTCCTCCTCGATCGTGAGCAGCTCCAAGTTAGCATCTCATCCATTCCTTTGTCTTCTTGGCTTGCGGCTACTCCACAGCCTCACCATCTTTGGCGACACCTGATCATCCGACCTCGGCTCCCGGCCTAGTCCCGATCCCTTCGCCTCACCATGACCTAGCTCCAAAGTCCCGCAACCATCATAGACAAGGAAACCACATCACATAGCAATGTCCAACAACACATATCCATCTCAACAGAAAGATATACACTTCATCGCCAAGCAAAACCTCGACCACACATGGTCGACCACCGGTCTCCGATCAGGCGAGAAACCCGACCACTCGGGGTCAGACGACTGGTCTCCGACCAGCCACACCTGCACCTCTCTGGGTCGGACAACCGGTCTCCGACCAACCAAAGACTGACCACTCGGGGTCGACGATCGTCTCCGACCACCAAAGCCCGCACCTCTCGGTCGGACAACCGGTCTCCGATCAACCAAAGACCGACCACTGTGGTCGACGACCGGTCTCCGACCAGCCAAAGCCTGACACTGTCGGTCGGACGACGACCACCACTGGTCGGACGACCGGTCGCAACATACCAAAGCCCGACCACTCAAATCGGACGACCCACCACTCGGGGTCGGACGATCGGTCTCCAACCAGTAACTCAAATTGCTCTAGCTCGAAAAACAATCCAAATCAAACTCAAACTTGAGCACACCTTGCTCAGATAAAGTCAAATACTCATCACAAACATGGATGGACCTCCACATGGTCCTTCACCTTTACTCGTCGGTGAACATTGGCAGCACGTGGCCTGATTGCCGGGGGACAGCTTAGATTTTGTTTGCATACAACAATATATAGAAGCACGTTTGATGAAAATCTTTCTTCCTTTCTGATGACTACTCGACCCTTAGTTTTGGAAACTGAAACAGCTAGCGAACTCGTTAACCTACACTGTCGACGATCGAGATCACCTGACCGCAAGAAGAAGGCGGGAGTAATGTTGGAGTGAAACCCAAGATCGTGCTTGCCCGAAGGGAAGAACTCTGAACGCCGCTTTGAGGGTCAGAGAAAGAGATTGTTGACGCAAGGAGTTATACTGGTTCGAGCCCCTAATTCGGGTAACAGCTCTACTCCAGTCTTGCCCAGAGGCGAAAGGTAGTCGATGATGTGCTACGGTTGAATACAAGAGTTGCCCAAGCTCGGTAATACTCGAGAATGGGTGTGCGTGTTTCTCTCTATCTCTGTCCTCCTCTCTTGTCCCACGCAGGGGGAAGGTCTTATACTCCTAATACAGACCATTACGAAAAAATGGCTTTGTCCAGAGAAACTAGGAACGTGGTGTTAAACTCGAATCTGGGCGCAGTAAAGTTGAGCGGTAACTGCCCTGAAAATGTAATCTCCACGTTTGCCTTGACTCCGTCTTTTAAAGCCCTTTATTTGACTTGGTAACCGCCAGCTTCTTTAAACTTGGCCTAGCCCGATTTTGCTAGGTCGAGTTGGGCCCTCATTCTTCTGCTCGAGCTTGAGCTCGTTGGTCTCGAGCTCGGGAAGCGCACGCTCGAGCTCGGGGAGCACACGCTCGAGCTTGGGAAGCACCTTCTCGAGCCTAGGAACTCGTGCTTGAACTCGAGAGATACACCCCTTGAGTTTGAGGGGTATTTGCTTGCACAGAGGTTACTGATCCCCGACAGCTAGCCCCTGAGGCACAAGGAACGATCCTGAAGCTTGGGATGTTCTTGAGTCTAATGACCTTGAGGAGGGGTCAGCTTTCTGGTCGAGCCCAGAAGCACTTGAGCTCAGGTCCGGGATCGCCCGGAGATCTTCGATATAGATGTGCCCGGAAACGCTCGGGCTTCGACGCCTCGTCTTCGAGCGGGGAAGCTGAGGAGGTGGTTCACGATGCTTCGCGTTCTCCCCCAGCAGTCTCGACACGCCTTTTGGTGCGTAACTGGTGCCAGCTATCGATAATCGGGTTCCTTTAAATCCCGAACCATCGCATTCCTCAGGACTTCTCCACATTCCTTACTGTGCCAAATCCTAGCACTTTTTGCCCCCTTGTCTTCCTGTTCTTCATCCGCCATCTTTTCTTCTTCGAGCAAACCCCTCCCAAGAGCATTGGGCAAGTTCGGGAAGAGCACCTTGACCCCGGAGAGGATGAAGGAGCTCGAGGTGCTGGGGATGTTGGACCCGATGACCTGGCAGCTGTCGGGCGGAGAGGCTGAGCCGCAGCCCCAGGAGGATGAGCTCTTCGGCACCGAGCATTATATGCTCTTTGGGCTGCGGACGCCAAAGAGTAACTTCCTGGCGGCTCTTCTCGTGCAATGCGAGATTGAGCTAGTCAATCTAGTACCTAATTTCATCCTTCTCCTTTCCATCTTCTCTCATCTGTGCGAGGGGTTCTTGGGGATTCTTCCCACCCCTTCGCTTTTCTTTCGCTTCTACTCTCTGTTTTGTACCTCGAAGGACCCCGTGGTAGAGTGTCTCTACTTCCGGTTGCGGACAGGGTTTCCTTGCTCCTTCACCCAAATCCAAACTCGGGACTCCCTCGGTCCGTTGACGGAGAGGTGGTTCTATCGAAAGAAAGGTGAGGAGGCCGCGCTCGCATACAACAGCGTCCTCGTCGACAGCAAGCGCCAGACCCCCGAGCCCGAGGACTCGGCGGCCGACTAGGAGGCCCTCGCCGCCATCCACATTTGTGTGACGCGTGGCCTCACCGGCCAAGCCATCTTCCATGACTATCTACGGAATCGGGTGTTCCCTCTACGAAAGAGAATGCGTCCGTTCTTCGAGATCCGAGGGGACGGCGACCTCACCCAGTGACGTCCTAGCGGTAAGCCTTCTGCGAACTTGATCTTTCTTGAGTTTGTCTGAACTTCTTTTTAATGTTCTTCTCTTTTCCCGTAGCCCCGATGGAGTCTTGGATAGCGGCGAGAATGCAGGAGATGTTCGGGAAGACGGCCTTCTCCTACACCACCGCCGACACCGTTCCCAAGAACGTCTTGAGGCGGAGCAGCGAGGTTACACATCTCTTACCAGCACTAAGCTCGTGCGAATTTGAGCTCGTACTGACTTTGCTCAATCACGTAGGAGAGACGGGAACTTTGGGAGACAGTGAGGCGCATGCTGCCACAGCCCAAGGCGGGCTAGAGCAAGAAGGCGAGCAAGAGGTCTGCCCCAGATGCCCCGAGCAACATCAGCGCCCCCAAGAAGCCACACGTTGAGTGGCCCGACCGCGTGGTGGTAAGTCGATCCCCGTCGAGCCCGGGAACACTCGAGCTCGAGCTTAATTTCTTTCGCTATTTTTTGATCTTCTTCTCATCTTCTTGTAGCAACAAAGTGCAGCGGTCACTGCGCGGCTCCTGAGCTCGCTACCGGGGCAGCAGCCCTCAACGAAGGGCGTCGGGGCAATCAGCTCGGGGAGCTCAGAGCCCACGCGTACTCTGAAGTCCCAGCCGTGGGGCATCCTGGGGGTAATGCATCCCACGGCGCAGCAGGGACGAGGCGTCATGACACCCCTCCCCCTTTCAGGAGACGGAGGCTCGTCACATAGGTACGTGCAGACCTTGGTCGTAGTGTATACTTCTGCCTTTTTTTTGCTTAGCAATTTCCCCCGCTGCAGACCTCGAGCGCCCGACGGGTAGTGACCATGGTTGTTGTTCAGGGCGAGTTCGAGGATGAGGACGCGAATGACTTCCTCCTAGTCCACCGGGTGCGCTCGCAGCAAGCCTAGGCCATTGCAGCGCCTTCGGGGGGAGCCTGGTCGATGACCCTGACCAAAGGCCCACCGGACTAAGCGCTGACCTAGAAGGGGTCGTCGCAGGAGTCAAAGCTGCGGACGTCCTCACCTCGAGGCTAGGACCATAGAGGCCGATGGAGACGGGCTCGAGGTCGGGCCCACCTCAACTGATGAGATCGAGGTTCCTGCGGGCACGCCAGGTATGTCAAAAGTCCTAAGCCATTATTTGTTGCTCCTTGTTCTTGTAGCTTAGTTTCTTTTTGGCTGCTTTCTTCAGGAGCCTCGGTCCCACCCGAGCTACCACCTACCTTGGTCGGGACAGCCCAAGTTGAGGCTTAGACCGGTGGGACCGACTCTGCGCTAGAGGGGGCCAACGTGGCTGCCATGCCCCCGGCCGGGGATTCTACTGAGCCCGAGTTGGTGATCGTACCAGGCGTACGACTCATCGGGCCTTACCACCAGAGGTTCGAGGAGCGTCTCGATCAGGTAAGTCATGCCTGAACTTATCCTCTTTCTTATCTGTTGTCATAATCCCTTTTGGTTTCCGCAGGGGCTGGGCCTGATTGCCCAGGGGCTCCAAAACCTGTGTGAGCACTCCACCGAGCTCTAAGTGGTCTTAGACTGGGTGGAAGAGTGCGACACTTGCGTCCTCCAGCTCGAGGAGAACCTGATGATTGAGAGGGAGGAGGTGGGGCGGCTAACCGCGGCCCACTCCTCCGAGCTCTCACAGGCCGTCAACACCGAGTGTGAGAGGTCGAATGAGGCCCTCAAGGCCCTTCGCGAGAAGGCGGCGAAGACCATCGAGTTCGAGAGCGTGGTGCTGGCGGGAGCACTCTAGACTGCGCGCGTGGAGGTAGAGATGCTTCGCAAGCAGATTGCAGAGCTCTCCGCTGCTCCCGCGAAGACCTCTGTCGAGCTCGAGGAGAGGGCGGACGAGCTCGTGGAGAAACTAGGGTGAGCGACCCGAACAGGGAAGAGCGCCCTGCCCCAGCTCCAAGACAAGCGCAACCGCGCCGCCAGCTCTGCAGCCGAGGCACATCGTCTACAGGGCGAGAAGTCAGCACTGAGGGCAAGGGTCGCCGAGCTTGAGCAGGAGAAGCTCGACCGAGACATAGCTAACCTATAAGCATGAGAGTAGATAGGAAGAGGGACAAGAGCAACTTGTACCCACTTGTAAATGTAATTATTTCAAAAAGAAATAAAGTTCTTTTTCGATGTTAATGTTCGAAATTTGATGATGGGACTTAGCTCGTTAATATCTCCTTGCTCAGCCCCCGCTGTGGTCGAGTCCGAGCAATGCTGACCTCGGGCACAGGAGGAAGACCTTGTAGTCTTTAGTCGTTCAGACCTAGTAGTCCTTAGTCATTTCGACCTGTGGGTTTAATTAACACCTTCATCCTGAAAAAAGACTAAAGACAAAGTTGTTTTAATAGTCATGCCCTCCATGCGAGTGGGCTTGAGCTTGGGAACACTTGAGGGCGAACTCTGTGCGTGAAGCATATACACTCGCCGAACTCGAGCGCGGTTCCTGGTTCAAGTCCTACTACAGGGGGAGCGGTGATGCGATAGGAATCGGCTTATTGCTAGCGTGACCCCTGGAGGTGAACCTCGAGATTACAACGCTCGAGTCTCGATGTATATCAAGGCGCTCAGGTCGAGCTTAGCAGCACTCAGGCTCGACCTGTGTGCAAAGCATGCACATATGCCAAATTCGAGCGTGGCCTCTGGTCCAAGTCCTGCTACAGGGGGAGCCATCACGCGATAAGAATTGGCTTACTGCTGGCATGACCCCCGGAGGTGAACCTCGAGATCACAACGCTTGAGTCGAGGCATGAGAGATGTAAATAAACGTAAGGAGTCACAAGCATAGGCAAAAAGGAGTACCCTTGTCTAGATTTTAGTTGTCGAGGTCGAACAATTCCTCTGAACTGTTGCCTGCAAAAGAAATAGGCTTTAATACGCTTAGTTCGGGCTCGGAAGCACTCAAGCCAGACCCTTGCTTGTAGTATGCATGCTTGTTTGAAACCGAGCGCGGTCTCTGGCCCATGTCCTGCTACAGGGGAAACCATGACGCGATAAGTACCGACTTACTGCTAGCGTGGCCCCTAGAGGTGAACTTCAAGACTGGGACACTCAAGTTGAGACACAAAATATGCAAAGAAAATGTAAAAGGGACACAATTATGGATAATAAAGAAGAACTTTTATTGCCGACCGAGGTAAAGGTGTTACACATAAAATTTTTGGAGCTGGTCGATGTTTCACGAGTTTTCGAGCTCTCTGCCATCGGGCATCGCCAGCCGGTAAGCTCCCATGTGATCTGCTAAAACGACACTGTAGGGGCCCTCCCACTTTGGGGACAACTTGTTTGTGTTGGTCGAGCCCTGAATTCATCATAGGGCCAGATCCCCAACTCAAAGCTCCCTGGGTTGAACCGATCGAGACACATGCCTACAAAGCGCCTGCAGGTAATGTGTCAATCGTAGCAGTGCACGGCTCCTTACTTCTTCTACTAGGGCAAGGTCGAGAGACCGCTCTTGCTCAAAGTCGACTTGGTCGACTGAGCTGACCCTAGCAGAGCCTAGCATGATCTCAGAAGGCAGGATGGCCTCAGCACCGAACACGAGCTGAAAGGGGATTGCCCCTGTTGCTTGGCTGGTCGTGGGAAGCTCATCCACCCAGGCCTGGCCGTGTTGTTCAAGCTTATCAAAGACTCGCCTCTTGACGCCCTAGGCGATCTGTCCGTTGGCGTGCTCGACCGCTTCATTGCTCTATGTGTGAGCCACCGAGGCGTAGGAGACTCTGGTACCCATGTCTTCACAGTACTCTTGGAATAACTCGTTGGTAAACTGTGACCCATTATCGGTGATAATCCTGCATGGGACCCCATACCTTGTTACCACAAATGAATGAAAAACTCATCATGTTTGGCTCAAAGGTGATGACCGAGACTGGTTCAGCCTCGATCCATTTGGTGAAGGTATCAATGGCGACGAACAAAAACTTCTTTGCCCCGACCGCTTGAGGGAAAGGGCCGAGGATGTCGAGGCCCTAGGTCGAGAATGGCCACGCCAGTGGGATGGTCTGGAGGGTGTAAGCCGGCTGATGCATCTTTCAAAAATGGAACTGGTAGGCTCGACAGGTGCAGATAATGTCCCGAGCATCCTAGAGCGCCGTCGGCCAATAAAATCCCATGCGAAACACTTTCCCGACCATGGTTCTGAAAGAGGAATATGCACCGCAGAGGCCTGAATGAATATTATTGAGCAGGTACTTACCTTCCTCCGGGGTAATACACTTCGACAGAACAACCAGGGTGCCTTGACGACAGAGCTGTCCAACAACGAGCTTGTACGAGCTCGCCCGGCGCTTGATTCTGCTACTCTCGGTCCGGTCATCTGGGAGCTCACCCTGGTCGAGGAACTTGATAATCAGCTCCACCCACGAGGGAACAGTCTCGAGGAGGGCGACCGAATCTTCTTGGTCGGTGACAGAGGGTGCCGCCAAGGTCTCAAGGATGACATCTGTTGGAATCTCGTCACAAGACGATCTGAGCTTGGATAGGAGGTCAGCGTCGGAGTTGTCCTTCCTGGGCACATGCTTGATTTCCATGTTTCGAAACCACTTCTCCATTTTGCGCACCTCGGCAAGGTACTTGGCCATCGAGCCTTCCGAGCACTCGTAATCTTTGTTGTACTGGTTGACGACGAGCTGGGAGTCACCCTTAACGACCAGCCGATGCACGCCCAGTGACTTGTAGGCTCGAAGACCCACCAAAAGGGCCTCATACTCCGCCACGTTATTAGTTGCGGGGAAACCGAAGCGAACCACATACCTCAGTTTGTCTCCCCGGGGTGTGATAATGAGGATTCCAGCCCCCGAGAGCTCAAATGACCTGGAGCCATCGAAGTACATCCTCGAGGGCTTCTCCTCCTCGACTTCAAGCTCGGTGGTCGGTCGAGACATCTGTTCGACCATGAAATCAGCGAGCGCTTGCAACTTGACGGTGGTACGTGCCACGAACTGAATGTCAAATTCTGCCAATTCCATGGCCCATTTAGCGATGTGACCTCTAGCCTCTGGATTCCTTAGGATCTCAACGAGCGGGAACCCGCTCGGGAGAACCACTGTGTGCACCTGGAAGTAGTGCTAGAGTTTACGCGAGGCCATGAAGAGGGCATAGAGTAGCTTCTGGACTTTGGGGTAGCGCTCCTTTGGTCCATAGAGTACCTCGCTGACATAGTAGATTTGCTGCTACCGACCATCACGCTCGGCCACTAGGACAGCGCTGACGGCCTGGGCCGTGGCTACGAGGTAAAGTAGCAGCATTTCTCCCTGCAGCGGGGTCGTGAGCAGTGGTGGGCTCGACAGGTATGCTTTCAACTCATCAAAGGATCGCTGAGCTTCAGGTGTCCATTCGAAGCCCCCATGTTTGCACAACACCTTGAAGAATGGCAATCTGCGCTCACCGAGCCATAAAATGAACCGACTGAGAGCGGCCATACGGCCGGTGTGGCACTGGACCTATCTTGTCGATGTCGGAGGAGCCATCTTCTCAATTGCCTCAATTTTTTTCGGGTTCGGGCCGACCCCCGAGCCCCCGATCATATAGCTGAGAACTTTGGCCGAGGTTATGCCGAACACACAATTTTCAGGGTTGAGCTTGATGCCATGCTTGTTTAGGTTGGCAAAGGTCTTCACGAGGTCGCTGATGTGGTCAGGTTCAGAAGAGCTCTTGACAATGATGTCGTCGACATAGACCTCGAGGTTGCGGCCAATCTAAGTGTCAAAGGTCTTGAACATTAGCCGCTGGAATGTTGCGCCCGCATTACGCAGCCCGAACGACATGGATGTGTAGTAGAACATCCCAAACAGCGTGATGAAGGCTGTCTTGCCTTCGTCATCGACTGCAAGCTTGATTTGATGATAGCCAGAGTAGGCATCGAGAAAGCTCAACATCTTAGCGTTGGCGGTGGAATCGATGATCTGGTCTATGCGCGAAAGAGGGAAATTATCCTTCGAGCACGCCGAGTTTAGGCCCGTATGGTCGACGCACATCCTCCACTTCCCGCCTTTCTTCTGCACGATAACTGGGTTAGCCAGCCATTCAGAATAGTCAATCCCACGAATGAAGCTAGCCTTTAAGAGCTTGTCAAGATGTTCTTTTATTATCATCATCTTTTTAGGAGAAAAATTTTGCAACTTCTGACGTACAGGTCAGCAACCAGGCCTTATTTGTAATTTGTGCTCGATCACCTCCCTCGGGACTCCTGACATGTCTGTCGGTTCCCAAGCAAATATGTTTTTGTTGCCACGAAGGAAGGTGATGAGCTCGAATTCCTATTTTGAGTTGAGCTCAGAGGCGATGTGGAAGCTCTTACTCGAGTTGCCCACTTCGAGCGGCACAGCCTTCGTCACACTGATGGCTGGATCGTCGTCTTACGGCGGGCACTTTTCGTGGTTACCTCAGAGCCTCGCTGGGGCAGCATGCTGGCGAGCGCCAAGGCCTTCTCCTCGCAACTGTGTGCCACCTTGTGGTCGCCGCGGATGGTTATGACGCCATTGGGCCCTGAGAGCTTCTGGCAGCGGTGGCCGTAATGGTTTGTCGTTATGAACTTGATCAGCATTGGGTGCCCGAGGATGGCGTTGTAGGGAAGGTCTCCATCGACCACCTCAAAAGTAACCAGCTCGATGTGGAAATTGGAGGAGTCGCCGAACGGGACAGGCAGAACCACTTGCCCGAGTGGAGTTGTTGAGCTTCCTGGCACGATGCCGAAGAAAGGAACTGCTATACTCCTGATTTTCGACCGGGGAATCTACATCCGGTCTAATGTGCTTGCTAAAAGCAAGTTGAGGGAACTGCCCCCGTCGACCATGACTCGCCCGACTACAGTATTGCTTATGGTCGGGGTCACGACCAGAGTGGTCTTGAGATCCTTGGTCATTCCTGGGGAAGCATCATCCCAGGAGAATGTAATCGGGGTTCTAGCCCACATGCAAGGCTGATCAGCGGGATTCCCCGTAGAGGCTTGACATACAGTTCACGTGGTGTCTTTGAGCTCGCGCCGAGACTGATACGTCGATGACCCGCCGAAAATTACATCGATACGGCGGTCGCCCTGCTGAAACTCCAGGTCGAGGTCTTCTAGGTCCTCGCCTGCATTGACCCTATCTGGTCGATCGTCCTCCTTCGGGAGCGTGGGCATGTCTCAACGTTCATCGTAAAAGGCGTCCAACTTGTTCTTCTAGGTCCTACAGTTTCGCAGATCATGGCCATGGGCCTTATGGAACAGGAAGAACTTGTTAGAATCATACCTGGGTCGCACCTCGACACCCTATGGTTGGGCGTCACCTTGCTGAGGCCCAAGCCGATTCTATCCCTGCTGGGGTCGGTACTATGCTCGTTGAGGTCGTGGTCGACCTTGCTGAAGCCGAGGTCTTCCCTAGTCGGGTCACGGCTGCCCTCGGTCAGGATGTCGTACTTCCAATACCTCGCGCTCGCTGTTTATCGCAGCGACCACGCACAACCGGTTGTCGCCGTTGCGAGGTCTCTCTTTCGCTTCTTATCGTGCGGATCCGAGCCGTCGCCCCTGGCGTTAGATGGATCGGCCTAGCCGAAGTTGAAGCCAAGCTTGTTTTGGTCGTAATCGCGCTTCCAGTGCACAGCGTCATCCGCGTCCGTGTACCGCTCCGCCATCCGGAACAGATTGTTGACATCGAGATTCGCCATGATCTCCAGGTCATTGGTGAGGCATCGGTCATGGACGCCAAACTTGAAGGCCTTGATGAAGGCTTCGTCGGAGACGCTCGGAATCGAAATCCTTGTACGGATAAATCAACGCACGAAGTCGATGAGAATCTCGCCCTTCCCCTAGATGATACGATCCAAGTCTTTCTCGCACCCAGGACACTCGTAGCAACTCTAAAAGTTGGAACGGAGAGCATTCTGCACCTGGCACCAAGACCAAAAAGAGCCAGGTACCTGGTTGGAAAGCTAGGTGCGCGCTGCGCTATCCAGGACGGTCAGGAGGTAATTGGCCATTACGGCCTCATCCCCTCTAGCTGCTAGGATTGCGGTCGAGTAGATCGAGAGAAATTCGTCGGGGTTCTTGGTCCCGTCAAACCGCTCGATTGCAGTGGGCTTAAAAAGGGCCGACCAGCGCACCTGACGGAGGCCAACGGAGTATGCCAGGCAGCTGTAGGCCGGCGCAGCACTTCGTCGGGCATGGCGGCTGTCATTGCTAGAGCTAGAGTCGAGGTTGATGTAGCGTCCGTGTTCATGTCGGTGGTGCAACCCGTGTCGATTGTGACGGTTGGAATGGACGTCATTGGCATGATAGCACAGGAGATCATGGACATTTTGGCACCTAGGCAGAATGTCAGGAGAAAGGCTTCCGAACACACGGCCGCTCGAGAAGGCGCTGCTGTCGCTCCGCCAATGTCGGGCACGCTCGTGGGATATGCTCTAAACCTGGTGACGTGGTGATGACCGGGACAGACTCCGAGCTCGCTGGTGTGGGAATGACCGGCGAGAGCGTCGGCGTCCATGTGAGGAGTTGTCATCGCTCGCCAGAGAACGAGACCCAAGGCGTTGGCTTTGCCCTTGCTGTGGAGGTGCAACCTCGTCGGCAGCCCTGTCAAGCTCTTCGGCGAGAGCTTGACCGTAGAGAGCCGAACCCGCTCGGGTGTGATCGGCCATAACCCAGGCAATAGCTCGTAGGCGCTCCTGATTGGTGAATGTGCCTAGGCAGGCAGAGGTAGGATGCCCGGACAAAGTGCGAATCTCCCGTGATCTTCCCGTCGGAGAGTGGTGATAGCCTGGTCGATGGCAACCCGAGCCAAGCGACGCGCTTCATCCGAAGTGTCCGGGTCGCTATCCTCCACTCCCTCGCTCACCCCATGGCTGCCAGCCATGAAGACAAGGCGTTCGCACGACGGTGGTGAGGGTGAGAACATGGATGTGGAGCTCCTGTGCTCAGGAAGTGCATCCGAGTCTAAGATCACCAAATGCGACATGTTGGCGTCTGAAGACGAAAGTGTGGTAACGTTGAAGCGACGGAGTCCCTTCGAACAAGTGAAACTCTCGGGCCCCACAGTGTGTGCCAGCTGTCGACGATTGGGATCGCCTGACCGCAAGAAGAAGGGGGGAGTGATGTAGGAGTGAAACCCAAGATCGTGCTTGCCCGAAGGGAAGAACTTTGATTGCCGCTTTGAGGGTCAGAGAAAGAGATGGTTGACGCAAGGAGTTATACTGGTTTGAGCCCCCGATTCAGGTAACAGCTCTACTCCAGTCTTGCCCGGAGGCAAAAGGTAGTCGATGATGTGCTGCGGCTGAATACAAGAGTTGCCCAAGCTCGGTAATACTCGAGAGTGGGTTTGTACGTGTTTCTCTCTATCTCTGTCCTCCTCTCTTGTCCCACACAGGGGGAAGGCCTTGTACTCCTAATACAGACTGTTACGAAAAAATGGCTTTGTCCGGAGAAACCGAGAACGTGGTGTTAAACTCGGATCTGGGCGCAGTAAAGTTGGGCGGTAACTGCCCCGAAAATGTAGTCTCCACGTTTGCCTTGACTCCATCTTTTAAAGCCCTTTATTTGACATGGTAACCATTGGCTTCTTTAAACCTGGCCCAACCCGATTTTGCTAGGTTGAGGAGGGCCCTCATTCTTCTGCTCGAGCTCGTTGGTCTCGAGCTCGGGAAACGCACGCTCGAGCTCGGGGAGCGCACGCTCAAGCTTGGGAAGCACCTGCTCGAGCCCGGGAACTCATGCTTGAACTCGAGAGATACACCCCTCGAGTTTAAGGTGTATTTGCTTGCACAGAGGTTACTGATCCTCGACATATACATATTACTTGGCAAAGTAGAACAATCAACTAGCTAGTCAAGTACTTAGATAAACCTAAGCATGCTAATTAATGAATTATGCATCGACCTAGTACTTGGCACAAGTCAAGAATAGTTCCTATAAATTTTACCATTTAAGTGAATGCTAAATCTTGAAGGTCTTGACCTATCATGCTAGAACTTGCATACCTTTTCTTCTATGTAGTTTTGATAAGATTACATACTAGCTTTTAGGGTCCTTAATTAGACTGGATGTTCTTTTGAGGAACATAACTAGATAATAGTGCACTCATGGTTCTAATTCTTGACATGTTGCAGGCAATATAACTACACAATTTTACACATTGAAATTCTCATTGCCACTACTTTGATTAGTACATTATTTTGATATGTGAGAACATCATTTTTTTATCTAAATTAATTTACATGATTGAAATCTGGTCTTGGTAAAATAGATGACATGGAGAAGCTGTTAGAAGCTAAACAAAAACTTGAGGTGGAGATTGAACAACTAAAGGGCAAGTCTGAGTTAACTGAAAAGATTTATGAGATGAAACAAGAACTAAAAGATATAGATGACAAATTGCAAGATATTGAAGCTTTGAACACGGCACTCATCATTAAGGACCGCAGGGCTAATGCAGAGCTGGAAGAAGCCAAAGCTGAGCTTATAGATGTAATATAAAGGTTTACAGTATTTAATTCGACATAATATACCAAGTACACCCTTTTCACAACAACATGATCGCTTTTGTAGGGATTAAGAGATATGAGTGGGGATGAATCAGTTATTAGTGTTAAACAAATCGGCACTATACTGGAGTTGTGAAACTTTAGAGAGAACCGAGAAGCCTCTGTTGTGGAAGCTATGGCACATATGATGGCAGACATGAAAAAACCCTAAGGTCTTCTTGTCTTGAACTATGAAATAATGTGGTTTCTCAATGTAACTTGTTGATATTTGTGGTATATATCATATTTTGTTAATGTATTGTCACTAGCCTGAACTATGAAATATATATTTTGTTATCATATTTGTGGTAAGGTTTTCTTGTCTTGAACTATGAAATATTAATGTTACCTATCTTGGCAGAACTTCCATGGTTAGTATACGTTATTCGAAATTTTCTTCTCTTTAGATATTTCTATGATGACATTTATAAGGCACAACCAGTTATAGATTTTTCAATTGAATATCAAAACCTCCTAGATGCATTAAGGCAACAGCTTGTCTAATGAGAGGGTCTTAAAATATGAACATTTGTAGCACTTTCATCACCTTTCTTATTCTAATGTTGATGGATTCCAAGGCAAAATCAAATTCCATCAACAGTTCGTCCTGAAAGTTGTCATGCTTTGATTTATCTTCCACTTCATCCTCATCCCCGAATGAGAATACTATATGCGGCCTATTTTCACTCTGGTCTTGTATAGGAGGAACAAGATCACTCTGGTCCTATTCTTGCACAAGACCACAGTGAAAATAGGCTACCTATGATATTCTCATTTGTGATGAGGATGAAGTGGAAGATAAATCAGAGCATGACAACTTTCAGGATGAACTGTTGATGGAATTGGATTTTGCCTTGGAATCCATCAATATTAGAATAAGAAAGGTGATGAAAGTACTACAAATGTTCATATTTAAAACCTTCTCATCAGACAAGTTGTTGCCTCAATGCATCTAGGATGTTTTGATATTCAATTGCAAAATCTATAACTAGTTGTGCCCTGTAAATGTCGTTGCAGAAATATCTAAGGAAAATAAAATTTCGAACAACAGATACTAATCATAGAAGTTCTGCCAAGAGAGTTAGGGGAAAAAAGCATATCACAGACGATTCTATTCAAAAACCGTCTGTGATGACTTGTCATCAGAAAAGGTTCTATCCTAGAACCGTCTATGAAATTCCCTCATCATAGACGGTTCATAGATAGAACTGTCTCTTATGTTCATTTTTATTGATGATTCAGAAACCGTCTATAATGTGCCCTTCTTATCACTGACACAGGTTTACAGACGGTTCACAAAACCGTCAGTGATGAGGTTTTTGAACCGTCTATGATGAGCTTTTGTGTAGTAGTGTAATTGTTATAACCATTCGACCATGGGGTAGAGAAGGGGATGTTGTCCGGTAGAGGGAAAGTTAGATCAGCGATTGTGCGTAGTAGCGGTATTGTTATGTTTAATGTTATGTACTGTTATGGCACATTATTGAGTTGGGTTATCTACTGTAGGAGGTGTAACTTCAGGTTTGGCATCAATTACATGTCACTCCATCTCACGTGAGTAACAAGGCAAGTGCATAGTAGAATGGGTTAACCTTTGTTGTTTTATGTTTCTAAATTATTTAATATACTGATTTACATAAATACTCTTACTATGGTATATATATGGTGATGAATTAGATGATTATGATGATGATGAGACATGTTAAGTGCTAACAAAACCATTGCATTTGCATATTGTGCATCCATGATGAAAAAAGATGTAATGTGTGGGCCTCTATTACCTACTTTGTGTGGACATGAAAGACCTATATCGGTGTGCATCTCCATTGGATGGAGGGATTGAGAGGGTGAGACATCGATGGTTATGCATTTAGTTATACCAATATAAGCTATGAGATGTGCATGTGATCATGCAGTGTAGACTTCATTGCTTGATAAAAAGAAAAGATGATAATGAGAGAAATGTTATAAGTTGTTGTATTATTGTTTTTTATGTACTTGCTAAGTCATGGATTGACCCTTGCTTAATTAATTTTTTAGGTGACCAATTATGACGACACATGGGATGGGCATAGCACACCTTTGTCACGTGCATCGGGTTTTGAATCACTTTTAGTTACACTTCATTCACCCTTAGAGTTAACCTTAATTAGTAATTACGGATAGATATTAGTTGGTGAACAATTATATAATAATAGTTGCGTGGAATTCAGTTATTAAATATATGCCGATGCATCAAGATTTAGTTCACTTGCTTTATGCTCCATATTCGTTATTAAACTATCCTCAATGCCAAAGGTAAGGTTGTTCTCGGATGTATGGTTCTGGGCTTTCTCAAGAGCGTAGTCCTGAGCGTTTGCAAGTGTGTGGACTTGGGCATTCTTGGGTGTATGATTCCAAGTTTATTATTGTTCACTACTCTTGTTCTAATTATTACGCTATTTCTATGAATGCCATTTATTACCCAAGAGGATCGTTTAGAGAAGTATTACTGAAATTATTGGTAAAAAGTTGTTAATCTTAGTTGAAAGAGTTAGATGTGGTAGCATTGTAGGCACTTGGAGTGCTGCAATTGGTAAGAAAGATGGCAGTAGGTCCTTAGAAAAATGAGTAATTTGACTTAAGATTGGTTAATCGAATTTAAAATTTTGACTTAGGCTGGTTAATTGTCGAAAATTGATTTAGTACGTTAAATAACTTTAAAATCTGACATTCTAGAGCATAATAGGATGGGTTTGGTTCAAGCATTGCATGTATGTTTCCGTTAACTTATTATTTATAGATAATGTCATGAGATTGTGCTTATGATCAAAGGGTATGATTGCTTTGACCATGATTCATAGTTATGTCAAAGGGTTTCGGTTATGGTCTTTGGCTGTGGTAGAGGCCTTGGTTGTGGGTGTGGCCAGGTAGAGCCACCACCTGAGGTCTGTGAATCGTTTGCAAAGGAGAGTGGTTTGCTTAAAACTTCATAGATTGGAGAGACTATTAAGGAGGTTGCTTCTGTTGAGTCGTTGGTGATTGAAGAACTTACGGTTTGATGATGTGTCTTCATTAATTGATTTACTACAGTTGCTAGCGATGGGCTTTTGTTGGTTATTTTTTTGTTGTACAAAAAAATTATTGCCTTTTTTCATGTGTTTATCACTTTCTGCTTTTAAAGGAAGTTCTTTGAGGTTTTGATGTTGGGCTTAATTTCTTAATTGCTTGACCTTTCCTCTCGTAAAAATATATTTGCATCCAAATTGCTTCTGTAGAAGTTTGAGTTTTGAAAATTTATGGAGAATTTTGTGTGTTAGAATTTGTGTCTTGTTATCTTGTGATTTAAGAGTTGAGTTCCCTTGTGAAATATTATTGGATTTTTTCAAAAAATGTATACAAAAAATTAATAAATAAATAGTCAATTAAATTAATTAACTAAAATAAAATCTTAGTAATAAAAGGTATTGTTTGTCATGATACTAGGTGTGTAGTTGTGTAACATATAGAATGAGCTATTTCAATAGTACCATTAGAGTTTAGTGAATTAAATATAATTGTTATCCTTGGACTAAAATTGAATAAATTTTTATTTTCGTAGGTAATTCTATTCCTAGTAATGCTTAAATATGTTATTGTTCATCCTTGGAAACAATTTCAGAGGTATGTGACCGGTTAGAGTATTTGAGACTCTAGACTTTGACACTTAATTAGAATATCGAGACTACAAATTAATAATTTTGTTAAATTAAATTGGTTGGTTATTTAAAAACATTCTAATATAATGCGTTGCTTGAGTAATTCAATTGTGGTTGTAGGTGAACATAATGTGAATGTTGACTAGAGTCGTTATGTTTATTGTTGCGAATTATTGAGATAATTGGAAGTATGGAATCTTGTTCCCTTAATTCTTGTGCAAGTTTCGATTGATAAGGTATAAAATTTTCAACTTTGATGGAATTTTTAGAGCAATTTAACGGGGTAAATTACTAAAATTTGTTTTAAGTTGTTGGACTATGTTGGTTAATGACAATCTAATATAGTATACCGATAGAATAACTTAATCAATGTTAAAATTAAAGGATGAAGAACATCGAATAATTATCATGGTGCATGGTTTTATCCATAGAAAATGATTGTCTTAGAGTATATTTTCTAAATATTTCTCATCGAGATCATATTTATTTGTCGAGATCATTTAATGACTATATATCCTTTGTTTACCGGAATGTTGACCAATGGGTTAGAAAAAAGTCCCTGTTATTAATGTTAGAAATTTCACTGACGGGGTCTTTGAAAAATTTAGATTATGAAGTTACATGATTTGATACATCTTCATGGCTAGAAAAATTAGAATAACATTGATGTAGCGCTTAATGATAATTTAATTATAAGGTTGAATACGATTATGAATAAAATTCTAACGAGATTTCTCATTATTTTGTCATAATGAGGTAGACTTGGCTTGGTGATATGATAAAAAATTGCAAAACTTTCTTTATAATTATTTATAGATGGAAATAAAAGGAGGAATGGGTTACGTAATTTATGTTAAACATTGATGAGGTTCTTCAGGGTGTAAATTATGTAAGAGCGGAAACCTTAATGGTAAGTGTCTTTGAACAATAGAGACGCTAGAATTTTAGGAGAATTTTATTTTTAAAGATTAGGTGTATTACCTTTGATGAATGAGTGATGCTAAGGCATTTTGTATTATATGGACTAGAGCTTCCCTAGATTTGTAACACCGCGGCACCCCACGTGTTCGGAATGTCATCTTATCATGCCCTTTCACTAATGCCTTAGCACCGGCTCTCACTTGATAATGCTATTGGGATTCTTTCGGCACACACGCCCCATATGACTAGGTCAGCCACAGTGATGACAATCCCCAGTCCAAGAACACTCAGCAGCGTGGTGTCCACCACCACACTTTAAGCAGAGCATGCCCTACCCAGGGAAAGGATGATAAGCTAAAGTCATCGATGAAGAACGGGATGCTGACAAGGAAGGTGGCTGAGACTACTTCGCCTTGGCCATGGATGAGGAACCCTGTCCCCCTTGAACTTCTTTGAAGTAGGTCGCTGAAAAGATCGACCTCCCCCACTAAAGCTCCTCTTCTGGCCACCACCAGAAGCTGCAGAAACTCCAGATTCACTAGGGTTTTCCTCATACCTAGTAAGCTCAAACTCAACCTCCATGCCACGGGCCTGCTCAACCACGCGGTTGAAGTCACGCGGGACAGTTGCCCTCGTGATCACCCTGAACTCCTGGTTAAGGCCCCTACGGAACCTCCTGGCCTTCTCTCGGTCATCACCTGCCACAGCTAGTACAAAGCGGACAATATTATTGAACTCCACCTCATACTCAGCCACAGATTTTGTCCCCTGGGTGAGGGAAGACAAAGAGTGCTCCATCCTTTCCAAAAAGGACTCTGAGTAGAATTTTGCCCGGAATTGTTCAGTGAAATTTTCCCAAGTGACCGGTCCATGGCTGGGGGTCCTAGTAGAAAGCATCCACTCCCACCAGATGTCCACCTGGCCCTTCAGATGAAGGGCCACAAAGCGAGCCCTCTGCTAAGGGGTCATCTCCAAGGTTCCAAACTATCTCTCCATGTAGCGTAGCCAGTCTGCTGCCTGGACCAATGTGCCAACACCATCAAAGGTGTCAAGATGGAGAGACATCCACTCCCGGAGGCCCATCCTAGACTTTGACACAATTGGGGCAGTCGTAGGAACATCTGTAGGAATAGCTATAGGTGGAGCCACAACTGCAGGAGCTGCTCGAACCTACTGATGAAGCTCCTGAACCTCTCTCTACAAAGCCTGCAATAGAGCCACAGATGTGCACCAATGTGTGTCAAATTTTAAGTTAGTTAACCAACCTATGTCAAATTTTAAGGTTATTGTCCTATGGCAAAATTTTAAAGAATATATACATAAAACATATTTCTAATTTCCCTAAGTCAAATTTTAATTCACTCTAGAGTAATTTGCTAATTTCATACACCACGGACCTAAAGCCCGCTATGATACCAACTGTAACTGATGAGGATATCACTCCTTCGGATGTGCGGAACACGACTCCTCAAGATATATAAGGTCCAATTACAAGAGCACGCGCGCGACAATTAAACCACCAGGTGAACTCATTCCTCGCTGTTCATGTTTTCTTGGATGGATTGCTACTAAATTTTGTGATGTTTTGTTGCTTAAGAATATGGGAGAAGCATCACAAGCTTACCTGGACGTCATCCCTCAAAGCCCAAGTCTACTTGGTCTCAAAGTTGAGCTCAAGTCGGACTCCAACTTCGGTTCGGAGCCTCAGGATAGCACATCAATAAAACTACCATATCTGAGTCATACGTAGTCCAATTGAGGCGTTCTTAGACTCTAAGGACAAGCCCACGACGAGAGCTTTCCAATGGAAGTAATTTCAGCTCCAAACTCCTTCTAGTTCAATAGGAAATAGCAAAACAATATAATGAACAGAATCTGACAGGTGCTGCGACACCTCCACTTGGGCCCAAAGGCCTTGTACGACCTAGGGTTTCACGGCCACCCCCTTGGCCGCCTCCCTTGCCATCTCCCTCATACATATTCAGTAGCCGTCACTAAAATGGATAGGTTTTGCTTAGATTACAACTAGACACTTTGTCAGTTTTTCGCCGTTCATCGGTTTGTGGAACCCCAACTCGTGTGCTTAATATTATTTGCAATTTTAGATTGCATCTTCCACGTTCTTGCTTGGGTTCTCGATTCGCATGCAGGGATTAGCCTTCTTGGCAAGGTCAACCGTGTTTGTGCGTGGTTGATAACCAAAGGAGCCGTGGTGTAGCGATTGCAGGGTTCGAATCAGTTCTGATTGGAAGCCGGATCGTCAACGTCGAGTTCTCCTCCAATCGACTTACTACTACCTATCGGAAGATCGGGCCACCATTCCTATCAAGTGGTTGGAGGTCGTGATCCTAGTTTCTAGTGGTCCTTTTCCATTGCCTTAGTTCTTGTTTTGCACCGTTAGTCATCCCACTACCGCCAACCCTAGAACCGAACTGAGTCTCACTCGGTTTGCCCTTGCCGCCACTCTACATTATATTTTCTGCTCCGCAGGCCCTAGATAGGTTGCGAGCCACCTTGTACCAATCATCCTGCACCGCTGGCCACCCTTGTTCACCCGCAATCCTATTTCTATTTTAGCCCTAATCGGAAGAAAGAAGTGAAGTCTTAGGCAATTGTGCAGTGTTCAGTAAAACTGGCATAACTTTTGCGTACGAACTCCAATCGGGGCGTATTTTTTTTTGTTTCGAAGAGGACGACGGTGCGCATCTGAAAAATCCACAGGTCTATAGACCTATGCAATTTTTGAAACTCAAAATCGGCCTCTAAGATCAAGTTCTGGACCCTAGAAATTTGCTGTCATGTTCTTACCGTTGTTTCGGTCATCTGTTTAACGTCTTCTCTTGTTCGAAAACATGAGATTTTTGTTTTCCCTTTGAGTTAACAGAAAGGAAAGCAAAAGGCAAGTACACAAAAAAGAGCCGCGCTGAAAAAAAATCAGAAAAAAAGAAGTAAAAAGAGGGAAAGAGAAGCTGATAATCAAAATTGCTTGCATCCTTTGAGTCCTATGTGCTTTGATATCCCTTGCTAGGTTGAACTAGTTCTAGGAACACATTTAAGCCAGCAACTGTGACAAGTACGTTGGACATTTATTCAGCTTGCTAATCTGAGTTCGATATTGCTTATTCCTTGCTACTAAATATTGCCTTCCGAGCTCCACATACTTCTTATCAGTTCAAGTTCTCCTTTGCAATCGCTTCGCTCACGCCCTCACGGTATCACGAACTAGCCACCGGTGGTACCACCTGCTGCTTCGGTAAGAACATTTTAAGTGCGTGGTAAGACGCTTGAGAGTGAGTGTTTCCTCCTTCCACCACCTAGTAGTTGATAGGGATAATACTCTTGTGTTGTCTTTTGTCTTCTACTAACTATGATAGGTTCGCAAGCTGAAGCTGAGGATGGATTGGAGTGTATTACGAAAAATGAGCTAAATAACATGCTAAATGACATTAATGCAAACATCGCAAAGATTGGTCGAGACAATGAGCATAGATTGGAGAGAATAGAACGAAGCATCACCAATCTTCTTGCAAGGATGGAGAACTATGAGATACCGCCGCCTCTCAATGGGGCTCAAAGAGTGGAGGAGCATGATGCAGCCCATGATCATGAAGAGTCTATCGTAGGAGATGATGTGGATGGAGAAAACCGCGACGCCTTCGCTGCTCGCACCGTTGCACAGGATGTATGACAACAACAACGCCTGAATCACAATTGTCATGGTATGGGAGGTAATAATCTTAATCAGCGCAATGGTCATGGATACGATGATCCTTTTTCTAAAGTCAAATTTACCATACCAGCTTTTTCTGGTGCATATGATGCTGAAATTTATTTAGATTGAGAAATGACTGTTGAACAAAAATTTAACTCCCATCTAGTTCCTGAAGTACATAGAGTCTGACAAGCTACTAGTGAGTTCAAAGATTTTGCTATCATGTGGTGGAATGAAGTAGTTAATTCTGGTTTACAACCTGATACATGGGATAGATTAAAGCCAACTTTGCGTAATAGATTCATTCCTCCATCTTATAAACGTGATTTACGTAAGAAATTGCAACGCTTGAATCAAGGAAATAGATCTGTAGAGGAGTACTAACAAGAGCTACAAATAGGCATGTTGCGTTGTGAGGTATTTGAGGATGAAGAAGATAAGATGGCTCATTTTTATGGAGGTTTACGACGTGAAATTCAGGACATAGTTGATTACAAAGAATATAATAATATCAATAGATTGTTTCAGCTTGCTATGTTGGCGGAGAAAGAATTGTAGGGAAGACAACAAAGGTCAAGAAGCAACTTCGGCAGTGCATCTAAACAAAAATTGATGCCGAGGCAAGCCAAATCTACTAATCGGCCTGCTGCCCCCTCCACGAGTATGGCACGTTCAGCAACACCGCCACCACCATCACGTGCACCCGAGGTGAGTAAATCTACTACTGTGCAGGCACCAACAAAGACCTCTTCATCGGTTGCTTCCACGGGTCGTACGAGTGGCATTGTGTGCCATCGTTGCAAGGGAATGGGACATGTCATGAAGGATTGTCCATGTCAGCGAGCATACATCGCCACGGAGGAAGATGGGTACATTAGTGCTAGTGATGTTGAGGATGAATATGCTCTTGCAGCTAACCTTGCATATAATGAAGATGACCATGAGACGGACGGTGATGGTGACAAGATTTTAGGTACCGCTGCCATGGAGAATTACAGGACCATAATTGTGCAGCGGGTGTTGAGCGCTCAAGTGGAGCAAGCGAGAACCTACAACGCCATAATTTGTTTCAGATTTATTTCATCGTCCAAGACCGTCGTGTTCGTGTGATAATTGATGGTGGAAGCTGCAATAACTTGGTGAGTTCAGATCTGGTCAAGAAACTTTCCTTGACCACCCGTGCACATCCTCATCCATACCATATTCAATGGTTCAACAATAGTGGTAAGGTGAAGGTAACACAAACTGCGAGAGTGCATTTTTCCATTGGAACATACCATGATTTTGCTGATTTTGATGTAGTACCTATGCAAGCATGTTCACTTTTATTAGTCCGTCCATGGGAATTTTATACTGATGCAACTCATCATGGTAGAAGTAATAAATACACTCTTATGCACAAAGGAAAGAAAATCACTTTGCTTCCTATGACACCTGCTGAAATTGTGCAATGCGATAAAGAGAGAGCTCAAAATGAGAATAAAAAGAGTGCATCAGAATCTGAAAATCAACAAATAGCTACGAATGTTTTCCCACCTAAGAAAGACAAGAAAGCACCTAGTTCTAAGTCTGAGGGAATTACATCGAAAGGTGGTGTTATGCTTGCTACAAAATCTAATCTTGCTGCAATTACTGAGAATGAGCTGCCATGCTATGCTTTCATATGCAAAGAAGTTTTAGTTTCACTTGAGGATATATCTAGCTCTTTGCCTACTTCTGTTTCTAACCTTTTGCAGGAGTACATGGATGTCTTTCCAGATGAGATACCCCCGGGATTACCACCTATTCGAGGGATTGAGCATCAAATTGATTTGATCCCGGGAGCAACCTTGCCAAATCGTGCTACATATAGAACCAACCCAGTGGAGACTAAGAAAATCCAGCGACAAGTCCAAGACCTTTTGGACCGTGGGTACGTATGAGAAAGCTTAGTCCTTGTGATGTTCCCGTGATCTTGGTTCCTAAGAAAGACAGTAATTGGCATATGTGTGTTGATTGTAGAGCCATCAATAATATTACCATAAGATATCGTCATCCAATCCCTAGGCTAGATGACATGCTTGATGAGTTGAGTGGTTCTATAATTTTCACTAAAATTGACTTGCGAAGTGGATACCACCAGATTAGAATGAAAATTGGAGATGAATGGAAGACTGCATTTAAAACTAAGTTCGGCTTGTATGAGTGGTTAGTGATGCCTTTTGGGTTAACTAATGCACCTAGTACTTTCATGCGATTGATGAATGAAGTTTTACGTGCGTTCATTAGAAGATTTGTTGTGGTTTAGTTTGATGATATCTTGATTTACAACAAGTCACATGCACTACACTTTGATCATCTACGTGCTGTTTTTAAAGCTTTGAGAGATGCACGTTTGTATGGTAACCTCGAAAAGTGTACCTTTTGCACGGATCGAGTCTCGTTTCTTGGCTATGTTGTTACTCCACAGGGAATAGAGGTGGATGGAGCAAAAATTGAAGCCATAAAGAGCTGGCCAACACCTAAGACTGTCACACAGGTGAGAAGCTTTCATGGTCTTGCGGGGTTCTATCAGCGTTTTGTGCGGGATTTCAGCACCATTGCTGCCCCGTTGAACGAGTTGACAAAGAAAAGAGTAGCTTTCAAATGGGGACCTGCTCAAGAAAAATCTTTCAAATTGTTGAAAGAAAAGCTCACCCACGCTCCATTGCTCCAACTCCCGGATTTCAGTAAGACTTTTGAGCTAGAATGTGATGCTAGCAGGATTGGAATTGGAGGTGTGCTAATTCAAGAAGGTAAACCAGTTGCTTATTTTAGCGAGAAATTAAGTGAACCAAGTCTCAATTATTCTACCTATGATAAAGAATTATATGTTTTACTTCGTGTGCTTGAAACTTGGCAACATTATCTATGGCCCAAAGAATTTGTTATACATTCTGATCATGAATCGCTAAAACATATTAGAAGTCAAGCTAAACTGAATAAACGACATGCTAAATGGGTAGAATATATTGAGTCATTTCCATATGTCATAAAACATAAGAAAGGAAAGGACAATGTGATTGCTGATGCACTTTCTAGGCATTATACCATGTTATCTCAACTTGATCATAAGATTTTTAGTTTAGAGACCATTAAGGACTTATATGCTGCTGATTTGGACTTTAAAGAAGTGCATGAACATTGTAAAGAAGGGAAAACATGGAATAAATACATGCTGAATGATCGTTTGCTCTATCGCGCTAACAAGCTATGCATTCCAACTAGCTCCGTTCGTCTTTTGTTGTTGCAAGAGGCGCATGGAGGAGGTTTTATGGCACATTTTGGAGCAAAGAAGACTGAAGATGTGCTGGCCACCCACTTCTTTTGGCCAAATATGAGACACGACGTCGAGCGCTACGTGTTACGTTGCACTACTTGCAATAAAGCTAAGTCCCGCTTAAACCCACATGGTCTTTACATGCCTCTTCCTATTCCTAGTATACCATAGGAGGATATTTCTATGGATTTTGTTTTATGGATGCCTAGGACAAAGAGGGGGAGGGATAGCATATTTGTTGTTGTGGATCGTTTCTCTAAAATGGTACATTTTATATCTTGTCACAAGAGCGATGATGCTACAAGCATAGCTGATTTGTTTTTTAGGGAAATCGTTCGACTACATGGAGTGCCTAATACTATTGTCTCGGATCGAGATGCAAAGTTTTTGAGTCACTTTTGAAGATCACTTTTGTAACGACCCCCATTTTCACATAAATGCAAAAATAGAAATCTAATGCACATACAGTACTAGCCCCATGATCAGTGGCTAGTACGCACATTTTCAACAATTAGAATCACATCCATACAACATTTTATTCAAGCGGAAGCTATTTGTACAATATATTCTTACAACTCAGAGTATATAAATATAGCAACAGAAGAAGCAAAGTTTTGTAGTGTGCCCATCCAATCCCTCAGGCAACTGAGAAGGCATAATCCCTAGAAAGGTTGCTTTATTGAAAATCCGGCATTCTGCGACGGAAAGAGATCTTTCGAAGCTTCGCTATCTTTTTCCACCTAAAACAACATATAAGCAAGGTGAGTTTCAAAGAAAAGGCTTCTACAGTTAATTTGTATAAAGTGAAATTGAATTTATAAATCAAGTTGTCATTTGCAAACGGAATTTAATAAAGCAAGTTTGACTGATAAGAAATAAGTAAAGCATAAGTAATACTCACAGCCCTTCCCGAGCATTGGATAATTCAATGATCCAATAATCCAATTCTGACATGTCCATTCCTTGCCAACACATGGCGTAACCATAATCTTTGCCAAAACAAGGCACATCAAGTGAAAATCATCCTATTTTAAAAATAGTAAAACATTTAGCTATGTGATAATGTTACCAATTGCCTTTGACCGTAGGCGCAGCTAATTAATTAGATTTACACTCTGCAGAGGTGTACAGCTTTACCCACAAGATATTATCAGCTCTTTGTGCAAGCTATTGGCACACTTCCTTTGGTGTGCTGCAGAGAAATCATAACATAACCGTTACATTACCTAGACCTAGCTTTGCACCAGCCCGATGACGTGAAATCCTTGTTATAGAGAAGAAACATGACAGTGATTCCCTGTCATTTTAAAGTGGTAATAAGAGCAGTAATTCCCTGCGATAGAAGCAGTAAATCCCTGCGTTAAGGGTTTCTTCCTATACCAAGGCGTACATCATTATACCGATATGCATTTACCCACAACGAAGTGTGGAAGCCCCTCATAAGCAAACCTAGAAAGGAGTGCTCATACTATCTCCCGCCTACCAATGTACAAAGCCAGACCTAAGCAACTTAATAGGTTAAGGCTGCCCCATCCCAACACTTGTGGTTGCACAGAGTTCTTGGCTTGAAAACAACCCATAGCTCGGTCCTTAATCCGATACGGGCAATAATCTCCACCTACACTACGTACAAGTCCATCTCTTGTACAACCGGCTATTGCCAATAATTGCCCGCATCTAAACCATAGTTTTATTTTGGGGTTTTTAGTCAAAATACCAACAATTGACATCATGTCATAACCAACCTTTTTAAATTCTCAAGAACCAACTTTGATCTGATCATCAACTTTTTGCTAATTAAGTATGGCTAAGCATGATTATTAATTGCATATACCCGAAGTGACATTATATATTGTCTAATCTTAATTCTAGGTTTATCAAGATTCACATGTCAATATTTATCAAAGAAGTTTTATGAGACAACAGGTATATCTACCAGTACCACAATATAGCGAATTTACAGAAAATAAGCGCATGCATGAAACAATTTGATAAACAAAGTAAAAATTAAATATTGGGATCAATATGATCAAAGGGGGTGCTTACCTTGCTTAATTGTTGTTTATGACGAAGTCGAGGCTGCAACTGGCGTGGTTGACAACGGAATTAGTGACGTCGGGTTCTACACGTCGTTCAATGGAAATATAGCGAATAACAAATTTCAATAAGGGCAAAAAGAAGACAGACAGTATATCAAATAAAGACTTGCTATAAAGAACGGATACAGATTCTTTTATAGATTATTTATTCTTGTTTTACAAATTCAAGAGGCTAAAATTATGTATTCTTGTATTTATAACTTCGAATTATAGATGCTAAAATTATTTGGATTAATAGGATTAAAACATTAGTTATCATAATATATATGAGTAGTACTGTCTTTGCATAAGTATTCATTTTGAATATATATATACACACTAGACTTGTTAGGTTGGGCTATTGGTTACATATTCTGGTTTGCAAGGTCTTGGTTAAAACAAATATCTTAACCAATAATTTCTTATTTATTATTAAAGCTCGTTTATTCATATTATGGATACGGAGATCATAATACTTAGGGTTATTTGGGTGATAGGATTTATATGCAGAAAATGATAAAACAATATTATTTCTTTATAATAAGGTAGTCTATACTTTGGGGAGCAATCCTAAGCTAATTTCATAAATTTTAGGATTTAGATGAGATGTTTTATTCATTGCTAAAACACCTTAAATGGCATTAAGGTTTTTGATGACCATAACACTTAAGGGTATAGAGCTAGCAAGATTCATATGCAAAGCAAGTCGTAAAAAGAATATTTTTTGCAGATTATGGTAATCCATATCTCAAAGATTATTTCTAGGCTGTTCTTCATAAAATTTCCATTTAGACGAGTTGTTTTATGAGTTGCCGAAAAGGCTTAAGCGTTTCTGAAAACATAATACTTAAGGTTGTTTTGCTAGCAAGATTTATATGCAAAGTATGATAAGTGAAATTATTTCTTTAGAATATGGTGCTATGTACTTTGGAGAGTATTTCTAAACTGATTTTATAAATTTTATTGTTTAGACTTGAGATTTTATTTGCTGCAGAAATAGTATAGATGATCACAAAGTTAACGTTGTAACTAGACGGATTTCGCTTTTCGTTTGCGGCTACACTATACATGATTTTTCATTCATTTTTCTGGTATTAATAGGGTATGATCTTAGAAGTGTTTTAAAACTAATTTCACATTATTTTGCTTTTATCCGAGTTGGTTTATATGCATATGAAGAATATGGTCTTTTATAAGTTGTATTCAAATTAGTTCTTTTTGCCTATTATCAGGGTCTAATCTTAACGAATATGCTAATATTGGTTCTACCAAAACTTATACTTAATTTATGAGTTGATCCAAAAACACGTCGATTCTTAACCATATATATATATATATATATATATATATATATATATATATATATATATATATATATATATATATATATATATATATATATATATATATATATATATATATATATGTCTTTTATACTAGGGTCTTGTGGAATATAAGAACCCGGGATACCCTCATAACGAGCCTAGGAGATATTCCCCGCAGGCCTGCTGCCGTATGCAAAGATACATGTCCTAAAGGAAGTTGAACTTATGTTTAGATATGATGGAAACAATTGTAATCCGAGTTGTAAATAGGGTAGATAAAGATGTAAACTCTATTCTGTAACCGATCGAGACTCTGTAAGCCGCCCCCTCCCTACTATATAAGGGTGAGGACAGGTAACAACAGAGGCATCCAATCATCCAAGCACAAAACGCCATATTTTGCCCAGAGCATATACCGCTTTGAGCACTTCCGATCCGAGAGATCCACATAATCCCAGCACACAGGACTAGGGTATTACCTCTATCGCTGTAAGGACCCGAATCCACTGATTCGAACCCACTGTGTTTACCGCACTAGTCCCAGGATCAACGCTAGTGCACAAACCTTAATATTGGTACATATCACATCATACTTATCGAATATAGAAATAATAGTTCATTTATTAATATAACTAAATGTACGATCTTATGACCAACTTACATTATTAAGCCACGCAGGGCAAGACTGAAATTATAAGCTAATAATTAAGCAGCGGACAGAAGGAAACGTAGATAGCTCATCAGTTCACCACAGGCAACTGACAAGGTTCGGACCCTAATGACTCGTGTCTTCCTGGACCTCCTCTTCCAACACAGGTGTAGATTCTTCAACTGTTGATTATTGTTGTTTGGCAAGGGTGAGTACTTAAAGCACTCAACAAGTTGTGCACAGAATGCAATTCTAGGTATCTATATGTAAGGCTTATTCCAATGGATAGGCTATCATGGCTATTTTGCAATAAGCAGCATTTATGAACAAGTATAATAAATAGATTGTAAAGACTGTAAAACAAATAACAATAGTATATAAATTCAGTATTTCTCAAGTAAACCAAGTTTCCAACCCTAAGTCAAATTCCATCTTCCATATGGCATTCCGCCATCCCAACCAAGTTGTCCAATTAATTAAGCTAACCCATAACTGTAATTCCCGAGCATTGCTCAGTACCACGAGCACGGCTATCCGAATAGTTTCACACTCTGCAGAGGTTATGCACTTTACCCACGTGATACAACCAAACACCACCAAGGCGAGTGATTATAACCAAGCCTTTACGATGCGCTGGCTTAACCCGATACTACCCGCTAAGGTTTCAACACTAGTGGGACTGCTTACCATATCCAGGGCCCCCCTCTTGCGCCATGTGAATTACTCCATAACTCGGGAACTCACACCGACCATGATAGTACCAAAATTAAGACATTGCAAATTACTCAGCTAGGCTGGCCCATACCAGACATGTTGTTGCATGATTGACTCAGGTCAAAGGCTTGCAAGGTTAAGTCCTTAGAGTGATCAAGGCAAGACATCCACATACCCTCTGCCCATCGGGCCCACCTTGGCCTCCTCGCCCCTTGTCACTTGCCCCAATCTAAATGATTATCACCCAGTTGATTACCAAGCACCACGTGCCATCAACAATTCAACATCGTTGCGTGACATGACTCGCCACAACAACTCAATCTCATCGTGTGACCTCACATGACACACAAGTTCATAGCATTGTTCCATATTCCATTAATCAAGATTAATTATCAATGATTCTGACACATGTGATGATGTGGCATGGCTAAGCAACTAATACGGACTAACCATCCCATGTTGATTATAATTACTAACCAACTATATTGAACCAATCTAGGGTGACAATAGATCATGGCATACGATGACAAGGTAGGGTATAAATCAATCTGGTATATTAGCTAAGCCCAATCTAATTGGAAACAATTGTGTACTTGAAATATATGCAATAAGGTAAAACAAATATAGCAATTTTATAAATATGGGTTCAACATGATCAAAGCACAACTTGCCTTGGAATAGGTCCTGATCTTGATCTGAAGCTTGCTCTTGAGTTGCTGTATCTTCCTCCGAAGCGTCGCACAATTCAACGTCTACGCGTAGCGAAGAAGAAAAGCAAATAAACTCAAAACAGAGAGCAAATAAACTCAAAAAATCAAATAAAATTCACCATTAAATAGATGTCAATTTTAAAAAAATTTAGAAATTTGAATCACTCAAATCCGAGTTACGATGCAAAAGATATAACCTTTTGAAGTTTGAAATAAATACTGAAATTGCAAAAATTAGAAAATCAGAATTAACAGAATTGTTTTTAAACTGAAAAACCGATTTATGACATCAGCGTGACCTCATGATGACGTCATCATCACAGAATTTCCAACCGGATTATTTTTCCAATTGAAAAATGCAATTATGACGCAAGCATGACGTCATGCTGATGTCAGCCCTGGCGCCAGCCAATCAGACGGCGACACGCGTCTTCGGCGCATAGACTGGGTCCACAACATGGCTCTGGACCACGGCAGACCCGGTCTACGATACCTCGGCACCTGCGCCCGACACGCGTCTCGATCTGATTGGTCGCAGCGTCGCCCCGCCGATGCGCAACACGCGGCACACATCTACGGTTTGATCTGATCGAACGGTGACAAACGCACGCAACGTGGCTCGATCTCCTCCGTTCACTCAAATCCGATGACCACGAACTCACCCGAGCTAATGGCGAAACGGCGGCGAGAAGATCCACCGGAGACGAGGAAGAAGCCCTGGGCGGCGGCGTTCCGGCGCGGTTCTGACGCGAAGAAGAGGAGTAGTCGATGCGGCACACCTCGACGAGTTCGGATCTGGGACCAAAATGTCGAAAATCGACAAACCGACGACGTACTCGAGCAAAAACCGCGGCGGCTTCGACGCTCTACTCCGGCGAGCTCCCGGACGCGCTCCTCGACTGTTCTCGCGAAACCTCACCGATCAAAAGCTGCGGCGCACGTTGATGATTCTCGGGGAGGCTGTGGACCCCTTTAAATAGCCTCGACGGTCGCGTACGGTGCCTGGGATTCTAACCGACGCGGCGGCGGTGTCCTCCTCGGACAATGGCGGCCCAAGTCCCGAGACGAGACGACACACGCCAGCCGTCCGATCACGCTCCAACGGTCACGACCTTGCAGCCAAAATCAGATCCTAACCGCCCACGATTTCTTTCCAACGGCGAAGATTCCCCTGAGTCCCGAACCGGTACGACTTGATCTCACCCGCGCGATCATGATCCAACGTCGGAGATTCGATTTTCCGAAGCAGGCCAAACGGGCCAAAGGCGTGAGGCACTGGGCCGCACTGAAATGGGCCCCACGCGCACAGTATTGGCTTCGGCCCAATACTGTTCAAAAGGGTTTTTAAAACTTTATTAATTTAAATAATCCTAGAAATTCATTTAATTAGTTTTAGGCAAATAAATTATCAGGAAAAATCCCAGAAAATTCCCAAAAATACTTTGAGACATTCTGGACTCAAATAATATATTTTTGGCAAAACTTTATTTTAACTTTGCATAAATTTAAATAGATTTGAACAAAAGGTCAATAATCATAATTTAAAATTAATTCGAATAAATCCAGAAAATCCAAATAAATTCCAGAAAATCATAAATGCACCTTTAAGCAATAAAATATTATTTGAGCAAATTTTGGGGTGTTACAAACCTCCCCCCTTAACAAAATCTCGACCCCGAGATTCAGGGCTAACTAGAGAATAGGTTCGGAAATTCTGACTTCAAATCTTCTTCGTGCTCCCGGGTTGCTTCACTTTCAGAGTGATTGCTCCACTGAACTCTGCAAAAGCGGATAGACTTGCTTCTAGTCTTGCGCTTCATATATCCAAAATTCTGACTAGCTGCTCCTTGTAAGTCAAATCTTCTTGCAGCTCTATTGCATCTAACGGGGTTTGCTCCGTTGGCACTCTGAGACATTTCTTGAGTTGCGACTCATGGAATACATCATGCACTCCTGCCAAGGACTGAGGCAACTCTAACTGATAAACTACTTCTCCTCGACGGCTCAGAATCTTAAACGGACCAATATATCTTGGTGCAAGCTTTCCTTTAACGTGAAATCTTTTAACGCCCTTAAGAGGGGTAACCCTGAGATACACAAAATCCTCTGTCTCAAAACTCAAATATCGACGACGGTTATCTGCGTAGCTTTTCTGCCTTGATTGTGCTATCTTCAATCTCTCTCTGATCATTGCAACTTGATTTTCTGCTTCCTCGAGAATATCTGGCCCGAACACCAAACGCTCTCCCGTTTCATTCCAATTCAACGGAGTACGACAAGCACGTCCATACAATGCTTCAAACGGTGACATTTGTAGGCTTGCTTGATAACTATTATTGTTGCTGAATTCTGCATATGGTAGACACTTATCCCACGATGTAGCATAAGCTAAAGCACAGGCTCTCAACATATCCTCTAAAATCTGATTTACTCTTTCAGTCTGACCATCTGTCTGCGGGTGATATGCTGTACTAAAATTCAAACGAGTCCCCATTGCTTCATGCAACTTGTTCCAAAACCTTGAGGTAAATTGGGTTCCTCTGTCTGACACAATCTTTTTGGGCACTCCATGCAAACATACAATCCTTGACATATACAGCTCTGCTAAACGATCTCTTGAGTAAGTGGTCTTTACCAGGATGAAATGAGCGACCTTAGTCAAACGATCCACAATAACCCAAATAGAGTCGTAACCTCTCTGAGTCTTAGGTAAACCGGTGATAAAGTCCATTCCGATTTCCTCCCACTTCCATTCCAGAATTTTCAACGGCTGCAACAAACCAGCTGGTCTTTGATGCATGGCTTTTACTCTCTGACATACATCACATAAAGCAACATGCTCAGCTACTTCACGCTTCATATTAGGCCACCAAAATCTCTCTTTCAAATCCTGGTACATCTTAGCACTTCCTGGATGAATTGAGTACTTAGAATCGTGAGCTTCCTCAAGAATCAGTTGTTTCAGTTCCTTTTTATCCGGCACACAAATTCGGCCTTTGAAGAACATGGTTCCTTGCTCGTCTAGAGTGAAATCCACGGATAGGCCTTCCTCCCTTTTAGCCTTGATCTTAGAAATTTTATCGTCATATTTCTGGCCTTCTCTAATCTGATCCTCCAGTGTTGGCTTTACTTCCAGTGCAGCTATCATTCCTTGCGGAACGACTTCCAACCTTAGCTTCTGAAATTCCTTGCATAGTTCTGGTTGATCCTCCATTGTTAGCGTATTCGCGCTATGGCTCTTTCGGCTCAGAGCATCTTCTACCATATTGGCTTTTCCGGGATGATAATGAATTCCCACATTATAATCCTTAATTAGCTCTAGCCACCTTCGTTGTCTCATATTAAGATCTGCTTGGGTGAATATGTATTTCAGGCTCTTATGGTCTGTATATATCTCACATCTATTTCCTATGAGATAATGGCGCCATATCTTCAAAGCATGCACTACGGCAGCTAACTCAAAATCATGTGTTGGGTAATTCACTTCATGCGGTCTTAACTGTCTCGACGCATAAGCAACGACTTTGCCTTCTTGCATTAACACACACCCCAGGCCTTGCTTTGAAGCATCGCAATAGATATCAAATCCATTCTGCACATCTGGCAATACTAACACAGGAGCTGTCGTCAAACGCTTCTTCAGTTCCATGAAACTCTTCTCGCACTCTGGCGTCCATGCAAACTTCTTTTCTTTCTTCAACAACTGCGTAAGGGGTTTAGCAATTGTTGAGAATCCTTCTATGAACCGACGGTAGTATCTCGCCATTCCCAGAAAACTACGGATCTGAGTAACAGACTTCGGTTGCTCCCAATGCAATACTGCGTCCACTTTGCTTGGGTCAACTGCAACTCCTTTAGTAGTCATTACATGACCAAGAAATTCAACATTCTCCTTCCAAAACTCACACTTGCTAAACTTAGCGTACAGCTGATGCTCTCGCAGCCTCTCTAAAACCATCCTCAGATGTTCTGCATGCTCTTCCTCTGTCTTCGAGTAAACCAAGATATCGTCTATGAAGACTACAACGAACTTATCCAAATACTCCATGAAAACCTTATTCATCATGTTCATGAAATATGCTGGGGCATTTGTCAATCCAAATGACATGACTGTGAACTCATAATGTCCATATCGCGTCGAAAACGCAGTCTTAGGCACATCCTCCGCTCGGATCTTCAACTGATGGTATCCCGAACGAAGATCTATCTTGGAGAAAACTCCAGCTCCTCTTAACTGATCAAATAAATCATCGATCCTGGGCAACGGATACTTGTTCTTGATCGTTACTTCATTAAGTGCACGATAATCAATGCATATCTGTAACATCCCAAAATTTGAAGTTTTGGAATGTTTGAATTCAAAAATAATCAATTTGCATTCTCTTGAAATAACTCCAGCTTAATTTGAATTTCTAAATAATAAAAGGATTTAATTTGGCTAAACTATTCATCAAACTTAAGAATTTCAGTTCTTGTTGGGTTCCTTGTGCTCCAAGGAATTTTTCTGTATTTTTGGGGATTTTTCTGAATTTATTTGATATTTATTTGAATTTATTTGATTTTATTTGAATTTGGATTTTTCTTAATTCGGAAAAGGTTTTATTTTCAAAAAGCTCTTGGGCGAATCTGTCGGCCCGTTCCCGATCTGCAGCGTCCGGCCCGGCTACCTTGACCGCCCAGATCGCCTCGGCCCATCCGCGGCCGGCCGCCTACGGCCTCGGCCGCCGTGCGCGACGCGTGGGCGGATCGCGATGCGATGCGCCACGCCGCCACACCGCAAACCCTAACCGCCGCCGAATCGAGTCCGGCCGCCGCCGACGCTCGGCGTTCGTGCGCGTCCTTTGCGCGTTTCGAGGCTTTAAAAGCCGAGCCGCACACCCCGAGGATTGCTGTCTCGCGCCGCTTCTTTTGCCCTCTTTCGCCGTCCGCAACGCCGCTGTTGCCTGCGCGCTCGCCGAGTTTGCCGCCGCCCGAGCCCTTCCGCCGCTTGCCGCGCCGACGCCTCTCGCCGCCGCCGCGGTGTCCTTGCCTTGCCGCGCTGTCACCTACCCGCTCGCCTTGCCCGCGCCCGATCCGCTGTTCTTTCGCGCGGGCCGTGTCTTCTTCGAAGTCCGGTGAGCACCGCGCCGCTTCTCGCCGTCGTTCTCCGCCGAGACCGTGGCCTTCCGATCGCTCGCGGCGCCCCGATGCGACACGTCTCCTCCGCCGCACTCGCTCTGGGCCGTCCGTCTGGCGGGTCGCTAGATGCGCGCCGCGTGGGTGCTTACATCGGCCCATTGCGTCCGAGCTCGCGTCGGCCGCTGACGTCGGCCGTGGCGCCGGCAAGACGGTGAACCCAGCCGCGCCGTGGACCGAGTTCACGAGTGAACCGGCTGACGCCGGCGTTGCGCAATAAATCCTTTTCAGTACAAAAATAAATCCGAAAATTCGATTTTACGATTTTCGTATTTTCTCTGAATTTAATCTTTCGAGGCCCGTTCTCGCTCATACGAACTCCGATTGAGGCGATTCAAGTTTCTAAATTTTTCTAAAATCAAGATCTATCTTTCAGAGCCATTTATTTTCAGTTTTGAGCTTGTTTGAGTCTCTGTTTTGTATTTATTTGGTTTCGTTGCTTATTTTCCGGTAGACGCTAATTCCGAGGGAGCGAACGAAGACTTCGAAGACCAAGATTCAGCACTAGATCAGCAAGGCAAGTCGTAATCCTTTGATCATATTGATCCTATGTTTGCAAAGTAATTTATTTCATACACTTGCATGCTATTTACGTATCAATGTTTATTTAATGGGAGTAGATGTATGCCTAGTTGACACTATGCCACCTTGATTATTGGGATGCCATGTATCCATTGATAAACCTAGGTTGGGACATTACTAGTTGGACATAATCATAATACCAACATTGGGTTATCGTAGCTATGCTTAGACATGCTTACATATACGTTGGGATTCATGTCACATGTTGAATAATGTTAATCTTGACTTAATGAGATATTGAATCGTGGCCGTTAGCCACTGTTGTAAAATTTGTTGTACCATGGCGGGGTTTGCCATTGGTCTTGGTTGAACGAATTGTTTTCCCTCGGGCAAGTGATCGTGCAATAAAGGGGGGTGCTTTTAGCACGTTGGGATGTGGATGTCTTGCCCGAGACAACTTAAGGACTTAATCTTGTGCGCCATTGAACTGGTCTAACTGTACTACCACATGTCCGAATGGGACAGACCTAGTCGATTAATTTGTAATGTCTAATCTTGAGTACCGCCAATGGTGGTGTGGGTTCCGGATGGACGGGTAGATTCACATGGCGCAAGAGGGGGCCTTATGGGCGAAACCTTAGCGGCGATCGAGCTTAGACTGCATTGGAAAGGCTTTGTCATGATATCTCTGCAACACACCCAAGGAAGTGTGTTAGTAACGTTTGCACAAAGAGATATTCATGTCTTGTGGGTAAAGTTGTACAACCTCTGCAGAGTGTAAAACTATTGAATAGCGCGTCATGGTCATGGACAAAGCCCGGGAATTTCACATGGGGTATAGAGTGTTTCATGAAACGTGGAATGTGAAATTGTTGGGATGTGAACGGGGAGTTCACTGTTGTTTTGTTGTCTATCATTGATCTATCAGTTATTTATTTATGTTTTCATAAATATGCTTTCAATCTATTTATTGTATTTCAATTCAAGTTATTGCTTTCTGCAAAATAAACTATATAGCCATCCTTGTCAAGCCGTGCATAAATATATTGCATCAATTCCCTACGGCTTGCTGAGTACCTTTGTACTCACGGCTTTATGCCCTTGTTGATCGATTCTTGTCAAGGAGATAATGAATCTCATGAAGAGGAATTCTATGAAGACTACGTGGATTAGGAAGGCGTTCCCCAGACGATTGCCTGTGGCATGTCGAATGGTTCAAGTTATCTTTTCCGCTGCAATAGTATTTGTTTCTTAAGCCCTTAAGGCATAATGGTGTAAACAGACCATAAGGTCGTTTGCTTTATTTAATAATAATTTGCTTCTTCTTAATTAATTCGTTGTATGGAATGGTATTTCATCTATGTTTCCACTGTGTGCACTAGCGTGATCCTGGACTAGTGCAGTATACACAGAGGGTTTCGGATTTGCAAATCCGGGTCCCGACAATATCCTAAGACTTCCATCCTTCTTACGAACAAACAAAACCAGTGCTCCCCATGGTGATGAACTAGGTCTAATGAAACCTTTCTCTTGCAGTTCCTCGATCTGCTTTTTCATTTCCACCAACTCATCGGTAGGCATCCGATATGGTCTCTTTGATATCGGTGCTATACCTGGTGCTAACTCGATAACAAACTCGATATCGCGGTCTGGTGGCAGTCCTGGTAAATCTTCCGAAAACACGTTCGGGTATTCTCTGACTACTGGCACATCTTCTATGCTGATGGCTTTCATGCTGTTGACCACTAACTGCCCATCTCGAACTGCAGTTGCGTGAAATTCTACTTTCTTACCACTAGGGCCTTCCAAAGTTACAATCCTTCGGCCACAATCCAAAACGGCCCTATGCTTAGACAGCCAATCTATTCCAAGGATAACGTCTAGGGATTGCGCATCTATCAAGATAAGATTCGCTAGAAATTCTATCCCATCCATAAGCAACTTAGCTCCCAAACACCCAAGGCTAGATCTAAGCTCAGATCCTGGGGCTTGGACTAAGAGCACACACTTAAGATTCACCACTTTAAATCCATTCTTGGTTGCAAAACTTTGAGAAACAAACCAATGCGATGCTCCAGAATCAAACAAAACTGTAGCGGGTACTGAGTTAACCAGGAACTTACCCAGTACGACGTTTGTAGCCTCCTGAGCTCCATCTGCGGTGATGTGGTTGATCCTCCCACGCACTGTTGATTGCGGTGTTGCTCCAGCTTGACCTGGCGCACGATTTCCTCCTGAGGTTGGTGTCTTGGCAGGTGTTGTCCCCAAGTTGAAACGAACTGGCGTGATGCCTCACTTCTGTGGATACCTATTAGAAAAGTGCCCTGGCTCATTGCATGTATAGCATCTTTTCACTGCAGATCACGACTCTCCTGGTGCATTGTTGCCTGTCTTTGGTGTCCGAAAGTTCGATTGGCGTGGCGAGTGCGAGGGTTGTTGCCTTATTCACGGCTGGCGGTTGGAATCTGGCAAACTTCTGTGGTGACATTCTCAGACGTAGGTGGTTTGGACGTCCACCCTGATTAGTCATCAAGCGCTTACGGTTTTCACCCAGCTCTTTGCGCTTATCCTCTAGGATCAAAGCCTTATTAACTAACTCCTGAAAATCTGGAAAATTGTGGGTAATCAATCCCACCTGCAGTCCAGAATTTAGTCCCTTCATGAAACGAGACTGCCTAGCTTTATCTGTCGCTACGTCTTCAGGGGCATAGAGAGCTAACTGGGTAAATTTATTCAGATACTCGGCCACTGGCTGGCCTCCTTTGTTTAGAGCCCTAAACTCTTCCTTTTTAAGATCCATCATTCCCTCTGGGACATGGTACTGGCGGAAAGCAGTGGTAAACTCCTCCCAAGTAATCTCTTGCGGGGCTCCATGAGCGGCACAATAATTTTCCCACCATTCTACGGCGGTTCCTTCCAGTTGATGAGAGGCGTAGAGCACCTTCTCATTGCCTTCACATTGCGTGATGTGCAGCTTCTTCTCAATAGTCCTAAGCAAGTCATCGGCTTCCAAAGGCTTCACATTTCCTGAAAAAGTTGGTGGCCGCGTCCTCATGAAATCTGACAGCTTGGAGTAAGGTCGAGGTCCACCATTGTTGTTCTCAGCTGCATGGTTGTTGTTGGTCATCGCTGCGTTGGTCATTTGTTGCATCTGCTGCATCATAGTCTGTATCAGTTGAGTCTGCGCGGCAAGAAACGCTCCTAGATTCTGCATGTCAACTGGCGGTGGTTGAGGGCTGCCTCCGTCATTGGGGTTGTCATTCTGGCGCAGTCCACTTCCTAAAGCACCGTTGTTCCCTCGAGTATTCACCATCTGATGATTGCCTCTTGGGTTAGGAAAGGTAGATGTAGCATAGATAAGAAGCAAGAATTTCTAAAGCGGGGAGATAGGTTATACCCAAACTGAAATAATTCTTTATTTATTCTTGGTATGGCTGCTTATTTAAGCCTACAAGCTTTGCAACACATACTGCACACTCAGCACACAAAGAAGCAAACTAAACACGAAACCTTAACATCAACTAAAGAGGTAAAGACTAAATTAAGGACGCGACTCAACACTCGAGTCTCAACACAGCTCCAAGGCTGACTCTCACTCATCCAGCCACCCTGGCTGAGACTGATCTGGCACATACACCGGCGGGTGAGCTGGCATAGGAGCGAACCTATCCTGATGACCTACTGCTGGCTCCTCCGCAACAACAGGGTCTGCACTCTCCTCTGGCTCCCACCTTCGCTCCTCTGGATCCTCCTCGGACTCCCCAGCTGGCTCCTGAACTCCTCGAGTCACGCGCTCCAACTCATCCTCGACTGCCTCTAGGGCCTCTCCCAGCTCAGTGATCATCCCGATGGTGAAGCACGGGTCACCTCAAGCTCTCGCTCTCGCCACTGAGTGCCTCGCATACGATCTCCGGCTCCGAGTAGTCTCTCTCATATGCTCCTCCAGGGCACGGGCGAACTCCGCAAGGTGTGTTGAAGTAGCACACTCGTCCTCCACGATCCGTCGGCTTCGGCACGCTTGAACGTCTGGGTGAAGTCGGAACACTGAGTCGTGAAGCTCGTCGGCGTAGTCACGGCAGACAGGCGAAGAGCAAGTCGGGCAACCTCCTGAATCGCAACCTCGTACGAGAATCTTCTGGCGGAGATGTTGATTGGCCTGCTAGCTTCCTCGTTCTCCCGAGCGTAGATAATCAGCTTGCAAATAAATCCTCGGTGTACACCATTAACTGACCAGCTGCCTCCTCGGTAAAGCGGACGATAGAAGCCTCAAGTGTCTCAAGAACTCTCCACGCCTCCATGGCGAGCCGCGGTGACTCCTCGAAGGTCAGAACGATCGGCATCTGCTCCACAAGAACATTGAATAAGTTCTCCACCCGAAACGGCAAGTAAAACGGTAAATTCAGCAAAGACGAGAAGTAGAGAATGAGATGAGTCAAGAGTGTTTTATTAGTCAAGTTTAAATTTTCTTTAGAAAATAGTTTTGGACACACACAGGAAACCTCCATACTATCTAGGGCCAAGACCTACAGTCAGTACGCTCTGATATCACCTTTGTAAGGACCCGAATCCACTGATTCGAACCCACTGTGTTTACCGCACTAGTCCCAGGATCAACGCCAGTGCACACAGCTTAACATTGGTACATATCACATCATACTTATCGAATATAGAAATAATAGTTCATTTATTAATATAACTAAATGTATGATCTTATGACCAACTTACATTATTAAGCCACGCGGGGCAAGACTGAAATTATAAGCTAATAATTAAGCAGCGGACAGAAGGAAACGTAGATAGCTCATCAGTTCACCACAGGCAACCGACAAGGTTCGGACTCTAATGACTCGTGTCTTCCTGGACCTCCACTTCCAACACAGGTGTAGATTCTTCAACTGTTGATTATTGTTGTTTGGCAAGGGTGAGTACTTAAAGCACTCAACAAGTTGTGCACAGAATGCAATTCTAGGTATCTATATGTAAGGCTTATTCCAATGGATAGGCTATCATGGCTATTTTGCAATAAGCAGCATTTATTAACAAGTATAATAAATAGATTGTAAAGACTGTAAAACAAATAACAATAGTATATAAATTCAGTATTTCTCAAGTAAACCAAGTTTCCAACCCTAAGTCAAATTCCATATTCCATATGGCATTCCGCCATCCCAACCAAGTTGTCCAATTAATTAAGCTAACCCTTAACTGTAATTCCCGAGCATTGCTCAGTACCGCGAGCACGGCTATCCGAATAGTTTCACACTCTGCAGAGGTTACGCACTTTACCCACGTGATACAACCAAACACCACCAAGGCGAGTGATTATAACAAAGCCTTTACGATGCGCTGGCCTAACCCGATACTACCCGCTAAGGTTTCAGCACTGGTGGGACTGGTTACCACATCTAGGGCCCCCCTCTTGCGCCATGTGAATTACTCCATAACTCGGGAACTCACACCGACCATGATAGTACCAAAATTAAGACATTGCAAATTACTCAGCTAGGCTGGCCCATACCAGACATGTTGTTGCATGATTGACTCAGGTCAAAGGCTTGCAAGGTTAAGTCCTTAGAGTGATCAAGGCAAGACATCCACATACCCTCTGCCCATCGGGCCCACCTTGGCATCCTCGCCCCTTGTCACTTGCCCCAATCTAAATGATTATCACCCAGTTGATTACCAAGCACCACGTGCCATCAACAATTCAACATCGTTGCGTGACATGACTCGCCACAACAACTCAATCTCATCGTGTGACCTCACATGACACACAAGTTCATAGCATTGTTCCATATTCCATTAATCAAGATTAATTATCAATGATTCTGACACATGTGATGACGTGGCATGGCTAAGCAACTAATACGGACTAACCATCCCATGTTGATTATAATTACTAACCAACTATATTGAACCAATCTAGGGTGACAATAGATCATGGCATACGATGACAAGGTAGGGTATAAATCAATCTGGTATATTAGCTAAGCCCAATCTAATTGGAAACAATTGTGTACTTGAAATATATGCAATAGGGTAAAACAAATATAGCAATTTTATAAACATGGGTTCAACATGATCAAAGCACAACTTGCCTTGGAATAGGTCCTGATCTTGATCTGAAGCTTGCTCTTGAGTTGCTGTATCTTCCTCCGAAGCGTCACACAATTCAACGTCTACGCGTACCGAAGAAGAAAAGCAAGATGAGATCGCAAGCCTCAAAACTAAGCTTCAGAAGCTTAAAGTTGGCCCTCAACCTGATACCCAATGCTTCTATTGCAAGAAATCAGGGCATTGGAAACGAATCGCGAAAAGTACTGCGAGATAAGAAGAATGGAAATGTGGTTTCCACTTCTGTATTAATGTTATAGAAATTAATCTTGCTACTTCTTCACTCAGCTCATGGGTATATGATACGGTTCGGTTGCTCACATTTGCAATTCGTTGCGTGGGTGATAAAGAGTAGAGACTTGGCAAAAGGAGAAGTGGATCTTCGCGTGGGGAATAAAGCAAGAGTTGTTGGTCTTGCTGCTGGCACATACCCATTGCATTTGCCTTCGTGATTAGTTTTAGAACTTAATAATTGTTATTTTGTTCCATCTTTGAGTAGAAACATTATTTCATCTTCTTGTTTGGAACATGAAGGTTATGATTTCAGAATAAAGAACTTTGTTTGTTCGATATTTTTGAATGATATGTATTATGGTCGTTGCCCCATGGTGGATGGGTTGTACGCCCTGAACTCAAGAAAACTCGTCTATAATATTAATGTAAAAGGCATCGCCTAATGATTTGAACCCTACCTTTTTGTGGTATTGTCGCTAGGTCATATAAATGAGAAGCGCATGAAGAAGCTCCATGGTGATGGACTTCTAACCTCATTTGATTTTGAATCATTTGAAACATGTGAATCTTGTTTACTTGGCAAGATGACAAAAGCCCCTTTCACTGTGTTTTAGTGAGAGAGCAAGTGAATTATTGGCCCAAGTACATACAGATGTATGTGGACCAATGAGCTCGATCGCTAGGGGTGGGTTTCATGCTTTGTAACTTTTATCGATGACTTCAGAGATATGGATATATCTATTTAATGAGGCATAAATCAAACTTTTGAAAGGTTCAAAGAGTTTGAACGAAGTACAAAATCAACTTGGCAAAACAATAAAACACTTACGATCCGATCATGGTGGCGAATACTTGAGCCAAGAGTTTGGTGATCATCTAAAGCAATGTGGAATCGTTCGCAACTTACTCCGCCAGAACGCCTCAATGGAATGGCGTGTCCGAACGACGAATCGAACTTTATTAGATATGGTTCGGTCAATGATCACCAAACAGATCGCCATTATCCTTCCGGGTTTCGCTCTAGAGACAGTGCGTTCACTTTGAATAGGGTCCCATCAAAATCTGCTGAGAAGACGCCATATGAGATATGGATCGAGAAGACCCATGTTGTCATTTCTCAAGATATGGGGATGTGAGGCTTATGTAAAATGTTTACAATCGATAAACTCGCACCTAAATCAGAAAAATGCTTTTTGTGGGGTATCCTAAAGAAACAAAAGGATATTACTTTTACAAAAGAAACGAGAACAAAGTTTTTGTTGCTCAAATGGTGTCTTTTGGAGAAAGAGTTTCTTTCAAAAGAAATCAGAGGAGTGATGTGTATCTTGATGAAGTTCGAGAATCACATGAATATGTTCAAGCTACCATGAACCTTCACAAGATGTACAAAGTGTTGTACAACCCGTGGAAGAGACTCCATTACGTGAGGTCGGGAGGCCACATCATGTACCTATAAGATATGGGAGTGACATATTATTGTTGGACAATGATGAGCCCACGACTTATGAAGAAGCAATGATGGACCCAAACTCCAAAAATGGCTTGAAGCCATGAGATCCAAATTCAATCCATGCATGACAATCAAGTTTGGAACTTGGTCGACTCTCCCGATGGTGTAAAACCATTGAGTGCAAATGGATTTTCAAGAAAAAGATAGACGAGATGGAAATGTTCAGATCTATAAGGCACGGTTGGTGGCAAAGGGTTTCAAACAAGTTCAAGGAGTTGACTATGATGAAACTTTCTCACCGTAGCCATGCTCAAGTCCGTGTCGGATCATTTTAGCTATTCTTGCATATTTTGATTATGAAATATGGCGATGGATGTCAAAACAAAGATTCCTTAATGGGAATCTTTCGAGGATGTATACATGATACAACCTGAAGGTTTTGTTGATCCTAAATATGCTAAAAGGGTATGCAAGCTTCAAAGATCCATTTATGGGTTAAAGCAAGCATCTCGGAGTTGGAACATTCGTTTTGATGAAGTAGTCAAAGGTTTTGACTTTATCAAAAATGAAGAAGAGCCTTGTGTTTACAAGAAGGCTAGTGGGAGCGCACTTGTATTTCGATTTTGTATGTGGATGACATATTATTGATCGGAATGACATTCCTATGCTTGAAGATGTTAAGACTTCATTGAAAAGGAGTTTCTCAATGAAGGACTTGGGAGAAGCATGCTATATCTTGGGCATAAAAATCTATAGAGATAGATCAAAAAGGTTAATTGGATTAAGTCAGGAAACATACATTGACAAGATATTGAAAGGTTCAATATGCATGAATCCAAGAGAGGTTTCATGCCAATGTCACATGGCATTAGTCTCGCAAGAATCGGTGTCCTTCGACATCCGATGAGCGAGACAGATGAGCAAGATTCCATATGCTTCACTATTGGGTCTATTATGTATGCCATGATCTGTACACGCCTGGATGTCTCATATGCTCTAAGTGTCACGAGCGGATACCAAGCGGATCTCGTGATGGTCATTGGATAGCCATAAAAATATCTCAAGTACTTGAGAAGAACTAAGGGTATGTTCCTTGTTTTTGGAGGTAAGGAAGATCTGGTTGCAACGGGTTACACCGATGCAAGCTTCCAAACTGACAAAGATGATTTCCGATCGCAATCCGGGTTTGTGTTTACACTTAATGGAGGAGCAGTAAGCTGGAAGAGTTCCAAGCAAAACACGGTGGCCGACTCTACGACAGAAGCGGAGTACATTGCGGCTTCGGAGGCCGCAAAGGAAGCTGTGTGGATTAAGAAGTTTATCACAGAGCTTGGTGTGGTCGCTAGTGCCTCTAGTCCAATGGACATCTATTGTGATAATAGTGGTGCCATTGCACAAGCTAAAGAGCCTAGATCACATCAGAAGTCTAAACACATACTCCGTCGCTTTCACCTTATTCGCGAGATTGTGGATAGAGGTGACGTGAGAATATGCAAAGTACATACGGAAGCCAATGTGGCCGATCCGTTGACAAAGCCACTGCCACAGCCTAAGCATGAGGCGCACACAAGGTCTATTGGTATTAGATACTTAATTGATTGACTCAAGTGCAAGTGGGAGATTGTTAGTGTTATGCCCTTGAGGCAATCATTTAGATGATTGTAACATGACTATGTTTATGAATAATAATATGATTATTGGTCCAATGAATGTATATCATTGTATTGATCAACAAGTATGTGACTTGCTTATGAAGCTCTTTACTTAATGATGTAATTCGATAAATATCTCTGATCGGATATCATCGTATAGGACAACGATGAATAGATCAAGACATGTAGTGATCGATGATCATGCTTCATAGATCATGGGATATGGAGATATCATCTATACATTATGGACGCATGTTGAAGAACATGGGTTAGATAGACCGCAATGGGACACCGCGAGAATGTTTCATTCTTATGTGTCATCGTGTATCTCATACCTAGTAGATGTATGATCCTTAGACACGAGATTGTCATATTCCCTACATGTGTAATAGTTTTCCTTGGGGCTATCAAACACTACTTCCTAACGGATAGTTATAAAGGTAGCTTTCATGTTTACTATGAAACGTGCAAAGTTAAATGCAATCAAGATGGAATTTGCCACTCCAATGAAACGGAGATATATGACAAGGCCACTCGTGTGATATGATTAAGGAAGTGCATGGCCATGCCGTGATTGAGGAGTCAATCACAACTTATTAATATATCACGGATACGAGAGATGGATTGAATCATCAAAGGATGACATGCTTCTCGCCTTGAGATCAATCTTCATATACTTGGCAAAGGGATTATTACATGAGTACTTTTGATAGGTTCTGGTCCGATTTGATCATAGTATGTTTGGGAGTTGGCATACTTTGCAAGAAGCCACTACCAACTATTGGATTGAAAAGGAGTTTTCGAATCCATGTCCAAACGTATGTGAACCTGCAGGGTCACACACTTAATGGGCTGGGACGCATTAATTTGGATTGGATCCGTAATTAATGAACCTCGTGGGCTTAGCACGCTGATGGGCCCTAGTTTAGGGTTTCATCTCATGGCTATATAAGGAGGGGAGGAGGGAGGGTGCAGGGTGTGCTTTCCCACGGTTTAGGAGTGATTCACTCGAAACCCTAGCCTACTCCTCTCGCTGCCCCTGCCGAGCGACCAGGTGCTTGCACACCGACGCACGGCGTTCCATCTCTGGACGTGTGGACTACTGCGGTGACGCTGCTGCGACTGCGGCGTGGGAGGACCATCCACGGCAAGGCGAGGACGATCCACTACATTGACGCAACGACTGCGGCGAGAACGATCCACTACATCGACGCGCGAAGGATTCCGCAACTGCGCATCTAGTGGTAATCTTATCTATGATCCCCTTCTTGCGAGTAGCTTTCTGGTTTCGCGGTAGAATTTTTTTTGTGCTAGTGTAGCATACCGCGTTCCTCTTCAGAAACCCTCCGCCGCAGTGCGATGACCTCGGATTCGGCCTTGTCAATCCAGTGACGGTCGCCTTGGAGCTGGGCCAAGGAGTCTTTCCCGGCCCGAGCCACTTGCGCCAGCTTCTCTCCAAGACTAGCATTCCTGGCCTCGACCTCAGCCACCTTGGTTTCTGCTCCGGTGGCCCTCGTCTCCAACCCCGCGACCGTCTTCTCGAGCTCGGCCGCTTTGGTCTCGAGCTCGGAGGAGGGCCTCGCCGCGGCGACTCGCCTCAAGCGGGCCGGAGATCTCGAGCTTGAGGCGCTGGATCTCCGTCGACGCGCTCACGCGGTCCTCGTCAAAGACGTCATACGCCTCTCGACGGACCAGGGCAAGGGTCTCCTCCGCCCTCCTCCGCTCCCCCTTGATGGCTTCGGAGAGCGCTATGGCGTATATCTCCTGGGCCACACGCTCTCGCTCGGCCTCGACAGCCCGCGCGAGCTCGAGGGCCTGGGCCTCCTTCAGGCGCGAGATTTCCTCTTGACCGCGCGACACGGTGGCTTTTAGCTCGGCGATGTCCCTCTGATTGGCCTCGAGGACACCGCATAAGGGCCGAAAGGCGAGCACATGTTTGCGCGCAATGTTGTACCCCCGGGAAACTAGCCGCAGACCCTGCGAAGGCAAAGAAAAACCCGCCATGACCATTAAGAAAAGGGAGGGAAGAAGGAGCTGACGCCACGATCGATCTTACCTCCACTAGCCGGTCTTCCAGCGAAGACAAGTCGACAACACCATCAGAATCTCGGGCGATAAGCCCGCGATTGCGCCCTCGGCCTCCCGCCGCTATAGCGACGGCACACCCCGAAGGACCAGGGGGATCCGCTCCGACCACGGCAATGGCGGCCGGACCTTCTGGGCTAGCAAGTGGCTCGACGACCCCCTGGCCGGCCACGATTGCGGGAAGGGTCCTCGGCTCGCCAAAGGTGGACGGCCCCACCCGGGGCACGGCGACAACGCCACCCTCGATCACGGGCTCAACAACCGAAAGTGCCCCGGTCAGAGGCATCGGGGTCGGACGATGGACCGGTGCCACGATCGCCCCGGTATATGAGCTGCAAGCGGCAAATTATCAAAAGATGCTCAGTCGGCCCCACCACCGCGAAGTTAAGAAACAGGGGGAAACTTACCGTGCCAAACGGACGCGCGGCAACCTCGCCTTCTTTACCGCCCCCCACCCCCCCCCCCCCGCAGGAGCGAGGCGGCTCTTCACTTTCCCGAGGGCTTCTCCCGCAGGGACGCCCCCACCGGGGGCGCAACGACGATGCCACCTCGATCGCGCCCCTTGACTCTGGCGCTCTCGGCAAAGAAGACCCCAATCACGACGCCCTTGGTCGTGGCGCTTCAACCAACCCTCCTCGGCCGCCGTCCTCCTGGGACGCGGCAAGCAAGATTCGCCAAGGCGTCCTCGGCCGCGGCACGAGGCGATAATCATCCTCATAATCCTCCTCCCCGTCCTCGCCCTGGACCACAAGAAAGGTCGGTACCCCTCGGACGCCCGAACGCCGCGATGGGGTGGGATGACGAAAAATGTATGGAGACCGTACCTGGCGTGACCGCTCCTCGGCGGCAGTGGGAGGGCTTCCCCCTCGGGAGCTTGTTGCCGGAACCCGTTGCTCCGGCTGCGTGCCAAGGGCTCTTGCGGCCGAAGCCGCCTCTTGTTGCTGACGAAAGCGAGGGTTAGTGGGTGAACCAAAAAGAAGAAAAAGAAAAAAGGTGGCCCGACGGCATCAAGCTCGAACCCGGGTACCCTTGAGCTCGGGGGGTCTAAACTCACCACGACCCGGTCGCCCCACTCGACGTGGGGCTTCTCGGTGATTTGCTTTGGGGCTTCGAGGGCCAGCTTCTTGCCCCCCTCTTGCCTTTGTTCAGGCCAGGAAACGGTAGCAACTGCTTGGCCGTATCCCAGAGCTCTTTGGTTGCCTACACGAGCTCACCACAATAAGCATCCGAGTCCGAGCACCCAAAGCAAGGACCAAGGTGAAAGGCTATTAACTTGCTGCTACACCCCAAGATGTTCTTGGGGACGTTGCCGCCGAGGTCGAAGGAGTTGGCAGCCTTCCCGAAGATCTCCTGCATCCTCGAAATGACCCATGCCGACCTCGGTGCTGCGAGATCAGGAATAAAGCGTCAGGAGATAAGAGAACTCCGACCAAGGTCCAAAAGGATCTGAGATCGGACAACACTTACCCTCGTGACTTTCCCGGGTGGCGTCGCACCTCCCGGTGATTTCAAAGAAAGGGTGCAACCTCCTCCGTAGAGGGAGCACCCGATTCCGCAGGTAGTCGTAAACGACCGTCTGCCCCTTAAGGCCCCGCATGGCGCATGTGTGGATGAAGCGGCCACTTCCTGATCGTCCACCGAGTCCTCAGGCTCAGGGGTCTCCCGCTTCCCTTCGACCGCGACGCCGTTATAAGCAAGCCCGCCTCCCTCGCCCTTCTTTAAATAAAACCACTTTTCCGCCCACGGCCCGAGCGAGTCCTGGGTCGGGATTTGGAGAAAGGTGCAAGGAGTCTGCCAGAGTCGAAATAGAGGCACCGACGACGGGTCTTCGCGAGCGGGACAGGAGTAAAACGAAGAAAAGCGAGGGGTAGGGAGCACGCCAGAACCCTCGCAAAGATGTGCGAAAACGGAAAGGAGAAGAAGGGAGTTTGGCACCGAGTTCACGAGTTCGACCTCGCACTGCGCGAGGACCGCAGCCAAGAAGTCACTTTCCGGGGTCCGCAGCCCAAAGAGCATGTACTGCTCCGTGCTCCCGATCTCGTCATCCCGAGGTCGCGGCACTTTCTCCCCGGAAGGAAGCCGCCAGGAGAACGGGTCCAGAAGCCCCAAAGACTCCATCTCCCTCATCCGTTCTGCGGTGAGTGTGCTCCTCCCAAACTTTGCCATAGAATCGAGGTCAAAAGGGAGGGGGGAGAGCGGGGTCGCAATCAAGGGCTAGAAGGCGTTGACGCAGAGGGACGAGGAGGAAGAAGGCAAAAGCACGAGAAACGGGAAGTGAAATCCTAAAGGGTAAGACCCCTCTGGTTTTAAAAGACGCCTCATCTACCGGCGTCACCATCACCTCAAAAGGCGCCCTCGTAGCCGGCGGGCAGAAGCCGTAACGTCGGGGGCCTTTCAAAACCCCCGTACGGGCGTGTCCCTCCACGCATCCTACAGACTCCATTCCTTCAACTTCCCCGTCCACGAGGCCCCTGGGCTTCCTGGGCCCGTCCGGGGAAACAAAATGGCAAAGCCCAGAGTATGTGTCCCGATGGGGGAATCCCTCTTCGAGCAAGACATCAGACTCAAGAGCGCCTAGAGTCTCAGACCGCTTCTTGAGCCTCGGGGCTGGTTGTCGGGATCGGACACCGGCGCGCCCCACGACACGTGTCCGTTCCCTCTCGTGCCGGGACTGTTCCTATGCCCAAGCGAGACGTCTCGGCCTCACGGCGCCAGTGGCACCGAGCGGATCGTTACGGTCGGGATCCGACCAAAGGTCCCAAGAGGCCACCGGGGACACTCTTCCCCGACCTGGCGGACCTCTCCGAGCTCTTCCCCGACCTGGCGGACCTCTCCGAGCTCTTCTCCGACCTGGCGGGCCGGGCTCCCGACCTCCGCAGCGGGACGGGGTCCCCCGACTCTGACCAAGCTGAGCTCCCGACCTCCGCAGCGGGTCGGGATCCCCTGACTCCGATCAAGCCAAGGCAACCCCCGCCAAGGGCCGCGTGTCAAAGCCTCCACCAGCCAACAGCCACGTGCCCCACGGATGGGGTCAATCGAAGTGACTATACGAGAGCAGGTGGCCATTTCCCAAGATGGTTTAATGGCTGCTGAAGTCATGCTTCCAGTCCCATCGACCGGTCACGTACAGTACGAAGACACGCTCCCTCCCGAGGCAGCACCAACGTCATGAACAGCAACGTCAACACTCGTCAGGATCACAGAAGGCAGGTACGCCGTTTCCCGGTGAAATACCTAACCGCCCTGACCAACGAGACTACCGGCCCAGCGTGGGCAGGATGAGCGGTGACCAGTCGACAGGATAAAGGATCGAAGCTGCCCCTTCCTACCGTATAAAGGGAGGCAGGAACCCCGGGGAAGAGGGGGGATTTCTCCTAGTTAAGCCATGAGCACTCCTGAGCAAGGATCCAATAACTCTCGTTTGTAAACTTTGTACAACCATCTACACAAAAGGCAATACAACACCACCACACGAACTGGAGTAGGGGTTCTGCCCGAACCAGTATAAACCTTGTGTCCCCTTTTTGGTTGCACAGGTTCCCCTGCTTAGTGCGCCCGCTGAGGGTGTCACCCGGACGAGCGAAGCTCTGGGCCTCGCCCTCCGTGCGATCCTTCCCCCTCTTTCTTTGCGATCGGCGGTCCCGATCGTCGACAGATTGCTACTAAATTCTTGTGATGTTTTGTTGCTTAGGAATATGGGAGAAGCATCACAAGCTTACCTGGACGTCATCCCTCAAAGCCCAAGTCTACTTGGTCTCAAAGTTGAGCTCAAGTGGGACACCAACTTTCGGTTCAGAGCCTCAGGACAGCATGTCAATAAAATGACCATATCTAGGTCATACAAAGTCCAATTAAGGCATTCTTGGACTCTAAGGACAAGCCCACGATGAGGGCTTTCCAACGGAAGTAGTTTCAAGTACAAACTCCTTTTATATCAATAGGAAACAGAAAAACAATATAATGAATAGAATCTAATAGGTGCTGTGACACCTCCACTTGGGCCCAAAGGCTTTGTACGACCTAGGGTTTCACGGCCACCCCCTTGGATGCCTCCCTTGCCCTCTCCCTCATACATATTCAGTAGCCATAGCTAGAATAGATGGGTTTTGCTTAGATTACAACTAGACACTTTGTCAGTTTTTCGCCGTTCATTGGTTTGTGGAACCTCAACTCGTGTGCTTAATATTATTTGCAATTTCAGATTGCATCTTCTACATTCTTGCTTGTGTTCTCGATTCGCATGCAGGGATTAGCCTTCTTGGCGAGGTCAACCGTGTTTGTGCGTGGTTGATAACCAAAGAAGCCGTGGTGTAGCGATTGCAGGGTTTGAATCAGTTCTGATTGGAAACCGGATCGTCAACGTCGAGTTCTCCACGAATCGACTTACTACAACCTGTCAGAAGATCGAGCCACCGTTCCCATCAGTAACACATTGGCACCCCACATGTCCGGAATGTCACCTTATCATGCCCTTTCACTAATATTTTACCATTTTCAACAACAATTTCAGCAAGCAACATGAATTCTTTTCTGGACATTAAACACCCACTACGAGGTATTGATAGTATCTAGGCCCCCTCAATTATTGTTATTGTGTTTTATTATAGTTTTGGTATTGATGACTAAGTTAATAATACTTAAAGCTTCGAAGAACATATGCTGGAATCAATGATGGAGCAAGTTGGACTAAAAAGATTAAGGTGCTCAATTTCTAGTTTATGACTTGGGAGTTGATTCAAGTCAAATAGCTAGGTTTGTTTTCTTTTTTGGTTGTCTAAAGAGGGACTTTGCACAAGCTAGTGGATTGGATCATATGGCAAAGACAAAACTAGATTTCTCGAGGCAAAAGACACTTAGACATTGACCTTTGAATCATATTTTTAGTATACAACAGACCAAATTTCAGTCATCCACTTCTTTAGTCCGTTGCATACACAGCATATCTTCTCAAGTCAAAAAGATTCTTTAGTCCAACATTGAAAATCTTCTGTGTCGAAACTCCCATCAAAATACCTGCTCTTCGGACCAAAAAACTCTTGTTTTCATAATTCTTTCGTCCTTGGTAAAAACTCCTTTTAAAAATCATCTGTCAACCAAGTGATTATCTATGTATGACGGAACAAATAATTTGGTCCGGCATACATGTAAAAGTCACTCCTCTGTGACGGACCAAAATGTTCTCCGTTTCCCATCTACAGTGGACCAAGTATTTTGGTCCGGCACTCATTCAGTTTACAAGCCTTTAACCGGACCAAACTTTGAAGTCCTACTTATTGAAACCTTAAATGGATATTCTTTCTCTTTCAAAAGGTTTTTGCTTTGATAACGGACCAAACATTCTTGCTTAAAATTTTAGTCCGTTGCTAAAGTAAATCACTTGGATAAAACTTATTTTAATCCGTTGCTAAGGTCTTTGGCTTCTGATCTTTAAAAGTCCATGTATGACGGACCAAAATATTTGATCCGACGTACATGTATATCTTTCAGTTGTATACCGGACCAAACTCTATGAAAAGCCCATGTACAACAGACCAAAAAATTTGGTCCGCCGTAAATGTTCAAATTTGGTCTGTCATACACATGTCCAGTATCGCTAGGCACTATTGCTTAGTCCGTTGTACGTGTATATTCCTGATATTTCTGACATCTGACACGTCCAACGGCTACAGTAGCAGGTGTAACAGCTATATTCATTCCAAATGGCTATATAAGCATTTCCTGAGCCATCTACCAAGATATAGAACGAAATCCTTTACATTTTAGCATTGAAAATAGCTCTCATTCTCAAAAGGAGTCTGTGCTTCACTTTCAAAACAAAATTCTCAAACATCTCTAAGTGTTTTAGCTCTAAGCCAAAGTCTAGCTGTGTGAGTTGCGAAGTGAACCAAAAGACAGAACATGTGCAAAGTTTATTACTCTTGGATCTTAGTGATCCTAGACAGCTTGGAGGAAGTAAACAGTGCGACCTGTCCAAAAGTGATTGTGGAAGGCCACTGTGATTGTGAGAGGTTTGGAACTCACCTCACTGGAGTAGTGAAAGAGTTACCTGAGTGATCACCAAAGCTACTGCGACTAGCTTTGGAGAAGCAATATTTCAAAAGAAGTGCTTCAACGTTGATTAGGAGTGCGGCTCTGAACCATGGGATAAATCTTTGTCTCATTTGTGTTTTATTTCTCTTATTGCTTTCGGTGTGATTATTGTTTGTATTTACTTCTGTATTATACTCTGTTGTGAGTTATTCTCTTATATAAAATAGTGAATTGTTTTTAAGAAGTTAAAACTTGTAAAAGTCGCCTATTCACCCCCCCCCCCTTCTAGGCCAACTAGATCCTTCAAGTGGCATCAGAGCTTGGTTTACCTTTATTAGCTTAACTAGCTTTGGTAAATGGCCAAGGGAAATGGATCTGCAACTGTTAGTATTGGTAGAGTACCTGTTTTTGATGGCACAAATTATGGTTATTAGAAAATTAGGATGAAATGCTATTTAGAAGCTGTCGGGTATGATGTGTGGAGAGTCACTGAAAAACCTTTGCCTCCTCGTGTCATGCCCGAAGGGCAATCTGTGTATGGTGAACCCACTCCTGGTGAGATTCAAAATATGCAGTATGATGCTCAAGCTAGAAATGCCATATTTTCCTGTCTTAGCTTAAAAGTTTTTGATAGAGTAAGTAATCTTACCTCTGCTTATGATATATGGACAACTTTACAAGAAATTCACGAAGGTACTTTTGATGTAAAAGAAGAAAAATATTATGTTGTTCGAGAAAAATTTGATCAATTCAAAATGCTTTCTCAAGAAAATGCTAATGACATGTTCTCTAGGCTAAATCCTATTGTCAATGAACTAAAGGGCCTAGGAACTAAAATTTCTGATGTTGAGGTATGTAGGAAGATGATTAGAGTGCTTCCTCGAGCGTATCATAGTTTGATCACGTATTTATCCAACAGTGGTGATCTCAAGAGGCTCACTCCAACCGAGCTATTAGGTAAAATATCTGCTCATGAGCTCACATTGGCTGAAGAAGATGCTCCAAAGAAGAAATCCATCGCACTCAAAGCCAAAGAAGTTATACAAGACTCATCTGACGAAGATGATGATGATTCAAGTGAGGATGAGGATGAAGATGTGAAGAAGTTAGCTCTACTCATGAGAAGAGCCAACAAACTCATGAGAAGAGTCAATTTCAAGGACAAAGAAAGGTCAAACTCTTACTCAAAGAAAAATCCTTTTTCTAATGTTGTATGCTTTGAATGCAATGAAAAGGGGCACATAGCTGCTCGGTGTCCCAACAAAATCAAGAAGAAGAGCAAGTACAAAAACAAGAATGATGAGGATGAGGAGAAGACTCATGAAAAACCCAAGAAGAAGTTTTTCAAGAAAATCTACTCCAAGAAATTTGTGAAGAAAGGAAAAGGAGAAGCTCACATAGGAGAATGGGTCACTGATGAAGAAAGTGCAAGTGAAGACTCATCCTCGGATGATGAAAATTCAAAGTCAAAGGGGCTAGCTGGGCTTGCCTTAGATGAGTCAACTCCACCACCACCCTCATTTCCTCTCTGTCTGATGGCAAGATCAGACGAGGAAAAGGTTAGTGACTCACCTTCTTATGATGAGCTAGTAGAACTAGTTGAAGAGCTAAATAATGCTTTGCATGATAAAACAAATTCAACTGGAACTCTTAAGAAGACTATTACTGGCTTGTTTAATGACCAAAAGTTGCTAACAGACAAGTATGATAAACTTTTGTATGAACATGAAAAGTCTGTACAAACTCATAAAGATCTGGTCACAAGTCATACTTTGCTTGTTAAGAATCATGAAAACTTGCAGACCAACTACTGTGAGCTAGAAATTGAAAATGAAATGCTAGCAAACAAATCCAATCATGTTTCTCTATGTGATGCATCAGTCTCATGTGACTTATTTAAAGAAGAAATCATGACCTTCAGTTCTTCTAATACTTGTAATGATAATTGCCAATATGCTTCCTATGCTAAGGAGCTTAAAACTGAGAATGAAGAACTAAAAACAAAGGTAGCCAAATTTGATAAAGGTTTACAAAAATGTTTTCTTGGTAGTGCTACTCTTGACAAAATTCTTGTCGAACAAAAATCCAACTTGGGCAAAAAGGGCTTAGGGTATAAACCCAACAGTTTGCCTAAGAAAAGTGGATCAAGTCATCTCGAACAGATTTTTGTCAAGAAAAGCACTCAGTGCTATTACTGTCATAAATCAAACCATGAATCAAAAAATTGCTATCTTGCAAATGTTTCTCATGCCAAAAGGGGTTGTATGGTAGATGCCCATTACATGCTATTTAAAGATTTTAGGAGCAAAACAAATGTAAAATATGTAGGTCCCTCAAATCTTGATAAAAACTTAAAGTTGTCTGGGTACCAAAGGCCATGTTGTTAAACCCTTTTAAACCTAAACTGGCTGTAACTAACATCAAAGGACCCAAAAGTATTTGGGTACCTAAAGTAAAGAAATGAACTTGTAGGTGAACTATAAAAGTGGAGGCAGACATTGGGTAATTGACAGTGGCTGCACTCAACACATGACCGGGACCTCAAGAATGTTCACTTCAATTGAAGGAGAAAGTGATCCAAGTCACAAAATCACCTTTGGAGACAACAGCAAAAGAAAGGAAAAAGGTCTTGGTAAGATTGCTATATCAAATGATCACTCTATTGACAATGTTCTTCTTGTTGATTCCTTAAATTTCAACTTATTATCTGTTGCTCAATTATGTGATCTTGGATTCCATTGTATCTTCTCATCTGATGGGGTAACTGTGTTTGATAAAAATGAAAAGCTTATATTCAAAGGTTTCAGATTTCAAAATCTCTACTTAGTAGATTTCAAATCTAACTCCTCATGCATCTCGACCTGCTTATTAGCCAAAGTTTCTCTTGGATGGCTTTGGCACAGGCGTCTTGGGCATGTAGGTATGTCTAATCTCAAAAAGCTTTTTAAAAATGAGCTAGTGGTGGGTCTGAAAGATGTTAAATTTGAAAAGAATAAGCTATGTAGTGCTTGTCAAGCAAGCAAACAAGTAGCTAATTCTCACCCAATTAAAAGTATCATGTCCACCACTAGACCACTTGAGCTTCTGCATATGGATGTATTTGGTCCCACTTCATATGCTAGCATTGGTGGTAACTCATATTGTCTGGTAATTGTTGATGATTTCTCCAGATTCACTTGGGTATTCTTTTTGCCCAATAAAAGTGAAGTTGGAAAAATCTTCAAAACTTTTGCTAAAAGGGCTCAAAATGAATTTGATTGTCCCATCAAGAAAATAAGAAGTGACAATGGATCTGAGTTTGTTAATACCAATATTATTAAATACTGTGATGAATTAGGAATTAAGCATGAACTTTCTGCTACATATACTCCTCAGCAAAATGGTGTGGTTGAAAGAAAGAATAGAACTTTAATTGAAATAGCTAGATCTATGCTAGATGAATATGAAACTTCTGATGCTTTTTGAGCTGAAGCCATCAATTCTGCTTGTCATGCTGTTAATAGGCTTTATCTTCATAGATTGCTTAAGGAAACTTCTTATGAATTATTAGTGGGTAGAAGACCCAATATATCATATTTTCGTGTATTTGGTTGTAAAGTATATATCTATAAAAAGAGAACTCATTTGGGTAAATTTCAAACTAGATGTGATACAGGCATCATACTAGGATATTCTTCTAAGTCCAAAGCATATAGGGTATTTAATAATTCAACTGGACTGGTAGAAGAAACTTATGATGTAAAATTTGATGAATCTAATGGCTCACAAGGTGAGCATGAGAATTTAGATGATGTAGGAGATGATGGTTTGGAACAAGCAATGAGAAAGATGGAAGTAGGTGACATTAAACCCAAGGAAGATAAGGATGAATCTCCTACACAATCAATGGTGCCCTATGATGAACCCAAGATGGAGAGGAAGAAAAAGAACAAAATCGGCCAGTCTTCATCAAAAGCCATCATGCCATTACTAAGGATCATCCCTCAGACCAAATCATTGGTGAAATAAGTAAGGGTGTTCAAAGTCGTTCTAGACAAGCTTCTTTTTGTGAACATTACTCTTTTGTTTCTTGTATTGAACCTAAGACAGTGGAAGAAGCTCTAGAAGATGCTGATTGGATAATTGTTATGGAAGAAGAACTTAACAATTTTGAAAGAAACAAAGTCTGGAGCTTAATAAATTGCCCAAAGGATCACAATGTTATTGGTACAAAATGGGTATTCCGAAACAAGCAAGATGAAAATGGAGTGGTAATAAGGAATAAAGCCAGACTTGTAGCTCAAGGATTTACTCAAGTAGAAGGGCTGGACTATGGAGAGATTTATGCCCAGTGGCACGTCTTGAAGCTATTCGGTTTCTTCTTGCCTTTGCTACTCATTTTAATATCACTCTGTTTCAAATGGATGTGAAAATTGCATTTCTTAATGGATTCATTGATGAAACTGTTTATGTTGAGCAACCACCTGGTTTTGAAGACCCAAACTTGCCAAACCATGTGTACAAATTATCTAAGGCACTCTATGGTCTAAAACAAGCTCCTAGAGCATGGTATGAGCGTCTTAGAGATTTTCTACTTAATAAGAACTTCAAAACCGGGAAGGTTGATCCAACCTTGTTTCTAAAAGACATCAATGGAACATTAATGATTTGTCAAATATATGTAGATGATATTATCTTTGGCTGTACTAATCATTCTCTTTGCAAAGAATTTGGTGACATGATGGCCAAAGAGTTCGAGATGTCTATGATTGGGGAACTGACATTCTTTCTGGGATTCCAAATCAAGCAATTGAAGGAGGGGACTTTTATTTCATAAGAAAAGTACACTAAGGATCTCCTCAAGCGCTTCAAAATGGAAGAATGCAAGACAATAAAGACCCCCATGGCTACTAACACTCATCTTGATCAAGATGTGAGAGGTAAGTCTGTTGACCCAAAGCTTTTTAGATCCATGATAGGCTCATTACTATACTTGACAGCATCTAGGCCTGACATCATGTTTAGTGTGTGTATGTGTGCTAGATTTCAAGCTGCACCTAAAGAAATTCACTTAAGTGCTGTAAAAAGGATATTTAGATATCTTAAGGTTACTTCTAGTATTGGTTTATGGTACCCTAAAGGTGCTCCATTTGAGCTTCTTGGCTACTCAGAATCTGATTATGCTGGATGCAAGATTGATCGTAAGAGCACCTCAAGGAGTTGTCATTTGCTTGGAAGATCTTTAGTTTCTTGGTATTCTAAAAAGCAAAATTCAGTAGCACTGTCCACTGCCGAAGCCGAATATGTGGCTGCAGGTAGTTGTTGTGCTCAAATTCTATTCATCAAACGAATATTTCTAGATTTTGGGATAAAATTTGATAATGTGCCTCTGTTGTGTGATAATGAAAGTGCAGTGAAAATAGCAAACAATCCGGTCCAACATTCCAGAACTAAGCATATTGAAATTCGACATCACTTTATTCGTGATCATGTTGCTAAAGGAAATATTGTGCTTAGTTATGTAAGAACTGAGGACCAATTGGCTGATATTTTCACTAAGCCGCTTGATGAGGCCAAATTTTCAAAATTAAGAAATAAACTAAATATCATTGCCTATTCCAATGTTGTTTGATGATATCACACTTAGGGGGAACAAGCTTGCCTGCTATGCATCACTTGATACCCAATTTCCGAAAAACCTCTTCGGCTTTCGAAACTTCATTAATTTCAAGCCTCTTCGGCTTATGATGCATTTACTCCATCCTCGCCGCAACGGCTATAAAAGGCGAACTAGGACTCTGGGAATGTAATCCTTCACACTTAGCCTTTCTCCTTTCTGCTCCAAACTTCTATCTTGTTCATGCCGAAAAGGAATTTCAAGGACGACCAGGACGACCCTAAGCTATGGAGCTCGGAGGACTTCGATCTAGCCATGGCAGAGGTGGCCGAGGAGAGGGCGGTCGCCCGTGACCGTGCCACCATCGACGCCTTCCTTGAGATCTTCCCTGCCCTTTACAGGGCTAGGGAGGCCCTCGTGGAGGCTCTCGGCCGCATGCGTCGGGGTGAAGCATAGGCCCTCCCCCTGTAAAAATATTTCCTGGGCATAATGTCCGGGGAATTCATATAAATAAAGAAATATCTTTCTGAAATGTTTTCCTTGAATGTTCCTTGTCATAGCTTAGACCCAGCTTGAGGCATCTCGAAACTCGCGTGGCTTCTCGATTGAATGATATCCATCCGTCTGTCGCAGAATGTATCTTAGGCTCGACGCGTAACACATCGTATTAAATCTTGCGCGGCTGGCGGTGTGAATAAATAAATTCAAAAGTGCTGATTTCAGAATAAGATGATTCTTTGAATAAATTTCTTAACTAAAAATAAGAAAATGCTGCTATAAGACTTACCTTAATATGCTTCTTTCTTATCCAATCCAAAATATAGTAATTAAGTCAAAATCTCTGTTCTTCTCAAAAATTGGTGGCAATGTTTAGTTAAATATCTCTATTCAGCACTTTGAGTCTTTCAGCTGAGCTTAAGTTGAAATTGCTTAGGCTTATCTGGATATTAGACTCAAACATTCCTTGAAAACTCAATTCTTCCAGTTTATTTGTGTTGTGTTGATTTTAGTTGCTAATCTTAGCTATATCCCTTATTTCTAATCTTCAGAAACATAGACATATTGCAGACTAAGATCAATTGAAGTAAAATTGCAAGTTCCCATTTGGGTCGGACCAATCTAGAACAGAATATCAATGCACAACGGACTAAACTTTTTGGTCCGTCATTAAAGGAAGTTTTGGTCTCGACTCTGTCCAAAGCAAAATCCTTCAACCACGGACAAAAATCAGTCTAGTCGGTATTTGTATCTATTTAGTCCGGCTCATTTGGTAAACTGTCTGATCTTTTTGGCAAATCAAGTCTACCTTATGTTCAAATGTTTCCAAGTCTGATTCTCATCCAAATTCAAATGGATTGTATCTGTTTAATAAAACTTTTTCTTCTTTTCTCAAATTTCAAAATTTGTTCAAAATCTTGCCTATTTCTTTAGGACTTATCTTATGCTAACCTGACTCTATTTTGGGACTCCCTGTTTTGCTCAAACCATTTCCTAAAAGGGGTCCCACTACCTTTTTCCAGGACGCCTGTCCCCTTCCAACCACCCTGGTTAAAGGCATCAGTTACCAAGACATATTTACTCTTGTTATTCGCATTCACTGCAGTAACTTCTTCCATCAAAATTTTTCCCCTTGTTACCTTCTTGCTTGCACAAACTCCTCAAAGCCAGAAAATCCATCTTAGCACCGAAGCATATCCTTAATCGGATCGTGGCAACGGTGTTCATCTGACATTTTGCGCAAGAACCTTTATCAATCTCAGTAAGTTCCTTGAAACCTCTCTTTTCTCTTCAAGTCTCAAACCCTAGACCTAGTTCTTAGACTTAAGTTTTTACTATTTTTAGGTCTGGTCTTGTGCCTGAAAAAGGGTCTGCATTTGAGTCTGAGCAAGAGTTGGTTAGTAATCAAGATGAGTTCAAAGATCCCAGATAAGAGGGGACTGATCGGAAAAATTATTGATAAAGTCAAAAGCAAGAAACAGAAAATGTCTAGTTCATCTCCTGGAATAACCTTACCTGAACAACCTCAAGGAACTGTGTTAATCCAAGATGTTCACAATACTGCCCGAGCAAATAGAAAAGTGGTTACTTCTCACCCAAGAAAAGGAAAACAAGTGATTGATTCTGAGTCACCTTCTGAGGATAGTGTCTTTGAGCCTAACAGTGAATCATCTTCAGAAAATACTGAGCTGGTTTCTGAAGTTGACATTTTTAGCAGTGAGGAATTGGCTGACCTAAGTGGCAAGAAAATGAGAGCAGTACAGTTGGTTAATGAGAAAATCTGGTTTCCTTAGTCAAGACCAGCTTTGGGTGAAAACTTTGTGTCTTTGTTATAAAAGAACATATACAATGCTTATCTGCACAGAAAAGATGGAAAAGGAAAAATGATATCTGCTTTGTCAACTCACCAGTATGTGGATTGGGATCAAGTAAATTCCATAATTGGCTCAACAGGATTGTTTGACTGCATAAATTCAACCCCTGGACTAATTCGTATAATGTCAAACAAGACAATACCATGGAGTGTCTCAAGAACACTAGAATTTTATGCATCCTTATTAGTGAACAAACAGAGGAAATATATCATGTTCACTCTAAATGGAAAGATAAGAAAAATCAAATCAACTCAGTTTGAATCAGCAATTGGAGCCTCAAGTCCATTAGTAAATAGAACAAGGATATTTGAAAAGTTGTTCCCTCGTCAGACATGGAGATTGAGTGGTGATATGCCAGACTTACAAGTATCTGGACACATATATAAGAACACCACCAGTGTAGACTTTAATCCAAACAAAGTCTCCTGTCTGTCTGAAGAAGCAAAAGTATTGCTGCTAATACTAAGGCACACAATATATCCCAAGTATTGGTACAAGGAAGGTGTGACCTCAGTTCAAGCATGGTTGTTGCATCTTATTTTGTCAAGACAACCTGTAGATTTGGTTGATTACTTCTTTGGGCAAATGGAAGAGGCAATCTACACAAAATTTCGTAGTCCTTTACCTTTTGCTCAACTAATCACTGAAGTCCTGTTGGCACAAGGTATAATCTCTCAAAATGATCTGAATAGGGAATTTAAGTGTTTCCCAAAGAAGTATAACATGCATAATGCCACTGGACAAAACTTGAGGATCACTGGTTTTCTTCAAGGATTACAAGAAAATCAACAGGAAGAACCAGTGCTGGCTGAAGAAGAAAATGAGTCAAGTGCAGAAGCTGAGAATGAGTTTGAAAGCATCTAGGCACCCGGTATGTTTTGGTTTTGATAATTACTGACAACTTTGTTATATGATCTAATGCTTTTCTTGAGAATATTGAAAGTAGGTCAATTCCAAGATTAATGATCATGGGAATTCCAAGGAAGGTTCAAACCAACCGGCAATATGTCAAGATCATGAAAAGGTAAATTTGTAAGGCTCTTTTCTAGTCTTTTGACGATCTTGGAGTTTGGAAGAAAGATCGGTTTACTAGATTTAGGGCCGTACTATTAAGAGGGATCTTGACGCTTATCTCGATGTCATTTAGGGTTTAAAGGCTCAAAATGCACATTCAAATAGTTGCCAAATCATAAATAGTTCCAAACCTTGAAAATCCTTTGAAACAATCCAAATCTCTGGAAATCCGGTGCTACCGCCCATGGCAGTGCGGTGCTACCGGATGCGAGGTAGCACCAGCTCAACAGCCCGGTGTGAAAATTCCAGAGAAGGGATTTTTGGGGGATTTTGTATCCCGGTGCTACCGCATATGGCATCCCGGTGCTACCGGGATAACGGTAGCACCGGACTTTAACCCGGTGTGAAAATCACAAAGGGTGTGTTTTTGGGTGATTTAGTGGCCCGGTGCTACCGGATCTTCGGTAGCACCAGACCTCAACCCGATGTAAAAATTCCAGAGAAGCACCTTTTCTTTGAGCTTTTGGGAGCCCGGTGCTACCGCCCATGGTGGCCCGGTGCTACCGGACTTTCGGTAGCACCGGACCTCAGCCCCGTGCTATATTTCCAGAGAGGTGTGTTTTTGGAGAAAGAAAAAGAAATGGAGCCCGGTGCTATCGGCCCTAGTTGGGCGGTAGCACCGGACCCCCTCTAACGGTCTCTGGAAAGTGCATTAAATGCACTGTTCTAGCCGTTGAAGAGGAGCCCGGTGCTACCGGTCCTACATGGGCAGTAGCACCAGAAAAACAGATTTTTACAGATTTCAAGCTCCAACGGCTAGAAAGTTTGGTGGAGGCTATAAATACCTCCCCTCCTGCACTCTAGAGCCTCTCTTGGTCCTCATTGATGATATTTGGGCTCTAGCAAGTATTCTCCACTCTTGTGTGCATTCAATTTCCATTTGTGAGTGTGAGAAGCAAGTTTGAGTGTTGCATTTAGTGTTTTGAGCCTTTAGACACCAACATTCGACCTCAAGCTAGCGTCAAGGTTTATTACTCTTGGAGGTTGCCGCCTCCTAGACGGCTTGGAGGCGATCGTGCGCGGTGAGCTTCTCAACGGAGATTGTGAGAAGCCCCGGCAGTTTGTGAAGGCCGGAGTTCGCCTACCCGGAGCGGGGAAGAACTACCTTAGTGATCGAGGAAGGCTCAAGCGAGTGGAGCCGGCTTGACGTGGTTCAAGTCACCTCAACGTGGAGTAGGGGAGACCGGCAAGTCTCCGAGACCACGGGTTAAAATTCCTTGTCTCCTATTTATTTGTGTTTGGTACTCTTGTTTGTTAAGAATCCATTTCATTAACACCTTTCTATTCATAGTCTTTGGGCTCTCTATTATATTTGCTTAGCTTGTATTGACATAGTCATTTAAGCTTTTGTTAGAGTTTTAAGTGTGTTCTTCATAATTGTATCTCAATTTGATAGTATCATTTGTATTTCCTAAATTGTATTGAGAAATTTAGAAACCTCCTATTCACCCCCCCCCCTCTAGTCGGTTATCCTTGATCCTACAGAGTTTGACAAAAACAGTCAAAGGGGGTATTCACAGGCTCAAAGCAGTGACTTCTACCATACATCTTATGGAAGCCGTATGCCCTCCTTTGACAGTCATCATCAAGCTTATGAAAGTCATCATGAGTCTGCTAAAAGTGGAAATGACAGAGAGCCTAGTGCTCAAAGTGGTAACAAAAGTAAGACTGTAAACTATCATGAATCTGCTCATCCAAGGTCTTTCACTCAACCTTTACCCTCTACTCCAGAAGCAACAGAAGTGGTTCCTGGAAGTGAATCATGGAATATGGATGATGCTGCCACTCAAGTTCTCTCAAGCTCAGTTGATAGAACTTTTAATGAAGAGCAACAGTTCTATCACCTTCAAGAGTCAGCAGTCGCAGCAAGGTTCATGGAAGCTCAAGCTTTCAGGCCAGGAGCACATGAGCATGAGGCAGGAGGATCTGGTATGCCCCAAAATTATGAGTCATTTTATCCCCCATCATCAGTTCATCCTGAGCATGACCAGAGGGATACCTTTCCTGGTTAGGAAAGTCTTTTTGATTGTCAGTATCCCATCTCAACTTCTCCAAAATATAATGAGCAAGCACAAGAAGACACTTTTCAGGCTCCAGAAAACGCTTTTGACTCTCAACCTGCTTGGTTTTCCACCTTTGAACAATAGTATTATGCTGATGAAAGAGGATTTCAAGCAAGATACATGGAGGATCAAGCAACAACAGCTCTGAGATATGAAGAACAAGCCAAATTTCAAAATGAAGTCTTGTCTATATTTGATCAACTCAGCAGCAACCAAGGGAACCTAAGACAGTATATCCAGCAGCTTGGTACAAATCAAAATCTGCTAAAAGACAGACTATATGACATGAATCAGAAAATTGATGATCATTACAAGAGTAATAAATCAAGTTGAGGCTGCCAGCACAACAAATAGGAGTAATCATGTATGGATCAGACACAGTTTGGACCATCTCACAGAATTCACTGAGGATGCCCTGCTTGACCATACTCGATTGGCACAAGATTGCAGTTATGATGTGGGATACATCCTTGCAGAAACAAACTCCTTAAATGAGTCCTTGAGCAAAATACAGTCAGATCTTCATAATCTGACCATCCAACCAGGTGAACCAGATTATTCGAGCTGGCATGATCAAGCCATGTCTCAAGGGCCAAGTACTCAAACCCAAGAAGCAGCTGATGATAAAATGGTTTCTCCTCCAAGGAAGAGCTCAGTTCTGGGCCAGCTCAAAAGAACCTTCTCTAGGCGCAAATAGGAACCCTTTTTTGGCTATTGATGCCAAAGGAGGAGAATACTTCTATACATAGTTTCCTATGTTCTGTTCTGTAGGTTGGTCAAAGTATTATTGTATTGTCAAAAGACAAGTATCTAAATATCTTATATGTCTCTGACTTTTGTGTGCTATATTTGTGCTCTATGCTCTAATACTCTTTTTGTTTTATGCTCTGATAATTTCTTCATAATACGTTGATACTTACTTTGTTTTGTGCTCTGATACTTACTTCATAATGCTCTGATATTCACTTCGTACTTTGACAAAAATTATGAGTATTGTTATTTTTTTTAAGGATCTAATATAGTCCTAATATATCATAATTGTTAGAATTCAGATCATGCATTCATTAAGGGGGAGCACATACATTCATAATTTCTGCAGTTATTCTATCTAGCTAACTTTGTTTTGCAGAATGAATGAGATATTATTAACTAAAAAGGTATGTTGTCATCAATTACCAAAAAGGGAGAGATTGATAGCATCTAGGCCCCCTCAATTATTGTTATTGTGTTTTATTATAGTTTTGGTATTGATGACTAAGTTAATAATACTTAAAGCTTTGAAGAACATATGCTGGAATCAATGATGGAGCAAGATGGACTAAAAAGATTAAGGTGCTCAGTTTCTAGTTTATGACTTGGGAGTTGATTCAAGTCAAATAGCTAGGTTTGTTTTCTTTTTTGGTTGTCTAAAAGGACTTTGCACAAGCTAGTGGATTGGATCATAAGGCAAAGACAACTAGATTTCTCGAGTCAAAAGACACTTAGACATTGACCTATGAATCATATTTTTAGTATACAACGGACCAAATTTCAGCTATCCACTTCTTTAGTCCGTTGCATACACAACATATCTTCTCAAGTCAAAAAGATTCTTTGGTCCAACATTGAAAATCTTCTGTGTCGAAACTCCCATCAAAATACCTGCTCTTCGGACCAAAAAACTCTTGTTTTCATAATTCTTTCGTCCTTGGTAAAAACTCCTTTTAAAAATCGTCTGTCAACCAAGTGATTAACTATGTATAACGGACCAAGTAATTTGGTCCGGCATACATGTAAAAGTCACTCCTCTGTGACGGACCAAAATGTTCTCCGTTTCCCATCTACAGCGGACCAAATATTTTGGTCCGGCACTCATTCAGTTTATAAGCCTTTGGCCGGACCAAACTTTGAAGTCCTACTTATTGAAACCTTAAATTGATATTCTTTCTCTTTCAAAAGGTTTTTGCTTTGATAACGGACCAAACATTCTTGCTTAAAATTTTAGTCCGTTGCTAAAGTAAATCGCTTGGATAAAACTTATTTTAGTCCGTTGCTAAGGTCTTTGGATTCCGATCTTTAAAAGTCCATGTATGACGGACCAAAATATTTGATCCGACGTACATGTATATCTTTCAGTTGTATGCCGGACCAAACTCTATGAAAATCCCATGTACAACAGACCAAAAAATTTGGTCCGCCGTAAATGTTCAAATTTGGTCCATCATACACTTGTCCAGTATCACTAGGCACTGTTGCTTTGTCCGTTGTACATGTATATTTCTGATATTTCTGACATCTGACACGTCCAAAGGCTACAGTAGCTGGTGTAACAGCTATATTCATTCCAAATGGCTATATAAGCATTTCCAGAGCCATCTACCAAGATATAGAACGAACTCCTTTATATTTTAGCATTGAAAATAGCTCTCAAACATCTCTAAGAGTTTTAGCTCCAAGCCAAAGTCTAGCTGTGTGAGTTGCGAAGTGAACCAAGAGACAGAACTTGTGCAAAGTTTATTACTCTTGGATCTTAGTGATCCTAGACAGCTTAGAGGAAGTAAACAGTGCGACCTGTCCAAAAGTGATTGTGGAAGGCCACTGTGATTGTGAGAGGTTTGGAACTCACCTCACTAGAGTAGTGAAAGAGTTACCTGAGTGATCACCAGAGCTATTGCGACTAGCTTTGGAGAAGCAATACTTCGGAAGAAGTGCTTCAACGTGGATTAGGAGTACAGCTCTGAACCACGGGATAAATCTTTGTCTCATTTGTGTTTTATTTCTCTTATTGCTTTCGTTGTGATTATTGTTTGTATTTACTTCTGTATTATACTCTGTTCTGAGTTATTCTCTTATATAAAATAGTGAATTGTTTTTAAGAAGTTAAAACTTGTAAAAGTTACCTATTCACCCCCCCCCCCTCTAGGCCAACTAGATCCTTCAGGTATATACAAGAAATGGCATCGTAAACAATAACAATGACACTACACATGGATCCATGCACCTACGAACGCCCAAGAACTCGTGCTCGAGAGAGCCCAAAACACATGCATCTAGGAAATAATCTTACCTTGTACTTACCTTTGTCAAAGCCACCACACAAAGCACATTCACAAGATATAATAAAAGCCACAAACATTACTTAACAAATGTGAATAAGCTCTTACAAGTTTGCATCCACTAAAATTATGATATGATTGTGTCTTTCTAATTTATTCAATGGCTAAGCATAACCAAAATGTTAAATAGCTTAATGAAGATGATGTAGTGACAAGTGACGTGAATGTGCTATCCCCTTCCCTAAATGTCGATCTCAAAATACCTAAAACATTAAATAAACAAGTGTGAGTCCAAAACTCAGCAAAGTACATCATACAAAGATATCAACACTTGTAAATGACTCATTAAGTAAAAATACATCACGTAGTACTATCCATACATATAAGAGAGAAATTGTCAATTTAAATCCCTTATTTTACTTCATTCATGCAATGCATCATGCTACGTACTCATAGCTTATACCGGTATAGCTAAGTGCATACTTATCGGTGTTATACCCTCTCATTCCCTTCTATCCTGTGGAGAGGCCTACAGTAGTAGGTCTTTCATACCCACAATAAGTGGGTTACAGAGGCTCACACGGGTCACCTCTTCCATCATAAATGCTCATATGCAAATGACATGAGTTATACTATGTTCCATTCTTTCCATCATTAACATAAACAATAACAATAATTGATAACATTCATATAGGACTACAAGTTGTCAATTATCAATTTAAATATCAATTCATATTATCCCATCATCATTACATAATGTATTTGCCTCTTTACCCATGGGGAATAGTGTGACGTGAGGTTGAGGCCACTCCAGAAGTCATGCCTCATGCAATAAATATGTATATCCATCTCAAAATTATACACTAACAGTACAAACATCAAATATATCGACATCACACCTATGCACAACCCCGTTTTTAGCCTTCTCATTCGCCGGACAGCTCACCCCTTTGTTGTCCTGGTAGTTGGAAGATCACAACTCCTGGCTCATGTAACATCCCAAATTTGGCAAAAAAATATTTTATTACTTATTTATAATTTTCTGAAATTTTTGCTGAATTTTCTCGAATTTATAAAACTGTTTTTCTATTTTCAGTTTTAAGAAAAAGATTTACTGTAACAAAATTATAACTCAATAATTTCTGAAATTTTTACAGTAAGTTGGAAATATTCCCAAGTATTTTTGAGAATTTTTCCAAAATTTGTGATTGTTATTTACTATTGTTTCAAATCCTTTTTATTTTCAACATTAATTAAATTCGAAAATAATTATTAAAGGAGGGCGCACATGTCATATGTTGTCTTCAACTTCCAGCAAGCAGCCCCAGCCTCGATTGCCATGATTTTGAAAGCTTTAATCCAACACGTTTTGCTTCGAATTCATGTCCAATGCGTGTGCCACCTTATCCTCAACCAATCCCCATGACTCTTCTGTTCCAATCCCCACTATTTCAGGAGAAATTTGAGTTTTATCTGAATCAGACTCTTCTTTAAACCAATCGTATCTATCTCTACGAGCCACCCCGAGCCTATTTAAGGAGAGCACTAGGATCCCCTCTCATTGCTCTACCCGTTCCTCCACTTGTTTCAATCTCTTGTGCCTTCATTTGCTCAGAACACCGCGACGCCCGAAGCGCGAACCGAACGTCAGCCGTTGTGCCCTAGCAAGCTTCCTGATGCCTCAGACCTCCTCTTCCGAAACCGTTCGCATCACTTTGTGCCATTGGTCTTCATGAAGGTAACCCCTCAATCGATTTCATGATTGGTTCACTGTAGGTGACGAATTTTATGTTTTACCGAAGTGGGTTCACCGTCATTCATCATGTCGCTGCGCCACCATCCATGCCCCTCCACCGACACCGTTGTCGCCTTTGAGTTCGTCGTGTCACGAGCTTTCCCATGCTTCACTCAATTTGGCCGAAGTCCTTGCTTTGCCCTTGCCCTAGGCTCAAGGTTGATTCTGTGTTGTTGGCTGCTCTCTGGATCGTATGCAGGAACAGCAACGAAGCTACAGTGTGTGATGCACTGTAGCAGGAGAGAGAAAATCAATGGGGAAAAATAATAATAATAATTTATTTTTGAAATTTAAGATTCAGATTGCTGATATTATACAATAATTTGATTTTTTTTTTCTGTTGAAAATTAATTTTAAAAATTCGAAAATCCTTTCTTTCTTGCTTTATGCGATTTAAAGTTCTAAAATTTGGTTCACCCTCATACGAACTCCGATTGAGGCAATTCAAATTTATAAATTTTTATAAATTTATGATCTTTATTTTGGAGAATTTTATTTTATTTTTAGAGTTTTTTATCTCTATTTTATATTTATTTTGGTGTTCGTTCTTCATTGCACGTAGACGTTGATCCCCAGGGAGCGAACGGAGAATTTGAAGATCAAGACTCAACAGTAGATCAGCAAGGAAAGTCATAACCTTTGATCATATTGAACCTATATTTGCAAAAGTACTTTATTTTATACAATCGCATGCTATTTGTGTATCAATGATTAATTGCTGGGAATAACTATATACCTAGTTGACATTATGCCACCTTAATTATTGGAATACCATGTATCCATTGTTAACCCTAGGTTGGGACATTACTAGTTGGACATGATATTATTACCAACATTGGGTTATCGTAGCTATGCTTAGACATGCTTAGTTGTACGATGGGATTCATAACACATGTGAATTAATGTTAATCCTGACTTAATGAGATATTGAATTGAGGCCGGTAGCCACTGTTGTAAAATTTATTGTACCATAGCAGGTTGCCATTGGTCTTGGTTAAACAAGAATGTTTTCCCTCGGGCAAGTGATCGTGGAGTAAAGGGGGTGATGTTAGCACATTTGGTATGTGGATGTCTTACCTGAGACAACTTAAGGACTTAATCTTGTGCGCCATTGAACTGGGCCTAACCGTATAACCATATGTCTGGTGTAGGACAGACCTAGCTGATTAATTTGCAATGTCTAGCCTTGAGTACTACCAATTAGTGGTGTGGGTTTCAGGATGGACGGGTAGACTCACATGGCTCAAGAGGGGGCCCTGTGGGACGAAACCTTAGTGGGCAGTACCAAGTTTAGATAGGGCATTGTAAAGGCTTTATTGTGATCTCTCTGCCGACACACCAATGAAGTGTGTTAATTGCATGGCAACAAGAGACAATCAAGTCTTGTGGGTAAAGCAGTATAACCTCTGCAGAGTGTAAATCTATTCAAATAGTCGTGTCCGCGGTCATGAACATGCCAGGGAATTTCACATGAGGTATAGAGTGTTTTTGAAATGTTGGAATGTGGAATTGTTGGAATTTGAACAGGGAGTTCACTGTTGTTTTGTTGTCTAAAGTTAATATTGTTGAATTTAGTGGTTTGACAATTGTTTTAGATGGTGTAGGGTGATGCCTCACCATTATGTTCATGTTGTCTACCATTGATTTACCAGTTATTTATTATCTATTCATAATTATGCTTTCAATCTATTTATTGTATTCAAATTCATGTTATTGCTTTCTGCAAAAGAACCATATGACTATTCTTTGCCAAGCCTTGCATGAATATATTGCATCATTTCCCTACAGCTTACTGAGTACTTTTTGTACTCACGGCTATACGCCTTTGTTGATCAGTTGCTAAGGACCAAGAAATACTGTATTCTATGAGTATTGTGAAGACTACGTGGATTAAGAAGGCGTTCTCCAGACGATTGCCTGTGACATGTCGAATGCCCCAAGTTCTCTTATTTCCACTGCAATAATTTATTTGTTTCTTAAGCCTTAAGGCATAGTGGTGTAAACTTTGACCATAAGGTCGTTGCTTTATTTAATAATAATTTGCTTCTTTCTTAGTTAATTTGTTGTATGATATGGTACTTCATCTATGTTGCCACTGTGTGCACTAGCGTGATCCTAGACTAGTGCAATATACACAGAGGGTTGCATAATGAACTAGTCCCATTATCAGTAGCTAGTACACGCATTCACAACATTGTTATCGCATCCATACACAAGTCCATAATAAATTAACAGAACATAGTTAATACAACGTGGCCTAATGGCCGAATTAAAAATGCAACGAAAGATACAAAGCCCAGTAGTATGCATTTGCCCAAAATACCACAGGCAACTGACGAGGAGTAAACCCTAGAAAAGCTCATCGATATAATTCCCGTGACCTGCAGTGAAGTGTATATCTTCGGGGACCTCGCTTTCTTTGTCCACTAAACCAACAAATTAAGAAAGGTTGAGTACTTGTAGTGTATCACAAATGAATATATATTAAAATGCAGGCTATATCAATAGAAAGGCTTCTAAGGTTATTTTGCAGTAAGAAGAATTGACATGAATCCCAAGTAGTAATTTGCAAGCGGAATTTGTGAGGCCAAGTTTAACCAATATATTAATAACAAGTAAACATAACATAATTACAATAACTCATAGTCCTCCATGATTGTAAGTATCACACCAATCTTTTGCCAATCTCTGGCATAACACTTGAAATATAGACTTTTCAACAAATATTTTCATATCCATTCCTGTTTTTTAAAGTGTTAGAATTTCTAACTATGTGATGACTTTACCAAGTGCCCATGACTGCGAGCGCGGCTTTTTGAAAAGTTTTATACTCTGCAGAGGCATATATCTTTACCTACAAGTCATGACCGACTCTTTTTGTAGATCATTAGCACACTTCTTTTGGTGTGCCGCAGAGAGTCATGACATAACTGTTACATTACCTAGACCTAACTTTTCACCAGTCTAGTGACGACAAACCCATACTATAGCGACAGAAGATATTTGTACAATCACTATACGACTAATGGTTATACACCCCATTGTACCACTTCTCCCCATAGTAAGGCGTACACCGTTGTATCGGCAAGCATTGATCCCATCACCTTATTGTGGGCGCCCCTTCGAACAATCCATCCCAAAAAGCTCGTACTATTCTAGCCTTCCAACATACAAAGTTAGACCTAAATAACTTAATAGGTTAAGGCCATCCCATACTAGCACTTGTAGTTGCACAAATTTCTTGGCTTGAAAACAACACAATAGTTCGGTCCTTAACCAACCTAGGCGAGAATACTCCCCCTAGACTACGTGCAAGTACCATGCACATCCGGCTACTGCCATATCTCGTCCACGTTAAACCATAGTTTTTATTTTGACTTTTATGCCAAAATAACAACAACTACTATACTCAACATGTCCAATATTTCAAACTTTAAATGGATAGTATACCCGACCATTTTTCATCCTAATTATAAAGCATGGCTAAGCAATTGCACATATAATCGAATATACCCATTTGACATTTCTATAATACCTAACCCTAACTTAGGTTTATCAAGGTTGACATGACAATACTTATTAAAGAAGTTCCATGAAATGCTAGGTTATATCTACCAATACCACAATATAGCAAATATACTAAAAATACGCGCATGCATAATAGTTTTGACAAAACAATATAAATTAACTAAAATATTGGGATCAACATGATAAAAGGGAGTGCTTTCCTTGCTTGTTGGGTTTAGTGGCAAAGTCGGAGTCGACGATAGCAGTGTCGGGGACGTCGGTGTCTATACGCAATTCGACACAAAGCAACGATAAGAGGCAAAAAGAAGTCAAATAATACCAAATTTAAAATGAATCAAAAATTTGTTTTTCATATATTATGTAATTTTTTAGTTTATATTATAGGAGTTTGGGTTTCTTTTTAGGTTTGCGAGTGCATAACACATGTATAGGTAATCATTTTTGTAGCATTAGTAGGTCTTGACCCTAGAACTGTCTTGAAACTAATTTTGCATATTTTAACTCTTATTCATGAAAGTTATTAATATTTTAGTTTTTATGTACATAGAAAATTAAATCTATCATGAACTTAATTCAAACTAAATCAAATTTTAAATCATTTTTGTAGATCTGGAGTGTTTAAGGTTCCAGCAAGCTTTTAGAAACTTATTCCATAATTTTTGGGGCCAATGTATAGTAACCATGAATAGTGACTATACTAGGTCATATACAAATTACAAATGCGTCGTAAGTCATTTTTAAATAGGAATTTAGTTCATACAAGGTCCAATTCGATTACTAATACAAAACAGCAGGTATATGGTTTTACAAGAGTTTAGGAACTGTTTTGTTTTGTATTAGAATTTATTTGTGGGTTTTATTTATATCTTAATCATATGTGCATTGGAACTAAGGTTATTTACAAAACTTGGTTCAAACTTCACCAAATATGAAATATTTTTACATAACTAGGGATATTAAATTCCTAAGAAGGTTTAGGAACTGGTTTCACTCTATTTTGAATTTTCTATGTATTGAATAATGATCTATTTACAAATTAACTTCAAACTAGGTTAAATATAAATATTTTTGAAGAAATGGAATGCTTATGGTCTCAGAGCATGTAGAAATTTATTTCATAATTTTTGGAGTTAGGGTGTACATATTTCAAATAGTGACCATATTAGGGTTCATTCAAATTTTAAATTCAAATATTTCGATCTGAGATTCAAAATAGATGTTTTTACATATTCTGAAAGATCATGATTTTAGATTAATTTGGAAACTTGTTTGACTAAATTTGGAGATAGAATGCAAAAGATATAAGCATTTGAATATGGGTTGTTCCGAAAATCACCCAAAATGGAAAAATACGTTTTCCCAATGGAGAAAGCGTATTTCACTAATTCCTGGGTTTTTTTGTATAAACCAAGCCACTGACAGCCTAAGCCCATTGTTGGTGAGAAAAAAACAAAGGGCTGGGGGCAGGGTACTCACTAGCGGCGATCGATGGTATTGGCGGCAGGCGAGGGTGCAGCTAGGTTCCCTAGTCTAAGTGGTGGCTCGATGAGGGGTCAGCGGAGGTCGGCGATGAACAAAGACTATCGACGATGAAGAGATGCGGCAGCGGCACCGGTGGCTGGTCGATGAAGATATAGGAGTATGCTTAAGCTCGGGAGAGGTGGGAGTGAGCATCATAGAGCTTAGTCCCCGTGGGGATCCAACCCCCATGAGGATCCCGTGGTGACTAAAAAATAGGTTAACAATTTTTTTAAAAAAAGTGTGACTTTATTTGTTAATTTATAAGTATTTACATATGCTTTTCCAAAATATAGCTTCAATATTTATATCTTAACATGTATATTCAAGTTTTAATCCGAACATATAAGACAACAATACAACTCCTATATTAGAAAAAATAATTCATAAACAAAATAATATATTTATATTTTTACCGAATCCCCATGCGGCCCATGGGAAGATGTTACATCCCAAAATTCCAAAATCCTACTTAAATATTTCCAAATGTGCATTTCTGAATTTTGAGGAATTTTCAAGATTTTCTACGTTAAATAAAATGTTTTCCTAAATTGCAGTAGATGTTTTTGAATTTTACAAATTAATTGCAACTTGAATAGATATTGGAGATAGTTTTTTTGGGTTCTAAATAATCTAAAGTAACTTTAAAAAATATTCATAATTTTCGGAGTTAGTTTGCTAAATTTAGAGATTCAAACTCAATTTCTGCAATTAAATCAATTGGAAAAGTTTTTAAAATCCCTTCATCACCGTAGGCCAAATTCCTTTCCTTCAGCTTGGCTGAATCCTAATTCTGGACCATTTTCAGCCCACGCACCATACTCCCTTGAGCCGCCTTGCCCTCTACGTCTTCTCCGCAAGGAAGCGTCTTCTACCAAAGCCGCTTTCTCTGTTCTGTTCTCCCCGCACCACTGACATACTGGGCCCATGCACGAGTCTTCTTCCTCCAGGCGCCACACGACCACCAAAGACAAAGCTCGTAGTATTGTAGCACCCATGGTTTTCGACCACGTGCCCACCATTCTTACCACCTCGAGCTCCATTCCCGACACAGCGCGTTGTCCCCTCCTCCAAGTCGCAGTTGGTGTTGCCCACAAGCCATCACCGCCATCTTACTCGCAAGACACCATGCACATACGCGAGATTATGTCGAGCATCTCTCCCTCATCTCGCCACAAAATCCATAGTCAACTGTGCCTTAACCTTTGCCATTCCACTTCGTACCGATTTTGTCCTGTTGCGGACTATCTCCTTCACAGAGTCGCCCGGAACACCGTCGTCATCCCTAGCTCTGGTGCATGCTCTCCTCCATTCTCCACCAAAGCTGCACCCCTTCTCGGTGAGCTCTAGCCTCGACACCCACGTCACATTGCACCATTTTCCCTCTTCAAAAGCCCTCAAATACTTTCTTTATTCGTGTAGTGTATCATCGAACCTGTATCTTCTTTTTCGTCTCTAGCTGTCATCATCATCGATGGAATTCTTCATTCTCGATGAGTCTCAGACCACTCAATTGGCTTTTTCACCATCTGTGTTCTCTTTTGAAGCTTTGCCCGTTGTTCTTCATAGCTCATTCCCTTTATGGAGCTCCACCACCATGAAGCTCTCTGTTGCCGCCATTGTCCTCTGTCTCCATTGCTGATCTCCCTTCTCTGGTGAACCCCTACCTTGAACATGGTCACTTTTACGATCTTAGCCATCCCTTGGACCTCACCATGTGCTTGTTTGCATCCCTCACCCTCAGTACTTGGCTGTCACCGTGACGCTCTCTATCGCCACTACCGTTCTCCAATGACCTACCACCCCAGACCGTCTCTGCCATCGTCGACCCCTCCATCGTATTCATGGTGATCCCTTGAATCTCATATGCTACTTAGTTAGGCTCGTAACAAGAACTTACCATGCTATCCTTGTTGCTTTGTTAGCGTCGCCGCTCGCCACTATTCCTTTCCCTATTCCAACAAACATTGGTCCACGTGCCCATCACCTTATCTTTTCCCAGATCCCTGCTAGCTAGCATGATGACCTGGTCGACCCGTTTCCTTCTTGTAAAACCTAGTTCGTCGTTGACCCGAGACTCTCAACCGTTTGTCACTACTATGTTTTCGCCTCCAGCCACCTCCAAGGCCGTCGTCACCTCCCAAGGCTTCGACATGACTTTATCCCTCCTTTTCTAACCTTTCCCTAGCCTCTCCACTGTGGCCTCACCACTGGCAAGCTTGGCCATGGAGTTTGTGTCATTGCCATGAGCTCAGAAGCAAACTCTGCCATGGAGTCCGTGTCATTGCCCTGAGCTCAGAAGCAAGCTTGGCCATGGGGTCCATGTCATCACTCAATCTTGGGTGACTAGCAGGTGGGGCCCTCTTGTCGGTCCTTAGAAGAGCATCATTGGGATTATTTTAAATTTGTCTAATCATGCTTAGTACTGATGAGTCTATCACATGTGGGCCCTGTTAGGTAAATAAAGTAGTTTATAATTCAAATTGGTATTTAGTTGTGTCTCTAACAGCATAGCCCCACCTGTTAGTTTGAAATTTGGGGAAAAAAGGAAAAAAACATCTTTAGTTTCTAAATTTTCTAGATTCACTTTTCTCTTTCTAGATTTTCTAAAAGGAAAAAGATGTCACCTCTTAGCATAGTATTCTCTCTTTTTCTAGATTTTCTCAGTCGAATTACATTGAAACATTTGGAACTTTTGCACACGAACTCCGCATTGAGTGAAACCAGTTTCTAAATTTTTATAAAATCACATAATTCAATGTTATTTATTTTGTTTGCTCAACAATTATTCATGCACCTATTTTCAGTAAAATTACTATATTGGTTAGGTTGATAGTTATACCAATTCGTTGAATTTATCCTACCTTGAAAAGTTACAAAACTTATTGGTGTCACCCTACAACTAATATCCATAGCTTGTATGATTAATTGTGGAATTTTACAATAAGCCTAAGATGTAGTTGCTTAGACATGCTTAATAAAATTTCAAAACATGGGAATGGTTATGTTGCTAGACCTGTGTGGTCACCCTTGTTATTTTACTAGAAAATAAAACTAAAAAAACTATGGTTTTGACTCTAGCAAGATATTTGTATATCTTGTGGTACGAGAGAGAGAGTCCTCGCATGTGTTGGTTGGTTGTTGGAGACTCTCACTCGAGTCGATTAAAGATTGTGAAATTATGTGTTACTGATATAAGCCTTTTGTACAACCACAAGTACCTTTATGGGAAGGCCCTGGTGTAATAATTTGTTGGGTCTCATCTTGTACCCATGGAAGGTCAAAGTGGTGCGAGCTCCGCGTACATGGCTCGAAGGGGTTCTCATCGCAAGAAGCGTATGGGGCCATGACCTCTGACAGAATGGTGGATTCCTCGGGGTCAACAGGTCAAACACCCAAGGGAAAAAATCAAACGAGAGGTCCAGAGGCAGAAGTGGCATCTACCTCATGAACAGAACAAGTAGGAGTAGAGCTACTAACTGCACGAGAGTCTCAAGGAAATGGCTGATCTCCTTAAGGTGCAGCGATAGAGCCAGGAGGCACCTTAGGTGCAGAGGGGACTGGATCAGATAGAGCACCATCATCTCCATTATCCTTATCCTCTACAAAGATAGTCTCGGAGAGAGAAGAAGAACCTGATATATTTGGTCTAGTTCCTGGACTAGCCTCATCCAAGGTCACCTGACAGGTCTCTATAATCTTACTCCCCTCACAACTCCAGACCCTGTAGCTACGAGAAGAAGTCGAGTAACCTAGAAAGATACCATTTAAAGAACGTGAATCGAACTTATCTAGGATCTCAAACTTCATAATGAAACACTTTGCATGCAAAACATGAAAATGTGCAACAATTGGCTTCCGCCCGTACCTCAATGCATATGAAGTGCGATGCAAGTTTGCTCTCAAGAAAACTCAGTTGGACATATAGCAAGCAGTAGCTATAGCCTTAGCCTAAAACTGCCTAGGAGTACTATACTCATCTAGCATCGTCCTAGCCATCTCGACTAAGGTCCTGTTCTTCCTTTCCACTACGCCATTTTGCTAAGGGACGTATGAAGAGAATTAATGCACAATACATGACTCCTCATAGAAACTCTCAAAGTAGGAGTTCTTGAACTCTATGACATTGTCACTGCATATAGCTCATAAGGAACCTGGAAGCTCAAGAGACAATCTACGGAACAGACCCCTGAAGTGGGTAAAAGACTCATCCTTCGAGGTCATGAAGAAAACCAAAGAATACTTCAAAAAATCATCAACAAATGACAAGAAGATACCACTTCTCACCCGCTAATTGCACTATAGTTGGACCAACAGTGTCCATATGTAAAAGCTATCCTCGTGTATCAGTCATTACAACAGTGACTGGGGGATGAGAAGCAGCAACCATCTTGCCATGACGGCAAGGAGAACAAATCAAGTCTTTAACCATCTTGAGTTTGGGCAAACCACGAATAATGTTATGGCCTCTAACTCAGGTCAAATGATCAAAAATAATATGACCAAGTCTCCTATGCTAGAAGGAGAGATCACGGGACTCATAAGCAACTAGGCAACGAAGAGAATCAACAGAAGAATCAGCCAAACCACACTTAGTCCAGATGCAAGAGAAATCAAAGATCATGACCAAGTTGGCAAGAAAAGATTTAGAGTAACACTAGGAAAGAACAAGTTGTCCACAAATGCTCTAAAAACCTGGGAAAGCTCACAAAAGCTCAATTTTGCTCATGATACAAAGAAAAGAATAATTTTTCACCATGACCATGAGAGGCAAAAGATTTTCCTTTTCCACATTTCTCCCCAATAAATATGCCTTTTTTATATTTCTTCCCCTTTTGTCAATATAGGCATCAAAAAGGAAAAGCATGTATGCATGAGATGCATTCTAAAAGAGCTTTGAGGATTATCGAAAGGACCACAAAGAGCAAAGTTTGACACCAAGCTACTCCAGTTTAGATTATGCTAAACTAAGTCATATCCAATTACATATGTTAGCATCCTTTCTAGCAAGAAAAAGTAAAGGCAAGCTGTTTTGCATGATTTCAATAAGAGCAAAACTTAGCATAATCTCCAAACTAGAAGCACAACCATGCCATGGTTCAAAAGGACCTACAGTTCAACCTAGTCAACACTTTGAGAAGCTACAAGTGCATAAGAGAACCTTCATTCTCAATTATCTTTGGTGAATACAAATTTTAGATTTTAACGCTCATAAAGTGGTTTAGAGGGCCTATCTTAGTAAAGCACATCCTCAACTAGGAGCCATCGACAAAGACCTTTTAAGCTTCACTCTCTTCCTCATCTTTGTTTTAACACACAATAAGATTTGGAGAGCTTATCCTAGCAAAGCACATCCTCGACTAGGAGCTATCGACAAAGGCCTCCTAGGCTTCACTCTGTTTCTCACTTTTTGTTTGTTTTTGCATTTCTCACTGTCTAATTGATTCATGCTAAAGTCGACCATCTCAAGCATGACACTTAAAAGAATGGTTTTGGTCATACACAGTACACTCCAAGTTCATCCCAAGTGCAATGGGAAGCTGTCTCATGAATGTATAGTGTTGAGATCAAACTTAGCACACACAAGTCAATACTTGATCATTTTAGCACTTAGATTTATAAGCAATTGAAAGGTTCTAGTATGAAATAAACTAGCTTCGCCCAAGTTGCTCTAGGGACTCTAGTAGAAAACCAAGATTTCTCAAAGCATGACATATGCATCTAGTGAGAAAATATAGCAAGTAGCTACAAGTTTCATCAAGTTTTCATTAAAGCTTAAATTTTAATTTTTAGCAAGCTTAGCACAATGAAGTAATATAAATTTAGACATGACTAAGCTAGCAATAATCTATAGAAAAGTAGCAAGGTGCATAACAGAATGAGATCTTGACCGATCTCAAGAGCCATGGCGACGAAAAAGTATTCCACCAAGCCTCCAATATTCTTTGGGTGGATTACCCTATTTGAAAATCCAGCATGGAGTCATACATCACTATTTAGGGATTTTCCATTTGGCAGAAAGAGAAGCTCCCATATGAGGTTCTTACCAATGAGAACGTCAATGCCGCAAATATGGCTGACATTGAGGCAAATGCTAAGGTAAGAGACATCCACATACATGGCCTTATCCACAGTAAGTATGACAGGATCTCTCATTTGCGATCTGCTCACCAGATCTAGGTAACCCTCAATGCATACCATGAGGGAACCACCCAAATCAAGATGGTGGGGCAAGATTAGTTCAAGCATGACTACAGCAAGTTTGAGCAGCACGCTGGAGATGCCTTGCATGATAGTTTTGGGTAGTTCATGAAGATTTTGATTGATCTTCGAGTTGTAGGTACTACATAATCTAACTCAGAGAATGCTCGACATTTTCTCATGGCACTTGATCTTTGGGTTTGGGAGAGAAGGTGACCTCCATCAAGGACACCAATGATCTGTCAACTCTGAATCTTGACGTACTCTATTCCCTACTCAAGACTCATGAGATTGACATCGTCTCATGTAAGATAAAGTCACAGTCGATGGCACTGGTCACCGATCCCACCATGGCCACTCCTGAGAGTTCTGTTGGCTTTTCCCTCTTAGCTCTTTGTGAGATAACTGATGAGTAGCTAGATAGGTATCCAGAAAATGAGCTTGCCCTCCAAGCTAGAAAGTTCTGTCATGCATACAAGAGGGTGAAAAAAGGGAAGAGAGGTGGTCTCATCACCTGCTTTGAGTATGGTGGCCCCAACCACATTCGGTCAAACTGTCCTAAGCTAGGGAAAGGCAATAACAACTACAGAAGTGCTGGAAAGAATGACCACACCAATAAGAACCACAACAAGAAGGCTCCATCTCAGGACCCCGTGCGTGAGAAGAAGTACCACAAGTTTGCAAAGAACAAGAAGCTCTTTCATCACGTCCTCATCGCGCTTGATGACATCTCCCTCTCTGACACTGAGACTTGGAGCAATGACGAAGGAGAGGATGGTTCGTAAGAAAAGATCAAGGGCGACGACGATTTCACCGACATGTGCTTCATGGCGGATGAGAACAGCATTAGCACACCTCTACAGCGAGTTTGATGAGGTACCTACCTACGATAAGCTCAATGATGCTTTCTACAATCTAGGGAAATTTCATGCTAGAACTAGAGCTAGATGTGCGGAGCTTGAGAAGGAAGTAAGTAGTTTGACATGGGAGCTTGCTTCATGTAGATTGAGTTTCTCCTGTGGCACTGACGATTGTTCTCTATGTGATGACTTACTCGTGGAGTTGGAGAACCTAAGTACCCTACATGATAGTGTGCTTTCTGATGTAGAGGTCCTTAGAGGGAAGAATGCTAGCTGTAGTACAACTGATGCTATTCTTGTTGATGCTAGATTTCTTCATGCTCACACTGGTGCTTGTGACAACTGCCCTAAATTATTTGTTGAAATTGATGCCATGAGCACTCACATTAGGAAGCTTTATGTTAGAAATGAAGAACTTGAACAATTTGCTTCTAAGGACCTTGTCAGCTCATGTGAGGGATGTAGGCAACTAAAACTTGACAATGATGCTTTGAGTGTTAAGTGTGCTGAACTTGCAGAGGACCTACTAGCTAATTCACAAGTTCTTTATGCTAAATGTGCTGAGATTGAAGGGGACATGAGTAGAATCCATGATGAGCTTAGGAAGAAGCTAGACCGATAGGAATAAGAATGCCCAATGTGTTTCCTATGAGGCCCGCAAGATTGAGGCAGCCGTGCATAGGGCGAGATATGCACGTGCTGTTCGTTCTTCTTCTGGCTCTTCATCTTCCTTTCTTCTACCTAAATTGAAACTTAAATTCATGCCTTTTAAGGGTTTGTTAACATACTCATCAAGGGGGGAGATTGAGATACCATGTGGGGGTCTACCCATATTTGTAATGAGTATTTGATTGTGTTTGGGCATGTGGTACTCAGGTTTGAGTTTGAAATGAGCTTGATTTGGTTTTGAGCAATTTGAATTGAGTGGTCATAGAGCCTTGGAGTAGTCATGGCCTTGTCTTGAGTGGTCATGGACTTGCCCAGAGTGGTCATAGCCTTGCCTTGAGTGGTCTTGGACATGCCTAGAGTGGTCATAGCCTTGCCTTAAGTGGTCTTGGCTGTGTCTAAAGTGGTCATGACCTTGCCAAGAGTGGTCTGGAGTGGTCTTAACTTCTTAGGAAGTGGTCATGACCTCTAACGTGGTCGTTTCTAGAGTGGTTGTGACTGTCATGACCGCTAGGGTGGTTATGACCTCTAAGGGAGTGGTTGTGACCTCTGTGAAAGTGGTCTGGAGTGGTCATGATCTCCTAAGAGAGTGGTCATGACCTTTTTAAGGGTGGTTTGGAGTGATCTTGACCACTAAGGAAGAGATCGTGACCTTTAAGGGAGTGGTCATGACCTCTGTAAGAGTGGTCTGGAGTGGTCTTGATCACTAAGGAAGTGGTCGTAACCTCTAAGAGAGTGGTCATGACCTCTGTAAGAGTGTTATCTAGAGCAATACTTTGTGAAGGTTTGCTTGTCTGTGTTGGTTGCAGGACTTCGAAGATAGATCATGATGAGGCAAAGGAGACAGGGACTAGGCTATGAGAGCTGAGGTCCATACGGTTAAGGTGACTCCAGAAGATGACAAAGGCCAGGGTGTTGCTAGAAGCTAGAATGACAAGTGGATAGAAGAGATGCTAACTTGAGCTTTACTCAAGCGAAGGAGTATCGTTGGATCAAAGGTTCATGGGTGGATTAGAGGCTAAATTACTGTTAAAGGGTATGGTCAAAACCAATTATATTGTTGGGTTTCAGGTTAGCCCATGTATGAGTGAGGGAATGAATCTCAACCCTTGATGAGGTTTTTGAGGGCCAAGAAGGTCATCTAAGAGTGGAGGTTGCTCATCGTGTGCTATAAATAGATGGGTGGTGGGATGCCTCCATACTAACCAACTCTGTTTGAACCAAGTCTGAGAGGAGTCTTAGAGAAGGGTTGTTTGGTTTCTTTATGCTCTGTTGAGCTTTTGCCCACCTGAAAGTGTAGCTTTGTAACCATCCCTCTCTAAGCAATGCAAGATCCAAGTCCATGTATGTTCTGAAATTATTTTAGTTCTTACATTTTTGCTTAGTTCTTTCTTGCCACTTGAGATTTGCTTCACCTCCTTCTATCTGTTGTGTTTTACTCTTGCTTAAGTTTTGGTATCCTTCCTTTTGAGTCTGCAATCTCTCTCTGATTTCTTTCTTTCTTGATCTTGTGCTGCCAAGAATGAATGATTGATGGATGAATCTTCTATAGATCATATCCCAATCATCTAGAGAAGCTTCTAACAAAGAAGGTGGCAGTGGCTTGAGGTGGAGAGCTCTAGACTAATGCTCAGGTGGATCGGCTCAAGTATGCGATACAAGGAGTGGAATTTTGCCGCACTTTTTAATTGCTACCCTTGAAATGTTATGACATCATATTAGGAGCTGATTGGATCTTTGAACACAGTCTAATCGGGTTGGATTTGAAGTAGAGGAGTTTATCTCTGTACAAGGAAGGTAAAATCTTATATTTCAAGGATTATATTAATCCTTCCCCGAAGTGCAACTAAGCTAGAGAAACTGACTTCAAAAGGGATAAGGGGGTACTTAATTCAAGTGCAACTTATTTCCAATTTGGAATTTGAGCAACACCAAATTGTTCCAGCAGATATTGAGGGCATACTGCAGCAGCTTCCTGAAGTATTGGTTGAACCAAAAGGATTGCCACCTTCGAGGGAATGTGATCATGCCATACACCTTAAGGAGGGAGTTGAGCCCCCAAATTTGAGACCTTATAAGATTCCCCATTATCAAAAGGATGCAATAGAGGATATCATACATCAATTACTGAAAAATGAAGAGATAAGGAATAGTATCAGCCCATAAGCATCTCTTGTTGTCATGGTGAGGAAAAAAGATGGGTCATGGAGAATGTGTGTATATTATAGACAGTTGAATTCAATGACAATAAAGAACAAATTTCCTATGCCAATTATTGAGAATCTATTAGATGAGTTACATGGAGCATCTATCTTCACAAAACTGGATCTATGGTCAGGGTATCACTAGATTCACATGAAAGAGGAAGATGTTTAACTTTTAAAACTCACCTAGGCCATTATGAGTACCTAGTAGTGCCTATTGGACTGTCTAATGCACCTGCCACATTCCAATCACTGATGAATTCCATATTTGCTGAACATCTGAGAAATTTTATTTTAGTTTTCTTTGATGAAATTTTATTTTAGTTTTCTTTGATGATATTCTTGTATAAAGTAAGGATCGAGATAAGCATATGGAGCACCTTGAAATAACATTTGCTATACTGAAGGAGCATCAACTTAAGGTCAAGATAAGTAAATGTGTTTTGCAAGCTCCCAGGTGGAGTATTTGGGGCATACTATCAGTGGACAGGGAGTGGCCACTGATCCTAAGAAAGTTGTAGACATCCTCAATTGGCCAAAACCAAGCAATGTTACATAGCTGAGAGGGTTCATGGGGTTGACAGGGTACTATAGACGGTTTGTTAAGGGCTGTGGGTAGAGATGTAGACCTCTCATTGATATGTTGAAGACAAATTCATGGCAGTGAGGAAACAGTCAGACTCAAGCATTTGAAGAGCTCAAAAAGATTATGACTAGTTGTCCAGTTCTTGCTTTACCAGATTTTTCTCAGCCTTTCATTATCAAAACTGACGCTTGTGGTACTGGAATTGGGGGTGTGCTCATGCAGGGAGGAAGACCAATTGCTTTTTATAGCAAGGTTTTGGGTATCATATCAGCTGCTCAGTTAGTATACGACAAGGAAGCTTTGGCTATTCATGTGCCATTAAAAAGATGGCAACATTACATTTGGGGTAGCAAACTCATTATAAGGATGGATCAGAAAAGCCTAAAATACATTACTTCTCAGAAGTTGACTGAGGGAATTCTACACAAGCTGTTGCTCAAATTACTTGAATTTGATTACCATGTTGAGTATAAAAAAAGGAAAAGAGAACATAGCAGCTGATCCACTCTCAAGGAGAGATACTCATAATAGTACTTCTGATTTTTCCTACCAGGCAACAACTACTGTTATACTGGAATGTGTATTAGAAATCAAAGACAACTATATTGGAGATGAACATAGAAAAGTTCTATTGAGGGAATCACAATTTACTAGTGGGGTTAATGATAAATATTCCTTGGCTGCTGGGCTTCTGAGGTATAAAGGGAGGATCTATGTGGATGACAAACATGGTCTCTAGCAGAGGATTATGACCGATTATCATTCATCCAAGTTTGGGGGTCATTCAGGCATACAGGCTACCTATCACCGACTGAAGAAGTTATTCTATTAGCCCAAACTTAAGAAGGATTTTGAAAAATTAGTATCAGAATGCAGTGTGCCAGGTTACTAAAGCATAACACTGTCATATTCCTAGATTACTAGATCCTTTGGAGGTTCCTAACATGGCTTGGACTCATATATCAATGGATTTCATTGAAGGACTGCCCAAATCACATGGAAAAGATGTAATACTAGTGGTAGTATATAGATTTACTAAATATGCTCATTTTATTGGCTTGTCTCATCCCTATACTGTAGAACAAGTGGTTAAATTGTTCATGTATCATGTATTCAAATTACATGGGCTGCCAATTGCTATAGTTACTGACAGGGACATGGTTTTTACCAGCCGGTTCTTCACTGAGATATTTAAGGCAATGAACATTTCACTCAGATTGAGTACAGCCTGCCATCCACAAAGTGATGGCTAAACTGAAAGAGTAAATTAGTGCTTAGAATCATACCTGAGAAGCATGGTATTTCAAAATCCTAAAGAGTGGTTTACCTGGCTAGCTTTGGCAGAATGGTGGTACAACTCAACTTATCATACCTCTTTGCAGTTCACACCATTCCAGGCCTTGTATGGTTATCCTCCACCTCAAATTGGTGAGTTTTCAGTAACCTGTAATATTTCTGAGGAATCCAAGGTTACATTGCAGCATAAAGAAGAAATGATTCAAAAGATCAAGAGAAATTTACAATTATCACAGGTCAGAATTAAACATTATGTAGATATGCATAGATCTGAAAGGGTTTTAAATATGGGGAACATGGCATACCTAAAATTGCAACCTTATTGTCAAAATGCATTTGGATTGAGAGAATCTTTAAAACTGCGTTCCAAGTTTTATGGACCATTCAAGGTGATGGAAAGAGTGGGAAAGGTAGCATATCGACTGCAATTACTCGATGATGCTAACATTCATCCTGTATTCCATGTAAGCCAACTTAAAAAGCATTTGGGAACACATGCAGTACCAATGCATGAGTTACCACTTGTGAGTGCAGATGGACAGATTAAAACTGAACCAATTGTTGTGTTGGACAGAAGGATCATTCCTAGAAGAGGAATTCCTATTGCTCTGTGGTTGATACAGTGGCTTAATTTAGCCCTTGCAGATACCACATGGGAGGATGTAACTTTCATACAAAGTACTTTTCCTGGATTTGTTCCTTGAGGACAAGAAACCACTCAACCGGGGGCTATTGTCAGGGTTCAAACAATGCGACTGGAGAAGATTCAGAGTTCAGTTCTCTGTCAACTGAAGAACAGAACACGGCAGTGAAAGTAATAGTTTGGCTTCTTCAGTTAAAGGAAGAAGAACGACAGAGATCACTGAGTAACGTTGTGGCAGTGAGATCCAATGGATAGTAGTCTAAGTAGTCATTACCGTAGCAACTGTATTAGATCATGTCGGTAAACACCGTGGGCGGTAATGTAATCTCAGTTTACTTTTACTTTGAGTTCATTCTGTTATTGTAAACTCATAGGCTATAAATAGCCAAGGACCTTCTGCAAAATGGAAATTAAGATTGATTTCCCAACTTATGTCTTAAGTAAAGTAGTTCTAGCTGTAGAACCCTAGCTTCTTGATTTATTTTACTCCTTTTCCCCTTACGAATCTTCCTAGATTTCCTTCAATTCAATCTCGTCACTAGCTGGATGAGGCATGGCTAGGGTTTGAGATCTCCTTCCTATCAGGTTCTAATCGTGTTGATACAGTAGATTGGGGATTTCTGCGTGTTGCTGACAGATTGGAGGTTTCTACGTGTTGAAAGAGGGTGATACAGTAGGTTGGGGGTTTATGGGTGTTGCTATGGTGAAAACTGAAATACAATGCGGTTGATTTGCTAGGTCCTGTTAGGATCTACGCTACTGGCTGCTTGTTCTTCTAGTCTTTATCGCAATGTTGTGTAATTAATTGGTTCGTTGTCCGTGGTAGATGATGATACTGTTACTGTTAGTTCTAGAGGATGAGCCTTGCTCACTCCCTTTTGCTGCCTTTGACCAGGGTCCTTGAAGGATAGAATCACATGTACACAAGCAAACAAATTGAGGTTTTGATCCATCGATACAATTGCTCCTACTTTGAATTCTTTATTCTTGGGCTTTGGCATTAAACCTCCCTGATTCTTGGGGGAGATATCATGGCTCGGCTGGAGAGCCCAGGGAATGAGCACCGGAAGACACAAAGAGCTTAGGACAGCAGGCGAAAGAGGAGCAAGGGTGAGCCAGGATCTGAAGAGGTACCACATGAAACTCACGCTTGCTATTGCTTCTTGTTTTGTTTGTTAGTTACTTTTCTAGTTCTTGTAGACCTAAACAAAAGGACATCTGTTCTGTTATTGGGATCAATTGGGGGGTGATGAGCAGCCACACGGGGTAGGGCAGAGGTTGTAGAGGGTGAACGCGGTGATGGACGCCGCCGAGATGGCCCCGAAGAGGATATATATGTTCCTAAATCTAGTGCATGCAGTAACTTAGTTAGAATCGACTCTGTATTTACTGACTGTGAATACTTCTTTTTGCAGCGCAATTTTCTTTTTTTGCATCGAAAAGAATGATGATCTAAAATTTTTGTAGTGACACGTTTTTTATTTTTTTAATCCTCTGACTGAATTTTAGTTTTTAATTGACTAAATATGTTTAAATGTGGACAGATTACCAGACATGTTCCTTTTTCATCTGGTTCTCATATTTGTTTTGTCTCCTTTAGATAGTTAACCAATTTTAATGGTCATTTATGTAGTTCATCCAATTGCATAAAGCTAAGATCAATCTGCCTTTTGTGCAGTGGGACAATGTTTGTGCAATTTGCAATGATGGTGGTCGTGTAACCTGGTAGGTGTATTTATAATCAAGTTTGAGTGGCTTCATCTCCATTATACATGTGCAGTTACTGTCACTAACTCACTATGTTGCCTTAATAATTGTTTGCCATTGAAAATTTGAGCAACTCTACCGAGCACTTTTTTTTCTTGAGATATTGACAGCTAGTGATTGTTCTAACGTTTGTAGTTAATTAGTGTTCTTTTAGTAAACAGTTCATGATATGTATACCAAACTAATGGTACAAGAAGATTATGCTACATTGATATATTATAATAGCTGATCTTCATACCAATGGCGGAACTAGAAATTTTTTGATGGGGTGCACATTTCACACGTATAATTCTATATTATTGTGCAATAATTTAATATCATCATAAATCCAACATATATATTTGAAATTTGCTAAAAATATAATACAAATAGTTATAAGGTCTTAAAAATTCTAAATCATCATAATTGTAGAGAGATTGGCACAATTCACCACACAGCCAAAGGCAGGGGTGGCATTCTATTTATATCCACAAAAAGAGATATTACAGGGCTATACTAAGTAAGAACAAAATAAAGAAAGCGAAGGTAAGGAAAGCCTAATAATAAAGGGAGAGATTACAGGGCTATACTAGGCAAGAACAAAAGAAGGAAAGCGAAGGTAAGGAAAGCCTAATAATAAAGGGAGAGATTACAGGGCTATACTAGGCAAGAACAAAAGAAGGAAAGCGAAGGTAAGGAAAACCTAATATAAGTAATCAATACTCTAATACCCGCCCGCAATCGCAGCGGGAGGAGTCCGGACTCAAAGATTGGACCGAATCTCCTGAAAAAGGTGGGTCGGGAGGCCCTTAGTAATGATGTCCGCGAACTGATGAGAGGATGGCACATGCAGGACGCGGACCTCGCCGAGGCAGACCTTCTCATAGACAAAATGAATGTCGATCTCGATGTGCTTCGTCCGCCGATGTTGTACTGGATTTGTAGACATGTAGATGGCGTTGACGTTGTCACAATACACGACGGTGGCCGAAGCAAGTGGAACATGAAGTTCCTGAAGAAGTTGACGAAGCCAGCAGCACTCGGCAACAGCATGGGCAATAGCTCAGTATTCAGCTTCGGCACTCGAGCGGGACACCGTGGTCTGGCGCTTGGAGGACCAAGACACGAGGTTGTCGCCGAGGAAGATGCAATAGCGATCGCGGTAAGTCCGGGCAGCCAGCCCAGTCGACATCGGAATAGGCGGTGATCGAGTTTGCCAGCGAACAGCCGATGTGAAGGCCTGCGTCAAGGGTGCCCTTGACATATCGTAGGATGCGCTTGGTTAGGGCTAAATGGGGTTCCCGTGGGTCATGCATGAAGAGGCACACCTGCTGAACGGCATAAGCCTAGTCGGGACGGTGGCGTCGGTCGCAATGCTCTGCAAGGCTCGTATTTCAACGGATCGAATGCGGGCACCGCCGAGGCGAAGAGCTTGGCATGAGTGTCCACTGGCATGGTGGTGGGGTGACACTTAGCCATGCCCGCCCGTTGGAGAAGGTCGACAGCGTACTGTCGCTGGGACAGGAATAGGCTGTTGGAGGATCTCGTGACGGAGATGCCGAGGAAGAAGTGCAGGGCGCCAAGGTCTGCCATGGCGAACTCCGAGTGAAGATTGCTGATGAGGCGCTCAAGGAGAGGTCGAGACAAGGCGGTGAGGATGATGTCGTCAACATACAGTAGCAGATAGGCCATGTTGGTCCTCTGGAGGAGGACAAAAAGAGACGTGTCGGAGGAGGATGCGACGAAGCCGAGTTGTCGAATGTAGGTGGCGAAGCGGTGGTACCACGCCCGAGGAGCCTTCTTTAAGCCATAGAGAGACTTTTGAAGAAGACACACGTGTGTAAGTTCAAGCTCCATTAGTTTTGGTGATTGGTTTAATATTAATGTTTAATCATTGTTTAATGATAAATCTAATCATTATGAGACTAACATGTTTAATTGAGCCTTATTCTTATTAGTCTCATATTTGGATGGAAAATGGAAAACCTAAGGTATGCACTTGTATTCACTCTATTGACTTAATGCATACTTAGGATTCAAGTTAAAATATGAACTCTTCCATTGCTTTAGTCCAAATATGTGCATTATGTTCCTAATTCATATACTACATGAATGCACACATCTAGGGGGAGTTTATAATTTAACTTGTTGTTTCAATAGTATTGATCCATGTCTTATTGCTAAATAACATATAAAGGATCAAGACTTTGAAACAATCACTTGAGTATATGAAACTTGTGTAGTTATATATATACTCATATCAATTTAAATGAAATTTAAATTGAGTTCGATTGTCTTTCAATCAATAAAAGGACATTTCATCATGTGTTGATGGTGTTCTTTGTTGATTAAAGAAAAGCGAAAAGTTCTTGAGTATAATGAAGCATTAGTTGCATCAAAGTACTCAAGATACAATTAATCATTCAAATTGATTTGGGTTGTGCTCAATCGATCTTGGAGGCATCCATTATGTGTTAATGGAGTGCGGTGATGATTGTGACAACCGTGTTTGTTGGACTAACAATCTTCTACGAGTTGTGAAGTAGGTTGAGTCCAAGATAATGAAGATTCGGGAAGAAGGAGAAGTCATCATGTGTTGATGAGCTTCAAGAGGTGATCCCGAAGTAAAGAGAAGGGCTAGAGAAGGTTCATCATGTGTTGGTGAACAAGAAGAAGAAGAAGATTCGATCCCGAAGAAAAGATGATTGGAAATCATAAAAGCCTCAAGTGGATCGCTAAAGGCAAAGGTACAACTAGCTAGGGCTAAGGATGTGTTCCTAGTCTTTTACCGGTCTCGGTGTTTGGTTGTGAGACCGGGTTGCTAGTTAGGTGCCGTACTATTAAGAGGGGTTGAGTCTTTTAGCTTGAGCTTCATCATGTGTTGATGAACTCGATCCGGTTCACTCTAGCTCACTCTCTTGGTTTGGTTTTTGCATTGAGCTAACCATTTGGCATGTGTTGCAAATGGGTGAAGCTCGTGCGTTGGATTTTGCATGAGCTAAGTATTTGCATGTGTTGCAAATAAGGGAGCTCATGCTTGCTTCTTGATTGAATCTTATTTGGTTTGGTTTTTGCATGAAGCTATGGATTTGCATGTGTTGCAAAATGGGAAATAACTTATGCAATATTGTTTATGTGGTCATTGCTTGGAGCTAAGTTTTGCATGTATTGCAAAAGGAGAGAGCTCAAGCAATTTGGTTTAAAGTGGTTGCATAGAGCTAGAGATTTGCATGTGTTGCAAATAGAGAGCTCATGCACTTGAATTTGTTGTGGTTGTTTGCATGGTGCTAGAGATTTGCATGTGTTGCAAATAGAGAGCTCATGTTTTCATGTTTTAGCTTGTGATTGGGTCATGTGTTGATCATCACAAGGCTAAGCTTGGTTTAGTTGCAAAATGTGTTTTTGCAAAGTGTTGACTTGTTATTTGCAAATGTGTTTTGCAAATAAGCTGGAAGTTATGAGGTTCGATCCTAGAGTATGTGTTGGCATTTGCAAATGTGTTTTTGCAAAGTGTCGGGATCATGTGTTGATCCTTACATGGCTAAGAGGATTGATCTTATAGGTTCGTGGTTTATTTGCGAATGTGTTTTGCAAATAAGTTGGAGTTGTTATTTGCAAATGTGTTTTGCAAATGAACTTGAGATTATGGGTTTCAATCCTAGAGCATGTGAATAGGGTTTGAAAATATGTTTTGCAAATTGACTTGATCATGTGTTAATCATCACATGGCTAAGAGGATTGATCTCATAAGTTCTTGGTTTATTTGCAAATGTGTTTTGCAAATAAGTTGTGCTTAATGAAATTCTTTGAAGTATGTGATTAACATGTGCAAATGTGTTTTGCATAATGTTGTGATCATGTGTTGATCCTCACATAACTCAAAGAATAAATCTTTAATGGTTTGGAGAAAAGTTTTTGTGAAAAACCGTGTTTTCTCCTTATGACCGGTCGTACCGCCCATGTAGGGCCGGTAGCACCGCCTGGCCGGTAGTACCGCTTATGGGAGCATGTACTGCAGGTCGGTCCGGTGCTACCGCCCATGGTAGCCCAGTAGCACCGGAGGTCCGGTGCTACCTCCCCTCTGGCCGGTGTGGAAATTCCAAAGAGGGATGTTTTTGGGCGGATTGGCGGTCCGGTGCTACCGCCCATGGTAGGCCGGTAGCACCGGAGGTTCGGTGCTACCGCTCCTCTAGCCGGTGTGAAAAATCCAGAGGAGGTGTTTTGGTGTTCGGCTTGGGTCCGGTGCTACCGCCCGAGCGGTAGCACCGCTCCCAGTTGGACGGTGCTACCGGAAATCCTCCAATGGCTAGTTTTGTAGCCGTTGGCGAGGAGGCCGGTGCTACTGGTCCCAGTTGGGCGGTAGCACCGGGTTTGCTGGGCACTTTGCCCAAATTCGCCCCCAACGGCTAGTTTTGGCTTGGAGGCTATAAAAGGAGGCCTTGGGGGGCAAGGGTAGACGTTGGCTGTGTGCTAGAGCATTTGGGTGTTTGTAGGAGTTGTGTGCATGTGTTGCCCTCTTCTATTTGCTTCTTGAGCTAGTGTGAGCCTCTAATTGCACGTGTTGCAATTAGGAGAGGATTGAGAGCCTCTTGTGCATGTGTTGCACTTGAGGAGGATCCTAGTGCATGTGTTGCACGTAGGAGGTCACCGGAGTGCATGTGTTGCACTAGGTGAAGTTCAAGCGGAAGGGCTTGACTTGTTACTCTTGGAGGTTGCCGCCTCCTAGACAGCATAGAGCGTCGTGCGCGGTGAGCTTCTCAACGGAGGTTGTGAGAAGTCCCGGCGAAGTTTTTGAAGGTTGGAGCTCGCCTACCCGGGAGGGAAAAGGAGCTACCACTAGTGGATTCGAGATGGGTGCTCAATTCGTGGAGCCGGTCTAATTCGTTTGGGCTAACCTCAACGTGGACTAGGGGAGACCGGCAAGTCTCCGAACACCACGATAAAAAGTATTGTGTCTCTTGTGCTTGCATTGTTTTCGTTATTTATATTCAAGCAATTTATATTCATAGAATTAAATTGATTGATTGCTTGTCTTTAGAATTGCAATTATTGTTAAAGACATAATTAGTTAGTGCACATAGTGAGCCTAGTTGATTTAGGCTTTAATTGTCAAAGCCTTAGTTTATCGCTTTCGCATTAATATTTGTTAAGGTTTTGGTATTAGGATAATTAGGGGTGAATTGCTTTGTAGAAATTAACGAGGAAATTTTTAAAAGCCGCCTATTCACCCCCCTCTAGTCGGCATCCTCGACCTAATAACGTGGCCAGGATGAGCAGGGTCCATAAAACCAAAGGGCTGCTGACAGTAAACCGTCTCATCGAGGGTGCCATGGAGGAAGGCATTCTTGACGTCGAGCTGGTGAATTGGCCAGGAGCGCGACATGGCGATGGAGAGGACGGTGCGGATGGTCGCCGGCTTGACCACCGGGCGGAAGGTCTCATCGTAGTCGACGCCGTGTTGCTGGGAGAAGCCGCGGACAACCCAGCGTGCTTTGTAGCGAGCCAGACGACCATCATAGTGGAACTTGTGTTTGAATATCCACTTGCCGGAGATGATGTTGGTGCCTGGGGGATGGGGAACAAGACGCAAGGTCTGGTTGTCCATGAGGGCTGTGTACTCGTCGTCCATCACAGCGCGCCAATTGGGATCGGTGAGCACGCTGCGATAGTTGTTCGGGACGATCGACACAGGAGCATGCGAGGCCGTTAGGTTGAAGAACTCCACCGAGGGATCAACAACAGCCCTGGACCGTGTGACCATCTGTGAAGGTGTAGCCGGTGGTACAGCCGGTTTGGCCGACTGGTCAACCACAGGGGAAGTGGCCGGAACAGGGGTCGAGGTAGTCGGTGGTCGTCAGGAGAAACCAGATGCATGGGCGGTCGAGGTGGAATGTCGATGTTGGACGCTGTTACCGCTGGGAGTGGCAGCGAGTGCTCAACACCTAAAGTTGGGGCTGTCATTGCTGGGAAGACATGCAAGGGCGCCATGGTGCAAGGCACTGATATGGTAGGATCATCAACTAGGAAGTCCAAGTCGGCATTAGTTTTAGAAGAAGATATGGGCACACGATTACTGCTGGCAAACGAAAAGGTGCTCTCATCGAATACGACATGGCGGGAGATGATGACTTTGTTTATGGCAAGGTCAAGGCAGCGGTATCCTTTGTACTGAGGGGGATAACCAAGGAAGGCACAAGCCATGGAACGAGGAGCAAGTTTGTGAGCAGCTGTGGCGGATAGGTTGGGAAAACAAAGGCAACCAAAAACCCTGAAGGTGACTATATTGTGGAGGCGTTTGGTGAAGAATCGTGTAAGGAACAGCACCATCGGTGGAAGAGGAAGGGCACCGGTTTAGGAGGTAGGTGGCGGTAGCTAAGGCCTCAGCCTAGAACCTGGGCGGCATGTGGGCATGGAGGAGGAGTGTGCGAACCATATTGTTAAGTGTGCGAAGCATCCGTTCTGCCTTGCCATTCTGTGATGAGGTGTGGGGCAAGAGAGGCTCATGGCTATGCCGTGGGAGGCAAAGAAGGATGCGTTAGCGTGGTTAACAAATTCGCGGCCGTTGTCAGCCTGGACTGACTTGAGAGGAAGGCCGAACTGTGTGCTGGCGAGAGCAGCCAAGTCGACTATATGTTGGTGAACATCGGACTTCTTTTTAAGAGGAAAGGTCCAACAAAAGTGAGAGAAATCATCGACGACAACTAAGTAGTACATCGATCCAGATATGCTAGCCACAGGGGAGGTCCACACATCACAGTGAAGGAGTTCAAAGGGCGCAAAAGTGCGCGAAGTTGAAGTAGCAAAGGGTAGGCGCACATGTTTGCCAAGTTGACAAGACTGGCAGAGTGAGCGAACTACATTATTACATGCAATGTGTGAACTTTTATGCAAGGCGATGATAGAAGCGGTGCCAGGGTGACCAAGACGCTGGTGCCAAAGTTGGGAGGAGACAGTGATGTGGGCGCTGGCAGTGGAGAGAGGCCCGGCAGGAGGAATGGTGTAGAGGTCGCCCTCACTATTGCAGCGAAGCATCACTCGGTTCATCTGGAGATCCTTGACAGAAAAACCAAAGGCGTCAAACTCAAGAAAGCAGTGATTATCACGAGTGAACTTGCAAACAGACAGAAGGTTACGAACTAAGTGAGGGACAACGAGAACATCGCAGAGAGAAAATTGTGTAGTTGGTGTGTGGAGCAGGGAATGACCACTGGAGGTGATGTGTAAACGGGAGCCATTGCCAACAGTGACTGTTGTGTTAGGAGGAGGTTGGGAGGAGAGCAGTATACCGCCATTGAATGTCATGTGGGAGGTGGCGCCGTTGTCCACAACCCAGCCACCGTGCCCTTGAACTGCCAGTTGGTTTAGGGCGGTGATGAGCCCCTGCTAGTCCCATGTTGATGCAGGGGAGGGTTGAAGAGGGGCGAACGCAGTATGCGCTTGTGGCGGAGCGCCGAGCAAGCTCGAAGCAGCTGATGGGCGCCACTGTCCAGCGGGAGTAGCCCTCTGGGCGGCGGTAGGAGGAGACCACGGGTTAAAGCAGAACCACGGGCCAGCCGTGGGTGGTGCACGATCGCCTTGGAGGCCACCATGGCTGGCGTTGCTATACCTGCCGCGGCGATTACGCCCACCGCGACGACCATCGCTATTGCCAGCGTTGGAGACATAGGTGCCGGCCTGGGCGATTGAGGCGGACGCCGTGGTGGAGTGGCCGCTAGAATGGCTGCAGGAGGAGCCGCTGGTGAGCAAAACGGTCTCGGCGGCGACCTTCATTTCGTTGGCGAGGCGCGTCTCCTTGAGGGCAAGCATGGAGCGGGCCCGAGAGAAGGAGGGGAACGACGTGGAGTTGGCGATATCGTCAGCGGTGTTGGAGAAGCGCGAATTGAGGCCACAGCAGATTGAGGATGAGTTGTCACGGAGGGCATCTGCTAGCGTCTTGACACACTGACTATAGTCGGTGATGGATTGATCACCTTGTATGAGGGAGTGGAACTAACTACTGAGGAAGATGGCATGTGATTCCTTGTTGTCACGAAAGAGGCCCTCGATTGCGACCCAGAGATCACGCGCAGTTTCGTCATTGGCCATTGTGGAGTTCAGGATGTCGTCGGTGACGGAACCGTATAGCCAGCTGAGGATAGCGGAGTCGGCGAGAGTCCAGGCTGGGTCACTGAGTTGTGCGATGCCGGAGCCATCGATGTGGGAGAGGAGGCCGAACTTGAGGCATATGGTCCGGAAGAATTTGGACCATCGAGAGTAGTTGGCCACCTTCATGTCGAGGGTGGTCGGCACGTGAGACTTGACGGCGACCGTGCAATAGGGGTTGAGGACAGTCGTCGGCGCGGCGAGTGCCCCGGGCTGGAGACAGAGCTGTCTTCGGGGGCTGCTGTAGAGGCAGCAGCAGCGGCAGCGACTACAGAGGCAGTGGCTGGTTGAGGGGAGGGCGCCGACATGGTGGGTGGTGGCTACGCAAGACAGAGGAGGGAGAGGTCTCAGGAGAGGAAATCTGATACCATGTAGAGAGATTGGCACAATTCACCACACAGCCAAAGGCAGGGGTGGCATTCTATTTATATCCACAAAGGGAGAGATTACAGGGTTATACTAGGTAAGAACAAAATAAGGAAAGCGAAGGTAAGGAAAGCCTAATAAAGGGAGAGATTACAGGGCTATACTAGGCAAGAACAAAAGAAGGAAAGCGAAGGTAAGGAAAGCCTAATAAAGGGAGAGATTACAGGGCTATACTAGGCAAGAACAAAAGAAGGAAAACGAAGGTAAGGAAAGCCTAATATAAGTAATCAATACTCTAATAATAATCAAAACCAATCCAATCAACAAATTTAGCCTATTGAAAATGTGAAATTTTAGCTTTTCACAAATTTTTGGGGGTGCCGGGTATACTCGGCACCCCACCTGGTTCCGCCCATGCTTCATATGATAGCTTTCCAAATCTGAAGTTGTTGTGTGACTCAGTCCCACCAAATTTGTTATAGGCATCATCTGTGTATGAAATAAAGGAAATTGCTTTATTCTTTGTCAGGAAAAAATTCAACCTCAACACTATTTTTGTAGCAGCATTCTATAATTTCTAAAAGAGAGGGACTGAGAGGGTGTTGATCTGTTCATATTTGCCTCTTCTTGTAGTTCGTCAACATTGTGTGGATGTTACATTAACAACTAACACTATCTTGTTTAGATTTTACCCATGTGAATGTGATTTTACATTAGCAAGGAGGGCCGCGCTTGGCGCGGTTGGTTAGAGTGTGGGAGGCGCGATGAGCCGGCCCAGGTTTGAGCACTGCCCAACCCGGGCTCTCACAGAGCCATGTACAATGCACGTGTGTGTATGGGGTGTGTGTATTTTTAGCTCAGCTGTTGTTTCTTCTTAAATGAATGCCAGTGCTCCTGGCCAATATTTTTTTTAAAAAATATTACATTAGCAAGTAACACTATCTTGTTTAGAATATACTTATGTGTGAATACTTGTATGAATCTAATTTGAATGTGTGGATGTAAGGATATGATCAAACGCTTTCCACTGAATTTTCTGAATTTTTCTAATGATTAAAAGATTTTTTTAATGTCCGAGATTTTCATCCCGTGTCTTTCAAATAGTGCAGGAATTATTTTCCCAATGGAATAAGAGGGATTCCATGTGCCCTTCAAAATCCCCCTTAGGATTTTATTCCCTTGATTTCTCCCCAATATCTAAACAAGCCCTAAATGGATTAGATGGTTGTAACATCCCAAAATTTCATTTCAAAAATAGGATAAAAAAATATTTTAAATTATTATTTTTATCGGTTGCCTCAAGTTTATTTGTCTCCTCTTCATTTTCTGGATTTCTCTAGAGTTCAAAAGAAAAAGACTTTTGCCTATTTTTAGGAAAACTTAAAACTATTTCCTTAAAAAAAAATAAAAACCCTATTTAAGTTGGAATTAAAATTTTTAAAAAATATATATCACAAGGAACTTCGGTGAATTTTCCCATTATTTGTTAAAATCCTGATTTCAAAATCATTCCAAAAGTCTCATCAATTAAAAATATAGTTTGGAGACAAAATAAAAGATTTGGTTTTGCTAAAACTATCTTATTTAATATAAATAAACCTAAGGGAATTTCTGCGAAATTTCCTACATTTGTCAAATTATATATTTTCTAAAGCCTTTCCGAAAGCTTTAACAAAATAAAAATATATGTGGATATAAAAATAAAATATTTGGTGGTACCAAAATATTTTAGTTGATCTCAAAATGTCCTAATTAAACTCCCTGAATTTTCTTAGAATTTTTGGGGTAGTTTTAGTATTTTCCAAATTAAAAAGATATTAAAAACAATATAAAAGTATTTACTGTACACGAATAAAATTATTATTTTATGTAATAATATTTTATTTGTGTTACTAAGGCTGTGGGTCATGTTCCAGATTTTTCCCGGATTTTTTTTAACAGTAGTTTGATATTTCTTTCAATTTTATAGGTGATACTTAATAATTCGGATTAAATAAGCAAGAATCGTTATTAAAGAACTCCGGCTAGTTTTGATCATAACTCCGGCAAGCTTTTCCCGTTGATCCATTGCTCCTTTGTAGCTGAGAATTGAACCCTAGACGCCTCTCCTCATTCCCCACATCATACTCAAAGATCAGCATCAGAATCGCAACGGAGCTCCCTCGGCAAGCCTTTTTCAACAACTCCGGTGAGAACTTCGGCGAGCACTACTGGGCGCTCCCGAACTCCGTTCATCCTCAAATTTTTTGTGGAGCACCCCCATGAAGGTTGCAACACCTATGTGAAGCAGTTTTGGAAAATTCCAAACAGAGCACCGCCGGCGACCCTTTTCTCCTGCAACGTCGACGAGCTCTCCCGGGCACCCGTCTCGTCGGCTGGTTTTAGCATCGCGTTCCTTGCCGGCTGAGTGATTTTTTCTGAGATACAACTGCGTCATCTTGTGCCTAATGGTCATATCTATCTCTCCATCAAATTTGGTGAAGTTCCATCAGCGTAATCAAAAGTTACGGCCGTTCTAATCTCAAATCTTGCTGCTGCCCGTTCTCCTCGGTTTTTGCGAGTTTGACCGTGAAATTTTTTCTGTAGACTCCTCTTGATGTCATCTACACGGTGCTCACCCTAACTCAAGGTTTTACCTACGGGATTTGTGCAGAAAAATCAATCCTCCCCCATCAGACTGCGTTCCAACGGCAGAAAACTTCGTCGCGCGTTCCCCTTTGATCCAGAAGGTAAAACTCAGATCCGTTCACGTCATATTGTGCCAAATGATCCCAGATAGCTCTCTGTATAATTTGGTTAGGATCAATCTATTATTTTAATAGTTATGATCGTTTGATCTATTGGCTCCGGCAGCCGTTCGTTGACAGTTTGTGATCTGTCCGTTGGGTTGCTTCCAAATCCGGATATACCGTTGAGTTCGTGTCGCCGCGTTCTACGTGGTGCTTACTTTCCCTTTTGCTGTTTCATCCTCCGAAAAGTTTAATATTCGTTACCGTCGCCTTTTTGCCATCGCCCCGCGTCGTCTTGTGCCACCAACCATTTTGGTTTATCGTGGCCATGTCATTGTGTCCAGAAGAACATTATCCCCTGTTTTGCCTACCGTTGAAGTTCATTGATCCCCGGTTGCCGTCAAAGCCATGTTCTAGAATCTACCCGTCGTCTTTTGGCCTAATCCTTCGTGTCGGTGCGTATTTCGTTTCGCCGTCTTTGGTAACCTTTAATCGCAGAGCCAACCCTACCATCCTACCCTATGCCAAGTGTATTCATCCTTGAATCATTTCGCTCAAACCCGGACTTAACCCCTGGTCAATTTGTCGTTGCGTCACGATATGTGTACCCCGCTGAACTCAAACCAAATTTGAGCCATGTCAAGACCTTGCAGCCCTATCTTTCAACCGAGGGTTGCCCCCTTATAATCTCATAAGTGTTCTGTTAGCGCTTCACCTTCATCGTTAACGTTCCATCGTTAACGTTCCGTCGTTAGCATTCCATTGTTAACGTCCCGCCGTTAACGTTCCATCGTTAACGTTCCGCTGCTAACGTTTCTTCATTAACGTTCCGCCGTTAACGCTTTGCTCTCGCTTCGCTATCATCGCATACGCGCATTCCAGCAAGAGCGTAGCGTGATGTCATTATCCTTTCTTTCGTCCTATCGTGATCTAACTCCATTCCTTGTGAGTCTGGCTTTATCTTTCTATCATCTGCAAAGCCGGACCAAAACCTAACTTAAGACCGGTTCGATGGACTGAGTTCATCGTGAGCCGCGCTACCGGTATTGCGGTTTTCCTCGTTGTGTTCACCGTAGTAAGATATTTGTACTGTCTTACTACATATCGTCATCGCCCTGTTATCGTCAAGTCTCTTGTTTGATGTATGACTGAACCCCAGATCAGATCGCACTGAATGTCGATTCCATCCGTCCTTGTCTTATCCCTGAAAATCTAATCTGCCATTAACTTAGAATTCATTCGTGTACTTGGTCGATAGACCATTGGCCATATGTCATATCCTGGTGCCATATCTATTCTATTAGTCTATCTTTCTTTTGTTTGACTATGTATTTGTTTAGTCAACAAAAGTCAACATTGAGCATCAGTTTAGTTCATCATAAACTAACATATCTTTATGGACCCTATCTATAGATCAAGAGCCCATATGTCAATATCTGTCCAATCGAGTTAATTAATCTCGAAGGATATCCCCTGGAATATACTCCGTCTTTCCCTAATTATCAGTCGTAACCTTCTCGATAAATCTTCTGAAAGCCTGTTCTCTTTCATCCGATCTTCGATCAAATCTAAGTTCCTAAATTCAATCCCTTCCATTCAGTACCAATCTAAGATTAAATTGGAGTTTATTTGAATTGCTTTTGAGTTTTGTTGTATTTGTGCTTCTTTGTCGTTAGACGTGTCGTCCAGAAGTTACCCGAAGTAGCTGAAGGACGAGGAAGTCGAAGCATTCGATTGAAGAGCCAAAGGTTGAGGAAGCCGAAGATCAATTAAAAATAGTAAAAAGCGGTTTATAGCAAGTGCCAGGCAAGTTGTATCATGTTGAACCTACGATTACAAAAACTGCTATATTGTTTTACTTTATTGCATATTATTTGACATGTACAAATGTCTTCAATTAAATTTGGGACTTAGCTATTATACCCAATTGATCTATACCCTACCTTGCCATTTGTATACCATGATATATTGTCACCCTAGATTGGTTCATTATAGTTGGTTAGTAATAATAATCAACATGGGATGGTTAGATCGTATTAGTTGCTTAGCCATGGCACGTCATCACATGTACTTTAGTCTTTGATAAATAATCTTGACTAATGGAATATGGAACGATGTTATGAACTTGTGTGTCATGTGTGGTCACATGATGAGATTGAGTTGTGGTGGCAAGAGGATGTCACGCAACGAGGTTAAATTGCTGATGGCACGTGGTGCTTGGTAATAAACTGGGGTGGTTATGATTTAGATTGGGGCAAGTGGCAATGGGCGAGAATGCCAAGGCGGGCCCGATGGGCAGGGGGTTTGTGGAAGTCTTGCCTCGATCATCTTAAGGACTTAACCTTGCAAGCCTTTGACCAGAGTCAATCATGCGACCACATGTCTGGTATGGGACAGACCTAGATGATTAGGGTTCTGATATCTTTCCTCTGATACCTCGGGGTGACAGTACACGGAAGTGTATCTGTGTGGGGGAGCGTACCTATGCTATGGCTTGGTGCCCATCCAACGGTGTTGGCCTGTCCTATACTTCGGCTCCGCGTGAGAGGAGTAATAGTGAAGGCAATACCGGAGAGGTTCTTTGGATAAGGTAGAGGTTCCTGAAAGGCTTTGTTGTGATTTCTCTGCCGGCACACCAAAGGAAGTGTGCTAATGGCCAGGCACAAAGAGAATATCACGTCGTGTGGGTAAAGTGCATAACCTCTGCAGAGTGTAAACCTATTCGAATAGCCGTGCTCACGGTATTGAGCAAAGCTCGGGAATTATAGTTAAGGGTTAAACTTTTGAAATGAAAACTTGGAATGGGATGGCAGGATTGCCATGAAAGGTTGGAACTTGACATAGGATTGGAAACTTGGTTTACTTGAGAAATGTTGAATCTATCTAATACAGTTATTTGTTTTATTGTCTTTCCAATTTGTATACTGTATTCATTTACAAATGCTGCTTATTGCAAAATAGCCATGTTAGCCATTTCTTTGGAATAAGCCTTGCATATAGTTATGTTAGAATTGCATTCTGTGCATGACTTGTTGAGTGCTTTATGTACTCACCCCACAACAACCACTTCGAAGAAGAAGAGACTACGCCATTCATGGAGGAGAAGTATTGCGAAGGATGAGCATCTAGGTGCGAGCCTTGTCGGTTGTTCTGTGGTATACCGAGGGTCATCTACATTTTCTTTCATTCTTTGCTTAAATTGTTGTTCAGCCTTATAAGGCATAATCATGTAAGTTGACCATAAGGTCATGTAACTAGTTGTATTTAATATATGATGTCTTTTATCTTTTTCCGCTATGTATGATTGTGATATTTAATCTATGTTGAGACTGTGTGCACTAGCGTGATCCTGGACTAGTGCTGAATACACAGAGGGTCCGGATTTGAATATTCGGGGCCCGACAGAGGTGGTATCAGAGCCATACTGAATTTATGCCTTGACCTTAGATAGTCTGGTCTTCTCTATAGGACCTTCAAAATTATTTTCTAAAGGAAAGAACTAACCAGGAAGAATAACATGTTCTTGACTTATCTCATTCTTCTATTCTTTTCCTTTGCTGAGAATTCTTTCTCTTACCTTGCTGAAACATGTTAAAATCTTACCTGAGCTGTCTCTAATAGAAAGTGATGTGCCACACCTTAGGAGAAGGCAACAAGTGTTGTTGTTAACCTTGAAGATCATGAAAGAAGAAATCGTCGAGATCAAGGAAGGAGCAAATCTACTAAGTGTTTCTGAATCTAGAAGACCCAGTGCTTCGAGTAGCCAGTTGAGACTCATGTGTGGGAGTCGCATCTCTTAAGCTAAGACTGTCGCCCATGTAGACGGTAGTTTTGTGTGCTAGGTTGATTGGTTCTTCCTTGATTGCTGAGTGTGCAGTATGTGTTGTATAGCTCTTAGGCTTATATAAGCAACCATACCAAGTTATCAATATTTGTTTGCTTAAGATGTTGGGTTAAACCTATCTCCCCTGTCTTAGGATTCCTGCTTCTTACCTATGCTATTTCTCTTTTCCCTAACCCATGTGAAGCAATCAAGCGGATGGTGCAGTCTGGTGGAACCAGTGAAGTCAGTGGAAGTAGAAATCAACTCAGTGAGAACCCCAATGATGGATTAGTTTTGCAACCATCAATACAGATAAATATGCAGAGTTTCAAAGAGTTTCTAGCTGCTCATACTCAACTGATGCATACAATGATGAAGCAAATGCAGAATATGAACAATCAAGCCAATGTCAATGTAGTGTCTCAAACTACCATTCAAGATCCTTATTCCTGCTCAAGGTTATCAGAATTTATAAGGACTCGTCCGTCGATATTTTTCGGAAATTTTTTTCCTTCGAAAACAGAAGATTGGCTCAAGATCATTGAGGAGAAGTTACTCATTGCTCAGTGCAGAAATGATGAGAAGGCCCTATATGCTTCTTATCTGTTGGAAGGAATTGCTGCGGAATGGTGGAAGAAATATTGTGATGTCCACGAAGCCCCGCAGAGTATCACTTGGAATGAGTTCGTTGATGCTTTTCGTTATTCCTTTGCTTCGATAGAAGATGGTGTGATCATGACAGATTCAGATCAAAATGCTACCTCTGCATCTGATTCAAGATCTAGACGTTGTTCTTTGAAGTGTTGTCACCGACAAGTCGTAAGATCGTGCATGCATTCTTTGTGGAGAAATAGGCCATACGATCGATGAGCATGCGATCAATTGCTCCAGATTGTGAAGGAAGTCATCCTTTCGGAGAGTGCCCTATGAACAACATCACATGTTACTTATGTGAAGGTCGAGATCATTGCCTAGCTCAATGTCCCTTGGATCCAATAGTTACTGCAGTGACTCAGCATCAGCAGAAGAATCTTCGAGCTGCAATTACTCAAGAATTGTCAAAAGAGGTGTAATATCGGTTATGCAGAGACGCCACTTGAAAAACTAAAGATGCAGCCTCCTGATCTTGGTTGTCTTCATCAAGAAAGTAGTAAGTGGCAATCGCCAACAGCATGTTTCTTAAGTGATGAAGAAGGTCATTGGTCTAGAGAATACCCTCTGAAGCAACCAATACGAATTACCGTAAGAACAATAATGAGCATACATTTATACCCAACAAGGCACAACGATGCAAACGTGTGTGCTACTCCGTCGTAAGGAAGGTCATTATGCTAACCGATGTCCACAAAGAAGACAATTATTTTCTGCAACCGTGGTTATTCCAGAAGTTACTTCAGTTAAGTACATAACGCCAAGAGTGAGTGGTGACACCGTAAGAGAAGTTTGCCTAGAGAACCAGTTGAAGAAAAGACGTCTGAGCGAAGACACTACCCCAGTCAGCGAATGCCCAAGGAAGAAAAATTTCCATAAACTCTGTTATACCTGCCGCAAGCCCGGACATTTTGCCAACAATTGCCCTCAGAAGAAAGCAATCACGCCGGTTCAAGCCAATCTCAACTCTGCCACAGTCAAAACCTCAATGTCAACGCCAATCAAGGAAGTTCAGATCAACGATTTCACCCTGAGCGAGTGTCATAACTCATTTGTAAAGTGAGGAGATTAGTAATGAATTCCATGTAAAGATTTCCTTGCAAAATAAATAAAGTAGAGATGAATGTTATGTTGGTATGAGAAGTTTGAAATAAAAGCATTAATAGTAAATGAAGGATCACATATTTCCCTGGATATTGTCTGCAATGGTGGTTCACTTGAAAGTGATATGTGTGCTATAATGGTCAATTCAGTACCATTTAGCGTGAAGCTTGTCTGCCAGAAGATTTGTCATTATTAGAAGGTATTCGGTTATGCTCGATCTAACCCAGAATTCAAAATCAAAAGTATTAATGGAAATAAAGGATTTGATATGTCTTTGAGCATTCACTTTACCAGATAATGTTCATGTGTATGTTGGCCATAGAGCTTGAATTCTCGGTAATGTGATGTAGAGACAAAATTTGTTGATTTAGCATATTGAAGATCAATACCTTTACTTCAGTGGTAATTGAAGCATTAATTCGTTATGGAAAGAATATCTAGCGATATAGAATTTCCAATGCTACTTGAGAACCAAACCGACAAAGATAGTATCGCACCAACAGATCAACAGAGTGGTATTTTTATCCATGCTTTTGACAAGTCCAATAAGATAAAACTAATTCGAATCTTGAATTCCATGACTCGATCGTGATGTTAAGAGTTGCGGATTCATTTGGTCAATGTCCCTTACTCAGAAGGTCATTGGTAGTGAATTTGCAAGGATCAAGGAATCGTTCAAGACTTTGAATTGCGTGAAGCAATTATAAATCAGCTTGAGTTCCTCGGATCAAGAGCGTTCTCAAGAACCAACTCAACGAAATGATGTTCAATCTTCACCAAGACCGCAGAACAGCAAGTTGCTTTCACAGTCATGTGCGCTTATCGCAAGTGCAGAAAGCTTCGAAGGTCGAGTCTCCCCGAACCAATTCTATAGCCAGCCTAAATCTCGGGGACGAGATTCTGTTAAGGGGGGAGGTTTTGTAACATCCCAAAATTTCATTTCAAAAATAGGATAAAAAAATATTTTAAATTATTATTTTTATCGGTTGCCTCAAGTTTATTTGTCTCCTCTTTATTTTCTGGATTTCTCTAGAGTTCAAAAGAAAAAGACTTTTGCCTATTTTTAGAAAAACTTAAAACTATTTCCTTAAAAAAATAAAAAACCTATTTAAGTTGGAATTAATTTTTTTTTAAAAAATATATCACAAGGAACTTCGGTGAATTTTCCCATTATTTGTTAAAATCCAGATTTCAAAATCTTTCCCAAAGTCTCATCAATTAAAAATATAGTTTGGAGACAAAATAAAAGATTTGGTTTTGCTAAAACTATCTTATTTAATATAAATAAACCTAAGGGAATTTCTGCAAAATTTCCTACATTTGTCAAATTATATATTTTCTAAAGCCTTTCCGAAAGCTTTAACAAAATAAAAATATATGTGGTATAAAAATAAAATATTTGGTGGTACCAAAATATTTTAGTTGATCTCAAAATGTCCTAATTAAACTTCCTGAATTTTCTTAGAATTTTTGGGGTTGTTTTAGTATTTTCCAAATTAAAAAGATATTAAAAACAATATAAAAGTATTTACTGTACACGAATAAAATTATTATTTTATGTAATAATATTTTATTTGTGTTACTAAGGCTGTGGGTCACGTTCCATATTTTTCCCGGATTTTTTTTAAATGGTTGTTTGATATTTATTTCGATTTTATGGGTGATACTTAATAATTCGGATTAAATAAACAGTAACAGCTACAGTAACTCCCGCAGTTTTCAGTCATAACTCCGGTGAGCTTTTCCGGTTGATCCATTGCTCCTTTGTAGCTGAGAATTGAACCCTAGACGCCTCTCCTCATTCCCCACATCATACTCAAAGATCAGCATCAGAATCGCAACATAGCTCCCTCGGCAAGCCTTTTTCCCCAACTCTAGTGAGAACTTTGGCGAGCTCTACTGGGCGCTCCCGAACTCCGTTCATCCTCAAATTTTTTGTGGAGCACCCCCATGAAGGTTGCAACACCTCTGTGAAGCAGTTTTGGAAAATTCCAAACAGAGCACCGCCAGCGACCCTTTTCTCCTGCAACGTCGACGAGCTCTCCCGGGCGCCCCTCTCGTCAGATGGTTTTGGCATCCCGTTCCTCGCAGGCTGAGTGAGTTTTTCTTAGATAATACTGCGTCATCTTGTGCCTAATGGTCATATCTATCTCTCCATCAAATTTGGTGAAGTTCCATCAGCGTAATCAAAAGTTACGGCCGTTCTAATCTCAAATCTTGCTGCTGCCCGTTCTCCTCGGTTTTTGCGAGTTTGACCGTGAAATTTTTTCTGTAGACTCCTCTTGATGTCATCTACACGGTGCTCACCCTAACTCAAGGTTTTACCTACGGGATTTGTGCAGAAAAATCAATCCTCCCCCATCAGACTGCGTTCCAACGGCAGAAAACTTCGTCGCGCGTTCCCCTTTGATAAAACTTCGTCGCGCGTTCCCCTTTGATCCAGAAGGTAAAACTCAGATCTGTTTGCGTCATATTGTGCCAAATGATCCCAGATAGCTCTCTGTATAATTTGGTTAGGATCAATATACCATTTTAATAGTTATGATCGTTTGATCTGTTGGCTCCGGCAGCCGTTCGTCGACAGTTTGTGATCTGTCCGTTGGGTTGCTTCCAAATCCGGATATACCGTTGAGTTCATGTCGCCGCGTTCTACATGGTGCTTACTTTCCATTTTGCTGTTTCATCCTTCAAAAAGTTTAATATTCTTTACCGTCGCCTTTTTGCCACCGCCACGCGTCGTCTTGTGCCGCCAACCATTTTGGTTTGTCGTGGCCATGTCATTGTGTCCAGAAGATCATTATCCTCTGTTTTGCCCACCGTTGAAGTTCATTGATCCCCGGTTGCCGTCAAAGCCATGTTCTAGAATCTACCCGACGTCTTTTGACCTAGTCCTTCGTGTCGGTGCGTATTTCGGTTCGCCATCTTTGGTAACCTTTAATCGCAGAGCCAACCCTACCATCCTACCCTATGCCAAGTATATTCATGCTTGAATCGTTTCTCTCAAACCCGGACTTAACCCTTGGTCCAATTTGTCGTTGCGTCACGATATGTGTACCCCGCAGATCTCAAACCAAATTTGAGCCATGTCATGACCTCGCTGCACTATCTTTCAACCGAGGGTTGTTCCCTTATAATCTCATAAGTGTTCTGTTAACGCTTCACCTTAATCGTTAACGTTCCGTCGTTAACGTTCCGTCATTAACATTCCATCGTTAATGTCCCGCTGTTAACGTTCCATCGTTAACGTTTCGCTGCTAACGTTTCTTCGTTAACGTTCCGCCGTTAACGCTTTGCTCTCGCTTCGCTATCATTGCATACGCGCATTCCAACAAGAGCGTAGCACGATGTCATTATCCTTTCTATCGTCCTATCGTGATCTAACCCTATTCCTTGTGAGTCTGGCTTTATCTTTCTATCATCTGCAAAACCAGACCAAAACCTAACTTAAGACCAGTTCGATGGACTGAGTTCATCGTGAGCCGCGCTGCCGGTATTGCTGTTTTCCTCGTTGTGTCCACCGTAGTAAGATATCTGTACTGTCATACAACATATCGTCATCGCCCTGTTATCGTCAAGTCTCTTGTTTGATGTATGACTGAACCCTAGATCGGATCGCACTGAATGTCGATTCCATCCGTCCTTGTCTTATCCCTGAAAATCTAATCTGCCATTAACCTAGAATTCATTCGTGGACTTGGTCGATAGACCATTGGCCATATGTCATATCCTGTTGCCATATCTATTCTATTAGTCTATCTTTCTTTTGTTTGACTATGTATTTGTTCAGTCAACAAAAGTCAACATTGAGCATCAGTTTAGTTCATCATGAACTAACATATCTTTATGGACCCGATCTATAGATCAAGAGCCCATATGTCAATATCTGTCCAATCGAGTTAATTAATCTCAAGGATATCCTCGAATATACTCCGTCTTTCCCTAATTATCGATCAGAACCTTCTCGATAAATCTTCTGAAAGCCTGTTCTCTTTCATCCGATCTTCGATCAAATCTAAGTTCCTAAATTCAATCCCTTCCATTCAGTACCAATCTAAGATTAAATTGGAGTTTATTTGAATTGCTTTTGAGTTTTGTTGTATTTGTGCTTCTTTGTCGTTAGACGTGTCGTCGTGGTTACAGAAGTAGTCAAGGACGAGGAAGTCAAGCATTCGATTGAAGAGCCAAAGGTTGAGGAAGCCAAGATCAATTAAAAATAGTAAAAGCAGCTTTATAGCAAGTACCTGCAAGTTGTGCTTTGATCATGTTGAACCTACGATTACAAAAACTGCTATATTGTTTTACTTTATTGTATATTATTTGACATGTACAAATGTCTTCAATTAAATTTGGGACTTAGCTATTATACCCAATTGATCTATACCCTACCTTGCCATTTGTATACCATGATATATTGATACCCTAGATTGGTTCATTATAGTTGGTTAGTAATAATAATCAACATGGGATGGTTAGACCGTATTAGTTGCTTAGCCATGCCACGTCATCACATGTACTTTAGTCTTTGATAAATAATCTTGACTAATGGAATATGGAACGATGTTATGAACTTGTGTGTCATGTGTGGTCACACGATGAGATTGAGTTGTGGTGGCAAGAGGATGTCACGCAACGAGGTTAAATTGCCGATGGCACGTGGTGCTTTGTAATCAACTGGGGTGGTTATGATTTAGATTGGGGCTAGTGGCAAGGGGCGAGAATGCCAAGGTGGGCCCGATGGGCAGGGGGTATGTGGAAGTCTTGCCTCGATCATCTTAAGGACTTAACCTTGCAAGCCTTTGACCTGAGTCAATCATGCGACCACATGTCTGGTATGGGACAGACCTAGATGATTAGGGTTCTGATATCTTTCCTCTGATACCTCGGGGTGATAGTACACAGAAGTGTATCTGTGTGGGGGAGCGTACCTGTGCTATGGCTTGGTGCCCTTCCAACGGTGGTGGCCTGTCCTATACTTCGGCTCCGCGTGAGAGGAGTAATAGTGAAGGCAATACCAGAGAGGTTCTTTGGATAAGGTAGAGGTTCCTGAAAAGCTTTGTCGTGATTTCTCTGCCGGCACTCCAAAGGAAGTGTGCTAATGGCCAGGCACAAAGAGAATATCACGTCGTGCGGGTAAAGTGCATAACCTCTGCAGAGTGTAAACCTATTCGAGTAGCCGTGCTCACGGTATTGAGCAAAGCTCGGGACTTACAGTTAAGGGTTAGACTTTTAAAATGAAAACTTGGAATGGGATGGCAGGATTGCCATGAAAGGTTGGAACTTGACATAGGATTGGAAACTTGGTTTACTTGAGAAATGTTGAATCTATCTAATACAGTTATTTGTTTTATTGTCTTTCCAATTTATATATCAGATTCATTTACAAATGTCGCTTATTGCAAAATAGCCATGTTAGCCATTTCTTTGGAATAAGCCTTGCATATAGTTATGTTAGAATTGCATTCTGTGCACGACTTGTTGAGTTCTTTATGTACTCACCCCACAACAACCACTTCAGAAGAAGAAGAGACTATGCCATTCATGGAGGAGATGTATTGCGAAGGAACGAGCATCTAGGGTGCGAGCCTTGTCAGTTGCCTGTGGTATACTGAGGGGTCATCTACGTTTTCTTTCCGCTGCTGCTTAAATTGTTGTTCATCCTTATAAGGCATAATCATGTAAGTTGACTATAAGGTTATGTAACTAGTTGTATTTAATATATGATGTCTTTTATCTTTTTCCGCTATGTATGATTGTGATATTTCATCTATGTTGAGACTGTGTGCACTAGCGTGATCCCGGACTAGTGCTGAATACACAGAGGGTCCGGATTTGCATATTCGGGCCCGACAATGGTCCACGCACAAATGTTGCTGTTCCTAGTCTCGTCGCACAAAAGCACTAGCTCAACATAAAAGAATGACGAGATAACGATTTTCAAAATTTTCAATCTTTGTAAGAGTGATGCGTCAGGATCATCTACAAAATTTTTCAAAATTTTCTAAAGTTTGAACCAATTTTCTTTGGTTGAAATTTGCCAGTAAGGCTTTTATCAGGACTGTAGCACTATCCGAATTTTTTTAAATTCCTCAGGCTTGATTATCATCTGAAAATTTTATGAAAATATTAGTGATGCGTCAGGACAATCCACAAAAAAATTAAAAATTTTCTAACATGGTTTTTACCATTTTTCGTTCGGTTCTAATTTACTGAAGTTTCGGTAATTTCGGCAAAAATATCGGTAATTTTGACCGGATTTCAAATTTTTTGACTGGATTTGAATTTTGCTTTTTGAATTTCAATCAAATTTCCACAATTCAGATTTCGGTCCCCTCCGAGATATGATCCGAAAACGAATTTTGAAACCCTAGATAACGTGACACCAACGAGTAAAACAGAATTGAGATCCAATGGCAGTTGCACATGGACCATTGATAAAAAAGCGACCGTCTAGATCTTTTGTGACACTATTTCGAAATATTGTGCTAATTTTTTTTACTATAACGTACACTGTAGCAACACGCTGTTGAACGATCTGGATCATTCGCAGTCCTTGTAGGAACTACATAAGATCCCTTTCCGCAAAAACCATACACCGAATTAGCTGAGCTTTCTTTTTTAGGTACTGTTGGTGTCAAAAACTTGAGGTAGAGTTTCGACAACAAGACACCGCATTTAACACCGTGTTCAGAGCGTGCGGTCGATTTGACTCAGAATCGACAAGGAAAAAACAATAAAATTCACTCAAGCCGATCGTCAAGATCAATCGGCTTAGACTTAATCAGCTTGAAGCCGATCAAGATCAAAGTAACAAGGTAAATTTAATTAGCCGATTAAGGCTAATCAGAGGATAAAGGCAGATCGATTCTGAAGAAGGCGATGCGCAACAAAATCAGAATAAATCGAACTCGGGCGAATTGACGAAGATCAACAATCGGCGATGCGCAACTTTATTGATCAAAATCGATTACAAAGGCTAAATTACAAGAACTACTCCTAGTCGACGGAAAAATAGATGAAAAGTAAAGCCGATTGTTTGTATGTGTTGGATTTTTTTTGCAGTTTGCTTCGACCCTTCTTTTATACCCATCGGCCAATCGTATCCTTTTACAACACGCTTCAAATCCTGATTCAGATTGGCCTTATCTCTGACGGTTGTTTTCTTAAAAGATCTTGCTGTTACCAATTACTTTCAAATCTTTCCAATCCTGTCCATTAATTCCGTATTTTTGACTTTATTGCCGATTTTGACCAAGTTTGCCAAATTTTGGTGCAAACATATGCCCCCATTTTGAGAAATGACTTGTCATTTGTCAAAACTTCACTTATCGGCTTTTCCAATCGGCTAACCGCTGAACTTCACTCAATAATCGCTACTTTATTTGCGCTGTAATTCTCGACATGCGAGTAGTGCGTTTTAATCGCCGCGCTTTTGAGATTCATTTCGCCGCTTCAAATTTTCACCACGCTATAAAATGCGGCCCCACCTTGGTCATTCTTCACGCGCACAAGCTCTTGAATCATCGCAATCGGCTTAAGCTTACCGCTTGAAGTACTCGAGGCAACCCTTTAGCTCATCAATCTTCCTTCATCGGCTACAATGGACCCTAGCTGTACTTATTCCGATTCCGCATAAAGAATGACCAATATTTTTCGGGTCCTTTGGGAAATCTAGACGCCCATACCGTAACAAACCAAGAAGTCCTCGATTACCTCTCGTAATTACCTTGGTCACAACATAGAGGGTGGAATAAGAGTTTGTGGCTTGGCCGACAACTCTAAAAGGATGGAGAAATTGGTTTATCAGTAGCAGCCCAAAAGAGGATTGAATGGGAAAGAATGGGCATAGTGAGTGTATTTCACTTTCCTTAGCCGACCTCAAGCCAATGAGCCCTTAGTGGCCACTACCGTTATTTTTGGTCGGATTGCTTTAATGCTTTTTATTCCGACCGTCCCATCGGCCCAACTCTTTAGATGTTGCTCAACCGTGTTGTCTTCGCCGATGGAGATCAAGTATCGCTTTAGTGGAAAACCAAAATATAAACTCATTCGATCTAAAGGAGAGGGTTGGGCCAAATATATTGGAAATAACAACAAGGTCAATGGCCTAGTATCTGACGAAGAACATGCAGCTTTCCAACCTTTGGCTAGACCGTTGCTACATTGGAGCATCTCTCTGACCAACTCAAGTATATCAAGTGATAGCGAACGCTTGTTGAGGGTCATTACGGTGGCTTTAGGAAAAATCTTTTTGGTGTCTGTGTACCAAATGCTTTATATAATAAGGAGTCGGCTTTATACGGGTTTTGGAAAATTTAATGTCGGTAATGTAGGTGGCCCAATGTGGTTCGTGCAAATATGGTCACATCTTGTTTATTCATTGTTCTTTTAATTTGGATTCAGCCGATGATACTCCTTTTCCAAGGGAAGATATACTTGAAGGAGCACCTATTCAATTTAGAGAATGCCGATCCTTTGGTGAAAGATTTATGATGTGCTCCAGAAATGAGACAAGGGCCTTTCCTGACAGCTGTAGAAGGTTTCTGTCATTCTTCTTGCAATTGAACACCGAAGGTTTCAAGCAGCAAGATTCCTTTAGCTATGTCACTGCAGCCGATTTTCTTTGGCCTTCTTTTCTCCATCTGGAAGCCGACAGCTCTCTGATGCCTCAGGAGACCCTGGACTTGTATAGAATTTTTATTTCTCCATGCATTTTCCATGTCGGCCTTCATACTCGGAATCGGACCTTCCAGCCCTCATACGAATTTTACCACCCTTCAGTATATGCAAGGCAGCTCGGCTTTGGCCAGGTGATACCAAGTCTTCCACTTCTAGATCGGCTTCAACCAAGAGCGTGGTCCGCAATGCCATATCGTGAGGCTAGTTTTGGAGTTAGCCGACGAACTTCAACCGCATGTCTCCTCACTTCCATCCGAATGCTCGCAGGGGTTTCACGACATGGTGGTCGGCTATCGCAGATTGTTTGTATATGGAGAAGACTCCTTCGACTATCGCCAAAGAATTTTTCCAAATTTGCCGAGACATCCTTAGTATCTAACAGCGAATCTAGCAGTGAAGCTAGCTCGTCGGGTTATACTAACTCAAGCTTAGTAGATAAGGTATCGGCTTTGAATAATCTTGCCTCATACATCGGTCTTATTCCAGATGTATTTCTGTAATCATACTTTTCTTGCTATATATTTGCAAGCTAAGGATGTCGGCAAGAAGCCTGTTTCTAGCCAATTCGGGAATGAGCAGGGGAAGAGAGCTCATCAATCGACTGGCCTTACGGGCTATACCTCCGCACTCTAGGGTGCATAGTCCATCCTTGTCTGATATCGAGAAAAACAACCAAGTAAGCGTAAATACAATCACTTACCATTTCTTCTTCTTCCTTGAACTAACCTTTATCCGATTTATATTTCTAGAAAAGAAAAAGGCAAAGTATACCAAGGCTCCAAATAAGAAGGGACCCAAGCCTCTGTAACAAAGTGGATAGAGTTCGCCTCATGCATCGGCTATTGGAGAAGTAAGTTACGACACCTTGTATGATAACTTGTGTATTCTATTTGCATTGGCTTATCCTTCATTTATTTTCTTTAGCCAACGCAATCTGCCCAAGTCGCGAAGATCCTTGCCGATCTTCCGAATATTTCAACCGCACCGACTACTACACCAAAGCCGACTCATCCTCGCCTCGACCATCGATTTGCGGAATTGTCAGATCCAACAAACTTACTTGGATTTTCATTGGACGATCTTGACGACCCGAGATCATGGCTACTGATGATTACGATGCGAGATCGTAAAATTCTTCAAGTGTCGGAAAAGGCATCATTGCCGTCACTACGCGCCCTGCATGAAAGAGCGTCTTGACAAGCTCTTCAAGCTTGTGATGCAACCGCAGCCGGAGATCTTGGCCGACAATCACCGATAAGGATGCCATGGTCGCCGCTGAAGCCGATCTCCTCCTGAAGCAATGCAAGCTCTTACGATGTATGTCACTTAGATGATAGAAGAATCGAAGTGGAGGAGGCAGAGAATCGGATCAAGCGCCATGAAGCCCAAGAGGCCGATCGGAAACTTTTGGAAGAATTGGTTGCCGATGCCAAGGCCAAAAAACGCAAATTTGACATTGTTGTTCAACGTCTCAAATCAACGAAAGAAGTTCTTTCTAAATTGGAAAAAACAAAGAAACTCCTCCAGAAGAATTGGTCAAGCTTGAAAAACAAATCGGAGAAGGCCAACAAACCTTGGAGGCCATCGACGGAGTGAAGGAAGAAAACTTGGCATTGCGGTAGCTATTGAAAATGTAACCAAGCAATCGGCCACGGTAAAAATAGTGCCTGGGGATGCCAAAGACGATGAACGTCTTCTAGATGAAATCCAAGGGATCATTGCAAAGGCAGCTGGTGCTTTGTCGGCTTTGGGCGCGACCCTTCCGAGATCCGCATCCGATATTAAGTTGTAAAACTTTATTGTTCATCTTGAAAAACTTATCCTGAATGTTTCGTCCTGAATATTTTTGTAATCTGTTTTTAATCATAATCGGCTGTTTAACCGATTTTATTTTGCTTATATTTTGAGTTTACAATCCTTTCAGCCAATCAACAGCATCGTGTTAATCTTGGCTCAACAAGATTTTAGTCGCTAGGCTCCGATCCAAACGCTAGGATAGTATTTCTTTAGATATTTCCCATTAATTGCTTTAGGCAAGACATGCCCTTCTAGCGTTTCCAAGAAGTACGAAGTTTCCACCGACTAGCCGATTAATTTTATATGGCCCTTCCCACGTAGGCGACCATTTTCCAAATCGGTTATCTTTAGAACCAACAGGAAGTATAGTTTTCCATATTAAATCGGCTTGATCGAAAGATTTAGGCATTACCTTTTTATTGTACGCCCGCTACTCGATCTTGTTCTTCTTAAGCCGATCAAGTGTAGACAAACGTAACTCGCTAACTCGCCCGGGTTGTCGACCACTAAATCATTGTAATCTTGAGCCGACAAACCATTTTGTCCGCTATTCAGACGACTCAATATTGATCTCTACGCGTAACGGCTTCTTGTCCATACACCAATTGATAAGGTGAAAGTTTTGTCGCCCGTGATAAGATAACCGATAAGCCCAAAGTGACTTCGATAGAGTCGAATGCCAATTCCTTGGCTTCTCATCAATTTTTCGCTTGATCAATTTGATTAGCGCTTTATTAGACGACTCGGCTTGTCCATTAGCTTCGAGCATAGTATGGCGAAGAGTTTAACAATTTGATCCCTAAACTCGCTGCGTAACTCAAACTCATTTGACATGAATACCGCACCTTGGTCGGTCGTGATTGTTTGCGTATTCCAAACCGATGGACGATATGTTCATTCACAAAACTAATCGCCTAATCTGGTCACCTTTTTAAGTGGTATAGCCTCGACCCACTTTGAGAAATAATCGGTTGTGGCCAAAATAAACTTATGGCCTTTACTCGAGGCAGGAAATATTTGGCCGATTATATCTATTCCCCAACCTCTGAACGGCCAAGGTTTGATAATTGGATGCAAAGCCGATGTCGGTGCTAGTTGTACGCTGCCAAACTTTTGACATGTCTGACATCCTTTGTAATATTTGAAGCAATCCTCTAGCATTGTCGGCCAAAAATAACCTGTCCGCCTAAGCATCCATTTCATTTTATGTGCCGATTGATGAGAACCACAAATGCCTTCATGCACTTCACCCATCGCCACTCGGGCTTCTTGATTTCAAGACATCTTAACAACAAGCCCTCCATAGTCCGATAATACAAGATATCGTCCATAACAACATACTTCAATGGTTGTTGCCGTATCCTTCGCTTAAATCGGCTTAGATGGGTCGACGGATAATCTTTAATCTGCGTTCTCGATCGGCAATATCCGTGCACATTATTGCTTTATCTACGATTCAGTTTCTTGACTTCGCCAACATCTTTATACCCGATGCTTGTTGGGCCAAAGATTAGCTCTATCGCTCAATTCTCGAGGAATATGACCGATAGAAAATGATGTAAAAGAGCCGATGATTTCTAAGCACCGTTTCTAAGTAATTTACTAACACTTCATCTCGACATTGGTATTCCTCTTTATTTGTTGTACTACTAATAGTGAATCACCATATGCCTCAATAGCACTCACTCCAATATTTTCCAATAAGCTGTAAGCCTTTGAGTAATGCTTCATCCTCGGCCCGTTGTTTGAACATCGGCTATTTAGCCGAATGCAAATTCAAGCTATGTCCTCTAGGTGAAGTGAGTACAATACCGACACCATATGCTTCCTCGCATACCGATCCATCAAAGAACAATTTCCATGGTGCCACCAAGACTAAGTTTGCATTTGTGTCATGTCCTGTTATGAAATCGGCTAGACTTGTCCTTTAACCGCTGGCCGATTCGTATGATAAGTCGAACTCGACCAAGGCGTAAGCCCATTTGCCCAGTCGACCTCGCAAAATTGGAGCTGACAATATATACTTTATGACATCGGTTTTATAGATAACTTTACAAGCCGATGCTAGTATGTAGTGCCTTAGCTTTGTGCATGAGAAGTACAATGATAAACATAATTTTTCGACAAAAGGATACCTGACTTCTGCGTCTAGCAACCGTCGGCTTAAATAAAAGATAACCTTCTCTTTACCATGTACCTCTTGCGCCAAAACAGCTCCAATAGTATCTTCTTCAATGAGACATATAATCAAGGGAATACCTTTTTCGGTGCGTACCAGATCGGAGGGTTGGATAAATACCCTTTACTTCACAAAAGTCACGATCGGCTCCCCATATAAATTCCTCGTTTTCTTTTAACTTCAAAGAATGGGGTAAAAGCACGGATCCTACCAGAGAGGTTCGAGATGAACCGACGGAGGTAGTTAATTTTGCCGATCAACTTTTGTAATTCGTTTTTGCATGTTGGCGGCTTAGTATTGGCTATGGCCTTGACCCTTGTTTGGCTAACTTCGATCCCTCTTTCATGTACCATAAAGCCTAAGAATTGCCCAGCCGACACACCAAACGCGCACTTGTAAGGATTCATCTTCAAACCGTGCGATCTTATGTTTTTAAATACCCTTTCTAAGTCGGTCAGATGTTGGAGATCTTCTGCAGATTTTACCACTACATCATCTATATAAATTTCAACAATGTGGCCGATTAAATCGTGAAAGATCAGATTCATTGCTCGCTGGTAGGTTGCTCCAGCGTTTTCGCCGAAAGTCATTACAGTCCACTCGAATAGCCCTATTGCACCGGGACATCTGAAGGCTGTTTTTGGTATATCGGCTTCTGCCATGAGTATCTGGTTATACCCGGCATTGCCATCCAGAAAGCTTATGATCTTGTTTCCTGATGCAGCGTCGATAAGCATATCGGCTATTGGCATGGGGTATTCGTCTTTTGGCGTCGCTTGTTCAAATCTCTCAAGTCGACGACACTCGAAGTTTTCCATTTTCTTCATTACCGAACGATGTTGGAAACCCATTCAACAGATCGGCAAGGCCCGATAAACTTTGCTTCCAACAATCGTTCTATCTCCTCTTTATGACTTGGTACAAGGTGGATTAAAACGCTCGATATCGTTTAAATGGCCGATAGCCGATTTTATGGGTAGCCGATGTTCCACCGATTGACGGCTTAATCCGGGCATTTCATGATACTCCCAAGCTAAACAATCTTTATAATTTCTAAGTATTTTTATTAGCTTTTCTTTGTATTTCATATCTAGATTTGCACTAACAAAAGTTGGTCTTTTTCTATCATCGCTTCCTATATCGACTTCTTCAAGCAAATCGTGGATGTGAACCCTTGACCTAACTTTTCGATTTCTTCGAAGTCTTCTATGGCTTCATGGCTATCCGTTGTTTGCCGATAGCTTTGCATTTTGTCCTGTAGCGCCTTCAATGTTTTTCTTGTCCCCATCTGCGCAATACTTCATTTGCCCGATCAAAGGTGCCAGGCTTGACACTGATCGGCATAAGTCCGCTTTTGCTTACGATATGAAATCGCGATCGCCCAAAGACCTTGCCCGATATACAGCCAGCTTCTTCGTGTTGCCAATTCGCATCGGAGCTAGCCATAGCAATATGGGCCGATGTATCGGCTGTGATGACTTCAACTTCTTCTCCTTTCCATTGAACGAGCGCTTGATGCATGGTCGATGGGATACAGCAGTTTGCATGAATCCAATCCGTCCAAAGCAAGACACCGTAATTTCCTTTGGCATCAATTACAAAGAACGCCGTCGGCAAGGTCTTGCTACCGGCGATCGACTCTGTGACTATGACACCTTTTGCTTCAGTAGGGTCGCTTTGTGAAGTCATTCAGAACCATGTTAGTTTTGATCAAGTCTTCGTCAGACTTACCTAGTTTTTTACATGTTGTGTATGGCATTAGATTCACTGTGGCGCCTCCGTCTACCAGCATCCTTGATATCGGCTTGCCATTTATATATCCTTTCGTGTACAGAGGTTTGAGATGCCGTGATCGTCTTTGGGTTTTTCAAAGATGGCGCTCAGACTCGAGCATAATCGAGCAATCGCTTCTTTGGCCGATTCACCCGACTTTGAACTCGGCCGTAATGTGAACACCATTTTGACATCCATGGAGGTGTGTCATCTCAATCATGGGAGAATCAAGTCGCCACCGATTCAAATCTTCTTCGCTTGCTCTTTTCTTCTCCACTCTTTCTTGACGCATCTCATTGGACGGTTCATTAAACACTTCGTCTCTCTCTTTCTCGACATCGGCTTCACGAATTTCTTGCGTCCTTAGCCTCTGAAGCCGTCGTCGTTGCGATTTGCTCAGGCCTGATGGGCACCACCTGGGTTTAGGTTCCACGGCTTCGTTCGCCACCAAGTCTCCTTGATCGAATCGGTCTTGTGTGTCTTGGCTTGGCTTTGCTCTTGATTCGGTTTAGATAATCTTTCATGGACCGCCTTCGTGGCTTCGTCTTGCTCTCTAATCGGCCCAGATAGCCTATGTCTCGCCGATTGCGTTGGCCAATCATCTCGGGGATAATGTTCCATCGGGCAGGTGTATGGTGATGGCAACGCTACTCCTCTTTCCCAGCAAAACTGCCAAAAGGGACATCTTCTATGTGCCCTTTCCACATTCTCGGTGCGGTACAAGTTATCCGACCGGTGGGTATGATACCGTGGTCGGCTGTTCATCCTTTCATATTTCTCCATTAATTGCGAGAACGTCGGACCTAACTTTTCGCTGGCTGAATTGGAGATTTTTCCGCTTTGTACCATTTACCCACTTGGGGATTCCCCTTGGGTTTAATGGTCCTTGAATTTTTTCCTTCTCGATCGGCTTCTATTTGTAAGGAGCCGATGGTAATCTTCAGTGTCTGGCTGCCGTCCGAGCTTGATCGTACGTCGACTTGTCGATCTTTTTTCTGCTCGTCTTGCATCGGCTCTTTTCCTTTAGCCGAGTAATGCACCATATTGATAGGAAACGGATCGACATCCACCTGCATGGTCGGCTCATCGGCAAACTTCAACCGACCGTCTTCAATAGCGCATGGATCTGCTGGCGGAAGATATTGCGGTCATTAGTGTTATGTGAATAAGAATGATGCCACTTGCAATACTGCGTTTTTGATCTCATCGGCGACGGTATCACATGTCCCTCCGGCAATCGTATTATCTTTTCTTGCAGAAGTAAATCAAAAATACGATCGCACTTGGAAACATCGAAAGAGTATTTGACCTCCGATTTGTTCCTAGTCGGCTTAAGCCAAGAACAGACTAAGGATTTTTTGGATCCTTTTACCCATTCGGCTATATTTATTTCTGCTTCCTCGTCTTCCGACGAATCACTAGGACAATATTCAACCATATTGACCTTAGCCTTATCCTTTTCCTTGTTACTATTTTTAAATCTACCATTAAACACCTTATTGTCAGTGAATCGGCTTTCTTGAGCCGATACGCGATGCAATAAGTGGCTAAGGTCGGTGAATTCCTGCCCACCGAATTTCTCCCTAAGAGGAGGGATCAAACCTTGAAATGCTAAATCGGCGAGTTGATTGTCAGGTAACGTAACGCTAAAACACCGATTCTGATTTCTCTAAACCTTTGATGTAATCATGCATCGATTCTCCAAACTTTTGGCGATGTAACTCAGATCCAAATTTTAACTCTAAACCGCCCGAAAAGAAGTATTCATGAATCGGCTTTCCAAATCGCTCCATAAATGGACCGAATTCGAGGCAAACAAGTGAACCAAGTAAATGCTGCCCGAGATAAAGATAACGGAAATAACCTAATTTTTAACCTGTCGGATCGGGCCGCTTCACCGCATTGTGCGATAAAGCGTCCAACATGCTCCAGGGTAGTGATAGAATCATCCCCAGAGAATTTGGCAAAGTCCGGGACTCTAAAATTATGAGGGTAAGGCATGCGATCTATGTAATCGGGGTACGGCTTTCTATAGCCGATCACTTTTCCTTTTGGTTGTATGCCAAATCGATCCTCAAAACGTGCAGATCGATTGGTCCAATTGGCATTATCGCCACCGCACAAGAGCCCTTGATAATGTCGATCATAATCAGATCCCGCCCCGAGTGCAAGCTCGGGTTGCCAATTATGCCGCGTCGTCGGCATTCGATTATCCGATCGTGCCGATTATGCCTAATTTGTGGTTCCGGCACCGGGATAAATGGTTCTGAGTACGTTACTACTCTGTGTGGACCCGGTTTCTAAGCGTGGTAGGCTCTTGGGGATATCTCTCGAGCCAATCTACCGTGAAACCGATTGGGGAAAAGCGTAAAAGGAGCCGACGGTGGTAGATTGATGGATGGATCATACTTAGCGGCGTCGGTATAGGCGTGGTAATGGCTCACCCCACTTGACCGAGGATCCCTAGGCAATATGACCGTAGGTGTGTGGGCATCATCGTGGGAGGTGAGGTCATAGCCGATGGTTTAGGATCGGTGGTGTGCTCGCGTGTTTTGTGATCTTGAAAAACAGGATAATTTGGCGAGCTTGTAGTGGGTCATGCAGCTTCGACGAGGCTAACTCTGGGCTATAGATTTAACGCTATTTGCTATCATCGCTTAAGAGTCGTTACGAGCCGATGATTGGTTTATTAAAGCATGGTGCATGATTGGTTAATCATAGCCGATAATTCGCCCGAGCGGTAGATATCGACTTACCGCTTCGCTGCATCTGTGTCTCTGTGGTATTGACCGTCGGCAGGCGGATTTACGTAACGCCACGCCTAGTCCTTTGGTAGCAATTTAGCATCATCTCTTCTAACGCGCTTTCCGATCTTCAATCTCTTGACGTTGTTCTGCGGTTAAATCGCCCATTGTTGGGACGATTATAGCTTCCGTGTTGAGATCGACGGCGGAATCGACTTCCCGACGAGACATTGTCCCACCGGCGTGCTAAGAGTGTGTTGGCGCCAAAAACTTGAGGTAGGGTTTCGACAACAAGACACCGCATTTAACACCGGTTCAGAGCGTGCGGTCGATTTGACCAGAATCGACAAGGAAAAACAATAAAATTCACTCAAGCCGATCGTCAAGATCAATCGGCTTAGACTTAATCAACTTGAAGCCGATCAAGATCAAAGTAACAAGGTAAATTTAATTAGCCGATTAAGGCTAATCAGAGGATAAAGGCAGATCGATTCTGAAGAAGGCGTGCGCAACAAAATCGTAATAAATCGAACTCGGGCGAATTGACGAAGATCAACAATCGGCGATGCGCAACTTTATTGATCAAAATCGATTACAAAGGCTAAATTACAAGAACTACTCCTAGTCGACAGGAAAAATAGATGAAAAGTAAAGCTAATTGTTTGTATGTGTTGGATTTTTCTGCAGTTTGCTTCGACCCTTCTTTTATACCCATCGGCCAATCATATCCTTTTACAACACGTTTCAAATCCTGATTCGTATTGGCCTTATCTCGGACGGTTGTTTTCTTAAAAGATCTTGCTGTTACCAATTACTTTCAAATCTTTCCAATCCTGTCCGTTAATTCCGTATTTTTGACTTTATTGCCGATTTTGACCAAGTTTGCCAAATTTTGGTGCAAACAGGTACAAGCAGACACACAGCCTAAACACACATACTCATGCGTGTGCTTTTACACACGCTAAAAAGTTAATTAGACTCCACGTTCTCTGTAGGATTCCACTGAACACCCACATGTATATATACTTTTTTTTAATCGGTGAGCATGAGAACGAGGGCCGAGCTAGGCTCAGAAGCTAGTGGACACATATGGACAATCGCTCTTGGCCAACTAAGCTTATCACAGAACGCCCCCCACACCCCACCATATACCAACACACCTAGGGGTGAAACGGATCGGATATGGATCGGAAACCACTCATATTGTATTTGATCCATATAATTTTATCGGATCGGATTCGGACACGGATAGTGCCGGATACGGATATAGATAATATTCGAACGAATACGGATAAAATAAGTTCGGATAACCATCGGAACGGATATTTTTCGAATAATACGCGTAAACACTAAATACAAACAGAGTGATGGGCTATAACGAATATTGTCAATAAGAAACCAACATAAATTGTATAGGACATTGAGAGATCAAGACCGTTAAAACCATACAGTTTATAATAATACACTGAGTCACATCTCAGAATTGCACTTGTACATCATCCATAGAAGTTGCACACCATTCATAGAACTATAGAAGTATACAAAAGTAACAAAGCACATGGATGGCACTAAGCATTAGTCAGGCAATTAGGGGCCATGGCCTTCATGCTCATCTTTTACACCCAAGAGATTTGAAGTGAAAGCAAAAGAAGCGATCAAACTTTCGGTACACAAAACATGACATCCTAGCTTCAGATAGAGCATCACCATATAATCACAAAATACACAAATACCTGAAATGTGAAGCATTAAAGCAACATAAAATTATTAAACTTTGTATCAGAAATAACACATAGAAAAATTAGAAATAATTAGGACGAGGCAAAAAAATCTTCAGCACAAACCCTTAATTGTTTAATTAGCAACATTGCATGTGATGACCTTCATTAAGCTCTCTAGGTGTCAACCAAAATATCATCCTATGTACAATAGATATTTTAATTAACATCACACACAAACAAAGAGACAGGTTGATAACATCAAATAATTTTTATTTATCATGTAGCAAACCTCTTGGTCGATTGCCTTTTCATTGACCTCCTATCAACCACATCTATGAATATTGCAACCTTTTCCTTAGAAATATTAATCCCTAGCAGTGTAGAAAGACAAATAAAAATTAGTATGTGCTTCATGCAAATTTCATAATTATGAATAGACAGCTACCTTGTTTTGAAGCAAGTGTCCAATCCTTGATACAAATCAATGCTTCGACCATTTCTGGATCTAGTCGACTACGATATGGATCAAGAACACGCACACCAGCACTGAATGCAGACTCTGAAGCAACTGTTGACACCTAAATAGCCAATACATCTCGAGCTAGTTGTGAAAGGACAGGAAAAGTCCCTTGTCTATCCCTCCACCATGCCAACACATCAAACTTGTCATCATTGGTTTCAATATACCTTATACAAGGTTCTTTCATGTAGATTTCCAATTCAGTGTTGTCATCATGGCTTGTCATAGTTTGGTCATACAAATATTCTTCTATCTCTTGACTGATAGTGACAGATTTTGAAACCTCACTGGTTTGTGAAGATTGTGCAGCAGGTGTGATGACATTGTATACTTGAAACAATTGTTTAACAACATCCATGAATGCAGTAAGTTCACTGTCATACATCTCACGGTAGATCTTTCTCATAAAATACTCTACCAGCCTTTTCTTATATCTTGGATCAAGAAAGCATGCAATTGCTAAAGCTATATTAGATTTATCCCAATATTTTTCATACTTTGCTTCCATTGCATTAGCCATACAAGAAATTGTTTCATCACAGTCATGACTCCATTCTTCAATTGCTAATTGATGTCACAAAATTTTCACCAAAAGAGATTAGCTGTTGGATATAAATGCCCTGAGAATAGATCAGTTGCATCACTAAATTTTTGTAAACACGTTGATAGAGATTGTGCCTTATCCCAATCTTCATCTGTCGGAGCACATCTCCTATATTTGGTCTCATTTAAGAACAATGACCTTTCAAAAGCCCTCTTGAAATAAACAAAGATTACTTAACATGGCAAAAGTGGAGTTCCATCTTGTTGGAACATCCAATGAAAGACCTTTATTTATATCTAACCCACATTCCAATGCACACTTCTGAAATTCCTCCCACTGTAATGGGGAATTTTTAACAATTGCAATAGTTTCTCTAATGTTTTTGACTGATGATGCAATTGCTTTTAAGCCATCTTGAGCAACAAGATTTAAAATATGGCATAAACATCTCACATGAAAGAAGACTCCATCACATATCAAAGGCTCATGCTTCATGAGTATTGTAATCAGTTCTTTGACACATTTGTCATTAGCCGATGCATTGTCTAAAGTTAGAGCAAATAGATTTTTTTCAAGGTTCATGGCCATCACACCCTTCACAAATTCATTGGCTAGGTTTTGCCCAGTATGGTTTCCTTTCACATGCATGAATTTAACAATCCTTTTCTGGATATGCCAATTGTCATCTATCCAATGAACAGTTATACACATGTACCCCTTGTTTTGATTTGAAGTCCACATGTCCATGGTGCAAGAAAAAGAACATGAAATAGACTTGAACATGTTATATAACTTCTTCCTTTCCTCTACAAACATCTCCATTATACTACTCCTTGTACTAATGCGAGACATTAGTGAGAAACCAGGACACAAAGACTTAATGAAGTCGATAAAATACTCATGCTCTACCATATTAAAGGGGTACTCATGCATAACCATTGCTAACTGCCATTTTCTTAGGCTAGATTCTGCATCATACTTGTATGTCTGTATTGTGCCATCACTACTTGCCAATCTTTGCAGCCCTTTCACAAGATTGTGCTTGTTTTTTGTATGATTCCAGAACACAGTTGTGCCTCTCATGGTATTTTTGTTGCTTTTGTAACTGCACTTCTTGCATTTTGCCCATTGCTCTCTCACCTCAACACCATCTGGTCCTATTTTTGTCACCCAAATATCATTGTAGTATTTCCAAACCTCAGAGGTCTTTGCCTTCTTAGAGGGGGGTTCATTTTCTTTAGGTTGATTTCTTGTTTCCCCTTCATCATTACTAGCTGCAACTTCCGGTAATTGGAGTGAACTTGGTGTAGCCACACTTTCACTAAGTGGGGCAGGATGATCTGCCTGACTACCACAAAAATTTGCACTCACGCTTCCTGAGCCCATTCTGAAAAAAATTATAATAACAGTTATAATAACCGATAACCATATCAACAAAGCAGAAATTTCTTCAACGATTCTACTATAAATGAGTCACAAGGTTTCTAAAGGCATCAAGCTGCACTAAGGTAAATCTCCCCATACATGGTTGTGCATGAAGTCAAAGTGTAATTTAACTTGTCAACATTTTCAGGTTCAAGACCAGATTCAAATCTTTCTTCATATGAATTAGCAATCCAATATCTGCTGGAGTCAGGAGTATGCACCTTTGACCTACCACACACACTAAACCATATTCAGTACCTTTGACCTACCACACACACTAAACCATATACACCACACTTCAGTCTCAGCCATGTGCGGATAGATACACTCAATTATTAATCAAGTCTACCTGAAATCGACACTTACCACTTGGTCACGATGATGGTGAGGGCAAAAGACTACAATGGTTCTGCGCAGCAGGTTTATCAAATTGTTCTGATACAAGTAGCAATCAAATATGAAAAGAGGTAGTTCGACAAGTTTACACCTCATATTTCAGCCAAGATCCAAAAGAAAGTTGCAGTTTTTGCCTGTCAGTGTCTTTCCATACCGAGCACTGCTTGCTGGCACGCAACGTCGTCGCATTATGCCGGCTATATTTTAGGTATCTTTTTTAGTGTAGACAAAATTCTGGGTATCTTTGACCAGTCCCGTGGAAGTTTTCACTATTAGTTATAGCTAATGGCAAGTCGGCAACAGCGGAGTCGTTCAAACCTTCGTTGACATGTTGGATTAGACACAAAGGTGTCGTTAACAATTTCCTCTACAGCTCCGTAAGGTTGTATCTATGATCACACAAACGAACAAGCAGGCTCTCCTTGAGGTTGGAAATTAACCGGGAAGTGTCATTTTCTTCGCGCTGGACACAAACGTACCTGGTGCCAAGTTCTTCGCGTTGGGCTGAGGGCGAGAGGTGGCGGCGACGGAGGGCCAGAGGACGGAGTCGATGGAGGGCCGCGCTGGGAGGAGAGCGGAGCCGTGGGCGCTGACGGCTCGAGGACGACGGGGAGAGGTGGCGGCGACGAAGGGACAGAGGGCGAAGTCGACGGAGGACCGCGCTGGGCGGAGGGCGGAGCCGTGGGCGCTGACGGCTCGGGGCAGCAGAGAGAGGTGGCGACGAGGGCCGGAGGGCGGAGTCGACGGAGGGCATTGGCCGGGCGGAGGGCGAGCCGACGGAGGGCCACGCCGGGCGAAGGGCGAAGGGTGGGCGCCGATGGCTCGGTGGACGACGGGAGAGGTGGCGTGACGGAGGGCCGGAGGGCGGAGCCGACGGAGGGTAGCACTGGGCGGAGGGCAGAGCCGACGGAGGGCCGGAGGGGTGGGCGCCGATAGCTCGGGGACGACAGGGAGAGGTGGTGGCGACGGAGGGCTGGAGGGCGGAGTTGACGAAGGGCCGCGCTGGGCAGAGGGGTGGGCGCCGATGGCTCGGGGACGACGGGGAGAGGTGGCGGCGATGGTGGCGGCGCCTGGGGGCTGGGGGCTAGGGCAAGTGGCGCCTGGGGGCTGTGGCTGGGGCGTGGCCGCGTGAGGCTAGGGCGATTTGGGGAGCGATTAACGGAGACTCGGAGAGTCTCTAATACATGGGCTGATGGGCCAAACCGGGCTATTGGGCTAGCTAGAATTCGGATATTATCCGGCGGATAGTATCTGAAAAAATGGTCGGATAGTATCCGACGGATATTATCCGAGATATCCGTATCCGTATCTGGGACATTTTATCCGTATCCGATCCATATCCGAACAAAATATGCGGATATCCGAGAGATTATCCGAATTGCTATCCGAGATGCTTCGGTCGGTCGGTTGGAAATTATCCGTACCATTTTCACCCCTAAACACACCTGTCCCTACGTTGCTGTCACGACTCACACGGCCCGCACGCTTCACCAACCACTTGTAACTTCCGCTATCTTCGCCCTCGCCGTGCAAATGGTGCACGCAGCCGTCTGCCTGGCCGCCCTCCTCCTCGCCTTCTCTGTCTTCGTCTCCACCACCTCCGATCCGCTGACTGCCATGCAGCCAGACCATGCCACCGCCGAAGAAGCGGGAAACCTGCCGGTGTAACGCGGCAAGGACGTGGAGGAAGCGGTGGACAAGGCGGTCCAGGCCAGCGGGCGTCGAGGCGCTGACGCTACCATCAGCGATCTGGCTAGCTTGGCGTCGCCGGAGGAGAAAGGCCAGAAGCTTGAGTCTGACTGGGGCAAGAAAAAGAAGTTGGACGACGACGACAATACCGATCGATGACTCTGACTCCAATTCCGACTCTGACTCAGAATCCACTACGCCAAAACCTGCAATAGGTGACGTTCTATTTGTGGCGGTTTTTTTCGAACCGCCACAAAGATAATTATCAGTGGCGGTTCTATTTCAAAAATGGCGGGAAAAATATCAGTGGCGGTTCTATCCTCGAACCGCCACTGATAATCTGATAACCTAGTTATCGCGATGGCGGTTCTAGCCTCCAACCGCCATCGATAATGATTTAGTTATCGATGGCGGTTCTATCCTCGAACCGCCATCGATAATTCATTATCGATGGCGGTTCGAGGATAGAACCGCCATCGATAATCTATCCTCGAACCGCCATCGATAATGAATTATCGATGGCGGTTCGAGGATAGAACCGCCACAGAATAATGTTATCGATGGCGGTTCTATTTAAAACCGCCACGATAATATTGCCTATAAATAGGTGGTCAAGAGAAAGACCGGTCTTCTTCCTCCCGAGAGCAAACCAAAACTTCTAAATTTCAGATTTCGTTTTCTCCAATTCTTGTGCTTGTACTTCCTCTAGTTGTTCTTTGGTGAGTTATTTTTTCTCCTCTCTTGATTTGTGTTAATCTTGTTACAATTTAATTTTTAAACCAAGTTTAATTAGGGTTTATATGTAGATGAGATGAAAAGTTTAGATTTTGTTTATTTTTATTTAGCTACCATTTTGTAGTTGATGAATTTATTTCCTAGCTAGGTTCATTAGATGATGTTGTGTTCCTTTTATAGATGATGAATTATGATTAAGCATATATTTAATATTAATTGCATTTTAAGTTAATTTGATACATGATGAATTTATTATCTAGCTCCTTTAGATGATAAGTAATTAGATTGGTTTTTTAATTACTATTAATTGGGTTCTATTAGTGTACGGACATATACATCTTGCATATATATGAATTTATTATCTAGCTCCTTTAGAAGATAAGTAATTAGATTAGTTTTTTAATTACTATTAATTTGGTTCCATTAGTGTACGGACATATACATCTTGCATATAATAAATTTATTTAATTAAGATTATTGGGTATTAATATAAATGAAATTTTAGTTAATTTGGTAGGTGGGTGCTCATCATTTTTAGATGATGAATTTATTATCTAGCTTCTTTACAGAAAAGTATTGATTAGTTTTTAATTACTATTAATTTGGTTCCATTAGTGCGGACATATATTAAATTTATTTAATTAAGATTATTGGATATTAATATACATGAAATTTTAGCTAATTTGGTAGGTGGATGCTCATCATTTTTAGATGATGAATTTATTATCTAGCTCATTTAGATGATAAGTAATTAGATTAGTTTTTAATCAATTTTTATATGTTAATTAATTTTAGATGGATAGGAGATGGATGTATAATGCGAACTGTTATAGTAGAGATTACATCGATGGGGTATCTGCTTTTCTAAGAGCACTGAGGAGAACAAGTTGCACAAGAAGACGGAGTACATACATTGTCCATGCATTGATTGCAAGAATGAGAAAATGTTTTGGACAAAGAGCACATCCACTTGCACTTGATTCAAAGAGGTTTTGTACTTGGCTATACACGTTGGACAAGTCACGGTGAAGAGGAAAACATACATGAAGGTGATAACGTATTGGATGATGGAGAAGGCATTATGGCGGTGACATCGATTATGGATCCGATGAGGATAGGTTGGACATTGATGACGATAATAATCTTGCTCGGATGTTGCGCGATGCGTAAGGAACTACACTAGTCGAGAGAGTTTAATCAATTCAAGGGTTTGTTGGACGACTCGGACACACCTTTGTTCGGGTTGCAAGGAGGAATACACAAAGTTGCACACCGTGCTTTCACTTCTAAAATTGAAGGCAAGCAATGGTTGGTCCGATAAAAGTTTCACGGCGCTATTACATCTCTTAGCGGACATGCTTCGGATGGAAACGTATTGCCGATAACCACTTATTTAGCTAAGAAGGTTGTATGTCCATTGGGATTGAAGTAGAAAGAATACATGCATGTCCAAACGATTGTATACTCTATTGCAAAGAGTATACGAGACATGCATGTATGTCCGTGTGCAAATCATCGCGATACAAGCGTAAAGGCCATGATGAGAGGGCACCGTGGTGAAGAAAGGAGCTCCGCTAAAGTGGTGTGGTATTTACCGGTAATACCTCGGTTGAAGCGCTTATTTGGAAACAAAAACATGCCCAATCGATGCGATGGCACTCGTAAGAGCGTAAAAGGATGGAAAGTCGAGACACCTGCCGATTACGCGGTGGAGAACCATCGATAGGCTCTTTAGGATGGACTTGGAATGAACCGAGGAATGTAAGGTTTGGGTTGAGTACGGATGGAATGAATCCTTTCGGTAACATGAGTAGTATTCATAGCACTTGGCCCGTAACTCTCAGATCTACAACCTTCCTCCTTGGTTGTGTATGAAACGAAAGTACATTATGATGTATTTGCTATCCAAGGGCCGAGACAACTGGTAATGATATTGATGTATACCTACAACCATTGGTGGAAGATCTTGTGATCTTGTGGAACGAAGGTGTACTGTGTATGGGATGAGTACAAGCGAGAGTATTTCATCCTACGGGCATTGTTGTTTTGCACCATCAATGATTTCCCTGCCCTTGGTAACCTATCCGGTCGTACTGTAAAAGGGGCCAAAGCATGCCCCCAGTGCATGGATGAAACCGCTAGTGTGTGGCTCAATAACTCGAGAAAAGTCGTGTACATGCATCACCGTAGGTTCCTTCGCAGGAATCACCCCTACCGCAATATGAAAAACAATTCGACGGGACAAAAAGGATGGTATAGCCCCAAGGCCTCGCGTGGGGAAGAGGTATATGATATGGTTAAGGATATTAATGTCGTACTTGGAAAGGGAGATAGTAATAATACATTGAGGTCTCGCATCGAGAAGACCACATGGAAGAAGAGATCGATATTTTGGAACTTGTCCTATTGGAAGGACTTAGAAGTTCGACATCTTTGCATAGACGTCATGCACGAGAAAAATGTATGTGATAGCTTGATTGGTCTTTTCTGTGAACATTCCTAGCAAAACTAAGGACTGATCAAGGCACGAAGGGACCGAAGATATGAAAATCGAGTGAGCTACATCCTCGGGACACCGAAAGGGCGACTTTACCTTCCCCGACTTGCTACACTCTTTCAAGAAAGAGAGAGAACACTTTGCAAATGCTTGCATGGTGTGAAAGTTCCGTCCAGGTTACTCGCAAGCATCAAGAAACTGGTCTCGATGAAAGATTTGAAGTTAATCGCATGAAGTCTCATGATTGTCATGTGATGATGACACAAATGCTTCCTATTGCAATTAGAGGTATTTTGCCCGAAAAGGTCCGAGAGGCAATCATGAGGTTGTGTTTCTTCTTCAACACGATTTCACGAAGGTCATCGATCCCATCGGACTTTTGAATTGCGAATGATGTGGTCAAGACACTATGCCACTAGAGATGTATTTCCCTCCATCATTTTTCGATATAATGGTTCATCTCATTGTTCACCTTGTGAACGAGATAAATGTATGTGGCCCGTATTCTCGCATCGATGTACCCGCTCGAAAGGTACATGGGTATTCGAAGAAGTATGTACGCAATCGATCTCACGAGGGTCTGCATTGTGGAAGGTTATGCAACCGAGGAGGTTATCGAGTTTTGCGTGGATTACATGGAGGGGTGGAACGGTAGGAGTGCTCGATCTCGACATGAGGGTAGGCTAGCTGGGAAAGGGACGATTGGAAGGAAATCAACAAATTCTTACGATCATGGATTGTTCAAAAGCTCATTTCACGATCTTGCAATCATTTGAGGTGTCCTCGATATGGACATGCACAAGGATAAGATACGAGAGGAAAATCGTGGACGATCAGAGGTTTGGGTAACAAAAGAGCATAACCGTTTGTTCAATCATTGGTTCAAAGAGCATATGACTGGGAAAGAAACGAGTGTCATGTTGAGGTGGCTGGCAAAAGAGCCATCAGGTACAATCTTGACATAGCAAGGATACGACATAAATGGATATACCTTTTACACGAGATCTCAGGATAGCAAAAGCACTTACCAAAATAGTGGTGTCCGCATAGATGCCTATGACAACACAAGCAGTAAGAAGAGTAGCTTCTATGGGTTCATAGAAGAGATTTGGGAGCTCGACTACTGTATTTTTAAGATCCCAATGTTTCGGTGTCGTTGGGTACAACTCCCAAAGGGTGTCAAGGTGGACAAGTACGGCTTCACTACTCTGGACATCGAACATGTCGGATACAGAGATGAACCATTCGTACTTGCGAAGCAAGTAGCACAAGTCTTCTATGTAATCGACCCGGCAGATAAGAAGCGCCATGTAGTTCTTCAGGGGGAAAGAAGGATCGTCAGAGTTGAGAATGTCGTGGATGAGGAAGAGTACAACCAGTTTGATGAGTTGCCTCCTTTCGTAGATGGCAACATCAGGCTCGAGGAAGAAACTACTCAGGAAGCTACCTATCATCGCGACGATCATGAAGAAGGGCAAATTGTGAAAGAAAATAATTAACTATATACGAGTAATGGCAAAATATCAAAGGAGGAGCCAGCTCCTGGGCAGGGCGGGCGCCTTCCCGGGTTCGCCAGTGATGACCAAGCCGCACAAGTCTTCTTCTATGTAATCAACCCTAATGATGACCACTGTTGAAGATAATCTTGTGCATGGTAGTTTAAAGTCTGTTTTCGGTTTTGTTTCCTAGCTATGTGCTAGTTTTTCTCGTCTTTGAGTCAGTTTCGAACTTTGCTAGTTTTGGTGATTCTTTCAGTGTCTAAAGAGTACTTGTTTGTTTTGCCGGATGACAAAATAGTGTTCTATCCGGTTGAAAGTTTAGAGAGTTTGTTGAGTCCGTCAGGTGAAAGGAGTCCGGATTCTTTCCTGTAAACTGCTTATGTATTTGCTTTACAAGTAATAGACAAAATCACAAAACGCTGCAATTGCGCCGCACCAAAAACCAGGTCTTCTGAACTCAGCGCTGCTATTCGACAATACAGTGAAGCGTATAAGATTCAGAAACAAATTTCAGGGTATAGAGGCACATCAGTGGCGGTTCTTCAAAAGAACCGCCACTGATAAAATTATCTGTGGCGGTTCGTATAAAGAACCACCACAGATAATATATTATCAGTGGCGGTTCTTAAAAGAACCGCCATCGATATGATTATCCGTGGCGGTTCAAATAAAGAACCGCCACAGATAATATATTTATCAGTGGCGGTTCAAATAAAGAACCGCCACTGATACAGTTATCTGTGGCGGTTCATATAAAGCACCGCCACAGATAATATATGTATCTGTGGCGGTTCGTATAAAGAACCGCCACAGATAACTGTATCAGATCGATGGCGGTTCTTTTTAAGAACCGCCACTGATAATGCTCCGTCTATAAATAATAGATATCGCCGCTTCTAACTCACCCTAAACCCTTAAACTCCCGCCCTTCTCCCGCGCCCTAAACCCAAAGTCCCGCGCTCGACGCCGCCCCCGCCGACGCCGCTTCGCGACGCCGCCGCCTCCCCGACGACGCTGCGCCCTCCCGACGACGTCGCACTAGACGACGTCGTCCCCGTCAAGATTTTGGGAGCATCTAGTGAGTGCACAGAGGGAGTACCTTTCTTCATTATTCATGTTCCATTAATTTGTGTTTGGCTTCATTTCAACTGAGTTTCGCACATCGCCTTATCTTTTTTTCCGCCTCTTAATTGGGAGAATGATGTAAGTTCAATTTCTTTTTCCTAAATTAGCCCAGCGCCGAAATACTAATGAATACTTTGGCGAAAAAAATGTTTAATCGATTTCATCACATAAATGATTGGAAATGTTTAATAAGAGGGACAAATTCCCAACGATTGGCTGTGCGCTCGTCTAAGAAAATTCTTAACCATCACTAAACATGTGGTTTCTGGTAGTGAGGATAGCACAAAAATATGTGTGGTATTTGCCAGAGCACACACTGCAAGATTGATAATCTACTAACGAATATTACAAAATTGTAGTGATCTGTTAGAACTTTGAGCACAGTGTCGAATAATATTCACCATGAGCCTCGTAAATAGTCCGACCAATTGGGAGCATCTAGTGAGTGCACTTTCTTTTGCGATTACAAGAAAGACAAACATGCATACCACACATACACACGCAAATATGCCCCCTTAGCACATGTTTAAATAGACAGAGGCCAAAAATAAATCCATGACGTCAATTAATTTCTACTAAAGCGCACTCACGTGTGCGTAATAGGTGGCCATTATGACTTCATATAATTTCTATGTTTAAACGGTATATGCAAGGTGGCAGATCGTACTCCCAGGAGTATGGAACTTTTTAAAAAAATTAAAATGCATACTTGGTGCGGTTAATTCTAAGTTATAACAAAATAATTTTTTTAGGACATGAAACCTAATAGTATATAAGTAAATTCTAACAAAACAATATTGTATTGAGAATTAGCTCGCCATTTGAAATTTTTAGCTCTCAATACGCCAAAACCTGCAATAGGTGACGGTCTATTTGTGGCGGTTTTTTTCGAACCGCCACAAATATAATTATCAGTGGCGGTTCTATATTGAAAATGGCGGGAAGAATATCAGTGGCATCCATGGTCATCAAAATGAATTAATTATTAAAGAGGACCCACATGCATGCTATCCTTCTTTCCCTCTCTCCAACTTCCTTACCTTCCCTTCCCTTCCCTTTTCTTCGTCCAAGTACGCCACTTGTTACACATACAAATAAAAAGCTCTCCCCCCTTCCACATGACAGTCTGATATGGCTAGAGTAATAAGCAAAAAGAACATTTATGAGTGCCCTTGCTGCATAGTTGTTTCTACATTGTTTTAACTATACAAATTTTATATGCCAATTGATGTGCCCTTTTAGTGGGTATATATAATTCAGTGTTTAAATAGTTTCCATGTGTTTCCAACACTTGGGGAAATCCATTTCGCAGTAACGAAGTATTTAATCCTGTTATACACTGTAAGTTAGTCATATTTACCATTGCCATTGGCAACCTTAGCTTCAAAGCTCATTTACTCAATTAATTGTACTTGCAAAATAATTTTCATGAGATGATTCTGTACTTTGAAATTCCGTGAGATGATTCTGTAGTAATTGATGGAAATTATGTTTCTGGTCGAATTGTAGTTCTAATAGAGCCCGAAGCCGATCCTATAGTGGAGGAGAGACCAAGCAGGTACCTTACCCTCCACCCAACCACCGAAGGTGCCGAGGCCTCTACCGCTGTTGCAGATGATGCTCCTGTTGCAAGACGCCGAGGACGAGGAAAACTAAGAAGCTCAAGGCGGTACACCATCTTAGAGGTCTTAGATCTGGGGCCCTGTTGCACCGAGAAAATCAGTGACCAAATACAGTCAACATGCGGGTGCATCGTAGGATAAAGTGCCAATCACCTATTCGGATTGGCATAAAGTGTCCCGAGCCACCAAAGAGGTTACGTGGATGAGCTCAAAGAAACCTTCAAATTCCCCGAAGGAGCCGAAGATCTTGTGCGTCGCGACGCATTGATGACCATGGATGCGGCGTGGAGAAACTTCAAGGCGAGGCTGAACACAAATTATGTGAAGCAAAACCGTCACCATCGGAGAGTACCCAAGATTGGAGCCATATTGGGATGAGTTTGTGGCGATGAAGCAATCGGAAGCGACAAGGAAGTCGGTGAGGACCACATTAGCATCGCAAGAAGGAATACTCACCCCCACAGACTTGGCACGAGTGGGTACGCGGGTAAAATTGCTCAATGGGAGAGGCAATAATTAGAAGCGGTCCAATTGGCTGGCACAAGTCCCTTGATCGGACTACCAGACCGAGTGAAGCACTACGTGCTAGCGAGGCGATATGTTGTCTCTCGGGGTTTATCATTCAAGAGCGGTGAAGACGAAGCAATGACGCAACGAGTTCATGAGTTTCACGCCCATCCACCCAAGGATCTTTTCACCTGACAGGAGAAAGACGAGCTAACAAATGCCCTAGGAAACAAAGAGCACCACAGTCGGACACGAGGCGTCGGGTCAAGGTTCCATGGAGGAGTGGATTCTCGAGCACGGAGACTCATATAAGAGTCTCAAGAGAGCTAAAGATGAGCGGCCGAGAAGGAAATGGAAATGATGAAGGAAAGGGTTCTGCGAGAAATACAAGGCACCATTGAAGAACAAGTTGAACGACAAGTACAACAAGCCTTGAGTCGATCGCAGCCCACAACGTTTTCTCGATCCCTACAGTGTCGTCGCAGTTAGCGATTGCGCCCACGCCATTGGCGGCGGACAACAATCATTATCCTGTGGACGACATACGGGACCCCACACCTGTCACTCAACATGCCCGTGATGAACATATTTGTACAGCCGCACAGGGTAGTCTATCCGTGCCAAGAAGGGGTGTCTGCACAATACCCGATAGCGCCAAGTTATGCAAAGGTCCAAGTGGACACGGTATTTGCACGCTTCTTTGAGATCGGATGAAAAACCCGCCAATGATGAGATAACTACTCTAGGAAGTGCCGCCCACTCATTCATCCAATGGCGCAAGCGTGACATCGTCTTGGACCATGCGATGCCATCCTCTCTGCAATACAATCCTCGCATCCGTCACCAAAGACCGAGAGTGAAACGGGAAGAAGCAAAATGAGGTAGAAAAGAAATGCATTGAGGACCCCATCAAGATGGCCACCGTTAGTACTCCAAAGCGTAAACCTATAACACCGGTACTTCAAATGACAAACCTACAACCTCGATCCCAAAATTGGCACATTAGACAAGTCAGATCGGCCGGATCAAGCGAGGCCAGATCGAGTATGATGTCGTGCGACAAAAAGTAAGGGCAAAGCGCGATCGATGACCAAGATGATCAACAAAGATTGAAATTCGAGGTAGGAAAGCCCTTGGTCACCGCTTCGAAGTTAAAAAGTCTAACACCCATGATGCAGCGATTACATGCATGGTACTTAGATCGATCCAACCAAGACGTACTCCCAAAGATGATCACTGCAATTTTTCGTGAGGAACATTTTCACCATGAGGGCCATGGCTACTTCTTAATTGAATTCGATAACTTGCACAACTTGTTCTATCACGACGCCCTCGACATATCTTTTTTGAGATGCTGGTCACTGTAAGTGTCTAATATATTAATCTTGGCCTACATTCACGTAATACCAATAAATTTCATGTCTAACTAATTCGTTATATAGATACGAGATGATTGAAGTACGAAGAACCAAGGGGCCAGTGGGATTCCTCGACCCGGGAACGGTTTGCCAACATGAAATCAAAAGAGTACCAAAGGAGGTCGAGGAGTACGTATATAAAGTTTTGATTAAACTACAAGACAAGGAGTTTATACTTTTGCTATACAATTTTAAGTAAGTTGCTCACTAGCTAGTTAAATTACTCGTTTATTTCGTTATTTACTCTGATGTAAGGACTAATGACTCGCATCATGCATGCGTATGTAGCTTCCATTGGATTCTCGTAATAATTCATCCAGAAAAGAGCAAGATGCTGATCATGGATCCACTGGATAAACCTAAAAAGACTTTGAAGAGATGACACATTTAGTGAATGAGGCGTTCAAAGATATTGTCGGAAGAGCTCGAGATACCGCCCATACCACAAATCCCTTACAATCCGCACGAAGTTTCCAGACGCATACGAAAGGAATACTCTTATATCATATTTCATAGTAAATAGCTCCTTCGACGATATCTTAGTTCATTCGATTTTTCAAATTGTCACAAGCGGTAAAAGAACAAATTTATGTGGGTACTTAGGTGCGATTACATGCGCCAAATCTTATCATGCACAATAAAAGACAATGACGTAGAGGTCAGTTATCTTGACATGACACATTGATTCACACCACTCAATTTCTATATTCTCTCTTAATTTTGTTTTTTTATACTTACAGCGCCTCAAGTTGTCTACGGTAGGACTGCTTCCTTCTTAAATCCAACGCATTCAGGGCCAGCTCGCCTACTTCATCATGAAGGAAATAATCAACAAAAATGGCGAGTTTTATGACGAAGACAACAACGATCCAGTCATCCATACTATTGTCCCAAATCACATGTCTTCAACCTCCGAAGACCCGTAGGCTTCTAGTTTACCTCCACTAGTTTAGGCTTTTTTACTTCAATTCTGTTTCATTACAAAGTGTAAATAACTCTTTGTTCCTTTCAAATGGGAACCCCTTCTTTTGCTAATGTCACTTATTTTGTCAGTGGTTGTGGTAGTGTACCATGTACTTTTGTCTTCTTCAGGAACACACACACATGCGAGTGACACTTCTAAATATACTTTCTGAGTGTAGCATGTACTTTCGTCAATGCCACTTCTTTTCTTAGTGGTTGTGCTAGTGTAGCATGTACTTTCTGAGTGAATCATGCTTTTCTTGCTTATCATGCTGGTTTCTTCTTAGAAATAATTGCTCATCAGGATCAAGTGCTTCACACACAAAAATAAATCTCAAAAACCAGAATAACTCTTGCATGGAGAAACTCATGGCTCAAGAATGAAGGATGCACTCTTGATGGGCTTAGTGTCATGGTCATCGATGAAGATAAACATCATGCAAATTTGGCAAGGTCTATGCTCAGAACTCAACTTTTATGGTAAGCGCCATCAATTCCTGCCAAAGAATCCATGTCTTGAGAATCAATCACAAGATGTAGGGAAGCTCTTAGTCACCGCTCAAGTTAAAAAGTCTAACACCCATGATGCAGCGATTACATGCATGGTACATGGATCGATCCAACCAAGACGTACTCTGAATGATGCAGCCAAGACGTACTCTCGAATGATGCATGGTACACCCATGATGCAGCGATTACATGCATGGCACAAGAATATGGCATTATCTACATGCTATCGCAAATCGTGTGAAAAGCAATTCAGTAAGAACAATATCTTTATATCCGAGTGGACACATCTTCATGCGTGTCGATGTGCAAATATAATTGCATCTAAGTTTCTTTTAGTCCGATTATCCAAAGAATAAATTAAATGCATGACCTAGGCTACTCCTATCACTATAGCACAACAAAGATAAATCAAGAACTAAAATTAGTAAATGGTATGGTGTAAAGTCTGCTATCCCTTGTTCTTGTTTGCAATTATGGATCTTCCATTTTGAAAACACCATTGAAAGACCAAAATTGTTATTTTTACCACACATGGTGAGATATTTGTTTGATCTGACCTCAAGTGGCTTCTTTTGTTTGTGTAGACAATAGATCAGAAATGAAATCAAGGGGTGACAGGGAGATGGACAACCAACACATCCCGCAAATGTAAGAGAAGGAAGTCGTGTCATCATTGCATAAGATTATCGACCTCTGTGGTCACGGGATTGGATGCCCATGGCAAAACTCCACACAGAGGTATGTTATGGAAAAACATATTCCTATCTAATTTCTATGCTGAAGTAAAAGTATAATTTATTAACCCTGATTAGTCCAAATTGTCTTCTGTGAAACAATTGAATCATCATCTGTGGCTTGGAAAAAGACAAGTCTACATTGAAGGGATGTACCATGTGATTGCAATTTACAACATTAAGAAAGGAAATTTTGATTGAAGTGAGTGATAACATGAACAGACATTTTAAGAATATCAACTTGGATAGAAGTCAGGTGCTAGTATCCCTGCCCTGTCAATCTGAACCAGATAATCCAGATCATGAGCAGCACCATTCCATGTTAGCACATATGATCTGGACTGTAGTCTGGGTTATGTTGGCTACTTGTTCCATTAGCAGTCATTGTCATACCTTAATAAATAGCTTATTTGCAGGTGTATATATGGTAATATGTCAAAACTATCATATAAAGGAATGCAATTTTGGGCCTGTGTGCTATAAAACTGTTAGCAAATGCATTACTTTGACTGCTAGCACAGTAGTTTCTTAATGTTGTAAATTGCAATCACAGTAGTTTCTTAATGTTGTAAATATCTAGACCTTCCATATTTAGAGTGGGTTGATCATTTGCTGGTTTGTTACCAGCACCCACAAAGTTAGCTTTGTTTCTTTTTTTGACATGAAGATGGTGATTTCTTTTCTTTTAGACCTCAGTAGCTGCCTAAAGAATTTGGGAAGCTAGTTTTAATTTGACCCCTTATGCTACAGATATATTATTTTCATCCGCTGGTTATTGATTATTTATTGTTTCTTTCTATAAATTCAGAACTTCTATCAGTACCCCTTTTTCTGAGTATCTCCTTTTGTTAGCAGTGGGTTGATTTCATTTTGGCAGCGGTGCACATGGAAGAGTTGAGTGGTTTTCAGTTCCTTGAAGTTGCCAAAGAGTTGTATAAAAACCTTCAAGTGATTAGTAAGTAGATAGAATCTTAGCTATTTTGTGTTATCTCCAAGTTTTCTATGCCCAGCATCCAGTTTTTATCTCTCTTGTATGTGACAGTTTTTATAAAATGATTATGCTAATAAATCTTACATTTGAACTAGTGATGTCAACTGAAACAACAATGTACATAAATACTGGCATGGCTAGCGCTGCCTGAGGCTAGCCACAAATGCCATTTTTTTATTTTCGTGTGTGGGATTATCAGCGGCGATTTTAGCCAAAAAACGCTAGTGACGTAATATCAGTAACGGTTCTATCAAAAAAACCGCCACTGATAATAGTCCTATCAGTGGCGGTTTTATATACAACCGCCACTGACAGTTTTATCAGTGGCAGTTCGAGCCAAAAACCGTCACTAATCATCCAAGTATCAGTGACGGTTTTTGGGATAGAAAAAACCGCCACTGATAGGACTATTATTAGTGGCGGTTTTTGGCTCGAACCGCCACTGATACCTGAATATCAGTGACTGTTCTAGCCAAAAACCGTCACAGATAGTATTATTTGTGGCGGTTCTAGAACCGCCACTGATAATCCTCGATTATCAGTGGCACTAAATCTGTGGCGGTTCAAAAACCGTCACTGATAGCAGTTATGAACCGCCACTGATGACCTTTTTTAAGGTAGTGATCGGACCACGATTCTGATTCAGACTGGGACTCCGACCAAGATTACTCGGATCGCGATTCTGATTCCGACGACGACGACCACTCAAAGAACGAAAGGAAAAAGGCAGCACGCAGCTCCAGGGAGGGAGGGAGTCCCGGATGGTAAGAAGGATGACGAGCTGCCTGAAGTAGCAATAAGGGTGTGAGGCTGTTAGAGCTTCCTTCTCCCTGCAAGTTTCATCATAAACCATTAAGCATGTAGATCAGTACATGTCATGTTTATCTTTATTTGTGTAGTACGAAAATAAAATGTAAAATTACGCGTGATCGTGCACTTAAGAAGCCAGGTCTGTTACTGTTGGATGTTATGTTGCTGTATGTGCTGTCATCAGCGAGAATTCAGCACATGCGAATGCACTCACTGTTCTATTTCTTCACGTCGCCATGGCTATCTTCATGAGCTGAGCATGGACATTAGTGTACCAAGAACTCAGTTTTGCCGTTTGAAATTCTAGTTTTAGCATCTAATGGAAGTAAGATGCAACGAGGCATAACGCTATATATATATTATTCAGTTTACAATTCAGCAAATACCGATCTCCTATTTCCAGAATTTCTTTCTTCCATTCTTCCCTAAGACATACTGACATAGCACGCTTGTAGACTAAACAATCACAGTCTTAAGGTCCTGTTTGTTTCGGCTTTTTCACCGGCTTAAAAGCAGAAAAGTCAAAGTCGAAACAAACGACTGACTTTTAAGCCAGGCTTAAAAAAAGCCAAAAGCCTCCTCCATACAACTATAAGCCAAAAGCCAGGTGAGGGGTGCTTTTTTGGGGTTTTTTGGGATGAAATAACCCTTTGTCACTGGAAGTCTCCAAAATTACCCACCAAATGCCATCATATATAAACTCAAGAATCCTTCTCCCATCTCCTCATTTCTCCTCATCTTCTCTCACTCCCCTGTGCGACATGCCTTCTCCCTCCGCCGCTCCGGTCTTTACCGTCCTCGACTTTCTCCTTCCTCCGCCGTCCTCAGCCTCCTTTCTTCTCCACCAACCCGGATCAAGTTGATAAATAATTATGCTCAGAATGAAGTTTGACCTCGAGATTAATCTATGTTTTTCAATAGGACATTAAGTGAAAAAAGTATAAAATATTTGTATTAGATAAATTAGTACATAAGAAAAGTCCTTACAACCTTAAAGGGTATTTCAAACTTTCTAGCAATAAGCTACACTGAGGGTTCACAAAACTGAATTTCAAAAAATCGTTCGAAATTCGAAAACCGCAAAAACCGCTCAAAAAATCACTCGAAAACCGTCAAAAACCGAAGGGTTAAGAAATAAAAAAAATTGAAAAAATTTCAAAAAAATCGAAAACCATTCGGTTTTTCGCGAGAATCCGCTCGGTTTTTAAGAAACAGTTTTCGAGCTAAAACCGCGGTTTTTCAACGGTTTTCGAGCGGTTTTCAACACATAAATTTTTTCAATTTTTTTTGATTTTTTAAAATTTAAATTAAAACGGTTAACCGAACGGTTTTGGATATCGAACCGCAGTGGTACGCTCAAAAGCCGCAGTTTTCGCTAGTTTTGTGAACCTTGGCTACACCATCCAACTCATAAAAAACCAGGATACCAAACAACATGTCTTAACTTAAAAGCAAACGGCTTAAAAGCTCGTTAATCCAAAAACCAAAAAGCCTAAACTAAAACAAACATGGCCTAAGTTGTTTCTTCTAAATAAAAAATTACATACATTGCAGAATAGTACAGATATGTTCCGTAATAACGAGAAATACAAACTTTTACCATTGCCATTGCACTACCGCAATGGTAAGGACTGCAGCTACAAGAAATATATGGATACACACAAAATTTTCACATAGAAATAGACACTTCGTTCGTCATAACTTGCTCCGCTGTACCACCAGCTTCATCGGTTGAAAGGAGGATCTGGGCTATAGCTTCCATGGTGGGCCTTTTGCTCCTGTCTTCCTCCAAGCACGAAACAGCTAATTTCATCAACGTTCTTGCTTGCAAGTAGTTGAATTGGCCATTCATTCTGAAATCCACAAACTCAGCTATCCATGACGGATCCTCCCTGGTCAATTTATCAGCAAGCATCCTAACAAGCTTCCTGAGTTTCATATGCAACTCATCATCCACGCCTATAGCCATGTCTGAGACGCGGGTTCCTGATACCAGCTCAAGAAGCACAACTCCATAGCTATAGACATCAACTTTTGCCGTGATTGACAGGCTAGAAACCCACTCCGGCGCAATGTAACCTACTGTTCCTCTTACTCGCGATACATTCTGATTGGGCTCACCTCTTTTCAGCAACTTTGCTAATCCAAAGTCAATGATCTTCGGTTCTAAATTCTGGTCAAGCAGTATGTTCTCTGGCTTCACATCACAATGGATCACCCATTCCAAACACTCATGGTGGAGATAGGCTAAACCCTTCGCAACACCGACAGCAACGTTAAACCTTTGCTTCCATTCCAGCAAAATGTTGTTATTGAACAAGATTTTAGCTAGTGATCCATTCTCAATATACTCATACACCAACATCCTATGAGAGCCTTCTGAGCAAAAACCCCATATTCTTGCAAGATTCATATGGTTGATTCTCCCAATGACACACAGCTCAGATTGAAACTCTTCTTTTCCCTGCCTTACATTTTCCAGCCTTTTCACAGCTATCGCTCGATCATCATCCAAGATTCCCTTATAGACAACCCCTGAGCCTCCCATTCCAATCTCGTCTTTGAAATTTGCAGTCGCCTTTACCAGCTCTTCATAACTGTATCTTCGGAAATGACTAGATATCACTTTGTAGCCTTCCAAAACTTGGGCGGGCCTCAATTCTCTCCTCAAAACAAATAGCCATGCAGATGTGATAAAGAAAACTTCTACGACAAAAATTGCAACTACAAACCCATAGAAATAAAACCATTTTGATTCTCCTGAACTAGTCTTATGGACATCTGAAAATAATTGTATGACCCTTGTGCTCATATCATCACATTTAAGATGCTGTGCAGTAGAATCAAGCACATTGGATTGTGGGATAGACATATTTGAAATGTCCACACTCATTGGGAGCTTGATATAAATTGTGCGTGGATCAGGCCTCGGTGGGAAAGACCTTCCGCTGAAAAGAAGAGATTTTGGGAAGCACGATCCAATCCCTTCGACATACAGAAAGCCTTTACAGGTGCAATCACTCCTACAAATATTCCTACAAGCCTGTAAAGATACAGGGCTAAGAAGTTGCTGATCATTGCCCCAAAAATCTGTGTTTGGTAGTCGCAAAAACCGCACAGGATGTGCAGCATCACACGTGAAGTTTACAATAGCTCTACATCCTTGGCTCCAATTACCATGGTTGATCATTTCATAGCCAGGTGCGCACGAACATGTAGGCCTAGGCGAGTAGTGACAAATTCCATATGGCCCACATAAACCATGAATATTGCATGGTTGAGACATAGCATTCATTGAAACTGACCATGTCCCATTGGAGCTATTCAAGCTATAGATTCGGAGATTTCCATCATGATCCAGAGTAAGCCTTCTCTTAATTCCTGGACCTGCATCAGAAGCCACAAGTGCTTGTTGATCTGCAAAGTCACTCGCAACAAATTTCCCAAGATCATCAAGAACACCTAACCTAGTATTGTTATAACGATTTCTGTTATTTTTAAAAAATGGGGTATCTGGATCGGGCCAATATATATCAGAAACATCAGGGTCATCATATATAAGAGACAGTATTGACATATCACTGAAACGGAAGATGTAGTGACCAGGAACATGTAATTGGGTGGCAGAGACTAACTTTGTCATAGCAGTGATGGGTTGAGTGGGTACCAGAGTGTCCGTTGGTGAATCAAAACTCTGCCATACAATCATACCACTTGTGTCCTTCATAACAAGATTCCCGGTATCCAAGAGCTGAGCATACCGGACGTTTGATATGTCACCATCAGCATGCCACACCACCGTGCCATCATAGTCCGTGAGAACCATGCTGCCATCCTTCTGCAATGTAAGCAGCGACCTCCTAGCATGCACAGGGTGCTCACGGTTCGCACTCCACAGGATGGTCTTTTCTGCTGAGTTGGAGTACCAAATGGAGAATGTGAAGGCATTGGCATAGATGTTGTAGAAGCCACAGGAGAAAGTGCCGTCCGGTGATTGCAGAACGTTGCTCTGGTGCTCTTCGACGGATAGAGAGGATCTCAGCGGTAGAGTGCCACGAGATGTGGTGCTTGATAACAGAGCAAGCAAAGAGAGGAGGGAAAGAGTGCCATGAAGAATGAAAAGAAAAGGTATCATGGTTGAGTAGATTCTATGAGCACACGAGGGTAACTTCTTTCTGGAGCTCTACAGGTATTATGTGTTTGTACTGCAGAGTGTGATCTTAATATTGTTCTAATATGGGCAGAGCCTACTAGATAATATGCACTCCCTGTTACTTCCTGGATGGTAAAGAAGAAATTAGTAGTCCAAATGGACTATGAAGATAGTGAGACATCTTGAAGGAATTAATCTAAAGAACTATATGTGGACCTAAAACTAGTGCCGGTTGCTTTCCTACTCCAAAGTCCAAACACGCTATGTTGATGAGTGAAGATTATTAGAGGCAAACTAAGTTTGACTTAGTATAGTGAGTCAGCATCGAGCAGTGACATTTGATTGGAGACCACATATGATCTATAAGTCTACAGAAACATCTTTCAAGCTCCAATTTTTCTCAGGATGGAGCACAAATGCCAAATTGCCACAACTATTCAAAGCAAGATATCTATAGATACATTTGTTTTTCATTTGGGACTTGGGAGAGACCCTATTTTGCAGTGCTTATTGTTCTCTCAAGGAAAATTTTATAAATTCATTTGCAATTCAATTAGTAAAAGATGTATATAAGGTTTATACATCATTACCACAATACCACCAGTACAATTTTGACGGATAAGGTGAGAAGTTAAATTACCTTAAAAAAACACTTCCATTCATCTCTGATATGAGATTACCACTATACATGGGGTAGAGAGGATTTGAGCTCCAAACAACACACTTTCCAGGAGCGCTTGCAACCCAAATGGAGATGAAGGAATTTTGAGGAAATAAAATAAAGGCCAACATGTTAATGCAGCATCAGGGGAATCGTCTAAATGGAGGAAATCATAACATCCTCCACCAACATAGAGGAACCAGGCAAAGAAAATCACCAAGTTAACAAATAAAAGCAGTGAATCGAAGAGATGAGCAACAAATTGTTAGTATGGATAAAAACAAGAATTCATAGCCGATGAGTTTAATGATCAGAAAAAAGTATAGTATTTTTTCCCGACTTGAGAAAGTGTTTGCACTAAAATTTGGCAGATAGGGTCAGAATCAGCAGTCCAAGATCAACAAGATACGACCAGGATACTGATTGAAGATATTTGGAAACAGAACAGGTTGTTAAGAAAAACACCATCCAAATAGAGGTCGATACAGATTCTACTCCCAAAGTGTTGTACCAGGATTCTATCGGTCAATGGGTAAAAAAAGAGATCTAGAGGTGATCAGAAAAGCTACCCAGAGCCAATCAACCAATTCGCGTCTACTTTTCATCTATTTTTCCTGTCGACTGGAGTAGTTATTGTAATTTAGTCTTTGTAATTCGATCTTGATCAATAAAGTTGCGCATCGCCGATTGTTGATCTCTTTCAAATTACGCCCCAGATTTGATTTATTCTGATTTTGTTGCGCATCGCCTTCTTCAGAATCGATCTACCTTTATCCTCTGATTAGCCTTAATCGGCTAATTGGACTTATCTTGTTACCTTGATCTTAATCGGCTTCAAGCTGATTAAGTCTAAGCCGATTGATCTTCACGATCGGCTTTGAGTGAATTTCATACTTTTACCTTGTCGATTACAAGTCAAATCGACCGCACGCTCTCGAACGGTGTTAAATGCGGTGTCTTTGTTGTCGAAACCCTACTTCAAGTTTTTGACGCCAACACACTCTTGGCACGCCCGGTGGGACCAATGGCTTCATCAAGTAAAGAAATTCCGCCATCCGATCTCAACACAGAAGCTATAATCGTCCCCACACTGGACGATTTAACGCCAGAGCAGCATAAGGAGATTGAAGATCGAAAAACTGCTTTGGAAGAGATGATGTTGGGTTGCTACCAAAAACCCGACACGGTATAACCCAGAAGGCTGCTCTGCCGACATGAACCCTTCGTGAAGGTGGGGTTACAACTGGGTCGGTAAGTCATTACATACCTGCACAGGCCGAACTATCGGCTATGATCGAGCAATCAATACATCATGCATTAATCAACCAATCATCGGCTTTGGTCACTACCCTCAAGCCGATGATCGCAAATAGTGTTAAAACTGTTGCTCAAGAGTTGGCTTCATCTCGGAGCCTACTCGATCCCCTACAAGCGCTACCAACATATCATGTTTACTCTGTAGCGCAAAGTTCTAGCATAGCGGCACCAGCAAAACCGTCGGCTCCAATACCCTCTATGATGCCGACTCAACCGACGGTTATATTACCTCAGGATCCTCGCCCTAGCGAGGTCACACGATATCAGCGATAATGCGATGCGCTAGACTAAGCGTGTCGGCTACTTTGCCGCCGTCGGCTCCGTTTAATATTTTCCCACAATCGGTCTCACGGTAGATTGAACAAATTAAACACGCCCGATACCAAGAGCCGATTCGCCCAAGAATCGGTCCTCATAAGGTGATAACCTACGCAGAGCCCTTTGTCCCTGTACGAGAACCACCGGTTAGGAGGTACGATGGGTATGATCAAAACCAACAAAATCCATCGGCTCAGTCTAACCGGTAGCCCGAGTTTGCACTCGTGGGGCAGAATACTAGTCATGATCATTGGCAGAGCCCCGATATCTTGTCGGCTAACAACATTAATTGGGCTGACTAGATTTCTACCGTGTTGATAGATCAATTCGGCTTACAACCAAAGGGTAGAGTCATCGGCTATAGAAAGCCGTATCCGAATTATATAGATCGCATGCAATATCCACATAATTTTAAAGTTCCTGATTTTGCCAAATTTTCTGGGAATGACTCGGTCACGACCTTAGAGCACGTCAAACGCTTTATCGCTCAGTGTGGCGAGGCAGCTTAGTCCAACGGGCTGAAAATTAGATTATTCCCCTTGTCTTTATCGGGAGCTGCTTTCACTTGGTTTACTAGTTTATGTAACATCCCAAAATTCAGCTTAATTAAGTTTTATTTGCTTAAAGGTACATTTGTGATTTTCTGGAATTTATTTGGATTTTTCTGGATTTATTTGAATTAAATCTTATGTCAAGTTTATTGCTTTTTATCCAAAAGTATTTAAATCTATGCAAAGTTAAAATAAAGTTTTGGCAAAAATATTTTATTTGAGTCCAGAATGTCTCAAAGTAATTTTGAGATTTTTCTTGGATTTTCTGATTATTTTATTGCCTAAAGCAAATTAAATGAATTTGGAATTATTTTAATTGAAAAACTCTTTTAAAAGCGTTGAGCGATCCGGGCCGGCCACGAACCGTGCGGCCCAAGTCATTATCATGCACCCTTTTGGAAACCGAACCCTAAACCTAATCCACCGGCCGTTGGATCGAGATCCAACGGCCGAGATTGCGCCGCGTGGCCGAGCGCTCTGGCCGTCGGATCGGCGCGCGTGTCTGTGCCGGATCGTCCGCGTCACCTCTCGAAGTCGCCGCCGAGTCCGCCGTCGCCACGATGTCGTTTCGAGTCCGGGCGGACACGCCTCCCGTCGACTATTTAAAGCGCCGCGCAGGCGTTGGAATCTCACCCGCGCGCATCATGCGCGGTTCGCCGCCGCGACGCCGCGACGCGCGCCGCTCGTGCGAGCTCGCCGAGTCGCCGAAGCCCCGCCGTGATCGTCGTCGCTTTTCCGCCGCCGTTCGCCGTTTGAGCCGTGCGGTTCGGATCGGAGATCCCGTACCTCAACGCGTCGGACCCGTGAAGCGATAGCGGCGTTTGTCGCCGAACGCCGTCGTCGAGGTCATCGTCCCCAAGTCCGGTGAAGTTGCGCGCCGCACCGCCATTGTCGTGTGGAAGCTTCGAACCGTCGGATCTCGTGAAGGGGCGAGATTGTGCCACGTCTGCGTAAGCGGTGAGCGCCCGTGCGTCTTTGGCGTTAGATCTAAAACCAGCGGTTGTCGTGGCCGCCACGTGGGGTGAGATCGGTGGCCGTTAGATGTGATCGTGCGGTGGGATTCCGCCGCCGCAGTGGGCAAATCGGGCGCCGCCGCGTGTCGGCGCTGGTGCCGAGGCGCCGTGAGCCGAGTCTACCGTAAGCGGTAGCGGTCGTGGACCGGGTCCATGGACCGAGGACACGCGTCGACTTCCGTTGGCTCGATCCGATCGACGCACGCGACGTCATGCTTGCGTCATAATCATATTTTCAATTGGAAAAATAATCCGATTGGAAATTCGGTGAAGATGACGTCATCATGAGGTCACGCTGACGTCATAAATCATCTTTTGATATAAAAATAAATCTGTTAATTTCAATTTACGATTTTACGATTTGAGATTTATTTCAAACTTTAAAAGGCTATATCTTTTGCATCGTAACTCGGATTTGAGTGATTCCAGTTTCTAAAAATTTGTAAAATTGAGATCTATTTAATGGTGAATTTTATTTGATTTTTGGAGTTCAATTGCTCTCTGTTTTGGTATTTATTTGCTTTTCTCTTTCGGTACGCGTAAACGTTGAATTGTGTGACGCTTCGGAGGAAGATCAAGCAACCCAAGAGCAATCTTCAGATCAAGATCAGGACCTATTCTAAGGCAAGTTGTGCTTTGATCATGTTGAACCCATGTTTATAAAATTGCTATGTTTGATTTACACTATTGCATATAATTCAATTATACAACTGTTTCAAATTAGTTTGGGCTTAGCTAAAATACCAGATTGGTCTATACCCTACCTTGTCATTGTATGCCATGATCCATTGTCACCCTAGATTGGTTTAATATAGTTGGTTAATAATTATAATCAACATTGGAGGTTTAGTTCGTATTAGTTGCTTAGCCATGCCACGTCATCACATGTGTTAGAACCATTGATAATTAATCTTGATTAATGGAATATGGAACAATGTTATTAACTTGTGTGTCATGTGGGATCACACGATGAGATTGAGTTGTTGTGGCGAGTCATGTCACATAGCGATGTTGAATTGTTGATGGCACGTGGTGCTTGGTAATCAAGCGGGTGATAATCACTTAGATTGGGGCAAGTGGCAAGGGGCGAGGAGGCCAAGGTGGGCCCGATGGGCGATGGTATGTGGAAGTCTTGCCTTGATCACACTAAGAACTTAACCTTGCAAGCCTTTGACTGAGTCAATCATGCAACCACATATGCGTATGGGCGACCTTAGTGAGTAATTTGCAAACGTTTTAATTTGTACTATCGTGGTGGTGTGAGTTCCGGGTCGGTGTAATTCACATGGCGCAAGAGGGGCCACGGATGTGGAGTTTGAGACCGCTTGATGTTGAAACCTTAGCGGGTAGTATCGGATTAAGATAGAGCATTGTAAAGGCTTTGTTATAATCTTTCGCCTTTGTGGTGTTTGGTTGTATCACGTGGGTAAAGTGCATAACCTCTGCAGAGTGTGAAACTATTCGGATAGCCGTGCTCGCGGTATTGAGCAATGCTCGGGAATTACAGTTAAGGGTTAGATTAATAAATTGGACAACTTGGTTGGGATGGCAGGATTGCCATATGGAAGATTGGAACTTGATTTAGGATTGAGATCTTGGTTTACTTGAGAAACACTGAACTTATTTATCATTGTTATTTATTTTACATTCTTTAAATCTATTTACTGTATTTGTTCATAAATGCTGCTTATTGCAAAATAGCCATGATAGCCTATCCTTTGGAATAAGCCTTACATATAGATAAATAGTACTGCATTCTGTGCACAACTTGTTGAGTGCTTTAAGTACTCACCCTTGCCAAACAACAATAATCAACAGTTGAAGAATCTACACCTGTGTTGGAAGATGAAGTCCAGGAAGACACGAGTCATTAGGGTCCGAGCCTTGTCGGTTGCCTGTGGTGAACTGATGAGCTATCTACGTTTCTACTTTCCGCTGCTTAATTATTAGCTTATATTCTCCGTCTTGCCCTGCGTGGCTTAATAATGTAAGTTGGTCATAAGATCATACATTTAGCTATATCAATAAATGAACTATTATTCTATTATCGTTGTGTATGATGTGATATGTACCAATGTTAAGCTGTGTGCACTAGCGTTGATCCCGGAATAGTGCAAGATAAACACGGTGGGTTGAATCGATGGATTCGGGTCCCTACAGAGGTGGTATCGAGCATCTTGTTGTAGGTCTTGGCCCTAGATAGTATGGAGGTGTCTTGTGAGAGTCCAAAACTATTTTCTAAAAGAAAATCCAAACTTGACTAATAGAACACTCTTGACTCATCTCATTCTCTACTTCTTGCCTTGGCTGAATTTACCGTTTTACTGGCCGTTTTGGATGGAGCTCTTATTCAAAGTTCTTGTGGAGCAGATGCCGATCGTTCCGACCTTTGAGGAGTCAGCTGGCGGCTACGCCATGGAGTTGTGGAGAGTACTTCAGACGCTTGGAGGCTTCTACCGCCCACTTTACCGAGGAGGCAGCTGGACAGTGAATGGTGTTCACAGGGGATTTATTTGCAAGTTGATCATCTACGCTCGGGAGAACGAGGAAGCTAGCAGGCCAATCAACATCTCCGCCAGAAGGTTCTCGTATGAAGTTGCAATTCAGGAGGTTGCTCGACTTGCTCTTCGCCGTGTCTGCCGCGACTACGCTGACGAGCTTCACGATTGATGTTCGACTTCACCCGGACGTTCAAGCGTGCGAAGGCGGCGGATCGAGGGAAGCGAGTGTGCTATTGCGGCGCACCTTGCGAGTTCGCCCTTGCCGGGAGGATCACATGAGAGATACTACCCGGGAGCCGGAGGCGTATGCGAGGCACTTAGAGTGGCGGCGCAGAGCTCGAGGTGACCCGTGCTTGACCATCGGGATGATCAATGGCCGGGAGAGGCCACGAGGCGATTGAGGACGAGTGGGCGCGTGACTCGGGGAGTTCAGAGCCACCGAGGAGTCCGAGGAGGATCCAGAGGAGCGCGAGTGGGAACCGAGGGGAGTCACGGACCCGTTGTTGCAGAGGATCTAGTAGTAGGTCACGGGATAGGTTCGCTCCGATGGCGCTCATCCACGGTGTATCGCGGATCGGCCTCACCGGTGGTGGATGAGTGAGTGTCAGCCTTGGAGCTGTGTTGAGACTCGAGTGTGAGTCGCGTCTTTAAGTTAGTCTTTACCTTTCTAGTTGACGTTAAGGTTCGTGTTTAGTTTGCTTCTTTGTATTGCCGAGTGTGCAGTATGTGTTGCAAAGCTTGTAGGCTTAAATAAGCAGCCATACCAAGAATAAATAAAGAATTGTTCAGTTGGGTATAACCTATCTTCCCCACTTTAGAAATTCTTACTTCTCATCTATGCTACATCTACCTTTCCTAACCTAAGAGGCAATCATCAGATGGTGAATACTCGAGGAAACAACGGTGCTTCAGGAAGTGGACTGCGTCAGAATGACAACCCTAACGATGGAGGCAGCCCTCAACCACCGACAGTAGACATGCAGAATCTAGGAGCATTTACGCAAAGACAGACTCAAGCGATCAGGACAATAATGCGGCGAGATCAGCAGATGACCAATCGTGATAAATCACAACAACCACGCAACTCGTAACAATCATGGTGGACCTCGACCTATGTCAAAGCTATCAGATTTTATGAGGACTAGGCCACCAACTTTTTCGGGAAATGTGAATCCTTTGGAAGCCGATGACTGGCTTAGGACAATTGAGAAGAAGCTGCACATCACTCAGTGTGAAGGAAATGAGAAGGTGCTTTCGCCTCTCATCAAGCTGGAAGGACCGCCGCAGAGTGGTGGGAGAACTCTTGTGCCGCTCATGGAGCCCCACAGAGATAACACAGGAGGAGTTTACTAATGCTTTCGCCGATATCATGTCCCGGAGGGAATGATGGACCTTAAGAAGGAAGAGTTGAGCTTTGAAGCAAGGAGGCCAACGGTGGCGAATACTTGAACAAATTTACTCGCTTAGCTCGCTATGCCCTGAAGGCGTAGCTTACGGATAAAGCCGCAGTCTCGTTTCATGAAGGGTGAACTCGGGACTACTGGTGGGACCGATTACCCACAATTTTCCGATTTCAGGAGCTAGTCAATAAGGCTTTGATCCTAGAGGATAAGCGCAAAGAGCTAGGTGAAAACCGTAGCGCTTGATGAACAATCGGGGTGGGCGCCCAAATCATCTACGTTTGAGGATGTCACCACACAATTTGCTAGATTCCAACCACGGTACGCAAATAAGACATCAACTCCTACACCTCGCCATGCCAATCGAATTTTGAGACAAAGACAGGCAACAACGCATCAGAGGAAATCGGCGATCCGCGGTGAAGAGATGCTATACTTGCAATGAGCCAGGCACTTTTCTAATAGGTGTCCACGAAGGAGGCATCACGCGATTCGTTTCAACTTGGGAACGACACCGCCAAGGTACCCACCTCGGGGAAATCGCGCACCAAGCCAGGTGGAGCATCGCCGCGATCAACAAAGGCGTGGAAGGATCAACCACATCACCGCGGATGGAGCTCAAGAGGCAGCAGGCGTCGTCTTGGGTAAGTTTCGGTCAACTCGATTACACACTTCTGATTTTGTTTGATTCGGAGCTTCGCATTCGCTTGTGTCTCAAAGTTTTGCAACCAAGAATGGATTTAAAGTGGTAAATATTAAGTGTGTGCTCTTAGTCCAAGCCCGGGATCGAGCTTAGATCTAGCCTTGGGTGTTTGGGAGCTAAGTTGCTTATGGATGGGATAAATTTCTAGCGAATCTTATCTTGATAGATCGCAATCCTAGACGTCATCCTTGGAATGGATTGGTGTCAAAGCATAAGGTCGTTTTGGATTGTGGCGAAGGATTGTAACTTTGAAAGGCCCTAGTGGCAAGAAAGTGGAGTTTCAAGCGACTTGATTCGAGATGGGCGATTAATGGTCAACAGCGTGAAAGCCATCGGCATGGAAGATGTGCGATGGCGAGGAATACCGGATGTGTTTCGGAAGATTTGCCGGATTGCCACGGACCGTGATATCGAGTTCGTTATCGAGTTAGCGCCAGTACAAAGACCGATATCAAAGAGACCATATCGGATGCCTACAAGCGAGTTAGTGGAAATGAAGAAGCGATTGAGGGCGCAAGAAAAGGTTTAATTAGACCAAGTTCATCACCGTGGGGAGCCCCGGTTTTGTTTGTTCGCAAGAAGGATGGAAGTCTTAGAATGTGCATCGACTATCGTGCACTTAATGAAATAACGATCAAGAATAAGTATCCGTTGCCGGGATCGATGACTTATTTGATCGATTAAGAGGAGCTGGAGTTTTCTCCAAGATAGATCTTCGTTCGTGATACCATCGATTGAAGATCGAGCGGAGGATATACCTAAGACCGCGTTTTCTACGCGATATGGACATTATGAGTTCACGATCATGTCATTTGGATTGACTAATGCCCCAGCGTATTTCATGAACATGATGAATAAGGTTTTCATGGATTACTTGGATAAGTTCGTTGTGGTCTTCATAGGCGATATTTTGGTTTACTCAAAGACCGAAGAAGAGCATGCGAACATCTAAGGATGGTTTTAGGCAGTGCGAGCATCACTATATGCAAAGTTTAGCAAGTGTGAATTACGGAAGGAGAAAGTCGAATTCTTGGGTCATGTAATGACTACCAAAGGAGTCATGATCGACCCGACAAAGTGGACCTTGATGTTGCAATCGAGCCACGAAGTCATTACCAGATCCGTAGTTTTACGGGAATGGCGGGATATTACCGTCGGTTCATAGAAGGATTCTCGACAATTGCTAAACCCCGACGCAGATTGTTGAAGAAAGAAAAGAAGTTTGCATGGGACGCCAGTGCGAGAAAAGTTTCATGGAATTAAAGAAGCGTTTAACAACAGCCCCGTATTAGTATTGCGGATGTGCGAATGGATTTGATATTTCTTGTGATGCTTGAAGCAAGGCTTGGGATGCGTGTTAATGCAAGAAGGCAAAGTCGTTGCTTATGCGTCGAGACAATTAAGACCGCATGAAGTGAATTACCCAACGCATGATTTGGAGTTAGCTGCAGTAGTGCGCTTTAAAGATATGGCGTCATTATCTCATAGGAAATAGATGTGAGATATATACGGACCATAAAGTCTGAAATACATATTCACTCAAGTCGACTGAATATGAGGCAATGAAGATGGCTTGAACTAATTAAGGATTATAATATGGGAATCCATTATCACCTGGAAAAGCCAATGTGGTGGCGGATGCTCGAGTCGAAAGAGCCATAGCGCAAATACATTGTCAATGGAGTATCAACAGGAATTATGCAAGGAATTTGAAGCTAAGATTGGAAGTCGTTCATAAGGAATGATAGCTGCGCTAGAAGTGAAGCCAACACTAGAGGATCAGATTAAAGAAGGTCGACAAGATGGCGATAAAATTTCAAAAATCAAGGCTAAAAGGAAGAAGGCCTAGCCTTAGATTTCACTCTGGATGAGCAAGGAACCATGTTCTTTAAAAGCGAATTTGCGTCTGGGATAAAAAGGAGCTAAAGCAATTGATTCTTGAGGAGGCTCATGATTCTAAGTACTCAATTCACCGGGAAGTGCTAAAATGTATCGAGATTTGAAGGAGAGATTACGGTGGCGAATATGAAGCGTGAAGTGGCGAGCATGTTGCATTATCGACGTATGTCAAAGAGTAAAAGCCATGCACCAAAGACCATTTGATGCATTGCGGTAGATTAAAAATTCGGAATGGAAGTGGGAAGAAATCGGAATGGATTTTATCACGGTCTACCTAAGACTCGAAAGGTTACGATTCCATTTGGGTTATTGTGGATCGTTTAACCAAGGTCGCTCATTTCATCCCGAGAAAGACCACTTACTCTGGAGATCGTTTAGCAGAATTGTACATGTCAAGGATTGTATGTTTGCATGGAGTGCCCAAGAAGATTGTGTCAGACAGAGGTACCCAATTTACCTCGAGATTTTGGAATAAGTTGCACGAAGCAATGGGAACCCGTCTGAATTTTAGTACAGCATATCACCCGCAGACAGATGGTCAGACTGAGAGAGTAAATCAGATTTTAGAGGATATGTTGAGAGCTTGTGCTTTAGCTTATGCTACCTCTTGGGATAAATGTTTGCCATATGCAGAATTCAGTTATAATAATAGTTATCAAGCTAGCCTACGAGATGTCACCATTGAGGCATTGTATGGGCGTGCTTATCGTACCCGTTGAATTGGAATGAAAGCGGAGAGCGTTAGTTTTGGGCGGATATTCTCGAAGAGGCAGAAAGTCAAGTTGCAATGATCAGAGAGAGGTTAAAGATAGCACAGTCAAGACAGAAAAGCTACGCAGATAATCGTCGTCGAGATTTGAGTTTCGAACCAGAAGATCATGTGTATCTCAGAGTTACCCCTCTTAAGAGGCGTTAAGAGATTCCACGTTAAAGGAAGCTTGCACCAAGATATGTCGGTCCGTTCAAGATTACGAGCCGTCGAGGAGAGGTGGCTTATCGATTAGAGTTGCCTCGATCTTTGGCAGGAGTGCATGATGTATTCCATGTGTCGCACTTAAGAAGTGTCTCGAGTGCCCACAGAGCAAACCCGTTGGATGCAATAGAAGCGCAAGAAGATTTGACTTATAAAGAGCAACCAATGTAATTTTGGATGGTATGGAGCGCAAGACCGAAACAAGTCTATTCGCTTTTGCGAGTTCGATGGAGCAATCATTCAAAGTGAAGCCACTTGGGAGCGAGAAGAAGATTTAAAGTCGAATTCGAACCTATTCTATAGTTAGCCACAATCTCGGGTGAGATTACATTAAGGGGAGGTTTGTAACATCCCAAAATTCAGCTTAATTAAGTTTTATTTGCTTAAAGGTACATTTGTGATTTTCGGAATTTATTTGGATTTTTCGGATTTATTTGAATTAAATCTTATGTCAAGTTTATTGCTTTTTATCCAAAAGTATTTAAATCTATGCAAAGTTAAAATAAAGTTTTGGCAAAAATATTTTATTTGAGTCCGAATGTCTCAAAGTAATTTTGAGATTTTCTTGGATTTTCCGATTATTTTATTGCCTAAAGCAAATTAAATGAATTTCGGAATTATTTTAATTGAAAAACTCTTTTAAAAGCGTTGAAGCGATCTTTGGGCGGCCCATGAACCGTGCGGCCCAAGTCATTATGCACCCTTTTGAAACGAAACCCTAAACCTAATCCACGGCCGTTGGATCGAGATCCAACGGCCGAGATTGCGCCGCGTGGTGGCGCTCTGGCCGTCGGATCGGCGCGGCGTGTCTGCGCGGATGCGTCGCGTCACCTCTCGAAGTCGCCGCCGAGTCGCCGTCGCCACGATGTCGTTCTCGGTCGGGCGGACACGCCTCCCCGTCGACTATTTAAAGCGCCGCCACGGCGTTGGAATCTCACCGCGCGCCGATCCGTCGCGCGTTCCGCGCGCGTCGAGGCGCCTTCGCTGCTCGTGCGAGCTCGCCGAGTCGCGAAGCCCCGCGTGATCGTCGTCTCATTTTCCGCCGCCGTTCGCCGTTTGAGCCGTGCGGTTCGGATCGGAGATCCGTACCTCAACGCGTCGGACCGTGAAGCGATGGCGGCGTTTTGTCGCCGAACGCCGTCGTCGAGTCATCGTCCCCAAGTCCGGTGAAGTTGCGCGCCGCACCGCCATTGTCGTGTGGAAGCTTCGAACCGTCGGATCTCGTGAAGGCGAGATTGTGCCACGTCTCGCGTAAAAAGTGAGCGCGCCGAGTGCGTCTTGGCCGTTAGATCTAAAACCCGCGGTTGTCGTCTTTGCCACGTGGGGTGAGATCGGTGGCCGTTAGATGTGATCTGTGCGGTGGGATTCCGCCGCGCAGTGGGCAAATCGGCGCCGCCGCGTGTCGGTGGCTGGTGCCGAGGCGCCGTGAGCCGAGTCTCACCGTAAGCGGGCGCGAGTCGTGGGCCGGGTCCATGGACCGAGGACACGCGTCGACTTCCGATTGGCTCGATCCGATCTTGGCGTCGCGGCGTCATGCTTGCGTCATAATCATATTTTCAATTGGAAAAATAATCCGATTGGAAATTCGGTGAAGATAGCGTCATCATGAGGTCACGCTGACGTCATAAATCATCTTTTCAGTATAAAAATAAATCTGTTAATTTCGAATTTACGATTTTACGATTTGAGATTTATTTCAAACTTTAAAAGGCTATATCTTTTGCATCGTAACTTCGGTTTGAGTGATTCCAGTTTCTAAAAATTTGCAAAATTGAGATCTATTTAATGGTGAATTTTATTTGATTTTGGAGTTCAATTGCTCTCTGTTTTGGCATTTATTTGCTTTTCTCTTTGATGCAGCGTAGGCGTTGAATTGTGTGGCGCCGGAGGAAGATCAAGCAACCCAAGAGCAATCTTCAGATCAAGATCAGGACCTATTCCAAGGCAAGTTGTGCTTTGATCATGTTGAACCCATGTTTATAAAATTGCTATGTTTGATTTACACTATTGCATATAATTCAATTATACAACTGTTTCAAATTAGTTTGGGCTTAGCTAAAATACCAGATTGGTCTATACCCTACCTTGTCATTGTATGCCATGATCCATTGTCACCCTAGATTGGTTTAATATAGTTGGTTAATAATTATAATCAACATTGGAGGTTTAGTTCAGTATTAGTTGCTTAGCCATGCCACGTCATCACATGTGTCGAACCATTGATAATTAATCTTGATTAATGGAATATGGAACAATGTTATTAACTTGTGTGTCATGTGGGATCACACGATGAGATTGAGTTGTTGTGGCGAGTCATGTCACATAGCGATGTTGAATTGTTGATGGCACGTGGTGCTTGGTAATCAAGCTGGGTGATAATCACTTAGATTGGGGCAAGTGGCAAGGGGCGAGGAGGCCAAGGTGGGCCCGATGGGCAGATGGTATGTGGAAGTCTTGCCTTGATCACACTAAGGACTTAACCTTGCAAGCCTTTGACCTGAGTCAATCATGCAACCACATATGCGGTATGGGCCACCTAGTGAGTAATTTGCAAGCGTTTTAATTTGTACTATCGTGGTCGGTGTGAGTTCGGGTCAGGTGTAATTCACATGGCGCAAGAGGGGGCCACGGATGTGGTTTCTGAGACCGCTAGTGTTGAAACCTTAGCGGGTAGTATCGGATTAAGATAGAGCATTGTAAAGGCTTTGTTATAATCTTTCGCCTTTGTGGTGTTTGGTTGTATCACGTGGGTAAAGTGCATAACCTCTGCAGAGTGTGAAACTATTCGGATAGCCGTGCTCGCGGTATTGAGCAATGCTCGGGAATTACAGTTAAGGGTTAGATTAATAAATTGGACAACTTGGTTGGGATGGCAGGATTGCCATATGGAAGATTGGAACTTGATTTAGGATTGAGATCTTGGTTTACTTGAGAAACACTGAACTTATTTATCATTGTTATTTATTTTACATTCTTTAAATCTATTTACTGTATTTGTTCATAAATGCCGCTTATTGCAAAATAGCCATGATAGCCTATCCTTTGGAATAAGCCTTACATATAGATAAATAGTAATCGCATTTCATGCACAACTTGTTGAGTGCTTTAAGTACTCACCCTTGCCAAACAACAATAATCAACAGTTGAAGAATCTACACCTGTGTTGGAAGATGAAGTCCAGGAAGACACGAGTCATTAGGGTCCGAGCCTTGTCGGTTGCTGTGGTGAATGATGAGCTATCTACGTTTCTACTTTCCATTGCTTAATTATTAGCTTATATTCTCCGTCTTGCCCTGCGTGGCTTAATAATGTAAGTTGGTCATAAGATCATACATTTAGCTATATCAATAAATGAACTATTATTCTATTATCGTTGTGTATGATGTGATATGTACCAATGTTAAGTGTGTGCACTAGCGTTGATCACAGGAATAGTGCAATAAACACGGTGGGTTGAATCGATGGATTCGGTCCCTGATTTACCTCCAAATTCGGTTCATTTTTGGAACGATTTGGAAAGCCGATTCCATGAGTATTTTTTCTCCGGCAGTCTGGAACTCAGGATTTCAGATCTAAGTTCTGTCCAACAGAAGACCGGGGAATCGGTAAATGATTATGTTAAGAGATTCAGGGAAGTGAGAAATAGGTGTTTTAGTGTTACCCTGCCTGATAATCAGTTGGCCGATTTAGCTTTCCAGGGGTTGATACCCCCATTAAAAGAAAAATTCGGCGAGCAGGAATTCACCAATTTGAGTCATCTCCTACAACGAGTATCAGCTCAAGAAAGCCGTTTCTCCAATGAAAAGGGCTTCAAAGATGAATTCAAGAATTACAAAGACAAGATACAATCGACTCTGAGAGGATGACCAACTAAAATTTTGGAAGAGCCGACGATGCGGTGGGACGATCCTTTTCCAATTAACATGGTCTATTGCTCTAAAAGAAGGAAAAGTGACACAAGATCTGAGCCTAAGGATCAAATTCATATATCATCGGCTATAAAATGGCGTGTCAAGCGATGTATAATCAAATTCGATAGCAATAAGACACTCATGATTATTATGCACTCTATACAAATAAAAGCCGACCGTGAAGGGAAATTTTTAAAACAATCACACCAAAGGGTTATCGGTGAGAGAGCATTGCCACTCGTAGCCGTCTGAAGAAGCCCACTTTTTCCCAACTATTAGCAAAATATGAAAGGAGGAATGAAAGGCCACGACGAAGTCCTCCACATCGGCGATTAATGAATATCATTAGCGACCTGAAAGAGCTCACCAACGGTGCCCTTTTTGGCAATTTTGCTGGGAGAGGGGATTAGCTTTGCCATCACTAAACACATGTCCGATGCAGTATTACCCATATAAAGGTGATAGGTAGCGATTGTCGGCTAAAGATAGAATTTCTAAGCCGACCATAAGTCAGAAACGAGACCAAGATGAAGGGCTAGCACTGTGGCTAGAATGGATCTGGTAGGAAAAATATGTAAGTCGATTGAACCAAAGCCGAGATGGTGTCCTCTAGGTTTAAGCCGATCACAAAGAAGAAGGCTTGAGCGGCTAAGGACCCAAGATATGAGGGAAGCTGAACAAGAAAAACGAAGGGATAAAACTTTTAATGAGCTTCATCCGATTAAGATTGTGAAAAAAGAGTGGAGGAATAAAAAACCGGATTCGGCCGATGATTTTTGTTCGACGAAGCCGATCTAGTGTGAAAAATCATACCACCCGTCAGCTCGAGAGATAACCGATTTGGTAAGTGATCAACGTGAGATCGTTTAGTGTGCATCAGTTTGTCCAAGGTACTGGTTAGATCTTGATTGGCTAAAAATCAAATACGAATATACGAGTTGGCCGATTACCGACCTGAAAGCCAAATTAACTCGATGCAGTTAAAAATTTGGCTATAATAAGAAAATATATGTTCAAGCCGATGATGGATTTTTTTTGCAAGATAACATGTTATCTCCCAAAAATGGGGGGCAATGTTTGCACCAAAATTTGGCAGATAGGGTCAGAATCGGCAGTCCAAGATCAACAAGATACGACTAGGATACAGATTGAAGATATTTGGAAATAGAACAGGTTGTTAAGGAAAGCACCATCCAAATAGAGGTCGATACAGATTCTACTCCGAACGTGTTATACCAGAATTCTATCGGCCAATGGGTATAAAAGAGGTCTAGAGGTGATCAGAAAAGCTGCCCAGAGTCAATCAACCAATTTGCGTCTACTTTTCATCTATTTTTCCTGTCGACTAGGAGTAGTTCTTGTAATTTAGTCTTTATAATTCGATCTTGATCAATAAAGTTGCGCATCGCCGATTGTTGATCTCCTTCAAATTGCGCCCCAGGTTTGATTTATTCTGATTTTGTTGCGCATCGCCTTCTTCAGAATCGATCTACCTTTATCCTCTGATTAGCCTTAATCAGCTAATTGGACTTATCTTGTTACCTTGATCTTAATCGGCTTCAAGCTGATTGAGTCTAAGCCGATTGATCTTCACGATCGGCTTTGAGTGAATTTCATACTTTTACCTTGTCGATTACAGGTCAAATCGGCTGACACGCTCTGAACCAGGTGTTCGTCTGGTGTGCTGTTGTCAGAAACCCTACTTCAAGTTTTTGATGCCAACACAAAGTTATAGTATAACAGGCCTCAACTTGTAACAGCAATTTTTTTTATGTATTTAGTAGATTTAAAGATTTTTTGTCCGAAAGGAAAAAAGAATTTTCTTCTAGTCAATGACTCCACAGAACACAACCAAAGTAGTACGTAAAATTCTACTTCATAGAATTGTCTCCCGCTGAATTCAAGTCACCACTGAAGTAACTCATACACATTCACGCAGTGCTGTTTTAGGAAGCGGTCCAGATGTGTCAAACAAATTTCACAAAGTTATAGTATAACAGGCCTCAACTTGTAACAGCAATTTTTTTTATGTATTTAGTAGATTTAAAGATTTTTTGTCCGAAAGGAAAAAAGAATTTTCTTCTAGTCAATGACTCCACAGAACACAACCAAAGTAGTACGTAAAATTCTACTTCATAGAATTGTCTCCCGCTGAATTCAAGTCACCACTGAAGTAACTCATACACATTCACGCAGTGCTGTTTTAGGAAGCGGTCCAGATGTGTCAAACAAATTGTGCTTCATGTAGGTACCAGATGCGAAGTTAAATTTCATTTAATTTTCTGCTTTAGCAGTTAGGGAAAAAAACTGTCAGTTACTAGTCATACCGATTTTTTTTATTTTCCTTATTCTTTTTCTTTTTTCTTTTAAATCCTTTTGCCGATCAAGGCTGCACAACGACAACTGACAAGTAAACAAACAGCTCAAACAAGAACAGCCCGCATGGTAATCAACAGACATACCTTTCTTGCAAAGAAATCAATGGACATATACATGTCACTGACATAAATGTTGAAGACTTTTTTTTCTTGAGAAAAGAAAAGTGTAAGACTTGATGTACTTGACACCAGAAGACCGACATTTTAAGAGAGAGAGAAACTACAAGACTGACTTGCTTGCATTTTTAGTGCATGTACTACATGTTTTGGGCCACCACAAAATCATCAAATTTATACTGAAAACCAAACATCATTTAACAAAATCTGTAATGAAAACCTTGTACTCGCCTGAGAAAATTTAGTATACACACTATGTCAAAAGTATGAAAAATAAAAAAGAAGCTTCCTATCAATGTAACTATTAAAAGGCCGCAGAAGCCATCTACTCAGCTGAATGGCTCAGATAAACCCAAGCGAGTGGGGTTGGATGCAACTCGAGCTATATGTGCTGTCTGCTGTTTGGATGGGATTAATCCTACGGCATCCTTATTGCAATTCCCCTCCATCGAAAGATTTCTACATTCTTTACACATCAATATGAACAACTATGTCACAATCTACATTTAAATTGCATATCCTCACTTCAAAGTTCTAACTTCCAGTGCAGGGACTAAATGTTCTCAATGCAAGTGTAGAGGCATTGTTACAGATTATATCACAGTACTTATTAGAAAGATACTGTTCATTATTATATAGAGGTTTGTGTTGCAGTCTCCATGACAAAACATTGACGGATTGACCAAAGCATGAAGTTATTTCTGCAGGACTGAATCAAGCTGAAAATCAAGCCATATATAGGGTCATTCCAAATTTGGTTCAATCATCTTGTAGCTTGGCTCTTTTGTGTTCCTGGCATATTAGACTTGACACTAGTGCCTTGACTAGGTCTTTAGGTTGTTCAAAATTTTTAGCATTATTCCTATGTGCAATTCTATTCTGGTTTGAATATACCTCACAAACTTTGAGCAGTTCTTGAAGAGATTCGTCCACATAGGATCTTAGCTCCATAGATGCTATGTAAGGATCATAATGTTTCTCAGTCAGCTTGTAAACTTGATAAGCGTATGACATAAACAATATGAGTCTGCTAAAGGGAAGTATCAGGTGTAAATAATGCCATTTGACTATTAATCAGCACATTCCTTTTACAACTATAAAACCTGAATGATAATGCAGCGGTACCCAACTTCATTTGGGTACCGTTTGCAATAGACGATTGTGTGAGGATTTTTGTGTTGGCGGAGTTACTCATTTGCAATATGCGAACGATACGCTGTTGTTTGTTAAGAGTAATGAGAAGTTTGTTTTACATATCAAGTGGCTCCTTCTTTGTTTTGAACAAATGTCTGGGATGAGGATAAATTTTCATAAAAGCGAATTGATCACTATTGGTTGTGATAGTGTGGAGACAAACAGATATGCTAATATTTTATGTTGTAAGGTTGGCATGTTCCCCATTAAATATCTCGGTATCCCTCTTCATTATGAAAAGATTAGGAAAGAGGACTTCCAACCTCTTATCGATAAGATGCTTAAAAGAATTGCTGGTTGGAGGGGTAAGCTCCTTTCTTATGCCGGCCGTTTAGTGCTGATGAAATCTTGTTTAGCTAGTATTCCACTTTAACTTTTGTCTTTCTTCAAATTCCCCAAGTGGGCTTTAGATCTTATAAATTCCCATATGGCCAATTGTCTTTGGAATGATTACGAAGGTTATAGTAAACTCCATCTGGCTAATTGGCACCTAGTGTGTATGAAAAAGGAATTTGGATATTCGAGATTTAAATTTATGTCTTCTTGCTTCTTGGATTAAAAGATTTTGTGCTAGGGAGAGTAAGATGTGGAGAGATTTTATTAGATACAAGTATAATACGGACAATCCTAATATTTTTCTTTGTGATCCTGATCATGCATCGGTCTTTTGGAAAGGGGTTCTTTGGGCAATGCAAGCTAATAAGTTTGGTTATAGATGGTGTGTTGGCAATGGAACTAATATAAGATTTTGGGAGGATATTTGGTTTGGTACCTCTTGTTTAGCCATTCAATTTTGGGATCTTTATATGCTGGTTAATGAAAAAGGCTTTACAATTGCTGAGATTTGGGATGGAACTAATGTTAAATGCACTTTTAGATGGACCTTCTCTGATGATTTGATGATTAGGTGGTTTGAGCTAGTGGAAATGGCTAGTAGTGTTAGGCTCTCCAATGAAGATGACGCTTTGGTTTGGCAATATAGCAGCAATGGAGAATATTCGGTGGACTCTCTTTATGCTATTATTAATTTTAGAGGGGTTTTTCCTGTCTTCATTCCGGCGGTGTGGAAATTGATTGTTCCCCATAAAATTCAATTCTTTCTTTGGCTTCTCTCTTATAACAAGTTAATGACTAGAGATAATTTGTTGATGTCGGGACCGGATTTCCAAATCCGAACCCTCTGTGTATAACCTGTGCTAGTCCAGGAAAAGCTAGCACACAGTGGAAGCTTGATGACAAAGACATCCATATCACGAATCAAATAATATTAATTAAGCGAAAGAGTATTAGCCTTATGGCCAATTATTACAAATAAGAAGCATCATAGCTTGAGTTCAATAAGAAACAGTGAAGCGAAATAACTTGACAAAGTAAGTAAGCCCATCCATTTACCCAACAGTAATCGGTGGGGTTCGCGTCCTAGCATTCCGGATCGCCTTCATCATAACCACAAGCGTAGAAATCGTAGTCAGCTTCAGCTTCTATGCACACTCTTCTGTGGAAGGTTAGGGATGTTGCAAGGGTGAGCACAAAATGTACTCCGCAAGTCTTGGAAACATAATGCATGATAACTATATGCAAGGCTAAGCAATTGAAGGCATAATATGGCTCTTTTAGCATAAAGCAAAGTTTAACTATAAATACCAATAGTAATTTCATAAATCATCATTTGAACAAAAAGTAATAGCATAGTTATTGAATTTGATATAACAATTAAAGCGGTTCCATCTACAGTGGCTCCATCCGCCAAACCATAACCCGAGAGTTCCATCTGCTCTCGGATTCCCAAACCATCATTTTCCTTTGAAACAACATCATAAAATCTACAATGTGCAAGCGTACCTACTTTGCCCTTGACCGTGGGCACGGCTACTTAAGTAGTTTTAACTCTGCGAGTGTGTACACTTTACCCACAAGACATGATCGACTCTTGTTGCCATGCACTTAACACACTTCCTTTGGTGTGTCGGCAGAGAGATCATGACAAGGCCTTTACAATGCACAACCCCACTATTAACCTCGCCGCTAAGGTTTCACATTGTTAGGGTTCTAGCCGCCCGATCTGAAGTCCCTCTTGCTTTGCCATCATCTGGCCCTCACCAACTGGCGAAGCTAATAATGAGACGCACAAATTATTTAGCCAGGTCGCACACATATAGACTTGTGGTTGTACGGTAGTGCTCGGTCCATGGAACACACGCTTCGGTCCTTAATTGACTAGGGCGGAACATTCACATACCAAGGTCTCGTGCTTTCTGCACCCGCCAAACATCCATCCGCCCCGGTCTAAACCATTTCCACTTTAATTCATTTAAATCACAGCAGCAACACCAATTGCCTTAATCTCACAAATAAGTTTAAACAACATTTGAAATGATTCCCATATTGGCACAATACTGAAACGCTTAAGCTGGACTAAGCAATTCTACCGTTCCATGCTAATCTACTGGATATCACCCAAATAAAATAACTAGTATATATCATCTAGGGTGTCAAAGGTTCGACATGATCAATACCAATGAGGGTATAACAAACTGGAATTTAACTATACTTTAAAACTATATTTAAAGTACATTGCATAAAGTAAGCATGCATAATTTAAAACAATATAGGCATTTTGTAAAATTTGGGATCAATATGTTCAAGGAAGACTTGCCTTGCTGCCTCTTCTTTGGTTCTACCTCGATTCTTGATTCGATGATCTTATTGCGTCGTCTACACATGAAACGAGCAAATAAATAAAACAAATTCAAATAAAATTCAAAAATTGAAAAGAATGGTACTGGAAGATATAGCTTGAATTTAGATGAATTTAGAAATTTGAATCACTGGAATCGGAGCTCGAACGAAGGAGAACGGGCTCCTGGAAGATTCCCAGATCAGAAAAATCAGAAAAACAGAGAGGCTGACACATGGCGAGACGTGATTGGCTGGATTTTTGGATTTTCTGGAAAATCGGAAAAGGAAAAAGAAATGCCGCTGACATGTGGGGCCCACATGTCAGTGGCTCGATCCACGGTAAACCGGGAGCACCGAGGAGAGGGGATGCCGACGTGGCGGACCACGCTGAGGTGGCGACCACGCGGCGGGCTAGGGCTGACGTGGCGGCTGACGCAGCTGCCACGCGGGGCTAGGGCACACGTGGCTGGGCCACGTGGGCGGGTGATGCGGCACGGGGAACGAGGCGGCGCTGACGCGGGGCTGAGGCGAGGCGACGCGGCTCAATCGGGCCCGTCCACGCGGCGCACATCTAGCGGTCGAGGTGGATCGATGGCTGAGACGCGGTGCGGGCGTCGGCAAGCACGGCGGCGGCGCGGCACGCCGGAGGCGGAGAAGACAGCGCGGCCGAGGGGGAACGCGACGAGGCGGCGCCGGGTTAGGGGCAAAGAAAGAGGACGACGCGGGATGCGGCGGAAGAGAGATGGATCGGCTCGGGTTTTGGGGAAAAAGGAAGAGGCGGCGCGGAGTCCGCGGAACCAAAACCAACGGCGAGGCTCACCGACAAGGAAGAAAAGCGCGAAGAAGCTCGGACGGCGGCGGAACTTCGCGAAGTTCGTCGTGCAAGACGGCGGCGACTTCGGCGGCGAGGCTTGGGCAAAAGCGCGGAGCGAGGCGGGAACCTCGGGATGGGGCCCTCGGGGCTTTAAATAGCCTCGGGGCGGGGCGCGCACGGACGCCGAGCAGCGCGGACGCGACGGCGACGCTGTTAGGGTTAGGTTTTTTTTCGGTGGCGGCGCGCGGGCGACGTGGCGACATCTGGCCGCCCACGTGGCGCGATCGATCGAGCAGCGTGGCGGGCGGTAGCTAGGCACGGAGGAAAGCGGGCGGGCAGGCGAAGGAGATGGGCAGGGAAAATGATTCGGCCCGAAAAGGAAACCGGAATAAAAATTCATTTTCCGAATTTAAGAAATTCCAGAAATTCAAATAAAAGCAAATAAATTCAAATAAATATCAAATAAATTCATAAAAATCTCCAAAAATACAGAAAAATTCCTTGCAGCGTAATGAAGCCAACAAAATCTTATGTTTGATGAATAGATTAGCCAAATTAAATCCTTTTATAAATAGAAAATTCATATTAAGCTGAAATTAATTCAAAGAAATTGCAAATGGTGAATTTTGAAATTCAAACATTCTAAAATCCAATTTTTGGAATGTTACAAACCTCCCCTCCTTAAAAGAAATCTCGACCCCGAGATTTGGACAGATTAGGGAAAGAGGTTGGGGTACTCTTCTCTAAGATCTTCTTCACGCTCCCAGGTTGCTTCCTTTTCAGAATGGTTGCTCCACTGAACTTTGCAAAACTTGATTGTTCTGTTTCTTGTTCTGCACTCTACCTCATCCAAAATTCTGATCGGATATTCTGGGTAGGTAAGATCATCCTGTAGCTCAACATTCTCAATCTGCATTTGCTCTTCTGGTACCCTGAGACACTTCTTCAGTTGTGACACATGGAACACATTGTGCACATTTGACAACTGCGGTGGCAGCTCCAACTGATAGGCAACTTGACCACTTCTGGCTAGGATTGGGAACGGTCCAATAAATCTTGGTGCTAACTTTCCACGAACTTGAAATCGGCGCATTCCTCTCGGCGGTGAGACTTTCAAGTACACATAGTCACCAGAGCAAAGTTTAACTCTCTCCGCGATTATCGGCGTAGCTCTTACGCCTAGACTGCTGGCTGTTCTCAATCTTTCTTGAATCATTTTTACTTGTTCTTGACCTTTTGCAAAATATCGGGACCAAAGACTTGGCGATCTCTGTTTCATTCCAACAAAGAGGTGTTACGCACTTTCTTCCATACAAGGCTTCAAATGGCGACATCTGCAAACTTGCTTGATAACTATTGTTATATGAGAATTCTGCATAAGGTAAACTTTGATCCCAACTTGCCGCATTGGACAATGCACAAGACCTTAACATATCTTCAAGGATTTGGTTCACTCGCTCAGTTTGTCCATCAGTCTGAGGATGATAAGCTGTGCTGAAATTCAGGTTGGTACCCAATGCTTCTTGCAACTTTTGCTAGAACCTTGAGGTGAATTGAGTGCCTCGATCTGATACAATTCTCTTTGGCACACCATGCAAACACACGATTCTTGACATATACAACTCTGCAAGTTGATCTCCTTGTAAGTTGTTCTCACAGGAATGAAATGAGCAACTTTTGTCAATCGATCCACTACAACCCATATTGAATCATAACCTGGCCTGGTTCTCGGAAGTCCTGTAATGAAATCCATTCCAATTTCTTCCCACTTCCATTCAGGCACCTTTAACGGCTGTAGCAATCCTGCGGGTCTTTGATGTTCAGCTTTAACTCGCTGGCACACTCACACATAGCTATATACTCTGCGATTTCCTTTCTCATCCTTGGCCACCAATATATACCACGAAGATCTTGATACATCTTAGTATTACCTGGATGAATTGAGTACGCTGACTCATGCGCCTCCTTTAATATCAATTGCTTGATCTCTTTTTGATTCGGCACATATATACTTTTTCCAAGCCAAACGGTTCCTTCTTTATCCTCGAAAAATCACGGGCTTTACCTTCCTTTATTCTATCTTTGATCTTAGCGACTTCTTTATCGACTTTTGCGCCTTTTTGATCGATCCTCCAAAGTTGGTTGAATCTCTAAAGCGAGAATGAACCTTCCTCCACTAATTCCAAATTCAAACGCTGAAATTCCATGCGAAGAGCAGGTTGACCTTCTTGAATCATCATATTATTGCAATAGCTCTTCCGGCTTAAGGCATCGGCAACTACATTAGCCTTGCCAGGATGATAATGTATTCCTACATCATAATCCTTTATTAATTCTAACCATCTTCTTTGTCTTAGGTTGAGGTCCGCTTGAGTGAAGATATACTTCAAACTTTTATGATCTGTGAAGATCTCACAACGATTCCTAATGAGATAATGCCTCCACAACTTTAGTGCATGCACAACTGCAACCATTTCCATGTCATGGGTTGGATAGTTTTCCTCATGTGGTCGCAATTGCCGTGAGGCGTATGCAACTACTTTGCCTTCTTGCATCAAGACACATCCAAGACCCTGTCTTGAAGCATCACTGAGAAAATCTCAAAGTTCTTAGAATATCGGTAAAATGAGCATTGGGGTGAGGTCTTTTCTTTAATTCACGAAAACTTTGCTCACAAGCTTGAGACCATTCAAACTTCTTTTCCTTCTTGACAAGAATCGGGTAAGCGGTCTTGCAATCTTTGAAAATCCTTCTATGAATCTTCGGTAGTATCCCGCTAAACCAAGAAAACTTCTGATATCAGGCACCGACTTGGGTTGCCTCCAATCAAGTACACCTTTCACTTTTTCAGGGTCTACTGAGACACCTCAAGCAGAAATTATATGACCTAGGAAAGCAACTTCTTTCAACCAAAATTCACACTTGCTGAACTTAGCATATAACTGATAATTCCTGAGCTTTTCTAACACCATCCTCAAGTGATCTTCATGTTCCGTTTCATCTTTAGAATAGATAAGGATGTCATCTATGAATACTACCACAAACTTGTCCAAGTATTCCATAAATACTTTATTCATCAAGTTCATGAAATAGGCTGGTGCATTGGTCAGACCAAATGACATAACTGTGAACTCATATAATCCATATCGGGTAGCAAAGGCTGTTTTCGGAATATCTTGTGACCTTATTTTCAACTGATGGTATCCAGATCGAAGATCGATCTTGGAGAAAATACATGCTCCTTTCAACTGATCAAACAGGTCATCAATCCCGGGCAGCGGTACTTGTTCTTGATTGTGACTTCATTCAGGGCTCTATAATCCACGCACAAGCGCAAAGTATTATCCTTCTTCTTTACAAAAAGAACTGGCGCTCCCCAAGGTGACGAACTTGGACGAACGTATCCTTTTTCTTGCAACTCCTCAATCTGTTTCTTCATCTCGACGAGTTCATTGGCTGGCATGCGGTAGGGTCTCCCAGCAAGCAAGAGACCATGAAGAAACTCAAGGCAACGCGATCTACAAGATCAAGCATTCAAGAACGCAAGGAAGAACTTCTTGCAAGAAGAACGCATGGATTTCTTAGATATTTGAGAATATAAGTTCAGAAGAAGAATCATTCATCAAAACATCAACCTCAACAAAGATTTGTAAGCATGTAGAAGGAGAGGAGGCAAATCCAAATTTCGTAAATGTAAATTGCAAGAAGGTAAATGTGGAATTTAAATTGCATAATTTAAATGTGTAATGTAAATGCGTAAAGGAAAGAAATGATTTGAGTGAACATTTTCATTTCTGGAAGGAGAGGTTACAAAGCCTCACATTCATGTGGAAAAATCTCAAAGGAGCATAAAAAACCTCAAAACCTTCAAGTGAGGGAGGGCTACCCCTACCCCTCTATTTATACTAGTCTTGGGCAAACTACCACCCTTGGATGAGCTTTGAAACCCTAGAATACTCATCAAGGGTTAGGATTAACCCACTCAACCAATCATGCAAAGGCTCACCCAAAACCCACCACACAAATGGGTTTCTTGCACGGTTTCAAAGCATACTAACTAGACCCGCTAACCTATCAACTAGACCAAGATCCAATGGCCCTCATTGATCCATGCAGCGCCTAGCTAGCATCTCAACCGTTCCTTGTCTTCACGGCTTGTCACGACTCCGTCTCCGATCATCTTTTGGCGATCCTCGATCGTCTGGACCTTCGACGCTCCTCGCCTAGTCCCTGTCATCCTTTGCCTCACCATGATCTAGCATCGTCGACCTACAACCATCAAAAACAAGGAAACACATCACATAGCATTGTCCAAAATGATATGCAATAAACCTCACACAAATTCAAAAATCAATTTCAACATTTGCTGAATAGGCCGGCACTACCGCCCTCTGGGGCCGGTAGTACCGCTCAGCTGGCACTACCGCTCCCACATGGTCGGTAGTGCCACTCGCCTAAAACCCTAGTGAACACCTCTCTATGAAAAATAACTACCGGACCCCTGGCCGGTACTGCCACCCCCTAGACGGCAGTACCGCCTCCATATGGCCGGTACTGCCGCTTGGCCAGCAGAGACGACTCAAATTCCTTCATTTTGAAAATCCAATTAAAATCAAACTCATATCCAAGCAATCCTAGCTCAAACACAGTCAATAACTCATCACCAACAAGGATAGACCTCCACATGGTCTTTCAATCCAAGCTATACGCTTTGGTAGACGGCAAGCTCTACCGAAAGGGGAGTAACGAAATCCTGATGAAGTGCATCACTCAGGAAGAGGGCAATAATATATTGCTCGATGTCTATGGAGGCATCTGCGGCAACCACATGTCTTATCGCACCTTGGTCGGAAAGGTCTTTCGACAAGGGTTCTATTGGCCGACTGCCCTCCAGGACACTTGCGAGCTGGTGAAAAAGTGCACAAGCTGCCAATTCTACGGTAAGCAAACCATCGACCAGCCCAAGCACTGCAAACTATTCATCTAAATTGGCCATTTTCCATCTGGGGACTAGACATCTTGGGACCCTTCCTGAGAGACCTAGGAGATTATAAGTTTCTGTTCGTAGCTATCGACTCATTCACCAAGTGGATCGAGGCCGAACCCGTCAGAAACATCACCTCGGAAGCTGCTAAGAAGTTCATGAGGAACATTGTTACTCGATTTGGCATCCCTAATCGAGTGGTCACAGATAACGGTAGCCAATTCACAAACAGTGCCTTTACAGTCTTCTATGAGGAGTTGGGAATTAAACTATGCTTCGCTTCTGTGGCTCATCCCCAAAGCAACGGTCAGGTCGAACGTGCCAATGGCTTAATACTGTAGGGTATCAAGACCCGCGTATTCGATAGGCTCAAGGCTTATTCGACTTAATGGGCAAAAGAACTCCCCTCCGTGCTATGGGCCATTCGAACATCGACTAGATGGGCCACTGGTGAAATGCCGTTTTTCTTTGTCTACGGAGAAGAAGCAGTGCTTCCGACTGAGTTAACGTTCAAATCACCTCGAGTGGAAAGCTATTCGGAAAAAGAGCAAGAGCAAGCACAAGCAGACGACATAAACCTGTTCGAAGAGTATCGAGATCGAACGTCCTTTCGAGCGGCTAAGTATCAACAGCCCTTACATAGATATCATAGCCAAAAGGTCCAAGAACGAGCGTTAGCCGCAGGGGACTTAGTACTACAAAAGGTTCAAAAGCAAGACAATAGCAATAAGCTATCGCCTAAGTGGGAAGGTCCCTACATGGTGGTCGAAGTAACTCGACCAGGATCGGTACGGCTATCGACACTGAAAGGCGTTGTACTAGAAAACTCGTGGAACATCGATCAACTTAGAAAATTTTACGAATGAACAAGAGGCATAGCAAACACGTTCAAAATTTAGGTAAGTACAATTTCATTTAATTATACTAATAATAATTTACATGTTTACATTGTAAGCTAGGGATGCTACTCCTTTGAGCCCTTAGACCCGTCCCGCCAGCGGTTGGGCCTGCACCCGTAGGATGGCTCGGACGAAGCGGTGAGGGCCTTGGCGGTTGTTGATGGAGAATGCAGTTTCTCCCCTGACGAAGTCCCCAGGGCACCGCGATGGTTTGGAGGACGAGCAAGGGGTGGACTCCCACCAGATCGACCGGGTGATGGAAAAGGCGTAGGCAGAAAAGCCTCTTCCCCACCACCAACACCGGTCGCCCCGCCCTCTCCCCCTTGCGCGCTGGCAGGGGCTGAGGTGTTGACCTCGGTGCGGGGGGCTGAGCGAGCACTGCCTCTTCAACGACCTCCCTCAGCTTGCTGGTGACCTCCTCCTCTTCCCCTTTCGGCCACACTTCATTCTCGATGGGCTCCCAGTCAATCTCATCCTCCTCGTTGGAGGAGATGATAATGCGGCCCGGGGAGACCACTGCCAGTGGTGTAGGGGGAGGGGAGTCACCGAGGATGATCACGGAGGGAGGAGACCGTGGAGGAGTATCCATGAAGGAAAAAAAGGTGCAGGAGCTCAGGCGAGCGAGGGCTATGACGTTGGCAAAAGGAAGACGAGATGAGCCAGGTGGCTACACTTCCCATCCATTTATATAGACCAGGGAGCAAGTCACATAGAAACCCGTACCCAGTAAAAGGTTGCGCCGGTTCCAATCTACGAGGCGGTCGTTGCGTTTTCATATGGGTGCAGAAGCCCAAGAGACGCCAATAAAACCCGCCGCGTGGAAGCTAGAAAGTCATGAAAACCGCAAATAGAAGTTCAGTCATCGTGGCAAGGCGACGGCTTTTTATCCCTTGTGAATAATTGGGTCAATGCGCCTAATAAGGGCCCATGACCCCGAAGATAAAAATGACACTTACGCTCTATATCCTACTCGACACGACTGTTGATGGGGAAATCAGGGGTTATGTCATGACCTTATCAACGCATATGCCCTACCATCCACCCGATGCACTCATTGAGTAGATGGTCGGGGGCTACACCGTTCGAATCCTGATCACACAACTTCATCCCCAGGTCGATACGCTTATCGAGTTAAGGGACCGGAGTTGGAATAGAGGCTCTACTGTCTACTCGATGCAGTCATCGGGTAGACGGATGGGGGCTACACCGATTCCATCCTCAGGTCGATGCGACCAACGGGACAGAGGTCTGGAGTCAGAACAGAAAGTTGTAGTGCTCATGCTTTGCCTTTTGCTCGAAAGGATAGGAGCTACATTACATTGCTGGGCTTATGATGCGTCATTCTATACTCGATGACCTGTCATCAAGTAAGGAATCGGGGGCTACAGGTAACCTCTTACCTCTGTTTTTCCTTTAATCTATAATTGCTAGCCTTTTTGTAATTTTTGCATGCGTTTACTCGGTCAAACACTTAGCATATTAGTAAACAAAGCTAAAGCGTGGCCACGTCGAATTTGGCAATGAGCAATTCTATCCTGCGCGCATACGAGCAACAGATTATAAAACTTCTAAAAGCTCACCGGCCACCGGGAGACAAGATCTCTAGCCAATTCTTTAGAGGCCGCGCGAGAAGTTCTTGTTAGCCATAAAGTCTAAGTCGCAGATTCGATAAAGGCTTGCAAAGAACATGTACTATACCGGTAGTTTAAACAGGCCTCCTTGAGCATACGCCCTGGGGCTAAGACATTTAACAAAATTTTCTTGAGTCTTATATGCAGGCGTTCACAGGCTACGTATTAAAGGGTTAAGAACACTGGGTCGGATTTGCATCTACTTGTGCCACTTCATCCCCAAAGGGATCGAAGACAAGGTGCAATAGACAGGCAGGACAGCCAAGTGTTTCTCCCATTAAAAGAACTGTCAGTACAGGTACAGAGTCAACAATACATAGCCGTGGCTAGCCGGAGGGGCTCTGATCAACAATCGCTAGGGTCCAGAGAGAGCTGCAGCCCGTCCACGAACGTCTCGGCTAAACCGGAGAAGGACTCGATGTAACCCGAGGTAGTGTCCTCATCGCACATGAACCCTTCGCTCAGAACGGAGAAGTCTAGGTTCGGGTGGTGGCTCTTCATCGTGCCCAGCATGTGAGAGATCGCGAGGCGAGCCGAACCGGTCATGTGCTCAAGGGTCTTCGACTGCAGGGCAGCCAGCGCTACATCCGATGCAGCCTTCTCAACCTCGAGCGCCTGTTGTCCAGCTCTAGTCTCGACCAAAGCGGACTCCGTAGCAGCTTTCGCTGCCATCAACTTCCTCTCCAGCTCCTTGGCCCCAGTCTCTGTAGCCTTCAGCTTGGCCCGGAGAGCCCCTAGTTTAGTGTCCTTCATCTTCAATATTTGGTCCTGAGAGGCAGTGAGCCGCTCGACCCGTTGATGGGATTGTCTCAGAAGGACATGGCATTGGCCACGGCGCGGGCTGCGCCCTACGAAAAGAGAGGCGGTAAGGTATGGGATATAAGCTAGACCAAGAATACAAGAGATTCTGGCAGAGCAGAAGGATCTTGGGCCGCCACCAGGGCCACTTGCCCGGGACATTCACCAAGACCCCCTTGACTGGGGGTGGCAGAGGTGTTGGCCGCACCACAAGATAACGATGCTGCTGGGGCTGCTGAGTCGGCAGCAACACTGGGTGCGACCTTCCTACAAAAACAAGAGAGCATCTGTGCCAAGTCATTTCACTGGTGTGAGGAAATGAGGCAAGCCCGAAAAGGGAAAACTCACCCTGCAAGGCGAATCCTTGCGGAGATTTTATTTGTTACGGCCCACTTAACTCCAGCGATAGTTTTTCCAGGTGACACGGCCTGGAGAGGGCATGGCTCTGGCAAATCAGTGGCCAGTGGAGGATCCGACGAATAATCAAGATCGCGATGAGCAAAAGCATGCTTACGAAGATATGTACATTGTTCGATAGTGGCATTACCTCTTTGACTGGACTGCGCTGCGGGGAGTCCCTTCGAGGAGATACCACTGGGGAAGTTGATGTCCTTTGCATATCGGCTCCCCAGGCAGCGCGCTATTCATCCATCAATTGTCGTATTATTGCAGGAGAAACCTCATGGCAACCAAGAGAGCGGTTGAAGATCACCTGGCTGAGTAGTCTAGAAGCCATGGTTCACGCCCGTTTGAAGGGCCGAGGAGGATCTGGTGACATGGACCCCCTGTCTGGAGAAGGCTCGACCATCGAGTGCTGCGGGGCATCCTCGTCCTCGCTGGGCAGCTCGACTCGAGGGGAGCTCGCTTCGGTAGCAATGACACCCGGTGCGTGCTCATCAACCTGAGTCCCCTCATCGACCTCCAGGTCGATTGACCTGTTGGTGGGTCCGCTCTCACTCTCAAAGGATGGCTCCTGAAAAAATAGCAAGTCAAGAAGAAGGCAGCGAATACTTGACACGAAGTATCGCAAGCTTTGTGCAACTTATCTCCGATCGTGGGTTGTCGAGCGAGTAAGCTTCGATCCCACAAGGACTCGGTTCTGAGCCGTGAAACATCCGACTCAGGCGAGAGGAGATCTCTGCGCTCAGCAGGTCTGATGCAAGAGCGAATCAGTTTATTATTTATTGATGAAACAAAGAAGCACGAAGAAGCAACTTAGGTGCTCACCTTCAACATTATCCCTTGTGGCGTCATCAGCACCCGAGTAGTCCCACACCAGGTGATCTTTGCACCGCAGCGGGCTCGATCAATGGGTGATAAAATCTCTGGCAATGTGCCACCCGGTCAGCCCCGTGTCAGGTCTTTGATCTTCTGAACAAAGAAGGCGGTTCGGGCAGTTGCAGGGGGAGGCTTCGACCAGAGTTCATTGGGAACCAGAAAAATTGGCCGATAGCCAATAGGGAGGTTCACGGTGTTTGGGGAAGTGATGTAAAACCACTTCTTCTTCCAGTCCGCTTGCCAAGAAGAGGTGACAAGAACACGGATATACACATTGAAAACACTACTGCGGAGGTGGAATCCGGCACCACCAACAGCTTCATTTTTGGTCGCACGCTTTAGGCTATAGAAGTGGAGAAACAAATTGAGGCTCGGGTTAATCCCCAAGAAAGCCTCACAAAGATGAACGAAAACAGACAGCATGGTGATAGAATTGGGGCTCAGATGAAAGAGTTGAACCCCATAAAGTTCAAGAACTTGCCGAAGAAAGCAAGAAGGAGGAAAGTTGAGGCCACAACAGAAGAATGCCTCAAAAACCACTGTCTCATCTTCATTCTCGGGAGTGGGGAACATCTCACCTTGAGACGACCTCCAGCGGAAGAGCGCCTACGAAGGAACAAAGCCGTCCTTCTCAAATTCCGCCAAACGCTTCCTCGACATGATGGATGTAAGGTCGAGGATGCCGACTAGAGGGGGGTGAATAGGCGGCTTTTAAACTTCTATGTACTAATTTCTACAAAGCAATTCCCCTAATTACACTAATGCCAAAACATTAACAATTATTAATGCGGAAGCGATAAACTAAGGTTTTGGCAATAAAAGCCTAAATTCTCTAGGCTCACTATGTGCACTAACAAATCATGTATCTAACAATAAATTGCAATCCTAAAGACAAGCAATCAATCAATTTAATTCTATCAATGTAAATTGCTTGAATATAAATAATGAATGGAAAGTAGCACAAGAGACACGATACTTTTTACCGTGGTGTTCGGAGACTTGTCGGTCTCCCCTAGTCCACGTTGAGGTTAGCCCAAATACATTGGACCGGCTCCACAAATTTAGCACCCACCGCGAATCTACTAGTGGTAGCTCCTTTTCCCTCCTGGGTAGGCGAGCTCCAACCTTCACAAACTTTGCCGGGGCTTCTCACAACCTCCGTTGAGAAGCTCACCGCGCACGACGCTCTACGCCGTCTAGGAGGCGGCAACCTCCAAGAATAACAAGTCAAGCCTTTCGACTTGAACTTCACCTAGTGCAACACATGCACTTCCGGTGACCTCCTAAGTGCAACACATGCACTAGGATCCTCCTCAAGTGCAACACATGCACAAGAGGCTCTCAATCCACTTCCTAATTGCAATGCATGCAATTAGGACTCACTCTTAGCTCAAGAAGCAAATGGAAGAGGGCAACACATGCACTTGACTCCTACAAACACCGAAATACTCTAGCAACAACAACCACCACTGCCCTTGCCCCCAAAGGCCTGCTTCTATAGCCTCCAAGCCAAAACTAGCCGTTGGGGACGAATTGGGAAAAAGTCCAGCAAACCCGGTGCTACCGCCCTATTAGGACCGGTAGCACCGGCCTCCTTGCCAACGGCTACAAAACTAGCCGTTGCAGGAAATCTGGTAGCACCGGCCTTCACCCCGGTAGCACCGGACCCAAGTCAATCCGCAAAAACATACCTCTCTATAATTTTTACACCGGGGGTTCATCCGGTGCTACCGCTCATCCGGTAGCACCGGCCTACCATGGGTGGTACCACCGAACCGAGTGGCACTACATGCTCCCATAAGCGGTATTACCGGCCCCATATGGGCGGTACGACCGGCCATATGGAGAAAACGTAGTTTTTCACAAAAAACTTTTCTCCAAACCATTAAAGATTTATTCTTTAAGCTATGTGAGGATCAACACATGATTACAACACTATGCAAAACACATTTGCACATATTAATCACATACTCCAAAGAATCGCATTAAGCACAACTTATTTGCAAAACACATTTGCAAATAAACTAAGAACTTATGAGATCAATCGTCTTAGCCATGTGATGATCAACACATGATCAAGTCAATTTGCAAAACACATTTGCTATTGTTATTTTTCCTAAGCACATGATCAACATGATTTTTCTTGGTCTTAGGAAATCTAGCATTTTGAGCAAACACATTTCTAGATTTATTCCTCCTAAGCAAATGATTTTCATTATTTTGCATAGACTTAGGAGAATTGACAAACTTGGCAAACACATTGCCATTTTTGTCCTTCCTAAGCAAATAATGTTCATTGTAAATACTAGGCTTAGGGTTAGTACCTTTGGGACAATTCTTACCGAAGTGTCCCCTTTCCCGACAATTGAAGCATGTCACGCTATTTGGCCCTCTCTTGACCATCTTGACTTGCTCCTTGCCGGTTTGCCTTATGGTTGATGCTTGTGGCTTGAATTCTACTTTGTTAGGGTACACGGAGGCGAGGTGTCCCTTCTTGTTGCAAGCAAAACACTTGATGGTCTTCAAGTGTCTTTCATTGTGCCTTGTCTTGCTAGTCTCCCTCTTGGAGATATAGCCGATCCCTCTCTTGTCAACCAACTTTCGTTGATTGCTTAGAATGTTGTCGAGGGTGGCCTTCCCTTTGAAGCACCTCTCTAAGTCACTTCTCAATTGAGTGACTTGTTCCTTGAGCTCTTTATTTTCCTCTACAAGGTTAGTCTCACATTGCATAGAGGAAGTATAAGCAATTTCATTAGAGCAACAAGGTATATCAATTAAATCCTCACAAGAGGTGGACATATCAATTTTTGATGAAATAATAGGAAAATTTAAGCAAGGCATTTCATTAATTAAATCACATGAGATTCCTATATCCACCTTAGGCTTAAAGATTTCCTTGAGAAGGAGGGATTCATGATTTTCTTTAAGCACATTATAATTATTTTGAAGTGATTCATGTTCAAGCTTCAAAATCTTATATTTTGCTTTCTCCTTCCCAAGATAATTATTGAGCTCCTCTAGCATATTCATTAATTCATTATAGGAGGGCTCATCATTCTGATCACTATCGCTTACCTCAATTTTACCTTTAGCCATGAAGAAACAAGTTAACGATGAAAGAGTTTGATGCTCATCGTCGCTTGAGGCGGAGGTTGAGGTTTCTTCATCACTTGTGGTAGAAGTGGAGGTTTCTTTTACTGATGTCCAATCCTTAATGCAATCATCGTTTGTTGATGTGGAAAATTCAAATAATTTTTGAAGCTTGATCCACATTTCATGAGCGCTCTTGAGATTGCAAATTGAATTAAAGACATCTACGCTCACAAAACTAAATAAAGCATTAGTAGCTTGAGCGTCAAGATGTAAGCATTTCTCTTCTCCTTTAGTTGGAGCAACTTCATTCAACCGAAAAGAAAATCCTACATCTACGATCCACCATATTTGGGGCTCATGGATTTAAAATGAGAAATCATAAATATTTTCCATGAAGCATAATTTGAGCCATCAAATATTTGTGAATCGGTGTAGTGCACTAATCCGCTAGTCGTCATCCTTTACTCTCTAGACGGTTAAGTCTAATAAAATGAGAGACCAAGCTCTGATACCACTTGTAAGGTCGAGGATGCCGACTAGAGGGGGTGAATAGGCTGCTTTTAAACTTCTTTGTACTAATTTCCACAAAGCAATTCACCCCTAATTACCCTAATGCCAAAACATTAACAATTATTAATGCAGAAGCGATAAACTAAGGTTTTGGCAATCAAAGCCTAAATTCTCTAGGCTCACTATATGCACTAACTAATCATGTCTCTAACAATAAATTGCAATCCTAAAGACAAGCAATCAATCAATTTAATTCTATGAATGTAAATTGCTTGAATATAAATAATGAATGGAAAGTAGCACAAGATACACGCTACTTTTTACCGTGCTATTCGGGGACTTGCCGGTCTCCCCTAGTCCACGTTGAGGTTAGCCCAAACACATTGGACCGGCTCCACGAATTGAGCACCCACCTCGAATCCACTAGTGGTAGCTCCTTTTCCTTCCCGGGTAGGTGAGCTTCAACCTTCACAAACTTTGCCGGAGCTTCTCACAACCTCCGTTGAGAAGCTCACCGCGCACGACGCTCTACGCCGTCTAGGAGGCGGCAACCTCCAAGAGTAACAAGTCAAGCCTTTCGACTTGAACTTCACCTAGTGCAACACATGCACTTCCGGTGACCTCTTAAGTGCAACACATGCACTAGGATCCTCCTCAAGTGCAACACATGCACAAGAGGCTCTCAATCCACTTCCTAATTGCAATGCATGCAATTAGGACTCACTCTTAGCTCAAGAAGCAAATGGAAGAGGGCAACACATGCACTTGACTCCTACAAACACCGAAATACTCTAGCAACAGCAACCACCACTGCCCTTGCCCCCAAAGGCCTGCTTCTATAGCCTCCAAGCCAAAACTAGCCGTTGGGGACGAATTGGGAAAAAGTCCAGCAAACCCGGTGCTACCGCCCTATTAGGACCGGTAGCACCGGCCTCCTTGCCAACGGCTACAAAACTAGCCGTTGCAGGAAATCCGGTAGCACCGGCCAACTAGGAGCGGTGCTACCGCTCGGGCGGTAGTATCGGCCTTCACCCCGGTAGCACCGGACCCGATTCAATCCGCAAAAACATCCCTCTATGGATTTTTTACACCGGGGGTTCATCCGGAGCTACCGCTAATCTGGTAGCACCGGGCTACCATGGGCGGTAACACCGGACCGAGCGACAGTACATGCTTCCATAAGCGGTACTATCGGCCAGGCGGTGCTACCGGCCCTATATGGACGGTACGACCGGCCATATGGAGAAAACGTAATTTTTCACAAAAACTTTTCTCCAAACCATTAAAAATTTATTCTTTAAGCTATGTGAGGATCAACACATGATCACAACACTATGCAAAACACATTTGCACATGTTAATCATATACTCCAAAGAATCGCATTAAGCACAATTTATATGCAAAACACATTTGCAAATAAACTAAGAACTTATGAGATCAATCCTCTTAGCCATGTGATGATCAACACATGATCAAGTCATTTTGCAAAACACATTTGCAAACCCTATTCACATGCTCTAGGATCGAAACCCATAATCTCAAGTTCATTTGCAAAACACATTTGCAAATAACAACTCCAACTTATTTGCAAAACACATTCGCAAATAAACCACAAACTTATAAGATCAATCCTCTTCGCCATGTAAGGATCAACACATGATCCCGACACTTTGCAAAACACATTTACAAATGCCAACACATGCTCTAGGATCGAACCTCATAACTTCCATCTTATTTGCAAAACACATTTGCAAATAACAAATCAATACTTTGCAAAAACACATTTTGCAAACACAAAGCATAAACCAAGCTTAGTCTTGTGATGATCAACACATGATCCAATCACAAGCTAGAACACCAAAGCATGAGCTCTCTATTTGCAACACATGGAAATCTCTAGCACCATGCAAACAACCACAACAAATCAAGTCGCTTGAGCTTTCTCCTTTTGCAACACATCCAAAACTTAGCTCCAAGCGAAAACCAAATCAAATAAGATTCAATTAAGATGCAAGCATGAGCACCCTTATTTGCAACACATGCAAATACTTTGCTCATACAAAATCCAATGCACGAGCTTCACCCATTTGCAACACATGCCAAATGGTTAGCTCCATGCAAACACCAAATAGGAGAGTGAGCTAGAGTGAACCGGATTGAGTTCATCAACACATGATGAAGCTCATGCTAAAAGACTCAACACCTCTTAATAGTACGGCACCTAACTAGCAACCCGGTCTCACATCCAAACACCGAGACCGGTAAAAGACTAGGAACACATCCTTAGCCCTTGCTAGTTATACCTTTGCCTCTAGCGATCCACTTGAAGCTTTTATGATTTCCAATCATCTTCTCTCCAGGATCGAATCTTTTTCTTCTTGTTCACCAACACATGATAAACCTTCTCTAGCCCTTCTCTTCACTTCGGGATCACCTCTTGAAGCTCATCAACACATGATGACTTCTTCTTCTTCTTCCCGATTCTTTATCATCTTGGACTGAACCTACTTCACAATTCATGGAAGATGTTAATCCAACAAACACGGTTGTCTCAATCATCACCGCACTCCATTAACACATAATGGGTGCCTCTAAGATCGATTGAGCACAACCCAAATCAACTTGAAAGATTAATTGTTGTCTTGAGTACTTTGATGCAACTTATGCTTCACTATACTCAAGAACTTTTCGCTTGTCTTTAATCAACAAAGAGACACTATCAACACATGATGAAATGTTCTTTGATTGATTGAGTGACAACCGAACTCAATTTTAACTTATTTAAATTGACATGAGTATATATCACTACACAAGTTTCATATACTCAATTTGATGGAAAGTAATGATCCAATATGTTTGAGTGATGGAAAGGGATCAATACATTTGAGACCATCAACTATAGAATAAACTCCATTTGATATGTGCATATAGATAATTTGACTTTGGAACCGATATGCACATAATCAATCTTAGATTGCATATGAGTTTATCCTATATTAACATGAGTATACTTCAACTACACAAGTTATATATACTCAAAAGATTGTTTCAAAGTCTTGATCCTTTATATTATATAGCAAGAGGACATGGATCAATACAATTGAAACATCAAGTTAAATTATTAACTCCCCCTAGATGTGTGCATTCATGTATATATAGATTTGGAAACATAATGCACATATTTAGACTGAGGCAATGGAAGAGTTTATCTTTTAACTTGAATCCTAGGTATGCATTAAGACAATAGAGTGAATATGAGTGCATACCTTGAGTTTTTCATTTTCCATCTGAATTTTGAGACTAATAAGAATGTAGCTCAATTAAACATGTTAGTCTCATAATGTTTAGATTTGTCATTAAACAATGATTAAACATTAATATTAAACCAATCACCAAAACTAATGGAGCTTGAATTTACAATGGACTTCTAATATACCTTGTTGAAGACGCCAGGATCGATCGACACATGACCACCTTACTGGGAGGATTGGGCCACGGCAGACTTCTTCTGCGAAACAGCCTTCAACCTGGACGCCATTGAAGAAAAAGGCGAGATCTTCAACGGCGCTATAGGGTTTAAGGTGCGTAGCGGAGGTTTCGAGAGCAAGATGGCAGACAATGTGGGCGTTCTGGACTTGAGAATTTATACATCACAAATGTCATCCCAAGCAACGGTTCATCCCCCTTCGTCCGGCGCCTCGAACGGCGAGAAAAGCGGAATGATAACTTTTCGTCCGTTTCTGACATTGCAGGTGAAAGCATTAAATGTTCCACTGCCAACATTTAGAATTGCAGGACTTCATCAACTCTGCTTAGAGTCGAGTCTCTAAGGCGACCTCGAGTAGTCACGAACACCCCAGGGACTCGAGTTTAGCTGGCGACAGGGCACTCGATCCAACAGCCCCCTTACTCGATTCTTGGTGAGTCTGGAGATACTCGAAGTGTTCGACCACAGGCGGGCTAAGCGTTACTCGACCAGGTCCAGGCTTGGCAGTAATCGACTAAGAGCTTAAGTGGACCCTCCACTAAGTAGAGTTCGGGGGCTACTGTCAAATATCTAAATAAGGCATAGGTATGCGAACGTAACGAAACAGGGTATGTCTCCACCATATGTAGGAAGTTCCAGATATCTCGGGCCCGGAGATTACGGGATAAGATATTCGTCAAGGAAGGGATAGCGCCGCTTCAGGAAGGACTCGATCATTTTCCCCTGTAAGGAGATCGACCCGAATACACTCAGCGCTAATAGCAGCTTAGATATACCATGAAGATCACGCGAAAAGGGACTCCTCATCGGCTACGACTCGACCACAGGCAGGATTAGTTCCACTATATAAGGCCTGGGGCAGGGACCCCCAAGAGGGAGAAAGAAAGCAATCCAGAGTAAGCAACAACGCACGGAAGCCATTGGAGAACACATTAGCCACCTCAGCCCTTCAACCTCGAGCCTTCGAGAGCAAAGAGCTTAGGAAGGAGCGAACTTCATTTCGTTATAGTTGTCCATAGCTTAGACACATCTACTTTGTACTCAGGGTTACACCCCCTCGTTATATTCCATATGATACATACAGCCATCCCCCATACAGGATGTAAGGTATTACTCCGCCTGGAGGCCTGAACCTATCTACATCTGGTGTCCACGATTCTGTGCTTGACTCCGCTACCTCGAAGATACCCGAAATATAAGCTTTGTTGTCGATTCCTAACCCTCCGACAGGTAGGTAGTCTGTCATGGGAGATAGCTTCACTTAGATCTACTTTCTCTCGTGATGCTGGTTGTGTTCTCTATGATGCCTTGCTTGCGGAGCTTGAGAACCTAAGGATCCTGCATGATAGTGTGCTTTCTGAAGTAGAGGTCCTTAGAGGGAAGAATGCTAGTTGTATTACTCCTGATGCTATTCCTGTTGAAGCTAGCTTTCTTCATGCATATACTAGTGACGAAGGTAGATTCCGATGACTGCTCAGATCGAGACTCATCTCGGCCATCCACGTGTCACAAATCTGACCACCAAAACGCGAGACGTGGCGAGATCCAACCACACAAACTGACTCGATCCAACGTTTTGGAAGCATTAGGGTTTCGAGATCGCCTCTAACCGTTCGATCGACTATCGACGGCTGTCGATATAGGGTTTGGAGGATTTGGGCCAAGCGGCGGATTAGATCGGGCCGACCCAAGAAACCTGGGCTGGGCCCTAATGGTTTTCGGCCCACAACTATAAAATGATTTTTTCAACCTTTTATCAATTAAATTAATTCTAAAATTGAAATAAGTCAAATAATATAATACAAATATCATAAAAATTCTTAAAAATATTTCAAGACATTTAGAACTTATATAAAATCTTTTTGAAAAACTTTTATGTAAATTTTTCTATGGTTTAAACAATTGGTTTAATGGCCATAACTCTAAAATACAAAACAAATCGAAATAAATTCCAAACAAATCACAAAACGCACAAATAACCGTATTAAAATAATTTGAGCCAAAATTTGAAATGTTACAAACCCTCCTTAACAGAATCTCGACCTCGAGATTTAGGACTAAGGAATAGGTTAGGAAACTCTGACTTGAAATCTTTCTTACGCTCCAGGTAGCTTCACTTTCTGAATGGTTACTCCACTGAATTCTGCAAAAGTGAATTGACTTATTTCTGGCCTTGTGTTCCATAACATCCAAAATCTTAATCGGCTACTCCTTATAAGTCAAATCTTGTTGCAGCTCAATTGCCTCTAATGGTGTTTGTTCTACGAGCACTCTGAGACACTTCTTAAGCTCAGAGAAATGAAACACATCATGCACACCTGCTAATGAATGTGGCAACTCTAACTGGTAAGCAACCTCTCCTCGACGGCCCAATATTTTGAAAGGAACAACATATCTTTGCGCAAGCTTTTCTTTAGCGCGAAACATTTTGACACCTTTAAGAGGGGTAACTCTAAGATACATAAAATCTTGTGGCTCAAAGCTCAACTCTCCACGACGATTATCAGCATAACTCTTCTGCCTTGACTGAGCTACTTTTAACCTCTCTCTGATTATAGCAATCTACTCTTCGACTTCTTTAAGAATATCATGTCCAAAGACAAGACGCTCTCCTGACTCATTCCAATTCAATGGAGTATGAGAGGCATGACCATACAATGCTTCAAAAGGCAACATTGCAAACTTGCCTAGTAAATGTTGTTATAACTGAACTCAGCATACGGCAAACATTTATTCTACAAAGTAGTATAAGCTAAGGCACAAGCTCCCAACATATCTTCAAGAATCTGATTAACTCTCTCAGTCTGACCATCTTTCTGCGGATGATATGTTGAAATTCAAACGAGTTCCCATTGCTTTATGCAACTTATTCCAAAATCTCGAGGTAAATTGGTTACCTCTATCCGACACTATCTTCTTGAGCACTCCATGCAAACACACAATCCTTACCATATATAGCTCTGCTAAGTGACCTCCTGAGTAACTAGTCTTATCTGGTATGAAATGAGCGACTTTGGTCAAACGATCAACAATGACCCATATGAAATCGTAACCACTCTGGGTTCTAGGAAAATCCATAACGATATGAACTTTATTACTGGTTTGCCTCCTACTTTCACTTGAAAATCTTCAACGGTTGTAACAAACCTATTGGCCCCTGATGCATTGCCTTTATTCTCTAGCGCACACCACACCAAACATCCTGTAACACCCTAATTTTAGCTCTAATTTAAATTTTGGAGTATTTTTGAATTTTTTTAAATTTTTGGGAATTTATTAAAGTTCATTTGGATTTATTCAAATAGGACTTTTCTTGAAAACAATTAAATAATGGAAAAGTTTTTGCAAAGTTTTATTGCAAATATTTTAATGGAATTCCAAACATCTCAAAGTAATTTCTGGAATTTTTTTTTCTGGAATTTTTCTGCTATTTTAAAAGCTCCAAATGATTTAATTGAATTTCTAGAATTATTTTAAATATGAAATGATTTAAAAATCAGATGAACAGTAATGGGCCGAGCCCATTACTGTGCGTGTCGCCGGCCCATCCGCGCCGAAACCCTAGCGTCGCCCGACCCATGTCGTCCGTCCGGATCGAGCGCTGTGAGTGCGCCACGTCGCCGCATGCGTGAGCCTTCGGATCGTCGCCGCGACGGACGCGCAGGATTGCGCCACGCCACCGCCCCGCGAGATCGCCGGAGGCGTGGGCTTTGATGGCCGTGATTTCGCCGCGATTCGCGCGCGTCGAGGCAGCCCTTAAGTCCCGTTGATGGCGTCGTGCGAGACCTTCACGCGCGTCTTTTAACTCCTCGCACGCACGCCGAGACCCTCTCTAGCGCTGGCGAGCTCGCCGAAGTTGCCTCTTTGTGCCGCGCGGTTTTTCGTCGTTTACTTCGCCGCGGTTTCTCTCGCCGTCGCCAAGGTCACCGGAGTAATCCTTCCGCCAAGCCGCGTCGAGCGAGCCACTTCATCACGCCGAGAAGCCCGAGCGCCGTGGGTGCGTCATCTTCCTCAACTCCGGCACCTTTTCTTCTGCGCGCGCGTCGCCTTCACCGAAGCCGTCGTCCGTCCGATCTTCATCGCACGCTACGGTTCGTCCACGTCACTTTTCTTTGTGTTCTTCTAGAGTAGATCATGCAGTTAGATCTGGTTTGAGCGGTAGAGATTAGATCTAGTCTCGTATCTTGGTTGCATCTCGGTAGTTGGATCATTAGTGTACGCGTAGGATTGAGCCACGTCGCGCCATGTATAGTATGCACTCCGAAACTGAGCCGTTGGATCGGATCTGAGCGGTTGAGTTCGGATCTGGTTTTGCCCTAGGATCGCGTCGTTCAAATTTGAGCGTCGCGGCGGTGATAGCGCCGCACCTCCAACCAATCGCGTGCGCGCGTGTTTCCTTTGACCGAGCGTGACCAATCTCGGCCGTTGATTTCAAGCGAGCCGTTGCGATTGCGCCGCATGTCGCTGCGATCCGGCGCCACCGAGTCGCGCGGCGTTGGCGTTGGATCCGAGGGGACCGTTCGACGCGTGACGCGTGGCCGCGGCGGAAATCGGCGTCGCCGAGCCGCGCGAGCATAGGATCGACCGTCGATTTTAGCGAGCGGTGCGGATTTTGCCGCGTGGCTGCACTGTTTCACGTGAACCAAGTCCACGGTGGACGAGCCGAACCGTGGACCCATCCATAGACGAGCGGCGTGGCGACCTGCGGGCGTGCCGCGTGTCGACGACGTCGATGACGCGTCACAAATATTTTATATATAAAATATTTCGACGAAATTCATTTCTGTGTTGTCGTCATCATGACGCGGTGCTTGGCGTCATAAAAGCGAATTTCCAGTATAAAAATAATTCAGAAAAATCGGATTTTCTTAATTTACGTATTTTGATTTTATTCAAACTTCAAATGACTATAACTTTGGCATTTTAACTCGGATTTGGGTGATTCAAATTTCTAAAAATTCATAAAATTGTGAGCTATTTAATGGTGAATTTGATTTGAATTTTTGAGGTCATTTAGTCTTCTGTATTAGCTATTTATTGCATATTTTGTTTGTACGCGTAGACGCAAATTTGCCGGAAAGTTTCGAGGAAGAATTAGTCGCTCAAGACCAAGTTTGAACAAGACCAGCAACTCTTTGAAGGCAAGTGATGCTTTGATCATTTTGATCCCAGGTTTTAAAATGTAGTTTATGCTTTGAAACTATGCATGCTTATTTATTTAAAATGAATTTAAATTGATTCGGGATAATGTAGTTAATCAACCCATTTTGTTATGCCACCTTGAATTATTAATTGTATGCCTAAATCATTGTCACCCTAAGTTTGATTATATTAGTTGGATGTTAATATTGTGCCAACACGGGAGGCTAGATCGTGAGTAGATGCTTAGCCTTGCAACGAATCATGAGTGATCTTTCGGAAAAAATGCTACAATCTTGATTAAAGACATTGAATGTATTTTGAAAAGTGGTGTGATGATGCCACATGATGAGATTGAGGTACAATGACTGTGTGGTTCTATACCGATGTTGAGTTATTCTTGGCATGTGTTGCACAATAATCAAGCTGGGTGGGAAATGATTTAGATCGGGGCAAGTGGCAAGAGGTTTGTGTGCTCGTGGGCTGTGTGGCTTTGGGTTGATGAGTGATGTGAGTCTGTGTGCCACATTAGGGTGTGTGCCCTTGTTGAGTGTTGAAAGTCTTGCCTTGGTCGATTAAGGACTTCACCTTGCAAGCCTTTGATCCGAGTCACCCGTACAACCACATATCCGATATGGGACAGACCTAGTTGACTAGGGTTACGATATCTTTCCTCGGATACCTCGGGGTGACAGACACGGGGTGTATCTGTATGGGGCGCGCACTGCTATGGCTTGGTGCCCATCCAACGGTGATTGGCCGGTCCTATACTTGGCTCTGTGTGAGGGAAGTGATAGTGAAGGCAATCTGGAGAGGTTCTTTAGTTAAGGTAGAAGTTCTGAAAAGCTTTGTTGCGGACAATCACCGTGTGGTGGCGGTGTATCTTGTGGGTAAAGTGTACAACCTCTGCAGAGTGTCAAACTATTGAATAGCCGTGCTCACGGTATTGAGCATTGCTCGGGGTTCTGATCAAGGGTAGATTTTCATAAACAAAATATGGGAAGGGTGGTGTGTGCCAAGTGTTAAAAATGAACTGCTAAGGCTGTGTGTCGAGAATCTTCGAAGAAAAACCAATTGAAGAAATTAGTATTACTTATAACTGTTCCAATGTTTTAATCTAATTAAGATATTGTTTTAAAATTGCTATTTGATGCAAAAGAACCATTTAAGCCAACCCTTTGGAATAAGCTTTGCATGTAGTAATAGCACTGCATTCTGTGCATTACTTGTTGAGTGCCTTGTGTACTCACCCCCACCTTGCTTATCAACCCCAACATCGATGGAGGAGACTACACGGTTTGGGAGGAGGAGTACATCGAGGATACGAACAACTAGGGGCAAGCCCGATCGGTTGCTGTGGCAAGATGAAGGCTTCCACGACCTTTACTTATGTTCATTGCTATTTCTTTACTTTGAATAATGTAAGCCCTGTGGTGACTTATCGTAAGGAGACCATAAGGTCGTACAACTCGATTTATATACATGTTTGCACTATTTATTCTTATATCTTTGTGAATGACTGTAATGTGCAACCTCAGTATGATTGTGTGTGCTAGCGTGATCTCGGGTCGCATGAATACACAGAGGGTCGGATTTGCGATTCGGGTCCCGACAGAGGTGGTATCGAGCAAGGCCGATGTGTAGGTCTTGACCCTAGTTTGGTCGTGCCTAGGAGGGTAAAACTATTTTCTAAAGACCTAATCAACTTGAGCAAGAATATCAATGAAATCTTGACTTATCTCTTCTCTCTTGTTTCATACCTATCTTTGAATTTTTATTATTCTCTGTTTAATTTAAACAAGGTTTATTTTGTCGATGAGGATGATCCACACCTATGGAGAGCGCACCGGAGGATCTGTTGAGGAGTTATGGCGTATGATGCGATTGCTCGGAGGTTTTGATGAGACCAGCATGTCGAGGACTTTGGTGGTGCAGGCAGGACTTGGCGTCGCTGGGATGTCAAGATCACGATGTATGCTCGGGAGAGAACGAGGAGAGCCGTCCTATCTACATCACGGTCGGAGGTCTTCTTTTGAGGCGGAATCCAGAGTCGGCGCGTCAGGCGATGCGGCAGATTGCCCGCACTTACTCCGCAGAGTTGGAGGGCACCGTCTTTTGTCACCATCCGCGTCGAGACAATCGTTTGGAGAGGATGGAGCTTGTAGAGGAGGACGCCACTATCACCCACCTGCCGAGGTACGTCATCGCCCAGGAGGACGCCTTGGACAAGACAGTCCGGGAGTTGCAGAGCACCCGCGCCGAGGTCGCAGAGGCAAAGATCCAGCTGCGGGAGGGCTTAGCTCACTCCATGCAGAAGATCCGGGAGTTGGAGATGGCTTTGTATGGACCCGAGCCCGAGCCGCCTCGAGTTACGATCTAGATCCGGAGGAGCCAGAGCAGGAGGCACCAGTGCAGGAGCAGGCAGCCCCGGGACCAGCAGAGTCGATGGGGTCATTTGCACCACCGCGATGAGTCACGAGACCGGTTGCCCGATTCGGAGCACCCACCGGTGTATGCTCCGAGGGAGCCGCAGCCGGGTTGGCTCGATGAGTGATCAAGTCTAGTAGAGTGTAGTGTCGAGACTCGAATGTCTGAGTCGCGTCTTTTTTTTCAGAGTCACCATTAGGTGTGAGTCATCATGGATTCCTATGTTTGCTTACTTGTTTTTGGTTGTGAGTGTCTCGTATGTGTTGCATTGCCCTTAGGCACTTGTGAGCAACCGTACTGCTTTATATTATATCAATAAAGTGGCTAAATAATTTAAGTTACACCTGTTTCCCCACATGAATTGTTTTACTTGTCTATGCTTTGTTCTTCTCTTAACCTTGGAAGCTGGCAACAGATGGTGAGGACTCGTGGAAATGTTGGAGCCAGCGGAAGTGGAGCTAACCAGGCGGACAACCAGAATGAAGAGCCGATCCCTCAACCGCTGCAGGTCGATATGCAGAACCTAGGAGCCTTCTTGACTGCCTAGACTCAACTTATGAACACGATGGTTCAAACCATGCAGCAGATATCCAATCAAGATGTTGTGAATGTTCAACCTGGGGGTAACCATGGACCACACCCCTACTCCAGGTTGTTGGAGTTTATGAGGACTCGTCCACCCACTTTCTCAGGTAACGCCAATCCACTAGAAGCGGACGATTGGCTAAGGACAATTGAAAGGAAGCTGCACATTACCCAGTGTGTAGGACATGAGAGGGTACTCTATGCCTCTCATCAACTCGAAGGGACTACCGCAGAATGGTGGGAAAACTTCTGCGCAGCTCATGAGGACCCACAGAGTATCACGTGGGAGGAATTCATCTCGACCTTCCGCGATTACCATGTACCCGAGGGTATCATGGATCTTAAAAGGAGGAATTCGGAGCCTCAAGCAAAGCGGCGATCGATGGCGATTACGAACAAGTTCACCCAACCGCACGCTACGCACGGAGGGCGTGGCTACGGATAAGGCGAGACAATCCCGCTTCATGAAGGATTGAATGCGAGGTTGCAGTGGACCGATCACCCACACATTCCACGACTTCCAAGAGCTAGTTAACAAAGCTCTTATCTTAGAGGACAAGCGCCGAGAGTTAGATGACAACAGAAGCGCGAGAATGGCGCAACAAGGAGGTCGTCGGGGCAGAGAGCGCAGGGCGGCACCTCAGCATTCATTCGGTACCGGCCGGAGGCAATGATAGGGCATCACCGCCGCAAATCGCCCGATGGGTCGAATGTTCGAACTCGGCCTAAGCGTAGCGCAGATGGAGGAACCTCTCGAGCGATGGGAAGGCGTTGCTATCATTGCAATGAAATGGGGCATTTGCCAACAAGCGCCCTAAGAAGGAGGTGTCACCCTTGTCCGCTTTAACCTAGGGAACACACGGCAAGGACTCCCGCCAATCGTGAACCGTGGGGCATCAACAGCAACAACTCCATCCCAAGGAACTACGAGGCCGAGTTAACCACATTACAACGGATGAAGTTGACGCCACGGACGTTGTCTTGGGTAAGTTCCTAGTAAACTCGATCACCACCGTTTTATTTGATTTCGAGCTTAGCATTCTTTTATTTCCGAGATTTTGCTGTTCAAAATGATATGGAAATAGTGAATCTTAAATGTGTGCTCATAGTCAATCCTCGGATCGAACTCCGATCTAAAGTAGGATGTTCGGGTAAGACTAATAATTAATGGAGTTGAGTTCCTAGCGAACTTAATCGTCCTTAATACCCAAACCTTGGATGTTATCCTGGGAATGGATTGGTTAACCAATCACAAGGCAGTATTGGACTGCGAAAAAAGAGTCATATCGGTCAAGAGCCCGGATGGAAAGAAGATTGAGTTTGAAGCAAAACCAGTGCGGGATGGACAATTAATGGTCAACAGCATGAAGACTGTCAGCTTAGAGGAAGTTTCCATAGTCAATGAATATCCGGATGTTTTCCCGGAAGATTTACATGGAATGCCGCCAGATAGAGATATTGAGTTCGTGATAGAGTGGTTCGAGGACAGCTCCATAGCTAAGAGACCTTACGGGATGTCCACAGAGGAATTGGTGGAAATGAAGAAGCAAATTGAAGAAGCTGCTGGAAAAAGGATTTATAAGACCTAGTTCATCGCCATGGGGAGCACTGTCTTATTCGTCAAGAAGAAGGACGGAAGTTTCGGGATGTGTATAGACTATCGTGCACTCAATGATGTGACGATAAAGAATAAGTATCCGCTACCGGGATCGATGATTTGTTTGACCGATTGAGAGGAGCAGAGTCTTCTCCAAAATTGATCTCCGATCGGGATACCATCAATTGAAGATCCGATCGAGGATATTAGAGAGCGCATTTTCGTCAAGATATGGACACTCTGAGTTTACGGTGATGTCTTTTGGTTTGACAAATGCACGGCATATTTCATGAACTTAATGAATAAGGTTTTATGGAATATTTGGATAAGTTCGTCGTCGTATTCATAGATGATATCCTTATCTATTCCAAGACGAGAGAAGAGCACGTCGAGCATTTGAGGCTAGTCCTTGAAAAGTTGAGAGAGCAACAGTTGTTTGCAAAATTTAGCAAATGTGATTTCTGGAAGAATAAGGTTGAATTTCTTGGACACATAATGACTGCAGGAGTTGCGGTAGATCAAAAAAAAGTGGAGACAGTTCTACATTGGGAACAACCCAAGTCGGTAACCCAAATCCGTAGTTTCCTTGGAATGGCGGGGTATTACCGTCGATTCATCGAAGGATTCTCTACGATTGCGAGACCTCTTACGCAATTGTTGAAAAAGGAAAGGAAATTCCTATGGACACCTGAGTGTGAAAAGAGTTTTCAGGAGTTGAAGAGATGATTAACATCGGCACCTATACTAGTGTTACCGGACGTTCATCAAGACTTCGACATCTATTGTGATGCATCGCGTCAGGGATTGGGATGCGTGTTGATGCAAAATAGGAAGGTAATTGCCTATGCATCAAGGCAATTGAGACCACATGAGGAGAACTATCTGACTCATGATTTGGAATTAGCTGCCGTAGTGCATGCACTAAAGATATGGCGTCATCATCTCATCGGAAATAGATGTGAAGTGTATACTGATCATAAAAGTCTTAAGTATATCTTCACACAAGCTGACCTAAATATGAGGCAAAGAAGATGGTTAGAGTTAATCAAGGATTATAATGTGGGAATTCACTACCATCAGGGTAAAGCCAGCGTGGTGGCGACGCCTTGAGCGTAAAGAACCACGATGTAAATATCTTTGTTGGAAACAAGTCAGGCAGAATTGTGTAAGGATTTCCAGAAATTAGAACTGGAAATGGTACCAGAAGGATTCCTAGCAACTTTGGAAGTAAGACCTACCCTGGAAGATCAGATCAGGGAAGGGCAGAAAGATGATGATAAGATCAAAAGAATTAAGGGCAAAATGGATGAAGGCAAAGCAAAAGATTTCAAACTGGATGAACAAGGTACTATGTGGTTTAAAGAGCGCATTTGTGTGCCGAACAAAAAGGAGTTGAAGCGATTAACAGGGGAGGCCCATGACTCAAGTACTCAATTCATCCAGAAGTGCGAAAATGTATCAAGATTTAAAGGAGAGATTTTGGTGGCCAAGCATGAAACGAAGTCGCGAATACGTTGCAATATGTGACATATGCCAAAGAGTCAAAGCTATGCACCAAAGACCAGCGGGGCTATTACAACCCCTAAAGATACCGAATGGAAATGGGAAGAAATTGGTATGGATTTCATAACCGGATTGCCTAGAGCGCAAAGTGGATATGATTCCATATGGGTCATAGTAGATCGTTTAACTAAAGTGGCACATTTCATACTCGTGAAGACCACTTATTAGGAGCCGGTTAGCGAGAACTTTATATGTCAAGAATTGTTTGTTTGCATGGAGTACAGAAAAAATAGTGTCGAGATGAGGTACCCAATTTACCTCCATTTTGGGGTAAGCTACATGAAGCGATGGGAACTCGTTTGAACTTGATCTGACATACCATCCATGACGGATGGACAACCGAGAGAGTCAATCGATATTAGAGGATATGTTGAGGGCATGTGCCTTAGCATATTCCACCTCATGGGACAAGTGTTTGCCTTATCTTGAGTTTAGTTACAACAACGATTATCGGCGAGTTTACAAATGTCTCCATTTGAAGCTTTGTATGGTCGGTCTGTCGAACACCATTGAATTGGAATGAGACAGTGACGACATGTTTTTGGACGAGACATTCTTCAGAAGCGGAAGAACAGACGCATACGATCGGGGAAAGATTGAAGATTGCACAATCAAGGCGGAAGAGTTATCCGACAACCGTCGCAGGAACCGAGCTTTGAACCGAAGATTTTGTGTACCTTAGAGTCACGCCTCTCAAAGGAGTTAGAAGGTTCCATGCAAAGGAAAGCTCGCACCCGGATATGTCGGACCATTCAAGATCTTGAGCCGCAGAGGTGAAGTTGCTTATCGCTTAGAGTTACAAGCGTCTTTGGCAGGAGTGCATGATGTATTCTATGTATCACTGGCGAAGAAGTGTCTTGAGTACTAGAAGAGCAAACACCTTTGGAGGCAATTGAGCCGCAAGAAGATCGACTCACAAAGAACATCCGATGAAGATTACGGGCGTAATGGGCGGAGAGACAAGGAACAAGTCAACACGTTTGCAGAATTCAATGGAGCAACCATTCGGAAAGTGAAGCAGCGTGGGAGCGTGAAGAAGATCGAAGAAGGAGTTCCCTAACCTATTTACGTAGACGACCACGAATCTCGGGGCGAGATTACATTAAGGGGGGTTTGTAACAACCTAATTTTTGCTCTAATTTAAATTTTGGAGTATTTTTGATTTTTTTTTGAATTTTTGGGAATTTATTTAAGTTTATTTGGATTTATTCAAATAGGACTTTTCTTGAAAACAATTAAATAATGGAAAAGTTTTTGCAAAGTTTTATTGCAAATATTTTAATGGAATTCCAAACATCTCAAAGTAATTTCTGGAATTTTTCTGCTATTTTAAAAGCTCCAAATGATTTAATTGAATTTCTAGAATTATTTTAAATATGAAATGATTTAAAAATCAGATGAGCGAGAATGGGCCGAGCCCATTCTTGTGCGTGTCGCCAACCCATCCGCGCGAAAACCCTAGCGCCGCCCGACCCAAGTCGTCCGTCCGGATCGAGCGCGTGTGAGTCGCGCCACGTCGCTACATGCGTGAGCCTTGGATCGTCGCCGCGACGGACGCGCAGGATTGCGCCACGTCACTTCGTCCCCGCGAGATCGCCGGAGAGACGTGGGCTTTGATGGCCGTGATTTCCGCCGGCAGTTTTGCGCACGTCGAGGCAGCCCTTAAGTCCCCGTTGATGGCGTCGTGCAGAGACCTCCACGCCGCGTCTTTTGACTCCTCGCACGCACGCCGAGACCCTCTCAAGGGCCTGAGCGAGCTCACCGTAGTTACGTCTTTGTGCCGCCGCGGTTTTTCGTCGTTTACTTCGCCACCGGTTTCTCTCCGCCGTCGCCAAGGTCACCGGAGTAATCCTTCCGCCAAGCCGCGTCGAACGAGCCACTTCATCACGCCGAGAAGCCCAGAGCGCCGTGGGCTGCGTCATCTTCCTCAACTCCGATGACCTTTTCTTCTGCGCCGCCGTCGCCTTCACCGAAGCCGTCGTCCGTCCGATCTTCATCGCACGCTCGGTTCGCCCACGTCACTTTTCTTTGTGTTCTTCTAGAGTAGATCTGCATGCAGTTAGATCTGGTTTGAGCGGTAGAGATTAGATCTAGTCTCTCGTATCTTGGTTGCATCTCGGCCATTGGATCGTTAGTGTACGCGCGTAGGATTGAGCCACGTCGCTCCATGTATAGTAAACAGCCCGTAACTCGAGCCGTTGGATCGGATCTGAGCGGTTGAGTTGGATCTGGTTTTGCCCTAGGATCGCGCCGTTCAAATTTGAGCGTCGCGGCGGTGATAACGCCGCACCTCGAACCAATCGCGCGGCGCGTGTTTCCTTTGACCGGCGTGACCAATCTCGGCCGTTGATTTCAAGCGAGCCGTTGCGATTGCGCCGCGTGTCGCTGCGTATCCGGCGTCGCCGAGTCCGCGCGTCGTTGGCCGTTGGATCGAGGGGACCGTTCGATGCGTGACGCGTGGCGTCGCGGAAATCGGCGTCGCCGAGCCGCGCAGCATAGGATCGACCGTCGATTTTAGTGAGCGGTGCGGATTTTGCCGCGTGGCTGCACTGTTTCGTGAACCAAGTCCACGGTGGACCGAGCCGAACCGTGGACCCGATCTATAGACGAGCGGCGTGGCGACCTGCAGGCGTGCACGTGTCGAGCCGACGTCGGCGATGACGCGTCACAAATATTTTATATATAAAAATATTTTGACGAAATTCATTTGTGTTGTCGTCATCATGACGCGGTGCTGACATCATAAAAGCGAATTTCCAGTATAAAAATAATTCAGAAAAATCGGATTTTCTTAATTTACGTATTTTGATTTTATTCAAACTTCAAATGACTATAACTTTGGCATTTTAACTCGGATTTGGGTGATTCAAATTTCTAAAAATTCATAAAATTGTGAGCTATTTAATGGTGAATTTTATTTGAATTTTGAGGTCATTTAGTCTTCTGTATTAGCTATTTATTGCATATTTTGTTTGTGCAGCGTGAGACGCAAATTTGCGAAAAGTTTCGAGGAAGAATTCGTCGCTCAAGACCAAGTTTGAACAAGACCAGCAACTCTTTGAAGGCAAGTGATGCTTTGATCATTTTGATCCCAGTTTTTAAAATGTAGTTTATGCTTTGAAACTATGCATGCTTATTTATTTAAAATGAATTTAAATTGATTAGGGATAATGTAGTTAATCAACCCATTTTGTTATGCCACCTTGAATTATTAATTGTATGCCTAAATCATTGTCACCCTAAGTTTGATTATATTAGTTGGATGTTAATATTGTGCCAACACGGAGGCTAGACCGTGAGTAGATGCTTAGCCTTGCAACGAATCATGAGTGATCTTTGGAAAAAATGCTACAATCTTGATTAAAGACATTGAATGTATTTTGAAAAGTGGTGTGATGATGCCACATGATGAGATTGAGGTACAATGACTGTGTGGTTTGCATCGATGTTGAGTTATTGGCATGTGTTGCACAATAATCAAGCTGGGTGGGAAATGATTTAGGCTGGGGCAAGTGGCAAGAGGTGTGTGCACTGGTGGGCTGTGTGGCTTTGGGTTGATGAGTGATGTGAGTCTGTGTGCCACATTAGGTGTGTGCCCTTGTTGAGTGTTGGAAGTCTTGCCTTTGGCGATTAAGGACTTCACCTTGCAAGCCTTTGATCTGAGTCACCCGTACAACCATATATCCGATATGGGACAAATCTAGTTGACTAGGGTTACGATATCTTTCCTCCGATACCTCGGGGTGACAGACACACAGGGTGTATCTGTATGGGGAGCGTACGTGCTACGGCTTGGTGCCCATCCAACGGTGATTGGCCGGTCCTATACTTGGCTCTATGTGAGGGAAGTGATAGTGAAGGCAATCTGGGAGAGGTTCTTTAGTTAAGGTAGAAGTTCTGAAAAGCTTTGTTGCGGATAATCACTGTGTGGTGGCGGTGTATCTTGTGGGTAAAGTGTACAACCTCTCTAGAGTGTCAAACTATTGAATAGCCGTGCTCACGTGATTGAGCATTGCTCGGGATTCTGATCAAGGGTAGATTTTCATAAACAAAATGTGGGAAGGGTGGCTGTGTGCCAAGTGTTAAAAATGAACTGTTAAGGCTGTGTGTCGAGAATCTTCGAAGAAGAAACATTTGAAGAAATAAGTATTACTTATAACTGTTCCAATGCTTTAATCTAATTAAGATATTGGTTTAAAATTGCTATTTGATGCAAAAGAACCATTTAAGCAAACCCTTTGGAATAAGTTTTGCATGTAGTAATAGCACTGCATTCTGTGCATTACTTGTTGAGTGCCTTGTGTACTCACCCCACCTTGCTTATCAACCCCAACATCAGTGGAGGAGACTACACCAGTTTGGGAGGAGGAGTACATCGAGGATACGAACAACTAGGGGGCAAGCCCAGTCGGTTGCCTGTGGCAAGATGAAGGCTTCCACGACCTTTACTTATGTTCCGCTGCTATTTCTTTACTTTGAATAATGTAAGCCCTGTGTGGCTGACTTATCTGTAAGGAGACCATAAGGTCGTACAACTCGATTTATATACATGTTTGCACTATTTATTCTTATATCTTTGTGAATGTCTGTAATGTGCAACCCTGTATGACTGTGTGTGCTAGCGTGATCCTGGACTGGCACAGAATACACAGAGGGTCCGGATTTGCAGATTCGGGTCCCGACAGAGGTGGTATCAGAGCAAGGCTGACTGTAGGTCTTGACCCTAGTTTGGTCGTGCCTAGGAGGGTAAAACTATTTTCTAAAGACCTAATCAACTTGAGCAAGAATATCAATGAAATCTTGACTTATCTCTTCTCTCTTGTTTCATACCTATGTTGAATTTTTATTATTCTCTGTTTAATTTAAACAAGGTTTATTTTATCGATGAGGATGATCCACACCTATGGAGAGCGCACTGAGGATCGTTGAGGAGTTATGGCGTATGATGCGATTGCTCGGAGGTTTTGATGAGACCAGCATGTCGAGGACTTGGTGGTGCAGGCGGGACTTGACGTCGCCTGGGATGTCAAGATCACAGTGTATGCTCGGGAGAGAACGAGGGAGAGCCGTCCTATCTACATCACGGTCAGGAGGTCTTCTTTTGAGGCCGAAATCCAGGAGTCGGCGCGTCAGGCGATGCGGCAGATTGCCCGCACTTACTCCGCAGAGTTGGAGGGCACCGTCTTTTGTCACCATCCGCGTCGAGACAATCGTTTGGAGAGGATGGAGCTTGTAGAGGAGGACGCCACTATCACCCACCTGGCGAGGTACGTCATCGCCCAGGAGGACGCCTTGGACGAGACAGTCCGGGAGTTGCAGAGGACCCGCGCCGAGGTCGCAGAGGCAAAGATCCAGCTGCGGGAGGGCTTAGCTCACTCCATGCAGAAGATCCAGGAGTTGGAGATGGCTTTGTATGGACCCGAGCCTGAGCCAGTTCTGGAGTTACACGATCCAGATCCGGAGGAGCCAGAGCAGGAGGCACCAGCAGGCAGAGCAGCAGCCGGGACCCGGTAGTCGGTGGGGTCATTTGCACCACCGCAGAGGTCACGAGACCGGTTGCCCGATTCGGAGCACCCACCGGTGTATGCTCCGAGGGAGCCGCAGCCGGGATGGCTCGATGAGTGATCAAGTCTAGTAGAGTGTAGTGTCGAGACTCGAATGTCTGAGTCGCGTCTTTTTTTTCAGAGTCACCATTAGGTGTGAGTCATCATGGATTCCTATGTTTGCTTACTTGTTTTTGGTTGTGAGTGTCTCGTATGTGTTGCATTGCCCTTAGGCACTTGTGAGCAACCGTACTGCTTTATATTATATCAATAAAGTGGCTAAATAATTTAAGTTACACATGTTTCCCCACATGGATTGTTTTACTTGTCTATGCTTTGTTCTTCTCTTAACCTTGGAAGCTGGCAACAGATGGTGAGGACTCGTGGAAATGTTGGAGCCAGCGGAAGTGGAGCTAACCAGGCGGACAACCAGAATGAAGAACCGATCCCTCAACCGCTGCAGGTCGATATGCAGAACCTAGGAGCCTTCTTGACTGCCTAGACTCAACTTATGAACACGATGGTTCAAACCATGCAGCAGATATCCAATCAAGATGCTGTGAATGTTCAACCTGGGGGTAACCATGGACCACACCCCTACTCCAGGTTGTCGGAGTTTATGAGGACTCGCCCACCCACTTTCAGTAACGCCAATCCACTAGAAGCGGACGATTGGCTAAGGACAATTGAAAGGAAGTCGCACATTACCCGGTGTGTAGGACATGAGAGGGTACTCTATGCCTCTCATCAACTCGAAGGACTACCGCAGAATGGTGGGAAAACCTGCGCGACTCATGAGGACCCACAGAGTATCACGTGGGAGGAATTCATCTCGACCTTCCGCCATTACCATGTACCCGAGGGTATCATGGATCTTAAAAGGTGGAATTCGGAGCCTCAAGCAAAGCGGCGATCGGTGGCGATTACGAACAAGTTCACCTAAGCGCACGCTACGCACTGAGGGCGTGGCTACGGATAAGGCGCACAATCCCGCTTCATGAAGGGATTGAATGCGAGGTTGCAGTGGGGACCGATCACCCACATTCCACGACTTCCAAGAGCTAGTTAACAAAGCTCTTATCTTAGAGGACAAGCGCCGAGAGTTGGATGACAACAGAAGCGCAGAATGGTGCAACAAGGAGGTCGTCGGGGCAGAGAGGCGGAGGGCGGCACCTCAGCGATTCATCGGTACCGGCCGGAGGCAATGATAGGGCATCACCGCGGCAAATCGCCCGATGGGTCGAATGTTGAGACTCGGCCAGAAGCGTAGCATGTGATGGAGGAACCTCTCAGCGGTGGGAAGGCGTTGCTATCATTGCAATGAAATGGGGCATTTGCCAACAATTGCCCTAAGAAGGAGGTGTCACCCGTCCGCTTTAACCTAGGGAACACACCGCAAGGACTCCGCGCCAATCGTGAACCGTGGGGCATCAACAGCAACAACTCCATCCCAAGGAACTGCACGAGGCCGAGTCAACCACATTACAACGGATGAAGTTCGAACGCCACGGACGTTATCTTGGGTAAGTTCCTAGTAAACTCGCATACCAGCCACCGCTTTATTTGATTTCGAGCTTAGCATTCTTTTATTTCCGAGATTTTGCTGTTCAAAATGATATGGAAATAGTGAATCTTAAATGTGTGCTCATAGTCCAATCTCGGATCGAACTCCGATCTAAAGTAGGATGTTCTGGGGTAAGACTAATAATTAATGGAGTTGAGTTCCTAGCGAACTTAATCGTCCTTAATACCCAAACCTTGGATGTTTTCCTGGGAATGGATTGGTTAACCAATCACAAGGCAGTATTGGACTGCGAAAAATGAGTCATATCGGTCAAGAGCTCGGATGGAAAGAAGATTGAGTTTGAAGCAAAACCAGTGCGGGATGGACAATTAATGGTCAACAGCATGAAGACTGTCAGCTTAGAGGAAGTTTCCATAGTCAATGAATATCCGGATGTTTTCCCGGAAGATTTACATGGAATGCCGCCAGATAGAGATATTGAGTTCGTGATAGAGCTGGTTCCAGGGACAGCTCCCATAGCTAAGAGACCTTACAGGATGTCCACAGAGGAATTGGTGGAAATGAAGAAGCAAATTGAAGAACTGCTGGAAAAAGGATTTATAAGACCTAGTTCATCGCCATGGGGAGCACCTGTCTTATTCGTCAAGAAGAAGGACGGAAGTTTCAGGATGTGTATAGACTATCGTGCACTCAATGATGTGACGATAAAGAATAAGTATCCGCTACCGGGATCGATGATTTGTTTGACCGATTGAGAGGAGCAGAGTCTTCTCCAAAATTGATCTCCGATCAGGATACCATCAATTGAAGATCCGATCAGAGGATATTCCGAAGACTGCATTTTCGTCAAGATATGGACACTACGAGTTTACGGTGATGTCTTTTGGTTTGACAAATGCACCAGCATATTTCATGAACTTAATGAATAAGGTTTTTATGGAATATTTGGATAAGTTCGTCGTCGTATTCATAGATGATATCCTTATCTATTCCAAGACGAGAGAAGAGCACGTCGAGCATTTGAGGCTAGTCCTTGAAAAGTTGAGAGAGCAACAGTTGTTTACAAAATTTAGCAAATGTGATTTCTGGAAGAATAAGGTTGAATTTCTTGGACACATAATGACTGCAGGAGTTGCGGTAGATCAAAAAAAAGTGGAGACAGTTCTACATTGGGAATAACCCAAGTCGGTAACCCAAATCCGTAGTTTCCTTGGAATGGCGGGGTATTACCGTCGATTCATCGAAGGATTCTCTACGATTGCGAGACCTCTTACGCAATTGTTGAAAAAGGAAAGGAAATTCCTATGGACACCTGAGTGTGAGAAGAGTTTTCAGGAGTTGAAGAGAAGATTAACATCGGCACCTGTACTAGTGTTACCTGACGTTCATCAAGACTTCGACATCTATTGTGATGCATCGCGTCAGGGATTGGGATGCGTGTTGATGCAAAATAGGAAGGTAATTGCCTATACATCAAGGCAATTGAGACCACATGAGGAGAACTATCCGACTCATGATTTGGAATTAGCTGCCGTAGTGCATGCACTAAAGATATGGTGTCATCATCTCATCGGAAATAGATGTGAAGTGTATACTGATCATAAAAGTCTTAAGTATATCTTCACACAAGCTGACCTAAATATGAGGCAAAGAAGATGGTTAGAGTTAATCAAGGATTATAATGTGGGAATTCACTACCATCAGGGTAAAGCCAGCGTGGTGGCGACGCCTTGAGCGAAAGAACCACAGTGTAAATATCTTTGTTGGAAACAAGTCAGCAGATTGTGTAAGGATTTTTAAATTAGAATGGAAATGGTACGGAAGGATTCTAGCAACTTTGGAAGTAAGACCTACCCTGGAAGATCAGATCAGGGAAGGGCAGAAAGATGATGATAAGATCAAAAGAATTAAGGGCAAAATGGATGAAGGCAAAGCAAAAGATTTCAAACTGGATGAACAAGGTACTATGTGGTTTAAAGAGCGCATTTGTGTGCCGAACAAAAAGGAGTTGAAGCAGTTAATTCTGGGGGAGGCCCATGACTCCAAGTACTCAATTCATCCAGGAAGTGCGAAAATGTATCAAGATTTAAAGGAGAGATTTTGGTGGCCAAGCATGAAACGAGAAGTCGCCGAATACGTTGCAATATGTGACATATGCCAAAGAGTCAAAGCATGCACCAAAGACCAGCAGGGCTATTACAACCCCTAAAGATACCTGAATGGAAATAGGAAGAAATTGGTATGGATTTCATAACCGGATTGCCTAGAACGCAAAGTGGATATGATTCCATATGGGTCATAGTAGATCGTTTAACTAAAGTGGCACATTTCATACCCGTGAAGACCACTTATTCCGGAGACCGGTTAGCAGAACTTTATATGTCAAGAATTGTTTGTTTGCATGGAGTACAAAAAAAATAGTGTCGATGAGAGGTACCCAATTTACCTCCATTTTGGGGTAAGCTACATGAAGTGATGGGAACTCGTTTGAACTTGATCTGACATACCATCCGCATGACGGATGGACAAAGCGAGAGTCAATCGATATTAGAGGATTTGTTGAGGGCATGTGCCTTAGCATATTCCACCTCATGGGACAAGTGTTTGCCTTATCTTTGAGTTTAGTTACAACAACGAGCTTATCAAAGCGAGTTTACAAATGTCTCCATTTGAAGCTTTGTATGGTCGGTCCTGTCGAACACCATTGAATTGGAATGAGACAGGCGAACGACATGTTTTTGGACCAGACATTCTTCAGGAAGCGGAAGAACAGATGGCCCTGATTAGGGAAAGATTGAAGATTGCACAATCAAGGCAGAAGAGTTATGCTGACAACCGTCGCAGGGAACTGAGCTTTGAACCCGAAGATTTTGTGTACCTTAGAGTCACGCCTCTCAAAGGAGTTAGAAGGTTCCATGCAAAAGGAAAGCTCGCACCCAGATATGTCGGACCATTCAAGATCTTGAGCCGCAGAGGTGAAGTTGCTTATCAGTTGGAGTTACCGGCGTCTTTGGCAGGAGTGCATGATGTATTCCATGTATCACAACTGAAGAAGTGTCTTCGAGTACCGGAAGAGCAAACACCTTTGGAGGCAATTGGGCTGCAAGAAGATCTGACTTACAAAGAACATCCGATGAAGATTCTGGACGTAATGGACAGAGAGACAAGGAACAAGTCAACATGTTTCTGCAGAATTCAATGGAGCAACCATCCGGAAAGTGAAGCAACGTGGGAACGTGAAGAAGATCTGAAGAAGGAGTTCCCTAACCTATTTCGTAGACGACCACGAATCTCGGGACGAGATTACATTAAGGGGGTTTGTAACACCCTAATCTTTGCTCTAATTTAAATTTTGGAGTATTTTTGAATTTTTTTAAATTTTTGGGAATTTATTAAAGTTCATTTGGATTTATTCAAATAGGACTTTTCTTGAAAACAATTAAATAATGGAAAAGTTTTTGCAAAGTTTTATTGCAAATATTTTAATGGAATTCCAAACATCTCAAAGTAATTTCTGGAATTTTTCCGAATTTTTCTCGCTATTTTAAAAGCTCCAAATGATTTAATTGAATTTCTAGAATTATTTTAAATATGAAATTATTTCAAAATCAGATGAGCGAAGAATGGGCCGAGCCCATTATCGTGCGTGTCGCCGCCCATCCACGCGAAACCCTAGCGCCGCTTCACCCAAGTCGTCCGATCCGGATCGAGCGCTGTGAGTGCGCCACGTCGCCTGCATGCGTGAGCCTTCGGATCGTCGCCGCACGGACGCGCAGGATTGCGCCACGTCACTTCGTCCCCGCGAGATCGCCGGAGAGACGTGGGCTTTGATGGCCGTGATTTCCGCCGGCAGTTTCGCGCACGTCGAGGCAGCCCTTAAGTCCCCGTTGATGGCGTCGTGCAGAGACCTTCACGCCGCGTATTTTGACTCCTCGCACGCACGCCGAGACCCTCTCTAGCGCCTGAGCGAGCTCGCCGTAGTTGCGTCTTTGTGACGCCGCGGTTTTTCGTCGTTTACTTCGCCGCCGGTTTCTCTCCGCCGTCGCCAAGGTCACCGGAGTAATCCTTCCGCCAAGCCGCGTCGAACGAGCCACTTCATCACGCCGGAGAAGCCTCGTAGCGCCGTGGGCTGCGTCATCTTCCTCAACTCCGTGCACCTTTTTTTTTTTGCGCCGTCGCCTTCACCGAGCTTCGTCGTCCGTCCGATCTTCATCGCACGCTTCTGGTTCGTCCACGTCACTTTTCTTTGTGTTCTTCTAGAGTAGATCTGTACCGTTAGATCTGGTTTGAACAGTAGAGATTAGATCTAGTCTCTGTATCTTGGTTGCATCTCAGCCATTGGATCGTTAGTGTACGCGTAGGATTGAGCCACGTCGCGCCATGTATAGTAAACAGCTCCGGTAACCTGAGCCGTTGGATCGGATCTGAACGGTTGAGTTCAGATCTGGTTTTGCCCTAGGATCCGCGCCGTTCAAATTTGAACGTGCGGCGGTGATAACGCCACACCTCCAACCAATCGCGTGCGGCCGCGTGTTTCCTTTGACCGAAGCGTGACCAATCTCGACCGATGATTTCAAACGAGCCGTTGCGATTGCGCCGCGTGTCGCTGCATATCCGAAGCGTCGCCGAGTCCGCACGTGCGTTGGCCGTTGGATCCGAGGGGACCGTTCGATGCGTGACGCGTGGCCGTGCGGAAATCGAGGCGTCGCCAAGCCGCGCAGGCATAGGATCTGACCGTCGATTTTAGCGAACGGTCTGGATTTTGCCGCGTGGCTGCACTGTTCTGTGAACCAAGTCCATGGTGGACCAGAGCCGAACCGTGGACCCAGTCCATAGACCAGAACGACGTGGCAGCCTCTCGGCGTGCCACGTGTCGAGCTGACGTCAGCGATGACGTCACAAATATTTTTATATATAAAAATATTTCGACCGAAATTCATTTCTGTGCTGTCGTCATCATGACGCGTCTTGACGTCATAAAAGCGAATTTCAAGTATAAAAATAATTCAGAAAAATCGGATTTTCTTAATTTCGTATTTTGATTTTATTCAAACTTCAAATGACTATAACTTTGGCATTTTAACTCGGATTTGGGTGATTAAAATTTCAAAAAATTCATAAAATTGTGAGCTATTTAATGGTGAATTTTATTTGAATTTTTGAGGTCATTTATTCTTCTGTATTAGCTATTTATTGCATATTTTATTTGTACGCGTAGACGCAAATTTGCCGGAAAGTTTCGAGGAAGAATTCGTCGCTCAAGACCAAGTTTCGGAACAAGACCAGCAACTCTTTGAAGGCAAGTGATGCTTTGATCATTTTGATCCCAGGTTTTTAAAATGTAGTTTATGCTTTGAAACTATGCATGCTTATTTATTTAAAATGAATTTAAATTGATTCGGGATAATGTAGTTAATCAACCCATTTTGTTATGCCACCTTGAATTATTAATTGTATGCCCTAAATCATTGTCACCCTAAGTTTGATTATATTAGTTGGATGTTAATATTGTGCCAACACGGGAGGCTAGACCGTGAGTAGATGCTTAGCCTTGCAACGAATCATGAGTGATCTTTGGAAAAAATGCTACAATACTGATTAAAGACATTGAATGTATTTTGAAAAGTGGTGTGATGATGCCACATGATGAGATTGAGGTACAGCGACCTGTGTGGTTCTGTACCGATGTTGAGTTATTGCTGGCATGTGTTGCACAATAATCAACTGGGTGGGAAATGATTTAGACTGGGGCAAGTGGCAAGAGGCTGTGTGCCTGGTGGGCCTGTGTGGCTTTGGGTTGATGAGTGATGTGAGTCTGTGTGCCACTGTTGAGTGTTGAAAGTCTTGCCTTGGTCAGTTGAGGACTTCACCTTGCAAGCCTTTGATCTGAGTCACCGTACAACCACATGTCCGATATGGGATGACCTAGTTGACTAGGGTTCGATATATTTCCTCGGATACCTCGGGGTGACAAAGACACGGGGTGTATCTGTATGGGGAGCGTGCACGTGTTACGGCTTGGTGCCCATCCAACGGTGATTGGCCGGTCCTATACTTGGCCTGTGTGAGGGAAGTGATAGTGAAGGCAATCTGGGAGAGGTTCTTTGGTTAAGGTAGAAGTTCTGAAAAGCTTTGTTGCGGACAATCACCGTGTGGTGAGCGGTCAGTATCTTGTGGGTAAAGTGTACAACCTCTGCAGAGTGTCAAACTATTCGAATAGCCGTGCTCACGGTATTGAGCATTGATCGGGGATTACAGTCAAGTGGTAGATTTTCATAAACAAAATGTGGGAAGGGTGGCTGTGTGCCAAGTGTTAAAAATGAACTGTTAAGGCTGTGTGCCGAGAATCTTCGAAGAAAAACCATTTGAAGAAATTAGTATTACTTATAACTGTGCCAATGCTTTAATCTAATTAAGATATTGGTTTAATATTGCTATTTGATGCAAAAGAACCATTTAAGCCAACCCTTTGGAATAAGCTTTGCATGTAGTAATAGCACTGCATTCTGTGTATTACTTGTTGAGTGCCTTGTGTACTCACCCCCACCTTGCTTATCAACCCCAACATCAGTGGAGGAGACTACACCAGTTTGGGAGGAGGAGTACATCGAGGATACGAACAACTAGGGGGCAAGCCCAGTCGGTTGCCTGTGGCAAGATGAAGGCTTCCACGTCCTTTACTTATGTTCCGCTGCTATTTCTTTACTTTGAATAATGTAAGCCCTGTGTGGCTGACTTATCTGTAAGGAGACCATAAGGTCGTACAACTCGATTTATATACATGTTTGCACTATTTATTCTTATATCTTTGTGAATGACTGTAATGTGCAACCCTGTATGACTGTGTGTGCTAGCGTGATCCTGGACTGGCACAGAATACACAGAGGGTCCGGATTTGCAGATTCGGGTCCCGACACATCCACACCACCTCAATGCCCCCAACATGGGTCACAAGCCCTAGTGACTGAGCTTGACAACTTCTCGCTTTATATTAGGTCTCCAAAATCTTTCCTTGAGATCCTGATGCATCTTATTACTTCCTAAATGAATCGAATACTTTGAATCATGGCCCTTCTCAAGAATCAACTGCTTAAGCTCCTTTTTATTAGGTACGCAAATTCGACTTTTGAACCACATAGTACCTTAACCATCCAGCATAAAATCCTTAGCTAAGCCTTCATCCTTCTTAGATGTAACACCCTAAAATTTGCTCCAATTTAAATTTTGGAGTATTTTTTATTTTCGAGAATTTTTGAGAATTCATTAGAATTTAAATTGGATTTATTCTTTTCTGATCTTTCTTGAACTCAATTAAGTTCATGCAAAATTTGATGCAAAATTTTATTGAAAATATTTTATTTGAGTTCCAAATGTCTCAAAGTATTTTCCAAAATTATTTTCTTGAATTATTTTTATTCGAAAAGGAATTAAAATCTGCGGAGTAGTGTTTGGGCCGAAACCTTGATGCCGCCCAAACTTGTGCTCGCCCACCTGTGTCGCCCGCCCGCAGCGCGCCCAAATCAAAACCCTAGTCGCCGTTGTTTTTCGTCGTTGGATCAGCATCGTGCGGTCGAGAAATCACCACGTCGCTTCGTCGCCTCGCTCGTTGGATCGCTGCGCGCGGACGCTCGAGATTTTGCCACATCGCTTCGTCTCCGCGAGATCGTCGGAGGGACGTGGGCTTTGATGGCCGTGATTACCGCCGGCAGTTTCGCGCACGTCGAGGCCCTTTAAGCCGCGTTGGTGAGCGCGTTCTGCAGAGGACTCAACGCCGCGTCTTGCCTCCTCGCACGCACGCCGAGACTCTCCCTAGCGCACGCTTTTGCTCGCCGCTTTCTCCCACCGCCGTTTTTGCTTAGTTTCGCCGTCACCGGTCCATCTCCGCCGTCGCCGAGGTCACCGGAGTACTCGCCGAGTCGAACCACGTCGAGTGAACCACTTCTTCACGTCGAAAAACTACCGGAGCGCCGTCGACTACGTCGTCTTCCCCAGCTCCGGCAACCTCTTCTTCCGCGCCACCATCGACCTCGCCGAACTCCTTAACCGCCTGATTGCCATCCAACCGCTGCGGTGAGTCCACGTCGCCTCCACCACTGTTTACGTTTAGATTGATTTGTGACCGTAGATCTTGTTATGTGCGGTAGGGATTAGATCTAGGGTTTTGGTGGTTAGATTTAATATGGACCCTTGGATCATCTTTGGACGCGTAGGATAGCGTCGCGTCGCTAGAATATACAGTAAACCGCTCGGATAATGTGCACCGTCTGATCGGATCTGTGCGGTAGAGATCTAAGCGTTGTCGCATAGTTTAGCTGTAGTCGTTCGATCGTAGATGCGCTGCTATGATGCGTACACGCGTCGGCCGTTGGCTGCGTTGCCGATTGAATCGGCACCGTTCATTCCTGAACATGCGGCTGAGATTGCGCCGAACCCTCGTCGAATCACGTGCGGACGCGTGCACACATTGACTGAGGCAATTACCAGATCTCAGCCGTTGATTCCAAACAGACCGTTGCGATCCCGCCGCGTGTCTGCGCGGAGATCGAAGCGTCGCCAGTGCACGTGGATGCGACCGTTGGATCTGTGAGAACCGATGGATGGCTGACGCATGGCGCGCGATCTCCGAGGCGTCGCCGAGCCATGCGGGAGTGAGATCCGACCGTTGGTTGAGCGAACGGTCTGGATGTTGACGCGTGTCGCGTCGGGATTGGTTGTGCATCGTCGCTGACGCCACGGCTTGTGTCAGCTGGTGCACGGGCACAGTGCCGCCACTCCACGGTGAACCAAAGCCCGGTCGTGGACCCAGTCCATGGATCGAGGCGACGTGGCAGCCCCAGAGCATTCCACGTGTCAGATGACGTCATGCTGACGTCATTTCCCTAGAAAAATATTTTGGCCGAAATTCATTTATGTGCTGACGTCATCATGATGCAATGCTGACATCATAAATGCGATTTTTCAGTATAAAAGTAATTCGGAAAAAAATCGGATTTTCTAATTTCTGTATTTTCAGATTTTATTCAAACTTCAAACGGCTATAACTTTTGCATTTTAACTCGGATTTGGGTGATTCAAATTTCTAAAAATTCATAAAATTGTGATCTCTTTAATGGTGAATTTTATTTGAATTTTTTAGGTCATTTAGTCTACTGTATTAGTTATTTATTGTATATATTGTTTGTATGCGTAGACGCAAATTTGCCGGAAGGTTTCGAGGAAGAGTTCGTCGCTCAAGACCAAGCTTTGGAACACGACCAGAAACTCTTTGAAGGCAAGTGATGCTTTGACCATTTTAATCCCAGTTTCTAAATGTACTTTGCTTTGAAATTATGCATGCTAAATTAAGTAAAAATGGATTTAAACTACTTTGGGATAATGTAGGTAACCAACCCATTTTGTTACGCCACCTTGAAATTATTGATTGAATGCCCTAAATCATTATTTCCCTAAGTTTGATTGTATTAGTTGGATGTTAATATTGTGCCAACACGGGAGGCTAGACCGTGAGTAGATGCTTAGCCTTGCAACGAATCATGAATAATCTTTCGGGAAAATGCTACAATGTTGATTAAGGAAATATTGAATGTATTTTGAAAGTGGTGTGATGATGCCACATGATGAGATTGAGGTACAGAGACCTGTGTGGTTACATCGATGTTGAGTTATTCTTGGCATGTGTTGCACAATAATCAGCAGGGTGGGAAATGTTTTAGGCTGGGCAAGCTGGCAGAGGGTGTGTGCGGTGGGCCTATGTGGCAATGGGTTGAAGAGTGATGTGAGTCTGTGTGCCACATTGGGGTCATGTGCCCTTGTTGAGTGATGGAAGTCTTGCCTTGGTCGATTAAGGACTTCACCTTGCAAGCCTTTGATCCGAGTCACCGTACAACCACATGTCCGGTATGGGACGGACCTAGTTGATTAGGGTTCTTATATCTTTCCTCGATACCTCGGGGTGACAGACACTGGGGTGTATATCATGCGGGAGCGTACCTGTGCTACGGCTTGGTGCCCATCCAACGGTGATTGACCTGTCCTATACCTCAGCTCTGTGTGAGGGAAGTGATAGTGAAGGCAATACCGGAGAGGTTCTTTGGTTAAGGTAGAGGTTCCTGAAAGGCTTTGTTACGGACAATCACATGTGTGGTTAATGGCTGTATCTTGTGGGTAAAGTGTACAACCTCTGCAGAGTGTCAAATCTATTCGAATAGCCGTGTCGCGGTATTGGACATTGCTCGGGGATTACAGTCAAGGGGTAGATCTTCAAAAACAAAATGTGGAAAGGGTGGCTGTGTGCCAGTGTTAAAAATGAACTGTTAAGGTTGTGTGCTGAGAATCTTCGAAGAAAAACCATTTGAAGAAATTAGTATTATTTATAATTGTTTCACTGCTTTAATCTAAATAAGATACTGCTTTAAAAATGTTGTTTGATGCAAAAGAACCAATTAAGCCAATCCTTTGGAATAAGCTTTGCATATAGTAATAGCGCTGCATTCTGTGCATTACTTGTTGAGTGCCTTATGTACTCACCCCTCCTTGCTTATCAACCCCAACATCAGTGGAGGAGTCTACACCAGCGTGGGAGGAGGAGTACATTGAGGATCCGAACAATTAGGGGGCAAGCCCAGTCGGTTGCCTGTGACAAGATGAAGGCTTCCACAACATTTATTTTTATTCCGCTGCTATTTCATTTACTCTGAATAATGTAAGCCCTGCGTGGCTGATTTTATGTAAGGAGACCATAAGGTTGTACAACTCAGTTTATATAAATGTTTGCACTATTTATTCTTATATCGCTGTGAATGTCTGTGATGTGCAACCCTGTAAAGATTGTGTGTGCTAGCGTGATCGTAGACTTGCATAGAATACACAGAGGGTCCAGATTTGCAGATTCGGATCCTGACATTAGATTTGATTATATTGATCTTTTCATCGTCCTTCTAACCTTCTCTCATCTGACCTTCGAAAGTCAGCTTTACTCCCAATGTAGCTGAGAATCCTTTAGGAACCACTTCTGATGGGGACGGCGATCCCGATCTTTCGGTGAGATGATGATACGTCGATTTGGAGGTGTTGATGGCACCGAATTTAGGGCTTCCTACCAAACAGGTTGGGAGCTTCGCAATCACAATGCCAAATCCACACAGATACAAGATCCAATGATCAGTAGTTCCTGTAAGAAAACGAGAACCCGCAAGAACAAAGTATGAAGCAAACCGAAAAGGTAGTATTGAAATCAAACAAAGAGAACAAGTTGAGGTTCTGTTTCTCGACTCGGACAGTCTAGTCGACACGCGCAAACACGAGGAGGGACGCACACGGGGTCTACCAAAACACAACAAAACCTAAAAAACGAAGAACAGGGGTGAGAACCCAATATAAAGGGGTACCCACACAAGGGGGGTGCCCAAGAGGGGTGTGGCAGCCAGGAGAGGGGCACTGGCCAAAGGAGGGGTGGAACCCTAAGAGTACATGGGCCTTGGGCCCAAAAAAAAGGTGGCGCAGCACCTGGAATTTCTGTCCCATGAGATTGTTCTATGATTTTCCTTAGCTCCAGGAGAAATTTGGCCTTGGGATCAGATCCATTGGAAAGTTTATCTCGATACCTTTCAAACGAGTTGTCGAACATCGAAAACGGAGTTCGGATGTGGCCGTGGCGTCCGTTTGAAGTACTGCTACTCCACGATGGCCGAATCGGACTCGGCGACGAATTGGGCTTTATCTTGTGCCTTTCTTGGCACGTGGGCTGTCCTCGGTGGATGTTCTTGACGTGCTGGTCCAGCAAAGGTGGATGGAAAGGACTTGCTTCCGGATTAAGCCCTCCAGACGTCGTAGACGAAGTAGCGGTCGTGTAGGAAGAAGGGGCAGCGGTTGTATCCTTGGTTGGGATGTCCTCATCATCCTCCCCTTCATGAATTGGAGTCGTCCTCGACTCCATCTCATTATCCTTCAAAGTATTAGTAATAACAGTAGACAAAGCAACAGAGAATGGCAATGGTTCTATACTATCCATGTTATCTTGTGAGAGAACTTTTGCAGCCAACAATACTTTACCCTTCAACTTAAGATCAGGTTTTTGAGCAACTGGTGTAGTTGAATGGGTTGATTTACTAGCTACACTTTTAATTCCACTCTCTTCTTTTTCTCTTTGAGCTCTTTTATCATCAATGTTTTTTAGTTCTGTAGGGCTCATGGGTTTCAAAATAATTTTCTTTTCCTTATACAAGAAAGTATACTCATTGGTCCTACCATGATGTGTAGCATCCATATCATAGATCCACGGTCTACCCAATAAAAGAGAGCAAGCATCCATGGGTACAACATCGCAAACAATATTATCATGATAAGAACCAATCGAGATAGGTACTCTAACGGTTTTGGTTACCTGAACCTTACCAGTGGAATTGAGCCATTCAATTTCATACTGTTGAGGAAGTGGATTTGTGGTCAAGCCAAGCTTCTCGACCATGTCTACACTCGCAAAATTGTTGCAGCTACCTCCATCAACAACAACATGCACAGCGCGCTCATTCACCACACACCTTGTCTGAAAGATATTATGGCGTTGATTTTGTTCATCGCGTGCAGGCTGTGAGCTAAGTACACGTGCGACAACAAGAGCCGAATATTTCTCGGATGCTGCAGAAGTGATAATCTCTTCTGCTGGCTCTGAAGTGTTAGTGGTAACAAGAGCATATTCAGTTTCATCAATGTCACTATCACTAGTGTACTCACCATTTTCTCTGATTATTAGAGCACGTTGATTAGGACAGTCTCTCATCACGTGCCCCATTCCTTTGCATCGAAAGCATTGTGTTTCCCGCGTTCGACCGGTGGAGGCAACTGAGGAAGCACTCTTGGCGGGTGCTTGAATTGTGACTGAGTTGTTCGCCTCCGGAATGCGTGATGACGTCGAAGTAGTTGGAACAGCGGGTGTAGGTACACATCCAGGTATGGAAGATGTTGCCTTGGTATGGATCTGGACCGACTTGGACGTGGAAGAACCTCCAATATTACCTCGCGTTGTTGATCGTCAACCCTGCACTTCCCTTTCTGCTTTCAAAGCAAGATGGTACAAACGAGTGATAGAATTGTATTCTTTATAGTCAAGTATATCCTGTATCTCTCTGTTAAGCCCACCCAAGAACCTAGCCATTTTTGCATCTTCACCCTCTTCTAACCCATAGCGCAACATGCCAATTTGCAATGCCTGATAATATTCCTCAACCGTTTTATCACCTTGATTAAAGCGCTGTATTTTATTCAATAAATCACGAGCATAGTATGTAGGAACAAATCTAGCCCTCATGACACACTTCAACCCATCCCAAGTTGTAGGTACATCACGGTTGGCTCTACAAAGTTCTTTCCACCAAATAGATGCAAAACCAGTAAATTCACTAGTGGCAGCGTGCACCCTTCTACGCTCAAAGAAGTCATAACAAGAAAATTTTTGATCTACCGCCAACTCCCAATCTATATAGACATCAGGATTATAAGCACCATCAAAAGGAAGCATAGTAAATTTCATTTTTGCCATAGAATCATCACGTTCTTCCCTTTGATCATGTTGATTTCTAGCCATACCTTGCCTGTTATTGCGGAGTCGACGATGAGGTCGGTCGTTGTTCACATTTACCCTGTAGTCGTCCTCTGTATCGGCGGCGTAGTTGTTCTCCTCTTGAGCCACCCCATTTAAAGTAACAGGGACAACCGATGGAGCGCCGCGTTGGCCCAAAGCATTACCAGTGGCACCATTGTTGGGGGTAGCACCTTGAAGAAGTTGTGCTAGCTGTGCTTGAAGCTCAGTGAGGGGTGCCAATTGCGCCTAAATCGCATCAAGAGTGTCACGAGTTCGCATCTCATGCTGATGGTGCATCCTCTAGAAATGAGTGACCCAACGCCGTTCTTTTGGCGTGAGGCGGTCCTCATGTTCACTCCCACTATCGACGTTACTCCCACGATTGCTTGGACTACCTGCCATAGTTAGTAGAAACAAAGAAAATTCACACAGATATGAAAGCGAAATAGAACCTCAACTTGTTCTCTTTGTTTGATTTCAATACTACCTTTTCGGTTTGCTTCATACTTTGTTCTTGCGGGTTCTCGTTTTCTTGCAGGAACTACTGATCATTGGATCTTATATCTGTGTGGATTTGGCATTGTGATTGCGAAGCTCCCAACCTGTTTGGTAGGAAGCCCTAAATTCGGTGCCATCAACACCTCCAAATCGACGTATCATCATCTCACCGAAAGATCGGACGTATCATCATCTCATCTTTTGGTGAGATGATTATACGTCGATTTGGAGGTGTTGATGGCACCGAATTTAGGGCTTCCTACCAAACAGGTTGGGAACTTCGCAATGACAATGCCAAATCCACACAGATACAAGATCCAATGATCAGTAGTTCCTACAAGAAAACGAGAACCCGCAAGAACAAAGTATGAAGCAAACCGAAAAGGTAGTATTGAAATCAAACAAAGAGAACAAGTTGAGGTTCTGTTTCTCGGCTTGGACGGTCTAGTCGACACGCGCAAACACGAGCAGGGACGCACACGAGGTCTACCAAAACACAACAAAACCTAAAAAACGAAGAACAGGGGTGAGAACCCAATATAAAGGGGTACCCACACAAGGGGGGTGTCCAAGAGGGGTGTGGCAGCCAGGAGAGGGGTGCTGGCCAAAGGAGGGGTGGAACCCTAAGAGTACATGGGCCTTGGGCCCAAAAGAAAGGTGGCGTAGCACCTCGAATTTTTGTCCCATAAGATTGTTCTGTGATTTCCCTTCGCTCCATGAGGAATTTGGCCACGGGATTAGATCCATTGGAAAGGTTATCTCGATACCTTCAAACGAGTTGTCGAACGTCGAAAACGGAGTTCGGATGTGGCCGTGGCGACCGTTTGAAGTACTGCTGCTCCTGAATGGCCGAACCGGACTCGGCGACGAATTGGGCTTTATCTTGGGCCTTCCTTGGCGTGTGGGCTGTCCTCGGTGGATGTTCTTGATGTGCTGGTCCAGCAAAGGTGGATGGGAAGGACTTACTTCCGGATTAAGCCCTCCAGACGTCATAGACGAAGTAGCGGTCGTAGAGGAAGAAGGGGCAGCGGTTATATCCTTGGTTGGGATGTCCTCATCAACTTCCAATTCCAATTTCAGAAAATCCTTGCATAGCTCATACTGATCCTCCAAAACTATCATATTAGCACTATGGCTCTTACGACTCAAAGCATGAGCCACCACATTAGCTTTTCTAGTATGATAATAGATTCCAACATTATAATCCTTTATTAACTCCAACCATCTTCTTTGTCTCATATTGAGATCAGACTAAGTAAAGATATATTTTAAACTCTTGTGGTTCGTATATATCTCACATCTATTTTTGATGAGATAATGATTCCACAACTTCAAAGCATGCACTACGGCACCTAATTCCAAATCATGTGTAGGATATGTCTCCTTATACGGCTTTAATTGCCTTGACTCACATACAACATCCTTGCCATTCCGCATCAACACAAATCCAAGTCCTTGTCTAGAAACATCACAATAGATATCAAAACTACTCCGAACATCTAACAACACTAATACTGGTGTTGTCGTTAGACGCTTCTTCAATTCCTAAAAACATTTCTCGCACTCTGGCGTCCATGCAAACTTCTTTTCCTTCTTCAACAACTATGTAAGTGGTCTAGCAATTGTTCAAAATCTTTCAATAAATTGATGGTAATAACCTGCCATCCCTAGAAAACTTTGAATCTGGGTTACTGATTTTGGTTGCTCCAAGTGCAGCACTATTTCCACTTTGTTTGGGTCAACAGCAACTCCTTTAGCAGTCATAACGTGACCAAGGAACTCAACTTTCTCTTTTCAAAAGTCACACTTACTAAACTTGGCATATAGCTATTGTTCTCGAAGCTTCTCAGAGGTTGATCTCAAATGTTTCACATGTTCTTCTTCCGACTTGGAGTAGACCAAAGTATCATCTATGAATACAACGACAAACTTATCCAAATATTACATGAAAACTTTATTCATCATGTTTATGAAATATGCAGGAGCATTGGTCAATCCAAAAGACATGACCGTAAACTCATAATATCCATATCGTGTAGAAAACATAGTCTTGGGTACATCCTCAGCACGAATCTTCAATTGATGATATCATGATCGAAGATCTATCTTGGAGCAAACTCCAACTCCTCTTAACTGATTAAACAAATCATCAATCCTGGGCAACACATATTTATTCTTTATCGTCACTTCATTGAGCGCATGATACTCAATGCATATCCTTAGGTTTCCATCTTTCTTTCTGAAAAACAAAATAGGCATTCCCCTCGGAGACGAACAAGATCTTATAAAACCTTTTGCTAGCAGCTCTTCAATCTGCTTTTTCATTTCAACCAACTCATTGATAGGCATCCTATAAGGTCTCTCTGCTATTGGGCTGTACCTGGCACCATCTTAAAACATCTCGACACTGCAGTTTTGTGGCATGTCAAGCAGATCGTTATGAACAACTTCTAGTATACTTTGACCATAGGTACATCTTTCAGAATGACAACTTTCACACCAAATACCATTAATTGACCATCATTATGCACGTATCAACATGAGGTAAACTATCTAAAATGAGTGAATGTTTAGAAAACTACGGATCCTTTATTTGTCATTAATGCTTTTGCTCCAAAACTTCGCACACCAATATATCAACCACTTTATTTCCTTTTCCCTAAGCTAGGGAATCCTTACAAGAATTTCTCTACAAATCACTTTCCTTTACAAATAGAGACATAACCTTGCGTAAAGTAAAATCATTATTCTAGACTTCCTCAGTAGCTTCTATGCTCAAACGTCTCTTCTTCAACTGATTCTCTAGGCAGACTGCTCTTGCAACTTCACCGCTCACTCTTGGTGTTATGAACTTGACTGAGGTGACTTCTGGAATAGTCATAGCTATAGGAAATGCTCGACCTTTCTGTGTGCATCGATTAGCATAATGGCCTTCCTCACGACTGTTGAAGCACAACTGTTTGCATCGTCGCTTTGCGCCTTGCTAGGTGTAATTGTATGCACAATGTTGCTCTTACTGTGAATCTCATCTTGTCGTTTCGTAGGGCATCTCTTGGCCCAATGACCTACTCCACCACACAAGAAATAGGTTGTCGGTGATAACAGCATGACGCTTACCTAAATTGGGCTGACAGGATTGGAGCACTACTTCTTTTACTCTTCAAGCGACTTAGCACGTACAGCTAGCATTCCACATCCTTTTGCTAATTCTTGAACAACAACAGCTCGCAAATTCTCTTGCTGATGTTGAGTCACGGTGGTAACTATTGGATCCAAGAGAAATTGCACTGGGCAATGATCTTGGCTTTCACAAAGGTAGCACGTGATATTGCTCATGGGGCATTTCTCCAAGGGAATGACTTCCTTCACAGCTAAAACAATTGATCGCATGCTCATCAGCAGTATGTCCTATTTCTCCACAACGAATGCATGCACGATCTTCTAACTTGTTTGGATGATAATACTTCAAATAACCACATCCGGATCTCAAATGAGGTGTAGGGGCAGCATTCTTCTCTAAATTTGCTATTATCACACTGTCCTCTGGTTGTAACATCCCAAAATTTACAAATAATATTTTATTACTTAGTTGTAATTTTCTGATATTTTTTGAATTTTTTGGAATTTATAATACTGTTTTTCTATTTTTAGTTTTACGAAAAGATTTACTATAGCAAAATTATAACTTAATAATTTCTGAAATTTTTATAGTAAATTTAAATGTCCCAAGGTATTTTTGATAATTTTTCTAGAATTATTGAACCTTATTTTCTATTGTTTCAAAGCCTATTTATTTTTAGCATTAATTAAATTCGAAAATAACTAATAAAGGGCCCCACATGTCATATGTCATCTTCAACCTCAGGAAGCTAATCCAACATGTTTTGCTTCCGAATTCGTGTCCAATACGTGTGCCACCTTATCCTCAACCAACCCTCGTGATTCTTTTGTTCTAATCTCCTTTTTTCGGGAGAAATTCAAGTTTTTCCTGGTACGGACTCCTCTTGAAATGTGTTCGTATCTATCTCTACGAGCCACCCGAGCCTATTTAAGGTGAGCACCAGGATCCCCTTTCATTGTTCAACCCATTCCTCAACTTGTTCCGATCTCTTGTGCCTTCGTTTGGCTGGAACACCGCGACACCCGTAGCGAGAAGCGAACGTCGGTCGACATGCCCTAGCAAGATTCCTGACACCTCGGACCTTCTCTTCCAAAACCATTCGAGTCACATCATGCCACCGGTAGTCATGAAGGTAAACCCTCAATCAATTTCAAGATTGGTTCACCATGCACGAAAAATTTCATTTTACTCTTTCAAAAATCCGTTCTCTCTCATACGAACTCCGATTGAGGCGATTCAAATTTCTAAATTTTTCTAAAATCAAACTCTACATTTCAGAGTTAGTTATTTTCAATTTTGAATTTTTTTTAGTCTCTATTTGTTATTTATATGTATTTGTTGCTTTCTTTTCTGGTGGACGCTAAACCCAAGGGAGCAAACGAAGAATTTGAATGTCAAGAGTCAACACTAAATCAACAGGGCAAGTTGTAAACTTTGATCATGTTGAACCTATGTTTGCAAAAATAATTTGTTAATACAATTGCATTCTATTTGTGTATCAGATTAATTGTTGGGAATAGCTATATACCAAATTGACATTATGTCACCTTGATTATTGGAATACCATGTATCCATTATTAACCCTAGGTTGGAACATTATTTAGTTGGACATGATTGTATTACCAACATTGGGATATCGTAGCTATGCTTAGACATGCTTAGTTGTGCGATGAGATTCATATCACATGTTGAATAATGTTAATCTTGACTTAATGAGATATTGAATTGTGGCTGTTAGCTACTGTTGTAAAATTTGTTGTACCATGGAAGGGTGTACCATTGGTCTTGTTTGAACAAAATAGTTTTCCTTCGAGCAAGTGATCGTGCAATAAAAGGGGTGTCGTTAGCACATTTGGGATGTGTATGTCTTGCCTGAGACAACTTAAGGACTTAATCTTGTGCGTCATTGCACTGGGCCTAACCGTACAACCACATGTCTGGTATGGAACGACCTAACTGATTAATTTGCAATGTCTAAATTTGAGTACTACCAGTAGGTGGTGTGGGTTCCGGGATGGACGAGTAGATTCACATGGCTCCAAAGAGGGTCTTGAGATGTGAAACATTAGTGGGCAGTACCAAGTTTAGACAGAGCATTGTAAAGGCTTTGTCATGATCTCTCTGCCGACACACCATGGAAAGTGTGTTAATTGCATGGCAACAAGAGATGATCATGCCTTGTGGGTAAAGCAGTACAACCTCTGCAGAGTGTAAAACTATTTGAATGGCCATGTCTGCGGTTAAGGACATGCCCAGTAATTTCACATGAGGTGTAGAGTGTTTCATAAATGTTTGAAGGTGGAATTGTTGGGATGTGAACGGGGAGGTCACTGTTGTTTTTGTTATCTAAAGTTAACCCTGATGAATTTAGTGGTTTGATAATAGTTTTAAATGGTGTTGGGTGAAGCCTCATCAATCTGTTCATATTGTCTACCATTGATTTACTAGTTATATATTATCTTTTCATAAATATGCTTTCAATCTATTAATTGTATTTAAATTCAAGTTATTGCTTTCTACAAAATGACCATATGACCATTCTTTGGCAAGCCTTGCATGAATATATTGCATCATTTCCCTATGGCTTGCTGAGTACTTTTGTACTCATGGCTATACGCCTTTGTTGATCATTTGTTGAGGAAGGATCAAGAAATACAGAGTTCTTTGAGGAGTACTATGAGCACTACATGAACTAGGAAGGTGTTCTCCAAACGATTTTTTGTGGCATGTCGAATGGCCCAAGTTATTTTATTTCCGCTACAATAGTTTATTTGTCTCTTAAGCTCTTAAGGCATAGTGGTGTAAACTTTGACCTTAAGGTCCGTTGCTTTATTTAATAATAATTTGCTACTTTCTTAGTTAATTTGTTATTTGGTATGGTATTTCATCTATGTTGCCATTATGTACACTAGCGTGATCTTGGACTAGTGCAGTATATATAGAGGGTTTCAGATTCATAAATTTGGGTCCCGACAGGGATGGTATCAGAGCCATATCGACTGTAGGTCATTACCATAGTTAGCATGGTCTTCAAAATTATTTTCTAAATCAAACCAACAAATTGGCATTTAATAGTTTGTCTCCTCTCATCTTATTCTTAGATTTTTATTCCTCTCCTTAGCTAAAATATTGTTTCAAAAAGTTTAAATTGATCTCATTTTGTGAAACTTCTCAAAACCTCGAGTCATCTGCAAGGAATCAAATTAAGGAGGATGATGATTCATATCTTTTCGAGACCAATGGAGGAGCTGTTGGGATGATCAAGCCGACGAGAGTATGTCTGAGATGACTACCATGTAAGATAGGATTTTGGTGCTCTGTTGTGTTTGAGCATGTTACCTTTCTAGTTTTGCAACTTTTAGTCTGCGTATGTTAGGATTTTTGTTGCTTGTGTACCAGGTATGTTGTACACTTGCCCCAAGCATTGTGTTACATCCATACCTTAAATTGAAGGGTTTTATTGCATCTTTGCTTTGTAGCCTTTCCGGCTATATCCCTTGTTGACTTTTGTCCATGGGTATTACTTGCTCCCCTAGATGACCTTACTACTTGTCACTACTTTTCCCTCTTACCTATCAAACCCTTGTGCTGCATCGCAGATGATTGACACTCGTTCTGGAGCCAGTCGTAGTTCTCCAGTGGATGCCAATGCCAGCACCAACCCCAACGCACCACCACCATCCCCTGCAGTAATAGATCAGAACATGGGACACTTTTTGGCAACTCAGACTCATCTTATGAACACAATGATGCAGAAAATGAATAATATGATGAATCAGCAAAACTAGACTGTCATTGCCCTGGCTAACCTATTGAACCAGCAGAACCAAGATGTTGCTGCACCTCCTCAAGCTCGTCCGCAGTCCAAGCTAGCAAAATTCATGAGGACTTGCCCACCCACTTTCTCCAACTCCTTAGAACCCTTGGAGGCAAATGATTGGATTCATTCCATTGAGAAGAAGCTCGCAATTGCTCAGTGCACAGATCATGAGAAGGTTCTCTATGCCGCACATCAGTTGGAAGGCACTGCCACTGAATGGTGGGAGAACTACAATGCCGCCCATGATGACCACCAGACTATCACTTGGGCAAAGTTTTCTACTACTTTTCGCCACTCCCATATCCCAGATGACAAGGTTGAAATAAAGAAGAATGAGTTCCGTGAGCTCAAGCAAGACGGGATGTCAGTGAGTGAATACCTCAACAAGTTCACTCAACTTGCTTGCTGCGCTCCAGAAGATGATGCTACAAATGATGCACGCTAGAAGAAATTCAAGCATGAGCTCAATCCAGGTTTAAAAGTACAAGTCATTGGCAATAATTATGCAAATTTTTTACATCTTGTAGACAAAGCCATGCTTATTGAGGAATCTCGCTGTGAGTTGGAGGAATCCCGCAAGAGAAAGATGATGTAGCATGGAGTTAATCAAAACCACCAACAAAGAGCTAGAACCAATGGACAACATCCTACTCATTTTACTCCTCCGACTGCATTCAGGACCCCTACACCGGCACCTCGCCTAGCTACTTCAGTCAATTGTAACTTCAACACCAACAGTAATCAGCCTCAAAGGACCAACAATCTAGCTGCAGGAGTCACTTGTTTCAACTGTCATGAACTAGGTCACTATGCCAACAGTTGCCCAAGGAAACAAGCTTTGACGCAAGTCCGTTTCAATTTAGGAGCTACACCAGCCAATACCCCCGCACCAGGAGCAGGACGTGGAGTGCCCTAGACTCCCAATCCAGCCACCAGGACTCCACTGCCTGTTGGAAGAGGCCGTGTGAACCACGTCACCACTGAGGATGCCCAGTCTGCACCAGATGTCATACTAGGTAAGATCCTAGTTAACTCAACATCTGCTATAGTTTTGTTTGATTCTGGAGCTACGCATTCATTTATTTCTCGGAGTTTTGCTGCAAATCATGAATTAAAGACAAAGCCTCTTAAAACCATTTTATTGGTGCAATCACCTGGTTCTGATTTGAGTACGAACTAAGGCTGCCCCGAAGTTAAAATATTAATTGGAGGTGTAAAATTTCTAGCCAACCTCATTGTTCTAGACACCAAGTCCCTAGATGTGATACTAGGAATGGATTGGCTCTCCAAGAACCAAGCAATTTTGGATTGTGGAAATAGGGTAATCACCTTAATCAGTCCAAATGAAGCTAAGTTAAAGTTTCAAGCTACTCTAGACAAGCCTGAAGGCATAAAAGTTTGCAATGCTAAAAGAATAAGTTTGGAAGATGTGCTAGTCACAAGAGAGTTTTCTAATGTCTTTCCAGATGAGTTACCTAGGATGCCACCAGACCTTACAGGATGCCTGCTAATGAGTTAGCTGAGGTGAAGAGATAGATTGAAAAGTTGCAAGATCAAGCCTGCTATACATGGCATGGCTAAGCATGGTCTAACCAACCCACGTTGGCATCTATAGCAACCAACTAGTAACGAACAATCCTAGGGTGACAAATAATCATGACATACAATGACATGGTAGGTATGATCCAATTGGGTTGAATAACTAGATCCTAAACTATTTTGAAAACAATTCTACACATAAAATAACATGCATAATTTAATTCAACATAGCAATTTGTAAATATGGGTTTAACAAGATCAAAGAATAACTTGCCTTAGAATAGCTTTTGTTCCTACTCTGAACTTTGGTCTTGAGGTCAACAATTCACCATCGAATGCTCTAAGCACTTCGAGGTCTACTCGTATCGAGAGAAAATACCAAATAAACATAAAAAGATCAAATAAAATCTAAAAAACTAATAAAATTCACCATTAAATATATCCCAATTTTACAAATTTTTAAAAATTTTAATCGCCTCAATTGGAGCTCGTATGAAGGAGAACGGGCCCTCGAAAGAATTGAGAAATAGAAAAATCATATATTAATTATTTCCAAATTATTTTTATACTGGAAAATCTATTTATTGCGCAACCATTACGTCAACCCTAGACCCAACCAATCCCCAGCTGACAAGGATTAGCGGCGCATGGACTCGGTCCATGGACCTTGCCAATCCACCATGGATTCAGTCCACGACGCTTCGACTAGCGCGCCTGACGTCACCGCCAGCGTCACGTGGGTGATGCCAGCACGCATACACGGTAAAACCCACAAACGACGCGTGGAAATATCATGGCCACTCGCGATGGATTAGACGGCGGAGGTGGCGACTGGCGAACCCGAAGGTGGCGTGCCATCGACGGAGGCGAGGAAGACGACAGCGCTTACGGTGTTTTGGCGACGAAACTGCAGCACGGTCTTACGAATCCAGGGTAGCTCGATACGGTGATCTCTGCTACGGCCTTGGCAATGGTGGAGATCCAACCGGCGGCATGATCTAGCGACAAAAGAACGACGGTGACCTTGGCAAACTTCGACGAGCTCCCACACAAAGACGACGACGACCCAGGCGATAGCGCTTAGGGCAAAAGATGCAGCGAAACATGAAGCTCCTCGGGAGACCACCCGCCCCTTAAATAGCCTCGGTAAATGTGTTGTACATGGACTCCAAGGAGAGCGTGCCGGCGGCGATGGCGTGATGGAGAAGGATTATGGCAACGGCTTGGATCGGGACTCATCTCAGTCATCCACGCGTCACAAATCCAACGACCACTGAAACGTGAGACGTGGCGAGATCCCAACCTCATAAACCGACTCGATCCAACAGCCTGGAAGCATTTGGGTTTTGAGACCGCCTCTAACCGTTCGATTGACAATTGATGACCACCGATCTAGGGTTTCGAGGATTTGGGCCAAGAGGCGGGTCACACCAGGCTAATGCAGAAAACCTGGGCTGGGTCCTAACGGATTTCGGTGCATAAGTATTAATGATTTTTTGGCCATTTATCAATTAAATTAATTCCAAAAATTGAAATAAGTCAAATAATATAGTAAAAATATCATAAAAATTCTTAAAAATATTTCAAGACATTTAGAACTTAAGAAAAATTTGAAAAATGTTTATTTAAATTTTTCTAAGGTTTAAACAATTTGTTTATTCGCCCTAACTCCAAAATACAAAACAAATCCAAATAAATTCCAAAAAATTCTAAAAATTCACAAAATGCACAAATAACCATATTAAAATATTTTGAGTCAAAATTGGGGATGTTGCATGACACGAATAGGATCATAAAGACCTGTAAGATGACCTTTGATGAGGCTTGTCCAGGAACTAGACCAGATATAATAGGCTCTTCTTCCTTCTCTGAGACCATCTTTGTAGAGGATGAGGACGATGGAGATGATGATGTTCCACCTGATCCAATCCCCTTTACACCTGAGGTGCCTCCTATTTCTATCTCTACACCTTAAGGAGACCAGCCCTTAACTTCAGACTCTCTTGCAGCTAGTGGCTCTCATCCTGCCTCTTCTGTTCATGAGGTAGAGGTCATTTCTGCTTCTAGACCTCCCTGTCATATTCAATGGTGTCATCCACATAGTTAGATGATCGGTGATCTGTTTGAGCGTCACACGCTCAGAGTTACCTGTTTCTCTCTTCTGCCTTTACTCTGCCTTCGTTGCTACTTTTGAGCCAAAAATATTTCTCATGCATTGACAGAAGAATATTGGATCAATGATATACCTGAGGAACTTGAGAGTTTTAGGAGGAACAAGGTCTGGCAGCTTGTTGAGCCCACATTTGGTCATAATGTCATTGGGACCTAGTGGATGTTCAAAAATTAGCAAAGTAAGAATTGGGTTGTCATTAGGAACAAGGCTAGGCTAGTTGCACCGGGATTTACTCAGGTTGAGGGTCTTGACTTTGAAAAAGCCTTTACCCCTATAGCTAGACTAGAGGCCATTAGGATCCTGCTTGCATTTTCAGTATCCAAGAGTTTCAAGCTTTATCAGATGGATTGCAAGAGTGCATTCATCAATGGGTATATTGAAGAAGAGGTTTATGTTAGGCAACCTCTAGGATTCGAGAACCCAAGTACCCAAAACATGTCTACAAGCTTTCCAAGGCTTTATATGGACTTAAGCAGGCCCCTTGAGCTTGGTATGAGAGGCCTAAGTCTTATCTTCTTAGTTATGTTTTTGAGATGGGTATGGTAGACAAGACTATGTTCATCAGATACCAGGATACTCATTTTCTACTTATCCAGATTTATGTGGATGACATTATCTTTGGTGGCTCTTCGCACTTTCTTATGTCTCAGTTTTCAGATGTGATGAGCACAGAGTTTGAGATGTGCATCATGGGCGAGTTAACATACTTTCTTGGCTTCCAGATCAAGCAGACTCGGGAGGGTATTTTCTTGCATCAAGACAAGTACACTCGAGACCTCCTGAGACACTTCGACATGTCGGATGGAAAGCTAGTGATGACTCATATGGCTACCACTACTGTCCACGAGCCTGATGAGGATGGTACGCCAGTTGATTAGAAGGAGTTCAAGAGCATGATCGGCTCCCTCTTGTACCTCACTGCCTCGAGGCCGGACATACACTTCGTTGTGTGTCTATGCGCTCGATTTCAGGCTTCTCCTCGCACCTCTCACCATCAAGCGGTAAAGCCCATCTTCAAGGACCTTCAAGCTACCATTGACTATGTTATTTGGTACTCTTCTTCTTCTTGTATGTCCCTTAAATTCTTTTCAGATGCAGACTTTGCTAGCTATAGGATAGATAGGAAGAGCATTTCTGGCACTTGCCAATTCATTAACACTTCTCTTGTTTTTTAGTTGTCTAGAAAGCATTCCAGAATTGCACAGTCCACCGCTGAGGCCGAGTACGTTGCAGACGCTAGTTGCTGTTGTTAGGTGCTTTGAATGAGATCAACCTTGTGGGACTTTGGGTTAGACATAAATAGTGTTCCACTTTTCGGTGACAATACTTCTACCATTTGCATTGCCAAGAACCCAGTGCAGCACTCCAGGACCAAGCATATTGATATTATATATCACTTCCTTAGAGACTATGTGGAAAATGGTGATATAGTGCTTCAGTTTGTGTAGAGTGACCACCAGATTGCCGATATCTTTACCAAGCCTTTGGATAGCTCTAGATTTGTAGCCTTAAGGGGAGAGCTTGGAGTCGTGTGCCCTTACGGCATTTCTTGAGGGGAGTTGGGCTCTGTGTATTATGAATTATATGTTTACTTCTAGTATTTTCTTTCTTTTTAATCTTCTGGGTGTTTTTGGGCTTAATACTATAGTTCTGAGTTCACTTCACTTAGACATCTGGCATGCTTCGTGTGAACTTCTCATCTATACTTTAGGTTGCTATCATGCATAATTGGTTGTTCTCTCTTCTCTCTAGATTGAATTTCCTCACAGTCTTATAAGTCTAGCAGGTGTTGGACCCCCTGGGTAGACAGGGTCTGTTTACTCTCTAGTTAAGATTTGTAGAGTCAGCTTTCCTATGTTAGTCATATAGGGAAGATGAGAGCGATTCTGAGCCATAGTGTTCTCTATTATCTTTTCTATGATCTATAGCCACCCAACTTGCAGTTCTCGACTTCTTCTTTTCATTCTGTTTTTCTGGTTTCTGTTGAGTTCATTTCGAAGTTTCTGAACTTAATTCTGCTAATAATTAAACTTGACCAAAATTTTAAGCTTTAAATTTGATTCACTTGTTGATGGGGAGTTTGACAAATTTTTCATACACTACATATAGACTTCATTTTTTGTTTTAATGAGCTTTGTCTATTATGCAAATGAACTGTCATTCATGCTATGCACCTTGCTACTTTTCTGAAGATCATTGCTAGCTTATCCATGTCTAAGTTCATTTTATTTCATCATGCTAAGCTTGCTAAAAATGAAAATTGAGCTTTAATGAAAACTTGATGAGACTTGTAGCTTTTACTTGCTATATTTCCTCACTAGGTGCAGATGCCATGATTTGTGAAATCTTGGATTTCTACTAGAGTCTCTATAGCAGCTTGGGTGAAGCTAGGTTATTCCATACTAGCATCCTTCTTTTTGCTAATGAATCTAAATGCTAAAAAGAACAAATATTGACTTTTGTGTATAAATTGGTCTCAATACTTTACATTCACGAGACTGCTTTCCGTTGCACTTGGGATGAACTTGGAATGTATTGTGTATGACCAAAACCATTCTTTTAAGCTTCTTGCTTGAGATGGTCGACGATGGCTTGAGTCAATCAAAATGAAAAATGCAAATAAAAAATGGGGAATGGGTAAAGAATGCAAATAATGTCAAACATTTGCACCCCACTATGTGCACTAAAATAAAAATTTTTGCATAAATGATGATTAAGCACGAAGAATCTCTTATGCACAAAAAGCTTCCCCAAAGTGTTGACTAGGTTGAACTCTAGGTCATCCATTTGATCCATTGTATGGCTATGTTTCTAGTTTGGAGATTATGCTAAGTGTTGCACTTGTTGAAATCAAGCAAAAATGACAGTCTTATTGTGCTTGCTAGCAAGGATATTACAATTTGCACTTGGACATGTCTTGGATTAGCACAATCTAAACATGAGTAGCTTGGTGTCATACTTTGTCTTCATGGTCACTTGGATAATTTTCAAAACTCTTTTAGCATGCATTTCATTCATACATGTGAAAAGGGAGAGAAAATGCTCTCTTGATGCCTACATTTTCAAAAGGGGGAGAAAATGTAAAAGAAAAGCATCGTTAAAGGGGGAGAAATGTGAATGCATCTTTGGTTCTTATGATCATGGTGAAAAATTGCTCTTTCTTATGATCATAAGCAAAATTGAGCTTTTTGTGAGTTTTTTTGGATTTTTAGAGCTTTTGAGGAAAACTTGTTCTTCTCTTAGCTTGCTCTAAAATTCTTCTTACCAACTTGGTTATGGTCTTGTTTCCTCTTGCTCTGGACCAAGTGAGGCTTTGCAATCAAATTGCTTTGTTCTTTTGCTTTCAAACTCAAATTTATGCCTTTTGTGGTGTTTGTCAATATACTCATCAAGGGAAAGATTGAAAGACAATGTGGAGGTGTATCTAAATTTGTGATGAGTTATTGACAGTGTTTGAGTATGTGGTGCTCAAGTTTGAGTTTGTTTTGAATTTGAAGCAATTTGAAGTACTGTCATGTCAAGGGCGGCACTACCGGCCATGTAGGAGTAGTAGTGCCGACCAGGCAACACTACTGGCCTGGGTTAGCGGTAGTGCTGACCCTGCGGAGCTACTAACCTTGGGAGCGGTAATCTTTTTTCACATAGGTGTTTTCTCTGGGGTTAGACACAGGCGGCACTACCATCCATCTAGGAGCAGTAATACTAGGGGTGCGATACTACCGGCCTCCAGTGGCAATAGTTATTTTTTAGAGAGGTGTCTCTCGGGGCTGATCAGTGCGAGTGGCACTACCGGCCCTGGGTGGCGGTAGTGCTGACTTTACTGCGACTTGAGATTAATGTTCGCATTACTTGTTGATTAATGCATATTATTGTGAACAGTGCTATGTGATTTATTTCTTGTCTGTGTGGTTGCATGACTCTAGGGCTAGGTCATGGTGAGACGAAGGCGAGATTGGGACTAGGCTAGAAGAGCTTAGGTCTAGAACGATCAAGGGACAACGGAAGATGACTAAGGCCGAAAAGTGGTTGCAAGCCGAGAAGACAAGGAACCGGAGCATGGAGCACTTGTGAAGGAAATGGCGGGCAACGACATGGACTAGGACTAGACTCAGGAAGGAGTTGAGGTCCAGAACGGTCAAGGAAGCCAATGTCGCCATGGTGAAGTGCTCAAGGACACATGGTGTGTCTTGAGCCCGTTTGCAAGCGAGGACGGTTCGGAGTAGTCCGGATGTGTGAGAGGCTTGCGGCAAGTCATTGGGGCCACGCGGAAAGCACGAAGCATGGCGTTGCTTCGAAGAGAAGGAAGTTCGGTCATTGGGACAAGTTGGTAATATGTCCAATACCAGCGGTCGAGGTGGTTTGGAAAACCGCGGCGATGGCCTAAGTTGTTTATGTCACATCAAAGTGGGTTTTGACGCAAATTCGGGCTCACGAAGCGGATTTAACGTCAATGTAATGGTCGTTTTGAAAAGTGTGCTTGTGTGAGTGGAAAACCCATTAAGTGTGTTGGGTTTCGGGTTAGCCCATGTAAATATGGATGGTATCAACTTGTAGTGTCCAGGTTTAGAATTAGGGTTGCCTCCACTCTATAAGGAGATGTAGTGGCAAGAGAGACTTGAGACCTTAGACTTAGTCACCAGAGAGGTTTAGGTTTCTCACAAGATTTTGGTGTTCTTGTGTGGGTGTGTGAGTGTCGGGACCCGAATTTGCAAATCCAAAACCCTCTGTGTATATTGCACTAGTCCAAGATCACGCTAGTACACACAGTGGAAACATAGATGAAATATCATTCCATACAACGAATTAACTAAGAAAGAGGCAAATTATTATTAAAGAAAGCATCAGACCTTATGGTCAAAGTTTGCACCACTATGCCTTAAGGGCTTAAGAAACAAATAAACTATTGCAATGAAAAAGATAACTTAGGCCATTCGATATGCCACAGGCAACCGTCTGGGGAAACGCCTTCCTAATCCACGTAGTCTTCATAATATTCCTTCTCATGATATTCATTATTTTCTGGTCCTTCCTCAACAACTGATCAACAAAGGCTTAAAGCCGTGAGTACAAAGTACTCAGCAAGCCGTAGGGAAATGATGCAATATTCATGCAAGACTTAACAAAGGATAGCCATATGGTTCATTTGCAGAAAGCAATAACTTGAATTGTGAAGGACCATGTGGAGGTCCATCCATGTTTGTGATGAGTATTTGACTTTATTTGAGCAAGGTGTGCTCAAGTTTGAGTTTGATTTGGATTGTTTTTCGAGCTAGAGCAATTTGAGTTACTGGTTGGAGACCAGTCGTCCGACCCCGAGTGGTCGGGTCGTCCGACCTGAGTGGTCGGGGCTTTGGCTGGTTGGAGACTAGTCGTCCACCCCGAGTGGTCGGGTCGTCCGACCCGAGTGGTCGGGCTTTGGTGTGTTCTTGCACCACCGTCCGACCCGAGTGGTTAGGTCGTCCGACTCGAGTGGTCAGTCTTTGGTTGGTCGGAGACCGCTTGTCCGACCCCAGAGGTGCGGGCTGTGGCTGGTCGAAGACGACCGTCGACCGAGTGGTCGTCTCTCGCTGGTCGGAGACCGGTCGCCGACCTCAAGTGGTCGGAATGGAGACTAGTGGTCGACTCGAGTGGTCGGGATGGAGACCGATGGTCGGACCATGGTTGGTCGGGATGGAGACCAGTGGTCAGACCACGTGTGGTCGGGGTTATGTTGGTCAGCGTAGTGTATATCTCGTCTGCTGAGATGGATATGTGTTGTTGGACATTGCTATGTGATGTGGTTTCCTTGTCTATGATGGTTGCGGGACTTTGGAGCTAGGTCATGGCAAGGCGAAGGGATCGTGACTAGGTGGGAGAGCCGAGGTCCGGATGATCAAGGTGTCGCCAAAGATGACCGAGGCCGGGGAGTAGCCGCAAGCCGAGAAGACAAAGGAATGGATGAGATGCTAACTTGGAGCCGCTCGATCTAGGAGGACCGTTGGATCGCGGTCGGGAAGATAGAGTAGCGGGTCAAGTTAGTGTGAGTTGAAAAGCGTGCAAAACCCGTTGTGTTGTTGGGTTTGGGTGAGCCCATGCATAGCTTTGTGAGTGGGTAAAATCTCAGCCCTTGATGGAGTGCTCTAGGGTTTAGAGGCTCATCCAAGGGTGGTAGGTGTTCCAAGCCCGCTATGAATAGACAGGAGAGGGGTGTCTCCTTGGGGTGAGCGGTGAGGAAAGTCTACGTGAGTAGTTGAGAGTTGTTGAGAGTGATGTGTAAGGATCAAATCCACGGCTCTTGGATGTTGGCTTAGGATTGAAGCGGGACATCCAAAGGTGGGAATTGATCTCAGTCACTATAAATAGAGGGTAGGGCAGCCTCCCTCTTTGAAGGTTCTGAGGTTTTCTTTGCTCATTTGAGCTTTGTCCACTTTGTTGTGAGGCTTTGTAAACCTCCCTTCCGTAAATGAAATGTTCTTCATTTATATTCTTGTTTCATTTCTCTTACGTATTTACATTACGCACTTGAATTACATTATCTAAATTCGCATTTACTTACTTGCAATTTACTTTACGTAATTTGGATTTGCCTCATCTCCTTCTACATGCTATTGAGTCTTTGTTGAAATTCATGATTGATGAACTCTTCTCTGGACTTGGTGCTTTCAATCATCTAGGCAATCCTTGCATTCTTGTTGCAAGTTAGTAAACTGTGTTCTTAAAGTGCGTAAACGTGTGACTTGCGTCTTTAGTCTTGATTGGCTTCGGTTCTTGTTGCCAAGGATGAAAGATTCTTTGGATGAATCTTCTATAGATCATATCCCAATCATCTAGGCAATCTACAACCTCTTCTATTCAGTTTTGCAAGAAACCAATTTACGTGCCTAGTTTTCGATAGTGTTTCTATTTGTTTGAAGGGTTGTTTCTTCGTGTACTTACTTGCTATGATTTGTGAAGAGTCATCCAAGGATTTCGACCATCAACTCCCATCGCAAGTTAGGGTGAAGTCTGTGTTCGTGACTGCTTTTGGTGTTGCATTTGTTAAAGCGAAAAGGAGGGAACCTTGGTATTAATTCCTTCGATTGTTGATTAAAATAGGTTCCTGACATCCTTTGGGAGGAGCACACCAATTTTCACTGTTTTTGGATCAGCCGATCAAAAGCTACATCGATTTCTGTTTTTGAGATCGTGCTGATTTTACTATTCACCCGAGTACTGTTCACCCGGCCTCCGCAGGTCGGTCGTACTGTTCATCTGGTCGGGGGGGTACTGTTCACCCGAACACTATTCACCCCGAGTACTGTTCATCCGACCACTTCAGGTCGGGAGTACTGTTCATCCGAACACTTCAGTCGGAGTATCTTGCTCATCCGACCAGTCTTTGGTCGGGATCTTATTCACCGAACACTATTCATTCCGAGTAATCGCTCATCCGACCTGCACGTCGGGGTACTTATTCATCCGACAAGAAATACCCGACCAGTGCAGTTTCTTTCTGGTCTTTTGGTGGTTTGAATTTTAGGGGGAGAGTTTATTCGAAAATTTTATTGGGCTCCTATTCACCCCCCTCTAGTCACCTTTTTCGATCTTTCAATTGGTATCAGAGCCGGTTCTGCTCTTTCTAGATCTTGACCGGTCTCAAGAGCCATGGCGATGGACAAGTATTCCACCAAGCCTCCTATTTTCTCTGGAGTTGATTTTCCTTTTGGAAATCTCGAATGGAGTCGTACATCACGCCTGTGGTTTCGATATGGCGGAAGGTGAAGCTCCGTATGAGGTTCTCGCCGATGAGAACGCCACGGCCGGCAATATGGCTGATGTTGAGGCAAATGCTAAGGTAAGGAACATCCTCATACGGGGCCTTAGTCGCAGTGAGTACGATAGGATCTCTCACCTTCGTTCTGCTCATGAGATTTGGGTGACCCTCGATGCTTACCATGAGGGCACTACCCAAATCAAGAAGGTTCGACAGACCAATTCAAGCGTGAGTTCAACAAGTTTGAACAACACGCGGTGAGAGTCTTGACGAGTGCTTTGGTCGATTTACGAAGATTTTGAGCGACCTCGAGCGATCGGTTGCATATACGACTCGGATAATGCTCGACATTTCTTGACCGCACTCGATCTTCGTGTTTGGGAGATGAAGGTGACCACCATCAAGGACACCACCGACCTGTCGACCTTGACTCTTGACGGGCTTTATTCCCGCCTCAAGACTCATGAGATCGACGTCGTCTCGCGGAAGACGAAATCTCAGTCGATGGCTTTGGTCACCGATCCCATTGGATCCTCTCTTCCGATTCTTCATTGATTTCTCTCTCTCGCCCTTTGCGAGCTAGCGATGACCAACCGGAAAAATTTCCAGAAAATGAGCTTGCTCTTCTTGCTCGCAAATTTTCATATGCATACAAGAGAGTGAGAGAGAGGAAGAGAGGTGGGATGATCACCTGTTTCGAATGTGGTGGCCCCAACCACATTCGAGCAAACTGTCCCAAGCTGGAGAAAGGCAAAAACGAACAAGGCGGTTCGGGCAAGAACGACTACACCGACAAGAACCGCAACAAGAAGGCCCCAGCTCGTGAGCCGGCGAAGAAGAAGTACCACAACTTTGCCAAGAACAAGAAGCTCTTTCATCGGGTCCTCGCCGCGCTAGATGATATCGAGCTCTCCGACTCGGAGAACTGGAGTGATGCAAGCGAGGACGATCCGCAAGAGAAGGTGAAGGGCAAAGATGACTTCTCCGGCATGTGCTTCATGGCAGGCGCCATTGAAGTAAGCGACTCCGAGCTGTACAGCGACACGGATGAGGTACCCACCTACGACGAGTTAAATGTCGCATACGTAAATTAGGCAAGTTTCATGCTAAGGCTAGGTCGAGGTGTTCTGAGTTAGAAAAGGAAGTAGGTACCTTGACTCGGGAGTTAGCTTCGCTTAGATCTTCTTCCTCCCGAGTCACTGATGACTGTACTTTGTGTGATGCTTTGCTTGTGGAGTTAGAGAACCTAAGGACTATGCATGATAGTGTGTTGTATGAACTAGATAGTCTTAGGTTGAAGAATGCTAGCAATGAATCTGTTGATACTCATTCTGTAGATGCTAGTTTTCTTCCTGCTCACTCTACTCCTTCTTGTGCTAATTGCCCTAAATTGCTTGCCGAAATTGATGCCATGAGCGATCACCTTAGGAAGCTTTCTTCTAGAAACGATGAACTTGAAATGCATGCTTCTAAGGAACCAATACTCATGTGAGGGTCAGAGGCAACTAAAACTTGACAATGAATCCTTAAATGTCAAGTGTGCTAAACTTGCTAAGGACTTACTAGATAAGTCACAAGAAAGTTGCTTGCGATGTTCTGTGATTGAGGGGGACTTGGATAAAATCCATGTCGAGCTTAGCAAGAAATTAGAAGACCAAGCCAATAGAATTAGAAATGCGTCTTGTGTTTCTTGTGAGGCCCTCAAGATTGAGGCAGCCGTGCTGAGGGAGAAAAATGCACGTGCTGAGAGAGCTCATCTTTCTGGTTCTTCTTCTTCTTCTTCTTCTTCTCCCTGTTCTTCTTGTGCTTCTTTCTTTCGAGATTGCCAGTATCTTATGAGCACTCTCGAGAAGTTTGTTGGAGGCAAGAAGAAGCTCAATCTTATTCTAGACCAATCCAAGATTAGTAGATTCAATCAAGGTCTAGGATTTGATCCCTTGAGCACGCCGGCGCATCCTCCCACCATTGTGCGCGGCTCCAAGAATGGTGAGATTGTGGTAGCTCCTGAGTGAGCACCACCAAGTTTAGGTCTCACTGGGTTGTCCATAGAACTTCGACCGGAAGGATGTTACTCCTGTTGCTTTGTCTCTAGCAAGGCGAAGTACACATACACCTTTTGTAAGAAGGATGGTCACCTAGTAGATTTACGCTTGAGCACGCCAAGATCACTCGGCGTGAGCGTGTTGTTGCTCTTAGGGGTATTGAGGTCATCCCGGACTTTGAGTGCTCCTAAGGCACACACCGCTTCTAGACGAGTTAGAGAGTCGCTGCTTTTGGGCAGCGTCCGGGACTCGGTTTTCATCTTTGGTTCTTGAGTTTTAGTCTTGGAGCTGTTCAGTAGTCGTCTTTCCGCCGTCCTTTTGATATTCCTCGCTTTTCCCATCGAGGTAGATATCGCGGCGTGAGGTGTTTTCTCGGTAGGAGATTTAGGAAGCCTCACCGGGTGGCTCGGCTTTTGCACCACGGTGTGCCAACCCGCTTTGACTCCTAGATTATCTACGAGTTGCTCCTAATCATGTGAGAGTTGAGCGTCAGAGAGACACTCGAGTCCGATCTTCTTACGTGGATGGTACTCACGAGGCATCGTGTGGTTCAAAGATTGGGTTCCCAAGTCTTCACTCTATCCCGAGATCGAGTCATCTCTCTCTTGTGTCTTGATCAGTTAAATCGAATGGGAAGGAGATGTTTGGATTGTCGACTCGGTTGTTCTCGCCATATGATTGGAGATTCTCGATGGTTCTCTTCCTAGTCCGAGCCCCGGTGATGAGTTGATCACTTTCGGGATGCTTCTTCGTAGAGTCATAGCTAAAGGTACCATCTGCATTAACCAAAATTTCATTCTTAAAGATGTTGCCTTAGTAAGTAAGTCGCAATACAATCGCTCTCTGTTTCTCGACTTATTGATGACTCTTTCGAGGTAAGCTTCAAGAGTAATGCTGTAGAATCCTTGATTCATCGGGAGGGTTAGTTTATGGATTTCTAGATTTGGGAGAGTCTTTCGTGCTGATTTTTCCGCTTCTTCCGAGACTCTCTTCGATGTTTGATTGCTTCGAGTCCCGTGATCTCTCCTTCGGCATAAGAGACTTGGTCACATTGGTTTTGATCATTTGACCCAAGTTAGCAGCCACGATCTCATTCGGGTTTGCCCAAACTCAAGATGGTCAAAGACTTAGTTTGCTCTCCTTGCCGACATGGCAAGATGGCTCTCGCTTGTCATCCTCCTGTGATCAGTAGTGATGGTGATGCACCGGGACAACTTTTACATATGGACACTTTGTTGGTCCGGCTAGAGTGCAATCGGCGGGAGGGAAGTGGTATGTTCTTGTCATCGTTGATGATTTTTCTAGATTCTCTTGGGTATTCTTCATGGCCTCGAAGGATGAGACTTTTCTTACTTCAGGGTTTGGTCAAGAGGTTGTCTATTGAGCTCCCGTGTGCATTACGAGCTATCTGCAGTGATAATGGCACGGAGTTCAAGAATTCCTACTTTGAGAGTTTTTGTGTGGAGTCCGGTTTAGAGCATCGTTCTCTTCTCCCTCGCCTCGTGAGAATGGCATAGTGGAAAAGAAGAACGGGACCACGGTTGAGATGGCTAGGACGATGCTAGATGAGTATAGTACTCCTAGGAAGTTTTGGGCTGAGGCTATAGCTACTGCTTGCCATGTTTCTAATCGCGTGTTTTTTAGAGCACATTTGCATCGCACTTCTTATGAGTTGAGGTATGGGCGAAAGCCCAGTGTGTCTCATTTTCGCGTTTTCGGTTGCAAGTGTTTTATCTTGAAGTCTGGTAACCTAGATAAGTTTGAGTCTCGCTCTTCTGATGGTATCTTTCTAGGTTACTCGTCTTCTTCTCGTAGCTATAGGGTCTGGAGTGTTGATGCGCATAGGGTCATAGAGACCTGTGATGTGACCTTTGATGAGGCTAGCCCAGGAGCTAGACCTAATGTTTCAGGCTCTTCTTATCCCTCTAAGACCATCTTTGAAGAAGATAAGGATGATGGAGATGATGGTGTTCCACCGGATCCAGTCCCCTCTTCACCTGAGGTGCCTCCTGTTTCCATTTCGCACCTCGGGAGACCACCCTTGCTTTCCGACTCTCCTTCAAATGAGTGGCTCTGTTCCTACCTCTTCTGCTCAAGAGGTAAAGGCCATACTGCTTTGGACCTCCCGTCATATTCGAGACGTCATCCTTCCGATCGGATGATTGGCGATTTGTTCGAGCGTGTCACCCGCTCAAGAACAGGTCTGTCCTCTTCTCGCCTTCACTCGCCTTCGTTGCCTCCTTTGAGCCGAAGGATGTTTCTCATGCATTATCCGATGAGTCGTGGATTAATGCTATGCATGAGGAACTTGAGAACTTTGAGAGGAACAAGGTATGGCAGCTTGTCAAGCCCCATCCGTCATAATGTCATTGGGACCAAGTGGGTGTTCAAAAACAAGCAGAGTGAGGATGGGGTTGTAATTAGAAACAAGGCTAGACTAGTTGCACAGGGCTTTTCTCAGGTTGAGGGTCTTGACTTTGAGGAGACCTTTGCTCCTGTAGCTAGGCTAGAGGCTATCCGAATCCCGCTTGCATTTTCTTGCATCCAAAGGCTTCAAGCTTTATCAAATGGATGTCAAGAGTGCATTCCTAAATGGCTATATTGAGGAAGAGGTTTATGTCAGGCAACCTCCAGGATTCGAGAACCCCAAGTTTCCGAGTCATGTATACAAGCTTTCCAAAGCTCTGTATGGACTCAAGCAGGCCCCCAGAGCATGGTATGAGAGGCTCAAGTCTTATCTTCTCAGCCATGACTTTAAAATGGGCATAGTAGACAAAACTCGCTCATCGGACACCATGAGTCTCATTTTCTTCTTGTCCGATTTATGTGGACGATATCATTTTGGTGGCTCGTCTCATTCTCTTGTCTCTCGGCTCGATGTGATGAGTACAGAGTTTGAGATGAGTATGATGGGCGAGTTGAGCTACTTTCTTGGCTTCCAAATCAAGCAGACTCGGGAGGGTACTTTCTTGCATCAAGGCAAATATACCCGTGACCTCCTGAGGCGTTCGACATGTCAGATGGGAAGCCAGTGATGACTCCTATGGCCACCACTGCTGTCCTCGAGCCCGATGAGGAAGTTGAGCCTGCCGATCAAAAGGAGTTTCGGAGCATGATCGGCTCCCTCTTGTACCTCACTGCTTCGAGGCCGGACATACATTTCGCTGTGTGTCCGTACGCTCGATTTCAAGCTTCTCCTCGTGCCTCTCACTGCCAGGCGGTCAAGCGCATCTTCAGGTACCTTCGTGCTACCACTGATTATGGTATTTGGTACTCTTCTTCTTCTTGTCTATCTCTTAGAGCCTTTTCCGATGCCGACTTTGTTGGCTGTAGGATAGATAGGAAGAGCACTTCTGGCACTTGCCAATTCATTGGCACTTCTCTTGTTTCTTGGTCATCTAGGAAGCGATGCAGGGTTGCATGATCCATCACGAGGCCGAGTATGTTGTCGCAGCCGATTGTTGAGCAGTGCTCTGGATGAGATCGACCTTGCGGGACTATGGGTTAGAAATAGAGAGTGTGCCACTTTTACGTGACAACACTTCAGCTATTTGCATTGCTAAAAACTCGATTGCAACATTCCGGACCAAGCACATTGATATTAGATATCACTTCCTTAGAGACCATGTGGAGAAGGGAGATATCGCGCTTGATTCATAGAGAGTGACCTTGATTAGCCGATATCTTTACCAAGCCTTTGGATAGCTCATTTGTTGCCTTGAGGAGTGAGCTTGGAGTCGTGAGCCCTTACGGCTTTTCGTGAGGGGAGTGGTTTGTATATTATGTACTATATATTTTCTTCCAAGCATTTCCTTTCTTCTTACGGATGACTTTGGGCTTGTTTTCTTAAGTTGAGTTCACTCACTTAGACTTTCGCATGCCTCGCATGGACCTCTTATCTTGTGCTTTAGGTTGCTATCATGCGTGATTAGCTATTCTCTCTTCTCTCTAGGTTGAGTTCCCTCACAGTCTTTTAAGTCTAGCAGGTTTTGGACCTCCTGGGTAGACAGGGTCTGTGTGCACTCCTTAGTTGGGATCTAGAGTCAGCTTCCCTATGTCAGTCATTTGGGAAGAGCGAGTCTAAGCTGTAGTGAGTTTCTTATATCCTTTCTATGCTCTATAGCCATCCAGTTTTGCAGTTTCTCGACTTCTTCTCCTCATTCTGCTTTTTTCGGTTATTATTGAGTTCATTCGGGTTTTCTTTATGCCTAATCTTGATAATAACCCAACTTTAACCAGATTTGAGCTTAAAATTGATTCAATTGTTGAGGGGGAGTTTGGGAATCTGTTCATGCATTGCATTTAGACTGCATTTTCCGTTCTATGAGCTTTGTCTATTATGCATTTGACTCAATCTTCGTGAAATACATCATGCTATATCTTTAGAAGAAAATCACTAGCTTAGATATGTCCAAGTTCTTTTATCAAGCTAATGTTCATTGAAATCTGAAAAACTTAAAAGCTTTAAATGAAAACTTGATGAAACATGTTGCTTTTACTTACTAAGTTTCTTCTCTAAGAGATTTTACCATGAATTGTGAAATTTTGGAATTCTCTAGAGTCTCTATAGCAACTTGGGTGAAATTTGCTTGATCCATATTTAAGTCCTTCAGAATTGCTTATATGTGCTAAATTGAAAATTAAAAAAATTGACTCTTTTGTGCAAAATTGATCTCAGCACTTTATATTCTCGAGACGCCTCCCATTGCATTTGGGATGAACTTGGAATATATTGTGTATGACCAAGATCATTCTCTTAAGAGTTACTCTTGAGATGATCAAAAATGGCTTGAGTCAATCAACAAAAAAATTGCAAATATCAAACACATAAGTGGGTAAAGAATGCAAATAATGTCAAACATTTGCACCCCGCTATGTTTTTCGAAGTCTTAAAGAAAATTTGCATAAATTGAAAAATGGGCTCGAAGGACCTTATATGCACTTCAAAATTCCCCAAAGTGTTGAGTAGGTTGAACTCTAGGTTTTCCATTTGATCCCTGAGTGGTTTTGTTTCTAGTTTTGTAACTTTGCTAAGTTTTGCACTTGTCAAATCTTGCTAAAAATGATACATTTTCAAAACCTAGCTTATGAGCAAAATTTGTTATTTGAACTTGGATATGTCTTAGTTTGGTCATTATCTGAGATTGATAAGCTTGGTGTCATATCTTGCCATTATGATCATTTGGATAATCTTCAAAGCTCCCTTAGGTTGCATTTCATGCATACATAAAAGAGGGAGAAAATTCTATTTTGATGCCTATATTGCCAAAAGGGGGAGAAAATGTAGAAAAAGGCATCATTTAAAATGTAGAAAAGGAGGAGATAGAAATGTAAAAGCTTGTTGGTTCTTATGATTTTTGTAAATCTTTGCTATCTCTTATGGATCATAATCACATTTGACACTTATGATTGGTTTTTAGAGCTTTTGTTGAAAACTTGCTCTTTTCATGGTCTTGCTCTAAATTCTTTCTGCCAACTTGGTCATAATTTTATATCTTTCTCTCTGGACCAAGTTTGGCTTTGCAATCAAATTGCTCTCTTCTTCTCTCATTCAAACTCAAATTTATGCCTTTTGTGTGGTTTGTCAATATACTCATCAAGGGGGAGATTGAAGGACCATGTGGAGGTCCATCCATGTTTGTGATGAGTATTTGACTTTATTTGAGCAAGGTGTGCTCAAGTTTGAGTTTGATTTCGATTGTTCTTTGAGCTAGAGCAATTTGAGTTACTGATTGGAGACCAGTCGTCCGACCCCGAGTGGTCGGGTCGTCCGACCTGAGTGGTCGGGGCTTTGGATGGTTGGAGACCAATCGTCCGACCCCGAGTGGTCGGGTCGTCCGACCTGAGTGGTCGGGGCTTTGGCTGTGTTGCAGACCAGTCGTCCGACCCCGAGTGGTTAGGTCGTCCGACTCCGAGTGGTCAGGTCTTTGGTTGGTCGGAGACAGCTTGTCCGACCCAGAGGTCCGGGGTGTGGTGGTTGGAGACGGTTGTCCGACCCGAGTGGTCGGTCTCTCGTGGTCGGAGACTACCGTCCGACTCAGTGGTCGGAATGGAGACTAGTGGTCGGACCTCGGTGGTCGGGATGGAGACCGATGGTCGGACCATGGTTGGTCGGGATGGAGACCGATGGTCGGACCACGTGTGGTCGGGGTTATGTTGGTCGGCGTAGTGTATATCTCATCTATTGAGATGGATATGTGTTGTTGGACATTGCTATGTGATGTGGTTTCCTTGTCTATGATGGTTGCAAGACTTTGGAGCTAGGTCATGGGAGGCGAAGGGGATCGAGGACTGACTAGGCCGAGAGCCGAGGTCCGGATGATCAAGGTGTCGCCAAAGATGTGAGGCCGTGGAGTAGCCGCAAGCCGAGAAGACAAAGGAATGGATGAGATGCTAACTTGGAGCCGCTCGATCTAGGAGGACCGTTGGATCGCGGTCGGGAAGATAGAGTAGCGGGTCAAGTTAGTGTGAGTTGAAAAGCGTGCAAAACCCGTTGTGTTGTTGGGTTTCAGGTGAGCCCATGCATAGCTTTGTGAGTGGGTAAAATCTCAGCCCTTGATGGAGTGCTCTAGGGTAAAGAGGCTCATCCAAGGGTGGTAGGTGTTCCAAGCCTGCTATGAATAGACAGGAGAGGGTGTCTCCTTGGGGTGAGCGGTGAGGAAAGTCTACGTGAGTAGTTGAGAGTTGTTGAGAGGCGGTGTAAGGATCAAATCCCGGCTCTTGGATGTTGGCTTAGGATTGAAGCAGACATCCAAAGGTGGGAATTGATCCAGTCACTATAAATAGAGGGTAGGGCAGCCTCCCTCTTTGAAGGTTCTCGAGGTTTTCTTTGCTCATTTGAGCTTTGTCCACTTTGTTGTGAGGCTTTGTAAATCTCCCTTCCGTAAATGAAATGTTCTTCATTTATATTCTTGTTTCATTTCTCTTACGTATTTACATTACGCACTTGAATTACGTTATCTAAATTCGCATTTACTTACTTGCAATTTACTTTACGTAATTTGGATTTGCCTCATCTCCTTCTACATGCTATTGAGTCTTTGTTGAAATTCATGATTGATGAACTCTTCTCTGGACTTGGTGCTTTCAATCATCTAGGCAATCCTTGCATTCTTGTTGCAAGTTAGTAAATCTGTGTGTTCTTAAAGTGCGTAAGCGTGTGACTTGCGTCTTTAGTCTTGATTGGCTTCGGTTCTTGTTGCCAAGGATGAAAGATTGTTGGATGAATCTTCTATAGATCATATCCCAATCATCTAGGCAATCTACAACCTCTTCTATTCAGCTTTGCAAGAAACCAATTTACGTGCCTAGTTTTGAGATAGTGTTTCTATTTGTTTGAAGGGTTGTTTCTTCGTGTACTTACTTGCTATGATTTGTTGAGAGTCATCCAAGGATTTCTGACCATCAACTCCCATCAGCAAGTTAGGGGTGAAGTCTGTGTTCGTGACTCTGTTTTTGGTGTTGCATTTGTTAAACTGAAAAGGAGGGAACCTTGGTATTAATTCCTTCGATTGTTGATTAAAATAGGTTCCTGACATCCTTTGGGAGGAGCACACCAATTTTCACTGTTTTTGGATCAGCCGATTAAAAGCTACATCGATTTCTGTTTTTGAGATCGTGCTGATTTTACTATTCACCCGAGTACTGTTCATCCGACCTCCGCAGGTCGGGCGCATCGATCATCCGTCGAAGTACTGCTCACCCGAACACTATTCATTCGAGATCGCTCATCCGACCACTTGTGTCGGGAGTATTATTCATCCGACCAGTCTTTGGTCGGGGTCTATTCACCGAACACTATTCATTCCGAGTACTGTTCATCCGACATCTGTAGGTCGGGGGTACTGTTCATCCGACCAGAAATACCCGACCAGTGCAGTTTCTTTTTGGTCTTTTGGTGGTTTGAATTTTAGGGGGGGAGTTTATTCGAAAATTTTATTGGGCTCCTATTCACCCCCTCTAGTCGCCTTTTTCGATCTTTCAAATTGAAATACAGTAAATAGATTGAAAGCATGTTTATGAAAAAAATAATAAATAACTGGTAATTCAATGTAGACAATATGAACAACATGGCGAGGCATCACCCTACACCATCTAAAACAATTATCAAACCACTGAATTCAACAACATTAGTTTTAGACAACAAAACAACAATGAACTCCCCGTTCACATCCCAACAATTCCACCTTCCAACATTTCATGAAAACACTTTATACCTCGTGTGAAATTCCAGGGCTTGTCCATGACCTCGGACATGGCTATTCGAATAATTTGACACTCTGCAGAGGTTGTACAACTTTACTCACAAGACATGAACATCTCTTTGTGCAAACGTTACTAACACACTTCCTTTGGTGTGTCGCAGAGATATCAAGACAAAGTCTTTACAATGCACTATCTAAACTCGGTACTACCCGCTAAGGTTTTGCCCCTCAGGGCCCCCTCTTGAGCCATGTGAATCAACCCGTCCATCCCGGAACCCACACCACCAATTGGCAGTACTCAAGGCTAGACATTGCAAATTAATCAGCTAGGTCTATCCCATACCAGACTTGTGGTAGTACGGTTAGGTCCAGTTCAATGGTGTATAAGATTAAGTCCTTAAGTTGTCTCAGGCAAGACATCCACATCCCAATGTGCTAGAAAGCACCCCTTTACTGCACGATCACTTGCCCGAGGGAAAACAACTTTGTTCAAATAGGACCAATGGCAACCCTGCCATGGTACAACAAATTTTTACAACAGTGGCTAATGGCCACGATTCAATATGTCATCAAGTCAAGATTAACATTATTCATCATATAATATGAATCCCATCGTACAACTAAGCATGTCTAAGCATAGCTACGATAACCCAATGTTAGTAGTATGATTATGTCCAACTACTAATGTCTGAACCTAGGGTTAACAACAGATACATAGCATCCCGATAATCAAGGTGGCATAATCTCAACTAGGTATATAGCTACTCCCATGAAATAATCATTGATACACAAATAGCATGCAATTGTATAGAAACAAAGTACTTTTACAAACATAGGTTCAATATGATCAAAGGTTACGACTTGCCTTGCTGATCTAGTGCTGAGTCTTGATCTTCGAAGTCTCCGTTCGCTCCTTCGGAATTAACGTCTACCGGAAAAGCAAACAACAAATACAAATAAATACCAAAAAGATACTCAAACAATCTCAACATTGAAAATAAATGGCTCTGGAATTTAGAGCTTGATTTTAGAAAAATTTAGAAACTTGAATCACCTCAATCGGAGTTCGTATGAGAGAGAACGGATTTTTGAAAGTTTAAATTGCATAAAGCAATAAAGAAAGGATTTTTGAATTTTTAAAATTAGTTTTCAAAAGAAAATTAAAAATCCAAATCACTGTAAAATATCAGCAGTCTGAATCTAAAATTTCTAAAATAAATTTTTATTATTTGTTTTTATGTTTTTTCCCACTAATCTTCTCTCTCCTGCTACAGTACACCACATACTGTAGCTTCGCTACTCTTCCTGCGCATGATCCAGAGAGCAGCCATCAGCAACCTTGAGCCTAGGGCAACACCAAGCAAGGGCAAAGCAAGGACTTCGGCCAAACCGAAGGAAGTATGGGAAAGCTCGCGATGCGACGAACTCAAAGGTGACAACGGTTTTGACGGAGGGACATGGATGGAGACGCAGCGACGCGATGAGGAAAAGAAATTTGAGTTTTCGATGGTGAACTTACTTCGGTAAAACACAAAATTATCGCACACGGTGAACCAATCTTGACTTCGATTGAGGGGTTACCTTCACGACGATCAAGAGCACAAAGTGACGTGAACGGAATTGGAAGAGGATCTCCGAGTTGTCGGGAAGCTTGCTAGGGCACGTCGACCGACGTTCAGTTCGCGCTCCGGGCATCGCGGCGTTCCGAGCAAACGAAGGCATGAGAGATTGGAACAAGTGGAGGAACGGGTAGAGCAATGAGAGGGGATCCCGGTGCTCTTCTTAAATAAGCTCGGGGAGGCTCGTAGGGATAGATACGGTTGGTTTAAAAAAGAGTCCGATCCCGATAAAACTCAAATTTCTCTCGAAATAAAAGGGATTAGAATGGGAGAATCACAGGAATTAGTTGAGGATAAGATGGCACATGTACTGGATATGAATTCGGGAGGAAAAATGTGTTGGATTAGAGGCCCAAAATCTTGGCCATAGAGGAAGAGAGAGACACGGCTTGGGCTGCTTCTTGCTGGAGGTTGAAGACAAATATGACATGCGGGCCCTCCTTTAATAATTATTTTCGAATTTAATTAATGCTGATAATAAAAAGACTTTGAAACAATATCAAATAAGGTCCCAAAATTTTGGATAAATTCTAAAAAATACTTTGGAATATTTTAAACTTCCTGGAAAAGTTTCAAAAATTTTCAAATTATAATTTCGCTACAGTAAATCTTTTCGTAAAACTGAAAATAGAAAAGTAGTTTTATAAAATCCAGAAAATTCAGCAAAAATTTCATAAAATTATAAATAAGTAATAAAATATTATTTTGTAAATTTTGGGACATCACAGTGAGTGATCCTCAGGAGCTTTGCCCTCGGGTGAGAGGCTTTGTAATCCATCCTCAATACTCTAAAATAAAGATCAATTTCGTGCTCAAGATTTGGCTTTTGTTCTTGGCCTTCTTCCTTGATTTTTGATCTTTTTGTTAGTTTATTTTTCTCTTGATCTTGCCATGGATGAATGATTGATAGATATATCCTCTGAAGATCATCACCCAATCATCTAGGCAAGCTATCTCATGATCATTAAGAGATTTCTCAAGAAACTGGATTTTGACTTGAGAAAGACGAATTTGAGGTAGATCTTGATCTTGCATGTATCGGGGCAATCTCTTTGGAGTTCTTACTTGCTGTGACATGTGGGAGGTCATTTAAGATCATCTTGATCATTAAATCCTCACGAGCAAAGTCAGGGTGAAGTTTTGAGTTTTGACCCGGTTTTAGTGCAACCTTCGGTATTTTTAAAAAAGGTCGGAACTTTGACGTCAATCCTTGCGATTAAATGTTAGAATAGGTTCCTAACATATTTAGGAAGGTGCATACAAAGTTTCACGAGTTTTGGATCATTCAATCAAAAGTTACATCAATTTTTGATTTGAAGTCGTGCTAAAATTACTGTTTATATGCCCGATTTTATCGTTCATGATGGTAGTACCGCCCCTATATGGGCGTTAGTGCAGACCTCGGACTAAAAACTCTAAAAATTATTTTTTTCCGCTTTCATTTAATATCTTGAAGCTTTGGTTTGGTTTCTTTGTGGGTAAAATTTACAACCCCTGATCGCTATTTCTGGTCCTTCCAAACCTAAAATACCCCTGTCCAATACCGCCAGTACAAGGAGGTAGAAGTCATTGTCGGCGCCTCCCTAAGCCATACAAAGCTACAAACAACAAATGCAAGCGGTTTGTGCATTGTTTGTTAAAGCATCGACTTTTTTTCTTTTTGTAGAAGCCATTTCAGGAACTTCTGGTTTTGAAAGTGATGCCTTGGTTTTCTCTATACATGCATAGAAAGCTGCATACAACAAGACGATTAGAATGGGGTGACTGGAATTAATTGGCTTCCAAATCAGAGTGAACCGAAGCTACCCAAAGAAGGCATGGAACGGAAGCATAGAAGGATGGACTCTCCTCATCCTCATGATTATATTGTCATTCAAAGGGTTGGCAACCTAACTTCACACAGGGAAACTCAGATATTTTCTCACCAATTCTGTCTATTACAAGTTTACAACACTAAGAACTCACTGCCTTGTCCAAGAATAGCTCAACAAGTGTATTCCTTAATTATGAAAGGATATCATGGTGCTACATAGATAAAGCATTTCCATCTCAATAGCAGCAAAGGAGAACTCTTCCATATGTGCAATATATTACATCGCATTCCAAAATCTACCCAAATCAAAAGCCCCAAGCCCAAGTGTCAGTGGAATGCCATCCAACAACACAATACAATAGCCATCTCAAATGCAGGAAAAACTCTAGGTTGTTTCAAATGCACCAGAGAGGCAAAAACCACTCCATGCTTTTCTATTATCTACACATACTAGCAGTATGCATACATAACCGTGAGGTAGCTAGATGCAGTCACTAAAATCTAAAACCCTCACTAACCAGCTACTACAAATACAACCCTACGTACTAATCCTTACAAGAGAGAAATATATATGAGAAAGACAATGGAGAAACTACCAGTCTCAAAAAGATTGAAATCTCCAGCTACCCTTTGAAGCTTCTCATGCATGCTGATCCGCATGTACGTGCCGGTGAGGATGCTATTGTTCAAGTGGCAATGTAGGCGACTGAACCGCTAGCCGCTCCGATACCTCCGCAAGAGACGTGAGGTTGCACTTGATCACGGCCTCAACAAAGTAGCAAGTCTCGTCCTTTGTGTTGCCATCGGGCACATCCACCACGAAGGACTCTATTACAAGCGTCCCCGGCCTCCCATCGATGCCCTCCGGATGGACAGTTATGATGGATGAGTAGTTCTGAAGGGAATGCAACACAGCACATCAGTATGGATCAAAGAAAAGCTTTAGGAAGCAGTGAAGATCGTCAGTGCCGACATGTCCATAAACAAAAAACTTTTGCTTTACAACAAAGGCACCTTGGTCAATTCATTTTTCAGGCAAGGTTCAAGAAACTGAAAAATCACAAGCAGATCAGATAAATTGAGAGTATGTATGCAACTAAGGCGTCATTGCTTTCCGGAGAAGGCAGACAACACATCACAAGTTCACCATTTATACCGCATATTATCAATTTGAAAACTAACCGAAGAACAGGGAAAGCAGGATCAATTTCTTAGGGTGCATCTTTCAATTCTATCCTGATCAAAACTCAAAAACCGTAAGCTTTAGGAAAAAGTCTTATCTTTGACCTCTTAACTCTTCTATGGTTTGGATTCGGGCCAACCAAAACGAGGTGGGGCTCGCATGTTCATTGGACCCGAGTCCACAAACAGCTCATGGGAGTAGGCAAGACCCACGTGCCATTAAAATATTATTTATCGTCAGTTTTTAATATAAAAATAAAGGTAGGCCCCACATGTCAGTGCCTCCTGCTTCTCTCTCTCATTGAGAAACAGAGGAGGGGTGGTGTGGCCTTCTATTGGCAATGCCGGCAGTGTCCGGAGGCCGAGGAAGCAGGGGCGACTGTAAAAACAAAACCAGGGGAATGAGTGGAACTGGATGGTGGTGGTTTTGTCGCCGAGACACATTGGAGAGTGGCGGCGACCGTGAACAGCTGCGGAACCAAAAGGAAGAGGGCGGCAACCTGGAGAGACGTCTAAAAACAGAGGTTGGGGATGGAAGAGGAAGGTGTAGGGATGTGCCAGGTGGGAGGAATTGACACGAACCTCACTAGGGAAGAAATGGCAGTGGAGTGGTGAGTTTTGGCTGGAGATGGAGAAGATGATGGCGCCGATGTTCTTGTGGAGGAATCATGCAATTGACTGAGTGGTTTTGCTCGTAATGATGCGGAACATGACGCGGATGGATTTGGGAGAGCTCGCCGTATTCAACAAGAACAGTAAGGTTAGGTTACGGCGGTATTAGGCGACGCGTCACCGGAGAGGATAAAGAAGATGTCGTTCCCGGTGACTATGTACGAAAGAGATGAAAATAAAGTGAGGAGAAAGGGGGAACAGAAGAGAACACAAAGGACAAGGTGTCCATAGTCAAAGCTCACCCAAGCGTGCGGACAAGCTCGGCGAAGGCGGCGGCCAGGGCGAGAAGCTCGAGATCCTCGAGCTCGTTTTCCCTCTCAGTTGAGGAAGGAGTCGAGAGAAATGATGCAGGTGATGAGACGACCTAGACGTGCGGCTCGGTGGGGATTATATACGGTTCAGTGAGGCGCGAGAACTCGGCCTGACGCACCGCACAACGACAGCGACTCGGTGGCGACGAGCCGATGAAGGAGCAGGGCGACAAGGAAAAAGGATTTGTACCCATGCATGCCACATTAGCAAAATTTAAATATATGGATGCCAAAAAAAATGATAATTTGACAGCAACGATCCACACTGGCGCCACATCACAAAAAAACACGTACAAAGACAGATTTAGATATGATTTGCACTAGTATTGAGAGATGTGGGATCGGTTCTAATTGGTATTGCACTTGAAGGACCAAATATGGTTGTTTTTTCCTAAGCTTTATGATCAAATTTCTTTCTTAGTAGGTCAGACAGTGACGAGGAACAAGGTAAATGCCTGATCTAGTAAGAGTGAGGGATGAGCCAGCCAATGATGACCCCGTCAAAAGCTAAATGCTTTCTAAGTACATGAGACATGCAGAGACTCAAATGATACTCCCTCTGTCATGTGACTCTAGTTTCTTGCACTTTTATCAAACACATTTAAAAAAAACTACATTATCCATCTTTATTATATCTCTGAATGATGTGTTATTCATGGTGCATGCCAGTAATGATATTAGAAATAGCTAAAAGGGAGAAGCATATAAAGAAAAAAAAATGGTAAACATCACGTCAAAATTGTAGAATGACATGTATTTAGAAATAAAATTTGAAAACTAGAATGACATATATTTGAAAAAGAGAATGTGTATTTAGGAATAAAAAACTAAAATGACATGTTTTCGAAAAAGAGGGAGTACTTATTTGTCACAGGACTTACAAGTCACAGCAACAGAAATATTTATGAAGACACTTATTGCATTCCATTTATAGCATCCAATGTTCAGTTTAGCATCTGACTTGCAACACTAGTTATCAAGTAAAATACTTCTTACGTTCAAAAATATAAGACGTATTTTAACTTGGCATAAAGATTAAGGTTAGTATGAAATTGAGAAAGAGTGAAAATAAGTTAGATACTCCTATTTAATTGTTTTAAAAGATAAGAGATAATATTTTGTGTGTGATGGTAACGAATAAATGTATATAGTTTGAAAAAGAATAAATAAGAATATAACGGGAAAAACCTCATTAAATGATTTACATTTCTGAATAAGACTATTCAAACTATAGAACTATTATATTTCTAAACGAAACGGAGAGAGTATTTAGTAAGCAGTAAGCAAGAAACAGCGTACGCAAGAAATGGCTAGCAGTAGCACGGACCCTGAGCCGGTGGTCGCCGCCGACGAACTTGACGCTGAGGATGTGCTCGTCGTCGTCGAGCAGCTCGAGCCTCTCGGTGCTGGTGGTCGCCGGCAGGCCGGTCTTGACATTGACCTCCCGCACGCTGCCGATCTCAAGGTCGCCTCCGCGCACGACGCAGCGGCTGACGAACGGCTTGTACCGCTGCGGCTGGTCGAAGCTCCGCACCAGCGACCACACCTGCCATCGATGACCACCACCATTAGGTCCATTATATCAATCAAACAGTCGCCATGAAACATTCATCCAGGTCGCCAAAACAGAGCACAATTGGCACATTTCGTTCTAGCATAGCAAACAAATGGTAGGCAACCAATAACCGAACAAGCAGTCAAAAACACATCAACTGAACAAGAACACCAGACCAAGAGCCAAGAGCCAACATCTCCAGATCCATGAAATATCCACCAACCGAGGCAAGCAAAAGGAACAGCAAAGGAAGGAAGGACTGGGGTGCCTTACGAGGTGGACGGGGGCCTTGATGTGCTTGACGAGGGCGGAGCTGCACTGGTGCTCTCCGGGCGCGTGGCTGTGCAGCCTCCGCATGTGCTCCGCCTCCACCTCCGCTCCTCCACCTCCTCCTCCGCCGTTAGCCGCGGCCTCGTCGCTGAGCCTCCACCCCAGCCCTCCGACGCCGACGCCGACCAGGCCCACCATGCCGGCCTCTCGGTTGGATCCCTCCGCCGCCGCTCCGGTTGGTGGTCGGGTCGCTGCGCGTCCTCCTCCTCCTTGTGGTTTTTTCCTCCTCTACTCTGCGTTTACTTGGCTTGCTTGGAGAAAGGAGAGAGGGTGGTTTGGTTGGATTCATTAGTCATTACACGGGCGGGTACAAAAATCTGCTGGGCGAAGGGGGTGGGGCCCACCCACGAGTTATCCATGCGCAGAACCCGAGGGCAGGGAAGGCGCGGAGCTTCGACGAAGCGTGCACCGGGCCCATGGACCATAGGATTGCTTAGCAGCGAGGGTAGCGCTGGGCCGTTGATATTTTTGTTGGTAGTCGGTGAATAAGAAGTCGTACTAGTCTCACGGCTAGACATAGTAAGTCTATATATCACGGCTATAGGCACGATATGACATAGTAAGTCTATATATCACGGCTAGGCACGATATAATAAGTTTATATAGATCATGCTTAGACCCGTATGATATAAAATAGGTCTAATAGATTCGAAGTAAGCATAACACTCTTTAAGCACGAAATAGGTATGATCCATCGTAAGACACAACGGCGCCCAGCGAATAAGATTAGTATATAAATGCATACAGCAACGCCCAGCCAATAACGGTGTCATGATAAGTAGGTATTTAGCTATTCCAGCGAATAAGATTGATATAGAAGTAGCATACAATTTGTATGAAATAAAATACTTTTCAAATGTATCTTCAACATGATCAAGGTTATGAATTGCCTTGGCTATTATTTGTGTTCTCTTCTCTTGGTTTTTGATTCCGTTTGTCTTCATTTTCATCGATGATCTGCTAGAATCGTCGATGTCTAATAAGAGAGAAAATATAAATTAGTAAAAATACTATTCAAATATACTCCAAATTGAGAATGAATGGTACTGGAAGGTTAGGGCTCGATTTTAGATGAATTTATAAACTTGAACGGGTTGAATCGGAGCTAAAATGAAGGAAAACGGGCTTCTAAATGTTTAGTCGAGAGAGAAAATATTGAAAAAAGAGAGAAAAGAGAATGCTCCTGGGAATATTCCCTTCGGTATATATAGATAAAAAAGCTAGAGGCTAACGTGCGGTGAGTCCACATAACAGTGTTGGTCCATGGTTGACTTTGTGCACCAAGACTATGTGGATGACATGTGGTACCCACATGTTAGTGTCTCGGGTTTAGATCAAGGGTTTGGGTTTCAGCAGTGCCACTGAACAAATGACAAGGATGATACGATGGTGGCATGCGTTGACGTGGTGGGCATGGTGACACTTCAGCGAACTCCGGCGACAACAGAAACAGGACAACGAAGGGTAGGATCTGGGCAAACGGGCCACAGAGAAAAGGATGATGCAAATGGTTTTGGCCGATGACAACCACATTAGCCAGTGGCAAGGTCAAAGGCGATGAAGTGGCAGAGCTCACGGTGACGACCGTGTTGCGGCCGTTCGTCACGGGAACCAAGGTGAGCACCACGTAGAACGCGTAGTAGCAAAGTTAGAGGTGTGGAAGATGACGGCGAAAACTCGCCGAAGACGATGGATTTTAATGGCGAAGGGTGGCCGTCGGAGGTGTAGAAGATAGGCTCAATCTCAACGTCTATAGCTTCTTCACTTCAATGGATGGAGAGGTTCGGACGAGAGTGCTCGCGAACACACCATGATGTGGTGATTTTGGCGGAGATGCGACAGAGTGGTGGGAATGACGAGCTCTCCCTCTTGTGGTTCTAATGGCAGCTGCGGAGCGTGGCCAGAAGTGGTGAAGATGACCTGGGTGGGCAGTGCACGACAGGGTTCCAGGTGGCGGCGGTTAGGGCAACATATGTGGCGTGATGAGGGGCGTATGGATCGAGGATCCATGGGGCTTTAAATAGCCACGGGAGACGTGGACGACACGAAAGCCAAGAGGGGTGGTGGTAGTGCACGTCTAGGGTTAAGGTTTTTCTGTGGGGTAGGCCATGTGCGTGAGTTGAGTTGGCTCGGTGGTGTTGGGCCGAGAGGAGGGAGAGAAGGTGTGCCAGGAAAAGGGAATGGAAACGGGCCACGACCCAGGTGGAGAGGAGAGATGGGCCGTCCGAATTCGGCCTATGAGATTTGAGAAAAGAAAAGGAATTTCAAAATTTCAAAAAAGACTGAGAATTCATATAAATCCAAATAGATACCAATTGAACTACAAAAATTTCAAAAAAATACAGAAAAATTCCTTACAACATAAGTAACACAACTATGCAAATTAAAGTTTATATTATTCAAATTAAATCATTTTATTCTCCATAATTTCCAATTAACCGCGAAAACCGAAACCGCAAAAACCGCTCGGTTTTCACAGTTTTTGACCATACTGCTCCGGTTTGAGATCCAAAACTGCTTGGTAAACTGGTCTAATTAAAAAAAACAAAAAAAACAAAAATTTTGAAAAATTTTATGCGTTGAAAACCGCTCGAAAACCGTTGAAAAATCGCGGTTTTCGCAAAAAAAAACCCGCTCAAAATCGCTTGAAAACCGTTTTTTAGAAACATTCAATTGGTTGGCTCATTTTTCGCTAAAATCGAGCGGTTTTGCGTTGAAAACCAAACAGTTTTTGATTTTTTGGATTGTTTTCAAAAAAAAATTATTTCTTAACCCTTCGGTTTCTGACAGTTTTTGAGAGATTTTTTGAGCGGTTTTTGCGGTTTCGGTTTTTGCGATTTTTCATGGTTTCGGTTTTGTGAACCCTGGTTGAGAGAGAATAAATAGGGGTATAGAAGGAAAGGTCTCATTAAAATTACATGCAAGCCTTAGATTTATGGACAAGATCATTCAAAAAAATAAGCCTTATAAACTTGGACGACGGGAGTACCAATTGGTGCTCTTTACTAAAAAAATTCATATAGTCTTTCTAATACGGAGTTTTGTATTAACAATTGGTCCTCACTCTATACTTACTCCCTTTGTTAAGAAATATAAGGTGTATTTTGACTTTGCACAAGGGATTAAGGTTAGAGTGAAATTGAGAAAGATATGAGTGAAAATGACTTAAATACCTTAATTAATTGTCTTGGAAGATGGGAGATAATACTTTGTGTGTGGTGGTAATAAATAAATGCATATAGTTGAGAGAGAATAGATAAGGGTATAGTAGAAAAATCCTTATTAAATCTACATGCAAACCTTATATTTTTGAATAATACCATTCAAACTACAGTCCTTATATTTCTGAACGGAGGAGTATATATATGGACATTGAATATCGAGAGACGAGATTATATTTACTAGATAGTATACACTGCGCTGTGCTAATCTCAGACTGGAGTTTTTTATTGAAAAAATGGTAGAAGGACCTAAATGTAATTTTAAATATTTTGGGCTTAAAGAACCGGCGCCCGTGTCAAATTTGCGGAACCACTGGTTTTTTTTTGCAAATACCCGGACCTAAATATAATTTTAAATCTTTTGGGTTTAAAGAACCAGCGCATGGGAGGACCTAAACGTAATTTAAAATCTTTTGGGTTTAAAGAACCGGCGCTCGTGTCGATTTTGCGAAACCACGGGATTTTTTTGCAAAATAACCGGACCTAAACATAATTTTAAATCTTTCGGGTTTAAAGAACCAGCGACTGAGTTGAATTTGCGGAACTACGGGGTCTTTTTTGCAAAATAACATGTAGAAGGGCCTATTTGCGATTTCAGATTTTTCGGAGGGCTTTTTCGCAAAAAAAGGTACTTGATGGCACGCTCCAAATATTTTCAGCTTAATATATATATATTAATTATTTGAGCAGTGCTTCAATGCTTTCCCTCTTAATACAAGTTGCACAAATTTTAAAGCAAGTGAAGGGATAAGTAATCACCATCTACCCTTCATTCATGCTTTAATATTTGTGCAATTTTTTTAAAAAAGCATGGAAGCACCTCTCATATTATTTTTTGTTGAAAAACTAGTAGAAGGACCTAAATATAATTTTAAATATTTCGGACTTAAAGAACCGGCGCCCGTGTCAAATTTGCGGAACCATTGGTTTGTTTGCAAAATAACTGGACCTAAATATAATTTTAAATCTTTTGGGTTTAAAGAACTGACGCCCGGGAGGACCTAAATGTAATTTTAAATCCTTTGGGTTTAAAGAACCAGCGCTCGTGTCAATTTTGCGGAACCATGGGATTTTTTCCCAAAATAACCGGACATAAACGTAAATTAAAATCTTTCAGGTTTAAACAACCGGCGCCCGAGTTGAATTTGCAGAACTACGGGGTCCTTTTTGCAAAATAACCAATGGAAGGACCTGTTTGTGATTTTGGATTTTCTGAAGGGCTTTTTTGAAAAAAAACATACCTTGAGGCCTGGGAGCTCTCCAAATCTTCCCGGCATAATATATATACTAGGCAATGCAGCGCGCTATGCCGCACCATGCAAATTTTAGTCCGGAGTTTTTTTTAAAAAAACAGGTAGACAGACTTAAATGTAATTTTAATTTTTTTGGCTTTAAAGAACCAGTGCCTATGTCGAATTTGCAGATCCATAGGGTTTTTTGCAAAATAACCGGACCTAACGTAACTTTAAATCTTTCGGGTTTAAAGAATCGACGCACGGGTCTAATTTGTGGAACCACGGACCCCTTTTTGCAAAACTATTAGACCTAAACATAATTTTAAATCTTTTAGGTTTAAAGAATCAACGCTCGAATCAAATTTGCAGAACCATAGGGTCCTTCTCGCAAAATAACCAGTGGAAGGACCTATCCGCGATTTCTGATTTTACGAGGGGCTTTTCCAAAAAGAAGATGAGGTGCCACCTCTGGATATGGCTGAATTCTCCTGTGCATAAGAGATACTAGATGCAGAAACGCGGTGCCACGCCGCGTTAGCTACCATACTGTTCAGATATGGTATTATTGGAAAATATAAATAGTTAGTAACAATAAGCTGCACAAATTATATTTATGTACCTAATTATGTGGAAACAACTATTCCTGTAAAGTCAAGTAATACTATATATCAAATACACCGGTGTCGCCGATACGAAGGCGTTTATGTGGAACACACCCTAAGATTGGTTGACCAAAAAATGCTCAGGTATATTAGTTAACAGAATGACATACCATCCGATAACTAAATGGACTATGTTACTAAAGAAAAATTGAACGTCAATAGCGGAGCCACTTTTCAGTACACGCGCAATACAAATCCTTTTCCACATTGAAGAAGAACTAATCCAGAAAGAAAGGCATCGTCCGGTTTGCCTACTTGGCATGATATCCATCAAGCGGCCAAGGAATAGTACAGACGTACTCATCAAATGCTCCTCTATAAGGTACTGGAAATCAGACTGCACATTCGTGTGGTCGCAACTTCTATCAACATAGCAAATAACATAAGCATCAACAAAAAAACACTTAGGGGTAGGATTGTACACAAATGGTCCTAGTAATTGGTACGCACATTTAGGAATAATTAGACAAACCTGAATACAACACTCTCTTCAACTCTTTCTTGCGTAGTCAGTGAAAGGCAATAGGAACAATATTCTTCACAAATAATCCAGCTATAACAGAAGAGCAATATTAGTGAGGAAGCACTAAATCAACTGTACAAATTTCAATTAAGCTTTGAGCAAACAACAACGATACAGTTACTGCTACAGAAAAAGCACGAATGCAGAATTTACATGCTCCTTAGCATGGGTATATATCATTTCAAGGTTCCAGACTTTGAAGCAGGCCATACCTTTATGGTTTTGTCCAGAGAGCAAGATAGTAATTTTTTATCCCAATAAAGCACGGATGTATACCTGATAAATAGCAAGAATGTGTCAGATATAAACATAATATAGCACGAATGTTACAGAAGCTTTTATATTCAAAGAGTGTTTGGACACACTGCAGAGTTTTAAGGTCCCATACCTGATAAAAAGCAAGAATATGTCATATATAAACATAATATTTAGTAGTTAATATAAATAAGCAGAAGTTTGGCCGTGCTTTCATACTTTGATGTTTTTGTCTTCAGCACTTAAAACCACCGTATATAGTAATACAAAGTGGACATATATTCCCATTAGAATCAAGGAAATCAGAATATTACCTCCGCGTACTTTGGAATTCCAGCAAATACACCGTACTCAAGCAGCCAAACTTGTCTCCCATCTTGATGATATGAATGCACTATTGCAGGGAAATTAAGAACATACAAGCAATATGATAAACGGATTAGAATTGTTTTCTCTTTTTTTTGCCTGGCAGAAAACAATCTTTTTTCGATTTCATCCTGTTTTTTGAATCTTCTCTTTTCAAATATATAGTAATACAATGTGTACATATATTCCCATTAGAATCAAGGAAATCAGAATATTAACTCCGTGTACTTTGGAATTCCAAAGAATACATCAGACTCAAGCAGCCAAACTTGGCTCCCATCTTGATGATATGAATGCACTATTGCAGGGAAATTAAGAACAAACAGGCAATATGATAAACAGATTAGAATTGTTTTTTCTTTTTTTTTTGCCTGGCAGACAACAATCTTTTTTCAATTTCATCCTGTTTTTTGAATCTTCTCTTTTAAAAAAAATGCTCGTCTCTCTATCTGTTTATTTTCCCTTTGTTTACTTTGCTCTTGTTTGTCACTACTAATCTTTCTTACAAAAACATATGATCATCAGCCAGTGAGACAAGAACTGTAATCCCTGAGAGACCTACGCTTGCCAGTCAACCAGGCTGATAGCCTCTCAAACTGATCCTAGGCACACCGATCACCACGAACAGGCGAAGGACCCCCTGCGAACAATCAGTCCAACATGTCGATTATTTCAGACACGCAAAGAACAACCCGAATTGAACCAACAACACATCGACCACCACAAGCAAGCAGATGAACTCCCCAATTGATCATATGGGCAGCGCACCAACCACACAGACAATAGAGCAGTTGATGCAGATGCAACCCCAAGCTGAATCATGTATAAAGAGTGTGAGGGGAATACGAAAAGTGGGGATCCCAGCTACCTTACCAGAGCTGCAGTTCCACACGTGAACGGAGCCGTCGACGCTGCCAAAGTAGAGCCTGTTGGACCCCAGTGGCAGAGAGATCCCGCTAATTGCCTGCAAAATCGGAGAATCACCGTAAGAGGGCATCATAACTACCGAAGATAATTATTCGTAGTAACGATATAACATGACGTAGATGTCCCAAAACTCAATAATCAACTCAAACAGGCTACACGTCACAATAATGCAATTCTGAAGAGAGGAAGGGAAACCCACACCTTCGTGTGCGCAGGTAGGACGCAGAGGAAGGCACAACCGCCGCGGCTCTCCTTGACGGGAGACTCGCTCTCTGTTGGCTAGGGATGTTGTCTCCACGCATGGAGCCGAGGGGGCGGGCGATGCATGTGAAGGGAGGAGGCTACCCGAGGAACGGTGCTGCGGCAGGATGCAGCAGTAGTTGGCGTTCGCCGAATCCGCCGGCCGTGATGGGATTCATTCCCCATGCTCTCTTCATGGTACGGGATCTGCCAGATCTGGTCCTATCAAGGCGATTCGGTGCTCACCGAATCCGGTCGTCATCGCCGCCGACCGTGATGGGATCTGTTCCCCACCCTCTCTTCACGGTACGGATCCAAGTGGATCTCGCAGGAGAGCCGCTGGACCTGCGGCCGAATCCGGCGATCCGGAGCTCGAAGACCCGCATGGGAAACACCCGACGAACGCTGCAGGACACCTCCGGCGCTGAAGTGGTACGACGGCCAGGGAAACCGGGCGAAGGCGAACGGCACGGAGCAAGCAGCGTGTGGGTGACCGTGGCCCAAAAAAAGCGCTGCAACTCTCTGGCTGGCGGAGCGACGCCCGCGCTTACAAAGGAGCCGCGAGGAGCCGACCGTGTGGGGAGAACCCGATCTGGCCAAAATCCTCGCCGCCAGATCTAGGAGGGGGACGGGAGGGAAGGGGCGAAGGGCGAGCGCATGGAGAGGAGCGGCGAAATGGGAGACGGTAGCAAAAAATGAGGGAAACATCGGTTTGCCGGGAATCGAAGCCGAGACCTCAAGCACGCGAGGCAGGGGTCCTACCGCTGCGCCGCATGGACGTTTTTGCCGAAGAACAGAGCTAAGTTATATAAGCTTTACAAGCCGGCGAGCCACGCGGCGATGCAAAGAAGCGACGAACCACCGACGCGACGGCCGAGCATTTTATCGCCACGAAGCGCGGCGCGGCACGGAGCGCGACCATGAGGCTCGAACGACGATGTGGACAGCCCGAGGAGCGTCGAAAGCTCCAGGGTTTATATACGGTAGTATATTATTATTATTATTATTCATTACTTTCAGAAAATAATTGCAATCAGTATTGTAGTACTAAGAGTACGAGTACATGATTGGCAGAAACACTCAGGTTCCAAATTTCATTTTCGGTTCACATCTCAGTTAGCTTCAAAATCCAAAATTTCGATGAAATCTCGTTATTTCAGACTAAATTCAAAAAGCAAAATTCAAATCCAGAATTTTTTGGACAGGGATATCCGAAATTTCGTCCGAAATTGCCGAAATCTTGGCAAATTTTAACTGAACAAAAAATAGTTCAAACGACATCAAAAAAATTTGAATTTTTTTGGATGGTCCTAACACATTAATAATATTCTCATAAAAAGTTTAGATCATGATCAAATTTGAGGAATTGTTAAAAATTCTAACAGTGCTACTGTCCTAATAAAAATGTGACTGGTAAATTTCAACCGAATGGAAAATGGTACAAACCATTTTAGAAAATTTTGTAGATGGTCCTGACACATCCATAATATTCCCATAAAATATTCAGATGATGATCATTCTTGAGAAATTTTCAAAAATTCAGACAGTGCTACTAAAGGCTGACCGACAAATTTCAACCTATTGAAAAATGGTTCAAACTATGTTAGAAATTTTTTAAAATTTTTATGGATGGTCCTGACACATCACTAATATTCCCATAAAATTTTCAGATAATGAGCAAGCCTGAGGAATTTTTAAAAATTCTGACAGTGTTGTTGTCGGGATAAAAACTGAGTACATGCATACTAGCTATATAAAATAACATAAAAACTAACGTACGGTATACCGTTTGTACGGTATACATTTTTTCCGCCGGTGAAACCTCTGAAACCTGCTCTGAAACCTGTGAAACCTGCTATACCGTTGGAATCAATTCCAACGGTACAGGGTTAAGTAGTAACGCTCATAAAATAAATCGATTGCCACTTGTTTTTCTTGCAAACTGGCATTGTTCACAGAACGCCTAGGAAACCAAGGTTGTCCAAAGCAGCTAACAAAGGCTTGCGTTCGTCATGGTTAGGCAACTTAGACTTGTGTGCCTCTCTCTGCTCAGTCAGAACACCGACCAACATCTCTCACAATTGACAACACAAGCAAGCAAGAAGCGAAGCCAATACCATAGGATAGCACCAAAATGAGGGAGGGGGGAGCAAATGCATAGGAAGAAGAGTATCAATCGGTAGGGCCAGCATCGCAGGACATCTCAATGCTCTGACGAACCCCTCTCAGCGGCCTGGTTCCCGTCCTGACGCTACGCCATATCCAGAGCCGGGAATGCAACGGCATGAAGCTTCAGAAAGTGAGCAGGAAAACTATCCTGCGAAGATTCAATTCTTATGGACGGAATAAAGATGCACACAACACAAGCTTGCAAATCCTACAGCAAAAAAAAATGTCACCAGGAATGGGACTCGAACCTGAACCTCATGGTTAGCAAGCAAACGTTCTACTTTCTTGTTAGTTTATTGCAAACTTTTTTGCATATATTCCTTACAAAAGGCATGACAATCCTCCACAAAAAATTTGAAACGAAATCTGGTCCAAAAAAAACCACAAAATCGGTCACTTTTGTGGAAATTTTGGTGTGGATCGAAATTTCGGCGAAACTTTCGAAATTACTGTAGTATTTTGATTTTTTTCAATTTTTTTAATTCCGCTGGGATTATGAATCTTGAGAGGGGCCACAATCCGAGATTTCGCTGAAATTTCGCCGGACTTTCTATCCATAGAAACACTATAACTTGAGAAGTAGGAAACCGCATGACCTGTGCACAGCGCTGGCGAGTGCCTGATCACTTTTTTTACGCTGCTAGCTCAGTACTCTTGCTTTACCGTCAATAAAAATAATATTACATAGCCGTTAAATTAATATTATTAAGCTTAGCTTACATCGAGCTCTCGGCTCTACGTACTGTCTTGGCATACACCATATCTCCGTTATCAAGCTTGGTTTACATCACGCTTTTGACCTCACCATCGTTGTTTGTTGTACTTTCGATGCACACCGTAAAGTGATGAAAAGAAAGTTATTAGAATAAGTATTGCATTTTTTAGTAGTTATTTTGTTTTCTGTGAAACAATTTTTTTTTTTTGTAATTTGTTAGAAATTTTGTAAAGATAAAAACAGGCTGAGAAAGCGAACAACTGATCGTTTATCGCCACCGGGTGTTTTAAAGGAGTAACTACTACTTGACCTGCAAAAGCCGGTTGGAGAGCCAACTGCTTAATGTGCCGGCGGTTGCATTTAATGCATCCTAAGGATGATACTTGGGTCCTGGAATCTCTACCCCATCTGTCAGTGACACGAGTCCTTCGTTTTTCCTGGGTTCGTGCCAATAATCGGATGCCTTTTCTTTTCCTAAAGCTGATCACCGACCGGCCAAGGAAGAGCATATCATTGGTTAGGAAATAGGGACCCCTAGTCACTGTCGTGTGGGGCCCTAAGTTAATTTGGTCCACATGTAGGTGAGTTTGATGGTAAAACGTCTCGTTGGCGTAGAGGCGAACATGGAGCGGCCCTGCCCTGATGGCTCCGCGTCGCGGCCGGTGCTTCAGCTCGACATGGCAAAGGTACTCCGCCATGACGTCACAAAAATAAAATGAAGTCCGTAGCGAAAACCAAACGCTTTTTTGTTTTCTTTTGTTGAGAAACCCTAAAAAGCCCATTGAAGGCCCATGTGGTCCCTTATGCCGAAACCCTAGAGAGCGCTATAAAAGGAGGAGGGCGGTCTCCCCCTATGTACCAGAAATCATTAGCAATAAAGAATTCGTCGTCGCTCTCCTCATATACTGTGTCTCTCTCTTTCGCATTCTCCAATTTCAGATCTGTTCGAACCCGGACTATTCGATAGCGAGGTTCCTTAACACGTTATCGACGAAGCTCTAGGAGTTGAGTAATTGAAAAGGTGAGAAAAGGTGGGAATTGACGATTGAATCTAATCGTTGTTTCTATGTATGCATCTAACCTCACGATCAGATGCTGCGTTCATCACGTGGCAAGCTACATCGACACGAAGCAATGACACACATGAAGCATATTTACATCAAAAAAAAAAAAAAAAAAGGTCGTCGCCTCGGCATGAAGCCATCGCGCCACCGCCTTTGTGCACGGCACGCCCGGCACCGCCGCGCACACTGTGGCGGCGCCGATGCCTCGGCTCCGCGCCTGACGCGCCCCGCGCCTGGCGCCGTTGAAGCCTCGCCGCGGTGATGCGCTCGAAGCGCCGCGTCGCCGCCTCGGCCCGCACCGCGCTCGCAGCTGGCCGCCGCTTGTCGTCTTGGCGCGCAAGTTGCGTCGCGTCTGCGCACCTCGGCCTCGCCGTCGTTGCCCCAATGCAAGATCTGCGCCACCGCCGCCGCGCCGCCAGCCAGCCGGCGGCCGCGCCATTCGGCCGTCGTGCCGTTCGACGCCACTCCGGTCGCCACGCCCTCGGTCGGCGGCGCCGAGCGTCGCCGCTCGGCCTCGGCGCTCGGACTCGCGCCCGCCGACGGCGGCCGTGCCTCTCCACCGCCGACGACACGGTTACAGCGCATGGTTCGCCCGCTCGCGGCCAGCGACGACGCCTCGGCTCGCGGCCGTCTGCCGCCGCCTCGGCCGTCCCGCAGCAGCCGCCCGACCTCGGTTTGCGGCCGTTCGGTTCACTACTCTGCCGCTAGCAACACTCAAGACGCAGCCGCGATACCGGCGTTGCGTGACGAAACACATGGCACGGCCACCTCGCATTCGCCTTGCGCTTGAAGCACGCCGCCGCCATGTGCGTTGTCGCCGGCCAGACCGCCGAGGAAGAAGCTCGACCTCGGTAAGGTAAGACGCGGACGATGTTCTCCGGCCGGCCAGCGCCGCGCTGACGCTTCGGCCGCCCGCTCGGCCGCCGCCGCTTCATGGCCGGCGGCGCCTCCCGCTCCGACGGTAGCGCGCCGCGCTTCGCTCGGCCGCCGGCTCGCCGCCTGCGCCGCTTCGCGGCCGGCGACGCGCGCGCCTCGGCCCATGACCCTCGCTCGGTCGCTCGTTTTGCGCGCCCGTGCGTCGAGCGAAGCCCGTTTCTTGGAGCAGAGTACATGGCGGCTAGGGATGGGAACCCTAGCCGCCGGTTTTATTGGTGGGCGTTTTCCTTTTTGGCGGGAAGGCCGAATGGGTTGATTCGCAAACATGGCCCAAAGGCCATTCGTCGAAGAAAAAAAAGGAAAGAAAAGAAAAAAAGAGAAAATTGTGAAAAATCGCAGAAAATTTTGAAAAATGCGAGAAAATCAAGAAGATTTTTTGGCTCTGTTTTAATTTTCTTGCTTTATTTCTCTTTTATGAATTTTGAATCATTTGCTTTATTTTATATAATGCAATGCATATGAATTTATTTTCGCATCTTTATGCTTTTTGCAACCATTTTCTATTAGATTACACGATAATCTAATGTCGAATTTTGAAATCTTGAAGATGTCGGCATCGTGAATCGTGAGTTTGAAGAACGGCCCCGCAGTCGAACTATCTCACTTGGGCATCGGACGTAAAGATCGTTCGTGGGGCAAGAAGCTCGTGCGACAATTGGTCTAGGGTCCTCGCGGGACGCCGAAACCTACCGCCGAACGTAATGATCAAGCCTTGCACTTCCTCAGCACCACCTCTCGGCCACTCGAAGAATGAATACATGGTCGAGGAGAGTGCACTCAAGCTTTGACCGCACTTGAGCGGTTCGAAAAGCTCAAGTACACCATCTTGCCCCAAGCACGGCAAGATTGGGTGCGCTGAGGTTTCTGAACTTGAGCAAGTGGCGAGTATAATTACGCCTTGCATGAATTTGTACCAATCTCTCTATGTGGCATGAAGATCAGCGATGAAGAAAAGATTGAGAAGACTCTCTCTACCTTCCACCCTAATGCTATCCAGTGCACGCAACTATCATCGGGACGCATACAAGGAGTATAGCGGCGATTGATGTAATGCAAGTTGCGGAATCACAAGGCGATGTTCTACGCAAGAACTATGTCTCGCGATCACTGGAAGGGCAGCGCACGTAAGTCAATGCCAATAGCTACAAGGTGAGAAAGCCCATTCATAGAAAGAAGGGCAAACAAGGTGAAAAAGAGAAGTTTGAGTGCCAAGGAAAGTCCAAAGCCCGTTAATGCATGAATCGCATTTCTTTTAGATTATGGTTGTTAGCATTTTCTTTGAATAATGAATTGTAAGCTCTAGAAGAGCATACTTCTCTCATGAATAAATATGCAATTTATTCTTTATTCGATATTCTTTCCTTTACAAGCAATTTTTGAATTATTTTGCCTCTGCTTTTATTGGAATTATAGTAGCATAACAAATACCATCTTAAGAGAGTCTAAATACTTTGATCGATCACGAAAGAATTTGGAAAGATTACTACGATCGCAGAAGCGACTCATATGTAATCGGCTCGGGAAGAGCCACTATTATATTGCCTATGGGTACAACTTTGGTAATTGAAGAAGCCCTTTTGTACCTGAATCAACTCGCACTCTCTTAAGCTTTAAAGACATCCGCCAATGGTTTTCACGTAGAAACCAATGAAGAAAATGGCAAAGAATATTTGTGCATTGTGAAGCACGCGGTATGTGGAAAAATGGTATTAGAAAAATGTCCCTCATATGAATCAGGTTGTACTACACGAATATTCATGCACCAAGTGTATACTTCCTTGAAGACTGTTTTTAGAAGCTCAGAGTTATTTTCTTAATGGCATGGTAGATTAGGTCATCTGGTCTTAGAATGATGAGAAATATAGTGAACAACTCACGTGGTCATGGCATTAATGTTAAAAATTTCCGAATCATGAAGATTTTGTGTGCCTGCATGTGCCACCGGAAATTAATAACTAGACCCTCTGTTATGAAAGTGCAAAGTGAAATCCCGCATTCTGAACGCATCGAGGGGATATTTGCGGTCCGATTCAGCCCTGTCGAGGCCGTTTCGATACTTTATGGTGCTCATCGATGCTTCCTCGAAATGGTCGCATGTATGCTTGTTGTCAACAAGAAACCATGCTTTTGCAAAGTCGATCTCGCAGATCATAAGAATTAAGAATGCTTTCACGATCATCGCGTGAAGTCCATCGAATGGACAATGCGGAGAATTTACTTCAAAGGCATTTGATGATTATTGCACAAAGAATGAGGATAGCGATTGAGCACTCCGTACCACACGTCCATACGCAGAATGGACTAGCGAAGCACTAATAAAGAGGATTAAGTTCATTGCTAGACCGCTTTTGCGAGTTGTAACTTGCCCAACACTTGTTGGGGACACGCGATCTCCGCACGCAGCGAAGACTTATCAATTTGGACCATCGGCCTACAACACCCATTCTCCTATGCGGCTTGTGCACGGATCATCCGAAGATCTCCCATCTTAGAAAATTTGGGTGTATGGTATATGTACCTATACCACCCCTTAGCGGATGAAATGGGCCCTCTCCGCAAGTCCGGATATCGTTGGTTATGGGAGTGCATCCATAATCGGTATTTGGAACCCATGATTGGAGACTTGCATCTGACCGATTCACGATTGCATCTTTGACGAGGATCGTTTCCGTCATTAGGGAGAAATCAACCTTTGGATGAAAAATGCCGGAAATCATATGGCATTCCACAGGATCCCGCACATGACCCCGAACTAATGAAGCAAATCAAGAAGTCTAGAAGATAATCGATTTGCGAATTTAGCAAATGAACCGCTGATCATTTTGTGATCGAAGGGCGTGGTTAAGTCGCATGTACCAGCAAGAAATGCACCGAGAGGGTGGAAATACCAAAGAAAATAGAAGGTATCCCTCAACCTGTTCGAGGCCTCAAAGAAAAAGAACAGCAATCTGCTCCTCAAACCCAAAGTACCCGAGGCGTCTCGAGAAAAGCAAGCGAGAGGACTTACCACAACCAATCACGAAAATGCCCCAAGGAAAGAAGGGGAGCAGTTGAGACTGCTTGGAAAGAAGCCAATGGAAAAGGCAATTCGGACTTGAATCTTCCACTGCAGAAGTCACGGAAATAATGTGTGCGCACACATAGGCGATGAAAAGCTAAAGGAACTTGCTCTGCGATAGGGAAAAGCGTGAAGAGTAAGTAGAAGTGCATGAAGCACCCCATGAAGAAATGGCCATAAACTTTGTAGTAACGGAGAATCCTGAATAGAGCAACGACCAACGTTGATGCATACTTGCAAAGAAGATTGCCTCGATCATTGATCATGATCCCGAGCTGCATCTCTCGCAGAGTGCAAGAAAAGGCTAGATTGGGAAGAATGAAAAAGGCAATCACGGCAGAGTTAGTCTCTCCGAACAAGAGAGAGGTGTTTGAGCAGATATCGCACACCTCCCCATGTAAACCCGTAGGTCACAAATGGGTCTTTGTTCTAAGAGAAATGAAAACAACGAAGTTGTAAGGTACAAAGCAAGGCTTGTAGCTCAAGGTTTCACTCAACGTCACGGAGTTGATTATGAAGAAACCTATTCTCCGGTCATGGGAGGAATTACCTTTAGATATTTGATCTCAATGGCGATCAACTTGAAGTTGAGAATGAAGCTAATGGATGTTGTCACAAAGATACCAGATGGAAACTTGGATTCGGAGATATACATGAAAGTACAGGAAGGAATTCCTATCCCGAACCAAGATGGAGCAAATAGAAAACATGCGATGTGAAATAGGAGAAATCACCGTATGGGTCAAGCGATCGGGAAAAATGTGGTACAATCGCTTGAGTGATTTTCTCGCAAGAAAGGCTACACAAACAAATGAAGATTGTCCATGTGTGTTTATCAATGATCCCGAATGGATTCTCGTATAATCTCCGTCTATGTAGATGACTTGAACATCATTGGGACGGATGAAGAAATTGAAGTGGCATGCTCATACTTGAAGTCCGAGTTTGAAATGAAAGATTTGGGTAAAACCAAGTTTTGTTTAGGCTTGCGGCTTGAACATGTCCAAGGAGGAATCTTGGTACATCAATCAACCTACACGCAGAAAGTGTTGGAAAGATTTAGCTTTGAAAAAGTATATCTGCAAAGACTCCAATGGTGGAAGGTCACTCCAAGCGGACCTAGACCCATACTGAGACCTAGAGAAGAGGGGAGGAAGTCACGGGAGCAGAATTCCCATATTTGAGTGCAGTTGGGCGCTCATGTACCTTGCGAATAGCACTAGACCGGACATTGCGTTATTTGTGAATTTGCTAGCACAGACAAAGATCGTAACCCACCAAAAGGCATTGGAAAGGGATCAAGGACATCTTCCGCTACCTCCAAGGAAGCAAAGACCTCGATGCATTCTTTAGAAGAAATAATGAATTGAATTTGGTTGGCTATGCCGATCTTCGGGTATTTATCGGACCAGCATCTTGGCAAGTCCCAAAGCGCTATGTTTTCCTATGTGGAGGAACAGCAATTTCTTGGAAGTCGTCTAAGCAGACTCTTGTCTCGACGTCCACAAACCACTCGGAAATCATCGCTTTGTATGAAGCATCTTGTGAATGTGCATGGCTCAGAAGAATGGTTCACCACATCCAGAAGTCATGTGGTTTGAACATTGAGCAAACTCCCACGATAATTTATGAAGATATTGCAGCTTGTGTTGCCCAAGCACAAATGGGTTATGTGAAGAGCAATCTCACGAAGCATATCAACCCCAAGTTCTTCTATGCTCATGAATTGCATAAGATGAACGAGATCAAGATATTGCATACTAAGTCATGTGAAAATCTTGCAGATGTGTTCACTAAATCACTCCAAAGATCTACCTTTGAAAGGTGCGTGAAAGGAATTGGGATGATGAGACTTAGAGAAGTGCAGATTTCAGGGGGAGATATTTCACATACTCCCACATGAATCTCGAGCATGAATTATGAATACCCAACATGAATCTCGAAGATTAGCATTTGAAGTTGGGAGAATTGTACTCTTTTTCCTTAGCAAGTTTTTCATGAAGTTTTCTTGCATAAGGTTTTAACGAGGCAATTCGTGCAACATAGTAAGCGTATGCTATGTACTCTTTCTCCAAGTATTTTTCCCACTGGGTTTTTCTGGAGTTTTAACGAGGCATATGCATCTCGCGGCAAAGGGCCCAAGGGGGAGTGTTGAGAAACCCTAAAAGCCCATTGAAGGCCCATGTGGTCCCTTATGCCGAAACCCTAGAGAGCGCTATAAAAGGAGGAGGGTCTCCCCTATGTACCGTAAATCATTAGCAATAAAGAATTCGTCGTCGCTCTCCTCATATACCTGTGTCTCTCTCTTTCTGTTCTCCAATTTCAGATCTGTTCGGGAACCCCGGACTATTCGATAGCGAGGTTCCTTAACATCTTTCACTTGCATTACACGACAAAAGAAATGACGTCCACTTATCTCCGTTTATGATACGTCAAATACTTGAGAACATAAGCCAAACAATGGAATACCTTGCGCCTCTATGATCCAAGCTAGAGGTGGGCGTCATGCGGTGCCACGGCCTGACAGGTATATCATGTCGTATCTTGTCAGCTCGACATAGCAAAGGTACTCCATTATGACGTCAAAAAAAATGAAGTTCCTAACTGTCGGGGATCGGACAGCTTGGCGCGCGTCCCCCTGACACGTGTCCGTTCCCCCTCCGTGCTCGGGGAACTGTTCCTAAGCCCAGGCAGAGACGTCTCCGATCTACCGGCCCGGGGCAACGAGCGGACTGTTACCAGTCGGGATCCGACCAAAGGTCCCAAGAGGCCACCGGGGACACTCTTCCCCGACCTGGCGGACCTCTCCGAGCTCTTCCCCGACCTGGCGGATCTCTCCGAGCTCTTCCCGACCTGGCGGACCTCTCCGAGCTCTTACCCGACCTAGCGGGCCGGGCTCCCGACCTTCGCAGCGGGTCGGGATCCCCTGACTCTGATCAAGCCAAGGCAACCCCCGCCAAGGGCCGCGTGTCGAAGCCTCCACCAACCAACAGCCACGTACCCCACGGATGGGATCAATCGAAGTGACTATACGAGAGCAGGTGGCCCCTTCCCAAGATGGTTTAATGGCTGCCGAAGTCATGCTTCCAGCCCATAGACCGGCCACGACAAGACGAAGACACGCCCTCCCGAGGCAAAGGCAACGCGTCATGAACGAAGAACGTTAACACTCGCGGGATCACGTATGCGGTACGCCGCTTCCTGAAATACCTAACCATACGACTAACGAGACTACCGCCCAACGTGGGCGGGACGAGCGGTGACCAATCGGCAGACGAAGGACCAAGCTCTTAGTATAGGTCACCTCGCCCTTCCCATCTCTCGAGGTAATCGCCTTCCTACCGTATAAAGGAGGCGGGAACCCGAGGAAGAAGGGGATTCTTCTAGTTAAGCCATGAGTACTCTTGCGCGAGGATCCAATAACTCTCGTTTGTAAACTTTGTGCAGCCATCTACACTAAAGGCAATACAACACCACCACATGAACTGGAGTAGGGGGTTCGGCCCGAACCAGTATAAACCTTGTGTCCCCTGTTTGGTTGCGCAGGTTCCCCTGCTTAGTGCGCCCGCCGAGGGTGCCACCCGGACGAGCGAAGCTCTGGGCCTCGCCCTCCGTACGATCCTTCCCCCTCTTTCTTTGCGGTCGGCGGTCCCGATCGTCGACAGCTGGCGCCTACCGTGGGGCCCGAAGTTTCGTTCGTCCAAAGTTTATCATCTTGGCCAGCTCAACACCTCCAGCTCCACTACCAGCATGTCACGAACTACGAGCTTGGGCTCGGACGCTGTCCCCGAGTGCCAAGGCTCCACATCCATGCTCTCGCCATCCTTGCCGCCCCGCGAACGCCATGCCTTCGCGGCCGACGGACGTGAGGCAACCCCTGGGGCGGACGACGGTGGCCCGAAACCCCGAGGCGCGCGTCGGCCGCCAGTCGCCATCGACCAGCCATCGCCGCCATTCGGCGAGAGGGCGTGGTACGACCCGCTCGATCCGGCGGTTCGGCCCTCCGTCCGCACTAACCCGCCTAAGAACGTCTGCGGGCCATCGCCGGTCATGGTGACGACCGCCAGCCGGCTCGGCCCTCTTCCGGCGATCCACGGCGAAGAGCTCAACAAAGCGACTAACGGCGTCACACCCCGGCGGCAAGCAAGCTCTTTGGGCTCGAAGTTCGCCCGTGACGGCGCCGCCTCGTCGCATGATCGCGGCCGCTTCACCGGCAGGATCCTCGCCCTCGGGCTCGCACCCAATGCCATCTTCACGCCTCCCGACGGGAAGGGGCGGCGCGGGCTCGCCGTCGCCCGGGGCATAATAACGATCTTTCGCCGGACGGTACTTCCGTAAGTCCTCTTGGACGTCCAACTCGGGCGACAAAGATCCGTAACGCTATGACGCCGCCAAGAACGACGCCCGGCCGACCATCACGGTCGACGCAGTGCGCCACGGCTCGAGTTCTCCTCGTTTACCGGTGGTGACGACCGACGCTAGCAATGGCGAAGGACTCTCCGCCTCGGTGCCGGCGACTAGTGTGATCTCCGTCGGTACGTTGGCCGCCCGCTTTAGGCCAGCGATGATGGAGCGTTCGACGGGACCAAGAATCCCGCGAATTCCTCTCCATATACTCCACCGCCATCCCGGGCGGCGAAGGACGAGGCCGTGATGGCCAACTACCTCCCCACCGCTCGACGGCCGCGCCGCACTGGCTCTTCAACCAGCGTCCGGCACCTTCCGATCGTGGCGCACCGGTGAGCGCTCTCCACTCCAACTTCCGGAGTTGCTACGAACGGCACTGGCGGAGAGGACACGGACCGTGTTATCCAGGGAAAGGGGGAACATCTGCGGGACTTTGTGCGTCGGTTCACCCGCGCGCGAAACTCGATCCCCAATATTTCTGACGAAACTATCATCAAGGCTTTCAAGTTTGACGTCCGAGACAGACGCCTTACGGAGGACCTCGAGATTGCCACAAGGCTCGTCGTCGACAAACTATTCCGCATGACTGAGCGGTACGCGGACGCAGATGATGCTGTCCGCTGGAAGCATGACTATGAATGGGGCAAGCTCGGCCTCGCCTTCGGCGAAACGAGGCCATCCGGCGCTAAGGAAGGAGACCTGGGCCCGCGCGACAAAAGGCGAGGAAAAGACCGCGGCGTCGAGGGCGGCGGCCCGCTTAGTCGCCACTGATCGACGACAAGCGTGAAGGGGCGAGCCGCGTCTACCGACCGTCAGGGCCCGCCTCAGCCAGAACCAACCGGATCGCAACAGCGCCGTGCGGTCCCAGCGAGGGGCAAGGTCGGGGACCCTCCACGCGAACATCCGAGCTTAGGCGCAAGGAACGGCCGGCCGACGCCAACAAGTTTTGCCTGCTCCACAAGATCCACGGCCATGACTGCGGGCTGCGGGACATGGCTATTCAAGCCGGACGCCTTTATAGGGGGATCGGGAAATGCCCACGCTACAAAAAGGCGATGAACGGCCAGAGGAATCGACGCCGGTCGAGCTCAAGCGGCCCTAACACGAATTCCAACAGGCGACCGCGTGTGGACATGATCTTCGTGGTTCCTCGCGATACCGATCTCGGCCTTGGTGAAGGACGCCGCCGCGCGCCGCCTATGAAGCCACCGCCGAAGCCCACGACCAACCCCGCGGATGGCGCGTCGTCCCTATCACCTTTTCCGGACGCGCCCCTGCGGGATGTCCCGAGACTTCAAAAGCTGCTGCGGTCGTCGCCCGACCATAAGCAACGTCGCCGTTGGTCGGGTCATGGTCGACGGGGCGCTTCCTCAACTCGCTCCTAGTTGAAGACCTTGGACCGGATGCAAATACCCGGCCGAAAATCAAGAACATAGCGATCCTTCTTCGGCATCGTGCCGAGGAGCTCGACCACCCCCCTAGGGCAAGTGGTCCTCCCCGTCACCTTCGGCGACTCCATAAATTTCCGCACCGAGCTGATCACCTTTGAAGTCGTGGACGGCGATCTCCCCTACAACGCCATCCTCGGGCGCCCCGCCCTGGTCAAGTTCATGGCTGCGAATCACTACGGGCACCGGTGTATGAAGCTCCCAGGGCCCGGTGGCGTCATAACGGTCCGCGATGATCTTAAGGCAGCGCCGCGGTGCGAGAAAAGGCCACACGGCGGCCGGCATACGCCCCACCGGCCCCGAGATCACCCCAAGGGCGCCTGTCGGAAGGCGGCTATCCGATAAACGGCCCGACCAAGGCCGTGCGGCTTGAGGAGGGGGCACGGGCAAACGCGCGTCGCATTTACGCCCACTCGATCCCAAATAGGAAGACGAGCTCGTCACCTACCTCGAGATAACAAAACCATTTTCGCATGGGAACCGCGGACATGCCCGGTCCCACGGAGGTGATCGAGCACAAGCGCAAACAAAGCCGGCTGCGGACCCGTGCGCCGAAGCTCGGCGCTTCTCTTACGAGAAGGCGGCGATAATCGAGGAGCACCTCGACAAGCTCCTTAAGGCCGGCCATTCGCGAGGTCAACTACTCGAATGGTGGCCAACCCCGTGATCGCATGAAGAAGGGCGGGAAGTGGCGAATGTGTGTCGACCACACGGGCTTGAACATTGCATGCCCCAAAGATAACTTCCGCTCCCGCTTAGACCAGATTGTGGACTCCACCGCCAACGCCGAGATGTTGAGTTTCTCGGCGCCTACCCGTGTACCACGGATCAAGTCGGCGCGGAAGGCGAAGATAAGACCGCCTTCATCACGCCGTTTGGAACCTTACGCTACGACCATGTCGTTCGGCCTCCGCAACGCGGCGCCACGTTCGGCGGTTAATGGCCAAAGCCTTCGACCCAGGTCGGCGGAACCTCGAGGTGTACGTCGGCGACATCATCATCAAGAGCCTCTAAGGCTAACCCGTCAACGACACGGCGAGACCTTCACCTACGAACAGGTTCGGCATCAAGCTCAACCCGAAAAATGCGTCTTGATGCGGCCTCGGAAAAGTACTCGGCTAAATGATCGGGGTCGGCGTGGCCCGAACTCCGAGAAGATCGAGGCGATCGGCGGATGATCGCCCGACCTCGCAGTAAAACAAGTGCGAGCCTCACCGGCGCATCTTCGCCTCACCGCTTCATTTCCGGCTCGGCGGCGCGGGCTGCCTTTCTTTAAGATCTGCGCAGATCATAAGGGTTTAGTGGACCCGGCCCAGCGGTCTTTCGACGAGCTCAAGACGTACCTCTCGCGTCCTCCTCTGCGACAACTCCACAACAGGAGAGGTGTTGCTGCTTTACCTCGCGTCGTGACCCGTGCCGTCGGTGCGTCCTAGTGGCGAGCGGGTAGAGGCGGCAAGACCGATCTACTATGTTAGCGAAGTACTCCACGGGCGAAGGGCGCTATCCCAGTCCGTAAACTCCTCACGCACTCTTCATGGCCTCGCGGAAGCTCGACACTACTTCCAAGCACATGCGGTGGTCGCCCCGAGCGGCCTCGCGCCGAAATCCTCGAAACCCCGGGCCGGAGGTCACGCCGCCAAATGGGCCATGGAGTGGCCGAGTTCGACCTCCGCTTAACGGTCCGCACCGCCATCAAATCACGAGCCTTTGGCGGACCGTGGCCGAGCGGACGGCGAGAGCCCCCCGAGCCCGAGGTCGGCCGAGGACCCATGGACTATGTTCTTCGATGGATCAAGATCCTTTGGCGCTCGAGGCGGCGTTCTCCTCATCACCCCTCAAGGTGACCACTGCGATATGTGGTCGCCGGCTTTCCCACTACCAATAACGCGGCGGAATACGAGGCCTCTTGGTCGGCCTCCGAGCACGCAAGTCCTGGGCATCGCCGCCTAATCGTGAAAGGAGACTCGGCTCGTTGTCAATCGGTACAACAAAGTCTACGGTGTTCGAGCCTCGATGGCCAAATACCTCGCCGAGGCACGCAAGATGGAGAGATGGTTCGAAACACGAGGATCCAAAGACGTACCAAGGAATGACAATTCCACCGCCGATCTCTGTCTGGCTCGGATCATCCGCGCGAGCTCCGCCGGGCGTCATCCTTGAAACCTTGGCCACACCGTCCGTCGCCGACCGGGAAGACCGGTGGCCTTCCTCAGCGTCCGGCGTGGATGGATCCATTCATCAAGTTCCTCGACCAAGGAGCTCCCGCCACTCTGCCGAAGGAGCAGGCTCGGCGGCGTCTGCGGGCTCGTCACAGCTCGTCGGCGGGCAGCTCCACCATCGAGGGCCTTGGGCGCTGTCAAAATGCATCACTCGGAAGAAGGTAAATACGCTCAGCGACATACACTCGGCACTGCGGCGCTCATTCCTCTTTCGGGACTATGGTGGGAAGGCCTTGAGGATGGGTTTCTTTATAGCGGTGCTCGAAGATGCCGGGGCATCGTTCGTTCTTGCGATCTGTCGGTTTCACGCCGGAAAGTGAGGCAACGGCCTCGCCTGCAGACCATTCCCTCGCTGGCCATTTCGGCGTGGGGCCTCGACATTCTCGGTCCCTTCCGAGGTCGGTCGGGGAAGAAGTTCCTATTCGTGGCGATCGACACCTTTTCAAAATGGATCGAGCGAGCCGGTCTCCGCTATCACCGCCAAGGCGCGGTAAGGTTCTTCCGCTCTTCGCCGTGGTCACAAGTACGCGAGTCCCTTGCGGGATCATCACCGGCAACGGACGCGATTCACCACGGAGTTGTTCCAATAGTTCGGCGCGGATATAGGGACCAAGGTGCGCTATGCCTCGGTGAGCCACCCGAGCAGGCGGCGAGAAGCGCCAGCGGGCAGCTCATCCAAGGGCTCAAGCGAGTCTTCGACGAGCTCGGTCGCCGCGGCCGGGCATGGGTGGACGAGCTCCCCACAGTCCTTTGGTCTGTCCGCACCTCGACCAGCCGGGCAACAGGAACAAGCCCTTTCCGGCTCGTCTTGAGGCCGAGGTCGTCCTACCATCCGAGGTCGCTGCGTTCGTTAGGGCGAGCTCGATCGACTGGTCGACCTCGGCGAGGCGGTCCTCGACCTTGCCTTGGCGGAAGAAGTAAGGTGCCGCGCGCTACCTGCAAGATCTCCGCAGACATGCTGCCCGAGCTGTCCGACCCAGGGGCTTCCGCGTCGGGGACCTGGTCCTAAGACGGATCCAAGATCGCTCCCACACCAACAAGCTGTCCCCGCTGTGGGAGGGCCCCTTCAGAGTCATCTCAGCAAGCCGCGCGGGAGCTTACCGTCTGGCGGTCCCCGATGGCAGGGAGCTCACGAGCTCGTGGAACGTAGGCCAGCTCCGGAAGTTCTACGTCTAGCGCTCCTCTTTCACCCATCGTTAAGTTAAGGTGCCTCTTTCTTTGTTGCTATGTTCGTTCCTGTGTTCTGAACTCTGGCGCCTCGGGGCGTGCTCAAGGCTTTTGTGTTGCCATCCCCTGGTCCGGCCCGGGTTCGTGGCCATAGTAAAGTTTTCTTCCGATTTCCGTGCTAATCTCTTTCGATTTGTAGAAGGGTTGATGTTCCAACACTACCCTAAGTTGCAGATTCCTTCGGTCGAAGGTCGCGCCATCTTAAAGGCCCTCGGACGCGGCGTCTCGTCCGTCCCTTTTTTTTAACCAAAGTAATTTCTTCTTAGAACGCCTCGGGCAGCCCGACCCCGCAGCGTGGCTATAAGGGCAACCATAAGGCCATGCGGCGGGCTCGGCCTCGGGGCGTCCATGCGTGTTCTTTCTTGCAGCGCCTGGGGTCACGTTCTCTAGGTTCACCTCGGGGATGAACAACCCGGGCCTAGGCATTCCCAGGATCGGGGGCCGCGGTAAGGCAATCGTTATCGGGGTAAGCCGGTCATCCCCCCGTGCTGCCAACCATTGAACGTTCTCAGAGGGCACCCCGAGCCTGATGACTTTTCCTGGGCTCGGAGGTCGCAGTTTGGGATTCACCGCCGGGGATGACTCTGTCGTTCTAAGCCGACCTTTCCCCCGGGGCCGGGTGGCCAGGTTCGAATCTCTAAACCGCCCTCTGAGGGGGTCTTGCCGAGCTCAATGCATTCCCGAGCTCACGAGTCGGACCAAGGCCTAAAATCTGGTCCAACACGAGCTATCCCAGCCGACCACCGAGTTGTACCCAAACACGAGTCTTGCGCCAGCGAGGCCTCGGTGGGGACCACGTTCTTGGGTTCGCCTCAAGGATGCGGCATCCCGAGCCCGATGCATTCGGGCTCGGAGGCCGCGATAAAGCGATCCTTATCGAGTAAGTGGCTATTCCCCGTGTTACCGGCCGGTGAGCGTCCTCAAGCGCCCGAGCCCGATGACATTCCTGGACCGGAGGTCGCGACCCTAAGATTACCACTGTGGATGATCTCGGTCGCAATAAGTCGCTGCCGCAACAAGCCGACTAATTCCCGCAACCAAATTATCGAGACATGTCGACCGAAGTCGTGCCGGCCCGAGTGATTTCAAGCGAGGCCTCGGTTGAATCAACATCGAGCATCGCGGCTCTGTCGGCCTAAACCGAGTAATTCGGGCGAAGGCGGTAGGCCTGCTGCAGGGTCGCGAGCGTGCTCGCCACGCGCCACGATATCGATCGATTCGACCCTTCCAAGAAATAGCCCATACAAAGTACACAGTGGCGGCACAGACCGGTAAATAAGCTAAGTCCTCCAAAGAAACACAACTCTATAAAGCTTAGCATAAAGTTGTTTTATCTTTACAAGGGGGAATCTTTCGCCCCCGAACCTATCCGCTAACTTTAAAGTTTACAGAGACATGTCTCGGGCTAGTTTTTCCCGTTCGAGGTCGGAAACCCTCCGCTGCAGTACGATGACCTCGGCTTCGACCTTGTCAACCCGGTCATGGTCGCCTTGGAGCTGGGCCAAGACGTCTTTCCCAGCCCGAGCCACCTGCACCAGCTTCTCCCTAAGACTAGCATTCCTGGCCTCGGCCTCAGCCGCCATGGTCTCCGCTCCGGCGGCCCTCGTCTCCAACCCCGCGACCGTCTTCTCGAGCTCGGCCGCTTTAGCCTCGAGCTCGGAGGAGGGCCCCCCTCACCGTGCGACTTCTGCCTCGAAGCGAAGGTCGGAGATCTCGAGCTTGAGGCGCTGGATCTCCATCGACGCGCTCGCACAGTCCTCGTCGAAGACGTCCTGCGCCTCTCGACGGACCCGGGCAAGGGTCTCCTCCGCCCTCCTCTGCTCCCCCTTGATGGCTTCGGAGAGCGCTATGGCGTATACCTCCTGGGCCACACGCTCCCGCTCGGCCTCAACAGCCCGCGTGAGCTCGAGGGCCTGGGCCTCCTTCAGGCGCGAGACTTCCTCTTGGCCGCGCGACACGATGGCTTCTAGCTCGGCGATGTCCCTCTGATTGATTTCGAGGACACCGCATAAGGGCCGGAAGGCGAGCACGTGTTCGCGCGCAATGTTGTACCCCCGGGAAACCAGTCGCAGACCCTGCGAAGGCAAAGAAAAACCCGCCATGACCAATAAGAAAAGGGAGGGAAGGAGGAGGTGACGCCACGATCGATCTTACCTCCACTAACCGGTCCTCCAACGAAGACAAGTCGACAACGCCATCGGAATTTCGGGCAAGACGCGGTTACATCCCGGCGGCCTCGCCGCCACCGAGCGACGCGGCACTCGAAGGACCGTGGAGATCCACGGCGCCACGGCAATGGCGGCCGGACCCTTTGGGCGGCGAGTGGCTCGACGGCCCCCTCGCCGCCTCGATTATGGAAGGGTCCTCGGCTCGCCGGTGGGCGACTCCACGAGGCACGCGGCAACGCCGCCGATCACGGGCAAGGCGCAACCAAAGCGCCCGGTCGGAGGCACAGGGATCGGACGATGGACCGGTGCCACGACCGCCCGGTGTATGAGCCGCGCGCGCAAATTATCAAAAGATGCTCATCGGCCCCACCACCACGGTTAAGCGAGGAACTTACTGCGCCAAGCGGACGCGCGGCAACCTCGCCTTCTTCTGGCCCCCCCTGGGGCGATTCGACTCTCCGCTTTCGAGGACTCCACCCGGACGCCACCGGGGCGCAACGACGATGCCACCCTCATTGCGGCCCTTCGGCTATGGTGCTCCGACGGCGGACCCCAATCACGACGCCCTGGTCGTGGCGCTCAACCAACCCTCCTCGGCCGCCGTCCTCCTGAGGACGCGCAGAAGATCTGCCGCGTCCCTGCCGCGGACGAGGCGGTAATCGTCCTCATAATCCTCCTCCCGGCCTGCGCCTGGACCACGGGAAAGGTCGATACCCCTCTGACGCCGAACACCGCGATGGGGTGGGATGGCGAAAAATGCACGGAGGCGTGCACGGGCGTGACCGCCTCTCGGCGTGGCGGGAGGGCTTCCCCCTCGGGAGCTTGTTGCCGGAACCCGTTGTCTCGCTGCGTACCCGGGGCTCTTGCGGCCGAAGCCGCCTCTTGTTGCTGGCAAAAGCGAGGGTTAGTGGGTGAACCAAAAAAGAAGAAAAAGAAAAAAGGTGGCCTGATGGAACCAAGCTCGAACCCGGGTACCCCTGAGCTCGGGGGGTCTAAACTCACCATGACCCGGTCGCCCCACTCGACGTGGGGCTTCTTGGCGATTTGCTTTGGGGCGTCGAGAGCCGGCTTCTTGCCCCCCTTCTTGCCTTTGTTTGGGCCAGGAAACGATAGCAACTGCTTCGCCGTATCCCAGAGCTCTTTGGTTGCCTACGCGAGCTCACCACAATAAGCATCCGAGTCCGAGCACCCAAAGCAAGGACCAAAGTAAAAGGCTATTACCTCGCTGCTATGCCCCAAGATGTTCTTGGGGACGTTGTCGCCAAGGTCGAAGGAGTTGGCGGCCTTCCCAAAAATCTCCTGCATCCTCGAAACGACCCATGCTGATCTCGGTGCTGCGAGATCAGGGATAAAGCGTCAGGAGATAAGGGAACTCCGACCAAGGTCCGAAAGGATCTGAGATCGGACAACACTTACCCTCGTGACTTTCCCGGGTGGCGTTGCACCTCCCGGTGATCTCAAAGAAAGGGTGTAACCTCCTCCGTAGAGGGAGCACCGATTCGCAGTAGTCGTAAACGACCTGCCTCGCTTAAGGCCCGCATGGCGCATGTGTGGATGAAGGCGGCCACTTCACGGTCGCCCACCGAGTCCTCGGGCTCGTGGGTCTCCTTCGCCTTCGATCATGGCGCCGTTATAAGCAAGCCCACCTCCCTCGCCCTTCTTCAAATAAAACCATTTTTTCCGCCCACGACCCGAGCGAGTCTCAGGTCGGGATTTGGAGGAAGGTACAAGGGAGTCCTGCCCGCAGCCGGAAATAGAGGCACCCGACAACGGGGTCTTTCGCGGTGCGGGACAGGGAGTAAAAACGAAAGAAAAGCGAGAGGGTAGGGAGCTTGCCCAAGAACCCCTCGCAAGGATGTGCAAAAACGGAAAGGAGAAGGAGGGAGTTCGGCACCAAGTTCACGAGCTCGATCTCGCACCGCGCGAGGACCGCAGCCAAGAAGTCACTTTCCGGGGTCCGCAGCCCAAAGAGCATGTACTGCTCCGTGCTCACGATCTCGTCATCCCGAGGTCGCGGCACTTTCTCCCCGGAAGGAAGCCGCCAGGAGAACGGGTCCAGAAGCCCTAAAGACTCCATCTCCCTCATCTGTTCTGCGGTGAGTGTGCTCCTCCCAAACTTCGCCATGGAGTCAAGGTCAAAAGGGAGGGGGAGAGCGGGGTCGCAATCAAGGGCTAGAAGGCGTTGAAGTAGAGGGATAAGGAGGAAGAAGGCAAAAGCACGAGAAACGGGAAGTGAAATCCTAAAGGGCAAGACCCCTCTGGTTTTAAAAGACGCCTCAACTACCGGCGTCACCATCACCTCAAAAGCGCTCGTGGCCGTGCGCGCAGAAGCCGAGACGTCAGGGGCCTTTCAAAACCCCACAGACGGCGCGTCCCTCCACGCATCCGACAGACCCCATTCCTTCGACTTCCCCGTCCACGAGGCCCCCGGGCTTCCTGGGCCCGTCCGGGAAAACAAAATGGAGAAGTCCAAGTATGTGTCCCGATGGGGGAGTCCCTCTTCGAACAAGACATCAGACTCAAAAGCGCCTAGAGTCTCGCATCTTCTTGAGCCTCGGGGCTGGTTGTCGGGATCGGACACTGGTGAGCGCCCACGACACGTGTCCATTCCTCCGTGCCCGAGGCATTTCCTAAGCCCGAGCGAGACGTCTCCGATCTACCGGCCCGGGGCACCGAACGGACTGTTACCAGTCGGGATCCGACCAAAGGTCCCAAGAGGCCACCGGGGACACTCTTTCCCGACCTGGCGGACCTCTCCGAGCTCTTCCCCGACCTGGCGGACCTCTCCGAGCTCTTCCCCGACCTGGCGGGCCGGGCTCCCGACCTCCGCAGCGGGTCGGGATCCCCTGACTCCGATCAAGCCAAGGCAACCCCCGCCAAGGGCCGCGTGTCGAAGCCTCCACCAGCCAACAGCCACGTACCCCACGGATGGGGTCAATCAAAGTGACTATACGAGCGGTGGCCCTTCCCAAGATGGTTTAATGGTGCCGGTTATGCTTCCGGTCCATCGACCGGTCACGACAATGCGAAGACACGCCTCCCGAGGCGGCACCAACGCCATGAGCAAAGAACGCGTCAACACTCGTCAGGATCACAGAAGGCAGGTACGCCGTTTCCCGGTGAAATACCTAACCACCCTGACCAACGAGACTACTGGCCCAGCGTGGGTAGGACGAGCGGTGACCAGTCGACAAAACGAAGGACCGAAGCTCTTAGTATAGGTCACCTCGCCCTTCCCCAGCTCTCGAGGTAACCTGCCCCTTCCTACCATATAAAAGGAGGCAGGAACCCCGGGGAAGAAGGGGGATTCTTCTAGTTAAGCTATGAGTACTCTTGCGTGAGGATCTAATAACTCTCGTTTGTAAACTTTGTGCAGCCATCTACACTAAAGGCAATACAACACCACCACACGAACTGGAGTAGGGGGTTCGACCCGAACCAGTATAAACCTTGTGTCCCCTGTTTGGTTGCGCAGGTTCCCCTGCTTAGTGCGCCCGCCGAGGGTGCCACCCGGACGAGCGAAGCTCTGGGCCTCACCCTTCGTACGATCCTTCCCTCTCTTTCTTTGCGGTCGGCGGTCCCGATCGTCGACACTAACGAAAACCAAACGGTTTTTTGTTTTCTTTTCGCTTGCATTACACGACAAAAGAAATGACGTCCACTTATCTCCATTTATGATACGTGAAATACTTGAGAACGTAAGCCAACCAATGGGATACCCTGCGCCTCTCTGATCCGAATGAGAGGTGGGTGTCATGCCGTGCCACAGCCTGATAGGTATACTGTGTCGTGTCTTGTCAACTCGATTTGTCTTCGGCGAGGCTAGTCATAGCCTATTTACGATTCGTGCTGATTTTGTGTCGTACCCTTCTAGATCTGATCCATTTGTACTATTGCGATGAGAGGAAAGGGGCCGGAGACATACGGAACTGAGTCAGTGGAAATAAATATTGGGGGGAAAAACTAAATTTTATTTATTCTTGAACAGGTACAAAGTTACTGTCTCATTAAAATCCTTACACCCAGTATGGGATACTCCAGTATAGAGCGGCTCGATGCGCGTGCTCGATGTCAACGAGCATACACTTTTCAGTCTCTATTCTCCATCTTTTAGCATATCCGTTGTGTCCCCTTTATACGAGGACCGCAAAAAATGCCAATCGTAGGACAAGCCACAATATGATGTAATATCGCGGCAGAGCGCTCTGCCACATGATGTGCCTGCTTCAGACCTATTTCATGTCGTGCCAGTCAAAGTATGACCCATACTAGTGTGCTGTACCATGTACGAACTGGTCCAAAAACTTCCGGTCCAATGCCTACGTCTAATTCGAACTATGGAACACACTTGATTTGTCTCTATTTTCACTTATCACTTTGTTTTCCTCTTCTCATGGTCATCCTCTCCTTCACTTTGGTTTTTCCCACCTACCTTCCTGCCCCTCAGCTACGGCTTCAGACCCGCTCTAGCTCTAGCTTCATTTCAGGCTCCGAAAGAAGAGAGGAGGGAGGCCGCACTGCATTGAGCTTAGTACAACAAATGAGTGAGCTAAGGCAGCGACTGTGGTGCTCGAGCTACTCGGAAGGCGAATCCATCGTCAGGGGTGGGTATTCGGTTATTTTGGTTCAACTTTTTCGGTTTTTAAATAATTCAATTTTTGAAAACCACATGCCAAATTTATCTAGCTAAAAACGAAAAACCGAACCAAATTAACCAAAATATTTTGGTTCAGTTAATTTGGTTTTTCGGTTAACCAAGATAAGGTACCAAGCGAGATGAGGCACAAGAGCGCGTGGAGAAGGAACGAGAAGGTCGGCACAACGGGGGGCTGCCAGCCTGTGCCACTGTCAGATGTCGCCTGTCGCCGCCGCTCGAGGACCGCGCGACCTAGGCAACCGTTGCCACCGAGTGCTTCCGCTCGAGGACTGCACGGCCAAGGCCATCGCCATCACCACCAAGCGCCTCCGCACCGCCACCACATACCAGATCCGGCCATTATCGAGCGCCTCCGCCTGAGGACCACGCAGTCGAGGTCGCATCATCGGGACGGCCAAACCTGTTGGGCGCCGCTGTCCTCCTTCGTTGGCGGACGGCGAGGAGTCTGCGTTGGGGTGAAGGATGTGCAAGACCGAGGAGTCGAGTCCGCATGAAGGGCCTAAGCTTCCACCAACGAAAGCCATGGATCTTGGCGAGCCTCTATAGCAGGGTGATCCATTTGTGGGACTACCGCTTGGGCACCCTGCCACCCTACCCTAGGGACTTGGTCTCCTTGTGGCCTTTCATGATGGTGATGAGTTGTTGACTTGTTGTAGTGGTGGTGGTGCTTTGTGGTGGCAGGGAATCCTGGGATGAGGGAGGAGAGCTTGAGGCAGAGACGCAAGTCACGCCAAGTCACAGGTGGAGTAGAGTCCGCTCGGTGGTGCCTTGGTGGACCGCGAGCCCAAGAAGTGGAGTCCGTTGTCCGCTTCTTTGCTTCTGTTTGGAGAGTGTGGATACACCGTCGATTGTTCGGCTTTTCGGTTAACGCAAGCTAAAAACCGAACCAAAACCCGAAAACTAAAAAACCAAAACAATCGGTTAATTCGGTTCGATTTTTATATGCCCACCCCTATCCATCGTGGCACAAACAACAGCAATGTCTCTCAAAGGGGCTGAGGTGTTTTGGCGGTGGCGCGAGCTGAGGTATCGGCTACGACCCTTGAGCTCCTCAGAAGCCGAATCCATGGCGGCATGAGCGGCGGCGGTGTCTTGCGCAAGATCCAATCTGTTTTAGTTGATAAAGCGTGGGAGCATGCGTCATGGCGGGCTCAGCTATTTCAACGGTGGCACGCGAGAAGTACGCAAGCTAGAACACGACGAATGAAACTTGTATTTGAGTTGTTGACATTTTTTTTTCAAAATTGTGAAACTTCTTTTCAATTTACTGAAACACGAACTCAAAATTCTGTGAAACTTGGATTATTTTTTCTAAAAAAATGTGAAACCTGCATAAACTTTGATTTGAAACTTGAGGCATTCACGAAACATGGCATTTTCAAACTTAAAACTAGCTAAAACTTACAGAAACATAGCATTTTCAAACATGAAATTTATCAATTTTTTGTTAGCACTTAAGTCTATAACATGAAACTTACCGAAACCTTATGAAATTTTGAAACTTAGAATCTGAAACTTGTTGCAAATGTACGAAAACATATGCATGCAATGAAACTTTATAACTGCTATCCGATGAAAATGCATTCCAATACTATAGCGTGGCCTAGCAGTTTTTGAACTATGAATTCTTTATGACGTCATACGTTCTATAAATACTTTTTGGTGTTTTGAACTACTTCCGTTCATCCGTATGCAACTGTAAAATGTAGATCACCACAATTATTTTCCCACGGTTTTTATATGGCGAAAGTACCCCAATATGGTGTGTCCAGAAATGATGCATGCTCCCCGCTGACCGATCATGCCTGTCTGGCCGCGACAACGAGATCCAGATCTAGTTAGCCAGCAATGTCAGTGTGTGCTTCATTGATTGTGTTTGACGTTGCTTGCTCGTCGATGAAAGAAAAGCAGAAATTTTACGTGCATTATACTGATAGTATACAGTGAGTAGTAAAAGTTATATCTGATTGTTGATTTTTTAAAGAGTATTTTACTACTCTATTATCAGAGGAAGTATAAATAAATTATAACTAATCTGATTAATTAAATAAAAAAAATAAAAGATTTATATTATATTTAGTGTAGGTAAACAAGCTCGAGAAATACTCACAGCAAGGGTTGGTAGCCTGGTACGTTATCTGTTTCCCCACGGACCACTCACGAGCTGGTGGAGGATGGGTGGTGCATGGCTGTTGCCTGCCGTTCATGTGTGAATGGTGATGTCAGGGCAATAATTAATTAGATACTAGCAATTAATAATATGAATCGAAGAAAATAAAAAAATAAATGTGTGTACAGAAGCTAGATGAGGTTGGGGGGACAAACTAGGGTAAGATTACTGCCATTGCATAGTTTTTTTGTTATCAGTTATTTTGATACACAACCTTTTCGCGACACTACTATAAAACACCAGATCACTACTATAAAACACCAGATCACTACCGGTTCTAAACTATCATTACTGCCGGATATTGGAACCGGTAGTGATAGTCCGGTTCGTAAATCACTCGGTAAAATAAAAAAAAAATTATTTGCACCTGAACCGACCACCATGTTGTATTTACTATGCACGGTCGCGCGTCGCAAGCCACAAGTCACGCGAAATACGCGTGCGTGCAGTTCGTGGCACTCGAACCTAGGACCTCTCACCTCGTGTGATGCTTCCTTACCATCTCACCTAACATGCACTTCTCAACTACTATAAGATATATTTTCCTTTTATCCCTTCGTATCTGAAAGTTTCAACGATTATTTGGACATCTAAATGACTTCAAATAAAAAAGTTGTCAATTACAAAGTTGTAGATCTCATCAAGAGCTACAATTTTCATATAAATTTTGTCTCAATCCGACTCCATATGAAAAAGTTATGTTTTTCGAAAAATATTATCACTGTGAGTTCGGATTCCAAACCAGTTATCACTGCCGGTTCGTAAGCCAAACCGGCAATGATACTTCCTCCATTATCACTGTTGGTTCTTTTTCAGAACCGGCAATGATAGTAACTTATCACTGTCGGTTCTTAAGAAGAACCGACAATAGTAGTATCACTGCCGGGTTTTTTGGAATCGACAGTGATAAGTTACTATCACTGTTGGTTCTTTTTTGGTCGAGCATTTGTGCTGGTCTAGCTTATGAACCGGCAGTGATAGTGTATCACTCCCGGTTCTAGCCGAACCGGCAGTGATATGCCGGCAAGAAAGGTTTTTTTTTGTAGTAGTGCTAGTTCATCTGATTCTTGTCAGTAGGGATGAAAACAGAACAAAAATGGTCGGTAAATGGTCGTTCCGTTTTCATTTTCACATTTTTACCGATAATGGAAGCGAAATCGGAAATCTCGGAAACAGATGCGAAACAGATAGTGACGGAAACAAATGCGGAACGGAACGGAATGGAGCGGATATAAAAACGAAAGTGAAAAATTCCACAAGAACAAGTACATGGTCACAATATACATGATCGCAAAAATAATGTAACTCATTCCACCTCCAAAGTAGACGCAAGAACAATGTTATGTTCACCGATATCACTAAAAAGTGTTTTCTCAAGTTTGTCAGCTGAAGGCTCGCTATTTGTCCCCCAGATCAGACCATCATGTCCTCCTCTATATCATTATCATCGACATCCTCTTGCTCCTGCAACTATAAAGATATAATGCCCTAAAATTTATATATTATTGTTCAATGTTCATTTATGATTTTATGAGATTTATCTTGGATTTTCTGGAGTTTATAAATGCAGTTTCGCTATTTTCAGATTTATAAAATTAATTTATTTTGAAAAATAAAACCAAAATTATGCTATAAATAATTTTCTTAGGTTCAAAATGTTATAAAATATTTTTGAGAATTGTTTTGGAATTTTTAAACTCTATTTGATATTTTTCTATAAAGCTATTTGTATTTATGAAATTATTTGAATTCGAAAATAAATGTAAATTCTCTATTCTCCTTTTTGGGCCAAGTTTCTGACGGAATTTCTGATTTCATTTATACGGAGTTTCCGTTTCTGTTTTCGTCGGAAATGACTCTCCCGTTTCCGTTTTCGACAAAAAAATTTCGTTTCCGTTTTCGTACCGACATTTTCCGTTTCCTTTTTTTCTCCGGAACGATCGGAAATTCCATTTCTATTTTCATCCCTACTTGTCAGCCACATAGTCCACAAAAAGTCTCAACCCCACAGGATATGAAGGTCTACATTTGTACAAAAATTGAATTAAAAAATTGGCATGTGATGTAAAAAAAACCGTGAAATTAGCATATCCGCTGGATGCAGATTTGACTCCATTATGATGTTGAATAATTGTGAATACAAAAAATGTTCGAATAAATACAAATTCTATGAATTTTGCATTGAAATTCCTAATTTTTTCTTAAGAATATCTAGGGGGAAAGGTGTTAGATTATTATGGGATGGCCCATAATTAATTTAATAGAAATTCCAAAAGGCTCATTAAATACTAGGAGTCATGAAATTGGTTTAGTACCATATGGGTAATTGAGAGAAGGTTTGACCAACTTAAATAGTTGAGTTGTGTGTCTCTCAATTAGCAAGGTGGAAAAGGGTAAAGGTCGTGTGCCACATACATGTATGCCGAGCCGAGCCGAGGCGCAGTCGAGTCGAGTCGAGTCGCGTCTTGCAGCGCGCAGATCCGGACGTGATGTGTCTTTGGCGGGAGCGGTTTGTTTTGCCAGAATCGCAGTGATCAATATGACCAAGAATCGCAGTGATCAATGTGACCGATGCGCCGCCGCCATTACGTAACGGACGTAGTTGATGGTCGCTCATAATGATCGCTTGCCATCGTAACGATTACATGAGTTGATGGCTAGTAATGGTGCCCCGCCTGCTGCATGTCGCGAGGCTATATAAGGAGAGCAACGGCCGTGCTTTTCTTCACCGCAGAACTCTCCCACAATACTCCATCCATCCATTGTAGCCGCTGTTGTCTTTGCATTCCCGACTCCGTTTTCTTGCGCACAAGTAGCGGAGGGAGTAGGCCTCGGAACCTCGTCCTTCTTGAGATCTTGCTCGAGATAGAAGGTCGATAAGGTTTTGGGAAGCGTATCACGCGATCGCCGAGTGTGTCGGTGTTTCGAAACGATCTGCGCCGCACCAACGCTCGATCGCATCGATCTCTCCACCGCACCAAGGCTTCATCGCGACAACTTGTGATCGCTCTACTCCGACCGCCATGGCGAACGAGAATGTTCGCTCGCGCTGTGCCTATGGTGGCACCGCTCAAGGGTATATTAACTTATACCGTGTTTTAATCATGTTGCTTTGTTGTTCATTAGTCTTTGCGTATGAGATAGATAATTTGTTATCTAGTACCTTTGGCTTTGAACTAGAATTGCGTCATCGCTTAATCATGATTTACATAATTCGTGGATTAAAATATTGAGAAAATTCCTAATATTTCCAACAATCCAAAACCTTATGCTAGGAATTTTACAACTATCGTTTTTTGTCGCCGACTTAAGCCAATCGTATTTGACGCGCAAATTACAAGCGCTAGCGCGCCAAGATGATTTTGTGGTTGACTGCCATGAACGTGTATCACGTTGCGCAAGGCAAGCCACAGCCTGAGGGTGGGCTCTCTCCTGAACAGGAGAGTGCCTTTACTACCATGGATAACTTGTTTAGAGGCGCCGTGATTAGTGTTCTTGGAGAAAATCTTGTTGATGTGTATATGATTTTGCCTAGTGGTAAAGAAATGTGGGACGCACTTGAGGCAAAATTCGGAGTCTCTGACGTGGGTAGTGAACTCTATGTCATAGAGCAGTTTCATGACTACAAAATGGTTGATGACCATTCTGTAGTAGAACAGGCTCATGAGGTTCAAGCCTTTGCGAAAGAACTTGAGAATTTTACATGTGCATTGCCCGACAAGTTTGTGGCGGGATGCATCATTGCTGAAGTCGCCACCTTCTTGGAGGATTTTGCCACTACTCTAAAACACAAGAGACAAGAGTTCAGCGTTCTGGTCTCATTGGGTCTCTAGATGTTGAGGAGAAAGCGAGGGCAAAAGATATACGTGGGAAAGAAAGTTCTAGTGCCAATGTGGTACAAAAGAAAACCTTTCAATTCAACAAGAAGAATAAAAATAAGTCTGAAAAGCCTGAGAACAAGAACAAGGCCGCTCAAACTACTAGCTTCAAGAAGAAGAAGAATAAAGGAAAGAGAAACTGCTTTGTCTGTAATGGTACTGATCATTGGGCAAAGGATTGCCCTGATCGTAAAGACAATAAGCAGAAAAAGTCCGCCAACGTCATTATTGGCAATACTGAGGAGAGAAAATCCGGATATGTTTCAATACCTACCGTTCTATCAGTATGTCATTCACCTGATTGGTGGATTGACACGGGGGCCAATATACATGTTTCATACCGACAGATCCTTATTCTCCTCTTACCAGTCACGTGGGCTTCCTCCGTGTTGATGGGGAATGGGTCGCAGGCATTTGTACGTGGAGTCGGCACAGTTGACTTGAAGTTTATTTCAGGAAAAGTCGTGCGACTGAGGAACGTGCATCACGTGCCCGTGATAAATAAAAACCTTGTGAGCGGATCTCTATTGTGTAGAGATGGTTTTAAGCTAGTTTTTGAATCCAATAAATGTGTTGTTTCTAAAATTGGAACTTTTATTGAAAAGGCTATGAGAGCGGAGGCTTGTTCCGCTTGTCTTTGTGGACATGAATAAAATTGCGAATCATGTTTGTAATCATGAGACCGATGTTTGGCATTCACGACTTTGTCATATTAATCTAGGTTGCATGATGCGGTTAGCCAGTATGAATTTAATCCCAAAATTTACCCAAGTCAAAGGTTCTAAGTGTCAAGTGTGTGTGCAATCTAAGCAACCTCGCAAGCCTCATAAGGCGGTGAGGCGAGAAACTTGGCAATCGTTAGAACTAGTTCATACCGATTTATGCGAGATGAACGGGGAGTTGACAAAGGGTGGTAAGAGGTATTTCATGACTTTGATTGATGATTCTACTAGATATTGCTATGTGTATTTATTAAAGTCAAAAGATGAGGCTTTTCACTATTTTAAGATCTATAAAGCTGAAGCTGAGAACAAACTTGAGAGAAAAATCAAATGGGTTAGGTCAGATCGTGGTGGAGAATACTTTTCTAATGAGTTTAATTTATTCTGCGAGGAACATGGAATAATCCATGAGAGGACGCCTCCTATTCGCCCCAATCAAACGGGTTGCCGAAAGAAAGAACCGTACTCTAATCGAGATGGTTAACGCCATGTTAGAAACAATGGGACTTTCCAAGGAATGGTGGGGTGAGGCTATATTGATCGCTTGTCATGTCCTAAACAGGTTCTTACAAAGAATAAAGAAATCACACCATTCGAGGAATGGGAGAGGAAAAGATTAAATTTCTCTTATTTACGCTTGGGGCTGTTTGGCTAAAGTGAATGTGCCTATCCCAAAGAAGCGTAAACTTGGACCAAAAACCGTTGATTGTGTTTTTATTGGTTATGCTTTTCACAGTGTTGGATATAGGTTCTTAATAGTGAAATCTGGAGTACCTGATATGAGTAAAGGTACAATTTTTGAGTCCAATGATGCCACATTCTTTGAGGACTTATTTTCTATGAAAGAGACACTTAGCTCATCTGGCCAAGAATCTATCTTCTCTCCTAAACCTTCCACTCCTATACAAATTGAGCCCATTTTTGAGGAAAATCCAATAGATGAGGACAATGAAGTAACTCGTAAAGTAAGAGACTAAGAACTACAAAGTCTTTTGGTGATGACTTCATTGTATATCTAGTGGATGATACTCCAAGAACCATTGATGAGGCTTATTCATCTCAGGACGCTGACTATTGGAAGGAAGCGGTCCAGAGTAAGATGAATTCCATCTTGAGCAATGGAACTTGGGAAGTTGTTGATCGTCCATATGGGTGTAAACCTGTAGGTTGTAAGTGGGTGTTCAAGAAAAAGCTGAGGCCTGATGGTACGATTGAAAAGTACAAGGCAAGGCTTGTGGCCAAGGGTTATACCTAGAAAGAAGGCGAGGACTTCTTTGATACATACTCACCTGTTGCCAGATTGACCACTATTAGAGTACTACTATCTTTGGCTGCCTCCTACGGCCCGATCGCTCATCAAATGGACGAAAGACGGCTTTCCTTAATGGAGAGTTGGAAGAGGAAATCTATATGGATCAGCCTGATGGATTTGTAGTAAAGGGTCACGAAGGAAAAGTGTGTAGGTTGTTGAAGTCTTTGTATGGCCTTAAGCAAGCACCTAAGCAATGGCACGAGAAGTTCGACAGAACTTTAACATCTGCCGGCTTTGTTGTGAATGAAGCTGACAAATGTGTGTATTACCGCTATGGTGGGGGTGAAGGAGTGATTATGTGTCTGTATGTTGATGACATACTGATCTTTGGGACAAACCTTAATGTGATTAAGGAAGTCAAGGACTTTTTGTCCGAAAACTTTGAAATGAAATATTTGGGAGTAGCGGATGTCATCTTAAACATTAAATTGTTAAGAGAAGGTGACAGTGGGATTACTCTTGAGCAGTCCCATTATGTGGAAAAGGTGTTGAGTCGCTTTGGCTATAGCGATTGCAAACCTGCTCCAACGCCGTATGATCCAAGTGTGCTATTACGAAAGAACCAACGTGTATAGCAAAGGATCAATTGAGATATTCCTAAATCATTGGTTCACTGATGTATTTAGCTAGTGCAACGAGGCCTGATATCTCGTTTGCTGTGAGCAAACTAAGCCGGTTTGTTTCAAACCCGGGAGATGATCATTGGCATGCTCTTGAGAGAATAATGCGCTATCTAAAAAGGACATCAAGTTATAGAATTCACTACACCGGGTACCCTAGGGTACTAGAGGGTTATAGTGATTCAAACTAGATATCTGATGCTGATGAAATAAAAGCCACAAGTGGATATGTGTTCATATTGGGTGGTGGAGCTGTTTCCTGGAAGTCTTGCAAGCAGACCATCTTAACGAGGTCTACAATGGAAGCGTAACTCACAAGCATTAGATACCGCCTCAGAGAAGCCGACTGGCTGCGTGAACTTGTGAAGGACTTACCGGTGGTTGAGAAACCGGTGCCTGCTATTCTTTTGAACTGTGACAATCAGACGGTGATTGTCAAGGTGAACAGTTCTAAGGATAACATGAAGTCATCAAGGCACGTTAAGAGGCGGTTGAAGTCTGTCAGGAAAATGAGAAACTCCGGAGTTATAGCATTGGACTATGTCCAGACGGCTAAAAACTTGGCAGATCCTTTTACAAAGGGACTATCACGGAATGTGATAGATGAAGCATCGAGGGAGATGGGTTTGAGACCCACATAAAGTCATGTCTTAGTTGTAACTCATCCTATTTGATCGGAGATCCCGTGAATTAGGATGTTGAGACAAGCTAGTGACTGGCTGAGAGGAGAGTACTTCTGTACTTAGCCCACTCCGTTTGAGATGCAATAACTCTCATATTCTGTATGGCAGGTTGGTTATATCTTAATGTATTCCGAGTGGCTTTGATAAGCAGAGATGTTGTCCTACATAACATCTTATGAGGAATACACCTATATGAGTTTGACTGCTAGTCACAATCTATGAGATTGGGTGATCTCTAGAGGCTCATGAAAGGCCAAGGAGTATGACTTATAAGCTCCAAACCGAGGGGATGCATTTAGCAGCCTAGTATCAGTAAAGGACTTTGGTGAAACTTTTTCGCACAAAACTGTCAATTCAAGGCATAGTCCATTGTTCAGTTGTGGATGAGTGTAACCATTATTCTAGATGGAAGTTCAACTTAACAGTCTCCATCAAAACACTGGTATATCAAACTACATTGGAACTGAGAGTATTTCAAATGTGCCTTTGAAATTTGGTGGGGATTGTTAGATTATTATGGGATGGCCCATAATTAATTTAATAGAAATTCCAAAAGGCCTATTAAATACTAGGAGCCATGAAATTGGTTTAGTAATTGAGAGAAGGTTTGACCAACTTAAATAGTTGAGTTGTGTGTCTCTCAATTAGCAAGGTGGAAAAGGGTAAAGGCTGTGCCACACGTGCGAGTGCGAGTCGAGACGTGCGCGTGCTCGTGCGCGTCGCAGGCCAGTCCGGACGTGATGTGCTGGGCGGGAGCGGTTTGTTTTTGCCGTAACTGTAGTGATCAATATGACCAGTAACCGCAGTGATCAATGTGACCAGTAACTGCCGTCAGTTACCTGTAACGGACGTAGTTGATGGCTGGCTCATAATGATCGTCGGTTACTGGTAAGGGTTACATGAGTTGATGGCTGGTAACGGTTACATGAGTTGATGGCTGGTAATGGCGGTCCTGCCCGTTGCATGTCGCGAGGCTATATAAGGAGAGCAACGGCTGTGCTTTTCTTCACCTGCAGAACTCTCCCACAATACTCCATCCATCCATTGTAGCTGCTGTTGTCTTTTGCATTCCCGACTCCGTTTTCTTGCGCGCACAAGTAGCGGAGGGAGCAGGCCTCCGGAACCTCGTCCTTCTTGAGATCTTGCTCGGGATAGAAGGCCGATAAGGTTTTTGGGGAGCGTACCACGCGATCGCCGAGTGTGTCGGTGTTTCGAAACGATTCTGCCGCACCAACGTTCGACTGCATCGATCTCTCCACTGCACCAAGGCTTCACTGCGACAACTTGTGATCGTCTACTCCGATCGTCATGGCGAACGAGAATGTTTTGCCTGCGCCTGTGCCTATAGTGGCACCGGCTCAAGGGTATATTAACTTATACCGTGTTTTAATCATGTTGCTTTGTTGTTCATTAGTCTTTGCGTATGAGATAGATAATTTGTTATCTAGTACCTTTAACTTTGAACTAGAATTGCGTCATCGTTTAATCATGATTTACATAATTCTGTGGATTAAAATATTGAGAAAATTCCTAATATTTCCAATAATTGGATGTTCTATCATCATGCAAAATTTTAAACTCAAACCCTATCAAACTCGCGAGTGAAAAGCACTACTCATGCCGACTTTTGTATTTTCCATATCGTGCAAATGCAATCGAGTTTGGCATTGTACTTTTTCTAGAATTTTACGAAACTGCTGCGCAAAGTTCGCAGTTTACACCTATGAGATGCTCGAGAAATCAACAATTAATCCTCTGCAAGCTCCCCATTTGCATACAGTTCCTCATGATCATACTCTATGAATGCGAGTGTGAAACGCAATTTAGACTTCTCACCCCGTGCAAAATGCTTGTTTGAGAGGTGAATATTTTCCTACAATTATAAACTGATATGGTATAATTCTTTAACCAACCTAGGACGAACTGAAGCAAGCTAACATATTCTATACACGAAGTACAACAATAGCTAATTTTACATACAGTTTTGTAACCTGGCAGACAGCAAAGACAAATCACATTAATTAATTAAAAACTATAACCATAGGAGTCTTTAAGTATCCGCGGATCGGAGGATAGCCATAAGGTACTTATTGGTTGTGCGCCCCATTTTTTACCCTAAATTTATTATCGATATTCATGGTGTGCATGAACAACCGGGCGCGCAGTCAATTTCTAAATAGAAGAAGTAATGGGAAAATATCCCTTTCTACAATGAAAGATAGGATAAAACTGATTTTTTGCCTTGAAATGGATCCCCTACATTACTAATTAATTAAAATGTGGAGAATCTACAACGGTGTGCAATTGTGCATTGAAGCATCTTTTAACCATCCGATCAAAATCCAGCAACTAAGGTTTGGGTCATGCAATATTCATGATATAATACTTGAAATTGAGTTGCAATACCAAGATGTTATTTTTTGCGACTATAAGGAAGACCCATGCACGTGCACACACGTGTGTGCCTTTTAGTGCACGCCTAAAAATACGGAGCCCTAGGATGAATTCACAACCTCACAAAAATTCCTACTAAAAGCGCATTCACTATGCATAAAGGTGAGCACTAGGATTTGAATCGTGGTGGGGTAGAACTGTACACTCATAACTCCACTACCCTTCCATGAGATGGTCCCCCGCAATACCAAGATGTTCTCATACATGCTTGAGTCAATTGATTTTTGTTTGCGTATACTTTGTGAGAGAAATGCATGGAGTTGTAGACCGTAATTTTTGGCTTAGGGAATGTTCATGCAGGGTTTGGATTTGGAACCTTAGGATAGTTTAAATTTGAATTATTATTGGTCAGTGTCACACTATCTGGGATTGTTTCCAAAGAGAATATGCATTACAAAACCAAGAAAATGCAAAGACATGCGAAAAGTATAAAGATTATATGAAAAGAAAATGTGATTCTTGACATGAAACCATTGGAAAACTACGCAGTTTTCCAACATACCAGCTGCTCCATTTATCATTACAAAATAGAGAATGAAGGATCGAGATCGCAATCAGAGAGGGGTGAATGATCCCAAATTAAATTTTATCCTCCAAAGAAGATCACAAATGCAATTCTTCATCCAAAGAAACCAAGTCAAATACTTAGATATCAAATGAAAGCGAAAGAATCAGTTTTCACAAATTTCAACCTGTGGCCGGCATTACCGGGGTTACTATATTAGAAAAACAGACATATGAACAGTGATTTCAGCACAAGTTCAAAAAGAAAACTCGAGGAATCTTCTGATCCACTGATCCAAATTCAATGAAACTTTGTGGACACCTTTCTATAGATGTCAGGAACCTATTCCAACCGGCGATTGCAAGAATCGATGTCAAATTTCTGACCTTTTTTAAATTTACGGAAGGGTGCACAAAAACGGGTTCAAGAATAAAAACTTGACTCCTAGCTAGCTCGTGGATTCTTGATGACCAAGATGATCCAGATGGCTTCCCACATGTCATAGCAAGTTAGAACACAAGACAAGAACACCAAAAACCCCAATCTTCCAAGATTGATCCTCTCAAGAATAAAAATCGGTTTCTTGCAAGAAAGAGTACAAGACTTGCCTAAATGATTGGGATATGGTCTGAATAAGACTCATCCATCAATCATACATCGTCAGCATAAGATCCAAAAGCATGTAGGAGGGGAGGCAAATCCAATTTGCATAAATGTAAATTGCAAGAATGTAAAGACTGAATTTAAGTGCGGAAAATAAATTCAGAATTGAGAGGAATGGATTAAGCTTTCATTTCTGGAAGGGAGGCTCACAAAGCCTCACAACAAAGTGGGCAAAGCTCAAAGGAGCACAACAACCTCAAAAACCTTCAAGATCAGGAGGGCTACCCCTACCCCTCTATTTATACTACTCTTAGGCAACCTACCACCCTTAGATGAGATTCTAAACCCTAGAGCACTCATCAAGGGCTAGGATTAACCTACACAACCAGCCATGCAAGGGCTCACCCAAACCCCACACACATAATGGGTTTTCTTGCACAGTTTTCAAAGCACACTAACTAGACCAAGATCCAATAGCCCTCATTGATCCATGTAGCGCCTAGTTAGCATCTCGTTTATTCCTTGTCTTCACGGCTTGCCACGACTTCGTCTCTGATCATCTTCCAGTGATCCCCGATCGTCTGAACCTCCGGCGCACCTCGCCTAGTCCCGATCATCCTTCGCCTCACCATGATCTAGCTTCGTCGTCCTGCAACCATCAAAAATAAGGAAACACATCACATAGCAATGTTCAAATTGATATGCAATAAATCTCACGCAATTTCAAAATTCAAACTCAATATTTGCTCTATTGTCCGGTACTACCGCCTCCTGGGGCCGGTAGTGCCGCTTGACCGGCACTACCGCTCCCACATGGCCGGTACTGCCGCTCCCCTGAAGAACCAGCGAACACCTCTCTCTGGAATATATTTACCGCTCCCCTGGCCGGTACTGCCGCTCGACCGGCACTACCGCTCCCACATGGTCAGTAGTGCCGCCCCTAGCAGACACAACTCAAATTGCTTCATATTGAAAATCCAATTCAAATCAAACTCAAATCAGAGCAAACCAAGCTCAAATTTAGTCAATTACTCATCACAAACATGAGTAGACCTCCACATGATCTTTCAGAGAAATATCGACAATCACTAGTATCTTCTACTTTCAATATATTGTCTTCCACTCTCTCGGCTGATTTTTATAAGGTGTAATTTGAACACTTGGTGTGTGGTCTTCAATGTTAAATTTTGATCGATAATTTCTTTTATAATACTTTGTTCATAGCTACAAAATCATAATCAATAAGAAAGTATTTTTAAATTTGAATCCAGCGGGATCACTTTTATGTCACATAATTTATCTATTGTTGGGGTAATTGTTGACAAAGCTTACAAACTTTGATGTATGGATGCCTTATAAAAACCAATGGAGGGAATACTTTAAATATGCAGTTAAATTAGAACACAAAATGTCAACTGACACTTCTACGTAGTACTCATTGTTCCATAATTTTTTTTTCTGTTTTGTTATCGTTATCAAGTAGAACTTCCTTCTAAGTTATCCTAACATTACGTACACTTTTTAAAAAGATTTGCATTGGTCCCCTTACCTTGGTATATTCTGCTGGTGGCAGTACTGTATTACGACTGCATTACGTCCCCAAAGAGTCAAAAGTTAGGTTCAATTCTTTGCAACATACACAGCAAAGTAATAAGCAAACGACGAACTTGTTGAGATATAACTAACTTGTAGGATTTACGGATGAATCTTGAATTTATCACTGATGGGTTTTTACTATAAATATAGCCTATATTGTACAAGAGAATGATTGAATAAGAAAAGAGATAAAAGTCTAATTCTACTATTCTCAGTGTTCATCTATTGTAATTGTTATTCAGATATTCTTGATTGTTCTTGGGATCCATCTGCGGTGACTATATATTATTCAACATGTTATCAACACAAACCTCTTCAAGGCTGAATCCGTAACTGCAACGTCTCTGGATAGCAATTCATTAGAATCAATCTACTACCTCATGCCTAGAAGCCATGTTTGCTGTGATCTAGATTGGATTAATTGCTTTATGCACGAATATATGATTGATTACCTGCATGTGTGTCGCAAGATCCGAATATGCAAATCTTGATCCTCTATGTATACTGCACTAATCCAATATCACGCTAGTACATATAGTGGCAACATAGATGTAATATCAAACTCCTATATGGGATCGACAAGGCATGATCCCTAATAACTTGCTTCCTCTTGAAACTCTTTCAAAGCGAGCGTTGATTTCTCCTCAACCAATTGATTTATTGTGCAAGGGCGAGTACATAAAGCACTCAACAAGTTGTGCACGGAATACAAGTCTAGTATAACTATATGCAAGACTTAATCCAAAAAATAGTTATCCTGTCTATTTTGCAATAAAGCAGCATTTATAATTAAATACAATAATAAATTGAAATAAAAGATAAAACAAATAGCAATAATAACAATATTTTCGAATATTTCTCAAGTTAAACTGGCACACAGCTTAATCCAATTCCATTACTTCCATTAGCGTACAAGCTCTATTCCCGACTTTAGTTTTTAATAAAATATAACACTTGTGTGAAATTCCCGAGCATTATCCATAACTAGGGACATAGCTATTTGAATAGGTTATACACTCTGCAGAGGTTATACACTTTGCCCACAAGATATGATCGATCTTATAATATCATGTACTACATATACCTATCGATATACGACGAAGAAGATCAAAACAAAACCTTTTAAAACTCTATCCAAATATAGACAGACACTCCCGATAAGGATGGTCTCAATATTCTACCCACCCACAGAGCAAAAGGATAGGAGGGAAGCATCGTTAGACTAGGAACAATCACTGTCCAAAATGTGGAGCTGCGCAACACACACCTTCCCCAGACCTCGCATAGTCAACCACCTAAGATATCATATGTCAATACTCGATAACTCTCGGAAGATTTATCGGACAAATAAATCCTAGAAATTGAGAGAGAAGACAATATTGCAAGAATATTCCTCTATGAGAAACTGACATGTGGTTCCAACTGATTTTTCGGTTTTGGAATTAATTTCCAAAATTCCAAACATTAATCAGAGGCTGACATGTGAGCCCTTGGTCTATGGGCAAAGTCACAGACATAGTGCACAATCCACGATGGACACGCCACACGACTTTGACTCTCTGACAAATGGACTCCACATATCATAGACATGGCTCACTATAGACCAAGTCTATCTAAATTGGATCTAATTTTGGTTTGCGTGGTTGCTGACTAAGCATAGACATGGTGCTAGCGTGGCTGCCACGTCAGCAGTGGAGCCCTGGGACCAAGGGTCTTCGGTGGTGAATGGCAGTGTGGCTCCGAAGATCTCCGAGTCATACCACCAGCATGACCACAATAAGTCAAATACATTGATGTGGACGTTGTGACCAACGGTGACCTTCGGCGACAGTGGCAACCATGAAATGAGAGACTGCGTGAACCTCTACAGTGACATCAAACTACGACAACACTTCGGCGACAAAAAAGGGTGCACCAGATAGAACACACGATGGCGAACATAGTGATGGGGTCAACAACAGTAGGAATGCAACAGCGATGGCAGAATCAACCAGCAAAGGGTCAATCGCGAAGAAGCTTCTAAGGCGCTAAGCTACATGTGCATAGGCCTAAGCTTCGAATCAACCTAGGGAAAAGGTAGACAAGATCAATGCGCACCTAATGGCATGGTGGACGAAAACACCGATCTTGAAGAGGTGACAGCAGAAGCACTCCTCGGCTCTAGGGTTCAAGCTTTGGGTATGGTTGGACCCAAATAAAATAATCTTGACAATTGTTCACTTGAGCATTAATCATCTTAAATCATTTTTGACTTTAGAAAATCCTACATTAAGCTTTCATTACCAAATAAAATAGTGAAAAGTTTTGGGGGGTTAAAATACACAAAAATGTTTACAAAGAGGCAAAAATTGGGATGTTACAATGTGGCTCTGTTCGACCCATGCATCATGCACGGTCACGGCGATCGCAGCATGCACATCATGGCCCAATTGGTTGACATCAGGTGCACAGCCTAGCTGATGCGCAGTAACTTCCTACCGAGCACACGTCTCCTGCTTTATTTATCACACGTACACCGCCACCATGGCTGCCCGAGGCTGTTGTCACCATGCTCGAAGATTGTGACACCGCACTTGAGCCACGAGCCTGGCCACCGCTGAGAGTGTTAGTGTTATGCCCTTGAGGCAATCATTTAGATGATTGTAACATGACTATGTTTATGAATAATAATATGATTATTGGTCCAATGAATGTATATCATTGTATTGATCAACAAGTATGTGACTTGATTATGAAGCTCTTTACTTAATGATGTAATTCGATAAATATCTCTGATCGGATATCATCGATAGGACTACGATGAATAGATCAAGACATGTAGTGATCGATGATCATGCTTCATAGATCATGGATATGGAGATATCATCTCTACATTGTGGACCATGTTGAAGAACATGGGTTAGATAGACCCGCTATGGGACATCGCGAGAATGTTTCATTCTTATGTGTCATCAGTGTATCTCATACCTAGAAGATGTATGATCCTTAGACCTGAGATTGTCATATTCCCTACATGTGTAATAGTTTTCCTTGGAGCTATCAAACACTACTTCCTAACCGGATAGTCATAAAGGTAGCTTTCATGTTTACTATGAAACGTGCAGAGGGAAGTGAGCAGTCAAGATGGAATTTGCCACTCCAATGAAACAGAGATATATGACAAGGCCACTCGTGTGATATGATTAAGAAAGTGCATGGCCATGCCGTGATTGAGGAGTCAATCACAACTTATTAATATATCACGGATACGAGAGATGGATTGAATCATCAAAGGATGACATGCTTCTCGCCTTGAGATCAATCTTCATATACTTGGCAAAGGGATTATTACATGAGTTCTTTTGATAGGTTCTGTTCGATTTGATCACAATATGTTTGGGAGTTGGCATACTTTGCAAGAAGCCGCTACCAACTATTGGATTGAAAAGGAGTTTTCCGAATCCATGTCCAAACGTATGTGAACTCGCAGGTCACACACTTAATGGGCTTGGACGCATTAATTTGGATTGGATCCGTAATTAATGAACCTCGTGGGCTTAGCATGCTGGTGGGCCCTGGTTTAGGGTTTCATCTCGTGGCTATATAAGGAGGGGAGGAGGGAGGGCGCAGAGTGTGCTTTCCACGGTTTAGGTTTGATTCACTTGAAACCCTAGCCTCCTCCTCTCGCGCCTCGCCGAGCGACTAGGTGCTTGCACACGACGCACGGCGTTCCATCTATGGACGTGTGGATCACTGCGTGACGCCGCTGCGACTGCGGCGTGGGAGGACGATCCACGGCGAGGCGAGGACGATCCACTACATCGACGCAACGACTGCGGCGAGGACGAACCACTACATCGACGCGCGAAGGATTCCGCAACTGCGCGTCTAGTGGTAATCTTATCTATGATCCTCTTCTTGCGAGTAGCTTTCTGGTTGCGCGGTAGTTTTTTTTCCGTGCTAGCGTAGCATACCGCGCTTCTACAAAGATGGTATCGAGCCATCTCGTATAGTTTTGTGATCGGATGTTGCACATATGATGTGTGAGGTTAGTAGATTGGATCTATTACATGTTCACCAGTTCATGTGATGAATTGGTGACGGCACCATCGATGAGATCGATCGATTTAGGGTTTGAGGAAAGTGCAAACCGACTCAATCTTGATTTGGGTGAGTCCGCTCATGGTACGACGTTCCCTTACCGGCCGGGTTACCGCCATCGTGGTTTCAAACGATCCATATGGGACCAAGCCAATCAGATCGAGTTGGATTGGGTCAATCTGGTTGATCCATGGTAAGCGCAAACAGATTCAATATTGATTTGGGTGAGTCCGTTCATGGTACGACGTTGCCCTTACCGGTCGGGTTACCGCCATCAGGGTTTCTGAAACGTATCCATATGGGACCAAGCCAATTATATTAGATCGGATTGGGTCAATCTGGTTGATCCGTGGAAATTTTGAGGGTGTTTTCCCATGGCGGAAGACATGCCTCTAAAAAAAATTTCCAAGGGCGCCCCTCGGACCCCGGAGTCGTAGGGTTGCTTTTGTTTAACTCGTTTTTGCAGGGAATTATGTGAAATAGTATGGCCTATGTGTATGTGATGCATGTAATTTCCACATGGCCTGCGTGCCGTGTTAAGCCATAAGGCTATTTAAATTGTATAACGACCTGCGTGTCGACTTGTGATGCTTCAAACCCTCATGTAAAATTCATTATCAAAAGTTGTAAGGAGTTGCATCCATAATGATGAAGACGATGGCTAGGTGAACAAATCAAGCAAGGTGGCTAGGTGAACAACCAAGCATGATGATGGAGATCTTAATGCTAAGGGCCATTCTATTTCACACTTATTTTGATTTTACGTGGATGTGTGTTTTATCCTTGCTATTTTCTTTATGCTCATTGCATGTGATGCTATGTTCATAGTAATCTTTGTTCATCCTTATAGTTAAAAATCTTAAATCAAATTGTCCATCCAATTGTTGCACCTATCAAGAATTTAGATCGTTATTGATATGACTGCCAAAGTAGTATATCAATGGCTATCTCAATAGATGATAGGGATGTGTTGGACACATCACGCATAACAATGGTAGATTTAAACGAGCTATCAAAACGGTTTTGGGCTTGAGGACATAAGTGGTTGGGATTTGATTTCAGAATGAAGGAACCTATACAAGACAATTGGTGTCTAGGAAAACACACATGAGGCAGGTTTCTTAATTGGCACCGAATACGGAAGTGCTCCTCCTCATGTGAGCCCTTGGGGCAGGTTGACCTGGCCATGAGTCAAGTTGATGGAGGCATTCATTACTTGTTTTCATACTCAACAAACAAGAGTTACATATGATGTAATTAGCAAAGGTGTTGCTTACCTATGTCATTAAATTTCTAGCAGTGATGCCAAAGCTCACTAGTGTTTAATGAATATGGATCTTGAATACTCACTATGTGTCTATAAAAGGACATAAAATAGGAGTGTCTTTAATTAAAAGTTTAATATAAGTTTTACATAAACATAGTGCTTAGAATCTTTGCATATTTTTGTTGTAGTTCAATGGCACCTTCTCCTACTCCTGCTACACCGGTTTTGCTTTGAGATCGGTTTTGGAAAGGGAAAACTGAATGGAACTAATTTTGTTGATTGGTATCGCAACCCGAGAATTGTTCTCAAGCATGAAAAGAAGGACTATGTTCTAGAGAATCCAATTCTGATGAACCGTAGAAAATGTCGCTCGCAATTTGAGGGTTGAATATGAAAAGCATGTTAATGCTTCAGAGGTCATTTGTCTCATGCTAGTCACAATGGACTCGAGCTCCAAAAGCAATATGAGGACCAGGATGCTTACAATATGATTGTGGGCTTGAAGGGCATGTTTGGGAATCAAGCAAGAGCTGAGAGGTATGGTATCTCAAAGCTTTTATTTGCTTGTAAGTCGGGTCAAGGCGTCCGTCGATCCTCATGTGATCAAGATGATTGGTTACATTGGGAGATTGGAAAACTTGAGTTTCCCTTAGCCTCGGTTTGGCCACAGATGTTATTCTCCGTCTCGCCTCAGAGCTTTGAGCCATTCATTATGAATTTTCATATGAATAGCATGGAGAAGAGCCTAACCGAGCTAGATGGGATGCTCAAGGTCATGCGGAGGAAAGCATTAAGAAAAACCCAATCATGTGATGATGGTTCGTAAAACAACCGCTTTCAAAAAGAGAAAGGCTAAGGTCGGGGAACGGAAAGAGCAAGGGCAAGGGCAAGGGCAAGGCTCAAGATGAGATCGCGAGCCTCAAAACTAAGCTCGAAGCTTAAAGTTGGCCCTCAACCGATACCCAATGCTTCTATTGCAAGAAATCGGGCATTGGAAACGGAATCTGAAAAGTACTGGCAGATAAGAAGAATGGAAATGTGGTTTCCACTTGGTATTAATGTTATAGAAATTAATCTTGCTACTTCTTCACTCACTCATGGGTATATGATACCGGTTCGGTTGCTCACATTTGCAATTCGTATGTGGTGATAAAGAGTAGAGACTTGGCAAAAGGAGAAGTGGATCTTCGCGTGGGGAATAAAGCAAGAGTTCTTGGTCTTGCCATTGGCACATACCCATTGCATTTGCCTTCGTGATTAGTTTTAGAACTCAATAATTGTTATTTTGTTCCATCTTTGAGTAGAAACATTATTTCATCTTCTTGTTTGGAACATGAAGGTTATGATTTAGAATAAAGAACTTTGTTTGTTCAATATTTTTGAATGATATGTATTATGGTCGTTGCCCCATGGTGGATGGGTTGTACGCCCTGAACTCAAGAAAACCTATCTATAATATTAATGTAAAAAGGCACCGCCTAATGATTTGAACCCTACCTTTTGTGGCATTGTCGCTTAGGTCATATAAATGAGAAGCGCATGAAGAAGCTCCATGGTGATGGACTTCTAACCTCATTTGATTTTGAATCATTTGAAACATGTGAATCTTGTTTACTTGGCAAGATGACAAAAGCCCTTTCACGAGTTTTAGTGAGAGAGCAAGTGAATTATTGGCCCTAGTACATACAGATGTATGTGGACCAATGAGCTCGATCGCTAGGGGTGGGTTTGAAGATTTTGTAACTTTTACCGATGACTTCAGAGATATGGATATATCTATTTAATGAGGCATAAATCAAACTTTTGAAAGGTTCAAAGAGTTTGAACGAAGTACAAAATCAACTTGGCAAAACAATAAAACACTAACAATCCGATCGTGGTGGCGAATACTTGAGCCAAGAGTTTGGTGATCATTTAAAGCAATGTGGAATCGTTCGCAACTTACTCCGCCAGAACGCCTCAATGGAATGGTGTGTCCGAACGACGAATCGGACTTTATTAGATATGGTTCGGTCAATGATCACCAAACAGATCCGCCATTATCCTTTGGGGTTTCGCTCTAGAGACAGTGCGTTCACTTTGAATAGGGTCCCATCAAAATCCGTTGAGAAGACGCCATATGAGATATGGATCGAGAAGACCCATGTTGTCATTTCTCAAGATATGGGGATGTGAGGCTTATGTAAAACGCTTACAATCGATAAACTCGCACCTAAATCGAGAAAAATGCTTTTTGTGGGGTATCCTAAAGAAACAAAAGGATATTACTTTTACAAAAGAAACGAGAACAAAGTTTTGTTGCTCAAATGGTGTCTTTTGGAGAAAGAGTTTCTTTCAAAAGAAATCAAGAGGAGTGATGTGTATCTTGATGAAGTTCGAGAATCACATGAATATGTTCAAGCTACCTCTGAACCTTCACAAGATGTACAAAGTGTTGTACAACCTGTGGAAGAGACTCCACCCACGTAGGTCGGGAGGCCACGCCATGTACCTATTAGATATGGGAATGACATATTATTGTTGGACAATGATGAGCCCACGACTTATGAAGAAGCAATGATGGACCCAAACTCGAAAAATGGCTTGAAGCCATGAGATCCAAATTCAATCCATGCATGACAATCAAGTTTGGAACTTGGTCGATTCACGATGGTGTAAAACCATTGAGTGCAAATGGATTTTCAAGAAAAGATAGACGAGATGGAAATGTTCAGATCTATAAGGCACGGTTGGTGGCAAAGGGTTTCAAACAAGTTCAAGGAGTTGACTATGATGAAACTTTCTCACCGTAGCCATGCTCAAGTCTGTCGGATCATTTTAGCTATTGCTGCATATTTTGATTATGAAATATGGCGATGGATGTCAAAACAGCCTTCCTTAATGGGAATCTTTCGAGGATGTATACATGATACAACTCAAGGCTTTGTTGATCCTAAATATGCTAAAAGGGTATGCAAGCTTCAAAGATCCATTTATGGGTTAAAGCAAGCATCTAGGAGTTGGAACATTCGTTTTGATGAAGTAGTCAAAGGTTTTGACTTTATCAAAAATGAAGAAGAGCCTTGTGTTTACAAGAAGGCTAGTGGAGCGCACTTGTATTTTCGATTTTGTATGTGGATGACATATTATTAATCGGGAATGACATTCCTATGCTTGAAGATGTTAAGACTTCATTGAAAAGGAGTTTCTCAATGAAGGACTTGGGAGAAGCATGCTATATCTTGGGCATAAAAATCTATAGAGATAGATCAAAAAGGTTAATTGGATTAAGTCAGGAAACGTACATTGACAAGATATTGAAAAGGTTCAATATGCATGAATCCAAGAGAGGTTTCATGCCAATGTCACATGGCATCAGTCTCTGCAAGAATCGGTGTCCTTCGACATCCGATGAGCGAGACAGATGAGCAAGATTCCATATGCTTCACTATTGGGTCTATTATGTATGCCATGATCTGCATACACGCCTGGATGTCTCATATGCTCTAAGTGTCACGAGCGGATACCAAGCGGATCTGGTGATGGTCATTGGATAGCCGTAAAAATATCTCAAGTACTTGAGAAGAACTAAGGGTATGTTCCTTGTTTTGGAGGTGAGGAAGATCTGGTTGCAAAGGGTTACACCGATGCAAGCTTCCAAACCGACAAAGATGATTTTCGATCGCAATCCGGTTTGTGTTTACACTTAATGGAGGAGCGAGAAGTGGAAGAGTTCCAAGCAAAACACGGTGGCCGACTCTACGATGAGCGGAGTACATTGCGGCTTCGAGGCCGCAAAGGAGGCTGTGTGGATTAAGAAGTTTATCACGAGCTTGGTGTGGTCGCTAGTGTCTCTAGTCCAATGGACATCTATTATGATAATAGTGGTGCCATTGCACAAGCAAAAGAGCCTAGATCACATCAAAGTCTAAACACATACTCCGCCGCTTTCACCTTATTCGCGAGATTGTGGATAGAGGTGACGTCAGAATATGCAAAGTACATACGGAAGCCAATGTGGCCGATCCGTTGACAAAGCCAATGCCACAGCCTAAGCATGAGGCGCACACAAGGTCTATTGGTATTAGATACTTAATTGATTGACTCAAGTGTAAGTGGGAGATTGTTAGTGTTATGCCCTTGAGGCAATCATTTAGATGATTGTAACATGACTATGTTTATGAATAATAATATGATTATTGGTCCAATGAATGTATATCATTGTATTGATCAACAAGTATGTGACTTGATTATGAAGCTCTTTACTTAATGATGTAATTCGATAAATATCTCTGATCGGATATCATCGTATAGGACTACGATGAATAGATCAAGACATGTAGTGATCGATGATCATGCTTCATAGATCATGGGATATGGAGATATCATCTCTACATTGTGGACCATGTTGAAGAACATGGGTTAGATAGACCCGCTATGGGACATCTGCGAGAATGTTTCATTCTTATGTGTCATCGTGTATCTCATACCTAGAAGATGTATGATCCTTAGACCGAGATTGTCATATTCCCTACATGTGTAATAGTTTTCCTTGGAGCTATCAAACACTACTTCCTAACCGGATAGTCATAAAGGTAGCTTTCATGTTTACTATGAAACGTGCAGAGGGAAGTGAGCGAATAAGATGGAATTTGCCACTCCAATGAAACAGAGATATATGACAAGGCCACTCGTGTGATATGATTAAGAAAGTGCATGGCCATGCCGTGATTGAGGAGTCAATCACAACTTATTAATATATCACGGATACGAGAGATGGATTGAATCATCAAAGGATGACATGCTTCTCCTTGAGATCAATCTTCATATACTTGGCAAAGGGATTATTACATGAGTTCTTTTGATAGGTTACATTCGATTTGATCACAAGATGTTTGGGAGTTGGCATACTTTGCAAGAAGCCGCTACCAACTATTGGATTGAAAAGGAGTTTTTCAATCCATGTCCAAACGTATGTGAACCCGCAGGTCACACACTTAATGGTGGGACGCATTAATTTGGATTGATCCGTAATTAATGAACCTCGTGGGCTTAGCATGCTAGTGGCCCTGGTTTAGGTTTCATCTCGTGGCTATATAAGGAGGGGAGGAGGAGGGCGCAGGTGTGCTTTCCACGGTTTAGGTTTGATTCACTTGAAACCCTAGCCTCCTCCTCTCGCGCCTCGCCGAGCGACTAGGTGCTTGCACACGACGCACGGCGCTCGATCTCGGACGTGTGGATCATCGCGGTGACGCTGCTGCGATGCGGCGTGGGAGGACGATCCACGGCGAGGCGAGGACGATCCACTACATCGACGCAACGATCGCGGGCGAGGACGAACCACTACATCGACGCGCAAGGATTCGCAATGCGCGCCTAGTGGTAATCTTATCTATGATCCTCTTCTTGCGAGTAGCTTTCTGGTTGCGCGGTAGTTTTTTTTTTCCGTGCTAGCGTAGCATACCGCGTTTCCCTACAGAGAGGCCTCCCCACCACCATGACGGGCTTGCTGTGCGCCTAATGCGTGCTGCCACTATCGGCTATTCTCCCGCTATGCACTCCATTGAATCCACTGTCGCAACCGCACTCTTGACGAGCTCGCCACCCAGGATCCACCGTGTGGAGCCCACCACTTGTGCCCTCGTTGGCTATCATCTCGATCCTCACCTGGATCAGTCGCGTGCTCACACCACCGTGCATCTTGTGTCACCAACACCACGCCTGCTGCTACCCTTTTCGGCAAGTATACAAGGAGATGAGTGGCTAGGGCTTTTAACCCTCTCTGTTTATCGCCCGACCGGATCTGGTCGGGGCGACACATGGGCTATCTCCGTGCAAATTGCACATGGCCCACGGGCCACCACAGCTTCGATAGCCCATTAATTCTTTAGCCTGAAGTTGTTTTTCCTAGGCCATGGCATTGTTTTTGAACCCTAAAGTTTCTGGTAATACTGAATTACAACTAGAAAATTCTATATTTTTTTATTAAATCCTAGAAACTGGGGTTTTAGGTATATCGGCTTCCGTATTTTATTGAACCTTAGACTTAGCTCACATTGGAAGCTTTATATCACTGGCTTTACTTTTTCCTAGCATAATCTCATATTTATATATGCTAACAATATTTTCTATTATTTTAGATTCTAAAAATTGCTTTTTTAATTAGTTTAAAATTATGAAAAAATGCTAGGAAAATTGTAGATAATTATCTATTAAATAGATAAAGACCATTCTTTACTGATTCAAGAGCGAACATGCAATATATTTATCTTACCCGCTATAAAATTGATTTTTACATGAATATAGAATATGTCAGACATCGCAAAGAAGGAATTTGTTGAGGTCACCCTGAATGGCAGCAATTGCCTAACCTAGACAATGGATGCCAAGATCAACCTGATAGCGTGATCCCTGCTATCACCCAGCCTAAAGCTGGCGCCCTACTCTTTCTTGAAGTGGATATGTATTTCCTAAGGCACCATCTCCATAAGGACCTGAAGGGTGAGTATTTTGTGGAGGACCCGTTGGTACTATAGAATTCCCTGAAGGAATGCTATAACTAGCGAAGATCTGCCCTGCTACCAAAAGCACAGTACGAATAGACCCTCCTATGCTTCCAAGACTTCAAAGCAGTGGCAACATACAACTCTGCCATGCACAAACTTGTCTCCAAACTACCCTTGTGTAACAAGAAAGTTACATATGCTGAGATGATAGACAAGATGTTGTACACCTTCCACCCGAACATAAGGATACTGTAGCAATAGTATCATCATGCCAAGTACCAGACGTATTCTAAGCTTATCTATACTTTTCGAATGGGATATAAGCAATGTCTGTAACTCATGCCAATGCTCAGCAGGCTAGCAATAGCCATAGGAGTGGAAAAGGCCAAATGCATCAAGGGAGAAAATGGAAGAATGGCAGAATACTTAAAGGAACAGGCAAGTCATAGGGAAGAGGTAAAGGTAAAGGGCTAGGGAAATTCTAGAAGCTAGATTCAGCTAACAAGGATACTCACCCTCCATAACTCTGCTTTAGGTGTGGCTGTTACGGCCATTGGTCTCGTACCTACTGCACCCTAAAGCATCTAGTGGATCTTTATATGCAATCAACTGGTAGAGTCAAGAAGACCTGGGGAACAAGACTGGGGTACACTTCACCACTCAACCTATTGCTAACTAAGACATCGAGAAGAGTGATGATATGGTTCTCGATCCCATGGAGGACATGAACACCCCCATGGATCAAGATGATCTTCTCTGAGTTAAGCTCAAGTAGTTCCCAAAGGACACCCATGATTTATATGGAGACATGCAGTAGTCTCCTAAAATACTCCTTTTGCTAATCAATGCCACATTTCCTTACGAGTCACCTTACCAGTTTAGTTTTAGTTCTTGATGAACATTAGTCTACGCTCACAATGAGCGACTATAATTTAGGCAAAATAATTGTTATTATTATTTCTAGGATATTCAATTTATTCATTCAGTGTGTTATGTTTGTTCTATATTTTACAATATATTTCCTGATGCAACAATTGTCTTGATGCTAAAAGCGTACTCTTAATAAGAACAACACATAATCCAATGGCGGAGGAGGAAAACTGTCTTGTAGACAGTTGCACCATTAATTCAATTCTTAGGGAACTAAATATCTTCAGACTTTTGACTAAAAAAACTAGAAATATTATGACCACTCTTGAAAGTGATACCCTCATTGTTGGCACTGCAAGGGCCATCATAGTTCTCCCTATAGTACCTATAGAATAATAGAACATGCTCTGTTTTATCCTGAGTCCAGTCATATTCTATTAAGTTTGAAAGATATTCATCAGAATGGTTTCCACATAAATACAGAGAATGAGGATGGTATAGAATACCTACTCACGACTAAGTTTAATGGGTACAATAAACGTATGGTTGAAAAACTTCCTTACTTATCGTCAATATTATACTCGACATATATAAACCTGAAGGATATGTTGCAATGTAAACAATACTTAAAAATCCGGAACTCTTTAAGATCTGGCATGATTGACTAGATCATCCTAGGTTGAATATGATGAGAAAAATCATTAATAATTTTATTGGCTATAATATAAAACTACAAACTTAGACCCGAAGACTTCTTATACCATACTTGTGCTAAAGAGAACCTCATAACTAATCCCTCATATCTGAAAATTAGAGAAGAATCAATGAGTTTTCTAGAGATAATTCAAGGTGATATTTGTAGACCTATCCAGCTCCTGTTGGGCCCCTTTAGATACTTTATAATCCTCATTGATTCTTCTACTAGATTGTCCCATATATGCCTCTTATCTACTCAAAATCATGCTTTTGCTAAATTAATCACACAAATTATTAAATTAAGAGCCTCTTTTCTAGATAAAAGGATTAAGTCTATTCAAATGGACAATGTTGGCGAGTTTACCTCAAAAGTAGTTGATGATTACTGTATGTCTTTAAGCATTAATGTAGTGAATTCAGTACTTCATGTCCACACACAAAATGGGCTTACAGAGTCATTAATTAAAAGAATAAAACTTATTGTTATGCCACTCTTGCAGAATTATAGACTACCCACCAGTTGTTGGGGCCACGTAGTGCTGCACACTGCTACATTAATTAAACTTAGACTAACAGCATACCACTCCTTTTTCCCCTTATAGTTAGTGCATGTAAAAGAACTAATGAATTCTCATCTGCAAAAATTTGGCTGTATTGTATATATGCCAATTTTACCACCATAGTGTACATCCATAGGCCATCGTTGGAAGTTGGGGATCTATGTAGGTTACGAATATCTGTTAATTATTAAATACCTGTAACATCCTGGTATTTGCTTTTATTGGATTCATTATGCCTTTTCTCATTTTAGGATTTTTTCGGGATTTTATTTAATTTATTTTGAATTTGTTGAATTAAGCCTCTTGTCATCTTTTATTTATTTATTGAAAATTAATAATGATATTTAGTTGGAAATATTTTATTTGAGTTCTAAATGTTTTAAAATATTTTCTGGGATTTTTCTCGATTTTTCTTGATATTTTTGGAATTTTATTTGGCTTATTTTGTTTTGCTAATTTATTTTAATTCGGAAATGACTTAAAAATAGCATGAATAGTTTTGGGCCGAAATCCGCCCGCGCAACCTATCCCGCTGCCAAACCCTAGCCATCACACATTTGGACCGTTGGATCCCGATCCAACCGTCGTTCCTCGTCCGCATCATCGCGTGTCGCTAGCCGCCCGATCGAATCCTCGTGGACGTCCAGGATTGCACCACTTCGGTTCGTCATATCCGGATCAAATCTCCACCGTCGCCGAATCCATTTGGGTCTCCGCACCCTACAAGGAAGCAGATGGCCCTATTTAATACACCGCCGCCGCCTCTAGAATCCTCACCTTGAGAAACACCTTTTGACCTAGCGCGCGCCTGCCGAGTCGCCGTCGTTCGCCCGCGGGAGCTCGCCGAAGTTGCCGCTTCGTCCCACCACAATTTTTGCTTCGCTCCGTCTTTGTCGAGCCGTTTTCGCCGTCGCCGAGGCTGACAGCTTGTTCGCCGTGTCGAGACGCGTCCGTGGAGGGTGAAAACATCGCCGGAGTCCCACCGTTGTGCCATCCCATTGGTCTTCGTCTTCGTTGCCAATGAGCTTCCTCCACCGTGCCATGTCTGCCATCGACAAAGCTGGATGATCGTCGGATCTGGGATCAACGCTCGGGATGCAACCACTTCTGTGTGCCTCTTGGCCTAGTCACTCTCGCCGTCAACTGTCGGATCTGGATCGGAAGGTCTGGGCTTCGCCGCGTGTCGCCCCCCCTCGCCGCCAGCCCTGACCGCTGGATCTTAATCGTGTGGTCCTGCCCATGCCGCATGTCGTCTATGATCAAGTGCCAGATCTGTGCCACATGTCACCTCCGCAGTAGATCAGAGCCGCGTTGCGTCAGCTGATCTCAACCGTTCGTTTTGATTTGGACGGACGAGATTGCGCCAAGTGTTGTGCCAGTAGCGTCGCACCATGATTGGGCCGCGTGCCGCCGCTGACGCCATGGCTTGCGTCAGCCGGCGCACGAGCACAGTGCCGTTGGTCCACGGTGGACCGAGGCCGAAACATGGACCGAGTCCATACGCCAGTGATGCGTGTCGCCTTCTGATTGGGCCACGTGTACGCTGACGTCAGTGTGAGGTCATAATCCGTTTTTCCGTAGAAAAATAATTTGGTCGAAAATCAATTTTCTTTGCTGACATCAGCATGCGTCATAAATGGTATTTTCCAGTATAAAAATAATTCAGTTAAATTCAGTTTTTCCTTTTTTTCTTATTTATCTTTTATTTCAAACTTTGAATAGCTATATCTTTTTTATCTGAGCTCCGATTGAGGTGATTCTAGTTTCTAAATTTTTTTAAAAGCATGCTCTATTTAATTGTGAATTGTATTTAATTTTTGGAGTTTATCTTGCTCTGTTTTTGGTATTTATTGCTTTCTCTCTCGTTTTGCGTAGACGTCGAGTTGCCCAGTGAGTTTGTGATCGAGGAGCTAGTGCAAGATCAAGGTCCAGAGCAGGATCTAGAGCTTTTTGAAGACAAGTTGTGTTTTGATCATGTTGAACCCATGCTTTAAATATTATATTGTTTCAAAGTATTGCTTGATAATTCAAATATCGTTTGTTTCAATTATGTTGGGTATAGTTATTCATCCAATTGTGATATATCCACCTTGCCATGTCATATTTTATTTGTCACCCTAGAATGGTTGCATACTAGTTGGTTGCTATAAATGCCGATGTGGGTAGTTAGAACGCTAGTAGTATGCTTAGCCATGCAACGAGTCATCATTTTATGTAAAAATGATTAATCTTGCTTAATGATCATGGAACATGTTTATTAACTTGTGTGTCGGGTGTTGTCACACAATGTTATTGTTGTTGATGGCACGTGGTGCATGATAAAACAACCGGGGTGGTAAATGATTTAGACTGCGGTAAGTGGCAAGAATTTGTGGTGGACCAATGTGGCATTTGGGTGGTCGTATTGATTTTTAATGATATATGATGGCTTATGTTAATGATGATTTTTGGTTAGTCTTGCCTTGATCAATTAAGGACTTAACCTTGCAAGAATTTAAATTGAGTCATTCATACAACCACAAGTCTAGTATGGGACAGACTTAGCTGAATAATTTGTTATGTCTAAGCTTTGGTACTATTAGTGGTGGTGTGAGACTCAGGTTGTGGTAACCAGTCCTCGTACGGGTAGTCACACCTGGTGCAAGAGGGGGGCCCTGGATGTGGTAACTAGTTTCACCAGTGTTGAAACCTTAGCGGGTAGTACTGAGTTTAGACAGACATTGGAAAGGCTTTGTTATAATCACTCGCCTTTGTGGTGTATGGTTGTACCTTGTGGGTAAAGTGTATAACCTCTACAGAGTGTAAAACCTATCGAATAGCCGTGCTCACGGTATTGAGTATTGCTCGGTGATTACAGTGAAGGGTTAGATTTTATCAAAACAAATGTGGGTATGGATGTTGGATTATGGTTTAAGGTTATGAGGTGGTTATTGGAAAACAAATGAGAAATTTATTATTGCTACTATTTGTCTTACTGTCTTTCAATCTATTTATGCTATTATTTTACAAATGTTGTTTAATGCAAGTTAATCATGTCAGCTATTCCTTTGTAATAAGCCATGCATATAGTATATTAGACTTGCATTATGTGCACAACTTGTTGAGTGCTTTATGTACTCACCCCTTGCAACAAAATCTCACCAGTTGGAGAAGAAGCTACGCCTGCTCTTGAGGAGGAGTACCAAGAGGAGACGAATAACTAGGGTGCGAACCTTGTCAGTTACCTGTGGCAAATTGAAAGGTTTATCTATGAATAAGTTTGGTTTTTCGCTGCAGTTTATTTATTTTTCAGTCTTAGTCCTGCGTGGCGTATTCATGTAAGGTGGAGCATAATGTCATCTATCAAGTTATATTAAATTGATGAATTCTTTATTATGATATCGTTGAGTATGATTATGATATTCATCAATGTTGAGCTTGTGTGCACTAGCGTGATCCTAGACTAGTGCTGAATACACAGAGGGTCTGGATATGCATATTTGGGTCCCAACAATACCTTGAGCCTATGATAGGGGATCTGTATATGGCTTGGTACACTGATTGTTTCTTTGATGAGGATAATTTCTCAACATTAGGGGGAGAAAAATAACACACTAAAGAATGCCGTGAAATAGATTGGAATGTTACCATCATCCAGTCCTTAGACCCATGCACTAGAGAATCCGAACTTGAAGTTCAAAGGATAATAATTCTGCAACAAATAGCTAATAATCTGGTAGATGCCTTTACTGATCATAAGTGAGTGACAAAATCTCAAATAATTGCAGTAAATACAGAAGAGAGTGGAAATACCCTAGATGGATATTGAATCCTCTCTTACCCCTCGTGAAAAGAAGAGAGGGAGACCTTCGAGCGCATAGGACTCAATTCCGCGAAGACGTTCGTAGAAACAGTGAACTGAACAAGATAAATCACTCCCCAAGATAATGGAAGAAGCTCAATCTGGTGTTGAGAAAATCCCTGAAGCGATCCTTCTTGAGGATGGTAACCCTAGAGAACATTTTCCCGCACAAACTGACACTACGAGATTAGAACACCTAGACTCCATCTTTGTGTGAAATCTCAGGGAACTGGAAGAAATTAATGAAGAAATATCTACTAATTATATGGATTCAGGAGAGTTATATAAAAGAAAGACTACAATTATCGTTATATATATTTTGTCTAAAAATTACTAAATCTCATGATCTAGATCTAGGATCAAAGTTTATGGGAGAGTGCTAGAAGTGCTCAGACTATGTCAAATAGAAAGGGGCAATTGAACCAGAATTACACTCGCTTAACAAAAGAAAAGTATTCATTCTCATTGCCTGAACACCTCATAAAGTGTTCCTTGTAGGATCCAAATAGGTTTTTATCTGAAAGAGAAATGAGAACAACTAGGTGGAGATACAAAGCGAGGCTTTAGCACAAGGGTTCACATAGAGACCTAGCATCAATTATGATGAAACCTGTTTTCCAGTAATGAGTAGAAGAATGTTCCAATATTTGATATCAATGGTAGCTAATATGAACTTAACAATGCACTTGGTGGATGTAGAGATTGAATATTTATATAGGTCACTGGATATGGATATTTATATGAGAGTCTCTGAAGGAGTTAAAATAACGGATCCTAATAAAACCAACCGCAACGTGTATAGCGTAAAACTGCAGAGATCGTTGTACGGGTTAAAATAGTCGGGCAGAATGTGGTACAACCGACTTAGTGAGTTCCTCCTGAAGAAGGGTTATTCCAATAATAATGATTGTCCCTGTATGTTCATAAAAAAGTACCAGAATGGATTTTGTATCATCTCAGTTTATGTTGATGACCTGAATATTATCGAAACCATGGAGGACATAAAGGACACAAGTGCTAACCTTATGATGAAGTTTGAGATTAAAGATTTGGGCAAAACCAAAAATTTCTTAGGCCTACAACTAGAGCATTTTCTCGAAGGAATCATTATGCACAAGTCTACCTATACTAGGAAGGTATTGGGAAATTTTAATATGGATAAATCTCATCCTTTAAAGACCCTATGGTAGTCAGATCCCTTTATATGGATAAATACACATTCAAACCAAGGATGAAAAATGAGCAAGTCATAGGACCTGAAGTTCCATGCTTAAGCACCATATGAGCATGTAACACCTAATTTTTGAGCTTTTGGAAAGTTTTAAAATTAAAAAGAACCATTTGAATTTTCTACAATTTAAATAAAGCTTAATTTGAATTTTCATATAGTGAAAATATTTAATTTGATTAATATATATATCAAACCATTAGTTGGGTTCCTTGTGCTGCAAGGAATTTTTTTGTATTTTTGAATTCTTTTACTATTTATTTTAATTTCTAGTATTTTCTTAATTTGGAAAAAATTATTTTTGAAAATATTCTCGGGCCGAATTTTTGGCTGGCCCATGGCTGACCAGCCTGCCAACTCGTTTTCCCAGCCCAGCGTGAGCCCCACCGTGCTGTCGCTTTCTTCTCCAGTTCTAGTCATCGTGGTCGCCATATGCTAGAACCGCTCGCATAATCTTTTTCCCTGTGCCTCCTTTGCCCATGTCTGACCCCTTTGCCTCGCAGCCATGTCGCCATTGGCTTAGCCAGAGTTTGAGTCGTTGGTCGAGCCGATGTGGCCTCCACTTGCACAGCCTCGTTAGCCGGTTAGTGTCAATGTGTCATCTACATCATTCTTGCCATGTCAGCACCACATGGACCCACCTATCAGCCGCCGAGCCCGTGAATCCAGTCCACTGTGGATCATAGCTCTTCCCGTGGACTTGGTCTATGGTCCATAGGCCCACATGTTAGCCTAATAGCCTTTTCTAGAATTTTTTATTATAAAAAATCAGCCACAGATGTTAGCATGATTCAATAATCCAGATTTTTCTTTAGAAAAATAATTCCAAAAAATTTAGAAAATCTTCTTTTTCTATTTTCATTGAATTTAATCTTCCGGAATCCTGGTCTCCTTCATACGAACTCCGATTGAGGCGATTAAAATTTCTAAATTTTTCTAAAATCAAGCTCTTCATTCCATAGCCATTTATTTTTAATTTGGAATTTGTTTGTATCTCAGTTTGTTATTTATTTGTATTTGTTGTTCTCTTTTCCGGTAGATATTAATCTCTAGGGAGCGAACGAAGGGCTTGAAGATGAAGACTTAGCAAATGTGTTTGAATAAGGCAAGTGATAACCTTTGATTATATTGAACATATGTTTGCAAAAGTACTTTGTTTTGTACAAATTTCATTCTATTTATATACCAATGATTATTTCCTGGGAATAGTTAAATACGTAATTGTCATTATGCCACCTCGATTATTGGAATGCCATGTATCCATTGTTGTCGGGACCCGAATTTGCAAATCCGGACCCTCTGTGTATACCGCACTAGTCCAGGATCACGCTAGTGCACACAAGCTCAACATAGATGCTATCACAGTCATACACAGCGGAATATAGCATAACTTTCATAATTAATAGTAACTGTTGTCTTACATGATTATTGCCACAACGGCTTATAAAAGAAATAGCAATTAAGCAGCAACGGAAAAATAAATAAGCATAGCAGCTCCCCAGTTCACCGCAGGCAACTGACGAGGCTCGGACCCTAAGCATTTGCATCCATATAATCCTCCTCCACGAAAGGCGTAGATTCTTCCTCTTCTGAAGTTGTTGTTGTTGAGGTGAGTACATAAAGCACTCAACAAGTTGTGCACAGCAATGCAAGTCTAATATTCTATATGCTTGGCTTAATCCAAAGGAATGGCTAATAAGGATATTTTGCAATAAAGCAGCATTTAACAAGTATACAGTAAATAGATTGAAAAGCAGTAAAACAAATACAATAATTAATAGATTCAGCATTTCTGAAGTAAACCAAGTTTCCAATCCTAAATCAATTTCCATTTTCATGGCATCCTGCCATCCCAATTTTGTTTAACAAAAGTCTAACCCTTAACTGTAATTCCCGATCATTGCCCAATACCGTGAGCACGGCTATTCGAATAGATTGTACACTCTGCAGAGGTTATGCACTTTACCCACACGATACAACCAAACACCACCAAGACGAGTGATCATAACAAAGCCTTTACAATGCTACACCTAGACCTAGTACTGTTCGCTAAGGTTTCAACACTGAAGGGTTAAACCACCACAACAGGGCCCCCCTCTTGCGCCATGTGAGTTAAACCGTAAACCCGGGACTCACTATTCACCACGACAAGATCAAATGTAGGCTTTACAAATTATTCAAATTAGGTCTGTCCCATTCCGCATATGTGGTTGCAAGAAAGACTCAGGTCAAAGGCTTGCAAGGTTAAGTCCTTAGAGTGATTAAGGCAAGGCTTCCACGCACTCGCCAATCTGGCCCACCTTGGTACACCGCCCCTGCCACTTGCCCCAATCTAAATCATTACCACCCCAGTTGATTACCAAGCACCACGTGCCACCAACATTTCAATCTAGTTGTGTGACCTCCTCGCCACGACAACTTGATAGCACTGTGTGACAACACATGACACACAAATTCTTAAACATTGTTCCATATTCCATTAGTCAAGATTAAGTATCAACATTCGGACACATGTGATGACGTGGCATGGCTAAGCAATCTACGACGGTCTAACTAGTCCCATGTTGATTATTAATATTAACCAACTATAATTCCACATCCTAGGGTGACAATTAGATCATGGCATAAAATTGACAAGGTATGATTTAATTCAATTAGTCACATTATCTAGTTCCCAGATTAATTGAAATCATTTATACACATAAATTATCATGCATAATTTAAGAGACAAAATAGCAATTTGGTGAAATTGGGTGCAATATGATCAAAGCACAACTTGCCTTGGAGTAGGTGCTGGTCTTGCTCTGAGCTTGGGTCTTGAAGCGATGAATCTTCCTCCGGATCTCCGAGCAGTTCAACGTCTACGCGAAACGATGCCAAAATAGCAAATAAACACCAAACTAGAGAGCAAGAAAACTGCAAAAATAAAATAAAATTCACCAATAAATAGATCTTGATTTTACAAATTTTTAGAAATTTGAATCACTCAAATCCGAGTTAAAATGCAAAAGATATAGCCTTTTGAAGTTTGAATAAATACTGAAATACAGAAAATAGAATTTACGATTTTCCCAAAATATTTTTCTATTGAAAAAGATTTTTATTACGCAACACTGACGTCAGCCCTGGCCCGAGCCAATTAGGCGCTGACACATCACCTGGTCCATGGACTCGGTTCACAGAACCGCCTTGGGTTCACCGTGGACGTGGCCCACGCGCCGCGCTCGCGCCGCGCGCCGCCACGCTGGCGACGCGGATCAGCTGCGACACCGCCCGTGCCGATGCTCGACACGCGGCGCGATCTCAACCGAACAGACCTGATCCAACGGTCCACGCTTACCCGAGTTGTTCACTGTAGATGAAGCGACGCGGCACGATCTGAGACGTCCATGTAAGATCCAACGGCTGTCCGAACTCCGAGACGAAGATGGTAGCACGGTGGCGGACTGGCACCGGAGCGGAGGAAGAAGACCACCCGAACGGCGATTCGGTGCGACTCCGGCGAGAAGAAGTAGCAGCTTCGGTGCGGCTCGACGTGACGAGTCTGAATCTGGAACCAGTGCGGTGAACGGTGGCTTGACGACGGCGAAAAATGCGAGAAAGCTAGCGGCGGTGCTTGCGCAACTACGGCGAGCTCCCGAGCGACGACGGCGGCGAAACAAGGGAAGATGCTAAGCAGGAAGGTGCGCACTGAGGTGACGATTATCGGGGTGCGAGCGGCGGCTTTTATAGCCTCGGCATGCGCGTAGGGAAGGAAGCCCTAAGCAATCCGCGGCAGAGATGGCGCGCGGCGGCGAACTTGGAAACCGAATCGGAGACGACGACTGACGACTGTCCGATCCAAGATGAATGGCCACAATTGATTCCTGGGCGATACGATTCGATCCGCTCTTTCCAAATCCAACGGGCGAGATCCAAACTTACCAAAACAACGCGAAGCGATCCCGACCGCTCGATCTCGATTCAACGGCTCACGCGCTAGGGTTTCGCCGAGGAAAGAAGACCGCATGATCTTGATCCAACGGTCCACACGCAGCGGCGAAAACGGTGACGGGCCGCGACACTGGGTCACACAAGACAAGCTAGGCTTCGCCTAATCATCGTTAACTAATTTTTGAAAAGCTTTTTGATTTAAAATAATTCCAAAAATTAGATTAATTCATTTAAGGCAATTAAAATATCAGGAAAAATCCAAGAAAATTCTCATAAATACGTTGAGACATTTTGAGTTCAAATAAAATATTTTTGGCAAAACTTTATTTTGATTATGCAGATATTTAATTGGTTTTCTCAAAGAGGCTAATTACTTAATTCTCAAAATAAATTCCAATAAATCCAGAAAAATCCCAATAAATCTCAAATTTCATAAATGACAATAAAATAATACTTAATGAAAAAATTGGGGTGTTACAAACCTCCACCCTTAACAGAATATCGACCCCGAGATTCAGGGCTAACTAAGGAATAGGTTTGGAAATTCTAACTTCAGGTCCTCTTCACGCTCCCAGGTTGCCTCATTCTCAGAATGGTTGCTCCATCGAACTCGCAAAAGCGAATGCACTTGCATCGGGTCTGCGGTCCATGACGTCCAAAATTTTTATCGGCTGATTCTTGTAGGTCAAATCCTTCTACAACTCAATCTCTTCCAAAGGCGTCTGCTCCGTTGGCACCCGAAGAAACTTCTTGAGCTGTGACACATGGAACACATCATGCACACCTGCCAGTGACTGCGACAATTTCGACTAATAAGCAACCTCCCCTCGACGGCTCAAAATTTTAAACGGTCCAACATATCTTGGGGCAAGCTTTCCTTTAGCGTGGAACCTTTTAACTCCTTTCAGAGGGGTAACTCTAAGATACACAAAATCGTCTGGCTCGAAACTCAAATCACAGCGTCGATTATCAGCGTAACTCTTTTGTCTTGACTGCACGATTTTCAACCTCTCTCTTATCATAGCAACTTGCTCTTCAGCTTCCTTGAGAATATTAGGGCCAAATATCATACGGTCTCCTATCTCATTCCAATTCAGTGGGGTACGACAGGCACGACCGTATAAAGCTTCAAATGGCGACATCTGCAAACTAGCCTGGTAACTGTTGTTATAGCTGAACTCTGCATATGGTAAACATCTGTCCCATGAAGTAGTGTAGGCTAAAGCGCAAGCCCTCAACATATCTTCCAAAATCGATTTACTCTTTTCTCGTCGACCATCGGTGCAGTCAGGTGATATGTCAGATCAAGTTCAAACGCGTTTCCATGGCTTCATGCAATTTATCCCAGAATCTCGAGGTGAACTGAGTACCTCTGTCTGACACTGTTTTCTTAGGTACACCATACAAACACACAATTCTGGCTATATATAATTCTGCTAACCGGTCTCCTGAGTAAGTTGTCTTGACCGGAATAAAGTGAGCAACTTTGGTCAATCGATCCACAATGACCCATATAGAATCATACCCACTTTGAGTTCTTGGCAACCCAGTGATAAAATCCATGCCAATTTCTTCCCATTTCCATTCTGGAATTTTTAATGGTTGTAGTAATCCTGCTGGTCTCTGGTGTATTGCCTTAACTCTCTGGCATATATTGTTAGTGTTATGCCCTTGAGGCAATCATTTAGATGATTGTAACATGACTATGTTTATGAATAATAATATGATTATTGGTCCAATGAATGTATATCATTGTATTGATCAACAAGTATGTGACTTGCTTATGAAGCTCTTTACTTAATGATGTAATTCGATAAATATCTCTGATCGGATATCATCGTATAGGACAACGATGAATAGATCAGCACATGTAGTGATGGATGATCATGCTTCATAGATCATGGGATATGGAGATATCATCTATACATTGTGGACGCATGTTGAAGAACATGGGTTAGATAGACCGCAATGGGACAACTGCGAGAATGTTTCATTCTTATGTGTCATCGATGTATCTCATACCTAGTAGATGTATGATCCTTAGACACGAGATTGTCTTATTCCCTACATGTGTAATAGTTTTCCTTGGGGCTATCAAACACTACTTCCTAACCGGATAGTTATAAAGGTAGCTTTCATGTTTACTATGAAACGTGCAGTAGGAAGTAAGCAAATCAAGATGGAATTTGCCACTCCAATGAAACGGAGATATATGACAAGGCCACTCGTGTGATATGATTAAGGAAGTGCATGGCCATGCCGTGATTGAGGAGTCAATCACAACTTATTAATATATCACGGATACGAGAGATGGATTGAATCATCAAAGGATGACATGCTTCTCGCCTTGAGATCAATCTTCATATACTTGGCAAAGGGATTATTACATGAGTACTTTTGATAGGTTCTGTCCGATTTGATCATAGTATGTTTGAGAGTTGGCATACTTTGCAAGAAGCCACTACCAACTATTGGATTGAAAAGGAGTTTTCCGAATCCATGTCCAAACGTATGTGAACCTGCAGGGTCACACACTTAATGGTGGGACGATTAATTTGGATTGATCCGTAATTAATGAACCTCGTGGGCTTAGCACGATGGGTCCTAGTTTAGGTTTCATCTCGTGGCTATATAAGGAGGGAGGAGGAGGGTGCAGGTGTGCTTTCCCACGGTTTAGGAGTGATTCACTCGAAACCCTAGCCTACTCCTCTCGCCCCGCCGAGCGACCGTGTGCTTGCACACGCACGCGCGGCGTTCCATCTCGGACGGTGGACATCGGTGACGCTGCTGCGATCGCGGCGTGGGAGGACGATCCACGGCAAGGCGAGGACGATCCACTACATCGACGCAACGATCGCGTGAGAACGATCCACTACATCGACGCGAAGGATTCCGCAATCGCGCGCCTAGTGGTAATCTTATCTATGATCCCTTCTTGCGAGTAGCTTTCTGGTTTCGCGGTAGAATTTTTTTTTGTGCTAGCGTAGCATACCGCGTTCCTCTTCATATATCACATAAGGCAACATACTCAGCGACTTCACGCTTCATATTCGGCCACCAAAACCTCTCCCTTAAGTCCTGGTACATCTTGGCGCTTCCTGAATGGATTGAATACATGGAATCGTGAGCCTCTTCTAAAATCAATCGCTAAGCTCACGTGTGTGGCACACAGATTCGACCCTTGAACCACATGGTACCCCGGTCATCCATAGTAAAATCTGCCGCTAATCCTTCATCCTTTTTAGCTTTGATTCGGTTGATTTTCTCATCATCCTTTTGCCCTTCCCGAATTTGATCCTCAAGCGTCCGCTTTACTTCCAATGCAGCTATGAATCCTTCTGGAATCATTTCCAATTTTAACTTCTGAAACTCCTTACATAGCTCCGATTGATCTTCTTGTACCATCATATTTGCAACGTGGCTTTTACGACTCAAGGCATCAGCCACTACATTAGCCTTTCCCGGATGGTAGTGGATTCCCATATTATAATCCTTTATTAGCTCCAACCACCTTCTTTGCTTGATGTTAAGATCTGACTGAGTAAAAATATATTTTAAACTTTTGTGGTCCGTATATATCTCACATCTATTTCCAATGAGATAATGACGCCACAATTTCAAGGCATGTACCACGACAGCCAATTCCAAATCATGCGTAGGATAATTTCCTTCATGCGGTCTTAATTACCTTGACGCATATGCGACCACTTTACCCTCTTGCATCAACACGCATCCAAGTCCCTATCTTGATGCATCATAGTATATGTCAAAACTGTTCTGGACATCAGGTAATACTAGCACTGGGGCTGTCGTCAGACGCTACTTTTATTCCTCAAAGCTCTTCTCACACTCTAGCGTCCATGCAAACTTCTTTTCCTTTTCAGCAATTGCGTGAGAGGTCTCGCAATTGTTGAGAATCCTTCTGTAAACCGTCGGTAGTAACCTGCCATTCCTGTGAAACTAGCACCGAGTAATGTGACTTCACTTGGTACTCCAGGCAGACTGCTCCACCTTGCTCGGGCCCATCGCCACTCCTTCGCATCATCACATGACCAAGAAATTCAACCCTCTCCTTCCAAAAATCACACTTGCTGAACTTAGCGTACAATTGTTTTTCTCACAACTTTTCTAAAACCAACCTCAAATGTTCAGCATGCTCTTCTTCTGTCTTCGAGTAAACCAAGATGTCGTCTATAAAGACAACAACAAACTTATCCAAATACTCCATGAAAACCTTATTCATCATATTCATGAAATATGCCGGCGCATTGGTCAATCCGAATGATATAACTGTAAACTCATAATGTCCATATCTCATCGAGAATGCGGTCTTCGGGACATCTTTTGCTCGAATCTTCAGTTGATGATATCCTGAACGAAGGTCTATCTTGGAGAAGACTCCTGGTCCCCTCAACTGATCAAATAAGTCGTCGATTCTTGGCAACGGGTACTTGTTCTTAATCGTTACTTCATTAAGTGCTCGATAATCGATACACATCCTTAGACTTCCATCCTTTTTCCTTACAAACAAAACTGGCACTCCCCATGGCGATGAGCTTGGTCTTACGAAGCCTTTCTCCAACAGCTCTTTAACCTGCTTCTTCATCTCTGCTAGCTCATCGGTAGGCATCCGATAGGGTCTTTTTGCTATCGGTGCTGTTCCAGGCGCTAACTCAATGACAAACTCGATGTCACGATCAAGCGGCATTCTGCAGATCCTCCGAAATACATCCGGTATTCCACGACCACCGCACTTCTTCTATGCTTTGTGGCTTTACGCTATTAACCATTAGTTGACCATCACGAACTGCTGTCGCTTGGAATTCCACTTTCTCTCCTCCAGGGCTCTCAATGGATACAACCCATCGACCGCAATCCAATACTGTCTTATGCTTGGTCAACCAGTCCATACCAAGGATAACATCTAAAACTTGGGTATCTAACATGATCAAGTTCGCTAGGAACTCTACCCACTACAAGAAAAGTGATTATCTGTGACGAAAACGTCGTGACGTTCTCAACTTTTGTCATGAAAAATCTATTTTCTGTGACGACTTATTTATGTTCGTCATTAATTGTATCAGGCGCCGTCGCCCCATGTACTTTTGTGACAAAACATAAAATTTCGTCATGAAACTAAAATGCAAATCGTCATAGAAAATGAGTCGCGTTTTTTTCAGGTCGGGAAGCGATCGTTGCTAGAACTTCCTGGCGGCTGGAAGGCCCTAATCTATTTTTTCCTTGTTGTTGGAACCTCCTGGCGGCTGGAAGTCCCTCACGGCCAGAGAGTTCCTAGCACCTGCACTCCATCATAGCTAGAGGTTTTCCTTGTGGCATGAGATTCTCCTGGTGGCTTGAAGGACTTTTGGATCAATGTGTTGGTTCCTAGCGCCTGCACTCCATCAAAGCTAGAGGTTATTTTTTTTCTCGTTCTTCGTTTGCATGCTTATTTTATTTTTAGATTGATTTATTGTTTCTCCATCAAGTGATTGATCTGAATTTTTTGATTGGTTAATTCCTCATAAATCTTGATTAATCTCGTAATTAGGGTTTGATCAATTTTCGTCATTATTGATATAGTCATCTTGCGAAGGTCATAACTCTAGCTCCGTATATCCGATCGAGTTGATTCTTATTGGATTAGTTTCAAAATTGAATCTAGTTTCTACAGTTAAAATTTCGCATCAATCCAAAGGTGCAATCTTCGGAAATTACTATTTTAGTGAATGTATATCATTGTGTTTTTGTGGACTGTTTTAGGACTGATTTTGACCTATTGTTTGCCATGTTCAATTATGTATTTTCTTAGATGGACAGAAGTTGGATTCAGGGTAAACAATTTACCCCTGCATATATCAAAGGTGTGGGAGAGTTCATGCAATTTGTGAAAGAAAGATTTGATGAGAATGTTCAGATACTTTGTCCATACCGTGCATGCCTTAATCAAATAGCAAGACCTCAGTCAGATGTGCATGATCATATTCACATATATGGGATGTCAAGTGGATACACAAAGTGGGTTTATCATGGAGAATCTGTTGATGCTGATGTGCATAAACAGATTGCCAGAGAATGCGGGTGAGGATGACAATGATGATGATGGTGGATTGCCAGAGATGATAGAAGAGCTGTACACCACTTGGGACCAAAGTGGAGTACATCCAAAGTTTGCTAGAGTGCTCGAAGATGCCAAGCGCGGACTTTGCCCAGAATCTAAAGTATCAAGATTCTCTTTTCTTGTGAAGTTACATCATATCAAGTCATACAATCGAATCTGTAATACAACATTTAATGCACTACTGAAGTTATTGGTGATAGCATTCCCTCATTGCAAACTTCCCAATACATATTATGAATTAAAGCAATATCTCCGTGAATTGGGTCTTGGATATGATTCTATCCATGTGTGCATGAATAACTGTGTGTTGTTTCGGAAGGAGTATGAGAATAGAGATGAATGCCCGATATGCGGTGAATCAAGATGGAGAGATGCAGATGGTAAGAAAGTGGTTCCTCAAAAGTTGTTGAGACATTTTTCGCTCATACCTAGATTGAAGAGGTTTTTTGCTTTGAAAAAAACAGCAGAGGACACACAATGGCACAAGTTGAAGCGACAACCAAATGATAATGAAATGAGTCATCCAGCTGATGGTGAGGCGTGGAAAGACTTTGATAGGAAATATCCATTGTTTGCGGACGATGCAAGGAACTTGAGGCTGGGCATAGCTACTGATGGTTTCAATCCATTTGGCAATATGAGCACTTCGTATAGCATGTGGCCCGTACTTGTGATGCCTTATAACATGCCACCGTGGGTATGCATGGATGAATCGAACTGCATGATGGCCTTACTCATCCCAGGTCCAAAATGCCCTGGAAAGGATTTTGATGTTTTCTTGGAACCTCTCATAGAAGAGTTGCTTGAACTATGGAATGGTGTCCCTACTTACGATCCTTTTACTAGTGCGATGTTCAATCTTCGTGCTGCAATAATTTGGTGCATCCATGATTACCCTGCTTTAGGCACATTGTCAGGGCGAACTACAAAAGGTTATTATGCATGTGTTCATTGTGACAAAGATCCGTTGTCACGGGCCATAAGGAGGAAGATATGTTACATTGGCCATCGTCGTTACCTCGCAAGGGACAACAGTATGCGAAAAAGCTTAGCTTTTGATGGACATCATGAAAAGCATGACAAGCCAGGAGAGTTCACTAAAGAGGAGCTTTTGGAGCAACTAGAGAAGGTCAAAGATGTTAGACCAGGAAAGCAACCTCGAAATAATAAAAGGAAGCGTCAAGAGGAGAACGAGCCTCAGTTATTTAGCCGAAAGGCTATATTGTTTGAATTGCCATATTGGGTAGAATTGAAGCAGCGACACAATCTTGATGTGATGCACATCGAGAGAAATATATACATGAACCTTCTTGGCACATTACTGGATATAGAGGGGAAGACAAAAGACACTATTAGTGCTAGGCTTGATTTGCAAGATATGGGCATAAGACATGAATTGCATTTAGAGTACAAGGGCAACTCATATAGAATTCCTCCAAAGATGCTATACCTTGAAAAAGGAGCATAAGCTTGCATTTTGTGAATTTATTAGAGAAGTTAAATTTCGGATGGTTTTGCTTCCAACTTATCTAGATGTATTAGTGCTGATGGATGCAAGTTACAAGACTTGAAAACTCATGATTGTCATATCCTCCTGCAGAGAGTTTTTCCTGTTGGCCTTCTGGTATCGTGCGCTTGAGGATATATATGAAGCAATTATGAGTTGGGTAACTTCTTTAGAGAATTGTGTAGTAGAACTCTAAAAGTAGATGTCTTTGCAGCGACTTAGAGCACAGATCCCAGTCATTCTCTGCAAGCTTGAGAAAATATTTCCTCCAGCCTTCTTTGATGTGATGGTGCACTTGGCTATTCATCTACCGGATGAGGCAATTCTTAGAGGTCCAGTTCAATTTGGATGGATGTACCCAGTAGAACGTCGTCTTGGCACTTTAAAAGGTTTCGTGAGGAATAGGGCAAGGCCAGAAGGGTCCATTGCAGAGGCATACGTAGCTGAGGAGGCCATGACATTTTGCTCAAGATACATGGACGATGTTGACACCAGATTTAATCGGGAGGACAGAAGTGGGGATGGATTTGTAGAAAACCTGATGGATTGTGACGTCTCTGTTTTTATGCATGGTGTTAATTTAGTAGGTTCCTGTAGAGTTACATTCCTTGATAGTGAACTTGACAAGCTTATTTGGTTTGTGCTAAATAATTGTGAAGAGGTTGATCCATACATGAAGTGAGTAATCATTTATATTGAACTTAATATTTATGAAAGTGTGGACTTAATGTAATGCTATGCTTCGTTTTTCCTGTTTTGCAGAATGTTTAGAGAAGAGTTAGAGAAAGAAGGGTCAAATGATATTTGATAGAAGGGTGATGACTGCATTTCAGAGATGGTTCAAAAATATGTGTTTGAGCGAAAGGTGAGGTTCTTGATCACCTACGTGCACTGTCGTGTGGTCCAGATCTCCGAGTTAGGATTTACTCATCCTGCACTGTTAATGGTGTTCGGTACAACACCATTGATCGTGAGAGGAACATGGAGACCCAGAATAGTTCCATCATGGTGGAGGGTACACATAATGGCCTGTTCACTGAATTTTATGGTTCATTGAAAGAGATCATTGAGTTGGCATATAACTCAGATATACAAGTTCGTCGATCGGTGGTTCTTTTTCGATGTGACTGGTATGATCAAGATGGAAAGAGGAGAGGCATTGCAAATGATGAATATTTCAAATCCATCAATATTGAGGGGCTGTGGTACAAGACAGATCCTTTTATTTTGGCCACCCAAGCAAAAAAGATATTTTACTTACCAGATACTCAATTGGGCAAAATTTGGCGAGTTGTGCAGAAGTTTGAGCATAGGTATATATATGATGTGGCTGAAAATGAGATGACCAATAATGTTGGCGTATACCAAGAAGATGATTGTTCTGATAATGAATGTAATCTACAAGATAGTAATCCTCCATCAGAGACTCTGCACCGCGATGATGATAATGAAGATGTAGCTGTTGATGCTAGTTTAGTGGACAACATAAGCAACAGGACAGAAAATGATAATAGTGTGAGTGAATCCGAAGAAGATGACACTATGGTGCAGTTCACCAGTGATAATGAGCATGAGAATACTCTGATGGACGACAGCGACGAAGATTAGTTCCTTAGGATGACAGCGACAAGGATTGGATCTTGATGGTTATAGTTTATTTACCAACAGTGTACCTATGGTCTTTAGTGACGAATTCTGTGACGAATTTACTGACGAACTAGAAAGAATGTAGTTACTATTTATGAAACTAGTAAAAATGCCATAACTTTTGACTCGTAACTCCGATTTCGGTGTTCTTGTACTTTCCAGAATCATCATACTATGAGCTATCCAATTATATTCTTTTGGGCACCGATTCTTGTTTGCAAATATGAAATCTACGTACGTTTACTAAAATGGCCATAACTTTTGACTCGTAACTCTGATCGGGGCGTTCTTTGGCTTGTGTGAAAGATAATCAAATGGTCGGATCCTGATGGTTTGTGCAAGTGCGTACGCGGTGACGGAATTCCAAAAAAATGTCGTTTAGGGCCTCAAAACGGCCTCCGAAGTTTTGAATCTATTTCGGTCAGTTTGAAGGGTAAAAATCTATGTAGGGCCTCCAATCGGCTAGTTTGAAGGGTAAAATACGCTTTCCCAGTTCCAAAAGTGTATTTCCTTTTTTGCAGTCAATGAGGGGGTGCTTATTGTTGTGAATTTTCCAAAATTTTCCACACAAACACGGGCGCCAATTTCCACTGCAAAAATTTTGCTGGCCCGTGACCCCTACCCGGCCCGTGACCTCTCCTTTTCCCCATTCGATTCCCCAACTCCCTACTCCCTAACCCTAACTGCGCTGTGCCTCCTGCGCGGCTGCGCTCGGCCTCCTGCGCCTCCAGCCTCCTCCGCCTGGCCAATCTCCGGCGTAGCAAACCATCCTCCGCCCTTCGCCCTCGGCTAGCCGCAATCGGCACTCGAGGGCTTCTCTCCTCAGTGCAGCAGTCATCCTGTGCGGCGCGGTTGCGCCCAGCCGATCACCCGACCGTCGGAAGACCGCCCGACCGCCCTCGATCTGCCCTCGGCTAGTCGCAGTCGGCCGCTTATCTCCTCCAGTTGACTAGTCCAGCTCCAGCAGTCCTCCTGCGCGACGCCGCGATGCCCTGCCGACAACCCAATCGCCGGGAGATCTCCTGACCACCCTCCACCCACCCTCGGCTAGTGGCAGTCGGCTCAGAACCTCCATGAATCATTAAAAGCGAAGGTAGTAGCCACCGAATGATTGTTTGAGCATTTTAGAATTTTGTGTGTACCATTGTACCATGATATACTAGATCCATAAATGTTTTTAGATTTTTTTTGCTACATTTGCAACGCCACAAAATTGTGTCCAAACATAATGTGTGTAGGTACACCCATGCTTAGATGGATTTTTACCACAAGATAAATATCACCCCAAAAATTTAAACGTGCCTCTTCAGTCATTTTAACTGAATAAAACCATCATGATCTGCTACCACTATGTTATGTTTAGCAAAAATTGAAACGCTTTAGTGCACATGAAACACATTATAGACAATTGATTAGATTCGATCATATCATATCATATCATATCCATACACGATTGACTATATTCTGGAGTTTGTTTTGCTCTTCCAATCCAGATTTCTCATTAACTAACATTGTATAGCTTACATTTTTCTTCCTTCCGTTCCTAGTCGGTGGCTGGTTTGCTTCGCTCATGGTCGCGGGATATACAGCACTGACTGTGCGAAAAATGGTCATGACATAGCTTATACCAGCAGAGCCCATGAGCAAACCGTCTCCTTTTGTGGCATTGGAATTTTGGATTTGTGGTCTTATCTTTGTTGTATCATTTTGTCGCATATCTTTATACCAGTATGGAGTGCTGAATTATCTAGACTGCAATCACTAAATTGGCAATAGAGTTTGTATCAAAAGCTAGTAGAAACATCAAAAAAGCTATTGCTATTTCAATTTTTCTTTTTCTGTAACCAGAATATCATATTATCCAACTAGGAGCAGCCAAGGAGAACACGATGCAGCAAAGGCAAAGGTAAGATCTGTATTTATCTTTCCATGTAACAATTTTACTATGCTTGTGCATGAATAGGGCCCTATAGTCCTGCAATTGAAATATTGACTATTAAAATATGCTCACCTATGTCTCAAACAATAATACTGTTGTTTTCATTATATAGAACCTGAACTATGCGAATATGAGAAGCTGCGGCTAGCAAACACCGCAGCGATTCAAGCCAAATTTCAATCTCTAGGTATCAATAGATTAAAAAACCTTCTGGATTCAACTTCAGCCCCCACTACAACTGAAAAGGATAGCAAAAAGGGTAGAAACAATGATGACTCTAATTACGATCCAGAAGAGGATAAGGGGCCCGAGGGAGATGAATCTGCCAGCATCCCTTCACCAACAAAGGTGCTTGCTGATCTATCTCTTGCTGGGGGCTAAGGATGTTAGCTGCATCTATTGTTTTGCATTACATCTATTTAATTTCATTAGGTTGCTTCATTTATGTTATTTTTGTTGTGCTGCCTATTTCATTTTGTACACATATTTACACTAAAATTTTCTTTTGATCTAGTATTTTAAAAGGTGCGTTATAAGACCAGCTCAAAGGCCCATAAAAAGGAAGACCGACAACATGCCTCCAGGTGGTACAAGAGCTTCAAAGAGAGTGAGGGCAACAACAGCAGCAGAGGAACCCACTGGAGTCACAACAAGGTCCGCAAAAAAAGTGGCCTTACCTACACTTCAAGAAGATACAACCACTGAATCCTCCGAGCAAGTGGTCCATGAGGATCAAATTCGGACAAAAGAACAAGAACCCATTGCTCAACCTACGAGTCCGGTCATGGATTGGTCCTATCCGGAAGATGGTGCAGAACAGCAACAAAATGATGAAGGCAAGTTATTTTTGGGCAGTCTTCTTTTTCATCTTTATTACAATTGTGTCATAGAACAATATTTCAGATTGTTTTCATAGGTTACAAACATTAAGCATTTAACTAATCCCTTCAATGCCTTTTTCGTAGATCCCCCAAATACTTCTACAAGAGGGAAGAGGGCATCAACAATGGGGAAAATGCTTGAGAAGATGACTAGAACTATGGGCAAAAGGTTGCCAGTCCAATTTGCCGAGGGGATGAGAAGGCCACATAAGCCGTTGGAAGCTGCAAAGTTTGCATCAGAGTCTGGCGTTCAAATTAGGCATCATGTCCCTATCCTCACTAGTTGGAAGGAGTACAAGAACAACACAGCTCATTTGGATAATTTCATGGGAAAATTGTCTGTAAGTGATTTCATTCTTGGCCACAAACAATTACTCTTCTTCCACATTAGATTGCATAATTCATTAATGTGGTTCATTCAACCTGCTAGACACGGCTGGCCTTGGACACCAGTGATAGGACAACCAAGGATGCATGTGCTGAAATTTTGAAGGGTGGGGTGCGACAATCTAGGTATTTGCTGAAGAAGTGGTTTTTCAATGGTATCCCAGCAAACGAAATTAGTACAACATCCCCAGTACCTACCATGACAGATGAGGAGTGGAGAAAACTTGTCCAGAAATGGTCTGACCCGAAAAGCAAGGTACGGTCTATGAATATATGGTTCTATTCAAATTCCATTCATGAATGTGCCTAATGGAACCATCTGCTGTAGGAAATATCTGAAAAGAACAAGCAAAATTGTGCCAAAGTCAAGTTCCATCAAGCCACAGGGTCTCGCAGCTACATTGCACACTGCCATGCTCTGGTAAGTACTGTTCACCGTCTCATTATTCATTTTCCATCCACAACACTCGATAGGAACCTTGCTAGTAGGCAGCCAAGGAAACCTTGATAACCAAAGAGATAAAATTAGATGCACTTATTTAGTTCAAGCCCTGCCTATAATAAAGCCACATGTAGTTAATAAAAACTTTTCTACTTGATACATTTTATTTTGTTTTCTCTTCCAATTGTAGAAGGAGAAAAACAAAGATCAACAATTCACTGCTGTGGACATGTTCAAGGAGTGCCACAACAGCAAGAAGAAGGGACTCGCTGAACCTGTGCAACGTGCAATTGTAAGTCCCTGCAATTCCTCCTTTTTCTTCTGCCATTGTATCCTATAGAGGGTAGGGTATTTCCAGATGATAGCACCCATGGTCACCTCACTGCATAAGTATATATGGACTCATCAAAATATCTGTTTCTTCTGTTATGCTTACAAAATTGCTTTATTGCATCCGTACCATATAAGTAACTAGACCACATTGAATAGAGAGATTCATTGTGTCAGCATACAAAAGTTAATCCATTTCTTCATGTGCTTTTTATGAAATTTTCTGAAGGCAAATTTAGTGATTTTTCAAGTAATCACCAGAGGTTACCTTTGTTGTGTCCTGTTCTATTTGGATGAAAGTTTTCTTTGTATAAGCCTTTTATTCCTGTTATCACTATTGATTCTGTTATGTTTTATGTCTTAGGCTGAGATGGAAGCTATGATGGTGCCTGATGTAGAGGGTTAGCCAATAATGTCTACTACCGAGATTGTTGACAAGGTTCTGTCTCAAAGTAGCGCCACCAGCAAATTCTTGAAGAACGTTGGCTTACATTCTTCCACTCCGAACTCTTCAAAGGACACCAAACAACAAGCTCTTGAGGAACAACTTGAGCAGGAGAGACGAGGAGCAGCTGAACTTCGACAGACCGTTGAGCAACAACAGCAAGAAGTAGAAGACTTGAAGCTAAAAGCACAAGCATCAGATGAAGCACTGATCAAAACCCAAAAGGAAATGGAGGATTTAAAGAAGAGGCAAGAGGAGAATGATGCAATTATTTGCCGTCTCATGCGAATGGCTGGTCAAGACAACTAGTGAGTTTATGAACCTGTTCACTTATTTTGCTTGGATACTTATTTTGTATGGCTGGTAACCTGGTTCACTGGTACTAGTGAGTTTAGGTAATGTTGTTCAACTTTGTGACCTATGGATTTATTTTCAATAGCTTCAAGTGTGGTACTAACTTTAAGTACTGTGAACAAAATTTGTGTCTCTTAATGTATCTATGGTTATGTGCAATGTATTGATTGGTCTCCTGAAAATATTGTGTGCTGTGTCGAGATGTATTGTGTGTTGTGGCTGTAAAAATGGATCATATGTGGGCTGACAGAAGTGTTCAATGACAAAATATCATGGCTATTCTGCATCTATCTATGGCGAAATTATTCATCACGGAAAATGACAGACCATTACTTCCATGACGAAAATGGCAGTGCACGTGGCACTCATCAGTGACGAAACATTTGCGTAACAACACGTGCCACGTCACCTCACATCGTGGTTGCTGATGTGGCACTAGACTATTCAATGACGAAAATGCATGCCCACGTGGCACTTATCTATGACAAAACATTTGCGTCACAACACGTGCCACGTCACCTCACATCCTGGCTACTGACGTGGCAATGCACTGTTCAATGACGAAAATGCATGTCCACGTGGAAACAATCTGTGATGAACAATTTCGTCATAAATAAAATGGTCAACGCTCATTTTTGGCCGATCGGAGTGTTCTTTTATGACGAATTTGATATTTTTCATGACGTTTTGGGTACAATTAATGACGGATATATTCGTCATAGAAATGACCTCTTCGTTGACGAAAATGTAATTCGTCGCAGAAAAGTTGATTTTTTATGACGAAAAAAAGTAATTCGTCATGGAAAACTTTCTATGACGCACTTACTATGACAAGTTGAATTTCGTCATAAAAAACCTACAATGACGATTTTGGGACTAAAGATGACGAGTTTGGACCATCATTAAAAATCACTTTTCTTGTAGTGACCCCATTAATTAGCAGCTTAACTCCCAAGCACCCAAGGCTAGATCTTAACTCAGATCCCGGGGCTTGGACTAACATCACACATTTAAGATTTTTCATAATCAAACCATTTTCAGATGCAAAGGCCTGAGAGACAAATGAATGCGAAGCTCCCGAATCAAATAAGACTGTTGTAGGTACTGAGTTTATCAAAAACTTACCCAGCACGACGTCTGACGCTTCCTGAGCTCCATCTGCGGTGATGTGGTTGACTCTGCCCCGAATAGTACCTTGAGGCGTCGCTCCTGCCTGTCCAGATCCTCGGCTCACTCCCGTCATCGGTGCCTTAGCAGGTGTCGTTCCAAGATTGAAACGCACTGGCGTGATACCTCCTTTCTGGGGACATATGTTAGCATAATGCCCCGCCATTGCAATCGTAGCACCACCTCGCGCGCCGATCACGCATTCCTCCTTGAGCATTGTTACCACAGGGCGGCGTCGATAATTACTCGTCCTAGTGGTCGCGCGCAGTGTTCTTTGGTTTGTTAACAGCTTGCGGTTGGAATCTAGCAAACTGTTGCGGGGTCATCCTCATTCGCAGGTGGTTAGGGCGTCCACCTGGGTTGGTCATCAAGCGCTTGCGATTTTCCCCTAGTTCTTTGCACTTATCCTCCAAAATCAAAGCCTTGTTTACCAATTCTTGAAAATCCGAAAAAGTGTGGGTAATTAGCCCCACCGGCAGCCCTGAGTTTAGTCCCTTCATGAAGCGGGACTGCCTGGCCTTGTCCGTCGCTACGTCTTCAGGAGCATAGCGAGCTAATTGCGTGAATTTATTCAAGTAATCGGCCACCGGTTGGCCTCCTTGCTTAAGCGCCCTAAATTTTTTCCTTTTTTAGGTCCATCATCCCTTCCGGTACATGGTACTGGCGAAAGGCCGTTGCAAACTCTTCCCATGTGATTCCATGGGTGCCTCATGAGCAGCACAGTAGTTCTCCCACCATTCTGCAGCTGTTCCCTCTAGCTGATGGGATGAGTAAAGAACCTTCTCATGGCCTTCACATTGAGTGATGTACAGCTTCCTCTCAATGGTTCTTAGCCAATCATCCACTTCCAAGGGGTTGACATTGCCTGAGAATGTTGGCGGTCGGGTCCTCATGAAATCTGACAACTTGGAGTAAGGACGAGGTCCACCATTGTTGTTCTGGGCAGCGGGGTTGTTGACTGCAGCCATATTGGTCATCTGCTGCATCATAGTCTGCATCAACTGAGTTTGCGCAGCGAGAAAAGCTCCCAAGTTCTGCATATCCACTGGCGGTGCTTGTTGCGATGGTGCTCCTTCGTTGGGATTATTGCCTGGGCGCAGACCACTTCCTGAAGCTCCGTTGTTGCTGCGGGTGTTCACCATCTGCTTGATTGCTTCTTGGGTTAAGAAAGATAGATGTAGCATAGATAAGATGCAAGAATTTCTAAGATGGGGGAAACAGGTTAAACCCAACTTAAATAATCTTTATTAATTCTTGGTATAGTTGCTTACAATGACTAAGGTCTTTGCAACACATACTGCACACTCAGCAGACAATTAAGAACCAAACTAAACATGCAACCTTAACGTCTACTAAAAGGTAAAGACTAAGACGCGACTCAACACTCGAGTCTCAACACAACTCTAAGACCGACTCTCACTCATCCAGCCACCCTGGCTGAGACTGATCCGGCGCATACACCGGTGGGTGGGCTGGTATGTGTGCAAACCTATCCTGGTGACCCTCTATTGGCTCCTCAGGCTCCCACTCATGATCCTCTGGGTCTTCCTCTTCTTCTTCTTCTTCGGCGACTCCATCTGGCTCCTGGACGACCTGGTCCACTACCTCCTCGGCTACCTGCAAGGCCTCCTCCAGCTCACTGATGACTTTGGCTGCTGCGTTACGGGTCTTCTGGAGCTCTCGCTCGGTCACCCTCAGTGCCTCGTACACTGTCTCCAGCTCTTGAGCAGTGTCCCTCAGGTGCTCCTCCTGTGCGATGGCGAACTCAGCAAGGTGTACTACAGTAGCACACTCCCCCTCCACGATCGTCGGCGACGCCTTCGCCTTTGTCGGGTGAAGCCGGAACACGGTGTCGCGAAGCTCGTAGGCGTAGTCGTGGCAGATCCGTCGTAGGGCAAGTCTGGCAGCCTCCTAAATTCCCGCCTCGTATGTGAACCTCCGGGTGGTGATGTGGATCAGTCTGGTGGTCTCGTCGCCTTTGTCGGCGAAGATGGTCGACTGCGTAAGAACCCCGATGCACACCGTTGATGTTCCAGTTGCTTCCTCGGTAAAGCGGACGATCGAAGCCTCCAATCACTTGAAGAACTCTCCACAGCTCCATGGCATAGCCACCCTGCCTCGACTCGAAGGACTGGAAGATCGGCATCAATTCAAAACAAATTTTGAATAAGATGTCGACTCGAAACGGCAACGAAAAGAAGGTAATTTTAGCAAGGATGAGAGTAGAAGAATGAGATAAGCCAAGAGTTTCTTATTAGTCAAATTTACCTTTTTCTTTTTAGAAAATAATTTTGGACACTCCTAAGAGATACCAACTACCTAGGGTCAAGACCTATAGTCAGTATGGCTTTGATACCACCTCTGTCGGGACCCGAATTTGTAAATCCGGACCCTCTGTGTATACCGCACTAGTCCAGGATCACGCTAGTGCACACATGCTCAACATAGATGCTATCACAATCATACACTGCGGAATATAGCATAACTTTCATAATTAACAGTAACTGTTGTCTTACAAGATTATTGCCACACCGGCTTATAAAAGAAATAGCAATTAAGCAGCAGCGGAAAAATAAATAAGCGTAGCAGCTCCCCAGTTCACCGCAGGCAACTGACGAGGCTCGAACCCTAAGCATTTGCATCCATATAATCCTCCTCCAAGAAAGGCGTAGATTCTTCCTCTTCTGAAGTTGTTGTTGTTGGGGTGAGTACATAAAGCACTCAACAAGTTGTGCACAGCAATGCAAGTCTAATATTCTATATGCTTGGCTTAATCCAAAGGAATGGCAAATAAGGATATTTTGCAATAAAGCAACATTTAACAAGTATACAGTAAATAGATTGAAAAGCAGTAAAACAAATAAAGTAATTAATAGATTCAGCATTTTTGAAGTAAACCAAGTTTCCAATCCTAAATCAATTTCCATTTTCCATGGCATCCTGCCATCCCAATTTTTTTAACAAAAGTCTAACCCTAAACTGTAATTCCCGAGCATTGCCCAATACCGTGAGCATGGCTATTCGAATAGATTGTACACTCTGCAGAGGTTATGTACTTTACCCACACGATGCAACCAAACACCACCAAGGCGAGTGATCATAACAAAGCCTTTACAATGCTACACCTAGACCCAGTACTGTTCACTCAGGTTTCAACACTGAAGGGTTAAACCACCACAACAGGGCCCCCCTCTTGCGCCATGTGAGTTAAACCGTAAACCCGGGACTCACTATTCACCACGACAGTACCAAAATCTAGGCTTCACAAATTGTTCAGCTAGGCTGTCCCATTCCAGACATGTGGTTGCAAGAAAGACTCAGGTCAAAAGCTTGCAAGGTTAAGTCCTTAGAGTGATTAAGGCAAGACTTCCACGTAACCCTGCCAATCCTGGCCCACCTTGGCACACTGCCCCTTGCCACTTGCCCCAATCTAAATCATTACCACCCCAGTTGATTACCAAGCACCACGTGCCACCAACATTTCAATCTAGTTGTGTGACCTCCTCGCCACGACAACTTGATAGAACTGTGTGACAACACATGACACAAATTCTTAAACATTGTTCCATATTCCATTAGTCAAGATTAAGTATCAACATTCGGACACATGTGATGACGTGGCATGGCTAAGCAATCTACGACGGTCTAACTAGTCCCATGTTGATTATTAATATTAACCAACTATAATTCCACATCCTAGGGTGACAATTAGATCATGGCATAAAATTGAAATCATTTATACACATAAATTATCATGCATAATTTAAGAGACAAAATAGCAATTTGGTGAAATTGGGTGCAATATGATCAAAGCACAACTTGCCTTGGAGTAGGTGCTGGTCTTGCTCTGAGCTTGGGTCTTGAAGCGACGAAACTTCCTCCGGATCTCCGAGCAGTTCAAAGTCTACGCGAAACGATTCCAAAATAGCAAATAAACACCAAACCAGATAGCAAGCAAACTCAAAAAATAAAATAAAATTCACCAATAAATAGATCTTTATTTTACAAATTTTTAAAAATTTGAATCACTCAAATCCGAGTTAAAATGCAAAATATATAGCCTTTTGAAGTTTGAATAAATACTGAAATACAGAAAATAGAATTTTCGATTTTCCCGAAATATTTTTCTATTGAAAAAGATTTTTATTGCGCAACGTTGACGTCAGCCTTGGCCCGAGCCAATCAGGCGCTGACACGTCACCTGGTCCATGGACTCGGTTCACGGAACCGCCTCGGGTTCACCGTGGACGCAGCCCACGGCGCCTCGCGCCCCGCGCTTGCCACGCGGTGACGCTGCCCGTGCCGATGCTCGACATGTGGCGCGCACCTTTACGACGATCCGATGGCTACCGCTCTAACGCACACGCGGCGCGATCTCAACCGAACAGACCTGATCCAACGGTCCACGCTTACCCGTGTTTCATCGAGACGGCGCGGCGGCACGATCTGAGATGTCCACGGAAGATCCAACGGCTGTCCAAGCTCCGAGGCAAAGATGGTAGCACGGAGGCGGACTGGCACCGGAGCGGTGGAAGAAGACCACCTGAACGGCGTTTCGGCGCGACTCCCGCGAGAAGAAGTAGCAGCTTCGGTGCGGCTCGACGTGACGAGTCTGAATCTGGAACCGGTGCGGCGAACGGTGGCTTGACGGCGGCGGAAAATGCGAGAAAGCTAGCGGCGGTGCTTGCGCAACTACGGCGAGCTCCCGAGCGAAGACGACGGCGAAACAAGCGAAGATGCTAAGCAGGAAGGTGCGCACTGAGGTGACGATTATCGGGGTGCGAGCGGTGGTTTTTATAGCCTCGGCATGCGCGCAGGGAAGGAAACCCTAAGCAATCCGCGGCGGAGACAGCGCGCGGCGGCGAACTCGAAAACCAAATCGGAGACGACGACTGACGACTGTCCGATCCAAGATGAACGGCCACGATTGATTCCCGGGCGATACGATCCGATCCGCTCTTTCCAAATCCAACGGGCGAGATCTAAACTTACCAAAACAACGCGAAGCGATCCCGACCGCTCGATCTCTATTCAACGGCTCACGCGCTAGGGTTTCACCGAGGAAAGAAGACCGCACGATCTGGATCCAACGGTCCACACGCGCGGCGGCGACGAAACGGCTAACGGGCGCATAATATTGGTCAGCGCAGCGATCTTTGGGCTTTGGCCCGAGATCGCTTCATCGATTTTTCAAAAGCTTTCTGATTTAAAATAATTCCCGAAATTAGATTAATTTATTTAAGGCAATTAAAGTATCAGGAAAAATCCAAGAAAATTCTCATAAATACTTTGAGACAATTTGAGTTCAAATAAAATATTTTTGGCAAAACTTTATTTTGATTATGCAGATATTTAATTGGTTTTCTCAAAGAGGCTAATTACTTAATTCCCAAAATAAATTCCAATAAATCCAGAAAAATCCCAATAAATCTCAAATTGCATAAATGACAATAAAATAATACTTAAAGCAAAAATTGGGGTGTTATAGGTTGCTTACAATGCCTAAGGGCTTTGAAACACATACTGCACACTCAGCAGACAATTAAGAACCAAACTAACATGCAACCTTAACGTTTACTAAAAGGTAAAGACTAGCTTAAAGACGCGACTCAACACTCGAGTCTCGACACAACTCTAAGACCGACTCTCACTCACCCAGCCACCCTGGCTGAGACTGATCCGACGCATGCACCGGTGGGTGGGCTGGCATGGGTGCAAACCTATCCTGGTGACCCTCTGCTGGCCCCTCAGGATCCCACTCACGCTCCTCTGGGTCTTCTTCTTCGGCGACTCCATCTGGCTCCTGAACGACCTAGTCCGCCACCTCCACAGCTACTTGAAAGGCCTCCTCCAGCTCGCTGATGACTCTGGCTGCTGCGTCACAGGTCTTCTGAAGCTCTCGTTCTGTCACCCTCAGCGCCTCGTACACTGTCTCGAGCTCCTGAGCAGCGTCCCTCAGGTGCTCCTCCTGGGCGATGGTGAACTCAGCAAGGTGTACTGCAGTAGCACACTCCCCCTCCACGATCCATCGATGCTGGCACGGTCGCACTGTCGGGTGAAGTCGGAACACGGTGTCGCGAAGCTCGTAGGCGTAGTCGTGGCAGATCCGTCGAAGGACAAGCCTGGCAGCCTCCTGAATTCCCGCCTCGTAAGTGAACCTCCGGGTAGTGATGTGGATCGGTCTGGTGGTCTCGTCGCACTCTCGAGCAAAGATGGTCAGCTTGCAGAAGAACCCCCGATGCACACCGTTGACGTTCCAGTTGCTTCCTCGGTAAAGCGGACGATCGAAGCCTCCAATCACTTGAAGAACTCTCCACAGCTCCATGGCATAGCCACCCTGCCTCGACTCGAAGGACTGGAAGATCGGCATATATTCAAAACAAAATTTTGAATAAGATCACCACTCAAAATGGCAACGAAAAAAAGTAATTTAGCAAGGATGAGAGTAGAAGGATGAGATAAGCCAAGAATTTCTTATTAGTCAAATTTATCTTTTTCTTTATAAAATAATTTGGACACTCCTAAGAGATAACAACTACATAGGGCCAAGATCTATAGTCAGTATGGCTCTGATACCACCTCTGTCGGGACCCGAATTTGCAAATTCGGGCCCTCTGTGTATACCGCACTAGTCCAGGATCACGCTAGTGCATACAGGCTCAACATAGATGCTATCATGGTCATACACAGTGGAATATAGCATAACTTTAATAATTAATAGTAAATGTTGTCTTACATGATTATTGCCACACAGGGCTTATAAAAGAAATAGCAAATAAGCAGCAGCGGAAAAATAAATAAGCGTAGCAGCTCTCCAGTTCACCGCAGGCAACGGACGAGGCTCGGACACTAAGCATTCCCATCCATATAATCCTGTTCCACGAAAGGCGTAGATTCTTCCTCTTCTGAAGTTGTTGTTGGGGTAAGTACATAAAGCACTCAACAAGTTGTGCACAGCAATGCAAGTCTAATATTCTATATGCTTGGCTTAATCCAAAGGAATGGCTAATATGGCTATTTTGCAGTAAAGCGGCATTTAACAAGAATACAGTAAATAGATTGAAAGACAGTAAAACAAATAACAATAATTAATAGATTTAGTATTTCTGAAGTAAACCAAGTTTTCAATCCTAAGTCTATTTCCACCTTCCATGGCACCTTGCCATCCCAATAGGTTTTTGTTTAACAAAAGTCCACTAGTATAGAATGGCACATCACTATCGCTTTATCCGTGTCGGTTCTTAAGATTTTAGGAAAAAACGATTGTGATAAATAACTTCGGAGAGGTGCTAGTACTAATCACTATCGGTTCTGAGATTATAAGTGATTGTGATGTAACATTGGGCATATCACTATCGGTTCTAAACTAAAAAACGATAGGGATGTGAACGATCATCACTATCGGTTCCAACAAAAGAAGTGATAGTGATGATCACGTTCACATCACTATCGGTTCTTTTGATATAAGCGATAGTGATGTGCATATACATCACTATCGGTTCTAAGAAACGAAGCGATAGTGATGTGCACGTGATCATCACTATCGCTTCTATAAAAAGAACCGATAGTGATGACTACGCACATATCTATCGGTTCTAAGAAAAGAAGCGATAGTGATGTGCACGTGATCATCACTATCGCTTCTATAAAAAGAACCGATAGTGATGACTACGCACATCACTATCGATTCTAAGAAAAGAAGCGATAGTGATGTGCACGTGGTCATCACTATGGTTTCTATAAAAAGAACCGATAGTGATGACCGTGCACATCACTATCACTTCTCGAAAAGAATCGATTCTGATGTCGACGTGCTCATCACTATCGCTTCTCTAAAAAGAACCGATAGTGATGACCGCTCACATCACTATCGCTTCTTGAAAAGAACCGATTCTGATGTGCCTCGCTAGGTCATATATAGCCTCGCGCTGAACCCTTCTCTGTTGTTGCTCCAGAGGAGATTTCTCCGCCGCCACCTGAGAAAAGATCTCATATTGTGTGGTTGGAAGCAATACTTGGGTGAGAAAATTTGAAGTCCTCATGGGTGGGTATTAAGAGGGCAAATTTGAAACCCTATCTTGACGAGATTCCCCTCTTTTAACCCTCATTTGCGGTTTTCTTCAAAATGTGAGCAATTCTTTAAACCCCTTCAATTTTGCACTAGGTAATTTCGACATGTCGTGAATAAAGTTTAGGTTGCACTGAAATTGTGTACGTGCCTTCAGATTTCACACTCTTTATTTGACAAGCACACATCTATTTAATTATATATTGTAGTGCTCTCATGCTAATATGGAATTATTATTGCGATCATGTGATAAATGTTAGAGTTTAGGCTGTGGAACCTACGTCTCCCGTTCGAGGATGCATGTTTATAAATATGCCGAACGAAATGGCATATTTATAAGCGAGCAGTCTCGAATTGTCCACGTTTTTTGGACAGTTCGAGGATATGTGGTTCGGGTATGTTCCTAAGCTATGTTGTACAACTTCAGAGTAGATTTCGGTAGCGTCTCCCTGGTGTTCTCCATATGCACACCCTCTTGACTGTTGTCGAGGCGTGTATATGGAGAACAATGAGAGATCTTGTCAAATTTTCTTTGGAGTTATACAACGGCTTAGGAACTTGCCCGAACCACATATCCTCGAATGGGATTAGGACCTAACCTATTTAGAGATTAGGAGTCATCGTTGGTACCCTTGTTTCATTTCGTTGTAGTAAAAAGATTTGCAAGCTACTGCACTATCTATATAATTAGGTTATTTGATATCATTGTTGATTTTAAAATTTATGTCTCCTATGTAGGAATTGGAAGCTCTAAGCGAGGAAGAAGGTAGGTATCGATCGGAGTACATTTATATATCTTGGAACCTGTCCTCTATTCTGCAAAGGTAATATTAATTGAAATGATGTCTCAATATTTAAAATAGCTAGCTAGTTGTCGCTCCAGTTTTTCCTTAATTTATTGTGCGAAATTTAATTGCAGATGGACCGTGAGGAATGGATGTATCGGAAAAGCCGTGTGAGTCTTGAATTTCGAGGGTGTTAAGGAGTTCAAAAAATTGCGAGAAGAGGACATGGTGAGGAGGGGTGTAAACTTCATATATTGTCCTTGCATTGATTGCACCAATCTAAGGAGATTTAACAACTCAGCTTAAATTGAGGACCACTTGATTCGACGTGGCTTCGTGAGGAATTACACATGTTGGATCCATCACGGGAGGCGGTAGTACCCTTCCGGTATGCAACGAAGACACGGTGGAACCGGATGACGAGTTGCGACTTGATATGTTTGAGGGGACAATTTGGAGCAAATCTTTGCAGGATGTGGAGGTAATTACGGAAAGAGAGTTTGAATAGTTTAAAAGCTTGATGGAAGGCGATGCGAAACCGCTGTTCACAAAGTTGCAAAGCGGAATACACCAAGTTGGTTTCGATCCTTGCATTATTCGAGCGAAGGCAAAACACCGTTGGACAGATACAAGTTTCAATGCGCCGGGTTCTTCTATCGGATCGCCTCGAGGAGAAACGAGTTGCCAACAAGCATTTATGAAGCGAAGAAGCTACTATGTCCCATGGGAATGGAAATAGAAAGGATACATGCATGTCCGAATGATTGCATCTTGTACCGTAACACACATCAGGAGCTGCACGTTTGTCCAGTTTGTGGTGTGCCCCGGTACAAACAAAAGGAGAAGCGTAATGACAAGAAGCGTAAGAGTCGGGGCAACGACGGTGAAGAGGTCTCTAAAGGTGCACCGGCCAAGGTATTGTGGTACTTGCCCATCATTCCCCGTCTGGAGCGGTTGTTTGCAAATCCTAAGGAGGCAAAATTGTTGCGTTGGCATTATGAGTCTCGAAAGGAAGATGGCAAGCTGAGACACCCTGCTGATTCGGCTCAATGGAGAAACATCGATTGGAAACATGAGGAGTTTGGTGCCGAAATGAGGAACATAAGATTTGGGTTGAGTACTGACCGCATGAATCCATTTGGTAACATGAGCAGTCGTCACAGCACCTGGCCAGTTCTGTTGTGTATCTACAACCTCCCTCCTTGGTTGTGTATGAAGCGGAAGTATATCGTGATGTCATTACTAATCTCTGGACCCAAACAACCAGGAAATGATATTGATGTGTACCTTGCACCACTGATCAAGGATTTGGTAAAATTGTGGAATGAGGGGGTCGTGGTGTGGGATGCGTACAAAAGAGAGCATTTCATCCTACGGGCTATGGTATTTTGCACCATAAATGATTTCCCGGCCCTTGGTAATTTGGCGGGTTACAGTACGAAAGGAGCTAAAGCGTGTCCTATTTGTGAAGAGGAGACTGAGAGTCTATGGCTGCCAAATTCGAAGAAAACTGTGTATATGGGTCACCGTAGGTTTCTACCTCGAAGTCATCGGTACCGTAAGATGGATGACAAATTTGATGGGAAGAGGGAAGTCCATTCGGCACCGCAGCCTATGAGTGGAAGGCAAGTATATTCACGTGTAGAGGATATTGATGTTCAGTATGGAAAGAGCCGTAAATTTGTTCGTCCAAGGAAAATTTAGAAGAAGAGGTCAATATTTTGGGACTTACCGTACCGGAAGGAGTTAGATGTCCGACATTGTATTGATGTCATGCATGTTGAGAAGAATGTCTGCGATAATTTGGTTGGCATCCTGTTGAACATACCTAGGAAGACCAAGGATAGTGTGAATGCTCGTCGTGACATAGCCTACATGGGAATCAGGCCCAGGCTTGCAGTGATAGAGGAGGATGGAAAAGGTCCGTACATCCCCGCTGCATGCTACACCCTGTCCAAGAAGGAGAAAGAAGATCTCTGCAAATGTCTGTAAGGTATTAAAGTTCCATCCGGCTACTCCGCAAACATTAAGAAGCTTGTGTCCATGGATGATTTGAAGTTGTTGGGCATGAAGTCCCACGACTGCCATGTCTTGATGACCCAAATGCTACCAGTTGCAATCCGAAATATTCTGCCAGAGGATGTAAGGTTGGCAATCACGAAGTTGTGTTATTTCTTCAATGCGATCTCCTGCAAAGTTATTGACCCCGATATGCTAGACAACTTACAGAGTGAGGTGGTGCAGACTCTGTGTCAACTTGAGATGCATTTCCCACCGTCGTTCTTCGACGTAATGGTCCACCTTGTTGTTCACCTTGTCAGAGAGATTAAGATATGTGGACCCACTTTCCTACGTTACATGTATCCGTTCGAGAGGTACATGGGTATTTTAAAGTCCTACGTGAGGACTCGGTCGAAGCCTGAGGGTAGTATTGTTGAAGGTTATGGGACTGAAGAGGTTATTGAGTTCTGCGTGGACTACCTAGGTAAAAGACAAGCAATCAGTGTTCTTGTATCTCGTCACGAGGGCAGACTTGCTGGTAAAGGAACCGTTGGATCCAAACTAGTGAGTCCTAGGTTTGATATGTATTGCAAGGCACATTTGACAATCTTGCATAACAGCGCAAAAGTTCATCCATACATCGAGCAGCATAAGTTGATATTATGGGAAGAGAATCCACAAATGGATGAGCTTTCCATCGTACAAGAATACGTGTGTGTCGTCATCCCCGCTAAGATACGACCCATCTGCAAATGATGATCTACTCGCACATGGAGCCAATTATGTGCAATGCAATTTCTCTTACAATGTTTGCAAAAGTTGTTAATCTTAGTGTTGTTAATCTACCCCGCACAAGAACACTATTACAATGTTTGTTGTTAATATTAGTGTTGTATTATGTATGTAAAATAGTTTGCAATGCTTTCAAAGTAAAAAATTCAGGGTGAATTGCTATTTGAGGCTTTGATGGCAATGCAATTTCTCTTTATGCCTGCACTTTGTGACATATGTTGTGAAAGAAAATTCCATTTGACGATGTCTCAATGTGATGTACAATCTATATAATTTTGAGACACAGAAATGAGGCTAAGCTATATGAAATCATTTTTGGAAATTTTCAAAAAGTTGGACTTCATTTGAGAAAGTTTCGACTTTTCAACTATGTAAGGAAAATTCATGCCTACAAAGTGAATTTTGGCATCTTTTTTCAATGCTAACTCTTTTTTGCAAAATTCTTTTTGGATAAGATTTGTAGTATCCCAAAGTATATTTCTGGAAAATTTCAAATAATTCCAACGATATTTGCAAAAGTTGTTCACTCTTTGATTTAATTCTGAAAATTTAGAGACTTCATGGTTTGTCTGGAAAGGTAATAGTGTAATGAACTACATTAGTGTCAGTTTTTCTTGAGAACCGATTGAGATAATGATGTGCCAGAATCAGTTTTCTTCAAAAAAGCGATACAGATATTTAAGCATCAGTGTCGGTTTTTTTATGTGAAGCGATTCTAATGACTAATATCCGTGTCGGTTTCATTAAAAAAAGTGATACTGATGATAAACATCAGTGTCGGTTTTATTAAAAAAGCGTCTACGATATTAAGCATCAGTGTCGGTTTTAGTTAGTAAAGCGATACGGATATTGATACATCAGTGTCGGGTTTTGTTATGTGAACCGATACTAATGATTAATATCAGTGTCGGTTTTATATTTGAAGTGACACTAATGACTAATAGCAGTATCGGTTTTCTGAAGAAGAAAAAAGCGATACTGATACTTGCGATTTTAGTCCCCAGTTTATTCCCGCTAGCACCCGATTCGCGATTTTAGTGCCCATTTCGATCGCGGCGCAGCCATCGATCCGTTACCTAGCTAGCTCCCGCCCCACCGCTCGACCTCCGCGCCCCCCACCCGGTGCCCCACCGCCCGCGCGACGCCCCGCTCGCCCCCGCCACCCGACGCCGTCGCCCGGCCTCGGCAGCCCGCACCACCGCCCGACGCCCGTCTTGCCCCAACGCCCGCCTCGCCCGACAAGCGGCCCTTCGCCCGCCCGCCGCCCGCCCGACGGCCCGCCCACCGCCCGCCTCGGCTGGCGCCCGCCGCCCGACCCGACGGCCCGTCGCCCGCCTCGACGACGCCCGGCCGACCGACCAGCATACGTCGCCCTACCTCCCGACCCGACGACCGTCGCTCGACGACCGCTTGACTTGACGCCCGCTGCCCGACGTACATCAACCGGTTGGTTGTTGTCACTTCCCTGAATTTTTTTCTGTTTTCTAGGTGCCATAATTTAACTTGAAAATTTAGTGTCATAATTTAACCTGAAAATGTGGGATCTGGGAAGAATGCTTAAAGCCTCAAACCTTATTCCCAATCCAAATTTGCTGGTGTTGATGTGTCATCAAAATTGTCCTTTGTTAGATCACAACTTTCTTAAAAAGGGGTTTACTATTGTGGTTATTTCAATGCTTGATGAAGTTGCTGTGGTGAATAATACTAGATTTGCATTGTTTATCTCTTCATATGCATATCTTATATTATTGTGTGTTAGTTAATATTGTTAGGGATCCTCTCACATTCTACCGAGCCTTTCAATTTCATCTTTTTGCTGTGGTGAGTACTTATGAGGCCTGGAATTCAGAGGTGCGTGATCAACTGACAAATGCTTGATTTGGGGTGATAGAGATTAGAATAGTAGTAGGAGGTTTAAGGTGAGAGGGTGATATTACACATTCAAACCATAATTCCTTGCGATCGATCACATTGATATCTTTGCAATAGGCTTCTCATTCTGAGTTGGACTAGATTTAGTGTACAGAACCATCTGTATATCAATGCCATGTTATCATTTCATATAGTGCATAAATGTTTTATAGCAGGCCAAAGCCTGAAATGACACTCAGAATAAGAGTAGGCTGCTAATTAGCGACAAGTATCACTTCATTGGACACATTTTCCCATCTACAAAGTTTAGCAATATGTGCATCAAAATCAGTTTTTCACCTCATAATTATATGAGAAAATGCATCTTAGGAAGTGTTTCCAAAAATAAGAACGGCTAGAAAATGGATATTTAAAAAATAATTAAAGGCAACCAGAAACATACTAGGACTTCATCTTTGTAATTTGAAAATGACTTGGCCAAGTCTTGTACATTTTTCATGATTGCCTCGTTAACTTCTCTCCCTCGAGAAGACACAGGTGTGAAAACCAACATTAGTTACCTTGCAAATTTAGTAACTTACAAAACATTCACTAACCAGAGAAGAACTAACCCTATGTTTCATGAAATCAAGGTCTGATGCGAGTTGATCTTCCTCTGCAATATCTTGTCCGTTTATCCTCCTCCTCCGGATCTCCTACAACATGGAAGAAGAATGAGAACTAGATAACTACAGATTGATAAATAAAAATGAAATCAAAATATATGATATTCTGAGCTCAAGAGTATTGATAAACAAAATGTATTCCAACTATCAAAGAATATAACACATTTTTGCAAAATGATAGTAGAATAAAGTGGACCTTTTGGCATGGTTGATTTTCACAGTCTTCTTTGGAGCAATAGTGGATGGTGTGCATTTGGCATGAACAGTTTCCATGCCTTCCAATTATCATTTTCACTTTACATCTACTTGCTTGTGATTCTTTTGCAAACATTTCTGAGTAAAAATTTCACAGTGCATTCTTTCATCATCTACTGCAAATACAGTAATTAATTTATACCTATATGTTATTATTGTTACTGTAATATGATCTACGTTAGAGTTCACAATGCGTAACCTACATCTCCCATTCGAGAGTACTTGTTTATGAATATGCCATTTGGCACATTCATAAGCAAGCGATCTCAATTGTCCACGTTTTAGATTAGTTCGAGGATATGTGGTTGGGCAAGTTCTGAGCTATGTTGTACAACTTCAGAGTAGATTTTGGTAGCGTCTCCCTGGTGTTCTCCATATGCACACCCCTCTTGACCTGTTGTCGAGACGTGCATATGGAGAACAGTGAGAAGATCTCGCCAAATTTTCTCTGGAGTTATACAACAGCTTAGGAACTTGCTCCAACCACATATCCTCGAATGGGATTAGGACCAAACCTATTTAGAGATTAGGGGTTATCGTTGGTACGTATTTAGTTAGTCATCAGATAGACTTTTCTTGAAGATCATTCGTTCATCATTCTTGTCTTGAAATATGCTAGAACAATTACATCTTATTACTAATCTATTCACTCTTGCTTTACATGATTTATTGTCAAGTTCACAAAATAGGTGCAATTGCTTTCGCTCATGTCAAATATATGACCTTATCAGATACGAAACTCAAAATGTCACAATTAGAGAGCATCGGCTCCTCGCTAGACAGAGTAGAAGGTGCTCCTGAGGGGCCGAGCCAAGTTCCAAATGTTCAGGGGCTGAGTAAGGTGAGGAAGGCCCAAGGACCGAACAAAGGGGCCACAGAGAGAACACCGCAAGTTCTCCACTTCAATACCATGGGGGTCAGCACGGGTCCTCGCAAGTACAAGGGGCCATACCAGTCATTCCTCGGTCAATTGTTGAGGGAGAGAGTGCCCATAACGATTAAGGATTGGAGGAAGGAAGTCAACGCCGAGCAGAAGAATCGGCTGTGGGACGAGGTTAAGGGCAAATGGATTATAGAGGAGGAAGATGAACGCAACGCGAGGCGGTACGCCTTGAAGAGGATGGGTGTGGCCTTGAGGCGCCGAGGTCCTCATGCACGGTGAGTACGTCTTGAAAGGTCGTACACCATTCGAAGGTATCCATTCGTGACTCGGATGTTTGGGATGAGTTCACGGCGACGAAGGATGCGCTGGCGAGTAGGCGAGAGAGAACACACCGCTATCGAGAGGCACAACACGCACCGTACCACCTTGAGTACGGCGGCTATGAGGGGAAGAAGGCGAGTGGGCGCGACTAGCCGAGAGTGTGCGAACTCCGGGACGACGATGCCTTACTCCCACATATGTGAGAGCAGACGCATGGCCGGGTATTAGCGAGGACAAAGAAAACCCCGACGAGGCGACTTGTAGTCATAAACCCGCTCATCGCGCGTCATCTCTGTCATCGTAAGACATCTGACTTAGTACATTGCAGTTGACCCAGCTTGTTGTATTTCAGATATAATTCGTACTCGCTTATTGCAGGAGGAGGTAAGCCAGCGAAAAGAGTAGGGGACCTTCCTGAGCCAAGGGTCGAAGGATATCCTGTCGTCTGTGATCGGGAAGCCCGATCATAAGGGCCAGGTGCTTGCCGCAGGGTTGGGGCATACGAAGAAGTCCTACTTCCAAGATGAGCTTCGAGTGCTAGATCAAGATCATGGGAGGCACGTGCGGAGCGCCTCAAGGAGACGCTCAGGGTGCAGCTGAGGGAGGAGATCAAGGAGGAGATGAGAGGGGAGATGATGGCACGTGAAGATGAGATAAGGGGGGAGATGATGGCACGTGAAGATGAGATAAGGGGGAGATGATGGCACATGAGGAGCTCCTGAGGACTGAGATGATGGCGATGATCTCCGAGTCAGAGCCACAATCCCTCGCCTCTTGTAGAGAAGCCTGTGCCCCGACCTAGCAGCTGTGGTTCCAAAAATGATAAGACCGATCCCCAGCTGAAGGTAATAATTAATTTTTCCTAACTTAAAGCTACAAGTGTAACGCCCACAATGTTTCTCCTCAAGTTGCGTACATCTTGCAGGCCCCTGCTAAGTGCCAGCTCACCACCCTGACGGAGGACGGATTTCCTGTCGAGGCTGCACGTGGGGTTGCATTTCCATGCAAGGAGATCGACACTGTGCATGGTCAGTCTTTGGGGAAGGGCTATATGAGGGTGTAGGTGACTACGTCCATGAACACTTCTTATCACATGTGCTCGAGTTCCCCCCAACGAAGATATCAGCACTCTCAGGCAAGCACGCATGTCGTTCGTCAAGTGGCCCACGACGGGTGTCGTACTGGTCAAGGTAAAAATCCCCCGCGTCTTCTCTACCATTCCAGTAGTACTGCAATAAGTTAAATATGCACGTGCTTTGCAGGTTCCTACCGTACCTGTGCTTGCTCCTGCTTCTGTTCCCACCACCGTGATGAGTCCTACATAGAGTGCAGAGGTCACGGGTAAAAGGACAAGCACAACACCAACAGAACCACAAGAGACCTCTGCGACTCCTTCCGCCAAGAAGGCAAAGCTGATAAAGGCCACAAAGCCCCTTGAGGTACTTGAAAAGCCCACTACCCTCACCTCGAAGACTCCTTCGGTCCAGAAAGGAAAGTCAGCACAAGCCACAGACATCCCTTATGATTTTAAGGACTACGTACATGGAAAGCCCCTGCTTGCATCCAACGAACTAAATGATCTAGGCAGGTGGACTCGCATGCTCCATGGATGGTACATTGATAAGGTGAATGAGAAAGAGCGTCGAGTTGACTTCAATGTGATGTATAAAAGGGTACATTTCACCGTGCGAGAATGGGATATTCCCTATCGCTTTGAGGATCATTTCGTGTGTACCAATTAAAAGCCGTCGATATTTCTACTTTACGATCACGGGCGCTGTGAGTATCGCACCATACATCATGGTCGGCGACTTTTATAGGATTTTGCATTATGTTTTCTAATATCAACATGAGTTGTAGGGCAATGAGACAGCGAGCCGTGACGAATCAAAACCAAGTTGGGTTCGTCGACCCCGAGCTTGTGTCTGCGACCACGACTAGGCTACATCCGGTGTTTGTTGCTGGCTACGACAAGGGGGTATTGCATACTGAGTCGACGAAGGACTTCGTTGTAATACCGTACCACGAGGAGTAAGTAGTACAAACCCTTCAATTACTTGTACGCACTTAAACCGTATGCGAACTTATTTCCTTGCACTACATTCCATTTAATAAGCAACCATTGGGTTCTACTCGTCCTCGTTTCGAGTGAAAACACAGTCTACATTTTTAACTCAATCAAGAAGAGATCGATGGCCTACGCGATCAAGTGTCCTTTGCAGAAGTAAGTACATTACCGTAACCTAACACTTTCTGAATTTAACTATATTTTTTTACTCAATGGCATCTCTCCAATATATGTAGGGGTTTCTCGGACTATGTCGATGAAGGAGGGTCACACGATAACAAAAAGGGCAAGACGCTGGAGTATAAGAAATTCACGGTACAAGTGCCTAGCATATATGCGATTAATTTTTTCTGACATCTAATCTTTGTGTGTTAATTTCTTTTTCTCTCTTCACAGTATCATCAACAGGGCAGCGATAACCTGTGCGGCTTCTATGTCATGCAACACATGTTGGTTGTGGTCGGCGGCTCACACCTTTTTCCTAAGGTATATGTACATGCATACTTAGCCTTTCACATACAAATTTTGAAACTTAAATTCATGCACTCATTTATGTTTTGCAGAAGATCAATATCCCCCAGAAGAGCTTAGACAATAAAGCACTCAACAATTTAAGAGACCACTTATGCCAATGGTACTGGTTAGAAGTTATATCGTAGGACGGTAGGTTTAGAGATCCTGAAGCGTCCTACTAGTTCATATGGAAACAATATTAATTGTATATGTCAATGTGATATATATGCACGTGTACTGATTGTTAAGCATGTTTGTGTTTGTATGTTGTGAACGAATGGCCTATATGTATTGTAATTTAAGTGTTTGTGTTCTGTGAATGTGATATGTGCATTTTGTGTTCTGTATTGTGAATGTGATATATGCCCATTGTTAATATGTGCTATTTTGGGTAATATGCAAAATTGCAACACCCCCATGAGGGTCATCAGAATCGGTTCTTATGTGGAACCGATTCTGATAACCACATAATTGGAATCGGTTCTTGTATATATCATTCTGATGACGTCTCATCAGAATCGGTTTTTTGAATAAAGCGATTGTGATGACACCATCATTAGAATCGGTTCTTAAGAGGCGATTTCGATGACCTCTTATCGAATCGGTTCTTTTAAGCAGCGATTGTGATGACCACATCGAGAATTGGTTCTTTGTGAGCGATTGTGATAAACATACCATTACAATCGGTTCTTGGAAGAAAGCGATTGTGATGATCCATCATTAGAATCGGTTCTTTAAAGGAAGTGATTGTGATGACCACATCATTAGAATCGGTTCTTGTGTGGAACCGATTCTGATGAGGGGGTCATCACAATCGCTTCTTTGAAAGAACCGATTCTGATGAGGTGGTCATCACAATCGCTTCTTTGAAAGAACCGATTCTGATGACCTTTATCAGAATCGGTTATTCGAAAAAACCAATTGTGATAAAGTGTTCATCAGAATTGGTTTCACCTAATAACCGATTCTAATGATGCTTTATCACAATCGGGCCAAAACCGACTGTGATAACTCCACCTCATCACTATCTAAAGACTTCGTATCGCCACTTAAACCGACTGTAATGGCAAAAAAGAACCGATTCTGATGTACAATTCTGTAGTAGTGGTCTAACCCTGAACTGTAATTCCCGAGCATTGCCCAATACCGTGAGCACAGCTATTCGAATAGATTGTACACTCTGCAGAGGTTATGCACTTTACCCACACGATACAATCAAACACCACCAAGGCGAGTGATCATAACAAAGCCTTTACAATGCTACACCTAGACCCAGTACTGCTCGCTAAGGTTTCAACACTGAAGGGTTAAACCACCACAACAGGGCCCCCCTCTTGCGCCATGTGAGTTAAACCGTAAACCCGAGACTCACTATTCACCATGACAGCACCGAAATCTAGGCTTCACAAATTATTCAGCTAGGCTGTCCCATTCCAGACATGTGGTTGCAAGAAAGACTCAGGTCAAAGGCTTGCAAGGTTAAGTCCTTAAAGTGATTAAGGCAAGACTTCCACATACCCCGCCAATCTGGCCCACCTTGGCACTTGCCCTTGCCACTTGCCTCAATCTAAATCATTACCACCCCAGTTGATTACCAAGCACCACGTGCTACCAACATTTCAATCTAGTTGTGTGACCTCCTCGCCACGACAACTTGATATCACTGTGTGACAACACATGACACACCAATTCATAAACATTGTTCCATATTCCATTAGTCAAGATTAAGTATCAACATTCGGACACATGTGATGACGTGGCATGGCTAAGCAATCTATGACAGTCTAACTTGCCCATGTTGATTATCGATATTAACCAACTATAGTTCCACATCCTAGGGTGAAAAATAGATCATGGCATATAATTGACAAGGTATGATTTAATTCAAATAGGCATATTATCTAATTCCCAGATTAATTGAAATCATTTATACACATAAAATAATATCATGCATAAATATAAGAGACAAAATAGCAATTTGGTGAAATTAGGTGCAACATGATCAAAACACAACTTGCCTTGGAGTAGGTGCTGGTCTTGCTCTGAGCTTGGGTCTTGAAGTGATGAATCTTCCTCCGGATCGCCGAGCAGTTCAACATCTACGTGAAACGATGCCAAAATAGCAAATAAACACCAAACTAGAGTGCAAACAAACTCCAGAAATAAAATAAAATTCAACAATAAATATATATTGATTTTAAAAAAAATTAGAAATTTGAATCACTCAAATCCGAGTTAAAATGAAAAAGATATGGCCTTTTGAAGTTTGAATATATACTGAAATTACAGAAATTAGAAAAACCGATTTTCCCGAATTATTTTTCTCTAAAACTTCGATTTCTTCGCATGTAGTTTACACGTGGACCAATCAGGGATGGACACGTGGCTTCGGCGCATGGACTTAGTCCACGAAAACACACTGGTCCACCGTGGACTCGAGATACTGTGCTGTGGACCGGCTGATATCAGCATGACGTCATCGCGACACGTGGGCCAATCAAATTGCGCCACATTGCTCAGTCTATGGACCACGTCCATGGCACACGCCTGTCCATGGTGCACCCGGCGCACGATGCTTCAGTACCTACACTGACACGCGTCGCACATCCGCGAGACGATCCAACGGCTACCGCACTACGCATACGCGGCTCAATCCAGAACGTCCGATTAAATCTAATGGCCAGAGCTTTACCCGAGCAGAACACTGCTGATGATGAAGACGTGGCGTGATCTGGACGGTTCGGTGGAGATCCGACGGCTGTGCGAAGCTCCGAGATGAGGCGAGGTCGCGCGGCGGCGAGTTCCGGAGACGAGGGCGGCGGCGACCGGGCGGCGTTTAGCGCAACTCCGGCGTGAAGAAGTGGCAGCCTCGACGCGTCGTGGAATGGCGACTCCGGATCTGGAACCAATTCGGCGGAAGGAGGCTTGGCGGTGGTAGAACGGTGTAAAAATTCGTGGCGGTGCTACAAAGAACTACGACAAGCTCCTGGGCAACGACGGCAGCGAAACTGGCAAAGAGGCTAGGCTAGCAGATGCGCAATGGGATGGCGATCCTCGGGGTGCGGTCCGCGCTTTAAATAGCCTTGGCATGCACCCAGAAAAGGCAACCTTAAATTACGCGACGGCGGCGGCAAGTCGGCGGCGGATTCAGAAACCGAATCGGAGATGACGACCGCGAGCCGTCCGATTTGCATCGAGCGGTCATGATTAGATCTCGGCCGATACGATCTGATCCGCCCTTTCCAAAATCAACGGATGCGATCAGATCTTTCCAAAATAATGCCGCACGCTCTTAACCGCACGATCTCGATCTAACGGCTGACAACGCTAGGGTTTCGCGATGAAGAAAACCGCCCGATTGAAATCCAACGGTCGAGCGCGAAGGCGGCGGCGAAGCGAGCCGAACGGGCCGCACGCGCTGGGCTCACGTGCGCACATTGCTGGGCTCGGCCCAGTACTGTTCACCCCGAATTTTCAACGCTTTTCAATTTAAAATAATTTCCAAAAATTCATTTAAGGTAATTAAAATATCAGTAAAATCCCTAGAAAAATCTCATAAATACTTGGAGACATTCTGAGCTCAAATAAAATATTTTTGGCGAAACTTTATATTAGTTTTATCTATATATAATTAGTTTTCACCAAAGGTCAATATACTTAATTAAAACAAATTCAAATAATTTCTGGAAAAGTCCAATAAATTCAGAAAATCACCAAAATGCACATTAGTGAAATTATGGGCAAAATTTGGGATTTTACAATTGTTACCCTAGGTTGGGACATTATTAGTTGGGGAAAATTGTAATACCAACATTGGGTTATCGTAGTTATGCTTAGACATGCTTAGTTGTACAATGGGTTCATATCACATGTTGAATATTGATAATTCGGACTTAATGAGATTTCGAATTGTGGCAAGTAGCCACTATTTTAAAATTTGTTGTACCATAGCAGGGTATGCCATTGTTCTTGGTTAAACAAAATAGATTTCCCTCAGGGAAGTGATTATGCTTTAAAGGGGGTGTGGTTAGCATATTTGGGATGTGGATGTCTCCCTCGAGACAATCTAAGGACTTAATCTTGTGCACCATTGCAAGGTCGAGGATGCCGACTAGAGGGGGGAGAATAGGTGGTATTTAAAAATTCTCTTCGATTTCTAACAAATCAGCGCCTATGTCAAAACCTAAATAATATGTTGAAGCATAATTCTAAGGTTTTGACAATTAAAGCCTAAATCAATTAGGTTCACTAAGTGTACTAATAAACTAAGTCTTTAACTATGATTTGCAATCCTAGAAGACAAGCAATCAATCAATTTAATTCTATGAATATAATTGCTTGAATGTAAATGAGAATAAGAAAGTAAATCACAATGAGACACGATACTTTTACCGTGGTGTTCGGAGATTTGCCGGTCTCCCCTAGTCCATGTTGAGGTTAGCCCAAACACATCGGACCAGCTCCACGACTTGAGCACCCACCTCGAATCCACTAGTAGTAGCTCTTTCCCCTTCCGGGTAGGCGATCTCCAATCTTCACAAATTTGCCAAGCCTTCTCACAATCTCCTTTGAGAAGGACACCGACGCCGCTACGCCGTCTAGGTGTCGGCAAATAGCAAGAGTAATAGGTCAAGCCTCCTAGCTTGAACCTCACCAAGTGCAACATATGCACAATGGTAACCACCGAGTGCAACACATGAACAAGGTTCTCCTCTAAGTGCAACACATGCACAAGGAGTGCTCAACCCACTTCTAATTGCAACACATGCTAATTAGAATCGCTCTTAGCTCAAGAACCAAATAGGAGAGTGCAACACATGCACAACTTAACCGCAAAGATCAACAACCTCTCCAAAATCACAACAAATCCAAATGTCAGCCCCCAAGGCTCCTTTTATAGCCTCCCCAAAGAAACCTAGCCATTGGGGGGCAAACGGGTAAAAACCAGCAAATTCGGTACTACCACCCATGTATGGCCAGTAGTACCGACCTCAGTTCCAACTATCGAACTTTTTAATTAAAAACCCCGGAACTAGCCGTTGCACAGTAAACCCGGTACTACCGGCCATGTAGGAGTTGTAGCACCGTCCGAGCGGTACTACTGGCCTCAACCCGCGGTAGTACCAGCCTCTAAAAACATCAAGCAACATAGCTCTCTGAGAAATAACTACCAGCCTCAGAGGGGCGGTACTACCGGACCCAAGCAGTGGTAGTACCAAATTTGCAACACATGCAAGCCGCGCACACTGAAAAATAACTACCGAACCTGAGGGTAGGTAGTACTGGCCGAGCTGTACTACCGGACTAGCGGTAGCACTGGATTTTCCAGACAAATCCGGATTTCACATAGAAATCTTTTCTTTCCAAATCAAAAACCACTTTTAAGATCAATTCATTGAGCCATGTGATGATCAACACATGATCACACCAATTTGTAAAACACATTTGCAAATCCTCAACACATGCTCCAAGAATTGCATTAAGCTTCAACTTATTTGCAAAAGACTTTTGCAAATAATAAACCAAGAATCTATAAGATCAAATCTTGAGCCATGTAAGGATCAACACATGATCCCGATACTTTGCAAAACACATTTGCAAATAACAAATCCACACATGCTCAAAAGCAAATCAACTGCATGAAATCCAACTATTTGCAACACATGCAAATATTGACTCAATGCAAAGAATCAAACAAGATTCGATCATTTAAACACATGCTTAGCCATGTGATGATCAAAACATGATTTCTAGGAATTTGCAAAACACATTTGCAAATTCTAGTCACATGCTAAGAATCCAATGCATGAGCTTCCTCTATTTGCAACACATGCAAATACTTAGCTCCATGCAAATAACAACCATTAAAACCAAATGCATGAGCTTTCTCCTTTTGCAACACATGCAACCCTTAGCTTCATGTAAAATCCAAATCAATTAAGAAGTAAACATGAGCTTCCTTTATTTGCAGCACATGCAAATATGAGCGTCATGCAAAAGCCAACATAAAAGAGTGAGCTAGACCGAACTGGATTGAGTTCATCAACACATGATGAAGATCAAGCTAAATGACTCAACCCCTCTTAATAGCACGGCAACCTAACTAGCAACCCAGTCTCCTACCCAAACACCAAGACCGGTAAAAGACTAGGAACACATCCTTAGCCCTAGCTAGTTATACCTTTGCCTCTAGCACATCCACTTGGAGCTTTTATGATTACCATCATTTTCTCTCCAAGTTGGGATCTAAACTCATTCATCAACACATGATGAACTCCCTTTGCTCTTTGCTTCGGGATCTCCTCTTGCCGCTCAACAACACATGATGATGTCCTTTTATCTTGATTCTCGACTTGATAGCTATCAACACATGATACCATTCAAATCTTCATCACCATTGGACTCAACCTACACAACTTATGAAAGATTTTTAGTCCAACAAGCATGGTTATCTCAATCATCAATGCACTCCATTAACACATATTGATGCCCCAAGATCCTTCGATCTATTCCTTGATGATTCACTAGAACCCAAATCAATTTAATGAAAATATTGATTTGTCTTGAGTATATTGATGCAACTAATGCTTCATATACTCAAGAACTTTTCGTTTATCTTTTGATTAATAAAGAACACCATCAACACATGATAGATAACCTTATGATTAAGTGACAAGTGAACACAATTTAAATTGTGTTTAAATTGTCATGAGTATATATTAACTACACAAGTTTCATATACTCATTTTGATGGTTTCCAAGTAATGATCCAAATTATGGAATGGTGGAAAGGGATTAATACTCTTGTGACCATCAAGCATAGAATAAACTTCATTAAATGTGTGCATATAAATAATTGAACTTTGAGTCAATATGCACATATTCATTTTTAGATTTCTTTGAAGTTTATCCTATATTTCCATGAGTACACTACAACTACACGAGTTTTTATGTACTCAAGGATTTGTTTCAATGTAATGATCCTTATTTTATTTGGCAATACGAAAGGGATTAATACTTATGAAACATCAAGGCAAAGTATGAACTCCCCCTAAATGTGTGCATTCATGTATATATGGAATTGGACACAAAAAGCACATATTGAGGTTTAAACTATGGTGGAGTTCACCCTTTAACTTGAATCAAAGGAATCCGCCTAAAGATAATAAAGTGAGTACGAATGCATACATTTGGGGTTTCCATTTTTCATCCAAATGAGACTAACAAAAATAAAGCTCACTAAAAGAATTAGTCTCACAATGATTAGGTTAGTCATTAAATAATGACTAAATATTAATCCAAAACCAATCGCTAAAATCAAAAAGGAGCTTGAACTTACAATCTCCCTCTTTTTGGTGATTGATGGCAAATCCTACATTAATTACCGCATTTGGATGAAAATATCTATATGATGGAGTTTTCAATATCAAAAACCAAATAGCACAACAAATTTTAAATTTTTCAACTCCAAACTCATTTCCCCCTTTTTAGCAAAAACATCTCCCCCTTTTGGCAAAGACATGAAAACTAAGTAAACACAAATGGTGACACATAGGGATGCGATATACATGATTATGATTTAGCACTCCCCCTTAATGTGCCACAACCAACTTTCTCATGATTGCAATAAAGAATAATTAAAAAACATGAGTAAGAACATGAACAAGCAATTTAAATTGAATTTCATGATAATGCATCTTAACCTACACAAGACTAGAAGCTAAAGTTATCAATTTAAATACTTGTTATCGAGATAGCATTGGTTCATGATTGAAATGATTGTCCTTATGCTTTACTCCATTTTGCATATGATGAAATCATCTTTTCTTGATTGAGCTAAGCCTCCAATGCATCTCCAAGTACCTAATGAACTTTTAAGCACTTTTTGGTACCCAATTTTGTTGGGTACAAGAATGTTAGTCATAAGAAATTTATGGACCCAAATGGCTCTAGTAACAATAATCTTATGTAAACTAACATAACTAATAAATGGTTTGCATTTGTTATTCCTCCTAAGCAATTTATTAGCATTAAATTGAGAAGGCTTAGGAGTCCTAGCAATTTTTAGCAAACACATTTCTAGTCTTATCATTTCTAAGCATACGATTAACATTGTTATTCATAGACTTAGAGGATCTAGCATTTCTAGTAAATGGTTTGCTATTGTTAGTTCTCCTAAGCATATGATTATTATTAAATTGAGGAGGTTTAGTAGTACTAACAATCTTAGCAAACTCATTTCTAGTTTTAGTCTTCCTAAGCAAATGAATAACATTATTTTGCAAGCACTTATGAGACTTGACAAATTTGGCAAACACATTGCTATTTTTCTCTTTCCTAAGCAAATAATTATCATTTACAAGAGTTAGCTTAAGAGTGTTATCTAAGGGAAAATTCTTATCAATATGCCCCTTTTCCATGCAATTGAAGCATGTTTGACTATTTGGACCTCTCTTCATCTTTTTGTCATACTCAATGCCGGTTTGCCTCATTGCTGACACTTGTGGATTGATCTCCGGTTCTTGAGGGCACAAGGAGGTGAGGTGGCCCTTCTTGTTCTTCTCTTTCTTAGAGATGTAGTCGATCCCTAACTTCTTTTGCAAGCGCCGTTTGCTTGGTTGGAATGTTGTCAAGGGTAGCCTTTCCTTTGAAGCACTTTTCTAAGTCACTTCTCAATTGAGTGACTTGTGCCTTGAGCTCATTATTTTTCTCTACAAGATTAGTCTGTAAACACATAGAGGAAGTAGCAATATGTGAAATTGAGCTAATAGGCATGTCAATTAAATCATGGCTAGAGGTGGATATGCTAATTTTAGATGAAGTGCAAGGATTAGCATTTAAGCATGGCATATGATCAAGCTTACACATTTTTATAAAAATGAAGTCATTTGGCTCCAACTCCAGATTTTTATAAAAAATGTGAAAGCTTAATCATGCTCTGAAAAATTTATGGTACCATCTTTAGCAGTCTAGGATCATACAAAAAAATTTCCAAAAGAACTGAACCTCATTTCTTATCATTAAAAAATCAAAAACGGAATGAACAATTCTGACTAACAGTCAATTGACGGAAATGGCAAAAGAAGGACGAAGTGAAAACAGTAGTGGCAAAAATGAAACAACAAAAAGACTAGTGGTAGAAGCGAAATTGGGCACTTTTTCAATGGCACCAGCAAAATTTTTCCTAGATGTTAAGCTGTTTTCCGGTCAGGATAAAATTTAGCGAAAGCATTTTTTTTTTTGCTAACATTAGTTTTAGGTACTCTACTATTTATAGTTTTGAGTTATGTGAAACTCGTAATTGTAAGTCGTGTGAAAATTGGTTTTATCATCCAAGTTAACCAAACAAGATTTCATATTGTCAAACTCTAAAACTAGTGTAAGCACATCTCTTTCTCTCTCTCTCTTAAAACCAATATCCTAGAGAACTGACCAAAGGTTAGTTAGCTAGGTATGCTTGTTGCACCCTTGCTCGCTAGTGTTCGAGCCTCAACTCGGTGCTAGCTAGTGCTCACCTCGTTCTAATAGTGAATAATGCCAGAGTTCCTGGCCTAAAATTAAAAAGAATAGAACAATATCCAAACAACCCCTTTTAAAAACATTATATTACTCCTCTTGTATTGTGTAGGTTTTACCAGTGTTGTGAAAAAGGTATGCACTAGCTAGACATACAGGGTACTGTCAAGTGTAATCGCTATATGGGTGATTAATAGGAATTTAACGGATGATGATGCGTTCATGACAAAATCAATAATATCTTCATTTATATTTAAAATTGCATGAAACATTTACCAAGATTATCACTATATGAATAAAATATGATTAATATTCCTAATATACAAACCACAGTTGTGAAAAACAACCGACCCGACCGATTAGTCGGTGATTAATCGGTGACGGTGACTAAACCATCGTGAATAGTTTAATTGAAATGTAATTAACGTAGTCAAACGATTAATTGACCGCATAATCCGATTAATCAGCCATTTTCCGATTAATCATCCATTTTTCCAGTTTAATAATAAAAATGGCTTATTTTTATTCACTAGGTACGATAAATCAGTTCATAATATTATGACATAGTGTTCATAGTATATACCTTTTGGATGAAGTATAAACAATTAAATGTAAAACATGTTTTGTAGAATGATAATTTACAATAACGTTAGATAACTAAAATGTTTTTAATTAATTCTAAATGTAAATTAATATATTAATTTGAATACATAATTATTCGTTAAATTTTGATTAATCATGTTGATTAATCGTTTAGCTTACCAAACATGCATACTGGGTATCACCACACTGGGTTGTACACGTGTGGGTTTGGGCCAGAGTTTCATCCAGGGTTTTTGCTTTTCACCCGTCTTGGCGACACCGCGCGCGCCACGTACGAAGGGCATATCGGTCTGGGTGCGGCCCATGCATGGCTCTCGTTGAGCCGACCAACCTCTCCTCGCAAACCACGTGCTAACCCCCTAATGAGCCGTCCTATCTGCAAATTAGAGAAGAAAAAAACTACGCGTAGCTCCATTAATTTATCACTCCTGGTTTGAATTTGGTCATACTAATGTCATGCCACTGGAAAACCTTATGGGTTAGTCAAATCATTTGGTACGAAACGGTAAGGACATCAATTGAGGAAACGATCAGAGAAAGAGTTGCAATTGAACCGAGTTCTTTTCTCATTCCATGCGTTAATGTTTCAACATTGATATGTCCAAGTAATCGAGTGATAATTTTTGCAACTGATATGTCAAGTATTCGACTGAAACATTGCTAAACTTTACACGTGTAAAGTGTGTCAGAGGAAGGGATCTGTGTATATGAAAGCAAATATAAAAAAACATATGTTGTGGTCCCTGAGCTTTAGCAAAATCGACACAGGACCAAGGTTCACATAACCAAAATGATCTCAGAAATCATCCCCAGCCTGGTAGCGATTTTCGCTCAAAAATCATAAAATTCGAATAATTTAAAAATCAAAATTTTTAGAAAATTAAAAAAAATCGAAAATTTCATCGAAAATAGGTTGATTTTCACCTACAGTTAAACTTTTTTGCGGCCATTTTTTAAGCGATTTTCATCGATTTTTATTGAAAATCAAACGATTTTCACCGATTTTCGATCAGTTCATATCGCATAAATTTTTTCGATATTTTTGAATTAGATCGATTTACCGACCGATTTCAAATGACGAGCCGACTCGACACGTCGGTTATCGTCATATTCAAGCTGATAATCATGATATTGTTAACTCTGAACCACTTTGGTTCGTGAGGCTTCAATTGGGGCTTAAAGTTCGTATTTTCGTCAAAATAGCTCCTGGAGTGGTATGTAAAACAGCAATTCAGCATACACAAACTACCCAAATGCCTCTCATATGATTCAATATTTTTTTTGCAATATTCCTATGATTTTTCGTTTTGACAAGACGGGCTCGGAATCATCGCACGTCGTTATGCTAGGTTTCTTAATTTTCCATGTTTTGGCGAACGAAAATATCTGCCACTACATGTTGATATTCATCCATGAGCACTTTAGCCTTTCACTTGCGACCTCCTTCCGAAAAAGACGCGCACACGGTAACATCATCTCAATTGCGCGATCACGTCAATCATTTCTTTCATTATTTTATTATTATTATAACAAAGTGCGATCAAACGTCGCTTTTTTAGTACAGTGTTTCGCACCGGCCATCCTGCACTCACGGTTGACTAGAACATAGCTCTATTTATTTAGATTTTTTCTTTGATTTAAAATATAAAGAGTCTAATGTTATGTTCCTTTCACCGTCAGAGCTTCGGATTTTGATTATAAAAAAAGTTATTTTTTATTATAGGAGAATTAGATCAGATCGGCTACGACTTCTAAATTCTAGATAGGGCCAACGAGAATTAGATTACGGCCAGATTCAGATTCTATGTAGATGGCAGCTTCTGATTATGGAATAAGCTGTCTAGAATCCTCCTGTTTGACAAACAATCTATTTTTTAAGCAGAAGCTGAAACGAACGGGACCTAAGTCTAAAACTATTTAAAATGTGCTTTTTGATTTATCTAGAGTTGATTCTAAACCAATATAACTGAAGTTAAAGTAAAATTATTCACATTTATCAATTATAAAATGAATTATTTTTAAACTATTTAAACAAAAAATAACTTTAAATTGTAAGTAAAAAAATCTAAATCAAAATAAATAGGACATAGGTAGTCAATCTGCTTTATGTGGCTCCAGTTAGAGGTGGGCACTCTCGTCGTGCATTTGGGGGCCAGCCCGAGGCATGGCAGCGCGGCCCGACCCAAAGCACGACCCAACACGTTACTGTTCTTTGGGTCGTGCCGGGCCGAGAAACCGGGCACAGTGGGCGGCACGGCCCCGCACGGCAGTTTGGGCTATGCCTATGGAGGCTTGGCACGGCGGCGGCACGGAGGGCACGAGCACGCTCGGCACGGCTATGGCACACAGGGTATGTCCGGCACGGTCGCACTGCCACGGGCCGGCAGTAGGGCACGACAACCCGTGGCATGGCATGCCTGCGGGCCATGGCACAGATGTGGAGAGGGGGGATAGGGGTACCTGGGGAGCCGCGCCGGGCCCTCGTGTGGCCGCGTCCGCCGTGCCACTAAGCGTCGCGCGCCATGGCACTGAGCCCCTAGCCGCCCCGACGTAGCTGCCGCTTCGCCTCTCGCACGGTCACTACGCTTCCCTCCTCCCGCGGCCGCTCCACCTCCCGCGGTTGCTGCCGCTCTGCCTCCCATGCTACAGACGCCTCGCCTCCCTCGCTGTTCACACCATGGCCGCTCGCCTCCCTCGCCTCGCTCGCCCCCGCGGTCGGTCACCTCCCTTCCCTCGCTCGCCCCCGCGGCTGGTCCCCTCCCCTAGCCTCGCTAGCCCTGATGGCCGCTCGCCTCCATTGCCGCATCGGCTTTCGTCACCTGCCGAGGCCGCCTCGCCGCGGTGGAGGGAGGCCGGGGAGGGATGTCATGGAGGGAGCTAGGGAGGGAAGCGAGGGAGGTGTGGAGGTAGGCGGCGGAGGACTCGAGGGTGGCCGGGGAGGGATGCCGGGGAGGGAGCCGGGGAGGGAGGCGAGGGATGTGGCGGAGGACTTGAGGGTCGAAAAACATGAGAGAGAAAAGAGAGAGAGGGGGGCACGAGAGAGAGAAGAGAGAGAGGGGCGAGAGAAAAGAGAGAAGGCCAAAAGGGTGCGGGAGAGAGAAAAGAGAGAGAGGGGGCGCGGCCGTGCGGGAAAGTGAGAGAAGAGAGAGGAACAGGAAAAGAAACCTAGGCACAGGAAACGAGGAAAAGAGACAGTGACGTGATTAAGCGATTCCATCCCACGCACGATTTATTCAGTTCAATTTTTATCTTGCGCCTCGATTCAATTTTGAACGAACACGCTCACACGACAACAGACATAAAAATGATTGATTAAATGCAAGCTATCACATAAAGCTAGTAGTAATGCTGTCATACGCAGCCTATGCAGAACCGGGGCAGATATATTCCCCAACAGATAGATTCGCACATCGGGCAGCAAACTCTCTCCGCAACATTCAGCGAACAGATAGCGACGTGGCACGATAAAAGACGTAAAGCAATGCAACATGATTGAAAATCTGAAATGAACCTGAGCGCAACGGGCATAATGAGCCAACGACTCTCTTCTGATGGCTATAAAATTCTGTCGGGCAGTCATTTGTTCAGCACTTCAGCACCCGAAACTCGTTCTTTCTCTCCTGAGCTAACCGCACACGTTCTCTCATTTGTTCAGCCCCTGAAACCGACTCGTTATCTCATCTGTTCGCTCTGTTCGCTCTCTATTTGCTTTCTTTTTTGCTCTCCCATCGTGAAAAACATATTTCGCAAGAGCAAGAGCAGGAGAGCACGTCCCCGCTCTCCAAGTCCCCCTCGTCAGGATCAAGAGATCAATCCACGTCAACTCTCCCCTAGCATGGGAGACTACAGCATGGATGACCATCATCTGAACGGCACGCACAGCATCAAGGATGCCTCGTACATTCCGAATGCACCGAGCTTGGATGTTGCTACACCAGTGTTGTCGGGGATCAGTAACCTCTGTGCAAATAAACACTCTTCAAGCTCGAGGGGTGTATCCCACGTGCTCGAGCATGCTCTTCCCGAGCTCGAGTATGCGCTTCCCGGGTCAAGAGCTCGAGCTAGTGCAAAAGAATGAGGGCCCCGCTCGACCTAGCAAAATCGAGTTGGGCCAAGTTTAAAGAAGCCAGCGGTTACCAAGTCAAGTAAAGAGCTTTTAAGACGGAGTCAAGCCAAACGTGGAGACTACATTTTCGGGGCAGTAACCACCCAACTTTACTATGCCCCAGATACGAGTTTAACTCCACGATCCCGAGTTTTCTGGGCAAAGCCGTTTCTTACAATGGTCCGTATAAGAGGTATAAAACATTCCCCTGCGTGGGACAAAAGGACGAGAGATAGAGAGACAGAAGCAACACAACACAGAGGACCGGTACTTGACCTCAGCTCGAGCACCCCTTGTATTCAACTACATTACATCATCGTCTACCTTACGCCCCCGGGCAAGACTGGAGTAGAGCTTTACCCGTGCTGGGGGCTTGAACTAGTATAATTCTTCGTGTCAACCACTCTCTTATTCTCGTCCTTAGCAATGATCATGTTTCCTCCTCCTAGCGAGCACGATCTTGGATTCCACTCTTGCACCATACCCTCCTTCCTCTTGCGGTCAGGCGATCCCGATCGTCGATAGCTGGCACCCACCGTGGGGCACGAAAGTTTCGTTCGCTCAATGGAACTTCATTGTTTCAACGTCACCAACACCTTTGGCTTCAACAGCAACATGTCGCATTTGGTGAGCTCGGACTCGGAGACGGTTTTCGAGCGTAGGAGTTCCACTTCTATGTTCTCGCCCTCGCCACCACTGCGCGAACGCCTCATCTTCATGGCTGACAGCCGTGGGGTGAGCGAGGGAGCGGAGGATCGTGACCCGAACACCCCAGAGGAGGCGCGTCGGTTGGCTCGGGCCGCTATCGGCCAGGCTATCACTACCCTCCGACGGGATGAGCATGGGGAGATCAACATTTTGTTCGGGAAGCTTAACCCTGCCCGCCTAGGCGCCTTCACCAACCGGGAGTGACTCGGGAGATCTCGGCTCTCTTCGGTCGGGCTCTCACCGAAGAGCTCGACAGGGCTGCCGACAAGGTCACTCCTCCACACCAAAGGCAAAGCCAGCGCCATCAGTCTCGCTCTCTGGCAAGCAATGACGACTCCTCACACGTGAACCGGCGCTCTCGCCAGTCGTCCCCACACCAACAAGCCCGGAGTCTGTCTTGATCGCCTCCACGTTATCGGATCCGGAACATATCCCGTGGGCGTGCTCGGCATCGGCAGAGCGACAACAGCGCCTCTTTGAGTAGCCGCGAGTTCGGAAGCCTTTTGTAACATCCCAAAATTTTCTTTATTAATCTTTTATTGGTTATTTGAGAATTTTACATTTTTCTGGAATTTATTGGATTTTTCTGGATTTATTTGAATTTACTTTAAATTAAGTATATTGATCTTTTGTTTAAAACTATTTAAATTTATGCAAAGTTAAAATAGAGTTTTGTCAGAAATATTTTATTTAAGTCATAAAATGTCCCAAAGTATTTTTGAGAATTTTCTTGGATTTTTTCTGATATTTTTATTGCCTAAAACCATTTAATCGAATTATCAGAATTATTTTAATTGATAAATCCGGGAAAATCTTTTGAGCGATGTCGGGCGAAGCCCAACACTGTGCCTTTGCGACCTAGCATTTGCAGGCGGCCGATTTCTCGAGCCGTTTGATTTCCATCCGACGATCGCGATCAAGGCCGAAACCCTAATCAATGTTGGTCGTTGGATCTCGAAGGGTGGCTGCGATTTATCGGAGGCGTTCTGCACTCTAAAAGATCCCGGCCGGTGGATGGCGTGAAGGATCGAGATTGTGCCACGTCGGGAAAATCTGGGCGTCCATTGGCGTCGAGTGGACGGCAGTCATCGTCTTCGCGGAGTCCGTCGTCGCCACGTTTCCAGAGTCCGCCGCCGCGACGCCTCAGTTTCCGTATCGCGCACGGACGCCTAGGATAGAAATAGGCCCCTCGGTGCCAGATTTGAGACCTTCGAGCTTATGCGCATCTTTTGGCTGGAGTAGTTTCGCGAGGATCGCGTTTGGCTGCGTGTGCAAGCTCGCCGTGGTTATGAGAGTTCGCCGCCGTCTTCTTTTGAGGAGATCTTGCTGCCCGTCGCATCGTGGTCAACAACAAGAGCGTCCGTGAGTTCGTCGAGGAGAACCCTACCGGTCCCGTGCAAAGCCGAAGCGAATTCCGCAAGGAAACGCCGTGGTCGTTGCTTCTTCCCCAAGTCCGGTAGGCGTCGCCATGAGTTCCATCGCCGGCGTGCTCGGGCGTGTTTTGGCCGTCCGATCTGAAGAACCTCTGCAGATTAGCGCCACGTGGGGGAAGTTGCGTCCAGCCACGTCACCATAGGCGTTGCCAGCCACGAACCGTTGGATCGGATGCGGAGGGCTCAGGTCGCGCCGCCACCGAGACCAATCGCGCTTCGCCAAGTGTCAGCACAGATGCCGAGGAGCCATGAACCGGGTGCACGGTGGATCGGATTAAAACCGTGGACCGGGTCTGTGGACCGTGGTGACGTGGCGGCTTGTGATTGGTCCTGGCGGTGGTGACGTCAGCATGATGCAGTAATTTGGTTTTCAGTATAAAAATAATTTGGTTAAATCTAATTTTCTAGTTTCTGTATTTTCAGTATTTATTCAAACTTCAAAAGGCTATATCTTTTGCATTTTAACTTGGATTTGAGTGATTCAAATTTCTAAAAATTTGTAAAATTGAGATCTATTTAATGGAGAATTTTATTTGATTTTTAGAATTCATTTGATCTCTGTTTTGGCATTTATTTGCTTTTCTTCTTCGGTACGCGTAGACGTTGAATTGTGCGACGCTTCGGAGGAAGATTCAGCAACTCAAGATCAAGTTCCAGAATCAGATCAGGACCTATTCTAAGGAAAGTTGTGCTTTGATCATGTTGAACCCATGTTTATAAAATTGCTATATTTGTTTTACCCTATTGCATATGTTTCAAATATACAATTGTTTCAAATTAGATTGGGCTTAGCTAATATACCAGATTGACCTATACCCTACCTTGTCATTATATGCCATGATCCATTGTCACCCTAGATTGGTTAAATATAGTTGGTTAATAACTATAACCAACATTAGAGGATTAGTTCGTATTAGTTGCTTAGCCGTGCCACGTCATCACATGTGTCAGAATCATTGATAATTAATCTTGATTAATGGGATATGGAACAATGTTATGAACTTGTGTGTCATGTGGGATCACACGATGAGATTGAGTTGTTATGGCAAGTCATGTCACGCAACGATGTTGAATTGTTGATGGCACGTGGTGCTTGGTAATCAACTGGGTGATAATAACTTAGATTGAGGCAAGTGGCAAGGCGAGGAGGCAAGGTGGGCCCAATGGGCGAGGGTATGTGGATGTCTTGCCTTGATCACACTAAGGACTTAACCTTACAAGCCTTTGACTGAGTCAATCATGCAACCACATATGCAGTATGGGCCACCTAGTGAGTAATTTGCAATGTCTTAATTTTGGTACTATCTTGGTGGTGTGAGTTCCGAGTTATGGTGTAATTCACATGGCGCAAGAGGGGGTCTGGTTGTGGTTTTCGGACCCACGGTGTTGAAACCTTAGCGGGTAGTCTTGGATTAAGCGAGCATTGTAAAGGCTTTGTCATGATCTCTTCGCCGACACACCAAAGGAAGTGTGTTAATTGCATGGCACCAAAAGGCGATCATGTCACGTGGGTAAAGTGCATAACTTCGCAGTGTGAAACTATTCGGATAGCCGTGCTCGCGGTATTGAGCAATGCTCGGAATTACGATTAAGGGTTAGCTTAATTAAAATGAACAACTTGGTTGGGATGGCGGAATGCCATATGGAAGATGGAATTTGATTTAGGATTGGAAACTTGGTTTACTTGAGAAATTTGAATCTATCTATTATTGTTATTTGTTTCTGATCTTTGCAATCTATTTATTGTATTTGGTCATAAATGTTGTTTTATTGCAAAATAGCCATGAGAGCTGTCCTTTGGAATAAGCCTTGCATATAGTTACATAGAAGCGCATTACATGCACAACTTGTTGAGTGCTTTAAGTACTCACCCTTGCCAACAATAACATCACCAGTTGAAGAGTCTACATCAATTTGGAGCAAAAATTCCGGAGGAGCGAATGTTTAGGCGCAAGCCTTGTCGATTACTGTGGTATCTTGAGGGTTGTCTACGTTTTCATTCATTGCAGTTTAATATATTATCCAGCCTTGCGAGGCATAGTCATGTAAGTGGACCATAAGGTCATTCAACTAGTAGTATGTATCATATGATGTCTTTCATAATATTTCCGCTATGTATGATTGTGATATTTACTGATGTTGAACCTGTGTGCACTAGCGTGATCCTGGACTAGTGCAGTATACACAGAGGGTCCGGATTTGCATATTCGGGTCCCGACACCTTTCTCCGGACATCCCACCCAGGCGCCGTAATGTCCATAGCCGTCTACGCTATCATGCCAATGACACCCGTGCCTATCGCCACGATTGGCGTGGGGTGCATCACCGACCTGGGTATGGTCGCCACGACGACCACACTGCCAGCTCAGAGCATGGCGACTCTGGCTCCAGCAACGAAAGCCGCCATGTTCAGCATTGCGCTGTGTCGGCCTACGACCGCCCAGCATATTCCGCCAGCCTCTGTCAGGTGCGATGGTCGGCCCGGTTTAAACCCGCCGCGATCGAGCGATTTGATGGGACCAAGAACCCTAACGAGTTTCTCTCGATTTACTCAACAGCGATTTTAGCGGCGGGAGGGGATGAGGCTTTGATAGCCAATTTCCTCCCGACCGTCCTGGACGGCGCGACGTGCACCTAGCTTTTCAACCAAGCACCTGGCTCTTTTCGATCATGGCGCCAGGTACAGAACGCGCTTCGGTCAAACTTCCAGAGCTATTACGAACACCCTGGACGGGAGAAGGACCTGGATCGAATCATCCAGGGCAAGAATGAGGCCATTCGCGACTTCGTGCGTCGATTTATCCGCACAAGAAACTCAATTCCGAGCGTCTCCAACGAGGCCATCATCAAGGTCTTCAAGTTCGGTGTCTGTGACCGACGCCTCACCGAGGACCTGGAGATCACGGCAAGGCTCGGCATCAACAAGCTGTTCCGGATGGCAGAATGATATGCGGACGCAGACGATGCTGTGCGCTAGAAATGTGACTACGACCAAGGTAAGCTTGGCCTAAATTTTGGTGAGGCCGGGCCTTCCAACACCAAGGGTGATGGCTCGGATTTGCGCGCCAAAAAGTGGAAGAGAGACCACGGTAACGGCAGTGGCCGGCTGCGCGTGGTCGCTACGATGAATAGCGAGCGCGAAGTAATGGAAGTGCGGTGTCCCGACCAGGGGCAACCACAACCCGACCAAGAGGAGACTCGACCTCAACGAGGTCGACCACGACCTCAGCAAACCCAACGCTGACCGTAGCAGGGACAGCGTCGGGCTGGGCCCCAGTGGGGTGACGCCCGCCCACAGGGTGATGAAGTGCGACCCAGGTATGACTCTGACAAGTTCTGCCTGTTCCATAGGGCCCATGGCCACAACCTGTGAAACTGCAGGACTTGGCAATACAAGTTGGACGCTTTCTATGATGAACGTGGAGAGATGCCCACGCTCCCGAAGGAGGACGAGCAGCCCGACAGGGTCAACGCCGGCGAGGACCTTGAAGGCCTCGACCTAGAGTTTCAGCAGGGCGACCGCCATGTCGACATGATCTTCGGCGGTTCTTCGGCGTATCAATCCCGGCGTGAGCTTAAGGCTGCTGCACGTACCGTGTATCAAGCCTCTGCCGGGAAGCCCATTGATCAGCCCTACAAGTGGGCTGGCACTCTAATTACTTTCTCCTGGGATGATGCTCCCCCAGGAATGTCCAGGGACCTCAAGACTACTCTAGTCGTGGTCCCGACCATAAGTAATACTGTGGTTGGGCGAGTCATGGTCGATGGAGGCAGCTCTCTCAACTTTCTCTTGGCAAGCACATTAGACCGGATGCAGATTCCCCGATCAAAGATCAGGAGTATAGCGGTTCCCTTCTTCAGCATTGTGCCAGGGAGCTCAACCACTCCACTCAGGCAAGTGGTTCTGCCCGTCACCTTTGGAGACTCCACGAATTTTCGCACCGAACTGATTACCTTCGAAGTGGTCGATGGAGGTCTCCCCTACAATGCCATCCTTGGGTGACCGGCGTTGATTAAGTTCATGGCGGTGAATCACTACGGCCACCGCTACATGAAGCTCCTTGGGCCTAACGGTGTCATAATCGTCTGGGGCAATCTCAAGGCGACGTACGGCTGCGAGGAAAAAGCTTTAGTGCTCGCCGGCATGCTGCCCCAGAGGGGCCCCAAAGTAACCTCGAAGAGCGCTCGCCAGAAGGTGATGATTCAGCCCAGTGGTCCAACAAAGGCTGTGTAGCTTGAAGAGGGCAACACGAGCAAGTGCGTTCACATTGCGGCCAAGCTTGACCCGAAATAGGAACTCGATCTCGTCACTTTCCTCCGCTCCAATAAGAATATATTTGCTTGGGAGCTGGCGGACATGCTAGGAGTCCCAAGGGAGGTGATCAGCACAAATTACAAGTAAGGCATGATTGTCGGCCTGTACGCCAAAAGTTGCGCCGTTTGTCTCCCGAGAAAATGGCGATAATAAGGGAGCACCTTGACAAGCTCTTAAAGGCTGACTTCATTTGCGAGATTGATTACTCTGAGTGGCTGGCCAACTCGGTGATTGTGCAGAAAAAGGCGAAAAATGGAGGATGTGCGTCAGCGAAGTTCTTCATGGACCGAAAGAGCTCTACCCCAAGTTCAGAAGCTGCTCTATGCTCTCTTTATGGCCTCAAGCTCTGGCAATACTTCCAGGCGCACACAGTGGTTATCCCGAGCGGGTTTCAGCTCGGTGAGATCCTGAGGAACCTAGAAGCCGGAGGTCGTATCGCCAAGTGGGCCATGGAATTGGCAGAATTCGATGTTCGGTTTGTCGCATGCACCGCCATCAAGTCGCAAGTGCTCGCTGATTTCGTGGTTGAGTAGACATCGCAACCGACCCCGAACCTGAGGACAAAGAAGAGGAGCCGTGGATCATGTACTTCGATGGTTTTAGGTCGTTTGAACTCTCGGGGGCTGGAATTCTCATCATCACCCCCCAGGGAGACGGGTTGAGGTATGTGATTCGCTTCAGCTTTCCCGCAACTAACAATGTGGCAGAGTATGAGGCCCTCTTGGCCGGCCTCCGAGCCTATAAATCACTGGGCATACGCCGGCTAGTCATGAAGGGCGACTCCTAGCTTGTCATCAACCAGTACAACAAAGATTACCAGTGCTTGGAGCCCTCAATGGCCAAGTATCTCGCCGAGGTACGCAAGATGGAGGGGTGGTTCCGAAACTTGGAAATCAGGCACGTGCCCAGGAAGGACAATTCCAGTGCTGACCTCTTGTCTAAGCTCGGGTCATCTGGAGATAAGGTTCCGTCGGATGTCATCCTCAAAACTTTGTCTACACCCTCAATTGCTGACCAAAAGGACTCGGTTGCCCTCCTCGAGAGTGTTCCTTCATGGACGAACTTGATCGTCAAGTTCTTCGACCATGGCGAGCTCCCGACTGACTCAGCCGAAAGCATCAGAGTCAGGCGCCAGGCAAGCTCGTACAAGCTCATAGGCGGACAGCTATATCGTTGAGGTATCTTGGGCATTTTGACGAAATGCGTCACCCCAGAGGAAGGTGTTTACCTGCTCAATGATATCCACTCGGGCCTCTACGGTGCTCATTCTTCTTTCAGGACAATGGTCAGGAAGGCGTTTCGGATGGAATTCTACTGGCCGACGGCACTTCAGGATGCTCGGGACATTGTCCGCTCCTATCGAGCTTGCCAGTTTCACGCTCGGAAGATGCACCAACCAGCTTATGCCTTCAGACCATCCCCCTCGCTTGGCCATTCTCGACTTGGGGCCTCAATATCCTTGATCCTTTCCTACAGGCAATCGGGGGGAAGAAATTTTTATTCATCGCCATCGTCACCTTCACCAAGTGGATCGAGGCCGAGCCGGTTTCGACCATCACCGCCCGGGTAGCTGTGAAGTTTTTTCACTTGCTCGTGGTCACAAGGTACAGGGTTCTATGCAGAATTATCACTAACAACGGATCGCAGTTCACCAGCGAGCTGTTTCAGGAGTACTGTGAAGACATGGGCACCAAGGTCTGCTACGCATCAATAAGTCATCCCCAGAGTAGCGGAGCGGTCGAGAAGCGAGTCTTCGATGAGCTTGAACAACGTGGCTGGGCCTGGGTAGATGAGCTTCCCACCTTCCTTTGGCCTGTACGCACCACGACCAACCAAGCAACAGGGGCAACCCCTTTCGGCTCGTCTTGGTCCGAGGCCATCCCGCCTTCCGAGGTCACGCGGGCCCGCTTAGGTCGGCTTAGTCGAAAAAGTCGACTTGAGCAAGAACGGTCTCGACCTGCCTACAGCGGAAGAAGTAAGGTGCCGTCTTGCGCCACGATCGGTAGCATTACCGCAAGCGCCGTAGGTATACATCTCGATCGGTACGACCTAGGGGGATCCGTGTTTAGGATCTGGTCCTAAGACGAATTCAGGACCAAGCCAACACCAACAAGTTATCCCCGTAGTGGGAGGGCCCCTACAGCGTCGTTTCAGCAGATCGCACGGGGGCTTACCGGCTGGCGATGCCCGATGGCAGAGAGCTCGTGAACTCGTGGAACATAGAACAACTCAAGGTATATCTCCTATGCCCAAGGCCGGCGTTGCTCGGACTCGACCACAGCAGGGGCTAGGCAAGGGGATACTAACGAGCTAAGTCTCTTCATCCAATTTCGAACTTTAACATCATTTCAGACACAACATCAAAAAGGAACTTTATTTCTTTTTGCAAATTTACACTTACAAGTGGGTACAAGTTGCTCTTGTCCCTCTTTCTATCTACTCTCCTGCAGTCGATGCACCTCGGCTGCGGAGCTAGCGATGCGGTTGGGCTCGTCTTGGAGCTGGGTTAGGGCACTCTTCCTCGTCCGGGTCACTCGCCCCAGCTTCTCCTCGAGCTCGACCACCTTTGCCTCGAGCTCGGCAGAGGCCTTCGCCGGAGCAGCAGAGAGCTCTGCATTCTGCTTGCGAAGCATCTCTGCCTCCGCGTGCATGGCCTCAAGAGCTCCCGCCAGCACCGCACGCTCAGACTCGAAGGTCCTCGCCACCTTCGTGCGGAGGGCTTCAAGGGCCTCGTTCGACCTCTCACACTCAGCGTTGATGGCCTACGAGAGCTCGGAGGAAAGGGTCGTCGTTAGTCGCCCCACCTCCCCATGCTCAATCATCAGATTCTCCTCGAGCTAGAGGACATGCGTGTCGTGCTCCTCCACCTGGTCTAAGACCACTTGGAGCTCAGTGGTTAGTAAAAAAAACTAAATCAAAATAAATAGGACATAGGTAGTCAGTCTGCTTTATGTCGCTCTAGTTAGAGGTGGGCACTATCACTGTGCATTTGGGGGCCAGTCCGAGGCATGGCAACACATCCTGACCCAAAGCATGGCCTAACACGTCACTGTTCGTCGGGTCATGCCGGGCCGAGAAACCAGGCACAGTGGGTGGCACGGCCCGGCATGGTAGTTTGGGCCATGCCCATGGCGACCTGGCACAGCGACGGCACGCAGGGCACGGTCATGCCCGGCACGGCTACGGCACATAGGGTATGCCCGGCACGGTTGCACTGCCACGGCCCGGCGGCAGGGCACATCGACCCGCTGCAGGGCATGCCTGCGGGCCATGGTAGGGATGTGGAGAGGGGGGATAGGGGTTACGTGGGGAGCCACCGTGACGTCGGGGCGTCGCGTCGGTCCCTCGTGTGGCTGTGTCCGCTGTGCCACCGAGCGTCGCGCGCCATGGCACTGAGCCCCGAGCTGCCCCAACATAGCTGCCACTTCGCCTCTCGCGCGGCCGCTACACTTCCCTCCTCCCGCGGCTGCTCCGCCTCCCATGCGGCCCACGCCCTCCCGCGGTTGTTGCCACTCTGCCTCCCGCGCTGCGGCCGCCTCGCCTCCCTCGCTGTTCGCGCTGTGGCCGCTCGCCTCCCTCACCTCGTTCGCCCCCGCGATCGGTCACCTCCCTTCCCTCGCTCGCCCCCACGACCGGTCCCCTCCCCTAGCCTCGCTAGCCCCGACGGCCGCTCGCCTCCCTCGCTGCATCGGCTTCTGTCACCTGCCGAGGCCACCTCGCCGTGGTGGAGGGAGGCCGGGGAGGGATGTCATGGAGGGAGGCGAGGAGGTGTGGAGGGAGGCGGCGGAGGACTTGAGGGTGGCCGGGGAGGGATGCCGTGGAGGGAGCGAGGGAGGTTTGGAGGGAGGTGGCGGAGGACTCGAGGGTCGAACAGCAGGAGAGAGAAAAGAGAGAGAGGGGGGCGCGGCCGCGCGGGAAAGAGAGAGAAGAGAGAGGCACAGGAAAAGAAAGCTAGGCAGAGGAAACGAGCAAAAGACACAGTGACGTGATTGAGCGATTCCATCCCACGCACGATTTATTCGGTTCAATTTTTATCCTACACCTCGTTTCAATTTTGAATGAACACGCTGAAATGACAACAAACATAAAACTGATTGATTAAATGCTAGCTATCACATAAAGCTAGTAGTAATGCTCTCAAACGCAGCCTATGCAGAACCGGGGCAGATAGATTCCCCAATAGATAGATTCGCGCATCGGGCAGCAAACTCTCTCTGCAACATTCAACGAACAGACAGCAACGTGGCACGATAAAAGACGTAAAGCAACGTGACATGATTGAAAATCTGAAATGAACCTGAGCACAACGGGCATAATGAGCCAACGACTCTCTTCTGATGGCTATAAAATTCTGTCAGGTAGTCATTTGTTCAGCACTTCAGCACCCGAAACTCGTTCTTTCTCTCCTGAGCTAACCGCACACATTCTCTCATTTGTTCAGGCCCTGAAACTGACTCGTTCTCTCATTTGTTCGCTCTGTTCGCTCTCTATTTGCTTTCTTTTTTTGCTCTCCCACCGTGAAAAAAATATTTCGCAAGAGCAAGAGCAGGAGAGCTCGCCCTCGCTCTCCATGTCCCCCTCATCAGGATCAAGAGATCGATCCACGAAACTCTACCCCAGCATGGGAGACTACAGCATGGATGACCGTCATCTGAACGACACACACGGCATCGGGGATGCCTCGTACATTCCGAATGCACCGAGCTTGGATGCCGCTACACCGGTGTTGTCGGGGATCAGTAACCTCTGTGCAAATAAACACCCCTCAAGCTCGAGGGGTGTATCCTACGAGCTCGAGCATGCGCTTCCTGAGCTCAAGCTCTTGACCAACGAGCTCGAACTCGAGCAGAAGAATGAGGGCCTAGCTCGACCTAGCAAAATCGGACTGGGCTAGGTTTGAAGAAGTCGGCGGTTACCAAGTCAAGTAAAGGGCTTTTAAGACGGAGTCAAGCCAAATGTGGAGACTATATTTTCGGGGCAGTAACCACCCATCTGTACTACGCTCCAGATACAAGTTTAACTCCACGATCCCGAGTTTTTTGGGCAAAGCCGTTTCTTACAACGGTCTGTATTAGAGGTATAAAATATTCACCTGTGTGGGACAAAAGGACGAGAGATAGAGAGACAGAAGCAACACAACACAAAGGACCGATACTCGACCTCTGCTCGAGCACCCCTTGTATTCAACTACATTACATCATCGTCTACCTTATGCCCCTGGGCAAGACTGGAGTAGAGCTTTACCCGTGCTAGGCTCGAACTAGTATAATTCTTCGTGTCAACCGCTCTCTTATTCTCGTCCTTAGCAACGATCAGGTTTCCTCCGCCTGGCGAGCACGATCTCTGGTTCTACTCTTAGACCATACCCTCCTTCCTCTTGTGGTCAGGCGATCCCGATCGTCAGTAGGTGTATCAGGGATGGGCGTCGGTATCCACACCGAACACGCAGCCCGACATATCGATGCAGCTAGCATGGGCGTCCATATTTGACAGTCGACGGGCGTAGTGCTGGCAACATACAGACAAAACCATTGAAATTTTGGACGGATGTAAGGTAGTGTATGCTATTTGCAAATACTGTCAAGCTAAACTATCTACACGCGCATGTGGTGGAACAGGTCATTTGAAGAGACATGCGGAGAATTGCTTGAGGAAGATATCGGCCAGATGGAGGCTGGGCGAGGGCATACAGACACAGTTCAACTTTAACACCGATAGTTCGGTAAGTACATAGGTGTACAACGCGATGTAGCTAGATGCGAAATTGCACGTTACACAGTTACGGAGGATCTTCCACTTAGAATGGGTGAGAACTCTAATTTTGAGAGAATAGTGCAACGTGGTTTTTGCCCACAATACCAACATGTTAGTAGAAGAACAACTACACGTGACATTTATAAAATGTTTACAAATAAACTAGAAATGTTGAAATAGACCTTCATGACACTTAGTTTTTCCTTTACCTTAACGTCAGAGATATGGGCTTCCTCCCATCAAAGAGCAGCCTATATTATTGTTGTCGCGCATTACTTAGAAGACGAGTACGTACTGAATAAAAGGGTCATAGGGTTTAGACCAATCTCCGAGTCACACACAGGAGAGGCTATCGCTAGCCGTATACTTGAGGTAATTAATGACTTTAAAATAGAAAGTAGAATTATTTCCATCACTCTAGACAATACATCAGCTAACACGATGGCTACAGAGCATCTCTCACCGCACCTAGAGACTTATGTTGAAGGTTTTGTACTCCACCAGAAATGCGTATGCCACATTATTAATTTCATTGTGCAGGCATGTTTGATTGTAATGAAACCTAGTTTGGAGAGGATACGTAGTGCTATCGATTTGTTGCAGGTTCGTCCATAAGGTTTGCCCAATTCTCAGAGTACTGCATGGCCAACAATAAGGAACCAAGAAGATTCAACCTTGATATGAAGGTTAGATGGAACTCAACGTATACTATACTGGAGCGGTGCAAAGGCTATGAGCATATTATCACTATGTTCGTCAACTGCAATAATGGTAATCCATTGGTTACTGAAGCGGATTGGAAAATTGCTAGTCATTTTCGTCATTTTTTCAAATTTCTTACAATGCAACTACACATTTATCCGGTGTGTACTACTCAACTTCTTGCTTAGTTATTAAGTGGCTTTGGACTATTGCTAATTCTTTTAAAGAAAATAGAGATAATTATATTTTACATCTCATTATAGAACCAATGGAGCAAAATTTTTAAAAATATTTTCAAGCTATTCCACATCTGTACTATTTTGCTACTATTTTGGATCATCGGAGAAAATTACCTGACTTGTAGGGCGCCTTCGAGGGAATAGGTGAGGCATTTGATCTTGATTTCTCTAAGGCCTATTCTCATGTTTATAATGAGGTTTTTAGAGTTTTTGACAAATATTACAATAAGTTTGGTACGAGAAGTGAAGCAAAAATATATACCTCAATAACGCAAGAAGCATGAGGCAGTTTGACCGCTTCAAGCATATAGAAGAAGCTGAAAGGCAAGTCGTCTGGTTCGTCTTCCCAATCATCGAGCAGGTCGCCATGGAATCCATGAGTAGAGGTCAACCACTACCTCGACACGCCTTTCGTGAAGACCGAGCTTGACATGGACGAGAAAAATCAACTCAACTTGTTCTTGTGGTGGAAGAATAACCAACGTATTTACCCCGTGTTATCCCATTTTGCACGGGACATACTTACAGTTTTGATGTCCACTGTCTCCTTAGAATCCACTTTCAGTTTGGTGAGAAGGATACTTGAGCCAAGGAGATCCTCTCTCAGACCTAGATGGTTGAGGCAATTACATACCTCAAAGACTGGAGCGTGCAGATGATAGGACACGACATCAGCCCGAGGATCCGGAGATCATGGATGCGGTAACCGACTTTGACAATCTCAGCCTCGGGTAGTCTATGTATATATACGTAGTTACTATACTCTTTTCCTTACTGGGAGTACCCCACACCGGGGTGTATGGTTTTTAACGAGGCAGTAACTCTGTACATGTTCAAGATTTAATAAAATTTACTTCTTTCCCCTCCAATATTTGTGTCCATTGCTAGCAATACTGATATCCACACAGGATATTTCTTTCGCATGCTTTCTTCTGATCCTTGCGTTGCGTGCACGTGTAAGCAAAAAGTTGGCGCCACACACTGCATGCATGCACTGCTCTCTCGATCTCGTATTCCTAGATGGCTGTGCATTCCTCTGCATCACTGCATGCATGTCAACTCAAGAAAAAAAGCAATGTAATTAAACAAATCACGCATGAACTCCTCTTTTCACTCAACATCTGATAACAAGCATGCATGCATGATGCACGGCATAAACTACAAAGATGGATCTATATCGCTGCATACCGCAGCACCGCGTACGCACGCTACTGCAAGCAACTCCAGGTCCTTTCCTCTCGTCGCAATAGTGTAAATGGGCCGGGTCTAGGTCGGCACGGCACGAAGCAGACACGAAGCGTAAATAGGTCATGCCTAGGCTCGCTGAAGGTGAGCCAGGCTGAGTCGGCACGGTACGATGAGCACGATGAACCGTCGCGGTTCGACACGGTTTAGACCCGAAGTACGATAAGTCCGTACTAGACTAGTCCGACGCCTGGCAAGACGCCCACCTCTAGCTCCAGTACGTGAGGTCTGAGGCATCTAGATGGTCAATTTCTTTAGCTTATCCTACTCACTTGCCTCCTTGAAGTCGGCATGCACGTTTCTATGGGTAAATGCGTCATGGCTTTGTTTCCGATAAGTAGTTTTGTGGCCAGTGGCTGATGCGAGCCAAACGAAAGATGTGCACTACATATATATCAGTGTCACTACGAGAGCGTGGGGTCACTACTTGTGCTCTGGGATGTATATAGGCTATGCTATGTACAAGTTAGAGTAAATTTCATAAAATACAAGTATTTTATATAAACTATAATAAACTTACATGCTTTTGTTCATATTTCACAAAACTACAAGGGATACAGATCAACTAGCCGGAAATGCTACTTCATGCATGAGTTGCCTGATGCCACACATGATAACTTACAAACCAATCTAAAAGATAGAATTGCAATGGCTTTTTTTAGCACAATCTGAAAACATCAAGCCTTCAACTTGTGCAATTAGCTCTCTCTCTCTCAACACATGACAATCAACTCAACTTAATCACGCACCTCAATCATGGCCGCCAAACACCATGGCGATTTTCTGGAGTTTTACTCAATGTATCAACTCTAATATCTTTACATAGTAGACCCCTTAACCTTATTGGTGTGTAATATACAGCCAAAACACACCTAAATCTACTTAAATTCACCTTCTAAACGTGTACAACTTGGACTCTAAGAGATAAAAGAGATTACAACATTAAAACTTGAATTCGGCTAACCAGCAAGCTGAAACTTGTCGGCCAGATTAAATATAGAATGAAACACAATTGGTAGGTCTTGCTATGGAGATATATGAAGATAGCCTTTGTAAGATTTTAGGAGAGTCCAAAAACGTCAAAATCCAAGCTCGAACGTGAGAGTTATGAACTCTTTAAAGTCGGAGTGTGCTATCAATCCGAGTGGATTTGTTTTTCTCCAAACAGAATTAGACTCTTGATCTCTACCACGAATTGGTATCTCCTTTTCTCTATCCAAATCACTAGGCCGGTAGAAAAGCTCAAAACACATGAGCCGCTCAAACTCAGCTCATTATGAGCTTGGCCTGTAAAATAAACGAGCCAAGTTGAGCTAATTTCCTAGCTCATTATCTTAACGAGTTGAGACCGAGCTAACTCATGAGTTGCTCGTTAAGATCGATAACTAAATTTTCATCATAATGATTTTTGATGCAGAAGACTTTTAATTAGCTGCATTTTTAAATTAATGTATGTCCATATAACCATGTTAGGTTGGACTATAATTGTTAGGATTGTTAATCGGTTCCTCACTAATTACGTATGTTTTACTTGTATACTAGATAATTAGCTACGATTTTATTTATATAGTCCTCCTATTGCATGTATGTGTTAATGTATGGCATGCGCTCATGACGTGGCCTATCTTAGCTCTTGGCTAATTACCCTAGCTCACATGGCTTAGCTTAGCTCAGTTCATCTTAATTGACGTGGCTTGTGATATGCTTACGAGCAGTTCAAACTTTTTATCGAGCCAAACCGAGCTGATTTTTTAGCTCGTTAGCTTAACGAGCCGAACCGAGCCACGCTACCTCGATAGCCAGTCCTACAAATCACGTGGTAGCACACATACTCTCTGCTGGCCCATGCGGCCATAGTATATTGGCCTATGCGGCCATACCTCGGCTGGTCCATGTGGCTATAGCTAACAAATGTGTTGGCTTCATATAATTTACACGTGGTCGGCACAATATACCTCTCATGCTTTAGAGTTCCAACTATTTCTTGTAACAGGTCTGATACTGTAGGCTAATATGGCAGCCCCACGCAGCCCTTATTTTTCATTTCACTCGCGCGTGAGGTTACCATGTAGGCTCACACCGTCAGATGTGTTACAAGAAACGATTAATTCTATAATTTGTAGTTTTGTAATATAAATTCTTCTAAAATATGTATTTTATGAAATAGAAACAAAAATATATAATTTTATGATATTTTATAAAAAAAGCTTGTAGTTTTGTGAAATTTGATCTACAGGTTAAGATGATCCAAGTGTGATGTGTAACCCCAAGCCTAACATAGATCTGCCTCAGTTTGTGTCGCGGAGAGCAAGTTTCCTAATGACACCTACTACACTTCTGAGAAGAAACCCAGCTAATCAGGTTTAATTTAGTGGACCAAGTTTTCTACCGATATATGACAATAAGCTGATAACCTCGTAACATATATTTTTTGAATTTTGGCCAGAAGCTCTGGTATTCACTGTAGAAGAAGAACAATAACGAGACTACGAACGTATAAGTTTCACGAGAGTCACGTACTTGTTGGTAAATACAAATGATGGCTCATTTAGGGAGAAAATAGCAAATTTATTCATATGTTTATCTCAGATAATTACCTATCGCATATCACTGCCGAATCCGTCTCAATATTTTACCATTACACCTCATTACCGTGGTGAAAAACTACACACGAACGACTAGACATCTATATTTGAGCACAATTGACTTAGGCTCCATTTGGATACACATCAGTTTTACAGAAATTTTATATGAATTAGTTCGATCCCTTTATTTACGTAGAAATAAAAAAAATCCCCGCCTGGCAAAGGGAGCCCTTAACCGTTAATACTGTTAGGTTAGGGGGAAGGCCTGGCTCAAACTGTTGTCTACAGTGCCAGATTAGGATGGGAGCAGGCTCCTAAAATGGCAGAAAGCATAAGCTCCTAAGATTAGGCCGTGAGCTAGCTGCTAGCTCACTTGCTTTCATGCAACAAGGCCTTCCTAGCTCGACTGCTTGAGAAGCCCAACCTTGAGCTCACTTACGGCTAGGCCGGGTGCAATATTCTCAGGTACAGTGTTCTGGAGACAATTTCTTGGTGAGAACCATGTGAAAACTAAGCATACCGCACAAGCCCATCTAGGTCTAGTTTGGGCTTTGGATACATAGGGACTAAATTCAATACATAGGGATGTCGTTAGATTTTAGTTCACTTTTCCTACCATATGAAGGGATAAGACCTAGCTAGCCCCCGCCGATCCAAATAAGCCTCTAGGGTTCACCTGATAGTACATTTTTCATGTACGTAGTTATTTTGACTATTGGATGCTACTAGTGGTCGGACGTACGATAAGGATGTTTTCATCATAAGTCCTTCCCATCATTGGATCTTACTTAAAAGAGTCGATCTCAACCATCCGATCAGGTGCAATAAATAACTATCCAGTAAGCTTGCAACGAACACCCCTTCAACGTATTGGGACCTGAATATGTAGATCCAGACCTTCTGTGTATACCGCACTAGTCTAAAATCACGCTAGTGCACACAGATTCAATATAGATGAATATCACAATCATACATAGTAGAAACATAATAAAAGACTTCATATATATTAAAAATAAACCATTGACTAACCTTGTGGTCGACTTTATATGACTAAGCCATGCATGGTTAAACTATTACAAATAAAGTTAAATTGCAGCAGAAACAAAATATAGATAAACCCCTCAGTATACCACAGGCAATTGACAAGGCTCGCACCCTAAATATTCATCTCCTCTTGGTACAAAAATTCCAAAGCTGGTGTAGACTACTCTTCAACCGATGATTGTATTGTGGCAAGTGTGAGTACATAAAACACTCAACAAATTTTTGCATAGAATGCAATTCTAATATAGCTATATGCAAGGTTTATTCCAAATGAATGGCTGACATGGTTATTTTGCAGTAAAGCAGTATTTACAAATCTTCAACTGATGATTGTATTGTGGCAAGGGTGAGTACATAAAACACTCAACAAATTTTTGCATAGAATGCAATTCTAATATAGCTATATGCAAGGTTTATTCCAAATGAATGGCTGACATGGTTATTTTGCAGTAAAGCAGTATTTACAAATAAATACAATAATTAGATTCAAATGACATTAAAATAAATAACAATAAATAATAATTTTTAGGTATTTCTCAAATAAACATGGCGCACAGCCCTAAACAACTTTCAAACTTTCTACTGGCGAAAAGCCTCCCTTCCCAAGTTTTATTTCAACAAATCTAACCCTTGACTGTAATTCCCGAGCATTGTCCAATACAACAGACATGGCTATCCGAATAGATTTATACTCTGCAGATGTTATACACTTTACCCACATGATATGATCAAACTATACTATCGGCCTGTTGGCGCCGAAAAATGTGATAACGGATTGATCGGCTTAAACATACGTGAACGCTAAGATCAAAAAGTTCAAGATGTGCCAGCCGATTGAAATTACGCTCAAAGCCAGTCTAATGTGATAATTGGCAATGATCTAAATAGCTATACAAAGCCGATTAAATCAAAGGTAACAATAAGTCTAAACAGCTTGTTAGGGCTGATTAAATGGTTGATAAAGGTATATTTTCCCGAAAAAGGCGATGCGCAACAAGATTAAAATCTGGCGTAATCGGAGAAGATCAACGATCAGCGATGCACAACTTTATTGATCAACAATGAATTACAGGGGACCTAAATTACAAGACTACTCCTAGTTGACAATAAAAAGTAGATAAAAAGTAGATGCGAGTTGTTTGATTGATTGATTGTTTTTTCTACTTGCCATTGATCCTCTTTTTATAGTGCATAGACCGATCGTATCCTTCTTCAATGCTTTGCCAGCCGTGATCCATATCGGCCTTTGTACAGATAAAATTCCATCTTTCAATCAATATCGGTCAAAATTCTATCTTCAACTTAACTTCTCCGTTTTTAACCGATATCTGCCAAAAATATCCAATTTTATCCTCAGCCTAACAAATCGGTTATGTCTTACCAAATTTTGGTGTAAACATATGCCCTCTATTTCTGAGAGATAATATATTATCTTCCAAAAATCTTCCTTATCAGCTTAATCATGATTGACTTAACGCAACGTTTCCATCATCATCCTCGGTAACTACCCCATTAATCACACCATAATTCTTAAAAAACGCACTACCTCTACCATAATCATAGCCGCTGCTTCGAAAATTTCCCACCTTTTACCGTGCCTTTTTCACCCAGCTATAAATATGGGGCCTATCCTCCCGTCATTTTCACCACGAACTTTCAAATCCTCCATCGTTGGCTTCATCCTCAATTTTGAAATTCAAGCTTCTCGTGCTTTCATCCCCTCATCTTCCACCGGCTTAACATCCTCCAATCGGCTTAAAGAAATGGAACCCTCAACAGGTATTCATCCCCATTCCCCGATAGCAATAACCAGTACTACTTAGGTCCAATAGGGAATCTTGATCCGACATTTATGATAGAACAAGAAATCTCTCGCCTTCCATTGTCAGCTCTTGGGTATAACATAGAAGGGTGGAATAAAAGTTTTAGAGCCTGGCTGACAGCGCTGAAGGGCTGGAGAGATTGGTACAATCGATTGGCAGCGCAAAAATGGTTGAGTGGGAGAGGATGAGAATAGCCGAGTGCCTCTGTCGACTTCTGTAGTCGGCAATGAATTTATGGGGTAGGCACTAGATCTCAAACTCGAAGGTCACACAAGACAAGGGGTTTAGACAGGTTCAGGCTCTCGCGGAGGAGATAATACCCTAATCCTGTGTGCTGGGATTATGCAGATCTCTTGGATCTAAGATTGCTATGCTCTATGGCTTGATCGCTCTATGCTTGGATCATCCGATCCTCATGTTGTTGCCCGCCCTCTCCCTTATATAGCGGGGGTGGGGCGGCTTACAGAATCCTGATCGGTTAAGAGATTCTGATCGGTTACAAGATTCTAGTCGATTACAGGATAGAGTTTACATCTTTATCTACCCTATTAACGACTTGGATTGCAACCGTATCTATCATATCTAAATATAAGTTCAACTTCCTTTAGGATATGTCCCCTTGCGCACGACAGCAGGGCCTGGCGCGGGGAGTATCTTCTGGGCCTCCCTCTTGGGCCTGTCATGAGGGTACCCGGGTTCTTATATTCCACAGTAGCCCCCGAGTCCTTTGCGATCGAGTTGCTGCCTTCCTGGTTGCAGCCCAACTGAGTCATGCTTCACGCCGAGTGCTTCCAGTTCTTTGATGTAGCTTCCCGACTAGTTTTCCTTTACAGCCGAGGGCCCTGTTGTAGGCAAAGAGATCGTGAAGGACTCAATAGAGCTCCACGCGTTAAACTTTCCGAGTGGTTCCTAGCCCCATTATTGGACTTCTGGTAGTCGGCTCATCTTGGGACATACTGTATCTCAAACGATATGTAGAGGTCAAAACTCTTTTCCCGCTCAAGGCGAAATTCAGCGCCACTCCCTTTAAATTCATTCGTCGCCGAAGTTGCTGATGTCGTCGTTGAAGCGTTGGCTCACACACGTCGCATCCAAATTTAGTAGCCCTCGAATCATGTATATGCGTAACTTAGGCAATGTAAAAACAATTCACTCTGATGTGATGTCCGATGGTGTATATATAATTTTAGAGTTTTTACTCTTTTCCTTATTGATTTTGAATTCATCCGAGTGGTTTGACTCTTTTTGTTTAAGCACTCTGCCCGACTAGTCTAGCCCCGAGCGTTGGGAGTCGGCTCATGGCTCTTTTCCTGTGCACGTGTTTTGGGTGACTAAAGTTCACCGCTCATGGGGTCGAGCTTCACAATTTGGAGTTATCGCACTCGATTCACTCGCAATCGTTAACAAAAGAAGAAAATACAACTCAAAAAGATGTGCGATGCGACGCTATTAGGTAGCCCCGACTTCATCGCTTAGTTGTGGGTCAACTAAGTAGCAAGTCGGGAAAGTCAACAATTTTATTTATAATGACATAATTGAGTAAAAGCGACTTAGTTGCTTTATGCTCCATATGTTGTCGACGATCATGCCATCTTTGCTCGTGGCGCAGCGTAGGCTTGTAGATGAGTTGTAGGCGACGCCGGGCGGCGTGGCTCGTGGCCGTCGCGAAGGTGGCGCCAAGGCGCAGCGTAGGCTCGTGGTCTTAGAAGGTGGCGCCGTGGCGCAGCGTGACTCGTGGCGCGCGCCGAAGGTGGCGCCGGGCGCAGCGTGGCTCATGGTCGTCGCGAAAGTGGCGCTTCGAAGCGCGGCGTGGCCCATGGCGTGCCGAAGCCGCGTGAGAGCGCAGCGCGCTTCACCTACCGGCTTTCTCGATTTCGCTAAATTGCGCCGCCGCCTCCATGGCCTTGATCCGCCACGATCGGGCCGTCGGGCTATCCGATGCAATCATCGGGTCCGCTTTGTCGAGAAGCGCCTTGGAGGCGACGACGCTCGCATTGGCGCGCGAAAACGGCTTGATCTCCTAACTCGATTGCAGGAGGTCCTCGCGACATTGCGGCGCGAGATCGGGCGATCGCACTCGCACCTCCTTACCCTTACGAAGATGATCTTCCCCCGTAGCTTCCTGTTCTTCTTGTTGGCGTTGGAGATCGGTCTTCTGCTCTTCTATCACGAAGATGCCACGAAGATCGCAGCAATTCCTCGCGACGTCGACTGGTTTGCCGGCTAAGTCAAAGTGACATACCTGAGATGGGTTGGCCTGATCTTTACGGATCGGATCGGTTTTGGACCGTACATACAAGCTCTCCGCGCAAGATTCGCGACGAAGTCCGTGTTTCGGCGAAAGGCTCGGCAGAGACGAAGGTGGCGACGAATCCACCGATTGCTGCCATCGAGTCTGTGGGAAAAGATTATAGCGCTTCCCCTACCTGGCGCGCCAACTGTCGACTTTTGTAGTCGACAATGAATTTATGGGGTAGGCGCTAGATCTCAAACTCGAAGGTCACACAAGACAAGGGGTTTAGACAGGTTCAGGCTCTCGCGGAGGAGATAATACCCTAATCCTGTGTGTTGGGATTATGCAGATCTCTTGGATCTAAGATTGCTATGCTCTATGGCTTGATCGCTCTATGCTTGGATCATCCGATCCTCATGCTGTTGCCCGCCCTCTCCCTTATATAGCGGGGGTGGGGCGGCTTATAGAGTCCTGATCGGTTAAGAGATTCCTATCGGTTACAAGATTCTAGTCGGTTACAGGATAGAGTTTACATCTTTATCTACCCTATTAACGACTCGGATTGCAACCGTATCTATCATATCTAAATATAAGTTCAACTTCCTTTAGGATATGTCCCCTTGTGCACGACAGCAGGGCCTGGCGCGGGGAGTATCTTCTGGGCCTCCCTCTTGGGCCTGTCATGAGGGTACCCGGGTTCTTATATTCCACAGCCTCCCTTTGTCTTTAGCCAACCCAGAGGCCAATGAGCCCTTAGTGGCCACGGCTTGTTATTTCTAGCCAGACACGCTAAATGTGTTTTTGTTTAGAACTAGCCCCATCAGCCCAACACTCTTGGACGTAGCTCAACTTTGCTGCTTAAGGCCTGATGGGGATCTAATATCGGCTTTTAGAAACAAACCCCAACACAAGTTGATCCAAAGTAAGGGTGAAGGCTAGAGCAAGTATATTAGCAACAACAAGGGCATTAGCCCAATATCGAACAAAGAGCATGTTGCTTTTATAAATATGTGGCTTGATCGATTGCTCTTTTGTGGATCTTCTCTTGGACCCACACAAGTAAATCAAGTATTAGCTAAAAAATTGGTAGGAAGTCATCGACTTGCTCTAGACAAACTGTTTTTGGGAGAAGTTTATCAAATGATGCACGTAATACGGAGTCAACTCTTCACTGGTATGGGAGAGTATATTGTCGGCAATGTGGGAGGCCCTTTGTGGTTTATCCAAACCTAGTTATATTGCATATTCAGCCAACCTTTCCAACTCAGCCCAGCCGATGAGACATCTTTTCCTCGCAAAGAGACTTTATAAGATCAAGAAGTTAAGTATAGAAATAGCCGATCCTTTGGGGAAAGATTTATTCTATGTTATGGGAACGAAGCCAAGATTGCACCCATCGGCTCAAAGAAATATCTGTCTTTCTTCCTCTAGCTTGACAATGAAGACTTCTACGAATGAGACTTTTTCAGTTATGCAGAGGTTGATGACTATCCATGGCCATCATTTCTTCATTTATCGGTCGATACTAATACCATGCTTGAGGAGACTTTGAATTTATAGAAAATTTTCCTCTCCCCAAGTATTCTATCCATCGGTTGCACACTAGAAATCGGGTCTATCAACCGTCATATGAATTTTATCACCCATCAGTATATTCAAGGTAGTTGGGTTTTGGACAAGTTCCCCCAAGCTTCCAATTGTTTGTTCAGCTTCGACCAAGGGAACGAGTCAGTAATGCGTCAGCGGCCAACATTGCATTACATATGGTCGATGATCTTCAAATCCAAGATTTGCCACATTTCTTCTAGAATGGCCGTAGGGCAAGCAGTTTCTCTACCTGGTGTTCAGCTATTTCTGTAGCCTTATACCCTACAGAGAGGATTACATTGGCTATCATTGCTCAGTTTTTTCCAAATCTTCCCACAGAACCGACGATAGTGACTAACACTTCCAGTAGAAGCTCTAGCAGTGGTACTAATTTAGTGGGCTACATAAACACGAGTCTCGTAGACATAACTGGCGAGGTATCATCTGAAGTAGACTTTTTTTTTCTTTCTGCACAACTAAATACCCTTGAACTTTTAGTAATCGGCTTCTCCTTTTATATTGTAGACCAAAGCAGCGGGGAAGAAACCTGTTGGCTCATTAGGAATCAGCCAAGGTAGCAAGCGGCAACACCCCACTGGATCATCTCTGGTAGGTTATTCCTTCGGCACCTTAGGGATCCAAGCCCCTTCACTTTTCGATTATAAAAAACAACAGCCAAGTAAGCACACACTCATCGGCTCTAATTTAGATTCTCCATAACTTTTTGTATAAACCAACATTCATAGCCGATTTCTTAATAGAAAAGAATAGTGGCCGACCCAATAAGAAGGTGTTGGCCAATAGAGGTAACAAGCCCCAAGGGCAATCGGGCGAGAGCTCTCCACATGCTTTTGGCACGAACCAGGTAAAACTTCTTTCAAATCGATCTTCATTCCAGGCTAATGTTGACTAACTCGTATATATTTCTTGCAGCCTTCTCTCTCCCCTGTCATGCATATCACCGATATCTTAGCCAATCTTCTGGCAGAGCAAGACTTGCCCCCTCCTCCATCAAAACCAACTCCTCAAGCCATCGACACTGCTGCAGAGATGACCGCCAAACCAGCTGAGTCAATCACGAGCATGCTAGAGTTTGACCTGTTAGACTTAGATGAGCTAGAAATAGGCATACAGTCCTTTCCCAAGATTATCCAAAAGATTATGTTGGCTTCTAAAGACTCATCGGCCACTGTCGTGTCGGCTCCAAATGTTAAGGAAAAACTCAGGCACCTCTTCAAGCTGCTCCACTCTCCATCAGCCTCACTTTTAGAAAATTCTCAGCCGATACGTGAGGTGATGGATGCAGTCAAGACTGAGCTGCCAGAAGAAGCTACACAGCCTTACTTGACGTCTGTTTCTTGGACGATAAAATAGAAACAGTGAAAGAGGCAGAGGCAAGAATGCAGCTCCGATCAGCTCAAAGGAAGGATAAAAAATAGCTGAACAAATTGGTAGTCGACACTAAGGCCCAAAAGGAAAAGTATGATAAGGACATGAAGGAATCAAAAGACATCAAACTATCCTACACAAACTTGGAATCGGCCAAGAAATCTCTAAAAAAATAATTGGCAGATGGCAGATAGTACGTTGGCCCTTAAAAGCTAGAAGATTTCCATAGCATCTTCTATAGCGGCCGTCAAGAAGCAATCGCCCAAAATTACCCCGATGCCTAGAACTGAAGAAGCTGACCAGAAAATACTCAATGACATCCAGGCCACCATCGCAAAGGAAATAGTTGCTCTATTCGTTCTTGTTCAAGACATATAATGCGCCTTGGGCAACCTGGTTGGCTTTTCATGCTTTATATGTAATCGGCCGGTTTCTCCAAAAACTTGATGAATGTTTGTAATAGGCTGGTCTTTAAACAATGAATGTTTTTATTCAATGATGTTTATAATTGGTTATTTAATTGATTTTATGGTTTTTCTTAACCTCAAGTTTGATATTTGTAATCGGCTTAGTTTACTTTTACTATTATAGTCCATAGCCAGAATTAATCGTAACGAGTTAATTTGGCTTTTTGCGACCTATAGCTACCCTTAGTCGATAAAGAACCAACCCAAATACTTGGGTGATACTTCTTTATATATTTACCATTAATCGCCTTAGGAAATACCACTCATTCCAACATTTTCAAAATATAAGAATTTCCATCTATAAGTCTATGAATCCTATATGGTCCTTACCACATTAGAGACCATTTGCCAAATCGGTTATCCCTAGAATCGACAGGCAGTATAGTTTTCCAAACAAGATCACCTTCATTAAATGACTTAGGCATCACTTTTTTATTGTAAGCCCTTGCCATTCTTGATTTATTTTTCTTAAGCCGATCTAGCGTATGCAAACGTAACTCTGCCAAGTTGTCTATATTATCAACCATCAACTCCATGTAGTCCTGAGCCAATAATCCATTTTGCCTGACTATTCTTATCCAGTTGATGTTAATTTCCACAAGTAACACATCTTCCTGTCCATAAACCAACTGATAAGGCGATAGCTTGGTTGCATCGTAAGAAGCAATTTGATAAGCCCATAAAGACTTCAATAACGTGTAACATTCAAAATCAGGTTCAAAATAATATTATATGTTATTTGTGAATTTTATAATTTTTTAGAATTTTATTGAATTTATTTGGAATTTATTTCCAATTTTTGAATTATGCCCTTTTTGGATATTATTTTAAATCTACAAAAAGTTTAAATGAAGTTTTGCCAAAAATATTTTATTTGAATTATAAATATCTTAAAATAGTTTCTAAAATTTTTGTGGAATTTTTCTGATATATTTGTTACCTTACTTGAATTATTCTAATACCTAAAATTAATTTAAATAAGAAAAGCTTTTAAAATGCTTCAACAGTGAATAGACCGAACCTTGTTTGGGCCCAGCCCATTTCGGTCTCACCGGCCTGGTTCGGTCCGACCATGGACATTAGCAGGGAAACCCTAATTTGGCGAGCCTAATGTCATTAGCGTTGGACGACGGAGGGGGAGATCGGAAACCCTAATGTCATTAGCGTTGGACGACAGAGAGGGAAATCGGAAACCCTAATGTCATTGACGTTGGATCGGATGAGCGTGCATCCCAGATTATGCCACATTCGAAGCATTTCAAAGCCGCTCGATTTGTGACACATGGGCTGTCAAGATTTTGTGTTCTCCACGCCGTCGCCGCTTTAGAGGAGCAGGACTCCGCCGCTGTATGGAGCTAGGTATCTGATTTGAGCTCGGTTGGTAAGGCTATTTAAGGAACGGGAGGAAGCCCGAGATTCTCCAACGTTCGTCGCCATTTTTGCCCCACGAATCAATACTCGAGATGCCTCGGTTTGGGATCCATCGCTCACCGGAGTTCTTGAAGGCCGACGGTTGTTCTTGTGCATTGATCTCCTTCGCTATGCTGTCTCCACCACAACTGAGATCGGATTCGAGACCCTTGCGATGTGTTCATCCAGATCCGAGCTATCCCGACGTAGATTCGAAGGTATTCCGCCGTTTCCGTGTCGTCTTCTTGGTTATATCGTGCTTTGTTGCTTAGCCATTCCATGTATAGTTCATGTCTTTTGGAAAAATCAAAAGTGAATCTTGACTAATGGAATATGGAACATGTTTTTGAAAGGTGTGTCGGGTGTTGTCACACAATGATATTGAGTTGTAGTGACATGAATCACAAAACGATGTTGAATTGTTGATGGCACGTGGTGCATGGTAATCAACTGGCAGGGTGGTAAATAAATTAGATTGGGGCAAGTGGCAAGTGGCAGTGTGCCAAGGTAGGCCAGAAGGGCAGAGGGTTTGTGGAAGTCTCGCCTCAGTCAATTAAGGACTTAATCTTGCAAGCCTTTGAACTAAGTCAAACATGCAACACATGTCTGGTATTTGACGGACCTAACTAAGTAGGATTACCGATATCTTGACATGTGATACCTCAGGTGGATAATCACATGGAAGTATGGATACATGTATGTGTGGTTATAGCGGATGATGTGGTGTATTGCGGTCACACATCAATCCAACGGTATGTCGGTCCTAACGTTCACCTCCGCTGAGGGAAGGGATAGTGTATGACTTACCGGGAGGGTCGATCTTTCGATAAAGGTTTTCTAAAAGGTTTTGTCATGATTGCTCTGCCGACAAACCAAAGAAAGCGTGTTAATCTAGAGGCAAAAAGGAGATGATCATGTCGTGTGGGTAAAGTGCATAACCTCTGAAAAGTGTAAAATCTATTCAGATAGCCGTGCTCGCGGTATTGAGCAATGCTCAGTAATTACAGTCAAGGGTTAGATTTTATAAAATGAAAACTTGGATGGGAAGGCAGGATGCCATTGGAAAGTTAGGAATATGACTTAGGCTGGATGCCATGTATGTTTAGTTGGGAAATGCTGGAAATTACTTATTACTGTTATTTATTTTACTATCTTTTCAATCTACTTATTGTATTTGTTTATAATTGATGCTTATGTTATCCATTCCTTTGGAATAAGCCTTGCATATATTTATGTTTGAATTACATTATGTGCACAACTTGTTGAGTGCTTTAAGTTCTCATCCTTGCCAACAATAAGTCACCAGATGAGGAAGAATCTACACCAGCTTTGGAGGAGTACCAGGAATAGACGAATATTTAGGATGCTGTAACATCCCAAAATTTGAGTTTTGGAATGTTTGAATTCAAAAATGAACCATTTGCATTTCTTTGAATTAATTCCAGCATAATTTGAATTTTCCATGAATAAAAGGATTTAATTTGACTAAACTATACATCAAACTCAAGAATTTCAGTTTTAGTTGGGTTCCTTGTGCTCCAAGGAATTTTTCTGTATTTTTGGGGATTTTTCTGAATTTATTTGCTATTTATTTGAATTTATTTGAAATTCTGGATTTATCTTAAATCAGAAAATGATTTTAATTTCCAAAAGCCTCTCGGGCCGAATCTCCTCTCGGCCCAGAGCCCTTCCTCGCCGGCCAGCTTCGCTCCTTCGGCCCGCTCGCTCGGCCCACCTCTCGCGAGAGCGACCACCACACCACCCGCGTCGGTCGCCGATGCGCGACACGCTGCGTGGTCGCGATGCGACCACGCCGCCGCGCCACGAAACCCTAACCCTAGCCGCTCGAGTCACGCCACGACGCCGCGTTTTGGACTCGGGTCTGCACGCTTCCGAGGGCTATAAAGCCGCGGCCGCGCGCCTCCCGAGGATCCTCGCGCCGCTTCTTTTGCCCTGCTTCGCCGCCGAGACACCGCTGCGCCGCGAGCTCGCCGCCGCCGCTGAAGCCTTTTCCGTCGCCTCGCCGCCGGTGCGTCTTCGCCGTCGCCGCTTGTTTCGCCCGAGACCGCCGCGTCGCCCTCCGCCCGTCCGCTTTGTCTTCCACCCAACCGCCTCCTCCGCCGCTGCCGGTCTTCTTCTCGCCTCCAGAAGCCCGCACCACCGCCTCGCCGCCGACCTCCGGCCGATCGCGCGCCCGCCGTCCGATCTTCTACGGACGCTCATGATCGTGGCGTCACCCGCCGCAAAGACGCTTCGAACGTCCGATCGGGCGAAGTTGTCGGATGCGCGACGCGTGGCTTCGCCACGTCGGCGCCACGCCCGAGCCGCGTGGCTGAGTCGAGCCGCCGCGTCGACCACCGCGTCGGCGCTGCGCTACCGGCGCCGGTGCACGGTGAACCGAGCCCGTGCCGTGGACCGAGTCCACCGAGAGCCGGCTGACGTCAGCGATTGCGCAATAAATCCTTTTTCCGTATAAAAATAAATCCAGAAATTCTGATTTTCTGTATTTTCTCTGAATTTAATCTTTCGAGGCCCGTTCTCGCCATACGAACTCCGATTGAGGCGATTCAAGTTTCTAAATTTTTCTAAAATCAAGATCTATCTTCCAGAGCCATTTATTTTCAGTTTTGAGCTTGTTTGAGTCTCTGTTTTGTATTTATTTGGTTTCATTGCTTCTTTTCCGGTAGACGCTAATTCCGAGGGAGCGAACGAAGACTTCGAAGACCAAGATTCAGCACTAGATCAGCAAGGCAAGTCATAACCTTTGATCATATTGATCCTATGTTTGCAAAGTAATTTATTTTATACAATTGCATGCTACTTTGTGTATCAATGCTTATTTAATGGGAGTAGATGTATACATAGTTGACATTATGCCACCTTGATTAGTTGTATGCCATGTATCCATTGATAAACCTAGGTTGGGACATTACTAGTTGGACATAATCATTATACCAACATTGGGTTATCGTAGCTATGCTTAGACATGCTTACATATACGTTGGGATTCATGTCACATGTGAATAATGTTAATATTGACTTAATGAGATATGGAATCGTGGCCGTTAGCCACTGTTGTAAAATTTGTTGTACCATGGCGGGGTTTGCCATTGGTCTTGGTTGAACGAATTGTTTTCCTCCGCAAGTGATCGTGCAAATAAAGGGGTGCTTTCTAGCACATTGGGATTTGGATGTCTTGCCGAGACAACTTAAGGACTTAATCTTGTGCGCCATTGAACTGGTCTAACTGCACTACCACATGTCCGGAATGGGACAGCTTAGTGATTAATTTGCAATGTCTAGCCTTGAGTACTGCCAATTGGTGGTGTGGGTTCCGGGATGGACGGGTAGATTCGCGAGGCGCAAGAGGGGGCCCTAAAGGGCGAAACCTTAGCGGGCAGTACCGAGTTTAGACAGTGCATTGTAAAGGCTCTGTCATGATATCTCTGCGACACACCAAAGGAAGTGTGTTTGTAACGTTTGCACAAAGAGATGTTCATGTCTTGTGGGTAAAGTTGTACAACCTCTTTAGAGTGTAAAACTATTCGAATAGCCGCGTCCGTGGTCATGGACAAGCCCGGGAATTTCACACGGGGTATAGAGTGTTTCATAAAATGTGGAATGTGGAATTGTTCGGATGTGAATGGGGAGTTCACTGTTGTTTTGTTGTCTACCATTGATCTATCAATCATTTATTTACCTTTTTACAAATATGCTTTCAATCTATTTATTGTATTTCAATTCAAGTTATTGCTTTCTGCAAATGAACTATATAGCCATCCTTGTCAAGCCGTGCATGAATATATTGCATCATTTCCCTACGGCTTGCTGAGTACCTTTGTACTCACGGCTTTATGCCCTTGTTGATCGATTCTTGTCAAGGAGATAATGAATATCATGAGGAGGAATTCTATGAAGACTACGTGGATTAGGAAGGCGTTCCCCAGACGATTGCCTGTGGCATGTCGAATGGCTCAAGTTATCTTTTCCGCTGCAATAGTATTTGTTTCTTAAGCCCTTAAGGCATAATGGTGTAAACATTGACCATAAGGTCGTTTGCTTTATTCAATAATAATTTGCTTCTTCCTAGTTAATTCGTTGTATGGAATGGTATTTCATCTATGTTTCCACTGTGTGCACTAGCGTGATCCTGGACTAGTGCAGTATACACAGAGGGTTTCGGATTTGCAAATCCGGGTCTCGACAAATGCGAGCCTTGTCAGTTGCCTGTGGTATACTGAGGGGTTTATCTATGTTTTCCTTCGCTGCAGTTTAAATTGTTATTCACAGTGTAGCCTTGCAAGGCATATTCATGTAAGTTGACCATAAGTTCATTCAACAGGTATTATTCAATATATGAAGTCTTTGATTATGTTTTCGTTGTGTATGATTGTGATATTCATCTATGTTGAGCCTGTGTGCACTAGCATGATCCTGGACTGGTGTGATATACACAGTGGGTCCGGATTTGTATATTCAGGTCTCAACATAACGTCATATGCCAATTCCTTTGTTTCTCTTCAATTTTTCTCTTGATTAACTTAATCAATGTTTTATTTCGCAACTCGGCTTAACCATAACCCTAAGCATAATAGGGTGATGAATTCAAAAATTTTATACCCAAACTTCTAGCAAAACCTTGAAACTCATTGGACATAAATACAATACCTTGATCGGTCGTAATAATTTGAGGAATTCCAAACTAGTGAACGATATATTTCATAACAAATCCGATATCTTCTATACTCGTAACTTTCTTGAGAGGTATTGGTTCAAACCATTTAGAAAAATAATCTATCGTGGCCAAAATATACTTATGGCACTTGTTTGATGCAAGAAATATTTGTCCGATTACATATATTCCCCATCCTATGAACCAGCAAGGCTTGATAATTGGATGCAAAGCTGACGACAGAGCTAACTATACATTGCCAAATTTCTGACAAGTCTGGCATCCCTTGTAATATTTGAAATAATCTTCCAACATTGTGAGAAAAAAATACCCAATACGACTTAACAACCATTTCATCTTATGAGCCGATTGATGGGTTCAACAAATACATTCGTGCACTTCTCCCATGGCCACTTTAGCTTTTTTGGCTCCAAGACACCTTAGTAACTAACCCTCTAAAGTCCGATAATACAATACATTATCAATGAGGACATACTTTAGGGCCTCTTGCTTGATTCTCCATCAATGGGTTTTGAAGGATCAGTCAAATATTCTATTATTTTTATCCTCTTTTTATCCTCCAATCTCCTGTGGTGATACACATGACCCTTTTTCCTATCGGCTTGAATTTGTAACATCCAAAAAAATTGAGTTTTGACATGTTTAAAATTGAAAATGAACCATTTGCATTTTCCCCAAATTAACCAAAGCTTAATTTGAATTTTTCTTTATGTAAAAGATTTATTTTGGCAAATCTATACATCAAACAAAAGATTTTTGAGATTTTTTTGAATTTTTTTGATATTTATTTGAATTTATTAGGATTTATTCAAATTTCTAGAAATTTTCTAATTTGGAAAATGATTTTAATTTTCAAAATTTCTTCGGGCCGAAACTCTACCTTGGCCCATTCCTATTCCCAGCTTGGCCTACCAGCCACGCTTGTTGGCCCATCGCTGCAGTCCACGTCGCCCCGCCCACTTCACCTCCACTCAGCTCACTTAGCATAGCCCAGCCCAGCTACTGCCAAAACCCAGCCCGCATGCGCGCTGTCACCCCTGTGAAACCCTAGCCGAGCGCTGCCCGGAGTCCATATCCGAGACACTGCCGCCCATGGTTTCCACCCCTGACATGCCTCCCTAGGGCAATGTAGGCCGAGCCGCACCCCCTCCGAGGTTCCCTGTTCTACCCTACTTCGCTTGCGCCATCTTGCGTCGCCTGAGAGTCCGTTGTCACATCACACAAGCTCGCTGGAGCAGCTCCGTCACAATGGAATCCTTCAACATCATCGATCTCCATCGTGGCTGCATCTCCGCTGACGTCGAGCCCAGAATTGAGTTCATTGGGGTCTCCTCTTCCAGATCTATGCAAGACCGAGCCCGATCTGGTACCGAATTGCTAAAGTCGTGCTTTCTTCCTCATCTCTGGCAAGTTTTCGCCACCGTCCCTCGCCGGAGTAGCTTTGCTGTGAGCCTGAGCCGATGTGGCGCCCACGTGGCAGCCATGTGTGCGCCATCTTAGCCCTAGTAGCCCCGTGTCGCTGACGTCAGCGCATGCGTTAGCTTGTGCACCGGGTGCACTGTGAGGCGAGCACAGTGCCATAAACCTAGTCCACCAAATTCCGGCCGACGTCAGCATGACGCAATAAAATAGTTTTGTTTGAAAAATAATTCCAGAAAATTATATTTTCTATTTTCTCTGAATTTAATCTTTCGGAGGCCCGTTCTCTCATACTAACTGCGATTGAGGCGATTCAAATTTCTAAATTTTTCTAAAATCAATCTCTACATTTTAGGGCCATTTATTTTCAATTTTGAGTTCATTTGAGTCTTTGTTTGTTATTTATTTGTATTCATTGCTTTCTTTTCCATAGACACTAATCCCGAGGGAGCGAATGGAGAATTATGAGTTTGTTTGAGTATCTGTTTGTTATTTATTTGTATTCGTTACTTTCTTTTCCAATAGACGCTAATCCTAAGAGAGCGAACAGAAAATTTGAAAATCAAGACTCAGTAGTAGATCAACAAGGCAAGTCATCACCTTTGATCATGTTGAACCTATGTTTGAAAAAGAAATTTGTTTTATACAATTGCATGTTATTTGTGTATCATTGATTAATTGTTGGGAATAGCTATATACCTAATTGACACTATGCCACCTTGATTATTGGAATACCTTGTATCCATTGTTAACCCTAGGTTGGGACATTATTAGTTGGACATGATCATATTACCAACATTGGGATAACGTAGCTATGCTTAGACATGCTTAGTTGTACGATGGGATTCATATCACATGTTGAAATAATGTTAATTTTGACTTAATGAGATGTTGAATTGTGGCCGGTAACCACTGTTGTAAAATTTATTGTACCATGGCAGGGTGTGCCATTGGTCTTGGTTGAACAAAATTGTTTTTCCTCGGGCAAGTGAACGTGCAGTAAAGGGGTGTCGTTAGCACATTTGGGATATGGATGTCTTGCCTAAGATAACTTAAGGACATAATCTTGTGCGCCATTAAACTGAGCCTAACCGTACAACCACATGTCTGGTATGGGACAAACCTAGTTGATTAATTTGCAATGTCTAAATTTTAGTACTACCAGTTGGTGATGTGGGTTCTGGGATGGACAGGTAGATTCACATGGCTCAAGAGGGGGGCCCTGAGGGGTGAACCTTAGTGGGCAGTACCGAGTTTAGACTGGGCATTGTAAAGGCTTTGTCGTGATCTCTCTTCTAACACACCAATGGAAGTGTGCTAATGACCAGGGGAAAGGAGATGATCATGTCTTGTGGGTAAAGCAGTACAACCTCTGCAGAGTGTTAAACTATTCGAATAGCCATGTTCGCGGTCATGGACATGCTCGAAAATTTCACATGAGGTATAGGTTGTTTCATAAAATGTTGGAAGGTGGAATTGTTGGGATGTGAACGGGGGTTCACTGTTGTTTTTGTTGTCTAAAGTTAATACTGATGAATTTAGTGGTTTGATAATTGTTTTAGACAGTGTTGGATGAAGTATAACCATTATGTTCATGTTGTCTATTATTGATTTATCAGTTATTTATTATCTTTTTATAAATATGCTTTCAATCTATTTATTGTATTTAAATTCAAGATCATTGCTTTCTACAAAAAAAAACCATATGACTATCCTTTGTCAAGCCTTGCATGAATATATTGCATCATTTCCCTACGGCTTGTTGAGTTCTTTTTGTACTCACGGCTATACGCCTTTGTTGATTAGTTGCTGAGCAAGAACCAGGAAAGTATAGAGTTCTATGATGAGGAGTATTATGAAGACTACGTGGATTAGAAGGCGTTCCCCACACGATTGCCTGTGGCATGTCGAATGGCCCAAGTTATTTTATTTCTGCTACAATAGTTTATTTGTTTCTTAAGCCCTTAAGGCATAGTGGTTTAAATTTTGACCATAAGGTATGTTGCTTTATTTAATAGTAATTTTCTATTTTCTTAGTTAATTCGTTGTATGGAATGATATTTCATCTATGTTGCACTGTGTGCATTAGCGTGATCCTAGACTAGTGTTGTATACATAGAGTGTTTCGGATTCGTAAATCCAGGTCTCGACAGAATCCTCCAATCGGCCAAAAACTTTATAGCCCAATGCTTGTTGAGCTAACAAGTTAGCCTTGTCATTTAACTCACAAGGAATATGACAAATGGAAAAAGAAGTGAATGAGTCGATTATGAGACACTGCTCCAAATATTTGATCAAAAATTCATCATAGCAGTTATACTCTCCCTTAACCTATTGGACCACAAACAGAGAATCACCATAAGCCTCAATAGTATCAACTCCGATATTATCGAGTAGCTGTAGGCCTTTAAGCAATGCTTTCTATTCGACTTGATTATTGGAACACCTGTGTCGGGACCAGAATATGCAAATTTAAACTCTCTGTGTATATCGCACTAGTCCAGGATCATGCTAGTGCACACAGGCTCAACATAGATGAATATCACAATCATACATAGCAAAAACAAAATAAAAGACTCTATATATTAAATATAACTTGTTGAATGACCTTATGGTCAACTTACATGATTAAGCCACGCAGGGCTAGATTAAGAATATTAAACTAAGACATTGCAGCAGAATAGCAAACACAAATGACCCCTTAGTATACCACAAGAAATTAACAAGGCTCGCACCCTAAACACTTGCATCCTCCTGGTACTCCTCCTCCAAAACTGGTGTAGACTCCTCAGCTAGTGATGTTGTTGTTTGGCAAGGGTGAGTACTTAAAGCACTCAACAAGTTGTGCATAGAATGCAATTCTAATATAACTATATGCAAGGTTTATTCCAATGGAATGGCTAAGGTGGTTATTTTGCAATAAAACAGCATTTGTAAATGAATACAGTAAGTAGATTGAAAAGATAGTAAAACAAATAACAGTAAATAATAACTTTCAACATTTCTCAAGTAAACGTGGCATCCTTCCCTAAGTCAAATTCCAAACCTTCCAATTGCAACCAGCCATCCCAACCATGTTTTCATTTTATAAAGTCTAACCCTTGACTGTAATTCTCGAGCATTGTCAATACTACGAGCACGACTATCCAAATAGATTTTACACTCTGCAGAGGTTATGCGCTTTACCCACACGACATAATCCTCCCTTTTTAGCCTCTAATTTCACGCTTTCTTTGAAGATCGGCTAAGTGGTCATGACAAAGCCTTTACAATGCTCTATCTTAACCCAGTACTACCTGCTAGGGTTTCAATACTGAAGGGACTGATTACCACACTCAGGGCCCCCCTCTTGTATTGCTAATATATCAGGACCGTCTTATTAATAATTCGAAAGAGGCGCCATGTGAATTCATAAAAAGGTCGAACCTCACACCACCACCACTGGTAGTACCAAAGCTAAGACATTGTAAATTAATTAGCTAGGTCTATCCCATTCCAGACATGCAGTTGCATGTTTGACTCAATTCAAATGCTTGCAAGGTTACGTCCTTAAGATGATTAGGGCAAGACTTCCACATACCCTCTGCCCTTCTGACCTACCTTGGCACACTGCCCCTTGCCACTTGCCCCAATCTAAATGATTACCACCCTAGTTGATTACCAAGCACCATGTGATATCATCAAGTCAACATCGTTGAGTGACCTCCTCGTCACTACAACTCAATATCATCGTGTGACACTACTTGACACATCAATTCCATAAGCATGTTCCATATTCCATTAGTCAAGATTAAGTTTGGATATTCCAAAGACTTGTATTGTACGTGGCATGGCTAAGCATACTAACACGGTCTAACCAACTCTTGTTGATTTTAATAGTAACCAACTACTAATGAACCAATATAGGGTGACAATTACACATGACATACAAATGACAAGGTAGGGTATAGTTCAATTAGGTAGATTAACTAGATCCCGAACTATTTTCAAACAGTTATACACATAAAATATCATGCATAAAGTAAAACAATATATCAATTTTATAAACTAGGTTCAACATGATCAAAGCACAACTTGCCTTGGAAAAGTACTTGCTCTTGCTCTGGAACCTGATCTTGAGTCAACGGATCCTCCTCGGATGCTCTGAGCACTTCGATATCTACCCGTAACGAGAGAGAATACCAAATAAAGACCAAAATAGTGAGAAAACAAATTCAAAAAAGCAAATAAAATTAACCATTAAATAGATCTCAATTTTAAATTTTTTTATAAATTTGAATCATCTCAATCGGAGCTCGTATGAGGAAGAACGGGCTACCGAAATATTTCAAAATAAAGAAAATATAGAAAATCAGAAATTCATTATTTAACTGAATTAGTTTTATACTGAAAAACTTATTTATTGCATCATTGCTAACGTCATCACCAAGCCGAGCCAACCACAGCTTGACACGTGGCCCTCGGTCCATGGACCTGGTCCATGAACTTCATCAGGTCCACGGTGATCCCGATCTACAACACAATCTGCCACCAACAGATGGGGCGCACTATTGGCTGACTCAGCAGGTAACGCAGGACACAACTGAGTAGCCACATCGGCTCCACACTGTCACGAAGCTGACCTGGCGGCAATGTGGCTCACACATGTCAATACCGGGGTAATGCAACGTCGGAGGCGGCGGCACATGGCCCTATGGTCGCCTGAAACCACCAGCGATGGTGGCTCTAGCACGGTCTCGGCATCGTGAACATGATGTGCCCCTTACCTTCCTTTTTGGTGCTCTGGAACATCTATGATGAACTCGTCTTCTCCGACGTCGACGGATCTCACAGGGATCTGCTACTCTGGTAAGGATTCGGCTTGGCTAGTGCGTGCACACGATGGTCCTTAGAATGACGAAAGCGGCTGTACCGGTTTCGAGTCCTATCTCCCATAGATGGCGATGAATCTTGGGTTTTCCCTTCTTGGCGGTGCTGGCAAAAACCTTCGGATTCCAATGATCTCGCAACTGCTCTGGCGAAATTGATTTGGGGCTTTGATTGCTGGTGAGATTGTGATCCCGGTGTGCACCTTTTGTTGGCCTAGAAGTCCGCGCTTTGCCCGACTCAACCGCGGTGTCCATGGTGCACATGAAGCTCTGCTTTGAGTTCATCTCGGAGACGATGAATGAAAGCCGACCACGTGTCCCGATTAGCGGCCAAGATTTCAACGACGTGTTTTGATCCAATACGCACACGAAAACGAACGGTCCTAGATCAACAGAACACTTCTCAGCCATGATCAATCTTAGCCGTACAAAAATAATCCTGCGGCTCATTCCACTTAGGGTTTCCAACGCCTTGAACTCCCCTCGATTGTCCGATGCAAAATCAACGGCTAAAAAGCACTAGGGTTCCGGCTTGAAAATAGTCACCCGATCAAGGATCAACGGTCACAGATCGCGCTTATAGAAAATGGGCCCAACACTATTCACAGGGTTTTAAATTACTTTTCTGATTTAATTTAAATCTCAAAAATAAACTAATGCAAATAAAATAGCAAAAGTCTCAGAAAAAAATCCAAAAAAATTCTGGAAAATATTTTGAGACACAAGGTACCCAAATAAAATATTTTTGATAAAACTTTATTTTAAATTTATCAATAATTAAATATTTTTCACAAAAGGCCATAATAAAGGATATTAAATAAATTCAAATAAAATCTAGAAAAATCCAATAAATTCAGGAAATTAATAAAATGCATATTAAATTCAAATAAAGCAAAAAATTGGGATGTTACAACTTGCAATTCAGCCTAAATATGAACTCGAAGCTATACCATTTGGCGAAATCAATACTATCCCAATACCATCGCCCTCTCAACATACCGATCCGTTGAAAAATAATTGCAAGGGGCAACAGATATTAGATCGGCATTCATATCAGTTTCGTGTCCTTTAATTTCAATAGTTGGGTAAATAAACTAATACAGCCAGACAAATTTGAAATAAATAGCTGTAAGTAATTAGTCGTGCCGATCAACTTTTGCAGATCCTTTTTACAAGCAGGCGTCATTGTATTGGCTATAGCCTTGACCCTTTCTTGACTGACTTCAATCCCTCTTTCATGTATCATAAAGCCTAAAAATTACCCTACCGATAAAGCATAAGCATACTTGTATGGATTCATCTTTAAACCATGTGCCCTTATCTTTTTACCACATTTTCCAAATTGGCTAGATGCTGCAAATCTTCCTTCGATTTTACAACAACATCGTCGATGTAAATTTTCACAACATGGCCAATTAAATCATGAAAGATTAAATTCATGGCACGTTGATACATTGCACCAGCATTTTTTAAATCGAATGTCATCACAACCCACTCAAACAAGCCCAGGGCACCTGAATGCCATCTTAGGGATATCGGTTTCTGACAAGAATATCTGATTATATCCGGTATTACCATCAAGAAAACTAATAATTTTATTTCCTGATGAAGCATAGATAAGCATATCGGCTACTGGCATTGGGTACTCATCTTTTGGCGTGGCTTTATTTAAATCCCTAAAATCAACAAACCCCCTGAGTTTGCCCTTTTTATTCATAACATGGACGATATTGGAAACACACTCAGTATATCGGCAAGGACTGGTAAACTTAGCCTCCAACAAGCACTCAATTTCTTCTTTTATAGTGGTATACAGGGCCGGATTAAACTATTTAAATGGACGATAACCTGACTTTATAGGTAGTCGATGCTCAACTAATTGTTGGCTCAAACCAGGCATCTCATGATACTCCCAAGCAAAACAATCTTTATAATTCTTTAACATCTTGACCAACTTTTCCTTATAATCTATAGCTAATTTTGAACTAATAAAAGTTGGCCTTTTTCTATCACCATCACATATGTCGACTTCGTCCAATAAATCAGTCGATGTGAAACCTTGGCCTAATTTTTCGATTTCTTGAAAATCTTCAATGGCCTCATACTATCTGTTGTTTGCCGATACTTACGCGTTCTACCTTGTAAAACTTTTATCGTCGATTTGGACTCCACCAGCGCAAAATTTCGCATGTCCGATCAAGCGTGCTTGGCCTTACATTGATCAAAATGAGCCCTGCTTTGTTAATGCAGATGAAATCACAATCATCTAGGGCTTTACCTGATATGCACTCATCCTCGTCATGTTGCCAGTTTGCATCTAAACTCGCCATAGCTATGTGAGCTGATGTGTTAGCTTGAACTACTTCGACCTTGTTCCCATTCCATTGGACGAGAATCTGATGCATGGTCGACAAGACGTAGCAGTTGGCGTGAAACCAATCTCGCCCTAATAGAACACTGTAATTACCCTTGGTGTAGACCATGAAAAAAATCAGTTGACAATGTTTTGTTGTCGACTATTAAATCTGTCACCATAACCCCTTTTGCTTCAGTGGGATCTTCTGTGAAGTCATTTAAAACCATGTTAGTTTTAATAAGATCATCATCGGAGTTACCCAACTTTTTGCAACTGGTGTAAGGTATCAGATTGACGATCGCACCTCCATCGACCAGCATCCTTCATATCAGCTTACCATTAATATCTCCTTTCAAATATAATGGCTTCAGATGCCGATGATCATCTCGAGGCTTCTCAAAGATTGCATCTTGAGCCCCCAAGCACAACTGAACAAAAGTCTCTCTAGCCGATGCAGTACTTATTTTAAACTCAGCCGGTAGGGTGAACACTATGTTGATATCCATCGGAGGTGGAGAATCATCCCGAATCATTGGTGAATCCAGATCATTGACTGAATCGAACTCATCTTCAACTGGTTCTTTTTCCTCTATTCCTTTTTAGCGATTTTAATCGGCCAGAGTTTATCAAAGGTTTCATCCCTTTGTTTTTGCTACTTGGCTTCCCTCATTTCTTGGGTTCTTAGCCTCTGAAGTCATTTGCATTGTGATCGGCTAAGCCCTAGAGGACACCATCTAAGTTTTGGTTCAATCAGCTCACGTATTTTTCCCGCTAGATCAACCTTAGTCGTAGAACCTGACCCCTATTTCACTCGCATCTCTGATTGGATCAGCCTAGAAATCCTCTCATGTATCCATCCTCTATGGATCTCATCATGATGGCCCTGCATTGACTCAGATATTCTATCTTTGGCCGACCATCGTTGCCAGTCACCTTGGTGCGGATAATGCTCCATCGGACAAGTATACAATGACGATAGAGCTGACCCTCTCTCCCAATAGAACTGCCAAAAAGGGCATCGCTGTTGAGCCTTTTCAAGGTTATCAGGCCAATATATATTATCTGGCCGACTCGTAGGATAACGTGACCTGTTGTTTCTTCTTTCATACTTCTCTAATAGCTAAGAGAAAGTTGGGTTCAACTTGTGAATCGGCTTTCGTGGTAACGATGCTCTCTCAGCTTTGTACCACTTGCCGACCTGCAAATCTCCTTTTGGCTTGATGTTCCTTGAATTCCTCCCTTCGCGGTCGGTTTCTATTTGCAGTGAGCCGACCGTGATCTTTAGGGTTTCCTTGCCACTAGAGCTTGACTGAATATCAACATGACATGCAACTTTTGACCCCTATCTTGTATTGGCTCTTTTCCTTTTCCAGAACATTGGACCATATTGATCAGAAAGGGATTAGCATCCAATTGCATCGTCGACTCTTCTGTGAACTTGAGTCGGCCATCTTCTATAGCCAATTGTATCTACTGTCGAAAAATATTGCAATCATTAGTATTATGAGAAAAAATGGTGCCATTTGCAATACCTTAGCTTTTTAATTTCATCAGTCGATGGCATGGTGTGTCCTTCAGGCAACCGTATTATTTTTTCTTACAGTAATAAATCAAAGATATGGTCACACATAGAAACATCAAAAGCATATTTTACTTCTGACTTATTTTTAGTCAGCTTGAGCCAGGAACATACTAGAGACTTTTTAGACCCCTTAACCCATTCAGCTATATTTACTTTAGCCTCGTCATCTTTAGATGAATCACTCGAGTCGTACTTAACCAGATTGACCTTGGCTTTATATTTATCCTTATTATTTTTATTATTTTTGAACTTATCCCTAAAACCTCTATTATCGGTAAAACGGCTTTCTTGAGCCGATACCCTATGCAACAGGTGACTTAAATCGATAAATTCCTACCCGCTGAATTTTTCTTCACTTGAGGAATTAACCCTTGGAAGGCTAAATTAGCTAACTGATTATCAGGCAAAGCAACACTAAAACACTGATTTCTCACTTCCATGAACCTCTTAATATAATCTATAGCCGATTCCCCAAATTTCTAGTGGATAGAACTTAAATTAGAAATCCTAAGCTCTAGGCTTCCCAAGAAAAAGTACTCGTGGAACCGGCTTTCTAAATTGGTCCAAAAATTGATTGAATTCGGGGGTAAGCTTGTGAACCATGTAAAAGCAGCTCGTGACAAAGATAGCGGGAATAACCTAATTTTTAATCCATCGAACTGAGCAGCTTCACCGCATTGCGCGATGAAACATTCGACGTGCTCCAAAGTGCTGATGGAGTCATGCCCTAAGAATTTTGCAAGGAACTTTGAAGTTATTAGGATAAGGCATCCGATCAATATAATCAGGGTACAACTTCCCATAGCATGTAACCTTCCCTTTAGGCTGTATGCTGAGTTGGTCTCGCAATATGGCGGATATCTGATCGGCCCAATTCATTGCATTTGCCGATAAAGTGTTAAAAGTTTGCCAATTATGTTTGTAACCAGCATACTACCCCCTGAGCATAAACTTGGGTTGATAGGTCGCTTGAGCCGATAAGGGCTGATGAGGCTGCTCATATCCTATGCTTGTTCTCCTAGCAATTGGCTTTCAGTACTAAAATGAAGGGTTCTGAGTACGTCGCAACCTTTTATGGAGCCATATTTCTCTGTAGAATTGGCTCAGTGTACTGTGGGTGCCTAGGGGTTTTAATCGGGTGTGGAACTGATTGGAGAAAAGCGTAAAATAGAGCCGATGGTGGTAAGTTGGCTAGTGCATCCAACTTAGCGGCATTGATATGTGCTTGATAATACACAACCTCACTTGTACGAGGATCCCGTGGCAATACTATAGTCGGCTGAGTTGGCATCATGGTAAGAGACGGAGTCGATGGCTTAGGATCGGCTAATAACACTGGGTTTTGTGTGCTTGGTGCTATCAAATAGACCGGTTAATTTGGCAAGGTTTGTGTTGGATTGAGTAGACATCCGGCCGACGCCAACTCTTGAGCTATGGTTTTAACACTGTTGGTGATCATCGGCTTAGGAGTCGTTACTAATGCCGACGACTGATTGATCAAAGCATAGTGCATAGATTGATTAATCATAACAAATAATTCAGTTTGTGTAGGAATATATCGACTTACCGATGTATCGGTAGTCCCTATGTCGTCGAGGGGATTGACCGATGGTAATGCGGTTTTTTGGATGACACCACGTCGAGTTTTTTGATAGCAACTCAATATCATCTCCTCGAGCTCGGTCTTCTGATCCTCGATCTCCTTGCGCTGTTTTGGTGTCAAATAATCCAACATTGGGACGATTATAGCTTCAGTGTTGAGAATAGACGGCGGAATTGATTTTCTAGTAGAAGACATCGAATCCCACTAGGCATGCCAAAAGTGTGTTGGCGCCGAAAAATGTGATAACGGATTGATCGGCTCAAACATACGCAAAATCGGGTTCAAGAGGTTCGAGGCATGCCAGCCAATTTGATCCTATAAACAGGAAGATAGATTGAAATTACGCTTAAAGCTGATCTAATATGATAATCGGAAAGGATCTAAACAGCTATACAAATTCGATTAAATCAAAGGTAACGATAAGTCTAAACAGCCTGTTAGGGCTGATTAGATGGTTGATAAAGGTAGATTTTCCCAAATAAGGTGATGCGCAACAAGTTCGGAGAAAACCAAACTTGGCGTAATCGGAGAAGATCAATGATTGGCGATGCGCAACTTTATTGATCAACAACTAATTACAAGAGATCTAAATTACAAGACTACTCCTAGTTGATAAGAAAAAGTAGATAAAAGTAGATACGAGTTGCTTGATTGATTGGTTGGGTTTTTTTGCTTGCCTTTGATCCCCATTTTATAGTGCATATGCCGATCGTATTCTTCTCTAATGCGTTGCCAGTCGTGATCCGTATCGGCCTTTATAAAGATAAAATTTCATCTTTGAATCAATATCGGTCACAATTCTATCTTCAACTTCTCCCTTTTTAACCGATATCGGCTAGAAATATCTAATTTTATCCTCAGCCTAACAAATCGGTTATGTCTTGGCAAATTTTGGTGTAAACACGGCCATAACATGTACCCATCGATGTGTGACTAGAAGATCATAACAAAGCTTTTACAATGCTCCGTCTAAACCCACTACCGTCCGCTAAGGTTTCACCACTGAAGGGTTACACCACTATAGTCAGGCCCCCCTCTTGCGCCACGTGAATCTACCCGTCTACCCCGAACCCACACCACCATTGGTTGTACTCAAGCTAAGATATTGCAAATTATTTAGTTAGGTCTGTTCCATACCAAATATGTGGTTGTATATTTGGCTCAATTCAAAGGCTTGCAAAGTTATGTCTTTAATTGACCGAGACAAGACTTCCAACAAACACTTCACAGAAACTACCTCACATTCACTCATGTATTAATATGTCACAACTCTTGCTATATGCCCTAGTCTAAATCATTTACAACCTCAGTTTATTATCGTGCAACATATGCCATCAATAACTCAACATCATTGTATGACAATACATGATACACCCTTTCATAAACATGTTCCGTATTCCATTAGTCAAGATTAACTTGAACTTCCAAAGACATGAGTTAAATGTGGCATGGCTAAGTAGCTACATACAATCTAACCAACCCACGTTGACATCTATTAACAACCAACTAATATTGAACCATCCTAGGGTGACAAATAAACATGGTATACAAATGACAAGTTAGGGTATAATCTAACTAGGTTAAAACAGTTCTAAGCATAAAATATCATGCAGTAGATTAAAACAATATAACATTTGTATGATCAAAGCACAACTTTTCTTGAAAAAGCTCTTGTTTCTACTCTAGACCTTGGTCTTGGAACAACTCTTCACTCTCACTCGATCCGGGCACTTCAACTTCTATGTAAATCAAGATAAAACACCAAATCAATACAAAATAGAGAGCAAACAAACTCCAAAAATAAAAAAATCACCATTAAATAGATCTCAATTTTATAATTTTTTAAAAACTAGAGTCGTCTCAATCGAAGCTCGTATGAAGAAAAACAGGCTCTCGAAAGATTGAAAAAAAACTCATATTTTTCTTAATTATTTATACTAAAAAATCGAATTATGACATCATCACTAACATCAGTAAGAAATAAATAATTTTGGAAATTCTTGCACCGACACATGGTCCCCACGGTCTATAGACCTAGTCCACGGCAACCCTTACCGGAATGAACGGCCATTTTTCATTTTATATCAACCCTTGATCTAAGCTTAGAACTACAAAAATATCGTAAATGTGAGCTTAAACTATAAGGGCAATGCAAGAAATTGCTTGTACTGTATAATTTAACATGAGACTAAGAATAAAAGTATAATTTATCAAGCGACTACGAATACAAGTAATAAACAGAAGGAAAAATTATCATGGTCCACAATAATCCAATTAAAAAACAAAATTTTCCCTCTAGTGTGAAAATGTAATGTAAGATTTTATCTGGGAAAATTTCAGATGCAGATGCCTAATATTACTATTTTGGGTTGTGTTATTGTGTGAAGCTACAATTAACAAGAGCAAAACAACCAAATTGGTCAAGGCCCAGTCGCCCAGATGCTTGTACACGCCACCTTGTCGTCACGGTTTATATAAACGAACAAGAAAAACCAAAACTAAATGCTCCATTTCCACGAGAACAGTGAGACGCCTTAGTAGTCAGTTCACCGAGTGAGCTACACCATAAAGAAAAAAAAGCAAAAAATTTCAGCAGAATTATTCCGAAATTTCTTTTCTTCCCCGCTCGGATGCTACCAGGTAACCTTCGTTTCGTGGGATTTTTTCTTGGGAATTCTTGCGGTAACTCTGAATTTTATTGAAGCCAATGGGTTCTTGAGGTGTTTTCTTCCTCTTCTGGGATGGTAAATTTTTTAGATCAATCAGTGGAAAAATCTTCTCAAGAGTAGTTCGCTCGATTAGTATAGAGTCAAGTTATTTGGTTCTTGGCTTCAGTTAGGGCAAATTAAGCCTCGTGCAATGAGCTCTAGCTTGAAGCTTGGGCGTGAACCGCGCGACGATGGTGAGGAACTCGGACTGCGGGGCTAGAGGCCCGCGCGGCGACGAGCTGAAGGCGCCGCCCTAGCAGGCGGCCGCCGGGTGCTGGAGCGCGCGGTCCCAACTGCGCCTGCGCTGCCGGCCTCGTCGCCCAGCTTGTGCCGGTTGCCGACGTCGCGGTTTCTCTGTGCCTGCTTTCTTGGTGTTTATTCAGACGTCTAATCGGTGGAATTCAGTGTGAAAATTCCATTCGAGTGGGGGGTTTTGGTCAAATTCTTCAAGTCTTACCTCTGAATTGAGCTTCACAGCGTTTCCCCAATTGCGAGTTCAATTCGCTGTTTTGATTCCGAATTGGTGAGATATTTGCGAATTTCTACCTTTCGTGAGGAAAATATTTAGGTACTTCACAGGCCTTTCTGGAAGAAATTTCTATTTGTTTTCTCATTGTTGAAATAATACTATCGTATCTGAGCTACTTGTTGCATGGAATTACTTGTGGAGTTATTTCACAAGATTATGTGGCATAGCTACTAATGTTTCTTTGCTTTCAGGAGAAGTGTTGATCGGAATTGTAGTTTTGTTATCATTGTAAGCGGCAATGAAGGAGAGTTCCCAGGTGAGGTTGTTTCCTGCACTGTCTATATTGAAGGTACTGATGTCACATTATAAGAATCTTCCATGTAAATAAATAATTTTTTTCATTGGAGGTGCTTATGCTATATTGTCTTAAATAAATATAAGAAAATGATGTTTGGTTGAATGCGTTAACTGCAGAATTCTGTGCATTTTTTATACCTATAACCCTTGTACAGTTAAAAGTAGAAGGTGCAGACAATTTTCCTTGTGGATGCTACAGAATAGCATAACATGCTGTATGAAAAACACACAACAAAGAACTACATCATCCATGACCTCTTGAATTCATTTTTCAAGTAACCGAGAATTCCGAAAACCAACGGTAACCGACTGTTTTTTTGTACCCTGGTGTACAGTCTCAATAAATATAAGAGCAAGTGTTTTTCGTATCAAAATTTCTGCAAGATAGGATGATGTTCCATGAGGCTTTATTCTTGCGGATCTCTGACATTTTCAATAAAATAACAACCAATTTGTTCAAGGTTATATATTCTTTGCATTAACACCTCAATTGTTTCTTGCCCTTACTTTCATCATTTTGTTAGCATCTCTTTCCTCTTTTACTGTATTTTAGGTAAATGAGCACCTTATGGACATTTCCACAGGATAATGAGAGCAAGACAAAGTTGCAACCATCGGTGCAAGGTAGTGATGAAGGGGATGCTGAGAAGCCAAATACAATAGTCACTGATGCACCTTTAGGAGAATCTTGTTCATTATCAGCTGCGAGTAATGATAATAGAAAGGTTTCTCGTGAAGACATTGAACTTGTAAGATGGCTAATTTTTCTATATTCTTTTTGGAGACAACGTTGATATGTATAGTGTATTTATAAAAGTTTTAACGTCTGCAATTTCTGATTAACCAAACATTTTATGCTGTTCCAGGTCCAGAATTTAATAGAGCGCTGTCTACAGCTGTATATGAATAGAGGAGAAGTTGTTAGGACTCTTTCTACTCGTGCAAGAATAGAACCTGGTTTCACTACCTTAGGTAAGGTTTTCACGTTGGGTTGGTCCTGCGACTCATTTGCTAATAATGCCATACTTCTTTTTCTTATCACACAAAGGAACATGTTGTTGTCAAATAATCTGCTCGGAGAATTTTATATGTTCACTTAAATTAAGTTGCTTAGTAAGTTCTAGTGTTTTAAGATGAGAACCCTGACCTGGAAATAGTATAGTTGTTTGTACATCAGTCTGAAATATTTTGGTGTGGTCACTAAGTTGAGTAATAAGATTTTTCCCAATCTGTTTCAAGAGAACTTCCACTGCCAGCCTGCCACTCTACTTATTTTTCATTAAGATTTTTAGCCAAGTATGATCCTATGGTTCTGTACATCTGTGTGTTCACTGAAACGATCTACTAATCTATTTTATTTTGTATCTATATCTTTACTAATTGGAGGCTCCCTCAGAAATGCCTACATTAATCCTAGGGGAAAAAGGCTAGAAATTACTACATTAATGGGCAAAAATAGAACCTATAAATTTCCATATTAAGAAGGAAAAATAAAAGATGTAGACCATCAATCTTGTGCTAAACGCATTCAAGGGCAACCCTGAATCGGGATTGAGAAAAATAGTGCCTCCTAGTCCCAGCTAGATACGTGAGACCGAGTCACTTATACATTGGACTGCAGCAGTCGAGAGTCGAAAGTTGGATGACTGGAAGAAGTTTGTAGGATATAAATACAATGGAAATACTAGAGTTCAGTTCAGGTACATTGCTGAACATGCCTCCCTGCCCGAGACAAGTACGAATCAGTTTGTCATGCACATTATTGGAATAAAAAAAAAATGGACAGGCCAGCATGCATTGTACAACATAGTTAAGCCAAACACAAGGATACATTTAATGCTTAATTACTCTTAGCGGTGTACGGGAAAGTTCAGATACTTATATGGCTCTCATATAACGATTAGCATAAATATATGGCTCTCCGGTTGGAATTATTGGCACCTTCCTCCCCCTATTTTGATATTAAATATTAACCATCTTGCTAAAATATTACTCATTGCTTGTATGATATTTGGAATGTTAAATTGTACAAATCTTAATGGCATCAATTGTTAGCACAGCGCAATAGTGGGTTGTATATTTTGTAAAATTAATTGGTGTGGCACATGGCAGGGATTAATTAACATAATTTTGATACACCTATATTGCATCACTACCTGTTTTATTTATAGTAGAACAATATTCTAAATAACGGTAAACAGTGAACGAACGGTCATCACACCTTTTAGTGTTTATACACTAAGCGGCCCCCTTGTAAATGGTTTTATATTTAAAATTCAGATAAATATATGCATGTATTTGCAATAACAAAATAAACATCTAATTAGTCTTCTTTTATGCATAAGAATAGAACTACAATGCTATCAACAATTGTCCATAACAGTGACATGAAGAAAAAATGTAACATGTTGTGAATGAAATTAAAGAATCACAATTGAATGAATGAACAGCTCAAGTAGCAATGAAAAGAAAAGATAATGTTCATCTCATGCATATCATAATGTTCATGTCATATGGCAATCTTGAACTTTACCCAAATAAACGTATCAATAAAACGGGCATGTTAAACGTTAACGGCCGTCAAACGAATAAACGGCCTGATAAAACTGTTAAACCTTGAAATGTGCATAAACGTAACGGGTAGGGGACCTTTACTGTTTTAACGGCCTTTATTTAGAACACTGTAGTAGAAAGAAAAAGCTTGATTCAGACATTGCAAACAAGATTGCTCATTGAGGCTAAACAGAATAGGGGTATATGGACAAATAAAAAACGTGAAGTTGACATGTATACAACAAACATTGGTTAAAAAAAATTGTATGGGACATGGAGTACAAGGAATTGTGATTTTAAATTGATTTCAATCTTACATAGAAAAAAGTGTCAATTGAAGGTGGGATAAGAGAGATGTTTAGAAATAAATTTGAAATATATGTAAGTTCAAATTCAAAACATATATAAATTGTGAATTAATATTAAATCAAGATTCAGAACTAAGCTACAAATCAGGAATTAAAACTAAATACTTTCAAATTAAATTTGGAATATATAAAAATCAAATTAATCCTCTAAATCTGTATCGATAAAATTAGAAAAGAAAAACCTTGAATTTTGAAAGCTTAAAAACTTCATAATTTTGAATTAAAATTTCAATTGAAAACATTATTGCCAAATTTATATAAATCGGATGGAGAAGTTATGTAAAGGAGAGCATGTCAAGAGTTTCATCCATTTGAACTAAAACATGGTGATAGTCAATAAAATTGAGTCCTAATCCACTGGAAAATCTAGATGTTTTTAACCCCGTCAAAATGTAGATTGAAGAGTAGCATCCATTGTGAGGCTACAACATAGGATACAAGGCTACATGCCAAAGTCACGTTGATGCTATTTTCTAGCATGACCATTTATAATGTTAGATCAACTTATAACATGCAGCCCATGGATGCATGGGTTGATGACTAGTTCTTTATAATTTTTATTAGAGCATATCTTTTTCTAGATTTTGTTAACTCCATTATGTCCATTGGAAGTTTTTGATGAAACTGTTGTTTTCATCTGATTGGTACAGATCTTAACCATGTTTATTAATGGAAAAGATGTTTTGAAATGCTTCTTTGTTTGTGATGTTCTGAGATGTATCTATTATAGCACTAAAGGCTTGCTGGTTTTTTTGTTTCAGTATGGCAAAAGCTCGAAGAAGAGAATTCGGAGTTCTTTCGGGCTTACTACATAAGGTTGAAACTGAAAAAACAGATCAACTTGTTTAACCATTTATTGGAGCATCAATACCATCTGATGAAGTACCCAGTACCCCCGCAGGTTCCATTGGCTCCAACACAGAATGGGATTCGCCCTATGCCTGGTAATGTCTATCTTTGTAGTGTAATCTCACAACTAAATTAGGGTAAATCAAAGTATTCAGGTATGAGGCATGTTATTCTGCAATAGCTGTGATGTAATATTTAGGATTTGCCTTTGTTGGGTATTATTCAAATCTCTATAGGATCGATTCGAACCTGATTTCTCTTATAATAGTGCAATTACAAACTAATATACTTGCAATATTACACATTATTTTCAGACACCAAATTTCAGGGTTTCTTATTATTAATTAACATTTATTTGTTTCAGCATTACCCATTGGTTCATCATATGTCAGTTACTCTGGGGTTTGAACTATGTTGGTAGTTTGTACTACTTATCACGCACTGTAGTTTATTGTTTGCCAGTTGATGATGCCTATTACTCCCATATACACAGCATGACACTCAATGGTCGCCCTATTCTCTGTTAGGTTATCACCTGAATGACCAATACCTGCTTAGGCTATCTCTGCTAGTGCCTTGGCACTTTGGCAGTCAGCCAGCATAGTAAGAGACACAAATTAATACATGTTGATCCTGCAAATGTCTTTTTACTGATAAGCTTTGGACATAGTAAGGTCAATCCTCATCTTGAACATCAAACACATAGTTGCAATCCATTGCTGCCTAGGGCCAACCAGAAAGTTCCTTCAGCAGTAGATAATGATAAACAACTATGGACTCAAATCAGTTTCAGGCACTAGGCTACCTTGAATCCTTAATTCTAATAGGATAGCCTTTCTTTTGCTTTTCTTCCACCATGCACGTGCTAATGATGCTGTTGGCACTTATGTACATATGGGGGTCTTCCCTTCTGGATCACAATTATCATTTTTGTAGTTCAACCAGATAAAGTGCTTTAGGACCATTACAATCCTATGGAAAAATCTGGAGCACACACAAACCACATATTAATCCTTACAGAGTAACATACTAAATGAAGTATAAGAAGGGAAACACAAATGTTGGCAAATGTTACCATCACCAACGGACAAAGTCTTTTAATTTTAAATAACACTTAATTTCAGTATTGTTTTTCCTTTTGGGGAATTTGCATTTTGTGAAACCTTTATTTGGACGTGTTAACAAAAGATGTCGTTGGATAAACTGTGTCTAAATGTGGTATGCTTTTGTCTCAGTTATATATAGCTCTCAACAAACTGTTTTAATTCTTTTCTGTTGATCATAACGTTGCATGTTATCTCCTCTATTTTTGCATGTTGATGCTTAGCTTTGCTTCTATTTATTGACTGACTGCTGGAGAAGTATTACCTGTTTTCTTATTCAATACTACCTGTTACATGTGCAGTTAACAATTTGCCTATGGGATATCCAGTACTTCAACAACCTGGAGTACCTGCTCCTGGTCAGCCACATGTTAATTCAATGGCTTGTGGTCCACCGGGCTGCCATTTAGTGAATGGAATTCCTGCACCAGGTGGTTATCATCCGATTCACATGAGCTCAGGAAATGGGTAAACATCTTTATTAGCTCGTTTCCTTTTGCTTTTGTGTCTTTGCAGTTTTGTTCCAGTGTACCATATTATGATTGATTGGAAAATGAGAACAGGGTTTTTATCTTCGAAATAACGTTCCCTTGCCCATTTTCAGGTGTACAAGGAATTATCAGCAAACTGACTATTGCTATTATCCAAACCATCTAGTAACTATTGTCTTCTGTGTTTGTTGCTTACTGGCTAACTCTCCAATTCAGGGTTCCAGGAAGAACAAAACAACAATCTAGAGCAGCTTATGGAAATATAATAATAATTTGTACTTCCTGCAGTACCCAAACCACTTGATTGCTATATCGGAATGTTCATTTAATTTTCAATGTACTTGTACTCTGATTGATGCAACAGATGCTAGCCTTAATATAACCAAACGATTTCCTTTCTTTTGGCGCATTTCATTTAAGCTGTACAATCAAGTTTCTTCATAGGAGACATAGCTTGTACGATGATGGTGTAGCTACGTATTAGCTAGCAACAGTTAGATTCTTTTTCTCAGCATCTGTGTAATTCATTTGACGTTTACCTTATGTTGCTAAAGCATGATGAAGAATGAAGCACCTGAAGCTGCACAGGCTGCAACAGCCTGCGGTGCTGTGTCATCTGAGATGGCTATGAGTCCATCATCCGCAATGTCAAGCAACCATGTTCCTTTCACTCCATCTGAGATATCAGGGATGGATGTGGATGCACCAGCAGTAAATGCCACCTTTGGAGCTGATGTAGGGAATGGAGGGCCTCTGCAAATAGGACAAGATGGTGGCGATGGCTCTTCCTTAGGGCAGCAGATTTGGGATTTCAGTCTTTCTGATCTATCAGTAGATTTGACAAATTTGGGAGGTAGTGTTCTATCATGCGAGATTTTAGTACGTATAGCATTTTCATTTGCAACCAGCTCTTCCTGATTGATATTGGAAGTTAGAAACATTGCTTTATTGGATGGAAACTTATGAAATATTTCTTTTTGTAGCCCACCTCTTGTAATCAATGCAGGAAGTTAGTAAGCCAACCTTAAGTAGATAGAAACAATTGCAGAATATCTGTTGAGATCGTAATTGCAGCAAAGCAAGGTTCAGAAATAATTGTCAGTTTTTTTAATTGGAAAAATGAAAGAAGATAATGACAACAAGCTAGCTTTGGCAACTTTGTTGTTCTCCATGACATGCTGTTCTGCTTATCCACTTTTCACTTTTTGGGAAAGCATGGAAGAAGCTAACAGGGCTATTTAGTACTTATCTCGGCGTAATTATATGCGGTCTAAATTTCAGCTAGAATTAGGAAAGTAAACATGATTATCACTCAGCCAAATCAACTTGGTTTCAGTTTATTTAACGTTGTGTCTAACTGCTTGTACCATTGACATTCAGACCTGGCAGTTCTTGAGAACTACGCAGGCAACCCATTCCTGCCTTCAGACTCAGATCTCTTGCTTGACTCCCCGGATCATGATGACATAGGTAATTTTGAATGCTTCTTCAATATGTCAACTGGAACTTAAATTTTGGAAACTTATATCCATTACTAGAGGTCTGATCGTTTGCATGTTGATGTGCGTGCAGTTGAGTACTTTGCAGATGCCATCAACGGGCCTTCTCAATCGGACGAAGAGAAATAAGCATAGATGCATAGACAGAGAATCTCAAGACGTAAACTCAGGCCAGGCTGCCACCACTTGTAGTGTTTGGGAAGCTGCAACGATGTATGAAATTTAACAGTCTATTGGCTTGCATGTCTCAAGCTGCCTTCGTCAGGCAGTAAGCAGCCTACAGTACTAAAGAATTTTGTAGTGACAAATCTTAAGGTTTCAACAAACAGTGGTGTTAGCTTGTCTTCTGCTCACCTGATCTGCTAACATCGCCAAATAATGAAATCTACACAGCTGTTGTCAAAATTCGTTGAGCCCTTTTTATTACCAGGTGTCTCAGTTCATCGTCATGGCAGTTGCAAACACTGCAAATTATACTGATGTCATTAAATATCGCCAAATCTTTTTTGCTAAACCAAATTGCGCAACGGACATTGGCCATCAGTTCTGTGTGTAGGATGGAAACCGAGTCCTTGTTTTATCGAGCTTTTTTTCTAAAATTGACATAATTTTATTTTATATCACTTATTTATTGTTTACAAGAAATTTTAGAATCGAGCTAACAAGCTGAGACGAGCTGGAGAGCATAGAAATTCATTTGAAATCGATTCATTTCAATGTTGAAATTGAAGCAATTTTGAATTGAGCGCACCGACAAGCCTTTTTTTTTCTACGCACACACGCTTTACATGTTTTGAATCCAGTATGTCTCTGTACAAGCGCGAGCATGGCTAGTTTTCTAAGTCGAAAGGTGTTATCATTTGACGTCAGAAAGTAGTGTAGCTCGTGTACATTTGCATGCAACTCAACGAATCGGCTGTTTTGTTGCTTTGTTTCGGTTGTCTTGAAATCTCTGAAGTAAATTAAGCACTTGTTTCTATAGTGGGAGCAGTCACTGCCGGAATTATTGCAGCAAATTTCTTACTTGTTAGTAAGGATTCAACAGAAACGGAAAAAATACCGGAGCTCTGCCGGTACCGGTTACAGTTTATTCCGGCCAAACAACTCCAACCAAAATTTTGAATGTGTGGCCGGTAACCGGCTGATTACTGACTGGAATAGGCCGATTGCCGGCTGGTTTTTTTACCATTGAATAGGACAATAACAAGTTAGTCTGTTGCAATCACAAATATTATTTGATACATATATTGCCTAGGTAACAAATATTCAATACTATCATATAGTTTGTGTCAGGGGCGGAGCCAGGTCTCGGGCCACCCGAGCCTGGGCCCGAGGCCTGGCCCAAAAATTCAATGAAAATTGTGTTAAAAATTTATGAAAATTCGTTTATGGGCCAAACAAACCTTTGAGCTAGCCCAGGCCGACCCGAGGCTTGGGCCTGGGCTGGCTCCGCCCCTGGTTTGTGCCGAGAAGTTTGTTAGATGCCGCTATTGTTATCATCTCAGTACCTCCTTCAATATTATATACCTTCATTAACGGATACTTTGATTAGCTTGTACACAAGCAAATAGTAACGATCGTCTGCTTAGAATTTTAAATTTTAATTCAAAGTTTAAATTAAAAATTTTAGACCCATATCTTTTAGGTCTAGACCAGTTACCGCCGATTTTTTTTATGCCTGTTTGTTATGAGTAACTAGTGAAAGAATTCATCTTGATGTTCCCCTATTTTGCTTTTCCGAAAGAAATTTTAGTCATACGACAGGGCTGATTTTCCTTGAAAAATATGTGTATCAATTTTGGAGCTATCTGGCAAATAATCCTGCCATCGCAAGCACAAGGAGGGTTACCATGCGTATAGGCCTTTTTTCACAAAACACGTACAAATGACATTTAGGAGGCGTTTGGATGGGAGGGATTCCTTGGAGTAATTTTTGGATATAGTTCAAATTTAAACTAATCTATGCCCATATACAATACTCCCGTAGTTGACTTTTATAGGGCACAAAGATTAAGGGAGCTCTAAGATTGAGAAAGGTACCAAAGACAATGACTAAACTATACTTCCATTAAGGGTTTTTGGAATGACTAAACTATACTTCCATTAAGGGTTTTTGGAATTATGAGAGAGACAAGTTTGTGTAGTAAGTCACGCATAATGTTTGAGAAAGAGAAGGAAATAAATAGGGGCAAAAGAAAAAAAGTAGCATCAAAGATCATACATGTCTTATAATTTTGAACACAAGAATACAAACCAGACAGGCTTTATAAAAATCAACGGCGGGAGTAATACAAATATGCCCTAAATGTATTATTGGTGTGCTGGTCTAGGTCCTCTATGATCCGTATGTCAAACTCATAGCCAATAGTATCTTCTAAAAACCCCCATCATTCATAGAGGTATTTTACTGATTTTTCATTGCATGTTATTGGCTCCCAAAAAGAGCCAATCAGCCTCAATACACGTGAACACCAGGTTCAATAAGGTTCAAGACGTGCCAGCCGATTTGATCCTGGGATAACTGGCGTAAATCAATGATGATCAATATCGGTGAGGTGTAACTTTATTGATCAAAACGAATTACAAAGAGGAGATGCTAAATCTAAAAACTACTCCTAGTTTACAGAAAGTAAATAAAAGTAGATTCGAAGTTGATTGATTGTTAGTTGCTCCTTTTGTCTTACTTGTGACCCCTTTTTATAGCGCGTAGGTTGATCGTGTCCTCCTCTAACCCCTCAAAATCCATAACTTGTATCGGCCTGTCTCTTGAAGATGGATTCCATTTTGAACCAATATCGGCTAAAAATATCCAATTTTAACCTTAGCCTTATAAATCGGTCATATCTTTCCGAATTATGGTGCCAACATATGCCCCCCATTTTTGGGAGATGATATAAATCTTCCAAAAATATTCTTTATCGGCTTAACCACGAATTTCCTTTTCCACACTCTTCTCGCCGCTATTCTTGGTAACTTCCCCATTTCTCACGCCATAAAATCTGGAAACGTACAATTTCTCGTCACATTTGACCTTGAAACTTCAAAGAAATTACCCACCAAATGCCATTGGTTTTACCCCTCTATAAATACTGCCCTTCACCCCTATCATTTTCACGCCTTCTTGCTCTCAAATCACAAACCATCGGCTTGAGTCCTCCTTTCTTCAACTTCAACTTCTCTCAGTGTTCAACCTCGTTGGCTCAAGAGCAATGGACCCCAAATAGGTATTCATCCCTATGCCCGATAACGAAGATCAATTCTATTTAGATCCGCTAAGCAACCTAGATTCGTCGGCTATTATAGACCAGGATATACCTAGGCCCCCTCTTCATGCTCCTAAGTATAACATCAATGGATAGAGAAAAAGCTTTAGAGCCTGGGTGATGGCACTGAAAGGCTGGCGAGACTGGTACAATCGGGTAGCAGTGGAGAAAATGCCCTTGTGAGAGCAAATGGGCATATCGGAGTGTCTCGCCTTATCCTTGGCCGATCTAGAAGCCAATGAGCCCTTGGTGGCCATGGCATATTATTTCTGGAAGGATACCCCGAAAGCCTTCATGTTCAAGACGGGTCCCATCGGCCCAACCCTTCTCAACGTAGCACAGTTTTGCTGCTTGAGGCCATATGCCACCAATTGTTGGCTTTCAGCGCCAAACCCCATGACAAGTTAGTTTCCACCAAGGGAGAAGGTTGTAGCCAGTATATTGGAGAGAACAACGTCACCGGCCCAATGTTGGACTGGGAACACGTGGCCTTTTAAACATGTAGCTTGACCGATACATGTTCTGTGGTGCATCTCTAGGACCAACTCAAGTGTGTCAGGTCATAGAAGAGTAGCTAGTAGAGGGCCATCGGCTAGCCTTAGGAAAGATGTTTTTAGGAGCCAGTATATTGGAGAGAACAACAGCACCAGCCCAATGATGGACCGGGAACACATGGCCTTTCAAACATGTGGCTTGACTGATACATATTCTGCGGCGCATCTCTAGGACCAACTCAAGTGTATCAGGTCGTGGCAGAGCAGCTAGTGGAGACCCATCGGCTAGCCTTAGGAAAGATGTTTTTGGGAGCCGTCTACCATGTGATGCACGTCATATGTAGTTAGCTTTTCACTGGAGTAGGTCAATACTCAGTCGACAATGTGGGTGGCCCCTATGGTTGAAAGTTCAAGCTCCATTAATTTGGTTTTGGTGTTAATGACAAATCTAATATTGAGACTAACTCTTTTGATAATCATAATATTGATTAGTCTCAATTGTTAATTAATGAAAAAACTTTTTATGAGACTAACTTTTTTGTTGAACTTAATTCTTATTGGTCTCTTTTGGATGAAAAAGATGGAAATATCAAAGGTATGCATTCGAATTAATATTATCTTATCCTATTGCATTCCTTGGACATAATATTCATGATCATATTGAATATAAGACTAACTCTTTTATTGAGTATACTTTAGTTTAGTCTATCTCATTGAAAAATGGAAATCCCAAAGGTATGCATCTAATACAACTCTACTATTTATAGATACATTCCTTGGATTCAAGATAAAGGGTGAACTCCACCATTGTTTTAACCTTAAGATGTGCTTTTGTTTCCAACTCCATATATACATGTATGCACACCTTTAGGGGGAGTTCATGTTTTATCTTGAGGTTTCAATAGTATTCATCCTTTTTATATTGCCAAATAAATTAAAGATCATTACTTAGAAACAAAACCTGAGTATATAAATACTTGTGTAGTTGTAGTGTACTCATGAAAGAATAGGACAAACTCTAAAGCAATCTCAAATTGAATATGTGCATATTGATTCAAAGTTCAATTACTTATATGGACACATTTAATGGATTAGATGGTGGCCAATGCCAAGGCAAAGAAGGCCAAGTATGATCAAGAAATGAAGCAGAACAAGACCAACAAGGAGGCAACATCCATGCTAGAGTTGACCAAGAAATTCTTGGAGGAAGAATTGGCCAAGGTAAATGCTTAACTGGCCAACACCCAAGAGCTATTGACCGATTCTTCGTCAGCTTTAAAGACGCAAAAGGCTTATCTTGCTTCATTGGTGGCAGCCATCAAGGAACAATCGCCCAAGGTCTCTCTTGTAACTAAAGAAGAGTATGAAGAAATCCTCAATGACGTGCAGAGGACCATTGCAAAGGCTACGACAGTGTTGTTGGGTTTGGGAGCCAGTAACATTTGAATCTCTTGTTATCTGATATCTTATTTATGAACAATGTTTTTATGTAAGGATAATTCAATCGGATGTGTAACCGATTTATGTTCAAACTTTATTTTCTTATGCCAAGGGTGATAAATTTCATCGGCCATAATTTGTTTTTCTTTGTATACCATAGAAAAAATTAACTGCAACGAATTAATTTGGCTTTTCTAGAGCAATAATCAGCCAGTTTACCCCTTCATAGCTGTAACAAACTTACTCAAATCTTTGGCCAATTAGGATCCAACCCAAATACTTGGGTGATACGTTGTCAAGTATTTACCATTAATCACCTTAGGGAATATCACCCCTTGCAGTGTTTCCAGAATATAGGAATTACCCTGTACAAGCTGATGCACTTTGTATGGTCCTTTCTATGTTGGAGACCATTTACCAAATTGACTATCTCTTGAGCCGACAGGCAATATAGTTTTCTAGACTAGTTCGGCTTTGTGAAATGATTTTTGCAACACCTTTTTATTGTAAGCTCTTGTGACCCAAGCCTTATTTTTTAAAATCCGATCCAATGTGCACAATCGTATTTCTGCCAAGTTGTCTAGATTATCAGTCATTAAATCTCTATAATCTTGAGTGGGCAATCCATTTTGTCTGGCTATCCTTATTGAGTCGATATTGATTTCTAAAGGCAGTACAGCTTTTTGTCCATAGACCAACTAATAAGGTGATAGCTTTGTTTCTCCATAACAAGCAATCTGATAAGCCATAGAGACCTTGATAGTGTTACATGCTAATTCCTTGGTTTTTCTTCAATTTTTCTCTTAATGAGCTTAATCGATGTCTTATTTAATAACTTGACTTGACCATTAGCTTGCGCATAATAAGGCGATGAGTTTAGTAACTTGATTCCTAGACTTTGAACAAAACTCTAAAATTCATCGGACACAAAATACTGACCCTTGATCGGTCGTAATAGTCTAAGGAATCTCAAACCGATGGACAATATGCTGCATAACAAATCCAATCGCCTCAACACAAGTCACTTTTTTCAAAGGTATCACATCGATCCATTTAGAGAAATAATTGGCTGTAGCTAGAATATATTTATGACCCTTAGTTGAAGCAAGGTATATTTGGCCGATTATATCTATACCCCATCACTTGAATGGCCAAGGCTTGATAATCGGGTGTAAAATCGATGCTGAACCTAATTGCAGGTTACCAAATTTTTGACAAGTTTGGCATCCTTTGCAGTACCTGAAACAATCCTCCAACATTGTCGGCTATAAATATCTAGTACATCTTAGTAACCATTTCATTTTATGAGCCGATTGAAGTGTTCCACAGATACCCTCATGCACTTCTCCCATTGCTACTTTATCTTCTTCTGTCCCAAGGCACCTTAATAATAATCCCTCCAAAGTGCGATAATAAAATGTGCCATCAAGCAAAACATGCTTCAAAGCTTGTCTTTTAATCTTCCTATCCATGGGCCTTGATGGATTGAATAAAAAAATTGGTTATTTTTGTCCTCCAATCGAATGTATTGGGGCACATGACTTCAACACTCAAGATCATCTTATATATCGACTTACAATCCCCTAATTGCCAAACATTTTATAACCTGATGCTTGCTGAGCTAAACCGTTGGCCTTGTTGTTCATTTTATGAGGGACGTGGCGAATCAAGAAAGAACTAAATGAGCCGATTATTTTGAGGCATTCATCTAAATATTTAACCAAATCTCATCATAGCAATTATACTCTCCTTTAAATTGTCGAATCACTAATAGAGAATCAACATAGGCCTTAACATAGTCGACACCAATATTGTCGAGTAACTGTAGGCCTCTTAACAAGGCTTCATACTCAGCTTGGTTATTTGAGTATCTGTGATTTATCCTGAATGCAAACTCAAAACTATACTCCTTTGGGGATATTAATACTATGCCTACACCATCACCTTCGCTGTACACTGATCCATCAAAAAACAAGTACCAAGGTGCAACTGATACTAGGTCGGCACCTGTGTCCATTCTATGCCTTGTTATAAAATCAGCAACCACTTGCCCTTTAATGGCTTTAGCCGATTCATAAGTTAGGTCGAACTTAATAAGCGTGTAAGCCCATTTTCTAAGTTGACCTCTTAAAATTAGAGTCGAGAGTATGTATTTTATAACATCAGTTTTACAGATGACTTCATGTCGATACTAATATGTAATGCCTCAACTTGGTGCAAGAAAAATACAATGATAAACAAAGTTTTCTATAAAAGGGTACCTTGTCACTGCATCAATTCAACTTAAGTAGAAAATATCCAGCTCTTTCCCATTGATTTCTTTCGCCAAAACAGCTCCAATTGTTGCCTCTTCAGCTAATATATAAAGCTTGATGGTATTCCCTTTGAGGCGTAGCCAATACTGGTGGCTTGGACAAATATGTTTTTATACTTTCAAAAGCTTTCTGTTGATCGGCTCCCCACACAAATTCTTAATCTCATCTTAACTTTAGCAGCAGGGTAAATGCACCAATTCATCCAAACAAATTAGAGATAAAGCATCTTAAGTAGTTTATCTTGCCGATCAACTTTTGGAGATCCTTCTTGCACTTGGGTGGTTTAGTATCAGTTATAGCTTTGACCCTTTCTTGGTTTACTTCAATTTTCCTTTCATAAATCATAAACTCCACGAACTGACCAGCCAATACACCAAAAGCACACTTGTACAGATTCATTTTTAAACCATGTGCCCTCGTCTTCTTGAACACCGTCTCCAAATTAGCTAGATGAGATTTCTCTTTGGATTTCATAACAACATCATCAATCAATGTAAATTTCAACAATATGATCGATTAATTCATGGAAAATGAGATTCATAGCTTGCTGATACATTGCACTAGTATTTTTTAAGCTGAAATTCATGACTACCCACTCAAACAAATCTAGGCACCTGGGCACCTAAAGGCTATCTTAAGGATATCGGCTTTTGCTATAAATATTTGATTGTAATCGGCATTACCATCAAGAAAACTAATAATCTTATTTTCGGATGCAGCATCGATAAGCATATCGACTATAGGCACTGGATATTCATCTTTTGTGTGTAGCTTAATTTAGATCTCTAAAATCGACACTTACCTTGAGTTTATCATTTTTCTTCATAACAAGAACGATGTTAGAAACCCATTCAGCGTATCGGCAAGGCCTGATAAACTTTGCTTCCAATAATCACTCAATTTCTTCTTTTATTTTGTCATAAATGGCTGGATTAAATCGTCTAGGAGACTGTTTAAAGGCCTATAGCCCGATTTTATTGGTAATCAATGTTCTACTAATTGTCGGCTTAAACCAGGCATTCCATGATATTCCCAAGCAAAACAATCCTTATAATTATTTAAAAGCTTGACCAACTTCTCTTTGTACTCTATTCCTAACTTGGAACTGATAAAAGTTGGCATTTGTCTATCACAATCACCCATGTCGACTTCATCCAATAAATCTGTCGACATAAAATATTGGCCCAATTTCTCAAAGTCTTCTATGGCCTCATAGCTATCCATTGTTTGTTGATAGCTTCACATTTTATCTTGTAAAGCCTTTACTACCGATTTGGACTTCATCGCTGTAATATTTTGCCTATCCGATCAAATGTGCTCAGCCATACATTAATCGAGATAAGTCATGTCTTGCTAATGCAGATGAAATCAGAGTCACCAAGGGTTTTCCCCGATATATGCATTCGGCTTTATCATGTTGCCAATTCGCTTTCGAACTGGCCAAAGCGATATAAGCCGATGTATAAGCTTGAACCACTTCCACTCTATCTCCATTCCACTGGAGTAGCATTTGATGCATAGTCAATGGAATACAGCAGCTTGCATGGATCCAATCTTGTCCCAGTAACACGTTGTAGCTCCATTTGGTATCACCACAAAAAAGACTGTCGACAATGTCTTGTTGCCGACTGTGAGCTCTGTCACCATTACCACTTTTGCTTCAGTAGGATCTTTGATGAAATCATTTAAAACCATATTGGTTTTAATAAGGTCTTCATCGGACTTACGTAGCTTTTTACATGTTATATAGATCATTAGGTTGATAGTTGCTCCTCCATCTACTAGTATCCTTGATATCAGTTTACCATTAATATGCCTTTTTAAGTACAATGGCTTCAGATGCCAATAATCCTCTTGAGGCTTTTCAAAACTGCATCTTGTGCTCCCAAGCATAATTAAGCAAAAACTTCTTTAGCCGATGCAGTGTTTGTCCATGTTGATGTCCATCAGAGGTGGAGAATTATCGCAGATCATAGGGGATCTAAATCATCAGCTGAGTCAAATTCTTGCTCAACCAGTTCTTCCCCCTCCATTCTTTTTTAATAATTTTGATCGGACGAAGCTCATTCAAGGTTTCGTCCCTTTCTTTTCTTGCTCGGCTTCCCTTATTTCTTGGGTCCTTAGTCATTGAAGTCCCCTCCGCTGAGATCGACTCACCCTCGGAGGAAAATTTTCTAAATCTCGCCGAGATTTCGTTCTCCGGCCATGGACGAGATTTGGAGCAAAAACAAGATTTCAATCCTTGCTTTTGACCCTCTTCCCGTCGACGTACACATGATCCCCACTACTTCTGCTTTAGCTCTGTCTCTCTCCCCCTCCCCTCTTGTTTACCTCTAGCCCTTTTTGTTCTTCTCTTTATGTTTTTCGTAGCCCTTAATGATTATGGCCTACTTAATTATGTTGTCTTGTTCCTGAAACAAAAAAGGTAGTATTAACAATTCGTACAAAATTTTGGATGCTGATGCGGGAAGTTGGTCCCGATCTTTCGATGAGAAGGATAACTTTGATTTATAAAGACGACTCACAATCCGGCTACCAACCGTACATGACTGATACGCCAAGCAATCGCTAAACCAACTTTGGGATTGTTATCGACCTAGCTAGAAGCACGATCGACCTGATCACGAGGATCAATTCTTGCAAGCAACTGAAGAACAAGCAAGAACAATGTAAAGAGAATCTAAAATTGTAAATATAATTGAAGTATTGATGCGGCTTTCTAAAGCATGATATTGCTGTTGATCTAGCCGAACAAGAGAATACCGAATAGTTTCACAGAGGAAAAATACACCTAAACAAAAACCCACATCTCCCTAGGGTTGCGATCAACATATAAAGGAAGAGGAGACAAGGGGGATGCGGCCAAAACAGAGGAAAACTGACAAGGACTCTTGCCGCAACCGAGGACTCCTTCCCCCTTAGACTATGACCGGAAATATAGGCCTAGGCCCAAATAAGGTGGCGTAGCACCATAACTTTTAATTAAAAATAAAACTAGATGTTTGGATGTAGCGGCCGAGGCAAATAGTCATAGGACTTCGGCCATCTTTCACTGTGGCATCATGGTGGCTTCAATTGAGTATAGTAGCCATCATCTGCATTGCTGCTGTCATGCCTTATTACCATGCAAGAACCTTGATTCCTAATTAGAATAACACCACGTACATCAAGCAGTATCGTACGTAGTGTTCACAGATTATGAGTGCACTCCGAGAAACAAAGTTATCTGATAATTAAGTTGACGAGCACGTGCTCTGGTAATTAGCCCTTGTACATCTAGTTGAGAAGTAGTAGGTATGGTTATATCAGTAGAAGGAATGTCCTCATCGTATGCCTTATGTTGGCACAAGAAAATTGCACTAAAGATCCTTAGGTAAGTGCCAATAAGGTCTGTATATACTTGAAATTAATTTGACGAGTCTCTAAAACTAATAATTAAGCACGTACTAGTTACTAAACTTGTTATCATGTAACCTGCATCGCTGCACTATTTTTTTTAACTAAAGTGCATGCTAACATGACGGTAGAATGTACATGTGTAAATTAACGTATACTCCCTCCCTTGAAAATTCAAGAACTATAGTTTGAATGGTCTTATTATTGAGAAATGTAAAACCTGCATTAGATTTAAGGAGATGTTTCTTATCAGATCCTTGTTTATTCTTTCTTAACTATATGCATTTATTCATTATCACCCACACAAAATATTATTTCTCAACTTTCCATGATAATTATGAGGGGTATCTAAGACATTTTCTCTCATATATTTCTCAATTTCACCACCATCTTAATCCTCGTGTAAAATCAAAATATATCTTATATTTATCAACAGAGAGTATTATTTATATAGATGCCAATACAGCACTTTAGGGGTTATGTTTTCAAGGCTGTATTTGGAATATAGGAACCGCATAGGAAATCTGCATCCAGTATTTGTATTGATTACTACAAATTCCTATAGAATACCCTATCGAGGCCTTTTAATTTGGAAATATGTTGTCGTTTCAGTCTTTGTTTTGTTTTATTTTTCTTTTCTTTTTTTTTGAGAAAGATTTATATTTTTAGTTTAAAATGTAAATAAGATGACCCACCTAAACACTCTTAATATACCCACAGCTCCAGCTCTATAAATTTTTGAAAAGAGAATATCCTGCTCTACCAACTCCATAGATATTGATGGAGTTGGAGCTATGCCAAACACCCCATAAGGACATGTACGATGTTCACCACTCCCTGTATCTCACAATATAATTCCAAGCACACCACACGCACAGACCAAGTAGACACTAAATTTAAGAAACAATTAGTATCAATAGATGTAAGGACCCGAATCCACTGATTCGGACCCACTGTGTTTACCGCACTAGTCCCAGAATCAACGTTAGTGCACACAGCTTAACATTGGTACATATCACATCATACTCAACGATAATAATAATAATACTCCATTTATTGATATAGCTAAGTATATGATCTTATGACCAACTTACATTATTAAGCCACGCAGGGTTAGACTTGAAATATAAACTATGAAATAAGCAGCAGAAAATAGAAGACGCAAATGACTCATCAGTTCACCACAGGCAACTGACAAGGCTCGAACCCTAACGACTCGTGTCTTCTTGGAACTCCTCCTCTAACAAAGGTTACACTCTTCAACTGTTGATTGTTGTTGCTGGGCAAGGGTGAGTACATAAAGCACTCAACAAGTTGTGCACAGAATGCAATTCTATGTAACTATATGCAAGACTTATTCCAAAGGAAAAGGCTATTATGGATCTTTTGCAATAAGCAACATTTATGAATAAATACAATAAATAGATTGTAAAGACTGTAAAACAAATAACAGTAATAGATAGATTCAACATTTCTCAAATAAACCAAGTTTCCAATCCTAAGTCAAGTTCCAACCTTCCATATGGCAATTCTGCCATCCCAACCAAGTTTCCATTTAATTAAGCTAACCCTTAACTGTAATTTCCGAGCATTGCTCAATACCGCAAGCACGGATATCCGAATAGATTTACACTCTGCAAAAGTTATGCACTTTACCCACATGATACAACCATACACCACAAAGGTGAGTGATTATAACAAAGCCTTTACAATGCACTACCTTAACCTGATACTACCCGCTAAGGTTTCAACACTGGTGGGTTTGAAAACCACAACCAGAGCCCCCCTCTTGCGCCATGTGAGTTACTCCATAACTCGGGAACTCACACCGCCATTGATAGTACCAAGCTAAGACATTGCAAATTAATCAGCTAGGCTGTCCCATACCAGACATGTGGTTGCATGATTGACTCAGGTCAAAGACTTGTAAGGTTAAGTCCTTAGGATGATCGAAGCAAGACTTCCACATACCCTCTGCCCATCAGACCTACCTTGGCATACTCGCCCCTTGCCACTTGCCACAATCTAAGTGATTACCATCCTAGTTGATTACCAAGCACCACGTACAATCAACAATTCAATATCGTTGCGTGACATGACTCGCCACCACAACTCAATCTCATTGTGTGATCTCACATGACACACAAGTTCATATCCTTGTTCCATATTCCATTAGTCAAAATTAAACATTGATGATTCAATTACATCTGATGACGTGATATGGCTAAGCAACTAACACGGTCTAACCATCCCATGTAGATTTTAGTATTAACCAACTATAATGAACCAATATAGGGTGACAAAAGATTATGGTATACAAATGACAAGGTAGGATATAGATCAAATTGGTATAATAACTGAGTCCCAATTTAATTTGAAATAATTATATACTTGAAATAATATGCAATAGGGTAAAACAATATAGCAATTTTATAAACATAGGCTCAACATAATCAAAGCATAACTTGCCTTGGTAAAGGTTCTGATCTAGCTTTGGAACTTGATCTTGAGGTGACGAATCCTCTTCTGGAGTATCGATCAACTCAACGTCTATGCGAAACGATGCAAAGATAACAAATAAACACCAAAATATAGAGTATATGAACTGCAAAGATCAAATAAAATTCACCATTAAATAGATCAAAATTTTATAAATTTTTATAAATTTGAATCACCCAAATCCGAGTTACAATGCAAAAGTTATAGCCTTTTAAAGTTTGAATAAATTCTGAAAATAGAAAATCCGAATTTTCCGAATTATTTTTATTCTGAAAACAGCATTATTGCGCCAGCGTGACGTCATGCTGATGTCAACCTTGACCCAAACTAATCGGATGGCGACACGTGGCGTGGCGCATGCACCCGGTCCATGGAACCCCCTCTGGTCTACCGTGAACCCGGCGTATGGCGCATCGGCCTCTGCATCGCCACGCGGCACAATCCGATTGGTTTAGCCAGAGGCGCGATCCGGACCGCACGTTGAGATCCAACGACCACGAAAAGATCCGAGTCCCGAGATACGTGGCGAAGCCCGGATGTGTCCACACGTCATGAATCTAGCGGCGAAACCTAGATCCGACGGCTCATGTTATCGGTGATGTTTACTGAAGATTTGATGATGTGACTCGATCTCAGGCGTTCAATGATGATCTGATGGTAGAAAACTTACGAATCCGACGATGGTAGCACGGCGGCGAGCTCCTCACCGTTGCTGAGGTAGACGACCCTGACGATGGCGTTTCGGCGCAACTCTGGTGTGATGAATTGACGGGATCGATGCGGCTCGGCACAAGGAACCTGGATCTGGAACTGGTGCGGCAAGGGACGGCTTGACGGCGGCGCAAAAAACAAAAACACACGACGGTGTTCTTGGAACTTCGGTGAGCTCTCTGATGCGAACGGCGATGGCGCTGAAGAAGCTTCTGGCGTCTACGGGTGCGCAACAAAGCGGTGATCCTCGGAAGGCTACCCACGCCTTAAATAACCTTGGCAAACGAGCTCAAACCGAAACCCTAGGCCCACATGGCGGCAGAGACTGGCTCTGACACGGCGACGACACGTTCCGAGTCCTACGCGGAGACGACAACTACCATCCATTCGATCGGCAATCAATGGTCATGATTCACTTCCTAACGCGGCACGATCTCAACCAACCATAACAGATTAACGGCCTGGATTGGATGAGTCCTGAGGCGACACGATCTAGTCCTCGCTGCTCACGCGCGATCCGACAGCTAATAACACTGGACCTTAACAGGAAACCCTATCTTAACTCTCAGCCGCACGATCGAAGATCAACGGTCAACGCTAACCCTAACCGGAACAGGCCGAACGGAACGCGCAGAAATGGGCCGATGCGCAAGAACAGAAACGGGCTTCGACCCAACACTATTAAATGGATTTTCACGAGTTTATCAATTAGAATAATTACAAAATTTATTTAATTTGTTTTAGGCAATAAAAATATCAGGAAAAATTCAAGAAAAATCTCAAAAAATACTTGAGACATTTTGAACTCAAATAAAATATTTTTGGCAAAACTTTATATTAACTTTGTATATATTTAATTAATTTTCTCTAAAGGCCAATATACATAATTTAAATTTTATTCAAATAAATTCCAGAAAAAAATCCAATAAATTCTAGAAAGTCACAAAATGCATAAATAACAATAAAATAATAATATGAAAAATTTTAGGATGTTACAATAGACCATAATATATCTATTAAATATCATATTACTACTACTACTTTATCAGCATTAAAGCAAAGATGCGGAGTGAAAATATTGCAATAACAACCCCTTTTATTACTCTCGTAGACTTATATGTGAGACGTCGCTTTGGAGTATTAAACACTAAATGAGCTAGATTCCCGTTCAACTCTGTTCCTACATATATTCTAAAATGAGCTCCAAAAACCTTAGGGAAACAAAGGGCTGTAATCAGTAGATGACGCAGGGCATCCAACTAGGTAGAGCTCATATGCTCAAGGAGGGTGTCCAGCTTTTTTCCCTGACTCAGCAACCATGCATTAAGCTCCTGGGGGTAAATAGGCACAAAATTGAAATGGGAACGCATAAAGGAACTACGCATTTTTAATTAAGGTACGAGGCTGTGCTCGAACTCGCGATCTCAACTAACAAATCTACGTATTTTACCGCTAGGGTAAATGTTTATTAGCAACATCACTCAAATTTCAAGAGGAAACGTTGTTTATACCGTATCATCACTTGATAGTGAAGATATATAGCCTAGATGATATATAAGCTCGTTTTACCAAAATCAATACTAGTAGTATTAACACTAAAAAGACAATCGTGCATTTGTGCTTACCACCATTCCAGGCGCGTCATACGGAGTGTGCACAAAAAGTTGCGGTTTGTGGACTCCATAGATGTCTCCGGGCCATCGGAGTTGCTACTTGCTAGAGCTACAGAAATCATGGCCTGATTAACTGAGTCCGCGCGCATCCAGAGTCAAAAGCACAAATAAAACAGCGGGCACCCACGGTGTGCAACACTGGACCAGCATGAAACGACGCGAAAGAGAAAGCAGAAGAAAATGGACGGGGATCCCCCATTCCCACGAGGACTACAAGTTAAGCACTCTTCCACGGATTGCTGATAAAAAATCGATAGCATAGATCTTTTGAGAATACCATGTAAAATACTGTAGCAATACTATGTAAAATACTGTAGCGAAACATAGAGTACCTTGGTGGGTTGACTGCCACAAATTCAGCATGCATGCGTTACGGTGGACGAAGGCTTGTATGTCGGCACTAGAGGTGGGCACTCGGGGCGGGTTTTACTGGGCTGGCTCGAGGCATGACGGGCACGACTCGTTCGAAAGCCCGGTCCGGTACGAAGTGGGTCGTGCTATGCTGGCACGACACTGTAGCACGGGCTATGCCCGATCTGAGAACCGGACACGATGGGCGACTCGGCATAGCAAGACACTGTAGCATAGATCGTGTTGGGCCTAATGACCCAAGGCATGAGGAAGAAGCCTAGCATGAAGGTCATCGGCCCATAGATTATGAGTGTCATGGACGCACCCAGCAGCATGGACGTCACCCCACCGCTGACACCTGAGAGAGACGGGCGAGAGGGGAGAGAGAGAGCTGAGAGAGATTGAGAGACAATGCAAGAAGCTGATCTCTCTCGCCTGTCTCTCTCAGCTCTCGCTCACACCTGTCTCTCTCAGTCTCTCCCTTTCTTGCCCGTCTCTCTCAATTTCTCTCGCATGTCTCCCTCACTCTCTTTCTCACCTATTGCCCCCTTTTTCGCCTGTGTTCAGCACATCCCCCTCGCTCTCTGTAACTGTTCAAGAATAAATAAATTTTAGTTCTTTTTCTCATCATATTTGTGTCAATTGCCTTAACTCCATGCATCTCCGACTCCTTTTCTCTCGTCGCAATAGTGTAAATGTGCCGGGTCTGGGCCGGCACGACACGAAGCAGGCACAAAACGTAAATGGACCGTGCCTAGGCTCGTCGAATGCGAGGAGGACCGGCACGGCACGGCACGACGGGCAAGACAGGCCGTTACGGCCCTGCACGGTTCATACACAAAACATGATAAACCTGTACCAGCCTAGCACAACGGCCACCTCTAGTCGGCACAATTTGACCGCGATTCATATCCTCTGCCTTCTTGATTGAAGGCTGAGGTGTATAGTACTTTCTCATCACAAAAGACAAAACATTGTACCCTTTGCGTTGTGGCGATCAATCGCCGCCGTTCCTTTGTCAGTTAGATGGCACAAGATCTCCTAAAGGCAAGTAATGTGTTTTTAGCGAGCCAAGCGGAGCGATGCCATGAAAAAAGATTTCTAGCACCAGTCTGTGTAGATGCACTTGTGCTAGCTCAAAAAAGTTTGCGGATCTACTTGTAAGTGAAACGAGGGAGAGCGAAAGAAAGTATGGTGAAAAAAATACATATATGATATTTTATTTAGTTGTAGGTCCCGTCTTAAGAAGAAGAGAATCAAGGGATACTAAATGCTACAATTAAAAAGCAAAGTCAGCACCTACGTGATGTAACTGTGAGATGGAAAATTCGGCGCCGGTTGTACCGTGGATGGCTTAAACTTTCTGAACAGAGTGTAGCTTCTTACACTGAGAAATTTAGGTGCTATTTGATTCACAACTAAATTTTGTCATATTTTTACCGTACATCGAGTTAGATAAGTTTGACCGAGTTAAACATCCGTTTGATTCGTAGCTACACATGTGGCAAGATTTTTTCTTGCCACCTAGGTTCTACACGTCATTGACTCAAAAAAATATGGCAAAATTCATTTTACTAGCCAGAGTGTGGCTTTAAGTTTGGTGATCTAATCTTAGGCAAGTTTGACAAAAAAAAAACTATAATAAAATATGATAACCTTAATATATAAACCAAACATGCCCTTAGACTTAGCTCCTACTAGCTTCTCCCTTTAAGCACAAGCCATCTTTTCAAGGAATCTTAGGCTTGTTTGGTTTGCTTTCAATAGTTACCAATGCTTATCTTACCAAATTTTGGTAGTGTTAACCAAATTTGGTAAGCATTTGGTTTGCTACTAAATTTTAGCAAGATTCCTTTCTTCATTAGTTTTCTAATTCATTTTATTGCCAATCTTTGGTTAAAACATTGGTAGCCAATTTGGTATTCAAATTTTGGTAAAGTATAATGAGGCAAATTTGTCATCAAACCAAACAGGCAACTTCCAAATGTGGCTTCTTTCCCTATAACTCATGGTCATGGGTCTATGTGATTTGTGTATATATATAGAGAACCGTATGTTTCATGGTCGTAGTTACAGAAAAAAAACTAAGTTTCTTGCTTAATAATACATCACAAGAAGTTTTATGGTCACAGTATTTCGCACAACCTCACCCTAACTAAATCGCCGCTCAGCGGCGTTAGAATTGAGGTCGCCAAACGGAACAGATAGATGATGGAGGGGAGCTCTACGGTGGATAAGCTCATCAGAGATTTATTTAGGGTGGGTTTTTATGAAACCTGGTAACTATAAAACATGGGGTTAAGTGCCACGCTAATAAAAAAACTCCTTTTTTGCATCTACGACTTAAAACTTGAGTTTTTTGACACTTGCTCTTTTTGCAAGAGAAAATTTACGATTGTTTTATGGTCCTAGTAATATATTTTAGGTATTGCTTTAAGAGGACCATATAAGTTAACTTATCCAAAATTACCACAACGAAAATGCTTTTAGAAAGACATGACAGTGACAAATACGCAATGTTCCATCTAGTAAACGAAGAATGTCATTATTGTACTTTAACCGTGTTGGTATATCTACAGGTATCGAGATTGGCTACGAAAAAATTGTATATGCATATTATGTTATTAGAAAGGCTTCATACAATATTATAATTTTGTACTACAAAGCCAAATTATAGGATGTGTTCGAAAAAGAAGAAAAAGAAAAACTACTAAACACAGCCGATTGTAACAGACAGTCGGTCAGTGCATTTTATAAAACGGCATTCTTTACCCTTTTCCTTTTTTCCTGAACTTTTGCAGATACTCAAGATAATTGCAACACAAATATCACCGTTCATAAATAAACTGAAGAAGCAAAAATTACTCGTACATAAACTTGCGAACAATCAACCCCTTTTGGGTGATTGGTTCGAGGGATCACCTCATCCCAGGATTTTAAATCATGATTTTTATGGCTTCATAGTAAGGTTTAGAAAAGCTACAGCAACTATCGCGGAAGTTATCATTCGTTGCGTTTTCAGTATTAAAAAATTAAATATGTATATAATTGTTAGCACTAGAATGGCAAAATACAACCAATTTGTCAGGCTAAGGACGAAATTGGATATTTTTTGGCCGACACCGGGTCAAAAGGTAAGAGTTAAGTTAAAATTGGAATTCTAGCCGATATTGATTCAAAGAAGGAACTTGTCAAAGAGGTGGGGGCCGATACAGTTCATATGACGGATAGGAGAAAGATACGATCGGCCTATGCATTATAAAAAGGGATCAAGGACGAGCTGACAAAAACAATAACAAACAATCAAATAACTCTCATCTACTTTTCCTGTCAATTAGAAGTAACCTTGTAATTTTGAACCTTCTTGTAATTCATCATTAATCAATAAAGTTGCGCATCATCGATTATTGATCTTCTTCAATTACGCCATTTACACACTCTTTACCATCAATTTTGTGGAAAAGCTTTGCTTATCATTATATTTTGCATGCACCAAGTTAAGACACTATATTTTAGCATCAACTTGTACGGTTATTTGTAAAACCGATGTTATAAAATATATGTTATCGGCACCAATTTAACGAGGTCGACTTGGTAAATGGGCATACACGCTCATCGAGTTCGACTTAACGTACAAAATTGGCTAGGGCCGTCAAGGGTCAGGTGATTGCTGATTTTATAACGGAACATGAGACCGATATGAATGCCAATCTAGTATTTGTTGCCCCTTGGCAATTGTTTTTTTATGGATTGGTATGCCGAGAAGGCGATGGTATTGGAGTGGTGCTGATTTCGCTGAAAGGATATGGTTTTGAGTTTGTGTTCCAGCTAAATTGCAAATGCTATAATAATCAAGCCAAATATAAAGCATTACTTAAAGGCCTACAGTTACTCGACAATATCGGAGTCGAGTCTGTTGAGACTTATGGAGATTCTTTGTTGGTAGTGCTACAGAGAATATAACTTTATGGTGAAGTCTTGGTTAAATATTTAGAGCAGTGTCTCAATATAATCGGCTTGTTTCCGTCATTTTCAATTTGTCATATTCCACGCGAACTGAATGACAAGGCAAATTTGTTAGCTTAGCAAACATTGGGCTATAAAGTTTTTGGCCGATTAGAAGAGTGTGAATTGATAGAGAAGATGGTCATGTGCATCACTACAGGCGGTTAGAGAGCAAAGATAATTGATTATTTAACTGATCCTTCAAAACCCACCGATATAAAAGTTAAAAGGCATGACCTAAAATACGTCTTGCTTAATAATGTACTGTATTATCGGACTTTAAAGGATTTGTTGTTAAGATGTCTTGAAGCCATAGAAGCTAAAGTGACAATGGGAGAAGTGCATAAAGGTATCTGTGGAACACATCAATTGGCTCATAAGATGAAATGGCTATTAAGACGGACAGGATATTTTTGGCCTACAATATTGGAGGATTGCTTCAAGTATTATAAAGGATGCCAGACTTATCAGAAATTTAGCAACTTGCAATTAGCTCCAGCATTGGCTTTGCACCCAATCATCAAGCCGTGGCCGTTCAGAGGATAGGGAATAGATGTAATCGGATAAATATTTTCTACGTCATCTAAAAGCCATAAGTATATTTTGGCTACGATCGATTATTTTTCTAAATGGGTTGAGGTGATACCTCTTAAGAAAATTACAAGTGTTGAAGCTATCGGCTTTGTTATAGAACATATTGTCCATCTGTTTGGAATTCCTCAAACCATTACGACTAATCAGGACACTGTGTTTATGTCTGATGAGTTTTAAGATTTTGCTAAAAGTTTGGGTATAAAGTTGTTGAATTCATCGGCTTATTATGCACAAGCCAATGGTCAAGCTGATTCGTCAAATAAGACATTGATCAAGCTGATCAAAATGAAAATTGAGGAAAAATCGAGGAATTGGCATGTGATGTTATCGGAATCTTTATAGGCTTATCGGATTGCTTGTCATGGTGCAACAAAGCTGTCACATTATGAGTTGGTCTATGGACAAGAAGCTATATTGCCTGTAGAGATCAATATTGATTCAATAAGAGTGTCCAGGCAAAATAGATTGTCGGCACAGGATTATAAGGATTTAATGTCCGATAATTTAGATGACTAGGCAGAATTACGTCTACATATGTTAAATCGGCTAAAGAAAAATAAGGAAAGAGTAGCTAGGACTTATAATAAAAAGGTAATACCAAAATCATTTTGTGAAGCCGATCTCGTCTGGAAAAATATTTTGCCTGTTGGCTCTAGAGATAATCGATTTGGCAAATGGTCTTCTACCTGGGAAGGACTGTATAGGATTCGACTTGTGGATGGAAATTCTTGTGTTCCAGAAACATTTGAAGGGGTAATATTTCCTAAGGCGATCAACATTAAATATTTAAAGAAATATCACCCAAGTATTTGGGTTGGTGTGTAATCAACTAAAGATGACTATCGGGGCAGGAAAGGAAAATTAACTCATTGCAGTTAATTCTGGCTGAGATTCATGAAAATTAAATTATAGCCAATAATAAAAATCATACTTGGCATAGGGGAAGCCAAAGCTTAAAGGGGAGGCCAGAGCATAAAGCATTAAATAAGCATGAATCGGTTAAACTGCCGATAACAAATATTCTTACAGAATATTCAGAGTATTGTTTCAAAACACCAAGGCATTACAGACATTCAAACATTGTTTTGAAGCTGATTACAAACATTGTTCGTGTGAGGCCGTTTCCTTTAAGGATTATTGAGTGTGGCACCTAGAGCTATTAATGCTACTACGGCCTTGGCAATGGTTTCCTCCACATAGATTTTTTCGTCTTCCTCTGCAGTGCTAGGAACATGAACGACTTTAGTTGTTTGCTTCCTTACTGATGCTATGGCTATGCCTAAGTCGATCTTCTGGGTTTTAAAAGTTGATGAGGAAGATGCTATATTCTCTTGAGCCTCGGCCAAGGAAGTATTGACTTTGGCCAATTTTTCTTCAAAATACTTCTTGGCTGATTCAAGTTTTAGCGTCAATTCCTTGGCGGCCTTCAAGGATTGCACTCCATCATATTGGGCCTTAAGCGCTTTGGTGTTGATCATCAGCTTATCAAGAAACTTTTGGTCCTAACATTGCGCTGCCCGACGCTCAAGCCTAACCTAGGCCGCTTTGATTGCTTCTTTCTTTGTGTCGATATGGCACACGTTCAGCAATGCCGCCATAGCTTCCTCAGGTAGGTCTACTTGCACAGTAGCCATCACGTCTCTAAGGGGTTGAGCATTTTCTAGCAGTTCAGCCAATGGAGTATGAATCAAATTGAAGAATTTATTTAACCTCTCCTGCATGCTTGGCATAGACGTCACCTCAACCGATACCAATTTGGAAACAGCCAAAATCTTTTCGATTTCCTCCAGGAAGCTGTCCGCGCCTAGGTCGACTTTTTCCTCCAAGTTCGACCAATCGAATCCCAGCACATTGCTGAGGGGCTCGATCGGCTTGGTGAACAGTTCTGCGGCAGCAATAGGAGCGCCCTGAAGAATTTGAGCTTGAGGCATTGGCTACGATGGTGGCGGCAGCGGAAAATTAGCTTTCTTGAGGGGTAGGTCTACCGGAGTGTCAAGATTGAAAGTTGGCGGAGAAAGTGAAGGCTGCAAGAAATGTCAAAACTTATTAGCCGATTTAGTAAGGTTAAAATTGCATTGCAAATCGGTTTTGAAAGAGACTACCTGATCCGTGCCTGAAGCATGGGGTGAGCTCTTGGGCTAATTATTCTTGAGGTTTTTGCCACTGCTAGCCTCGACCTTCTTGTTGGGTCGACCACATTTCTTCTCTATTAAATAATCGGCTAAAGGAGTTAGTTAATCAAATGGGCAACAAAAGTATAAGATGAAGCTGATAGGTACTTACTTGGCTGTTGTTTTTCTATGTCAAAAAGTAAGAGGGATTGAACACCCAGGGTGCTCGAGGAATAACCCATTAGAGCACTCGGGCGTGGTCGTTTGCTTGTTTGACCAGCACTTGATGGGTCAGTGGCGGTTTTCTTGTCTGCTACCTTAGTCTGCAAAATAAAGAAGAAGCTGATCAGCAAAGTTCAAAAGTGTTTGGATATCAAACAACAAAATTCTAATTTAGCCAAAACCTCACCAGTAATATTTACAAGGCTTGTGTTAGTATAGCTCAACGAACTAGCATCACTGCTAGAACTTGAGCTATTGCTAGAAGAGTTAGTCATTACTGTCGGCTCTTTAGGAAGATTTGGAAAGAATTTAGAGATGACTACCGATGTAGTCCTTTCTGCAGAATATAAGACTGCAAAGATAGCAGACCCCCAAGTGAAAAAAATTCTTGCCCTCCAAGTGTTTAAAAAGAAATGTAGTAATGTCTGAAGTAGAAGGTCATCAGCCAAGTGTAAGGCAATGCTGACTCCAGACGCATTGCAGACATGTTCCCTTGGTTGATGCCGATCAAACAACTGAAAACTTGGGGGAACTTGCCCAAATCCAAGCTTCCTAGCATACACTGATGTGTGATAGAATTCATCAGACGGCTGAAAGGTCCGATTTCTTGTATGCAAGCCCACGGAAAATACACTTGGGGAAAGGAAGATTTTATATAAGTTGAGTATATCTTCAAGCATGCTATTGCTATCGGCTGATAAATGAAGAAATGAGGGGCTTGGATAGTCATTGGCCTCTTTGTAGCTGAAGAAATCATGCTGGCTGAAGTCTTCGTTGTCAAGCTGGAGGAAAAAGGCTAAATATTTTCATGAGCCGATAGGGGTAATCTTTGCCTCGTTGCTAGAACAGAGAATGAATCTCTCCCAAAGGATAGGCTATTTCTATATTCGGTTTCTTGGACTTTTGGTGTCTCTTCACAAGGAAAAGGTGTCTTCTCAGTTGAGTTGAGTTGGAACGGTCATCTGAATACGCAGTAGAGCCAAGTCTGAATAAACCATAGAGGGCCTCCCACGTTACCCACTATATATGCTCCCATCCCAGTGAATAGCTGACTCCGTATCACAGGCATCATCTGATAGACAGCTCCAGGGAATATTTTTCCCAATGCTAGCCAATGACCCTCTACTAACCTTTCAGCTATTGTTTGGTAAACTTGAGTCAATCCATGAGAGGCGCCGCACAGTAGAAATCGGTCAAGCCACAGATTTAGGAAAGCTACGTGCTCCATATCAGACACTGGGCCGATTCATTTGTTGTTGCTTATATATTTACTCCATCCTTCTCCCTTGGAACATATCAACTTGTGTTGTGGCTTAGCGCTGAAAGCCAATACTTGATCCCCATTTGGCCTCAACCAACAGAGCTATGCCACGTCTAGAAGTGTTGGGCCGATTGGACTAGTTCTAAACAGGAAGGTATTAAAAGTGTCCGACCAGAAGTATCAGGCCGTAGCCACCAAGGGCTTGTTGGCCTCTGGATCAGGTAATGATAGGGGAAGGCACTTAGCTATTCCCATCTGTTCCTACTCGACCATTTTTTAGGCTGATAAAAGATTATACCAATCTCGCCAACTCTTCAAAGCTGTCGGCCAAGCCCTAAAACTTTTACTCCACCCTTCTATATTGTACTTAGAAGTCGATAATGGAAGACAGGGGGATTTCTTGTTCTATAACAACTATCGGATCAAAGTTTCCTACTGGGCTTAAGTGATGAGGACATCCCAACCATTAATCCATCCATAGCCGATGCTTACCAAGGACCAATAACTAGAGCTCAAGTTCAACAGATAAATCACTTGGTGAATTCGTTTCTAACTATTCCATTTGATATTGGCCAGAATTGGATGCTGCCTAATAATTTCCATGACCTGCTTCTACTCAGGTATGAAGGATCGGCTAAACCGGAATCTCAAGAAGCCGACAAGGTTGCTTGGGCATGACCCATCGACCATCGACCAAGAACTCCAACTCGAGTACGACTCGACATCAACCAATGGACTCCAACTCAAACACAACTTCGAGTTCGACTCGATATCGGCCAAGGCTAAACGAATCCAACTCAGTCATGACGCCAAAGGAGATCGACCGCGATGACTCAGAAGACATTGAGTTTGACTCCAACTCAAACTCGATTAGATTAGTTTCCTTCAATTTACCAAGGGACTTGTAACCGACTCAGAACGGGTAAGGGTTAGTCCTCCTATAAATAAAGGCACTAGGCCTCAGAAATTGCTCGGGTTTTTTATTAGATTATATCTATAGTCGTCGACTTAGATTTTCTCCTACGCCTGACTGGGTTCCAGCGGCCGTATTGAGTTTCAAAACTCCACCGTGTAAACTTCATCAGAAATCCACAATAAAGAGAGATTGCAACTATCTGGTTCTTGCTTGTGTTCATGATTTCACAAGTAAGATCTGTCAGAGTTGAAGCAGACGATTGCAAGGTTTCTTAGTTCAGCAGTCTGTTCAGAAACCCTTGAAGTTGTCTCATCGAGACTTCACCAAATCAGCTTGTCTATTCATCGGCTAAACTGCCGCAATCGCTCTTTGACCGATGGGTTGACAAGTAGTTATCATACCTGAAGGAAGATCGGAAAACACATCAGACACCTCCATCGGCTAACTATCGTATTCGCTCTTGGCCAACGGGACGTGGTCACATCATCTGGTATTAGAGCTCAAGGTTGACCTCTAGATATATTCCTTTGTTTCTATCCATTGTTTTATTCTGCACCTAAAGTCCAGAAAATTGCCACACAAAAATCTTTGTTTCCATCGACCAAACCACTTTGTGCCATCGCAATTTTTGTTTTTAGTTCCACATTGTTAAGTTTGAGTCCTTTGTCACGTTGTGTTGCTGGTCTAGTTGTGTCTTGATCTAGCCGACAAATCGTGCAAGTTATCTTCCGCCGCACACCTATCTCCACCGATATCCAAACTACAAGTCGATCCATCACATCAATCGACTTGCCCTCGCTAGCCTCCTTGTGTCAATTCTCGCTACGCAAGCCATAGTTCCGCGCAAGCCGCCTTGTGTCAATCGCCCTGCACCGCAACCATCCATTGTTCATCCGCAAACCTATCATACCATCTAGTCAATTTGCAGCTACCTTAGAATTTGCATAAGCTTATCTGTCGATTCAAGATCTGAAGTAGTAACAAGTCGACTCAATTATAAAAGAAAAGAAAAGAAGAGAGATCAAAAAGATCAAAGAAAGAGCCAAGGTACAAAATCGGCTCAAGAAAAGAAAAAGAAGTGCCAAAGAAGCAAAGAAAATATCTAGTCGACTTGTCAAAATTCAAAGCAGATCAAAGACAGATCAACAAAAAAAATTAATAAGGTTTTGTATCATCTGATTTTGTAAATCACATCATCTGGTTTCATTAGCAAAGTTCTATATCGCCCTTTTTGCAATCCTTGTACTTGTCCTTCGAATTCACCTCTACTAGGTCTAGATACGTTTAGATCTAGCAACATCGACTAAGTAATTTGGATTCTTATTTAACTTTGCTATTGTTTACAAATTATTGCTATTCCTTGCTACCAAAGAGACTTGTCCGAACTCTACAAATATTTCTGATCGGCATTGAACCAACCTGGCAATCGACTTGTACTCCCATTGCAATTGTGAACACTTGTAAGAACTATCGGTAAGTTGTTTGTGATGTTAAGAGTATACAATTCCACATATTTTTAGTCGATAGGAATATTTTCTGCATCTAACTATGACAGGAGAACTATCGGACTTCAAGGAGTGTGTCACCAAGGAAGAACTCACGGATTTCAAATGTGAGCAGAACAAAATCGGCCAACAGATATTGGCAAGACTTGATGATATGGCTGCCAGGATCAACATCATGGAGACAAGACTCCCAACCCTCGAGCTGATCAGCAAGAAGCATGCAATGATGATGAAGAGGAAGATACTGTTCAAGATCGATTTCGACATCGGCTAAATCAGAATCGGCAAGGGATGGGAAGAGATCGACCACAGCGAGAAGATGATCCTTTTAACAAGGTCAAATTTTCAATCCCTTCCTTCGACGGAGCCTATGACGCCGACACCTACCTCGACTAGGAGATGGTCGTCGAGCAGAAATTCAGTGCATACATGGTTCCTGACCGACACCAAGTTGAACTCGCCACATGTGAGTTCACAGGCTTTGCACTCATGTGGTGGAACAAATTGGTTAAGCTTGGTACTCAAGCCGACATATGGGAAGGATTGAAGCGTGCTATGCACTATTGGTTCATCTCTCCTTCATTCAAAAGAGATCTCAGAAAGAAGCTCCAGAGGTTCAACCAAGGAGCCAAATCGGTTCAAGATTACTACTAGGAGCTACAGATCGGCATGTTACGTGCTGAGGTCAAAGAAGATGAAGAAGACAAGATGGCAAGGTTCTATGGAGGATTACGCCGAGAAATACAAGAAATAATCGACTACAAGGAGTATACCGCTCTTAATCGAATATTCCACCTAGCCATGCTAGCAGAAGGAACTTGAAGGCCAACAACAGAAGAAATTTACAAGTTCATCTGCGCCAAGACTGCAAGTTCGCCAAGCCACATCGGCCACTGGCAAGATTGCTAGTCCTTCGGATGGCCGGCAACGATCTGTAACACCAGCTCAGACCACTAGATCGGCCATGCTAGGGACTCAAACAGGAAGCCAATCGGCTATCGAGTAGAAAGCAAAATCGGCTAATGCTTCTGCTCCAGCACCAAGCTCATCATCAATTACATCAACTGGAAAAACTTCCGCCATCATATGCCATCGATGCAAAGGCATGGGCCATGTTCAGAAAGATTGCCCAAGTCAGAAGGCTTACATTGCTACCGAAGAAGGATACATCAGCACAAGTGATGTTGAAGAATATGCATTGTTAGCCGACAACACCGAACCAGAAGATAGTGAAGAAGTCATTGGAGCTGACGACATTGATACTTTTGGAACCTACATTGTCAAAAGAGTCCTGAGTGTCCAAACAGAACAAGCCGACGAGCTCCAGCGCCACAATTTATTTCACTGTTTCTTCATTGTGCAAAATTACAAAGTACGGACGATCATTGATAGTGGAAGCTGCAACAACCTCATCAATGCCGACATGGTCAAGGAGCTTTGTTTGACTACATGAGATCACCTGCACCTCTATTACGTGCAATGGTTCAACAATAGAGGTAAGATTAAGGTAAGTCAAATTGCGTGAGTACAACTTTCAATCAGCTCATATAAGGATGAACTAGACTTTGATATTGTGCCGATGCAAGCATGTTCGCTATTGTTAGGACGTCCATGGGAATTTGATAATGATGCTGTGCATTATAGTCGAATAAACCGATACACTTTCATGCACAAAGGGAAAAAGATCACCTTGTTTCCTTTAACACCAAACAAAATAATCAAATATGATAAAGAAACCGTTGATCGAGTAAGAAAAGGGAAAGAGCTAGAAAATCGACCAGTTACAAAGCCTAGCCCATTGGCTAATCAACTATCGACTAAGACATCCTGTAATGCTTGCTAACAAACTTGATCTTAAGGAAGTTTTAGCAGGACAGAATTTATGTTATGCTTTAGTTTGCAAGGATGCATTGTTTTCACTTGAACAATTGCCTTGTTCTTTGCCATCGGCTATTACTAACCTCTTGCAGGAGTTTCATGATGTGTTCCCTAAAGAGATTCCTCCAGGATTACCACCTATCAGAGGCATCGAACACCAGATCGATCTGATCCTTAGAGCAACTCTACCCAATCGAGCAGCCTATCGGACAAACCCAGAAGAGACAAAAGAGATTCAACATCAAGTTCAAGAACTTTTGGGCAAAGGTTATGTTCGTGAAAGTTTAAGTCCATGCGTTGTTCCTGTACTGCTCGTCCTAAAGAAAGATGGGAGTTGGAGGATGTGTCGACTGCCACGCCATCAACAACATCACCATCAGGTATCGACATCCAATCCCTCGCTTAGATGACATGTTAGATGAATTGAGCGGATCGACCATCTTCTCAAAGGTCGATTTGAGGAGTGGGTATCATCAGATTCGTATGAAACTTGGGGACAAATGGAAGACTGCTTTTGAGACTAAGTTCGGTTTATATGAGTGGTTAATTATGCCCTTTAGTTTGACTAATGCACCCAGCACCTTTATGCGACTCATGAACGAAGTCTTAAGATCATACATTGGCCGATTCGTTGTTGTGTACTTTGATGATATTCTTATCTATAGCAAATCGGCTAATGATCACATCAACCATTTGAGACTTGTTTTTGCAACTCTACGAGAGGCGAGATTATTTGGTAACCTTGAGAAGTGCAGCTTTTGCACCGATTGAGTATCTTTTCTTGGTTTTGTAGTGACCTCTTAGAGAGTTGAAGTCGACAAAACCAAAATCGAAGCCATCGAGCAATGGCCGACACCAACCACTGTTACGCAAGTATGAAGTTTCCTTGGTCTTGCAGGTTTTTATCGACGATTCATCAAGGACTTCAGTACAATTGTTGCACCCATGAATGAGCTAACCAAGAAGGGAATTGCCTTCCACTAGGGATCGACTCACGAAACTGCTTTCAATCGGCTAAAAGAGAAACTCACCAACACTCCTTTACTTCAGTTGCCCGATTTCGGTAAGACTTTCGAACTTGAATGTGATGCTAGTGGAATCGGCATTGGAGGAGTGCTTATTCAGGAAGGTAAGCCGATTGCATACTTCAGTGAAAAGTTAAATGGTCCTAGCTTGAATTACTCGACATATGACAAAGAACTTTATGCTTTGATAAGAGTACTCGAAACTTGGCAACATTACCTCTGGCCAAAAGAATTTGTCATACATTCGGACCATGAATTTTTGAAACACACTAGGAGTCAAGCTAAACTCAACAAAAGACATGCAAAATGGGTTAAATTTATCGAGTCTTTTCCCTATGTGATCAAGCACAAAAAGGGTAAGGATAATGTTATAGCTGATGCTCTATCCAGGAGATACACTATGTTTTCCCAGCTTGATTTCAAGATCTTTGGTCTTGAGACCATCAAAAGTTTATGTGCCGACAATGAAGACTTCAAAGAAGTAATCCAAGACTATCGGCAAGGCAAGACATGGAACAAATATGTCTTAGCCGATGATCTCTTTTATCGGACTAACAAACTTTGCATTCCATCAAGTTCCGTGCATCTTTTATTGCTGTAGGAAGCACACAGAGGAGGTTTAATGGCGCACTTCGGAGTAAAGAAGACTGAGGATATCTTAGATGATCACTTCTACTGTCCGAAGATGCGAAGGGATGTGAAGCGCTACGTTAGCCGATGCACCACCTACAACAAAGCTAAGTCTCGACTAAAATCTCATGATTTATACCTACCTCTTCCTATTCCAAATACTCCTTAGGAAGATATTTTGATGGACTTTGTTTTAGAATTACCTAGAACAAAGAAGGGGAGAGACAATATATTTGTAGTTGTAGACTGATTTAGTAAAATGGCTCATTTTATTCGTTGTCGAAAGAGCGATGATGCTACACACGTTGCTGATTTATTTTTCAGGGAAGTTGTTCAACTTCATGGATTGCTGATGACCATTGTGTTTGATCGAGATGCGAAGTTCCTTAGTCACTTTTGGAGAAGCTTATGGAATCGACTAGGAACAAAGCTGCTATTTTCGACAACCTGCCATCCACAAACGGCCAGACATAAGTTGTTAACAGAACTTTATCGACCATGCTGTGCGCCGTCTTAAAGAATAATTTGAGGATGTGGGAAGACTATTTACCACACGTCAAGTTCGCTTACAATCGAACCAAACACTCAACAATGAAGTTAAGTCCTTTTGAAGTAGTCTATGGGCTCAATCCTCGAGCACCCATCGACTTACTTGCACTGTCAACATCGGACAAGCCTAACTTCGATGCCAAGAAGAAAGAAGAACTTGTGCTCAGGATGCACAAGATTGTCAAGGATAACATTGAGAAGACCAACGAAAGGAATCGGCTAATTGGCAGTCAAGGCAGACAAGAGGTTCTTTTTTAACCTGGGGACTTAGTTTGATTACATTTAAGAAAAGAAAGGTTTCCTGATCAGAGAAAATCCAAACTTATGCCAAGAGCTGACGGACCTTGCAAAGTTCTTGAGAAAGTTAACGATAACGCCTACAAGCTTGACCTGCCTGACGATTATGGCGTTAGTCCGACGTTCAACGTTGCTGACTTAAAGCCATACCTGGGAGAAATCAACGAGTTTGAGTCGAGGACGACTTAACTGTAAGAAAGGGAGGATGATGAGGACATCCCAACCATTAATCCATCCATAGTCGATGCTTACCAAGAACCAATAACTAGAGCTCGAGTCCGACAGATAAATCACTTGGTGAGCTAGTTTCTAACTATTCCATTTGATATTGGCCAGAATTGGATGTTGCCTAATAATTTCTATGACCTGCTTCTACTCAGGTATAAAGGATCAGCTAAACCGGAATCCTAAGAAGCCAACCAAGGTTGCTTGGGCATGACCCATCGACCATCGACCAAGAACCCCAACTCGATTACGACTCGGTATCGACCAAAGGACTCCGACTCAAACACAACTTCAAGTTTGACTCGGAATCGGCCAAGGCTACATGAATCCAACTTAGTCACGACGCCAAAGGAGATCGACCCCGGATGACTTAGAAGACATTGAATTTGACTCCAACTCAAACTCGCTTAGATTAGTTTCCTTAAATTTACAAAGGGACTTGTAACCGACTCGGAGCGGGTAAGGGTTAGTCCTCTTATAAATAAAGACACTAGGCCTTAGGAATTGCTCGGGTTATTTATTAGATTATTTCTATAGTTGTCGAATTAGATTTCCTCTTGCGCCTGACTGGGTTCCAGCGGCCGTATTGAGTTTCGAAACTCCACCGTGTAAACTTCATCAGAAATCCGCAATAAAGAGAGATTGCAACTATCTAGTTCTTGCTTGTGTTCACGATTTCGCAAGTAAGATCTATCGGCGTTGAAGCAGGCGATTGCAAGGTTTCTTAGTTCAGCAGTCTGTTCAGAAACCCTTGAAGTTGCCTCGTCGAGACTTCACCAAATTGACTTGTCTATTCATCGGCTAAACTATCGCAGTCTCTCTTTGGCCGACAAATTGACAAGTAGTTATCATACCTAAAGGAAGATCTGAAAACACATCAGACACCTCCATCGGTTAACTGTCGTATTCACTCTTGGCCGATGGGACGTGGTCGCATCACTAATACTGGTCATTGCTATCAGGTATGGGAATCAGTACCTAATGAGGATCCATGGATGATGAGTCAATTGGAAGTTTGCTAAGTCGATGAGATGAGATGTTGGTCAAGCGAACGGAAGATGAGTGGGCGGGAGCTTGAAGTCCAAAAGTAGAGATGAAGCTGATGGCAGAAGGGTTGAGAGTCAAGAGTCATGAAAATGACGGAAGTGAATGGTGATATTTATAGGGGGTAAACCCAATGGCATTGGCTGGTAATTTATTCGAACATTTGAGAACGTTATGGTTAAAGATGGTGCGTTCACACGATTTACGGCACAATAAGTGGAACAGTTACCGAAGACGGCGGTGAAGATATTATGTTTAAGCTGAACATAATTGAGCCAATGTAGAAGATTTTTGGAAGATAACATATTATCTCCCAAAAATAGGGGGCATATGTTAGCACTAGAATTTGGCGAAGTACAACCAATTTGTCAGACTAAGGACAAAATTGGATATTTTTGGCCAATATTGGTTCAAAAGGGAAGAGTTAAGTTAAAATTGGAATTATAGTCGATGTTGATTCAAAGAAGGAATTTTGCCTGTCAAAGTGGTGGGGGCCGATACCGTTCATATGACGGATAGGAGACGGATACGATCAGCCTATGCGCTATAAAAAGGGATCAAGGGCAAGCTGACAAAAACAATAACAAACAATCAAACAGCTCGCATCTATTTTTTTATATACTTTCCCTGTCAATTGGGAGTAGCCTTGTAATTTGGAAACTTCTTGTAATTCGTTGTTGATCAATAAAGTTGCGCATTGCTGATTATTGATCTTCTTCAATTTCGCCATTTACCCAAGTTTGCTTTTCTCCGATCTTGCTGCGCATAACCTTTTTCGGGGAAATTTACCTTTATAAAACCATCTAATCAGCCGTGACAAGCTAATTAGATTTATCGTTACTAGCGATCTAATTGGCTTTGAATAGTTGTTTGGATTTATTGCCGATTGTAACATCAAATCGATTTTGACTGTTATTTTCAATCTATCTTGCCGATTGCAGGATCAAATCGGCTAGCACGCTTCGAACCTCTTAAACCCGGCGTTTGCATATGTTGAGGCTGATTTACTCTTTTTCGGCGCCAACAATAATATAAGTCACCTCCAAAAAAACGTTAAACTATGGTACTTTAGGAGGTACTAATATTTTTTATAATAAGAATATGAGCCAAGTCCAGAATCAATAAACATACTAATATATGTCAAAGACCATAACCGATAATTATATCATAATGTTCTTAACAACAAGTACTTAATCACTAAGAAATATAAATATTGTATTATTGAAAAGAGCGCTACTACTGAACCCTATACCGTTGGAATTGATTCCAACGGTATAGCAGGTTTCACAGGTTTTAGAGCAGGTTTCACAGGTTTCAGAGCAGGTTTCAGAGGTTTCAGAGAAGGTTTCAGAAGTTTCATAGTAGGTTTCAGAGGTTTTAGAGGTTTCACCAGCGGCAGAATGGTATACCGTACAAACGGTATACCGTACGTTAGTTTTTCTGTATTGAAAAATGGTGAGATGGGGTCTTTTACTAGGTTTTCTCATAGTTCAGGCTTCATTTGAGCCTTTTAGTAATGTTGGAGTTCAAAATGGGTCCAATGTTTTGGCCCGTGGGTACTTATGTAGAATAGCGGAGTTATTGCTAGCTACAAGCTATAGCATATCGTGGAGCTATTGCTAGCTATAACGCTTGTAGCTAATATAGCGGTACATTAACCCGTAGCTTTATATTTTGGGGTCCAAAAAGGCTAAAGTGCAGCTATAGCTTGCTATTTAGAACACTGAGGTCATCCTATAATGGATTGGAGCATCATAGGATCATCTTATAAATTTGATGGGATGACGCAATCCCTTATTTTATACTAAACATGTACTTACGAGGGGTCATGCAACGAGGAATCAACTTATTCTATTCCTCATACATATTAAGTGGGTTAGGTTCAGAATTAGAACCAAATGTACCTTCCATCGGTCAGTTCTTCAAACCAAACACCCTATTTATCAGCCACACTGAATGTAAACGTTTAAATTTGTGTGAGTACGCCTTTTTTATCAGCATTTCTAGCAAGTTTACCCCGATTTTGTTGGTACAAAAAGTCAAAACCACGCTATGTTGCAGATTTGCACCATACTTCAAGCGGCAGAGATCATTTACATTTTCCCTTTTCAAACATCCTTCTTGTAATCTTGTACAGTTCATGCAAGCTCTAATAATTAAGGAAGAATAAAAAACACTGACGTGGCCAATGCCTAAATCATCGTTTTTGTTGACGTATACTGAAATAGTCAACTACTTTAGTTGATACATAGAGACAATAACTAAAAACCGATGCACTAACTTGCAATTTTGTAGGAGGGAGTAACCTGGGGCATCAGTTGCATATACATAAAGTATTTGGCATCAACCACATGCTAAAGTCTGAAAGGTGGACCAGAGTAAACACCTAGTCAGGCTTCCTTTGAATCTCTAGTCCTGTCCCCTCTTCCCTCCAGTATAAAAGGCAATCTTTTAAGCACCCCCCAACTCCCTCCAAAGCCAACGAAATCCCCTGCTCTTTCACTCTGTTTCACACACACACACCTTCTTGGCGCATTGCAATGGGCAAGAATGGTGGTGTTCATGTGGTTGCTGCACTCCTTGGCCTCTTGGCACTCGCATCAGTGGTGAAGCTGGCTTCTGGAGCTGGCGGCCATGACTATGGCATGGCATTGAGGAAGAGCATCCTCTATTTCGAGGCGCAGAGGTCCGGCGGGCTCCCGCCAAATCAGAGGGTCACCTGGAGAGCCAGCTCTGGCCTCTTTGATGGGAAGGCCAATGGAGTATGTGTTATGCTCATACAATTGATTAAATAAATCATGCCGTTTTTGTTCCTTGGGTATGTCACGGTTGAACTAATGGCAGGCTTGGTACTAATGGTGTATGCAATCTTTGTGTTGTCTTCATCTCACGTGGATCTTGTGGGAGGGTATTATGATGCAGGTGACAATGTGAAGTTTGGTCTGCCAATGGCGTTCACGGTGACCATGATGTCATGGAGCATCCTGGAGTACGGCAAGCAGATGGCGGCGGCCGGCGAGCTCCGCAACGCTCTGAACGCCGTCAAGTAGGGCACGGACTACTTCATCAAGGCACACCCCGAGCCTGACGTACTCTACGGGGAGGTTGGTGAAGGCCACACGGACCACAGCTGCTGGCAGCGGCCGGAGGACATGACGACGAGCCGTCAGGCGTTCCGCATTGATCCTCAGCACCCCGGGTCGGACCTCGCCGGAGAGATCGCCTCGGCTATGGCCGCGGCGTCGATGGTCTTCCGCAACACTTATCCAGGATATGCAAACCTGCTCCTTGAACATTCTAAGCAGGTAGGTCCAAACCCAGAACCTGAACTGAACTTGAAATCTAACCAAAATTGCATATATTTACAATGTGGCCTGATCCTTTGGCGCATGCAGTTGTTCGATTTCGCCGACAAGTACCGGGGAAAGTACGACGCCAGCATCACCGTGGCGCGAAACTTCTACGGGTCTTTCAGCGGATACGGAGTGAGTAACTCTGAAACAAGATGTGGACGTCAGATGGTGAGCTCCAAACACACTTTCAATGTGGCACATGGTGCGGTGCAGGATGAGCTGCTATGGGCTGCGGCATGGCTGTTCGAGGCGACAGAGGATCGGTTCTACCTGGAATACCTGGCCAGCAACGGCGACGCGATTGGCGGCACAGGCTGGTCCATCAACCAGTTCGGCTGGGATGTCAAGTACCCCGGCGTGCAGGTCCTACCAGCCAAGGTATGTAGGTACAAGAATGCTACAGTGAACAGTACCATATTTTGTCTGATCAAAGTACTTACTCCCTCCGGTCAAATATCTTTTAGATATTTAAATTGGATATACGAAAATCATATGCATAGCTTTGTCTCGAAAAGTACTTTTATAATATTATAATCTTATTGTAATTTATAAATATATTATAATAGAAATTAGTGATCAAAGCTATATTTTAGAGACGGTATCGATGCTGAAAACGACAATTATTTATGCTCCAAGGGAATACATTGCAGTACCTTGGCCAATTACTCGAATTCGGCGCAGGGAGTTTACCTGCCTGACTCTTGTACTTTTACTATGGCGTGCAGTTCCTTATCCAGGGCAGAGCCGGCAAGCACGGCGCCGCGCTGCAGAGGTACCGTCAGAACGCGGAGTTCTTTGTGTGCTCGTGCGTCGGGAAGGGCGCTGTCAATGTCCCGAGGACTCCCGGTGGCATGATTTACCATCAGAGGTGGAACAACCTCCAGTTCGTGACTAGCGCGTCGTTCTTGCTCACGGTGTACGCCGACTATGCCACGGTCTCCGGCAGGGAAGCCGTGCGCTGCCCGGCCGGAGCCGCGCAGCCTTTTGAGATCCTCACATTTGTCAAGTCTCAGGTAATGTTCAGCACCTTAACCCAACTTTGACATACCATTACAATTTACTAAGCTTCAGATCCTAAAGCAGCTATGATTAGTACTGATGGATAGGCATGGTATCAACCTGTAGTCTGCCGATCTATTCACTTTTATTTTTGAAAAATGTAGAACTAGTTTGTGGAACGTTATGTAAGACTATACCATATATACTCAAGCAAGCGTTTAGAAGCTCTGAATATCTCGGACCCGACCCTACGGGATAAGTAATAAACGAAGGGGATATCTCCATATTAGGAAGGACTCGATCGCTTTCCTGATATGAGGAAACCGACTCGAGTACGCCTGGTATGTAGGGAAGTTTGGATATGCTGTGAAGATCGATGCGACGATAGACTCCTCATCGACTACGATCTAGTATCCTAAGCCGACTATAACTCAACTTGAGGCGGGGCTACCCTGACTATATAAGACCGGGCATAGGTATCCTTAAGGGGGAGAAGAGGCAGAGCAACCAGGAGCTGACAGATCACTCTTTGTCAACCTTCAGCCATAGTTTAGCCATTGTTTAAATTCAATCTTCATTATAACTAGGGCTAGACAACTCGCTCTGTACTCGATACACCAAATACATACATCATCCGCACAGGACGTAGGGTATTACTCCATCCAGGAGCCCGAATCTGTATACGTCGTGTGCCGCTGTCTTCATGCTTGACTCTGACACCGAAGGTACCCGTGATCATAAATTTATTGTCGAATTCTAACCTTCGATAGTTGGCGTGCCTGGTAAGGACTTTTAATTATTTTTTGCAGATCAATCATATCTTCAGTTACACTGAAACACATTTTAAAAAAATCAGGTTAATTATATCCTAGGTGACAACCCGAGGGCAACGAGCTACATGGTAGGGTACGGCACGAACTACCCGCGGCAAGTGCACCACCGGGGCGCCTCCATCGTGTCCATCAAGACCGACCCCTCGTTCGTTAGCTGCCAGGAGGGCTACTCCAGCTGGTACGACAGGCAGTTCGGCAACCCCACAACCTCGTCGACGGCGCCATCGTCGGCGGCCCAGAGGAGTACGACGACTTCGCCGACGAGAGGAACAACTACGAGCAGACGGAGGCGGCCACCTACAACAACGCGCCGTTGCTCGGCGTCCTCGCCCGCCTCGCCGGTGCGTGCGGCGGACTGAATGAGAATGACCAGTCACTTCAAGAGGTGGCTCCTGGCTCGTCCGCATGCTAACCATACATTCCTACCTACTCATCGTCACGGTAATCCCTTAAACACAAAACACGCGTAATTAATTAAAGTGCAAGAACACAAAACTAATTCTGATTCTCGTTTTCCTTTCACCTTGTGGTTGCAGCTTCTGATCGCCCGTCGCCTATCGGGATCCAGCAGAATGTGACGAGGACATGGGCCGTCAGGCGCAAGACATACTACAGGTACTCGGTAACGGTGACCAACAGGTCCCGGAAGACGGTCTGGGAGCTCCACCTCGGCGTTTCGGAGCTCCGCGGCCGGCTGTGGGGCCTCGAGGCCAGTACCCAGACCCATCTATCTATAAGACGCCGCCGCCGCCGCTCTGCCTCAGCCGGCAGCCAGTGCGCTGTGCCTTCGACAACGAATCCGCCGGCCGAGGACCTCCCTTCAATTCGGCGCGCACCCTTGCCCTATGTGTGTGGTATATTTATTTACTGAATTCCCCAACTTCAAGTAGTAGAAGAAAGGGTTGGTTTCTCTTTCTGGGCTCGCCAAGTCGTGCTGTACAGACTGAATTTTAGATGAGGCTGGTCGGGATGACAGGCGGGATCGCGTCGGGGAAGAGCACCGTCTCCAACCTCTTCAAGTCCGCCGGCGTCAATGTCGTCGACGCAGACGTCGTTGCTCGGGTAAGCTGCGGCTGGCCACGATCGTCCTAGCAAAACATACACTTGCATAGTTTTGTGCAAACCTTGTTCCTAGGTCTCAAATTTAATACTGCCCTGTTCTTGGTTTCGATCCGCCTACGGGTTTACGGTAGTTTTAATCTTTGGTGTGCTTTCGTAAACAATGTTCTTGTTTTGATAGATTCATCCCCTATAGCCAATACTCTAAACCTTTCCCATAGTGCAAAGGGAAAAAAAAGTTATCCAAAATTTAAGAGTGGCTAGATAGTCTCCGTTAATTTGTATATCACATTCTTATTTTTTCCTTTTTATAATAATATAATGTATATGCAGTAGGATTCAGTCCTACAGTTTCTCTTAAAAAATAGTCTTAAGCTTTGCTTCACAATTATGGTAGTATAGAATGAATCACTTTTAACTTTGTAATACAATTTTATTAGTACATGGTATGGGCTGCTCAGCTCAGCTTTATGTGTAAGGGGAAAATATAAATTTGTTTTCAATTTGAATTTTTGCATCCTTCTTTCTACAAAGTTTTAGAACGTGGAACAGACAGCTCAGTTCAGCTTTATGTGGAAGGGAATTCAGATATCAGAATATAAGTTTTACTTGGCTCAGGTAACCTTCGTCCAGCTTTTGAAAAGGAATGGAACATCATAAATTACATATCGTTAATGTAGAATTCTATAACTTGTGCATGTTGTACTTCAAAAAGTACACGTTGAGAAAATATTTCTTCTCATTTTATCTCCTTGCATATGCATCAAACAAACTCGCAAGCCTAGGTTCAGAAAGGGAAATAAAAAGACAAATAAACTCACAGGCAACCATGGACGAACTGGTTACTGCAGGATCCATGAACTAGGGTTAAACGAGTCTCGATGGCAGGCACATTAGATAGAATCTTGGCAGCAAGCAAAGCAAATGCCCAGTGGAGGCGCAGCAACATGGCAGGTGACATGAAAGCCGTGCGTAGGGGACATGATAACTGTAGCAGAAGATACGAAGTAGGCTTGGCAACTAAAATGGGTGAATTTGTAGTATTCAATAAATTCCTATTCCTAAGCTCAGATACGAGGGCTTAGGTCAGTTGCTGTTAATTTCCACATGCTGTGGCGACATTTCCTGTACTTGGTACATAAGTGTACCCTCCTCTTCAGACCAAGAAGCAAGAATTTGAGATTGGTACCAAATTGCTTGGATCCCCTTGGGAATTGCTGTTACCTAACGGAACGTCTGCAACTCAGTTGTGAACAGGCTGATTGTCAGCTGGTTTTAGGTGACAAGCAAAAGTAACGAGTTCATTTTCTTCTATCTCTTATTTTTCTTACAGAACTATGATATTTTGTGTTTCACAAGTAAAATAATAAGGAACTCAGCCAAGTTTGACTCAGACAGAGTAACTTGGATAAAAGATCTAATTTGAAAACTCCTAACCAGGCAAGTTGGGGGGGGGGGGGGGGGGAGTTTGGAGTCAGTTGGATTCCTGGTTGCTAGCAATAACTGGCCGTTTTCCGCCTGCATTTGAAACTTTGTTCTGGACAATACCGAAATCAACTGGAACCATCAATTGAGCAAACAGTATTTTATGCAATAAAATGTATTTATTATTTATTCAATTGTTTTCATGAATGGTTGAGAATAGCTGGGATACCTACTGGAAAAAATCAATGCCACCACAATGCCTGATATTTAGCAATATTATGTTAAGACTATGGGGCTTTGGACCAGTTGGGCACACAGAGCATTGTAATTTCAAAGCACAATTGGCAGTAGGTAGCAATGTAGCATACATGACTTAGTGCTTGACTTTCAGGCTGCAAATTATGTTTACGACTATTTTATACTTACTATGATATATATTCCCAGATGCTGTGAACCTGTGGCAAGTGACATCCATGTTTGTGTTATGAGCTTTATGCTGACTATGGAGCCATGCATTTACAGAATGTACTGCAGAAAGGGACTGGAGGTTGGAAGAAGATTGTAAAAGCTTTTGGGGATGACATTTTGTCGGAAAATGGAGAAATTGACAGAGCTTGCTTAGGTCAGATTGTTTTCTCTGATCCAGCGAAACGCCGACTTATAAACCGGTACAACTTCTAGTAAACTTAAATATTTCATTTTCTTTTATTTCCGTTTTTGCTTTGATTATATATTTGTGATTCAGTTTATTTACATCTTAATTACAACAGAATAACCACTTTAGGAAAACAATTTGACCTATTTCTGGTTTGACATCTCATATTGTTTTAGTTGCTATGAAAATGTCATTATATTTTGTTAGCAATAAAATGTCATTATTTAGTTGGATGTTCCATTCGTTTTTGCAGTATGTTGTGCATAAATTTCGAATTATGTTTTGTATACTAATAATTAATTGTGACAAGATTTGCCATTAACCTAGGTGTTGGAAAATTAAGAAAAATACTACATTAAATATTTTATAATTATGATACTGGTCTACATTTAGTTTTTTCATGACTAATACTTGAGATCTTAGGGACTCATGTAGTTAATTAATTCTTGTTTTGTCCAGAGACTGTAAGGTTCTTGTTTGTGCAATAGTGGGCTAATGGCATTTAGAGTCACCTCTGATAGTACTGTATTGTTCCTGACTACTTTTCCCTAACTTATTTGTCTCCTTTTTCTTTGAGTATAGAACTCTGAGTCAATTTTCTTATATATAACGATAAATACATAATAACTACTTTAGATAGAGCAATTTTACCTACTTCTGGCGTAAAATCTTATATCAGTTTGGTTGAGATGAAAATCGTTGTTGCTCAGTTTGCATGTTTCTGTTCATATCAACAGTCAGTGCGGAACTAGAAAATTTTCTATGAGGGTGCACACTTCACACGTACAACTCTATAGTCTTATATAATAATTTCGTAACATCATAAATTAAACACATATATTTGCAATTTACAAAAAATAGAGTACAAATAGTTCTAAGGTCTTAAAAATCCCAAATCACCGAAATCGAAATAAATTCAATCAACAGATTTGGCCTAATGAAGATGTAGTGTTTTTTCAGATTTTTGGGGGTGCACCCCCTAGTACTACCCCTGTCAATAGTATGTACTGCATAATCTTTAGTTGTGTTTGATATACTAACCGTAAAATGCGATACCATTAGCATGCTAGCAATATTTCAGAAAATGAAAGTCACTACATTAAAGATGTTATAACTGTGATAATGTTATATGCATGCCTATATAGTTTCTTATGACTAGTCCATGAGATCATAACGATTCTTTATGTGATTTAACCTTCTAGAAATATGTTTTCTCTTATACGAACTCCGATTGAGGTGAATCAAGTTTCTAATTTTTTCTAAAATTGAGCTTTACTTTCCAGAGCCATTTATTTTCAATTTTGAGCTTGTTTAAGTCTATGTTTGGTATTTATTTGGTGTCATTGCTTTTTTTTCTGGTAGACGCTAATTCCGAGGGAGCAAACGGAGACTTCGAAGACCAAGACTCAGCAGTAGATCAGCAAGGCAAGTTGTAACTTTTGATCATATTGAACCTATGTTTGCAAAAGTACTTTGCTTTATACAATTGTATGCTATTTCTGTACAATGATTATTTGCCGGGAGTAGCTATGTGCCTAGTTGACATTATACCACCTTGATTATTGGGATGACATGTATCCATTGTAAACTCTAGGTTGGGTCAGTACTAGTTGGACATAATCATATTACCAACACTGGATTACCGTAGCTATGCTTAGACATTGCTTAGTTATATGATGGAATCCATATCACATGTTGAATAATGTTAATCTTGACCTAATGAGATGTTGAATTGTGGCTGATAGCCATTATTGTAAAATTTGTTGTACCATGGCGGGGTTTGCCATTGGTCTTGGTTGAACGAATTGTTTTCCCTCGGGCAAGTGATCGTGCAGTAAAGGTGCTTTCTAGCACATTGGGATGTGGATGTCTTGCCTGAGACAATTTAAGGACTTAATCTTCTGCGCCACTGAACTGGGCCTAACCGTACAACCATAAGTCTGGTATGGGACAGTCCTAGCTGATTAATTTGCAATGTCTAGCTTTAAGTACTTCCAATTGGTTGTGTGGGTTCCGGAGTGAACGAGTAGACTCACATGCCTCAAGAGGGGGCCCCGAGGGGCGAAACCTTAGTGGGTAGTACCGAGTTTAAACAGAACATTGTAAAGACTTTGTCATGATATCTCTGCGGCACACCAAAGAAAGTGTGTTAATATTAATTGCACAAAGAGATGATCATATCTTGTGGGTAAAGAAGTACAACCTCTGCAGAATATAAAACTATTTTAATAGCCGCGTCCGCGGTCATGGACAAGCCCGGGAATTTCACACGGGGTATAGAGTGTTTCATGAAATGTTGGAATGTGTAATTGTTGGGATGTGAACAGGGAGTTTACTGTTGTTTTGTTGTCTAAAGTTAATACTATTGAATATAGTGGGTTGATAATTGTTTTAGATGGCGTAGGGTGATGCCTCGCCATTCTGTTCATATTGTTTACCATTGATTTACCAATTATTTATTATCTTTTTATAAATATGCTTTCAATTTATTTACTGTATTTCAATTCAAGTTATTGCTTTTATGCAAATGAACCATATGGCTATCATTGTCAAGTCGTGCATGAATATATAGCATAATTCCCTACGGCTTGCTGAGTACTTTTGTACTCACGGCTTTATACCCTTGTTGATCAGTTGCTGAAGGAGAACCCGGAAATTCTGAGTATCATGAGGAGGAATATTATGAAGACTACGTAGATCAGGAAGGTGTTTCCTAAACGATTGCCTATGGCATGTTGAATGGCCTAAGTTGTCTTTTCCGCTACAATAGTTATTTGTTTCTTAAGCCCTTAAAGCATAATGGTGTAAACGTTGACTGTAAGGTTTGATGCTTTATTTAATAATAATTTGCCTCTTTTTTAGTTAATTTGTTGTATAGAATGATAGTTCATCTATGTTTTCACTGTGTGCACTAGCATGATCCTAAACTAGTGCAGTATACACAGAGAGTTTCAGGTTTGCAAATACGGATTCCGACATATGGATACACTTTAATAGTATCCAAAGATCTCTCCGTTTGCTTTTTATCACTCTGTCCCCTTCTGTTAGGCTTTTCCCTTTTTTTTTTGCGAATAACAGACTTGTGAAATTCCATCTCTACCCCTTCTCCTTTAATAGAGGCAAGCAGAAGGGGTTTGCATGTGTGGCTGGCGGCTGCGCTGCCGATACTCGCGGAGCTTGAGACGTGATTGCAGCACACGCTTATGCTCCTGCCCGACGTGTTCAGGGCCTGGAGGAGAAGCTTAATGACCCGGCTAGCGCAATGAGCGAGCTGGTATTGCTACATGAGTTGAAGAAGAAGCTTTCGGGCAACGACAATGAGTCAAACAACAGCACATTGAGTCGTTCCTTTTTCTTGCCTTTTTCCAACCGAAATTCTTCCAATTCCTCCTCTCGTTCGTTCCATCCACAAGAACAAGGTCATTGTTGTTCAAATCTGCACATGCTGCTCGGATGGGGTGCTCTCATCGTCTACAGTGGCCTCGCATGGGAATAATTGGATGTAGAAGAAATTGGGGTTTTGGGAAGAATTGGAGAGGGATTAGAAGGATTTGAAGTAGGGACGAGGAAGAATAGACAAGAGCCAGCAAGGAGAAGAAGACAATGGCTGTTGGTTGGCTCAGATCCAAGACCCCTCCGGCCCCACGATTTCCCGGCCACCTCCGCCACCACGATTTCTCAACTACCTCTATTTGCAATACCTTCTCTCTTTTCTTAGATCTAGGACATCGTCTCTGCAATTTTGTGGCTGCCATTGGTGCTCGAAAGCAGAGTTGATTGGGAGGGAGAATGAAGAGGGAATGGATAGGGGCAAAAATGTTAGTGAAAATGGCAAAGCACATCAAGTGGATGGAAGTGGTAAAAACATTAACAGAGGGAATTTTCGACGGTGTTAAAGCATACCAAGAAAGTTTAGTTGTATTTTGCTAAAGTGAGTGCCTTTCAGTGCTACAAAACCAAAATTTCCTATTAATTATGGTAGAATTGTTCGTTTGGTTAACCTCAATTTAATTTCATGTTTCTTTCATAGTTAGAGGATCTAAGTGTTAGATTTATGTGCAATCTAAGTAACCTCGAAGGCCTTTTAAGGCTATAGGGGAGAAAAGTCTAACACTATTGTAATTAATTCATTATGCTCTGTGTGAGATGAATGAAGTATTAACTAAGGCAAGGAAAAGATACTTTATAACGTTTATTGATGATGCTACTAAATATTTCCAATTGTGTCTACTTAAAACGAAAGATGAGGTATCGGAGTACTTTAAAATTTATAAAGCTGAGGTTGAAAATCAATTAGAAAAGAAAATCAAACGGTTAAGGTCAGATAGAGGAGGAGGGTACATCTCTAATGAGTTTTTCTTGTACTATGCGGAACATGGAATTTTCAATGAAACGACATCCCCCTATTTAGCCTAGCCAAATGGGGTGGCTGAGAGGAAAAACAGATCACTTATGGACTTGGTTAATACCATTTTGGATAGTGCTAGTTTATTCATGCTATGCTGGGAGGAAGTCATTTTGACCACATGTTTCATCTTTAATAGAGTTCCCTCATCGAAAGGTGAGATTACTACATATGAGGGATGAAAAGGAAAAAACCTTCTCTTGGTTTCTTACACACATAGAGGTGCTTGATGAAAGTTAACGTACCATAGTGTAAGAAGCTTAAGCCAGCACCTAAGACTATAGATTGTCTTGTAGGCTATGTGTAGTATAATGCAGCCTATAGATTTTTAGTAGTGAAATATGAGATTTATGATATTCATGTTAACACTGTTATTGAATCTCGTGATGTAATCTTCTTTGAGAATATCTTTCCTATGAAGGATACTAGTGCATCCTCTAGTCAAGCATTTTTTAATCTACCTTTCGAACGTCTGATCGTTCATGAAGATACTACTGAGGATAATGACAGTATAGAAGCTCCTTGTGCGAGCAAGAGACAAAGGGTTGAAAAATCCTTTGGTGACAACTTTACTGTGTATGTCATGGAAGATGTGCCGAAAACCCTTTCAAAAGTATATGCATCACCAGATGCAGAGTACTGGAAGGAAGCGATCCAAAGTGAAATGGATTCCATTATTGCTAATGGAACATAGGAAGTCTGTGAATGTCCTACTGGCTGCAAACTATTTGGATGTAAATGGATCTTTAAGAAAAAGCTTAGACTTGATGGTATTACTGAGAAGTACAAGTCTGGACTTGTGGCTAAGGGTTTTACCCAAAAGGAAGTAGAGAACTTCTTTGATACTTACTCACCAGTTGCTAGGCTGGCTACTATCAGAGTGCTTCTTGCACTAGTAGCTTTATATAAGTTTCACATTCATCAAAATGGATGTAAAAACAGTTTTCCTAAATAGAGAACTTTATGCGGAAAAATATATGAAGCAACCCGATGAGTTTGTAGTACCTAGAAAAGAGAACATGGTGTGTAGGTTTTGAAAGTATTTGTATATCCTCAAGCAAGAACCCAAGCAGTGGCACGAAAAATTTGACAAAACATTGACCTCTGCCAGCTTTGAGGTAAATGAAGCCGATAGATGTGTGTACTATAGGTTTGGTGGGGGCAAGAGAGTGATTGTGTTTTTATATGTTTATGGTATACTGATCTTTAGGATTAGTATCAATGTGATAAATAATGTTAAATCATTTTTGTCTCAAAGTTTTGATATCAAGGATCTAGACAAGGCTGATGTTATTCCTAACGTCAAGCTTATTAATGGTGAGAATGTGATTACTTTAAAGTAGTCTCATTATGTGAAGAAAATTCTGTGTGTATGAAACTCTAAGCCTGTCATTTGCCATAGTTCACCTATTTTGTTTTGGGATGTGACAATTTTGAATTAGCTAAACGCAGTTACATTATTGGAAAAGATGGCTGGTGGCTGTCTCTCACTCACTGTCTACTGCAAATCAGCCTACTATTTTTAGACAATATGTAGAATTAGGTTAAAAAATTTGTATGCTCTTGTGATCCCTGGAGAAAGTTTTCAGTCAGCTCGGCTGTCATGTAGCCATTTGTGTTAGGCTGTCAGTTGTGACTACGGATCCAAACGGTCGATGCTTTCGGATCTGTGCTGCTATTTGTCTTTCAACCTTTGTATGTATTTACCATGTAATCATCCTCAACCTTATAGAGTTGCCTCTGCCCTATGGGCACATTGTAACCAAAGGAGTTCATTGCTGTGTAGAATGATCCATGCAAACAATTTTCCTGGATGGAGTAACTCTATTCACATCCATTATGTTCCTTTATTGGTTGAAAATCATTAAGGTCAATGAGAATTACCTATCCCATAAGTATTTTTCTCTCTCGTTAAGATCATGAAGTGGAATTGTACATCGCTGTATCTGTGACTATTTCCTTGTATGCTGTAGTCTGTACTATGTAGCGTACCTTCTATATTTAAACGCATGATACTATCCATTCACTGGACAAATTGAGAGGGCAAGCACAGATGAGACTTCCCTCTGAATATTGCATTATTTTGGCTTTGTTTGTATTTATTCGTAAAATCAAAATTAAATTAATGTTGTTTTCTTGTAACCAGCCACCAATTATGAATCCATGTTCGCAGGTCAAGTAACGCACAGGTATGGATGAGGAAAAGTATGCTACTAACAAAGTTGTAGTGTTTATATAACTGTACAGATTTTGTAACTGCTAAGATAAATCAACTGTACAACAACTAATTCTTTGCATGATCCATGATTTTAAAAAGCTACAAAATATATGAACATCAGTTACTACTTACTAACAGAAACGCTCAGCTGAGCCAGAAATTTGCATTTGCTTCAGCCAAACGAAACCTGTGCAGCTCATCAGTCACCACTCACCAGTATTCTCCGCATGAGCATTCCCCATTTTTCATCCTATGAAACCTGTTGCTATCTCTCAGTATTATCTCCCTTCCAGTGGCCTTAGAGATATACTTGATCGCGGAATGGCAATCTGCGCACACACGGAGGTTCTTAAATACCCTTATTGGTTTTGTTGCCGATGTAGTGATCAAACCAAATGCGACGGCAATCTTCTCGCTGTGTTGAAGCAGATACTGCTCCTTAAGCTCATCCGACATGTCATGGAGAACAATGCTTGTGTCTGGTACATAGCCCATGCCTTTGATTTTTGTGATCAATGTGTCCAACTTCGCATAGATCTCTTCTGCTCGAGGATGGCTGGTATCACCAGCCCGAAACTCATGAATGGTGTTCTCAACATCCATCCAGCTCAAGCCAGTTTCTTTACTCAAGTTCTTGTCCCTCATCACACTCCTGATTATTGCAACTTCATCCCATAAACCAGCATCAGCGTACAAGTTTGACAGCAGAACATAGGGAGCTGGATCTCGTGGCTCAAGTTCTATGACATGTTTAGAAGCAATTTCACCAACCCAAATATTGTCATGGGTCCTGCAAGCACCGAGAAGAGTCTTCCAAACCAATGCATCCGCTTTCAAAGGCATTTCGTTAATGAACTCCAGGGCTTCTTCAACAAGGCCTGATCGCGCGAGAAGATCCACCACACAAGCATAGTGCTCCATCCTCGGTATGAGTCCGTGATCCTTCTGCATTGATCTGAAGTACTCCTTCCCTTCTTTCACTAGACCAAAGTGACTACAGGCAGATAGCACAGCAATGTATGTTACATCATTTGGTTTGACACCGGCCAAGGTCATGTCATGAAACAATGCCAGGGCTCGTTTTGCGTACCCATGCTTCGCTAAGCCACTGATTATGGAAGTCCATGATATCACATTATGGTCATTCATTTCATCAAATGCTTGGCAAGCATCCTCCAAGTATCCACACCTAGAATACATGGAAACAAGGGAGTTGCCTATGCCTCTATCAGACCCAAATCCTGCCTTCAGTGAAAGGGAATGCAATTGCTGACCTTTTGTTAGCAACCCTACACTGGCGGCAGCACTGAGCAGGCTAGCAAATGTGAAAGTGCTGATTCCCACGACCATGCTCTCAATCTGATAATCTCGGGAAGCATTGCTCATCTCAGTTCCATCAATATCGTAACTGAAGGAAACCATGTTCCTTTCATAGAGCTGGCCGAACGCCCTTCTAGCCTCCTCCATGCAACCAGATTCAGCATACATGCTGACCAGAGCATTCCCAACAACATTTACAGGTGCTAGGCCGGATTTGATAACATGGGCATGAATTTGTCTGCCTGAATCCTGATCAGAAAGGTTGACACAGGCCTTCAGAATACTAGAATATGTGATATGGTTTGGTCTGATGCTTTCATCTAACATTTCGCAGAAGAGGACCATCACCTTGTTTTCCTGTGCTCCACGTTGCACATATCCTGATATCAGCGCTGTCCACGACATCACATCATGCTTGGGCATCCGTTTAAAGACCTTCCTTGCGTAGTCCATCGACTGTTTTGTATGTGACTTTGCGTACATGTCCACAAGCCCACAGCTCACACAACCATCAGAAGCCAGCCCCAGCCGGAGTGCTAGAGAGTGCAGTTGCTGCCCCAACCTGACTGATCCCAAATCCGCACAAGCCGAAATCATACTGCTCATGGTGTACCTATCAGGCTCAAAACCATCTTCCAGCATATCAAGAAACAGATCGACCGCATTATCTGTCCAGCCACCCTGGACATGTCGTGTAATCAGCAGCGTCCAGACGACCACTGTCCTCTCGATCAACCCATCAAACACACTTCGCGCTGCCACGAGGTCCCCATTCCTCGCGAACATATCAATCAACGCACAGCCAACCGACACATCGGTGCCCCAGAACCCCGTCTTGAGTACAAGCCCAAGAACCACGCCGCCAGCCAAGTGAAAGAGCTCCTTCTCGAAGCAGGCGCGGGCCGCGGCGCACAGCGTGAATGCGTTCGGCCGGAGCCCCGTCTCGAGCACCTCGCCGATCAGGCCAAGGGCCACCCGCTCCGCGCCGTTCCGCGCGAGGCAGTAGGCCATGGCCGTCCAGGAGACGAGGTCCCGCAGGCCGCACATTCCGTCGAACACGTTGCGCGCGGCGTCCACAGCGCCGCACTTGGAATAGAGGGTGAGGAGAGAGTTGGCGACGACGGCGTCGGTGGTGAGGAGGTTGGTACGGAGGATGCGGCGGTGGAGCGCGCGGCCGAGGCGGAGGTCACCGGCTCGGGCGGCGGCGGCGAGGAGCGACGCCACGTCGGAGGGGCGGCAGGAGGAGAGCGCGGGCGTCGCCGTGAGGGGTTTAGGATGGCAACGAGAGGTCGGGGTGGGGGGTGGAGGCGGCGGCGGCGGTGGGAGCTTGACGGGAAGAGCGGTGAGGACGGGAGCCATGGCGTGGCGGGAAGGGAAGGACGGTGATGCCGTTGGATAACTAACAGCCTTTCACATGTGCTGTTGTCGGCCGTGGTGGAGTGTGGACTGTGGAGCGCAGGTTCACAATTTCGTTTTGCTTGCGAAAACCGCTAGCTCCGTGGTAGCGATTTTCGCGAAAAACCGCTCGAAATCGCGAAAAATCGAACGGTTTGCAAATTTGAAAATTTTAAAATTTAGTCAAACGAGATCGCGAAAACCGCTGTTTTTGACGAAAAACCGCTCGGTTTTCGAAAAACCGAGCGGTTTTTGACGAAAAACCGCTGCCCGAGGTTAGAAAATTTGGAGGGAAATCGAAAAAATTGGAAAAAAATGCAAAAAAAAAATATTGTAAAATTTGTAGAAATACAGGGAAGACTAAAATTGAGTAAAAATGTAATAAATATATAAATAAGGTATGTGAAAACGTAAAAAAAATTCCAGAATGATCTCTTCTAAATTTGAAAAGAAATCGCTATAAACTTTTCTATATTTTAGAGAATTAGAAGTTGTAAGTTATGTATTTAGCAATAATATGTCAATAAATAATCTTTTATTGCAATACTACAATCACACAAGTGCAAAAATCGGTATTTACATAACTGCAAAGCAAAATCATTCGCAATTTCACTACCATTTACTTATCAACACCATTTACATTATAATGCATTTAAATTGAAGTTGTGGAGTAGGCATAAGCATAGCTTCGTCACTCTTTCATTGTCGCAAAAATGACATGTTCGACCTACATGAATGGAACATTGAAAACCGATGACAGAAGGAAAAATGGTGAAAATATAAGAACAAATTGAAAAAATTGAAAAATAAATTTAAAAATGTACAAAAAATCTCAATTAATCTATAAAACACCTAAGAGAAATTTTTACAATTTTTTAAATCATTTATTTCTTCTAAAAAATCTAAAACAGAGATTAATGAAAAGGAATAAATACACTGTCAGATTTTTATAAATAGTAAAATGTTTTATTATATTCTAAAACTTTAATGAAAATATAAATAGTTCCAAAGGATCATGTACTAAAATTTTCAGAAATATTAGACTTCATTTATTTCCCATATAAAATCAAAATGTAAGAACATATACAATGATAATAGCACTTTTAATTTAAAAATACACATATCTGATAATCATCTCAAAATTTTACATAATTATTTTAAGGACGTTATAACATCACAAAAAAAGTTTAAGAAATATTAGACTTCATTTTGTGCCTCTAGAAAATAAAAAACTGAAGAGTATATATTGTGACAGTATCACTGTCAGAATTGTTAAAAAATGTACATATCTGATAATAATCTGAAAATTTTATAGAATCATTAGGATTACCTCAGGAACGCACAAAAAAAATTCAAAATTTTTTGACACATTTTGCTAAATTTCTTCAAAATTTTAAAATTTACTGTTCATCTGACCGGTTTTCTGAACGGTTTTAATTACGGAACCGGCTCGGTACCGACGGTTTTCGCGAAAACCGAGCGGTTTTCGACGGTTTTTTGAACCTGGTGGAGCGTCTGTTTGGTCAGGCTCTTGCTTCGAGATAATGAAAAGCCAAAGCAAGCTGGCAAAACAACACTTGGCTCTAGCAGTTCATGGAGCTGATGCCATTGGAGCTCCAAATTTTAGGCTTAAAGCCAGCTTCTACTTCCAAAAGGCTAGAAGTCGAACTAGCTTCAAAGCTGCTTTTAGTATAAGTCAAAAGCCACAATTAACTGGAAGCTAAAAGTTGGTTTCAACCTGCTTCTCTGGTTTTTGTGGATGGGAGTTAGGTATATGCCCCGAAGTTGGATTGTAACTAGCCACTGTGGCCACGGTATGTAAGACCCTAACTCAGCACTCCCACCCTTTCAATCTGTGGGCATCCGGATATATAAATCGAACCTCACTTGTGTGTTGGACTAGAGGCGATATCCATACTCCACTTAAGTGTATGCTCACTGCCACCAATAGTCCCGTGCACGGAGTATTAACCAAATAGTCCTCACTCAAGCAAATATGAGCTAGCCGGTTCCACCGTACACACTTATGCAACCAAGAGAGTTCCGATTCATTTCCGAATAACTATACCGGGATTGAAACCAACCCTTCCAGACGTAACACATGCCGGTCGCCTCAGAACCTTGGTATCACCCACACTCACCGGGGGGTGTGCGTCGCAATAGATAAGGAACGACGGTCGCACGTGTCAACGCATCAGGTGGTTCAGAGCAATTTCGGGTACTCGGATATGTGGCCGGCGCTAGTTCCCAAGATCAAAGCCTAGCGCCCACATATCCCGCATTCGAGATGTACCATTACACATACACACATGTTTAAACATGCAATGTAGTATAAACATAGACTAGAAAGCAATTACAACTACTTAATATTACAAGTATGCGGTCGACCGGCCAAATATTACACCAAAAGAAGATCGTAGCAGAAATTAAGCATAAAGCAAAAGTAGGACAGCGGTATGCCCATCCATAACCCAGTGGCAACCAACTAGGAAGAGCACTAGTTCATCCATCCAAGTAGTCATTGGACCCCGGTGTGAAGTACGAATCATCGGGGATTTCTTCTATACCTTCGTCTATTTATTATGAATTAAGCAACGGTGAGTACACATATGTACTCGCAAGACTTTACTATATGGAAATAAAATACATGCAAGGTTAGTCCAAGGAGATCAAGACACTACCCCTAAGTTTTATTTTCAGCATAAGGCGGATTTTGTTTGCAAGAGAGTAGTTAATCAAACAGTATCGAAATTTGAAATGAGCACTTGATAGGAAACTAATAACAGTAAGTAAAGTTCAATTCCATCATTTTACAGCCCTCCATGGCCATGAACAACAAGTAAATCACAGCCAACCTTGGCTTATAATTATACCAACCCGCCCAAACACATTTTCCAAAACTTTTGGAAAAACAAAGCTATACTTGACATTACTTCCCTGAGTTGCTCATGACCGTGAGCATGTCTAATTAATTAGATTTAAATATCTACAGAGATGGTACACTTTACCCACATGACACATTCTAGCAATCATGTCAACCATGCCTCGCGATACCTACAGTACCCTATTTGCTAGATTGTGACGAAACCGTTCAACTAGCTAGAGCTTAACCTTGCACCAGCCCGGTGATGACAAACCCTTGCTATGGTAACATCCCGAAAATTTCAAAAATAATAAAAACAAAAGTTTAAAATTTTAAAACAAGACTGAATAAAATTTTTATTTGGAATCAAGATTGTAATACAAAACATCAATTATTCCTCCATTTTCTTGGATTTCAACCTTAAGTAGCATGTATGTTGTGGTATAAGATTTCTTCTTCCAAATGAAACAAACTATGAAAATGAGTTTCAAATATCATTTTATTTTAAATTTTCATCTTCTATAAAATTTTTTGAATTTTGATTCTTAAGAAAATCTTTTATCTTTATTGATTTCTTTTCCTCTTCAATACAAAACTTAAATCCTATAAGAAATAAATTTAAGAATAACCAAAATCTAAGGAGATTTGCATCCGTTGTAGATTGATTGCATGTTGATGGGTAACTTCCTTTCAATTTCTTATCTAAATTTGCATCCGTTGTAGATTGATTGCTATAATTTAAGAATAACCAGAATCTAAGGTTGTTGTGATACGAAGCTGTTTTTCTTCACAATTAACAAGATTCTTATCTAAATTTCAGAAAAATTTAATGGATGGTATCCCAAAAAAATAAAAATTATATAAACGATGAAAAAGATCTCTCAGCTCTTGGAGCAGCTCATACACACTCGCATGATAAAACGTAAAAGTTCAGGGCACAAAACAGCGTAAGAAAACTCCTTACATCCCTAAAGGTGTTTTAGATTTTTCATCAATAAGCTACACTACCTAATCCATAAAAAAGCCAAAATGCTAAACCGCCTGTATGATTAAAACCAGACTGCTTATAAGCTTATTAAGCTAAAAAGCTGGCTTTAACCCATAAGCCAAAAAGCCTGAGCTCAAACAAACATGGTCTTTGACTTTTTTGGTTTTTAAATCAGTGAAAAAGTCCAAACAAATGGGGCTGGATGATGCTTTTCTGGCTCGAGAAGCCCCAAATTGAACAAATTCAATTATTACCCCGATGCCTTATCAACCTTGTTGTCATCTTCACCTCGCAAGAACAGTTGTTTTCTTTTTGCTAAGCACTTCTGCAAAAATCTGCTTTCAAGGTAAACAAAATCCAATGATCCTAGAGTGGATACCTACTTAAAAATAATGCAGTTGCGTGTAGCCAATAATACCTCATCTATACCTGGCAGATTTGCCGCCTCCTGGGCGTTTTGAGCCGCCGGTCAATTTTTTTTCACAACTAGACCCTTTTCAAAAAAAAATTACGGATAGGTCCTTTTTGAAAAAAAATATTACGATTGGATCCTTTTCCCGAACAAGATTATATATTACGTCCATGCCCTTTTAGCGTTTTTAAGAGTAGCGCTCGGGTCCTTTTTAGGAAAATCGAAATTACGTTTAGGTCCTTTTTGGAAGGAAAAAAATCGTTTCTTTTTTTTAAAGAAAATTATGCATCACATTTATGTCCTTTTTCCGCTTTTCTAGCATTAGGTTTAAACCCTTTTGCGAAAAACAAAGTCTTATTTTTAGATTCTTTTCGCGCGTTTTCTCGATTTACTCGTGTGTGGAGCGTCACTCGCGCGTTTTATCGATTTTCTCGCGTGGAAAGCAGCGCCCGCGGCGTGGCACGTAACGCATAAATTTCTAGTTACCTCTATAGCCATTCACACTATTTTTTTGACGGATGGACTTCGTCACTTTCAAGCACCTTAAACCGTCTTAATTACATATGAGTTGCAGCTTTTTCATCAAGTCAACACTCACAATTATACTGTGAACAATAATGAAGGACCGAGATGGCGAACAGAGGGGGGTGAATGGTCGCAAATAAAATTTCCCCTAAAATACTCCAACAAAAACCTCGACAAGATCGCTCAAAGGAAATCATGAAAAACCTGAAAAACTAGACAACTATGTGTACCCCAAGCTTGCATGGATAAGTACCATAAAATATATTAAGATTTTTGAGTCACAATACTGATTGTCTAGTGTTCAAGATAAAGAGGAATCAATTCAAACTCTTGCTTTTAGAAAGGACATCAATTCAAATCACAAAAGTCACTTTCAGAAAAGCAAAAGCAGAATTTCCAGAACTTATCCTCAATTTGCACAGGAGGTTGGTGGGTTTTTGCAGCTCACAAAATTTTGAGACTTTTTATCCCTATGAGCATCAGAGTCGTGAAGAACTCCACCAAATTTCTCCTCAAAAATCCTTACAAAACAAACAGGAAAAATCTAAGAACACAGTCTGGTCAAGAACTTCGAGCAGAAAGTTTGAGGCTCGGTTTTCACCTCATGGCGCCCAAACGGTGCAACAAGTGAACTCCAAAATGTTTCTGCAAGTGGATGTCAGAGTTCCGCACCTCCTCCAACAAGAATAACTTGAAAAAGATTTTTCTAGATTTTTATAGAAATCAAACACTGACTGCTGCGTGAAGAACAAGTTCTGAACAAAGTTGGAACTTGAAAGAAAAGATGTTCTCTACTCAATCCAAGAGTGCAAAAGAGATGTAAAACCATATGAACACACTTAAAACATCCAAGATCACCAGTATTTAGAAGGAGGGGAGGCAAATCCAAATTACATGAAAGTAAATTGCGAGAATGTAATTGCGGGAAAGTAAATGCTGAAATTAAATTGCGTAAAGTAAAGACATAATGTAAATACGCAAAATAAATTCAGAGGTGGATGGATAAAACTTTCATTTCTGGAAGGAGAGGTTACAAAGCCTCACTTTCATATGGGCAAAGCTCAAAGGAGCATTCACAAACCTCAAAACCTTCAAGGGAAGGAGGCTACCCCTCCACCCCTATTTATACTACTCTTGGGCCACCTGCCACCTTTGGATGAGTCCCTCAACCCTAGAGCACTCATCTAAAAGTTAGGATTAACCTACAAACCCAAAACCCACACACATACCGGGTTTTCTTGCACGGTTTTCAAAGCATACTACCTAGACCCGCTAACCTATCAACTAGACCTCAATCCGACGGCCCTCATTGATCCACGTGGCATCTAGCTAGCATCAACTCATTTGCTTGTCTTCTTGACTTGCCTAGTTTCCGTCTCCGATCATCTTCCGGCGATCTCCCAACCGTCTAGACCTTCGATGCTCCTCGCCTAGTCCCGGTCATCCTTCGTCTTACCATGACCTAGCACCGTCGTCCTGCAACCATCAAAAACAAGGAAACTCCTCACATAGCAATGCCCACAATGATGTGCAATAAACTATCCAACTCATCACTACCGCGTCCATACGACCGGTACTGCCACTCCTGGCAGAGACAACTCAAAATGCTTCATTTTGAAAATCTATCCAAATCAAACTCAAACTTGAGCACACCTTGCTCAAATAAAATCAAATACTCATCACAAACATAGATAGAACTTCACATGGTCCTTCAAATAATAATCAGGGGATGATACTTAGTTGCGCCATGAAAATTGTTACTATGGTCGAGAAGATACCAATGCTCCCTCCATTCGACGTCCTGTAATCTATGCCGTTTGTCGATAAAAATACTTTTATAATATTACTTTATTAGTATATATGAACATAAAACTATAAAAAGTAACGCTCAGAGTTCCATGTCGAAGACCATGAAAGTCAGAAATATTAAATGAAGAAAACAGAGGGAATACTAGACTTCAAAAAAGAGAGAGACAAGAGAATAGATCAATACTATAGCGATGGCAAAAGAGAAATTTTTTCCGTACCGCTAGGGGAACTGGGGTGGACAAACGTATAAATCAGCACCAACTAATCTGAAGAAGAAATACCAAAAAAGTAAGCAAGGAACATAAGCCGAACAACGTGTGGAGAAAGTAAAAATTCTATCTTCCTTCAGGAAAAATGGAAAATCTATCTAGTTTTATTTTTTCCTGAGTTCACATAGACTCCATGCATGCGTGTGAAGCAGGAGTTCGAGCGATTTGGTAGGATCTCATTGAGACACACGTCTGTTGTTCTGAGTATTTCAATTGATCGATAATTGGTCTTGAGACATTTGTTTGGATGATGATAGGTCTCGCTTCTATCCAGATATATAGATAAAGATACCCGAACCAAGGACAAACAATTCGATTACTATTGACATAGAGCTCTTTATCAGCTAGCAAAGCTAAATACAAAACAATGTAGGAAAATAAAACACCCAAGCCCTACTATGCATACACCAGATTATATCGAGCCTTCTTTGTAAATACTTGCCTGCTTCAATCCAAAACTCCAAATAAAGAACAAGTTCTCAAACTGCCCACACATGCTACGTGTTCTTCTGGTGAACCCCACACACACATGTACATATATATAGACTTAGACCGTGTGATTTTATAAAACACAAAAAATCTAATGAAATTTATTATTCATGTCCCTCTATTGTTGGAAAAATTAGGAATTTTCTCAATATTTTAATCCACAAAATTATGTAGATCATGTTTAAACAATTGCACATTTCTAGTTCACAGCCAAAGGTTCTAGATAACAGATTATCTATCTCATATGCAAAGGCTAATGAACAAGAAATCAAATCGATAAAAACACGGTATAAGACGATATACCCTTGAGCCGGTGCCACCGTTGGCACAGGCGCAGAAGTAACATTCTCGTTCGCCATGACGGTCGATGTAGACAATCACAGGTTGTCGCGATGAAGCGTTAGTGCGATGAAGCGTTTGATGCAAGGCTGACGCGCTTCAGAGCACTTTTGAGCGATCGCGTGGTCGCTCCCCAAAACCTTATCGGCCTTCTATCTCGAGCAAGATCTCAAGAAGGGCGAGGTTCCGAGGCCTGCTCCTCTCGCTACTTGTGCGCGCAAGAAAAGCAGAGGTGGGGAGACAAGAAATGCAAGATCGAAATGGAACACTGGAGTCTTGAGAGAGAGGCAGATTGGTTCGTCTCAGAAACACAGCCACGCCTCCTATATATAGGCTCGCAGAAGGGTAACTATCGGCGACATTTAGGAGGCCATCAAAACGACCGTTACTAATGTAATCGACGCCATCAAGACGTCGCTACTAGTAATCGACGGTGTTATGACCCGACCATCAACCACGTCGCCATTACTAATCGGCGGCGATTCTTGGTCATAAACCGCCACATTAAACGGCAAAATGCACCGCCCCGCCAAAGACATCACGTCCGGATCGCTGCGCGCACAAGACGCAGCATCGTCTCGTCTCGTCTCGACTCGACTCGACTCGACTCGACTCGACTCGCTTTTCGCTGCGACTCGCGACACGCCACGCCACGCCACGGCTCGGCTCGGCTCGGCGCATGCAGCAGGTGGCGTGTGTACGACCTTTACCCTTTTCCACCTTGCTAATTGAGAGACACACAACTCAACTATTTAAGTTGGTCAAATCTTCTCTCAATTACCCATATGGTACTAAACCAATTTCATGACTCCTAGTATTCTAATGGGCCTTTTGGAATTTCTATTAAATTAATTATGGGCCATCCCATAATAATCTAACAATCCCACCAAATTTCAAAGGCACATTTGAAATACTCTCGATTCAATGTAGTTTGATATACCAGTTTTTCGATGGAGACTGTTAAGTTGAACTTCCATCTAGAACAAAGGTTACACTCATCCACAACTGAACAATGGACTATGCCTTGAATTGACAGTTTTGTGCGAACAAGTTTCACCAAAAGTCCTTTATCGACACTAGGTCGCTAAATGCATCCCCTCGGTTTGGAGCTTATAAGTCATACTCCTTAGCCTTTCATGAGCCTCTAGAGATCACCCAATCTCATAGGCGTGACTAGCAATCGAACTCATATAGGTGTATTCCTCATAAGATGTTCAGTAGGACAACATCTCGCTTATCAAAGCCACTCGGAATACATTAAGGTATAACCAACCTGCCATACGAGAATAGGAGAGTTATTGCATCTCAAGCGGAGTGGACTAAATGCTGAAGTACTCTCCTCTCACCAATCACTAGCTTGTCTCAACATCCTAGTTCACGGGATCTCCGATCAAATAGGATGAGTTACCACTAAGACATGACTTTATGTGGGTCTCAAGCCCATCTCCTCGATGCTTCATCTATCACATTCCGTGATAGTCCCTTTGTAAAAGGATCGCCAAGTTTTTAGCCGTCGGACATAGTCCAACGCTATAACTCCGAGTTTCTCATTTTCTGACAGACTTCAACCGCCTCTTAACGTGCCTTGATGACTTCATGTTATCCTTAGAATCTGTTTACCTTAACAATCACCGTCGATTGTCACAGTTCAAAAGAATAGCGAGCACCGGTTTCTCAACCACCGTAAGTCCTTCACAAGTTCACGCGACGATCGGCTTCCACAGAGGCTGATCTAATGCTTGTGAGTTACGCTTCCATTGTAGACCTCGTTAAGATGGTGCGCTTGCAAGACTTCAGAAACAGCTCCACCACCCAATGTGAACACATATCCACTTGTGGCTTTTATTTCATCAAGATCGATATCCGGTTTGAATCACTATAACCCTCAAGTACCCTAGGGTACCCGGTGTAGTGAATTCCATAACTTGATGTCCCTTTTAGATAGCGCATTACTCTCTCAAGAGCATGCCAATGATTATCTCCGGGTTTGAAACAAACCGGCTTAGTTTGCTCACGACAAGCGAGATATCGTGCCTTGTTGCACTAGCTAAATACATCAATGAACCAATAATTTGGGAATATCTCAATTGATCCTTTGCTATTCGTTGGTTCTTTCGTAATAGCACACTTGGATCATACGGCGTTGGAGCAGTTTGCAATCGCTATAGCCAAAGCGACTCAACACCTTTTCCACATAATGGGACTGCTCAAGAGTAATCCCACCGTCACCTTCTCTTAACAATTTAATGTTTAAGATGACATCCGCTACTCCCAAATCTTTCATTTCAAAGTTTTCGGACAAGAAGTCCTTGACTTCCTTAATCACATTAAGGTTTGTCCCAAAGATCGAGATGTCATCAACATACGGACACATAATCACTCCTTCACCCCCACCATAGCGGTAATACACACATTTGTCACTTCATTCACAACAAAGCCGGCAGATGTTAAAGTTCTGTCGAACTTCTCGTACACGCTAGGTGCTTGCTTAAGGCCATACAAAGACTTCAACAACCTACACACTTTTCCTTCATGACCCTTTACTACAAATCCATCAGGCTGATCCATATAGATTTCCTCTTCCAACTCTCCATTAAGGAAAGCCGTCTTTACATCCATCTGATGAATGATCAGACCGTAGGAGGCAGCCAAAGACAGTAGTACTCTAATAGTGGTCATCCGCAACAGTGAGTAAGTATCAAAGAAGTCCTCGCCTTCTTCTCGGTATAACCCTTGGCCACAAGCCTTGCCTTGTACTTTTCAATCGTACCATCAGGCCTCGCCTTTTCTTGAACACCCACTTACATCCTACGTGTTTACACCCATATGGACGTTCAACAACTTCCCAAGTTCCATTGCTCAAGATGGAATTCATCTCACTCTGGACCGCTTCCTTCCAATAGTCAGCGTCCTGAGATGAATAAGCCTCCTCAATGGTTCTTGGAGTATCATCCACTAGATATACAATGAAGTCATCACCAAAAGACTTTGTAGTCCTTAGTCTCTTACTCTTACGAGTTATTTCATTGCCCTCATCTATTGGATTTTCCTCAAAAATGGGCTCAATTTGTATAGGAGTGGAAGGTTTAGGAGAGAAGATAGATTCTTGGCCAGATGAGCTAAGTGTCTCTTTCATAGGAAATAAGTCCTCAAAGAATGTGGCATCATTGGACTCAAAAATTGTACCTTCATACATATCAGGTACTCCAGATTTCACTATTAAGAATCTATATCCAACGCTGTGAAAAGCATAACCAATAAAGACACAATCAACGGTTTTTGGTCCAAGTTTACGCTTCTTTGGGATAGGCACATTCACTTTAGCCAAACAGCCCCAAGTACGTAAATAGGAGAAATTTAATCTTTTCCTCTCCCATTCCTCGAATGGTGTAATTTCTTTATTCTTTGTAGGAACCCTATTTAGGACATGACATGCAGTCAATATAGCCTCACCCCACCATTCCTTGGAAAGTCCCGCTGTTTCTAACATGGCGTTAACCATCTCAGTTAGAGTACGGTTCTTTCTTTCGGCAACCCCGTTTGATTGGGGCGAATAGGGAGGCGTCCTTTCATGGATTATTCCATGTTCCTCGCAGAATAAATTAAACTCATTAGAAAAGAATTCTCCACCACGATCTGACCTAACCCGTTTGATTTTTCTCTCAAGTTGGTTCTCAGCTTCAGCTTTATAGATCTTAAAATAGTGAAAAGCCTCATCTTTTGACTTTAATAAATACACATAGCAATATCTAGTAGAATCATCAATCAAAGTCATGAAATACCTCTTACCACCCTTTGTCAACTCCCCGTTCATCTCGCATAAATCGGTATGAACTAGTTCTAACGGTGCCAAGTTTCTCGCCTCTCACGCCTTGTGAGGCTTGCGAGGTTGCTTAGATTGCACACATACTTGACACTTAGAACCTTTGACTTGGGTAAATTTTGGGATTAAATTCATACTGGCTAACCGCATCATGCAACCAAGATTAATATGACAAAGTCGTGAATGCCAAACATCAGTCTCATGATTACAAACATGATTCACAATTTTATTCATGTCCGTCAAAGACAAGTGGAACAGCCTCCGCTCTCATAGCCTTTTCCAATAAAAGTTCCAATTTTAGAAACAACACATTTATTGGATTCAAAACTAGCTTAAAACCATCTCTACACAATAGAGACCACGACAAGGTTTTTATTTATCGCGGCACGTGATGCACGTTCCTCGACCGCACGATTTTTCCTGAAGTAAACTTCAAGTCAATCGTGCGACTCCACGTACAAATGCTGCGACCCATTCCCCATCAACACGGAGGTAGCCCCTGTGACCTGGTAAGAAGAGAATAAGGATCTGTCAGCACAAACATGTATATTGGCCCCCGTGTCAATCCACCAATCAGGTGAACGACATACTGATAGAACGGTAGGTATTGAAACATACCCGGATGTTCTCTCCTCAGTATTGCCAATAACAACGTTGGCAGACTTTTTCTGCTTATTGTCTTTACGATCAGGGCAATCCTTTGCCCAATGATCAGTACCATTCCAAAGAAAGCAGTTTCCCTTTCCTTTATTCTTCTTCTTCTTGAAGCTAGTAGTTTGAGCGGCCTTGTTCTTGTTCTCAGGCTTTTCAGACTTATTTTTATTCTTCTTGTTGAATTGAAAGATTTTCTTTTGTACCACATTGGCACTAGAACTTTCTTTCCCACGTATATCTTTTGCCCTCGCTTTCTCCTCAACATTTAGAGACCCAATGAGACCAGCAACGCTGAACTCTTGTCTCTTGTGTTTTAGAGTAGTGGCAAAATCTCTCCAAGAAGGTGGCAGCTTCGCGATGATGCATCCCGCCACAAACTTGTCGGGTAATGCACATGTAAAATTCTCAAGTTCTTTCGCAAAGGCTTGAACCTCATGAGCCTGTTCTACTACAGAGTGGTCATCGACCATCTTGTAGTCATGAAACTGCTCCATGACATAGAGTTCACTGCCTACGTCAGATACTCCGAATTTTGCCTCAAGTGCATCCCACATTTCTTTACCACTTGGCAAAATCATATATACATCAACAAGATTTTCTCCCAAAACGCTAATCACGGCGCCTCTAAACAAAGTTATCGCGGCCGTGAAGGCACTCTCCTGCTCAGGAGAGAGCCCACCCTCAGGCTGTGGCTTGCCTTGCGCAACGTGATACACGTTCATGGCAGTCAACCACAAAATCATCTTGGCGCGCCAACGCTTATAATTTGCGCCGTCAAATACAGTTGGCGAAACCAGTAGTTGTAAAATTCCTAAGATAAGGTTTTTGGATTGTTGGAAAAATTAGGAATTTTCTCAATATTTTAATCCACAAAATTATGTAGATCATGTTTAAACAATTGCACATTTCTAGTTCACGACCAAAGGTTCTAGATAATGATTATCTATCTCATATGCAAAGGCTAATGAACAAGAAATCAAATCGATAAAAACACGGTATAAGACGATATACCCTTGAGCGGTGCCACCGTTGGCACAGCGCAGTGTAACATTCTCGTTCGCCATGACGGTCGATGTAGACGATCACAGGTTGTCGCAGTGAAGCGTTGGTGCAAGTGCAGACGCGCTTCTAGGAGCACTTTTTGAGCAGTCGCGTGGTCGCTCCCCAAAAACCTTATCGGCCTTCTATCTCGAGCAAGATCTCAAGAAGGGCGAGGTTCAGGAGGCCTGCTCCCTCTGCTACTTGTGCGCGCAAGAAAACAGAGGTGGGGAGACAAGAAATGCAGCACTCGAAATGGAACACTGGAGTCTTGAGAGAGAGGCAGTATTGGTTCGTCTGTAAAACACAGCCACTGCCCTCCTTATATATAGGCTCGCAGAAGGGTAATCGCGTCGGCGACATTTAGAGGCCATCAAACGACTGCCGTTACTAATCGACGCCATCAAGACGTCGTTAGTAATCGGCGGCAGTGTTATGACTCAACCATCAACCACGTCGATTACTAGTGGCGATCGCGATTCTTGGTCATAAACGCCTCTCGTCTCGTCTCGTCTCGACTCGCACTCGCACACGCCACGCCACGCCTCGGCTCGGCTCGGCTCGGCGCGCGCGCGCGCGTGTGGCACAGCCTTTACCCTTTTTCACCTTGCTAATTGAGAGACACACAACTCAACTATTTAAGTTGGTCAAATCTTCTCTCAATTACCCATATGGTACTAAACCAATTTCATGACTCCTAGTATTCTAATGGGCCTTTTGGAATTTCTATTAAATTAATTATGGGCCATCCCATAATAATCTAACATCTATCATTGGCTTAGTCATCGGTCGTCCAAGGAACAGATGCATAGTTCCCAGAGATTACGCAGACACAAAAGATGTATCTTCTCAGCATGCCTAGCAGCGAAGGAAATAGAAAATTCTCAATAAAGGTGTATACTTCACACGTATAACTCTATAATTTTATTTAATTGTTAGAAACATCATAACATAGATCTGCCCCTGATGCGTCGGCCGGCCACAGGTGAGAATGAGACGCATCAAGACACAAAACCCCACACGGCCACGGTCGCGGAATCGTTTGGCTATTTTCATGAAGCTTACGTGTGGTGTAGATATGCTTCATGCTTGCAGCATGTGCAAGCGCCTCGACCTGCTTTGCCGGGCGTCCTGTTCGATGGAAGGCTTGTGTTAGAGATAATTTTGACATGCATTAGTTAAATAGATAAGATTGAGTTTTAGTTTTAGAAGGTTAAAACTCTGTAGGTTTTGTTTGAGTTTGTTAAGATTAAGGGTTGGGATTGCTATCTAGTTAGCATGTAATCTCTAGTATAAATAGCAATGAAAAATCATAAAAAGCTAAGTAGTTGCATAGGCTAACAAAATTTCTTGGTAGTTCTGACAATTGGTAGCACATCACTATCGCTTCTCATAAAAGAATCGATTGTGATGTCGATTCTTCTACGAAGCGATAGTGATGTGAATGATCATCACTATCGCTTTTCACAAAAGAACCGATTGTGATGAGCACATGTACATCATAATCAGTTCTTTTATAGGAAGCAATAGTGATGTGCATGATCATCACTATCGTTTCTCACGTAAGAACCGATTGTGATGTGATCATGTACGTCAGAATCGGTTCTTACTTAAGAAGCGATAGTGATGAGAATGCACATCACTATCGCTTCTAAAATAAGAATCGATTGTAATGTACATGGTTACATCACTATCGCTTCTTATTTAAGAACCGATAGTGATGATCCTACACATCACTATCACTTCTTAAGTAAGAACCGATTCTGATATGCCTCGCAAGGTTATTTATACTCTCGAACTGAACTCTTTGCTATTGTTGTTGCAGAGGAGATTTCTCCGCCGCTACCCGAAAAACAGTACATATTTCGGTTGGAAGCAATACTTGGGTGAGAAAATTGGAAATCTTCAAGGGTGGGTGCGTTAAGAGCGCAAATTTGAATACCTAGTTAAGGAGAGTTCTCCTCTTTTTGCAGAATTTGTGGTTTTTTTTTCAAAATGTGAGCATTCTTTTAAACGCCTTTAATTTTACACTAGGTAATTTCGATATATCGCGAAGAAAGTTTAGGTTGCACTAGAACATGTATATCCTATCAGATTTCACACCCTTTATTTCACAAGCACACATGTATTTAATTATCTTAATTTGTAGTGCTCTCACGTTAATCTGGAATTATATTGTTGCTGTCACATTATGAATATTAGAGTTTAGGCTACGGAACCTACGTCTCCCGTTCGAGGTTCCTTGTTTATAAATATGCCGATCGAAATAGCATATTTATAAGCAGGCAGTCACGAATTGTCCACGATTTTTGGATAGTTCGAGGATATGTGGTTCGGGCTAGTTTCTGAGCTGTTGTACAATTTCAGAGTAGATTTCGGTACCGTCTCCATGGTGTTCTCCAGATACACACCCCTCTTGACCTATTGTTGAGACGTGTATCTAGAGAACAGCGGGAAGATGCTACCGAAATTTTCTCTGGAGTTGTACAACGGCTTAGGAACTTGCCCGAACCACATATCCTCGAATGGGATTAGGACCTAACCTATTTAGAGATTAGGAGTCATCGTTGGTACCCTTGTTTTGTTTCATTGAAGTCAAAAAGATTTGCACTGCACTATATAATTAGTTTATTCACTATCATTGTTGATGTTTGCAATGTATATCTCTTAACTAGGAAATTGGAAGCTCTTATGAAAGATCGGAAAAGGCGACTAGAGGGGGGTGAATAGGAGCCAAATAAAATTTTCGAATAAATTCTCCCCCTAAAATTCAAACCACCAAAAGACCAGAAAGAAACTGCACTGGTCGGGTATTTCTGGTCGGATGAACAGTACCCCCGACCTACAGAGGTCGGATGAACAGTACTCGGAATGAATAGTGTTGGGTGAGCAGACCCCGACCAACACCGGTGGTGAATAAAGACTCCCGACACGAAGTGGTTGGATGCGATACTCCGACCAAGTGGTCGGATGAACAGTACTCGGGTGAATAGTGTTCGGGTGAACAGTACCCCCCGACCAGATGAACAGTATTCCCTGCGGAGGTTGGATGAACAGTACTCGGGTGAATAGTATTCGGGTGAATAGAAAAATCAGCACGATCTCAAAAACAGAAATCGATGTAACTTTTGATCGGCTGATCCAAAAACAGTGAAAATTGGTGTGCACCTCCCAAAGGATGTCAGGAACCTATTTTAATCAACAATCGAAAGAATTAATACCAAGGTTCCGTCCTTTTCAGTTTAACAAATGCAACACCAAAAACAGAGTCACGAACACAGACTTCACCCCTATCTTGCTGATGGGAGTTGATGGTCAGAAATCCTTGGATGACTCTCCACAAATCATAGCAAGTAAGTACACGAAGAAACAACCCTTCAAACAAATAGAAACACTATCTGAAAACTAGGCACAGAAATTGGTTTCTTGCAAAACTGAATAGAAGAGGTTGTAGATTGCCTAGATGATTGGGATATGATCTATAGAAGATTCATCCAAACAATCTTTCATCCTTGGCAACAAGAACTAGAAGCCAATCAAGACTAAAGACTTCAAGTCACACGTTTACGCACTTTAAGAACACACAGATTTACTAACTTGCAACAAGAATGCAAGGATTGCCTAGATGATTGAAAGCACCAAGTCCAGAGAAGAGTTCATCAATCATGAATTTCAACAAAGACTCAATAGCATGTAGAAGGAGATGAGGCAAATCCAAATTACGTAAAGTAAATTGTAAGTAAGTAAATGCGGAATTTAGATAACAGAATTCAAGTGCGTAATGTAAATACGTAAGAGAAATGAAACAAGAATATAAATGAAGAACATTTCATTTCCGGAAGGGAGGTTTACAAAGCCTCACAACAAAGTGGACAAAGCTCAAATGAGCAAAGCAAAAACCTCAGAACCTTCAAAACCTTCACAGAGGGGAGGCTGCCCCTACCCCTCTATTTATAGTGACAGGATCAATTCCCACCTTTGGATGTCTGCTTCAATCCTAAGCCAACATCCAAGAGTCGAGGATTTGATCTTTACACCGCTACTCTCAACAACTCTCAACTACTCACGTAGACTTTCCTCACTGCTCACCCCAAGGAGACACCCCTCTCCCTGTCTATTCATAGCGTGCTTGGAACACCTACCACCCTTGGATGAGCCTCTAAACCCTAGAGCACTCCATCAAGGGTGAGATTTTACCCACTCACAAAGCTATGCATGGGCTCACCCAAACCCAACAACACAACGGGTTTTGCACGCTTTTCAACTCACACTAACTTGACCCGCTACTCTATCTTCCCGACCGCGATCCAACGGTCCTCCTAGATCGAGCGGCTCCAAGTTAGCATCTCATCCATTCCTTTGTCTTCTCGGCTTGCGGCTACTCCACGGCCTCAGTCATCTTTGGCGACACCTTGATCATCGGACCTCGGCTCTCCCGGCCTAGTCCCGATCCCTTCGCCTCACCATGACCTAGCTCCAAAGTCCACGCAACCATCATAGACAAGGAAACCACATCACATAGCAATGTCCAACAACACATATCCATCTCAACAGACAGATATACACTACGCTGACCAGCAAAACCCCGACCACACGTGGTCTGACCACTGGTCTCCATCCCGACCAACCAAGGTCTGACCACTGGTCTCCATCCCGACCAACAATGGTCTGACCACTGGTCTCCATCCCGACCACTCAAGGTCTGACCACTGGTCTCCATCCCGACCACTCGAGGTCTGACCACTGGTCTCCATCCCGACCACCAAAGACCTGACCTCTCGGGGTCAGACGACTGGTCTCCGACCAGCCAAAGCCCAGACCTCTCAGGTCGGACGACCCGACCACTCGGGGTCTGACGACTGGTCTCCAACCAGTAACTCAAATTGCTCTAGTTCGAAAAACAATCCAAATCAAACTCGAACTTGAGCACACCTTGCTCAAATAAAGTCAAATACTCATCACAAACATGGATGGACCTCCACATGGTCCTTCAATCTCCCCCTTGATGAGTATATTGACAAACCACACAAAAGGCATAAATTTGAGTTTGAATGAGAGAAGAAGAAAGCAATTTGATTGCAAAGCCAAACTTGGTCCAGAGAGAAAGATATAAAATTATGACCAAGTTGGCAGAAAGAATTTAGAGCAAAACCATGAAAAGAGCAAGTTTTCAACAAAAGCTCTAAAAACCAATCATAAGTGTCAAATGTGATTATGATCCATAAGAGATAGCAAAGATTTACAAAAATCATAAGAACCAACAAGCTTTCACATTTCTATCTCCTCCTTTTCTACATTTTAAATGATGCCTTTTCTACATTTTCTCCCCTTTTGGCAATATAGGCATCAAAATAGAATTTTCTCCCTCTTTTATGTATGCATGAAATGCAACCTAAGGGAGCTTTGAAGATTATCCAAATGATCATAACGACAAGATATGACACCAAGCTTATTAATCTCAGATTATAACTGTAACATCCCAAAATTTGGTTTAATTAAGTTTTATTGTTTAAAAGTGCATTTGTGATTTTCTGGAATTTATTTAGATTTTTCTGGATTTACTGGAATTAATTTTAAATCAAGTTTATTGCCTTTTGTTCAAATCTATTTAAATCTGTGCAAAGTTAAAATAAAGTTTTGCCAAAAATATTTTATTTGAGCCCAGAATGTTTCAAAGTATTTCTGAGATGTTTCTTGGATTTTTCCTGATTATTTTATTGCCTAAAACAAATTAAATGAATTTCTGGAATTATTTTAAATGAAAAACCTTTTGGAAAACCTCACGAAAGAATGGGCTCGGCAGGTGTAATCGTCTTGTGCGGGTCCGGAGAAGCGCGGCCCATTTGGCCCATCTCGGGTAAACCCTAGAGCGATTGAATCTGCGCCGTTGGATCTGGATCGGATGATCATGGATGAAGCGTACCGGTTCGGGATTTGGGAGATCTTCGCCGTTGGAAAGAAATCGTGGGCGGTTAGGATTAGATCGTGGCTGTATGATCGTGACCGTTGGAGCGGAATCGAACGGCTGAGGGTTGTCGTCTCCGATGCAAACTCGGAGTCCGCCGCCGACACGACTTCGCCGCCGGGGAAAGCCTAGGTTTTCGTTTTTAGCGCGTTTGCCGAGGTTATAAAAGGAGGGGGTAGCGCCCCGAGGTTCATCTGTGTGCGCCGCGTCTTTTGGTCGGTAAGGTTTCGCGAGAGCCGTCGTCACGCATCCAGAGGAGCTCGTCGGAGTTGAAGTTTGCAGCCGCCGCGGTTTTGGCCTTGGATCGTCGCCGATCTGTGGTTTTTCGACGTTTTGGTCCCGGATTCGAACTCGTCGGGGCGTGCCGCATCCATTGCGTCACTTCTTTTAAATCGAGGATCGCCGGAACGCCGTCGCCGAGTCTTCTTCTTCATCTCCGGTGGACTTCCTCGCCGCCGCTTCGCCGCGAGCTTCGGGTGAGTTCGTGACCGTTAGATCCGGATGAACGGAGGGGATCGAGCCGCGTTGCACGCATCTGTCGCCGTTCGATCGGATCGGGCCGTGGATGCATGCCGCGTGTCGTGCATCGGCGGGGCGGCGCTGCAACCAATCGAAACAAGACGCGTGTCGGGTGCGGGTACCGAGGCGTCATACGCCGGGTTCACGGTGGACCAGAGGAGGTCCCGTGGATCAGGTCTATGCACCGAGGCCACGCGTCGGCTTCTGATTGGTCCGGTTCAGCGCTGGCGTCATGCTGACATCATGATGACGCAATAAATCAGTTTTTGTTTTAAAAATAAATCTGTTAATTTCGAATTTCTGATTTTCTGATTTCAGTATTTATTTCAAACTTCAAAAGGCTATATCTTTTGCAATTTAACTCGGATTTGAGTGATTCAAATTTCTAAAAATTTGTAAAATTGAGATCTATTTAATGGTGAATTTTATTTGATTTTTGGAGTTCAATTGCTCTCTGTTTTGGTATTTATTTGTTTTTCTCCTTCGGTACGCGTAGACGTTGAATTGTGTGACGCTTCGGAGGAAGATCAAGCAACCCAAGAGCAAGATTCAGATCAAGATCAGGACCTATTCCAAGGCAAGTTATGCTTTGATCATGTTGAACCCATGTTTATAAAATTGCTATATTTGTTTTACCCTATTATATATGTTTCAAATATACAATTGTTTCAAACTAGATTGGGCTTAGCTAATATACCAGATTGATCTATACCCTACCTTGTCATTGTATGCCATGATCCATTGTCACCCTAGATTGGTTTAATATAGTTGATTAGTAATTATGATCAGCATTGAAGGTTTAGACTGTATTAGTTGCTTAGCCGTGCCACGTCATCACATGTATCAGAATCATTGATAATTAATCTTGATTAATGGAATATGGAACGATATTATGAACTTGTGTGTCATGTGGGATCACACGAGGAGATTGAGTTGTTGTGGCGAGTCATGTCACGCAACGATGTTGAATTGTTGATGGCACGTGGTGTTTGGTAATCAACTGGGTGATCATAACTTAGATTGAGGCAAGTGGCAAGGGGCGAGGAGGCCAAGGTGGGCCCAATGGGCAGAGGGTATGTGGATGTCTTGCCTTGATCACACTAAGGACTTAACCTTGCAAGCCTTTGACCTGAGTCTATCATGCAACCACATGTCTGGTATGGGCCAGCCTAGCTGAGTAATTTGCAATGTCTTGATTTTGGTACTATCGTGGACGGTGTGAGTTCCCGAGTTATGGTGTAATTCACATGGCGCAAGAGGGGGGGCCTGGTTATGGTTTTCAGACCCACCAGTGTTGAAACCTTAGCGGGTAGTATCCGGTTAAGCCAGAGCATTGTAAAGGCTTTGTTATGATCACTCGCCTTGGTGGTGTTTGGTTGTATCACGTGGGTAAAGTGCATAACCTCTGCAGAGTGTGAAACTATTCGGATAGCCGTGCTCATGTATTGAGCAATGCTCGGAATTACTGATTAAGGGTTAGCTTAATTAATTGAACAACTTGGTTGGGATGGCGGAAGGCCATATGGAAGATGGAATTTGACTTAGGATTGGAAACTTGGTTTACTTGAGAAATTGAAGTTATTTATTATTGCTATTTGTTTTACATTCTTTACAATCTATTTATTGTATTTGTTCATAAATGTCGCTTATTGCAAAATAGCCATGATAGCCTATTCATTGGAATAAGCCTTACATATAGATACATAGGCGCATTTCATGCACAACTTGTTGAGTGCTTTAAGTACTCACCCTTGCCAAACAACAATAATCAACAGTTGAAGAATCTACACTGTGTTGGAAGAGGAAGTCGAGGAAGACACAAGTCATTAGGGTCCGAGCCTTGTCGATTGCACGTGGTGAAGCGATGAGCTATCTACGTTTTCTATTTTCCGCTGTTTAATCATTAGTTATATTTTCAGTCTTGCCCTGCGTGGCTTAATAATGTAAGTTGGTCATAAGATCATACCTTTAGTTATATCAATGAATGAACTATTATTCTATTATCGTTGAGTATGATGTGATATGTACCAATGTTGAGTTGTGTGCACTAGCGTTGATCCTGGGAATAGTGCGGAAAACACAGTGGGTTCGAATCAGTGGATTCGGGTCCTTACAATAACCAAACTAAGACATGTCCAAGTGCAAATAACAAATTTTGCTCATAAGCGAAGTTTTGAAAATGTATCATTTTTAGCAAGATTTGACAAGTGCAAAACTTAGCAAAGTTTCAAAACTAGAAGCAAAACCACTCAGGGATCAAATGGAAAACCTAGAGTTCAACCTACTCAACACTTTGGGGAATTTTGAAGTGTATATAAGGTCCTTCGAGCCCATTTTTCAATTTATGCAAATTTTCTTTAAGACTTCGAAAAACATAGCGGGGTGCAAATGTTTGACATTATTTGCATTCTTTACCCACTTATGTGTTTGATATTTGCAATTTTTTTTGTTGATTGACTCAAGCCATTTTCGATCATCTCAAGAGTAACTCTTAAGAGAATGATCTTGGTCATACACAATATATTCCAAGTTCATCCCAAATGCAATGGGAGGCAGTCTCGAGAATATAAAGTGTTGAGATCAATTTTGCACAAAAGAGTCAATTTTTTAATTTTCAATTTAGCACATATAAGCAATTCTGAAGGACTCAAATATGGATCAAGCAAATTTCACCCAAGTTGCTATAGGGACTCTAGAGAATTCCAAAATTTCACAATTCATGGTAAAAGCTCTTAGAGAAGAAACTTAGTAAGTAAAAGCAACATGTTTCATCAAGTTTTCATTTAAAGCTTTTAAGTTTTTCAGATTTCAATGAACATTAGCTTGATAAAAGAACTTGGACATATCTAAGCTAGTGATTTTCTTCGAAAGATATAGCATGATGTATTTCACGAAGATTGAGTCAAATGCATAATAGACAAAGCTCATAAAACGAAAAATACAGTCTAAATGCAATGCATGAACAGATTCCCAAACTCCCCCTCAACAATTGAATCAATTTTAAGCTCAACTCTGGTTAAAGTTGGGTTATTATCAAGATTAGGCATAAGGAAAACCCGAATGAACTCAATAATAACCAGAAAAACAGAATGAGGAGAAGAAGTCGAGAAACTGCAAAACTGGATGGCTATAGAGCATAGAAAGGATATAAGAAACTCACTACAGCTTAGACTCACTTTTCCCAAATGACTGACATAGGGAAACTGACTCTAGATCCCAACTAAGGAGTGCACACAGACCCTGTCTACCCACGAGGTCCAAAACCTGCTAGACTTAAAAGACTGTGAGGGAACTCAACCTAGAGAGAAGAGAGAACAGCTAATCACGCATGATAGCAACCTAAAGTACAAGATAAGAGGTCCATGCGAGGCATGCCAGAAGTCTAAGTGAGTGAACTCAACTTAAGAAAACAAGCCCAAAGTCACCCGTAAGAAGAAAGGAAATCTTTGGAAGAAAATATATAGTACATAATATACAAACCAGCTCCCCTCACGAAAAGCCGTAAGGGCTCACGACTCCAAGCTCACTCCTCAAGGCAACAAACTGAGCTATCCAAAGGCTTGGTAAAGATATCGCTAATCAAGGTCACTCTCTATGAATCTGAGCGCGATATCTCCCTTCTCCACATGGTCTCTAAGGAAGTGATATCTAATATCAATGTGCTTGGTCAGGAATGTTGCCTTCGGGTTTTTAGCAATGCAAATAGCTGAAGTGTTGTCACGAGAAAAGTGGCACACTCTCTATTTCTAACCCATAGTCCCGCAAGGTCGATCTCATCCAGAGCACTGCTACAAAGAATCGGTGCTGACAACATACTCGGCCTCAAAGAGTGGACTGCAACCCTGCATCGCTTCCTAGATGACCAAGAAACAAGAGAAGTGCCAATGAATTGGCAAGTGCCGAAGTGCTCTTCCTATCTATCCTACACCAAAGACAAAGTCGGCATCGGAAAAGGCTCTAAGAGATAGACAAGAAGAAGAAGAGTACCAAATACCATAATCGGTGGTAGCACGAAGGTACGAAGATGCGCTTGATCACTGGCGGTGAGAGGTGCGAAGAAGCTTGAAATCGAGCGCACGGACACACAAACAAAATGTATGTCCGGCCTTGAAGCGGTGAGGTACAAGAGGAGCCGATCATGCTTCAAACTCCTTTTGATCGGCAGCTCACCATCCTCATCGGGCTCGAGGACAGCGGTGGTGGCCATAGGAGTCATCACCGGCTTCCCATCGACATGTCAAGCGCCTCAGAGGTCATGGGTATATTTGCCTTGATGCAAGAAAGTACCCTCCGAGTCCGCTTGATTTGGAAGCCAAGAAAGTAGCTCAACTCGCCCATCATACTCATCTCAAACTCAGTACTCATCACATCGTAAAACCGAGAGACAAGAGAATGAGACGAGCCACCAAAAATGATATCGCCCACATAAACGGACAAGAAGAAAATGAGACTCATGGTGTCGATGAAGCGAGTTTTGTCTACTATGACCATTTTAAAGTCATGGTGAGAAGATAAGACTTGAGTCTCTCATACCATGCTCTGGGGGCTGCTTGAGTCCATCTGAGCTTTGGAAAGCTTGTATACATGACTCGGAAACTTGGGGTTCTCGAATCTCGGAGGTTGCTCGACATAAACCTCTTCCTCAATATAGCCATTGAGGAATGCACTCTTGACATCCATTTGATAAAGCTTGAAGCCTTTGGATGCGAGAAAATGCAAGCGAGATTCGGATAGCCTCTAGCCTAGCTACAGGAGCAAAGGTCTCCTCAAAGTCAAGACCCTCAACCCGAGAAAAGCCCCTGTGCAACTAGTCTAGCCTTGTTTCTAATTACAACCCCATCCTCACTCTGCTTGTTTTGAACACCCACTTGGTCCCAATGACATTATGACCGGATGGGGGCTTGACAAGCTCGCCATACCTTGTTCCTCTCAAAGTTCTCAAGTTCCTCATGCATAGCATTAATCCACGACTCATCGGATAATGCATGAGAAACATCCTTCGGCTCAAAGGAGGCAACGAAGGCAGAGTGAAGGCAGAAAGAGGACAGATCCGTTCTTGAGCGGGTGACACGTTCGAACAAATCTCCAATCATCCGATCGGAAGGATGGCGTCTCGAATATGACGGGAGGTCCAGAATGTGGCCTCTACCTCTTGAGTAAGAGGTAGGAGCAGAGCCACTCATTGAAGGAGAGTCGGAAAGCAAGGGTGGTCTCCCCGAGGTGCGAAATGGAAGCAGGAGGCACCTCGGTGAAGAGGGACTGGATCCGGTGGAACACCATCATCTCCATCATCCTTATCTTCTTCAAAGATGGTCTCAGAGGGATAAGAAGAGAATGAAACATCAGGTCTAGCTCCTGGGCTAGCCTCATCAAAGGTCACATCACAGGTCTCTATGATCCTATGCGCATCAACACTCCAGACCCTATAGCTACGAGAAGAAGACGAGTAACCTAGAAAGATACCATCAGAAGAGCGAGACTCAAACTTATCTAGGTTACCAGACTTCAAGATAAAACACTTGCAACCGAAAACACGAAAATGAGACACACTGGGCTTTCGCCCATACCTCAACTCATAAAAGTACGATGCAAATGTGCTCTCAAAAACACGCGATTAGAAACATGGCAAGCAAGAGCTATAGCCTCACCCAAAACTTCCTAGGAGTCTTGTACTCATCTAGCATCGCCCTAGCCATCTCAACCGTGGTCTGTTCTTCCTTTCCACTATGCCATTCTCACGAGGCGAGGGAGAAGAGAACTTATGCTCTAAACCGGACTCCACACAAAAACTCTCAAAGTAGGAATTCTTGAACTCCGTGCCATTATCACTGCAGATAGCTCGTAATGCACCGGGAGCTCAATAGACAACCCTCTTGACCAAACCCTGAAGTGAGAAAAAGTCTCATCCTTGAGGCCATGAAGAATACCCAAGAGAATCTAGAAAAATCATCAATGATGACAAGAACATACCACTTCCCTCCTGCCGTTCGTGACTCTAATTGGACCAACAAAGTGTCCATATGTAAAAGCTGTCCTGGTGCATCAGTCATCACTACGGTCACTGGAGGATGAGAAGCAGTAACCATCTTGCCATGTCGGCAAGGAGAGCAAACTAAGTCTTTGACCATCTTGAGTTTGGGCAAACCCCGAATGAGATCGTGGCTGCTAACTCGGGTCAAATGATCAAGGTGTCGCCAAACACCCTTCTGGTCAGAAGTCCTATGGACAACCCCAGCAGACCTAAACTTGGTGGTGCTCACTCTGGGAGCTACCACAATCTCACCACTCTTGGAGCCGCGCACAATGGTGGGAGGATGCGCCGGCGTGCTCCAAGGATCAAATCCTAGACCTTGATTGAATCTACTAATCTTGGATTGGTCTAGAATAAGATTGAGCTTCTTCTTGCCTCCAACAAACTTCTCGAGAGTGCTCATAAGATACTGGCAATCTCGAAAGAAAGAAGCACAAGAAGAACAGGGAGAAGAAGAAGAACCAGAAAGATGAGCTCTCTCAAAGACGTGCATTTTCTCCTCAAAGACGGCTGCCTCAATCTTGAGGGCCTCACAAGAAACGCAAGACGCATTTCTAATTCTATTGGCTTGGTCTTCTAATTTCTTCCTAAGCTCGACATGGATTTTATCCAAGTCCCCCTCAATCACAGAACATCGCAAGCAACTTTCTTGTGACTTATCTAGTAAGTCCTTAGCAAGTTTAGCACACTTGACATTTAAAGATTCATTGTCAAGTTTTAGTTGCCTACAACCCTCACATGAGCTGACTGGTTCCTTAGAAGCATGCATTTCAAGTTCATCATTTCTAGAAGAAAGCTTCCTAAGGTGATCGCTCATGGCATCAATTTCGGCAATCAATTTAGGGCAATTAGCACAAGAAGGAGTAGAGTGAGCAGGAAGAAAACTAGCATCTACAGAATGAGTATCAACAGATTCATTGCTAGCATTCTTCAACCTAAGACTATCTAGTTCAGACAACACACTATCATGCATAGTCCTTAGGTTCTCTAACTCCATAAGCAAAGCATCACACAAAAAACATCATCGGTGACTCGGGAGGGAGAAGATCTAAGTGAAGCTAACTCCCGAGTCAAGGTACCTACTTCCTTTTCTAACTCAAAACACCTCGACCTAGCCTTAGCATGAAACTTGCCTAATTTACAGAAGGCAGCATTTAATTCGTCATAGGTGGGTACCTCGTCCGAGTCATTTGTCAGACAAATGGAGTCGCTTGCTTCAATGGCGCCGCCATGAAGCACATCCGAGAAGTCGTCGCCGCTCTTCTTCACTTGCGGTTCATCCTCGCCTTCGTCGCTCCACGTCTCTGAGTCGGAGAGCTCGATATCATCTAGCGCGGCGAGGACCCGATGAAAGAGCTTCTTGTTCTTGGCAAAGTTGTGGTACTTCTTCTTCGCGGCTCACGAGTGGGGCCTTCTTATTGCGGTTCTTGTCGGTGTAGTCGTTCTTGCCCGAACCGCCTTGTTCGTTTTGCCTTTCTCCGGCTTGGGACGGTTTGCTCGAATGTGGTTGGGGCCACCACACTCAAACAGTGATCATCCCACCTCTCTTCCTCTCTCTCACTCTCTTGTATGCATATGAAAATTTGCGAGCAAGAAGAGCAAGCTCATTTTCTGGAAATTTTTTCAATTGGTCATCGCTTAGCTCGCAAAGGGCGGAGAGAGAGAAATCAACGAAGAATCGATGAGAGGATCCAATGGGATCGGTGACCAAAGCCATCGGTCGAGATTTCGTCTTCGCGAGACGACGTCGATCTCATGAGTCTTGAGGCGGAATAAAGCCCGTCAAGAGTCAAGGTCGATGTGTCGGTGGTGTCCTTGATGGTGGTCACCTTCATCTCTCAAACACGAAGATCAAGTGCGGTCAAGAAATGTCGAGCATTATCCGAGTCGGGTATATGCAACCGATCGCCGGAGGTCGCTCAAAATCTTCGTAAACCGACCAAAGCACTCGTCAAGACTCTCACCGTCGGTTGTTCAAACTTGTTGAACTCACGCTTGAATTGGTCTGTCGAACCGTCTTGATTTGGGTAGTGCCCTCATGGTAAGCATCGAGGGTCACCCAAATCTCATGAGCGTAACGAAGGTGAGAAATCCTATCATACTCATCTGCGGCTAAGACCTGTATGAGGATGTTCCTTGCTTTAGCGTTCGCCTCAACGTCGACCATATTTCCGCCGTGGCGTTTTCATCGCCAGAACCTCATACGGAGTTTCACCTTCGCCATATCGAAGCCCAGGCGATGATGTACGACTCCATCCGAGATTTCCAAAAGGAAAATCAACTCCGGAGAAAATAGGAGGCTTGGTGGAATACTTGTCCATCGCCATGGCTCTTGAGACCGGTCAAGATCTAGAAAGAGCGAACCGGCTCGATACCAATTGAAAGATCGGAAAAGGCGACTAGAGGGGGGTGAATAGGAGCCAAATAAAATTTTCGAATAAATTCTCCCCCTAAAATTCAAACCACCAAAAGACCGAAAGAAAGCGCCTTTGGTCGGGTATTTCTGTCGGATGAGAATAGCCCTCGACCTCAGAGGTCGGATGAGCGAGACTTCGGAATGAATAGTTCTTTGTAGGAACCCTATTTAGGACATGACATGCAGTCAATATAGCCTCACCCCACCATTCCTTGGAAAGTCCCGCTGTTTCTAACATGGCGTTAACCATCTCAGTTAGAGTACGGTTCTTTCTTTCGGCAACCCCGTTTGATTGGGGCGAATAGGGAGGCGTCCTTTCATGGATTATTCCATGTTCCTCGCAGAATAAATTAAACTCATTAGAAAAGAATTCTCCACCACGATCTGACCTAACCCGTTTGATTTTTCTCTCAAGTTGGTTCTCAGCTTCAGCTTTATAGATCTTAAAATAGTGAAAAGCCTCATCTTTTGACTTTAATAAATACACATAGCAATATCTAGTAGAATCATCAATCAAAGTCATGAAATACCTCTTACCACCCTTTGTCAACTCCCCGTTCATCTCGCATAAATCGGTATGAACTAGTTCTAACGGTGCCAAGTTTCTCGCCTCTGCTGCCTTGTGAGGCTTGCGAGGTTGCTTAGATTGCACACATACTTGACACTTAGAACCTTTGACTTGGGTAAATTTTGGGATTAAATTCATACTGGCTAACCGCATCATGCAACCAAGATTAATATGACAAAGTCGTGAATGCCAAACATCGGTCTCATGATTACAAACATGATTCACAATTTTATTCATGTCCGTCAAAGACAAGTGGAGCAGCCTCCGCTCTCATAGCCTTTTCCAATAAAAGTTCCAATTTTAGAAACAACACATTTATTGGATTCAAAACTAGCTTAAAACCATCTCTACACAATAGAGACCACGACAAGGTTTTTATTTATCGCGGGCACGTGATGCACGTTCTCGCCGCACGATTTTTCTGAAGTAAACTTCAAGTCAAGCGTGCCGACTCCACGCACAAATGCTGCGACCCATTCCCCATCAACACGGAGGTAGCCCACGTGACACGGTAAAAGAGAATAAGGATCATCAAGACAAACATGTATATTGGCCCCGTGTCAATCCACCAATCGTGAACGACATACCGATAGAGCGGTAGGTATTGAAACATACCCGGATGTTCCTCCTCGGTATTGCCAATAACAACGTTAGCGGACTTTTACGCTTATTGTCTTTACGATCGGGGCAATCCTTTGCCCAATGATCGATACCATTCTGAACATAAAGCGATTTCCCTTTCCTTTATTCTTCTTCTTCTTGAAGCTAGTAGTTTGAGCGGCCTTGTTCTTGTTCTCGGGCTTTTGGACTTATTTTTATTCTTCTTGTTGAATTGAAAGATTTTCTTTTGTACCACATTGGCACTAGAACTTTCTTTCCCACGTATATCTTTTGCCCTCGCTTTCTCCTCAACATTTAGAGACCCAATGAGACCAAAGAACGCTGAACTCTTGTCTCTTGTGTTTTAGAGTAGTGGCAAAATCTCTCCAAGAAGGTGGCGACTTAGCGATGATGCATCCCGCCACAAACTTGTCGGGTAATGCACATGTAAAATTCTCAAGTTCTTTCAAGCAAAGGCTTGAACCTCATGAGCTGTTCTACTACAGAGTGGTCATCGACCATCTTGTAGTCATGAAACCGCTCCATGACATAGAGTTCATCGCCACGTCGGATACTCGAATTTTGCCTCAAGTGCATCCCACATTTCTTTACCACTTGGCAAAATCATATATACATCAACAAGATTTTCTCCCAAAACGCTAATCACGGCGCCTCTAAGCAAGTTATCGCGATGGCGTGAAGGCACTCTCCTGCTCAGGAGAGAGCCCACCCTCAGGCTGTGGCTTGCCTTGCGCAACGTGATACACGTTCATGGCAGTCAACCACAAAATCATCTTGGCGCGCCAACGCTTATAATTTGCGCCGTCAAATACAGTTGGCTTAAGCGCGGCAGCGAAACCAGTAGTTGTAAAATTCCTAAGATAAGGTTTTTGGATTGTTGGAAAAATTAGGAATTTTCTCAATATTTTAATCCACAAAATTATGTAGATCATGTTTAAACAATTGCACATTTCTAGTTCACAGCCAAAGGTTCTAGATAATGATTATCTATCTCATATGCAAAGGCTAATGAACAAGAAATCAAATCGATAAAAACACGGTATAAGGCGATATACCCTTGAGCGGTGCCACCGTTAGCACAGCGCAGTAACATTCTCGTTCGCCATGACGGTCGATGTAGACGATCACGGGTTGTCGCGATGAAGCGTTGGTGCGATCTGAGCGCGCTTCTAGGAGCACTTTTTGAGCAGTCGTGTGGTCGCTCCCCAAAAACCTTATCGGCCTTCTATCTCGAGCAAGATCTCAAGAAGGGCGAGGTTAGGAGGCTGCTCCCTCTCGCTACTTGTGCGCGCAAGAAAGCAGAGGTGGGGAGACAAGAAATGCAGCACTGGAAATGGAACACTGGAGTCTTGAGAGAGAGGCAGTATTGGTTCGTCTGTAAAACACAGCCACTGCCCTCCTTATATATAGGCTCGCAGAAGGGTAGCGTCGGCGACATTTAGAGGCCATCAAACGCGCCGTTACTAATCGACGCCATCAAGGCGTCCGTTACTAGTGGCGGCGATGTTATGACCCGACCATCAACCACGTCGCCATTACTAATGGATCATGCGATTCGGTCATAAACGTCTCGTCTCGTCTCGTCTCGTCTCGACTCGCACTCGCACACGCCACGCCACGCCTCGGCTCGGCTCGGCTCGGCGCGCGCGCGCGCGTGTGGCACAGCCTTTACCCTTTTTCACCTTGCTAATTGAGAGACACACAACTCAACTATTTAAGTTGGTCAAATCTTCTCTCAATTACCCATATGGTACTAAACCAATTTCATGACTCCTAGTATTCTAATGGGCCTTTTGGAATTTCTATTAAATTAATTATGGGCCATCCCATAATAATCTAACATCTATCATTGGCTTAGTCATCGGTCGTCCAAGGAACAGATGCATAGTTCCCAGAGATTACGCAGACACAAAAGATGTATCTTCTCAGCATGCCTAGCAGCGAAGGAAATAGAAAATTCTCAATAAAGGTGTATACTTCACACGTATAACTCTATAATTTTATTTAATTGTTAGAAACATCATAACATAGATCCCTTACGATCGTCGGCGGCCACGGTGAGAATGAGACGATCAAGACACAAAACCCCACACGCCACGATCGCGGAATCGTTTGGCTATTTTCATGAAGCTTACGTGTGGTGTAGATATGCTTCATGCTTGCAGCATGTGCAAGCGCCTCGACCTGCTTTGCCGGGCGTCCTGTTCGATGGAAGGCTTGTGTTAGAGATAATTTTGACATGCATTAGTTAAATAGATAAGATTGAGTTTTAGTTTTAGAAGGTTAAAACTCTGTAGGTTTTGTTTGAGTTTGTTAAGATTAAGGGTTGGGATTGCTATCTAGTTAGCATGTAATCTCTAGTATAAATAGCAATGAAAAATCATAAAAAGCTAAGTAGTTGCATAGGCTAACAAAATTTCTTGGTAGTTCTGACAATTGGTAGCACATCACTATCGCTTCTCATAAAAGAATCGATTGTGATGTCAGTTCTTCTCTGAGAAGCGATAGTGATGTGAATGATCATCACTATCGCTTTTCACAAAAGAACCGATTGTGATGAGCACATGTACATCATAATCAGTTCTTTTATAGGAAGCAATAGTGATGTGCATGATCATCACTATCGTTTCTCACGTAAGAACCGATTGTGATGTGATCATGTACGTCAGAATCGGTTCTTACTTAAGAAGCGATAGTGATGAGAATGCACATCACTATCGCTTCTAAAATAAGAATCGATTGTAATGTACATGGTTACATCACTATCGCTTCTTATTTAAGAACCGATAGTGATGATCCTACACATCACTATCACTTCTTAAGTAAGAACCGATTCTGATATGCCTCGCAAGGTTATTTATACTCTCGAACTGAACTCTTTGCTATTGTTGTTGCAGAGGAGATTTCTCCGCCGCTACCCGAAAAACAGTACATATTTCGGTTGGAAGCAATACTTGGGTGAGAAAATTGGAAATCTTCAAGGGTGGGTGCGTTAAGAGCGCAAATTTGAATACCTAGTTAAGGAGAGTTCTCCTCTTTTTGCAGAATTTGTGGTTTTTTTTTCAAAATGTGAGCATTCTTTTAAACGCCTTTAATTTTACACTAGGTAATTTCGATATATCGCGAAGAAAGTTTAGGTTGCACTAGAACATGTATATCCTATCAGATTTCACACCCTTTATTTCACAAGCACACATGTATTTAATTATCTTAATTTGTAGTGCTCTCACGTTAATCTGGAATTATATTGTTGCTGTCACATTATGAATATTAGAGTTTAGGCTACGGAACCTACGTCTCCCGTTCGAGGTTCCTTGTTTATAAATATGCCGATCGAAATAGCATATTTATAAGCGGCGATCCTAATTGTCCACGATTTTGGATAGTTCGAGGATATGTGGTTCGGGCTAGTTTACAGTGTTGTACAATTTGAGTAGATTTCGCATCGTCTCCATGGTGTTCTCCGGATACACACCCTCTTGACCTATTGTTGAGGCGTGTATCTAGAGAACAGCGGGAAGATGCTACCAAATTTTCTCCGAGTTGTACAACGGCTTAGAACTTGCCGAACCACATATCCTCGAATGGGATTAGGACCTAACCTATTTAGAGATTAGGAGTCATCGTTGGTACCCTTGTTTTGTTTCATTGAAGTCAAAAGATTTGCCTTGCACTATATAATTAGTTTATTCACTATCATTGTTGATGTTTGCAATGTATATCTCTTAACTAGGAAATTGGAAGCTCTTATGAAAGATCGGAAAAGGCGACTAGAGGGGGTGAATAGGAGCCAAATAAAATTTTGAATAAATTCTCCCCTAAAATTCAAACCACCAAAAGACCGTAAAGAAAGCTGACTTTGGTCGGGTATTTCTGTCGGATGAGCAGTACCCCGACCTCTGAGGTCGGATGAGCGAGACTCGGAATGAATAGTGTTGGGTGAGCAGTACCCCGACCAACACCGGTGGTGAGCAAGACTCCCGACCAAGTGGTCGGATGGCGATACTCCGACACAAGTGGTCGGATGAAGCGATCTCGGGTGAATAGTGTTCGGTGAGCAGTACCCCACCGGATGAGCAGTATTCCTGCGGAGGTTGGATGAACGAGACTCGGGTGAATAGTATTCGGGTGAATAGAAAAATCAGCACGATCTCAAAAGCAAATCGATGTAACTTTTGATGGTGATCCAAAACAATGAAAATTGGTGTGCACCTCCCAAAGGATGTCGGGAACCTATTTTAATCAACAATCGAAAGAATTAATACCAAGGTTCCGTCCTTTTCAGTTTAACAAATGCAACACCAAAAACAGAGTCACGAACACAGACTTCACCCCTATCTTGCTGATGGGAGTTGATGGTCAGAAATCCTTGGATGACTCTCCACAAATCATAGCAAGTAAGTACACGAAGAAACAACCCTTCAAACAAATAGAAACACTATCTGAAAACTAGGCACAGAAATTGGTTTCTTGCAAAACTGAATAGAAGAGGTTGTAGATTGCCTAGATGATTGGGATATGATCTATAGAAGATTCATCCAGCAATCTTTCATCCTTGGCAACAAGAACTAGAAGCCAATCAAGACTAAAGACTTCAAGTCACACGTTTACGCACTTTAAGAACACACAGATTTACTAACTTGCAACAAGAATGCAAGGATTGCCTAGATGATTGAAAGCACCAAGTCCAGAGAAGAGTTCATCAATCATGAATTTCAACAAAGACTCAATAGCATGTAGAAGGAGATGAGGCAAATCCAAATTACGTAAAGTAAATTGTAAGTAAGTAAATGCGGAATTTAGATAACAGAATTCAAGTGCGTAATGTAAATACGTAAGAGAAATGAAACAAGAATATAAATGAAGAACATTTCATTTCTGGAAGGGAGGTTTACAAAGCCTCACAACAAAGTGGACAAAGCTCAAATGAGCAGCAAAAACCTCAGAACCTTCAAAACCTTCACAGAGGGGAGGCTGCCCCTACCCCTCTATTTATAGTGACCTGGGATCAATTCCCACCTTTGGATGTCCTGCTTCAATCCTAAGCCAACATCCAAGAGTCAGGATTTGATCTTTACACTGTCACTCTCAACAACTCTCAACTACTCACGTAGACTTTCCTCACCTGCTCACCCCCAAGGAGACACCCCTCTCCCTGTCTATTCATAGCAGGCTTGGAACACCTACCACCCTTGGATGAGCCTCTAAACCCTAGAGCACTCCATCAAGGGCTGAGATTTTACCCACTCACAAAGCTATGCATGGGCTCACCCGAAACCCAACAACACAACGGGTTTTGCACGCTTTTCAACTCACACTAACTTGACCCGCTACTCTATCTTCCTGACCGCGATCCAACGGTCCTCCTAGATCAGAGCAGCTCCAAGTTAGCATCTCATCCATTCCTTTGTCTTCTCGGCTTGCGGCTACTCCACAGCCTCGGTCATCTTTGGCGACACCTTGATCATCTGGACCTCAGCTCTCTCAGCCTAGTCCTGATCCCCTTCGCCTCACCATGACCTAGCTCCAAAGTCCTGCAACCATCATAGACAAGGAAACCACATCACATAGCAATGTCCAACAACACATATCCATCTCAACAGACAGATATACACTACGCCGACCAAGAAACCCCGACCACACGTGGTCGACCATTTGGTCTCCATCCCGACCAACCAAGGTCTGACCACTGGTCTCCATCCCGACCAACAATGGTCTGACCACTGGTCTCCATCCCGACCACTCAAGGTCTGACCACTGGTCTCCATCCCGACCACCAAAGACCTGACCTCTCGGGGTCAGACGACTGGTCTCCGACCAGCCAAAGCCCAGACCTCTCAGGTCGGACGACCCGACCACTCGGGGTCTGACGACTGGTCTCCAACCAGTAACTCAAATTGCTCTAGTTCGAAAAACAATCCAAATCAAACTCGAACTTGAGCACACCTTGCTCAAATAAAGTCAAATACTCATCACAAACATGGATGGACCTCCACATGGTCCTTCAATCTCCCCCTTGATGAGTATATTGACAAACCACACAAAAGGCATAAATTTGAGTTTGAATGAGAGAAGAAGAAAGCAATTTGATTGCAAAGCCAAACTTGGTCCAGAGAGAAAGATATAAAATTATGACCAAGTTGGCGAGTAAAGAATTTAGAGCAAAACCATGAAAGAGCAAGTTTTCAACAAAAGCTCTAAAACCAATCATAAGTGTCAAATGTGATTATGATCCATAAGAGATAGCAAAGATTTACAAAAATCATAAGAACCAACAAGCTTTCACATTTCTATCTCCTCCTTTTCTACATTTTAAATGATGCCTTTTTCTACATTTTCTCCCCCTTTTGGCAATATAGGCATCAAAATAGAATTTTCTCCCTCTTTTATGTATGCATGAAATGCAACCTAAGGGAGCTTTGAAGATTATCCAAATGATCATAACGACAAGATATGACACCAAGCTTATTAATCTCAGATTATAACTGTAACATCCCAAAATTTGGTTTAATTAAGTTTTATTGTTTAAAAGTGCATTTGTGATTTTCTGGAATTTATTTAGATTTTTTCGATTTCTTTGGAATTAATTTTAAATCAAGTTTATTGCCTTTTGTTCAAATCTATTTAAATCTGTGCAAAGTTAAAATAAAGTTTTGCCAAAAATATTTTATTTGAGCCCAGAATGTTTCAAAGTATTTCTGAGATGTTTCTTGGATTTTTCCTGATTATTTTATTGCCTAAAACAAATTAAATGAATTTCGGAATTATTTTAAATGAAAACCTTTTGAAAACCTCTCGAGCGATAATGGGCTCGGCCTGTATCTTTGTCTGTGGGTCTTGGAGAAGCGCGGCCCATTTGGCCCATCTCGGGTAAACCCTAGAGCGATTGAATCTGCGCCGTTGGATCTGGCCATCATTCCCCGTTTGGAGCGGTTGTTTGCAAATCCCAGAGAGGCAAAATTGTTGCGTTGGCATTATGAGTCTCGAAAGGAAGATGGTAAGCTGAGACACCCTGCTGATTCGGCTCAATGGAGAAACATCGATTGGAAACATGAGGAGTTCGGTGTCGAAATGAGGAACATAAGATTTGGGTTGAGTACGGATGGAATGAATCTGTTTGGTAACATGAGCAGTCCTCACAGCACCTGACTAGTTCTGTTGTGTATCTACAATGTCCCTCCTTGGCTGTGTATGAAGCGGAAGTATATTATGATGTCGTTGCTAATCTCGGGACCCAAACAGCCAGGGAATGATATTGATGTGTACCTCGCTCCACTGATCGAGGATTTAGTAAAATTGTGGAATGAGGGGGTCGTGGTGTGAGATACGAGGGGGTCGTCGCGACATGGCCTACATGGGGGTCGTCGCGACATGGCCTACATGGGAATAAGACCCAAGCTTGCTGTGATAGAGGAGGATGAAAAAGGTCCGTACATCCTGCTGCATGCTACACCTTATCCAAGAAGGAGAAAGAAGACCTCTGCGAGTGTCTCAAAGGTATTAAAGTTCCATCGGGTTACTCTACAAACATTAAGAACCTTGTGTCCATGGATGATTTGAAGTTGCTTGGCATGAAGTCCCACGACTGCCATGATGACCGAAATACTCCCAGTTGCAATCAGAAATATTCTACAAGAGGATATCAGGTTGGCAATCACAAAGCTGCGTTATTTCTTCAATGCGATCTCCTGCAAAGTTATTGACCCCGATGTGTTAGACAACTTTCAGAGTGAGGTGGTGCAGACTCTATGTCAGCTTGAGATGCATTTCCCACCGTCGTTATTCGACGTCATGGTCCACCTTGTTGTTCACCTTGTTAGAGAGATTAAAATATGTGGACCCGCATTCCTACATTACATGTATCCGTTCGAGAGGTACATAGATATATTAAAGTCCTACATGAGGAATCGGTCGCAGCCAGAGAGTAGTATTGTTGAAGGTTATGAGACTGAATAGGTTATTGAGTTCTGCGTGAACTATCTCGGAAAAAGATAAGCAATAGGTATAACTCTATAATTTTGTTTAATTGTTAGAAACATCATAACCTAGATGTGCCCCCGATGCATCGGGTGAGAATGAGACGCATCAAGACACAAAACCCCACGTACATGGCCAGGGTCGCGGAATCATTTGGATATTTTCATGAAGCTTACGTGTGGTGTAGATATGCTTCATGCTTGCAGCATGTGCAAGCGCCTCGACCTGCTTTGCCAAGCGTTCTGTTCAATGGAAGGCTTGTGTTAGAGATAATCTTGACATGCATTAGTTAAAGAGATAAGATTGAGTTTCAGTTTTAAAAGGTTAAAACTTTGTAAGTTTTGTTCGAGTTTGTTAAGATTAGGGGTTGGGATTGCTATCTAGTTAGCATGTAATCTCTAGTATAAATACCAATGAAAAATCGGAAAAAGCTAAGTAGTTGCATAGGCTAACAAAATTTCTTGGTAGTTCTAACAATTAGTATCGGAGTCTAAAGGTTTTAGATCAATCCGTTGCCCTGAAAGAAGGAGACTCCCGGAGACGACACCCGAGGAAGCAGAGCTCTAGCCGGCGGCACTCCCGTCTGATTGTTTTACGAGGCGGTGTGGTGGGCAGAATCCTCCCAGCGGCATAGCATCCGCAGTGAAAGAAGCGAAGGAAAACATCTGTACTACAGTGATGCTACAGGAGAACGGAGGCCGACGTGCGGTGCAGTAATAAAAGCGATTTTTTTTTAAATAATATATTTTATAATTCAAATTGCAGAAATATACTACGAAAAAAAAGAATTGCAAAAATGTACCCTTGTCACCCTATGGTAGGGCGACATGTTGACTCACAAAAAATATCGCCCAATGGTAGGGCGACACGTCACTAGTCGCCCAATGGAACGGCGACACGTCACTAGTCGCCCAATGGTAGGGTGACATGAATAAATCGCCCAATGGCAGGGCGACTTGGCCAGAAAATTTACAAATTTTAGGAAAAAAATCTGAGAGACTTAAAGAATAAAATTTTTGGATAAACAGATTTAGGATTGAAATAATTTTCAAAATTCCCTTGAACAAGTAGAGTGCATGGTTTTTAGCTTTTTCGGCGGCCCGTACAATGTTATGTCTAAACGGTATTTTTACGAACAGTGGACCACATTTGATATTTAATACATGCACTTCCATATTATGGAGAAATATGTAATTTACAGCTTGCTTTGCACCTAATTTCCACTAGTGCAACAACCCTAAGTAATATAGTCGGCAATGTTTTTTAGCCTTTTCGGCGCCCCGTAAAATGTCATGTCTAAACTGTATTTTTACGAACAGTGGACCACATTTGATCTTTGATACATGCACTTCCATATTATGGAGAAATATGTAATTTACAGCTTGCTTTGCATCTAATTTCCACTAGTGCAACAACCCTAAGTAATATGTCGGCAACAACTCACGTCATGTTTTTCAGCCTTTTTGGCGGCCCGTAAAATGTCATGTCTAATCGGTATTTTTATGAACAGTGCACCACATTTGATCTTTGATACATGCCCTTAAATCGCGTTATTAAACTTTGATTTGTAATCATGTGTTAAACTATTTGTTGAACATACATGAGGCGTATGCACCAAAGTTCGGATGGTAAAATAAGCAATAGACTAGATTATATTACAAGGGCATTACAAAGATGACGAAATTGCTTGACTAACTAACTAATTAACTAAAGCGAGTGTTTGTCATGGTGGAGCAGATGATCGTTCCGCCTATCCGGTACGGCCGAATGATGTCCTACATTTTACGCATATTACCCGACCGTGTAAATTTTGCAATTTGTCCTCGGACCCGCTCAATCCCCACTATGAAAGAACTCCACGGGATCCGCGGTGCTCCTGTGTGTCGCCGATTGGGTGGCCTATGCCGACGTCTCGGTGTGTAAGACATAATTTTTTTGTCATACCGATTCCCGGCGTCCCCTATGTTTATACCACCCGGGTTCCCGGATGGTCTGTGTAACGCGTCAAGGACTTGTTGCGTGGTGCGAACCTCGGTCGGCTGCTTTCCCTTGTCCCTTCCTCTTCGAGAGGAGGTACCCTCTTGCGCCTCTGTTGCGTTGGCTGTTGGCGGAGATTTGCCGAGACATTTGCTCTGTTTCGGCTCGCACTCCACTATATGGTGCAGGAGGTGTGTGTTGGGCTTGTCCTTGTACAACCGGAAGCGTGCCCTGCAGTCAATACAGTATGCCCGCTGTGGTCGTTGAATAACACCGTAGGCGTACTCGGGTCCGCTTTTACGGCGGTAGTAGCACCACGGGGAGGGTTGCTCCCCCAGTTATCCCGTACGGGAAGTTTGAGATGTGGGTGATACGTCTCCGGGTCCACCCAGTTGAAGTAGCTGCACCATTCATCCTCGGCCAATGGGCACCGGTAGAATCTCCGGTCTGCTAGTTCATCGTGGCAGGTATCAACCACTGCCTGAAGGCCATGTTCGCAAAAGTCGGGGCTTTCGGGTGGCCCCTGAGGAGGTTTCTCCTTTGACTCGAGCAATTTCACAATTTTCTTTTTGAACTCCTGTATGCGATGAACTGGTTTAGAATTACTACTTTGTGAGTGAAGCATGAGTTCGTCGCATGAAACTCACCGATTGGTTGGCCTCTTGCCTACCAGCCCTGAACTCTGGTCGCTCTAGAACGGGGACGTATCCTGGCGGCCTCTCCCACCGGTTGAAGTTCTCGGGCGAAGCGGGTTCGGCGTCGTGGCAGTTGTGGACAAATTCGTAGTCACGTCGTTCTGGCCCGTCGATCCATTGGAAGAAGCAACACCGGTCGTTGTGCTGAGAAAAGAAAGAACGATGCGTGAAATGGTAATGTTGCTCAGATTGTATGGACACCGGCGAGTCTACGGTAGAAGAGCGGCACAATGAGAGTGAGCGCCGCCGTCTCTCCGTGGGTAGATTGCATCATCTTCGCGGAAGGTTGCGATCGCAATTGGGCCGGGAAACTTCGCAAAAGCGGGCGTCAACGCTACTAGTATCCGGTACTCGGGGTGGGATGAATTTCGCTCTGTCAAGAGGCGACGATGAGAACGACATCGTGCCCTAATTTGTGAAGATTCACCGTGTGTATTGCTTGTTTGGCGGTGTTGGATGTCTACCTCTCGGCCGCTTTTATAGTGGTGCCGAGGGGTGCTCCACACAATCGATGCATGTGACTGTCCCATCGGTCCGACAAGGTCGCCAAAGTCGATGCATGTGACTGTCCCATCACCAAAAGGTCGCCAAAGTCGATGCATGTGACTGTCCCATCGGCCCGATAAGGTCGCCAAAACGATGCATGTGACCTATCCCATCGGCCCGACAAGGCCGCCAAAAGCGATGCATGAGGCTATTCGCTCTCAAAAGTCACAGACGACATTACTTTGCCATGCTTGAAAGCGTGGCTATCAGAATAAAGAATAACAATAGTTCATAACCAAAAGTACGGGTTACTAACATAAGGAAAATATATCGTATACAAATAAATACATAAGATGCAAAGTACGTCACAACGTAATAACCAAATACATAAGCCAAAATACATAAGCCAAATACAAACCATGGTGCCCCGTTTAGGCACCTCCTCGTGGCTGGCGGGCCTCCTGCGAACACCGCCGTCTTGAGTACGCCAACCGCACGGTGGGTGGTGGGCCCTCGTGGTCAGCCGAGGTGTAGCGTACACCGCCCGAGAAGGCTGCGTCGGTGGTGGTGCTCCCTGCAACTGCGATGATCCAGGCACATCCGGACCAACGAAGTATCTCGACACGTCACCATCGTCGAGGTCGAAATCCGCAAATTACATCATCAAATTATATTAAAACAGATTGCAACGCACATTACATAAACAAAATATTAATTTGACATATAGCATCTAATAGTTCAAACAGCTTCTCCGGTAGTCCGACGACGTCGTCCACCACGCCTTGCAGACGACGATCCTTCCCCCGCCGTCGGGTTGCCATCTCCTCCTTCGTCCTCTTCGTTATGTGGTGGCGGTTCTTGAACGTGTGACCTGTTCGCTTGCACAACGAACATTTCTTCACACGCTTACCAGTTTCGAACTCATCCATATCATTCCTGATACACCTGGTTTTGCGACGACCTCCTTTGTATGATCTTGCATCAAAGTCAGGGACCCAGAACCTTTCATCGACACCAGGGGTTGTGGTGAAAGAACCGACAACACCATAACCATACAGCTCCTCGCCCTAGGTTGCCATCACCTTTTCCTTTGTAAAATATTCAGATAGATATGTACCGGGTCGCATTCCAAATAATGCACATGCAGCTATCACATGAGAACATGGCCTGTGCAACAGGAGGGGCTTGTTACACGAGCATTGACATTCAGCCTGCAAGATGCACTCTTGGGTGATAACCTTCTGGCCCGCCGTCCTTTATCTCTGCATATCACCTCGAAGCGCAGTGTTCGTGAACCTACTTTGATAGCTCTATGCTTGCCCGCCTTATTACTCTTCTCATCCATGTATTTACTTATCATGCTTGAGTACAAGGCATTCTCATCTCTCATTACTACTTGACTTTATGCCTATCCACAAAATACTTGGTTGTACCCGCACCCGCAAAGACTCCTCGACAATTCCTACCAACGGGAGACACCTCATCCCTCTCATTACCCAGTTGTACACCTCCGCCAAGTTGGTCGTCATGACACCGTATCTAGCACCATGTGTGTCATGTAACAATGACCACTTCTCTTTGGGCTCGTGCTTTATCGGTCAGAAACATTTGATCGGCCTTTGCTCGCGACGACGACCGACTCGCCTCATCTTCTGCTGCGAGGGAATAAAGGCTCATGCTGCTCCGTGTTACCTCGCTAGTAGTCCCTTTGTGTTTTTTGTTAGCTCATCAAGATTCTTCCAAAGAGTACGGAACTTGCTATCTTGGTTACGCTTACATAGCCTCTTGAACATGTTCATCGGTTCCTTGTTCTTGAACCGCTTATAGAAGTTCGCGCCCAAATGCCTCATGCACCATCGGCTCTGCAAGTCGGTCAGGAAATGGCTCCTCTTCCCTGCTTGCAATCGTCGATGGCACTAAGCGCAGCAAAGATGCATGCGGTTTGCACACATGTTGGCGAGTCTTCACCACCCGATCTTCAAGTTCGCAGAACCACAGCCAACTCTCATAGTTCTCGCTTTCCACAAAGGCAAAGGCAACAGTGAATCTGGTTGTTCGCGTCGATGCCCACAGTGTCATTATTTGTCCTTTGTATTTCCGGTCAGAATGTGCCGCCCACACATAACAATGGGCGGTAGTGATAGAACGCCCTAATGCATGCTCGAATGCGAAGAAAACTCTCTTGAGATGCCTCTTGTTCGCCACTTCGACGGACATCCGATAATCATAAAAGTACCGGATTTCTTCCCGAATGCAACCGAGAAATGCGGGCAGATTATGGTACGAGTCTTTAAATTTCCCAAATCTCATTTCCAAGGCCTTACCTTACGCGCCATGCCTTCCCGTAGCTAATTGTGTCTTCAAATATGTTCTCAATTGCTCGGATAATAGCACGGGCTCAAAATTCAGGTTCTCAACTATCTCCGGGTACATGACACTCGCGATATACCCGGAAGACAGGTTCCTGTGAGCCACCAGGGTTTCCTCAGTCATACAACTATGTTGTTCAACCTTTGAACATAGCTAGTGGGTGCCCTATTTGGGCTTGTACGCGTGCACTCTCCAGGGGCACCCCTGCATCTCGCACACCACGTCGTAGCAGGTTGGGGTGGACTTCTTAACCCTGAAAGTTCTTCTTAGTGATAAGGCCCAATCTTTGAAAGCATCCCGCGACCGCCTCTTTTGTGGGTACATGCTTTGTTAGGTCTCACCTCATTGTCGCTATACTGCCAAGGTGTATCATTGCCTTCATTCACAACCAGGTTATTAAATTGATGTGTGCTCCAATCTGCTGGCACAAGTGGCTCAACATCTTCATCTTCCTCACCCGAATCATCGCCGTCTTCCAATTCTACTTGTTCATATTCAAGGTCTTCCTCTTCCATCTGTGCTATTACTTCCTCAATTTCCTCACCTTCGTCTACTTGCCCCCGCGCATCTTGCCCAATGTTTCCCTCATCCTCCCCAATCTCAACTTGCTCACCAGTCTGGTAGCCAATATCCTCATTGCAATCCTGAACATGCTGCTCCCGGCTAAACTCCCCAATTTCAGTGTCACCATAAGTGAACTCATTTTGAGCCTCGCTACGCTCACCGGCGTCCAGCTGCTGCTGCGGTGCAATAGCCTTTTCATACGCTTGCACCAAAAGCACCCGACACCATCCACGTTGCCCAGCCCCCCTCACATATGACCTCCAAGATGCAGTTCCTTTCAGCTCAACCAACTCCCAATAAACAGGATCATCTTGCATGGTGCAAAGGCAAGATAACTTGAGCTGCCACTTCTCTTGTTCCATCCGAAACGTATAATACAACCAATTCAACACAGAAGCAAATGTCCGCTCTTCGACCCTACTTAAACTTCTATCCACATACTGAAAGTTACTCAGATCCGCACCCTCCGAACCATACATGACAACCCCTTCTCCATAAAAGATTCTAAATGCAACTCGTTCTGACATATCTGCGAACCTATTCATTACCACACTAATTAATTACTCTTTGTAAAAAGTACTATATCTATTTGCTACAAAAAATTATACGTATGTATATCTACAATAGGAGAAATATATATCTATTTACATTCTTAAAAATATACATCTCTGTACTTCTATTCCTACAAATATCATTACTATTTCAGATGCAAAAAACTATGCGAAAAATATCTACATCACTAACAATATTCATCTATGTACTAGTATTTCTAAAAAACATCTACAGCCCTAACAATATATATATGTGCACTTCTACATGTAAAAAAACATATATATCTACATCTAACTCTAAAAAACATAACAACATATTATTATTTGTAAAAACAACCCTATAATTAGATCTAACCCTAACCCTAAACACTAAACGAATTAAACCGCGGAAATAACTAGATCTAACCCTAACCCTAAACCCTAATCGAATTGAACTGTGGAAATAACTACATCTAATGCTAACCCTAAACCCTAAACAAAATAAACTGCGAAAATAACTACATTTAACCCTAACCCTAAACAAATTAAACCGCGGAAATAACTACATCTAACCCTAACCCTAAACGAATTAAACCGCGGAAATAACTACACCTAACCTTAACCCTAAACACTACATAAATTATATCACGAAAATAACCTTAAAAAAAATACCTGCGTGCAGCAGCCGCTCTTCCTCCCTTTTTCTTCTTTTCCTCCTCCCTTCTTCTCTCTTCTTCCTTCCTCTTCTCTTCTTTTTTCCCCTTCCTTTCTTCTTTCTTTCTTCTTCTGCCTGCCGAGCTGTTTTTATAGCGAAGAAGTCGCCCCCTGGTTGGGCGACAGGAGACCGCCTCAGCACCTGTCGCCCAACCATGCGTCGATTTTTGGGCTGTCGCCCGTTGGGAGGGCGATTTGTGGGATGTCGTCCGTTGAAAGGGCGACATGAGCAACGGTCGCGTGACGTCGCCGAGCCAGTGGGCGATATCCACGTGTCGCCCAACGAAGGGGCGACAGTGGTATAGTTCTGCAAATTTTTTCTTTCGTGGTATACTTTTGAAATTTGAATTATAAAATGTATTATTTTAAAAAAAATTCTAATAAAAGCAGCTCCTGGTGGCGACGTGTTGATGGCCAGGGGCAGCGATGTGTTCGTAGCAGTAGATCGCTCTCTCCTGGTGACTGTCCAACTCATGCACAGGGAAGTAACGGGCCGGAGTTCTCCACCGTGGCAGTGTCCATGCAAGCAAACAGCAAAGAAGCCACATTTGTTGATTCTCCTTGGTCGCGTGCATACATACGAGCGTAAGGAGATTAACTTCCTACAGTGAATTACTTGCCTCCCGTGTGGTCGGACGTGAAGAAAAAAGTGAGTTCTTGTGCGAGTTGTGTCCATAAGATAAGCGTGTGCGAATTTCTTCAGATATGTCGTGTGCATCAGAAGAGATCATGCTATACGAGAAGATCAAAAGGAAGCCGTTGCGTGGGTCAAAGTTCACTCCGAGGCGTTGAAGAGATGTGTTCGCCGTTCAAAGTCAAGTTCATCGAAGAAGAGTCTAGGATGTTGAAGAGTTGTGGCCGTCGTTTTAGATGTGTATGCACACGAGAGTTCTTGTAGGTGTGTCTAAGTTTTCTCGTGGGAAAACTCCAATGCGAGTTTGCGTCACCGTTAAGTTGTGTTACTGGTGAAAAGACAATTGGAGTTGAAGTAATAGGTCGTAATCGTCAGCGAGGTGTGTCACCGGTGGCATGGCCAGCAAGAAGAAGGCGGAACTCTTTGTATATGCGTTCACCATCCTGTATCTAGTATGTGTTTGGCAAATCGTAGTTGAGATCGATTGTCTCAATGAGTAAGAGTCGGTGTGTCAAGATTAGGGGGAGAAATGTTAGAGATAATCTTGACATGTATTAGTTAAAGAGATAAGATTGAGTTTTAGTTTTAGAAGGTTAAAACTCTGTAAGTTTTGTTTGAGTTTGTTAATATTAGGAGTTCGGATTGCTATCCAGTTAGCATGTAATCTCTAGTATAAATAGTAATAAAAAATTAGAAAATACTAAGTAGTTGCGTAGACCAACAAAATTGCATGGCAGTTCCCGTTAAATCTGCCATTGATGGATCTCAAACGGAGGGAATAATCTGCGGAGGAACTGAACTTCAACTCTCTTCTAGAATAGAAATTTTGAGTGAATATATATGCATGTGTTTTGTGCTAGCGGCTTGGCCAATTCATATGCTTTTATGTATAGTAGAGTTATATAGGTTGATGGGCTAGACAATTAGGGTGAGGTTGGAAGAGGGAGCTAGCGTAGCGTTGAATGTAAAGGGGTTCAACTTCTGAGTATAAAATGAACGCTGAAGCAATCTGTGAGAACCAAGGAACATTACTACAGAATCAGTTATCTTTGGCGTCATATCACTACCGGTTCATAAAAAACCGGCAGTAATAATATTATCATTGTCGGTTCAGATGAAAAACCGACAGTAATGACTTTTGTCTGATGAACCGGCAGTGATAAATCCCTTATTACTGCCGGTTCGTGTCCGAACTGGCAGTAATACTATTACTGCCGGTTTTTAGAAGAACTAACAGTGTTGATATTTTTCGGAAAATCATAACTTTTCTATACGGAGTCGGATGGAGATAAAATTTATATGAAATTTGTAGCTCTCCACGAGATCTACAACTTTGTAGTTGATAACTTTTCCATTTGAATTAGTTTAAATATCCAAATATTGGTATCACTGCCGGTTGGCGGTTCGTATTCCCAACCGGCAGTAATAATGCTGTCAACCATTTTTCGAAAAATCATAACTATTTTATACGGAGTCGGATTGAGATAAAATTTATATGAAAATTGCAGATCTCGACGAGATCTACAACTTTGTAGTTGACAACTTTTTCATTTAAAGTAATTTAAATATCCAAATATTGGTATCATTGTCGGTTGGCTGTTCGTATTCCCAACCGGCAGTAATAATGTTGTCAACTATTTTTCGAAAAACCCTAACTTTTTCATACGGAGTCGGATGGAGAAATTGTATCTCTCGACGAGATCTACAACTTTGTAGTTGACAATCTTTCCATTTGAATTCATTTAGATATCCAAATAATCATTAAAAGTTTCGGAGACAAAGTAACGAAAGGAAAATATATCCTATACTAGTTGAGGAATGAGTAATAGGTGAGATGGTAAGGTGGTCTTACATGAGGCAGCAGATCACGAGTTCGAGTCCTAGCAACCGCACGTGCGCGACGCGAAAATCGCGTGACTTGCGACTTGCGGTTGTGCGTACAATACGGGGTAGTCGGTTCGGATGCGAATATTTTTTTTTATTTTACCGAGTGATTTACGAACTGGACTGTCACTGCCGGTTCGCATACAAACCGGCAGTGATACCGACATGATAGTCCGACTATCACTGTCGACCAATTACTGTCGGTTCTAAAATTCGGCAGTGATACCAGTTTGGAATCGACAGTGATATAGTGTTATGAAGTAGGGGAACTATAACGTGGAATAGCTTGAACATTTGATAGCTTTAATTAAGCTGAAACTTAGGCCTTCCTGAACTAAGTCGGGCTTCATGATCACAACCTATGCTAGCTAGCTAGTATACTCGAATTAATCTACTCAATTAGTTTGTACACACCCCTTACTTGATTATGAGCAAAGTTTAATATCAATACTTTGTGTGACACATAATTGCGTGTAGTAGTTGTTCTGTTATTAAGGAATGTTTTCCCCCTCTGTAATTAACCATGAAATTCCAATGATAATCTTATGGTCATATATAAATGATCTTTCTCTCCAAACTAACAATTATAAATTAATCATCTAACCTAACATTATCTTCTTGGAGGAAAAAACTACAAAACTTTCATATACGGTTCCTACCACCACTTTCTTGCTACGTTCGTAATATCTGGGAAATAAATCCTTTACTAAACAATGTTTTCGCAGTTGACTCCTGTCCACGGCCACCACCCACCCACAACACTAAGCAAGGACAAAACGAGATTCCTCTTAATCCACTAGTACCACGTCACCTGTGTCGTCTTCCTAACAAAAGAACAACTAGACATGGGAGCGCGCCTATAAATCTGTTGCATAAATTACGCTTCTCCATAAAAGAATTATATGCATAGTGATACTCAAAAACCAAAGCATATAATTAATTAGTTCTTAAAAAAAAGTATATCTTGAACATAAAGCAATTACATCCTATCTAACCCCTGCAAAAGGAGATTGTACATTTTGCACGCTGAATATAGAAGAGAGATTTCATTTACTTTGCAGTTGGAACATATGCATGCTTGCATATGAGATCAAGAACAATATACTTGGAATTAGAAAAATGCAGGAGCTTAAAGCTACTAGCACAGTGTGATGAATAATCCCCATGTCCATGTAATGTTCCTGTGCATGCATGCGATGCATTCATGGGAGTGGGAGCATTTGTTGTTTACCTCACCGCACAACCCAAACAAACACATAGAAATATACTTGGAAGTAGAAAAACTCGTGTTCAAGTTTGTAACACAACTAGCTACCACTCCTCAGGGATGCTCTCCAGCGCTGGCCGCCACGCCTTCGCGGCATTGGCCCGGCCGGTCTCCATACCCCTGATTTCGCGCACGACCTGCGCGGCGGTCTTCTCGCCGTGCGAGGTGAGGGACAGCAGCCGCGCCGCCTCCCTCCTCGTCAGGACGACCTTGACCCTGACGACGCCTTGCTTCTCCCCGTAAGCTCTTCTTTGGGCGCCCATGGAGCTGAGCTTGCTCTTGTCATCTGCTGCTGATATCTCCTTGGTGGCTTTGGCCTTGCTGCAACGGCGCCTCTTCATGCTGTGGAGGGTTCTTGTGAGAAGCTTGATGGAGTGAGACGTGTGCTTGGAGTTCATGGGTGGGAGAGTGGTTGTTCTGGATTGGACCAAGCATGGCAGCATGTTGCCCATTTGTGTGTTGAGACGAGAGAGAGAGAGAGATGCCCACTTGTGAAAACAATGGCGGTCTTATATAATGGACAATGCTTACAGGAATTTTGGAATCAGACTGTGTTTGAGTTAGTATTCACTATTCCGACACATTACGTTCAACCGCTTGGCAGTATCTGTCCGTGCAACGAGCAAACATACTTCTTTTCAAATAGCACTACTATAAAAAAAAAGCTTATATTAAACTTTTCATCACTGATTGTTTCGAAAAACCATCTGTGATAGTTGATCATCACTTATGATTTTAGCCAAAAACCGTCCGAAATGACTACCATTGATATTACTAACGGTTTCACTACTACAGAATGGTACATGACTAATGCTTCATCTGGATTGGTTCTTAAGTTTTTTTTGGAAAATCGATTGTGATAGATGATTTAGGAGAGAGTGTTAATAATAATCGCAATCGGTTCTCAGGTTAGAAGACATAAGAACCGATAGTGATGTGAATTGCACATCTCAATCGGTTCTAATGTTAGAACCGATTGTGATGTGGCCAATACTACATCACAATCAGTTCTAATGTTAGAACCGATTGTGATGTGCCCAATACTACATCACAATCAGTTCTAATGTAAGAACCGATGTGACGTGAATGGCACATCTCAATCGGTTTTAATGTTATAACAGATTGTGATGTGCCCAGTGCTACATTACAATCGCTTCTAACCTAAGAACCGATTGTGATGCGCCTCGCTAGGTTATTTATACCCTCGGACTGAACTCTCCTCTGTTGTTGTTCCAGAGGCTAACAAAACTACCGCTACTCGAAAAAATAGCACATATTCTGGTTGGAAGCAATACTTGGGTGAGAAATTTTGAAATCCTCAAGGTTGGGTGTTAAGAGGGTAAATTTGAAACCCAAGCTTGAGGAGATTTTCCCTCTCTTTTTTCCCTTATTTGTGGTTTTCTTCAAAATATGAGCATTCATTTCAAACCCCTTCAATTTTGCACTAGGTAATTTCGATATGTCGCAAAGAGAGTTTAGGATGCATAGGAATTGTGTGTATCCTATTAGATTTCACACCCTTTATTTGACAAGCACAAATCTATTTAATTATGTTTGTAGTACTCTCGTGTTAATCTGGAATTAAACCGTCTGTCATACGATGAATGTTAGAGTTTAGGTTATGTAACCTACGTCTACCATTCGAGTGTGCTTGTTTATAAATATGCTGAAATGATATATTTATTAGCAAGCACTCTCGAATTGTCCACGTTTTTTTGGACAGTTCGAGGAAATGAGGTTCGACCAAGTTCCTGAGTTGTTGTACAACTCCAGAGAAGGTTTCAGCAGCATCTTCCTGGTGTTCTCCGGATACACACCCCTCTTGACCTGTTTTCAAGACGTGTATCAGGAGAACAACTGGGACATGATACCAAAATTTTCTCTGGAGTTATACAATAGCTTAGGAGCTTGCCCGAACCATATTTCCTCGAATGGGATTAGGACCATGCCTAATTAGAGCTTAGGAGTCATCATTGGTATATACTTAGTTGGTCAACAAATAGACGTTTCGTTAAGATCATTCAATTCGTCAACTTTGTTAATGCTTGCACCCTTATTTTGTTTCATTGAATTCAAAAGATTTGCATGCTACTGCATTAATTAGGTAATTCGATATCATTGTTGATCTTTTAAATGTATGTCTCCTAACTAAGAAATTGAAAGCTCTTAACTTGGGAAGAAAGTATCAGGAGTAAAATTATATATATATATATCTTGGAACCCGTCATTTATTTTGCAAAAGTAATGAAATGTTGTCTCAATATTCGAAATAGCTAGCTAGCTGTTGCTCCAGTTTTTCCTTAATTTATTGTGCTTAGTTTAATTGCAGATGAACTGTGAAGAATGGATGTATCAGAGAAGCCGTATGAGTGCTGAATTTTCAGAGGGGTGTTAAGGAGTTCAAAAAAATTGCAGAAGAAGACATGGTGAAGAGGGGTGTAAATTTCATATATTGTCCTTGTTTTGATTGCACCGATCTCAAATTGAAGACCACCTGATTTGACGTGGCTTCGTGAGGAATTACATGTGTTGGATCCATCACAGGGAGAGAAGTAGTAAGTACCCTTCCGGTATGCAACGAAGACATGGTAGAACTTGATGACGAGTTGCAGCGTGATATGTTTGAGGAGGATAATTTAGAGCAAATGTTGCAGGATGTGGAGAGAAATTACATGGAAAGAGAGTATGAAAAGTTTAAAATCTTGATGGACAACGATGCCAAACCGCTGTTCTCGGGTTGCAAAGCGAAATACACCAAGTTGGGTTCGGTCCTTGCATTGTTTGAACTGAAGGCAAAACACCATTGAACAGATACAAGTTTCAATGCACTTTTAGTGCTTCTATCGAATGTGCTTCCAGAGGGAAACGAGTTGCCAGCAAACATTTATGAAGCGAAGAAGCTACTATGTCCCATGGGAATGGAAATAGAAAGAATGCTACTAGTGCCAGCTCAAGATCATGGGAGGCACGTGCGGAGCACCTCAAGGACACACTAAGGGAGTAGCTGAGGGAGGAGATCAAGGAGGAGATGAGGGAGGAGATGCTGGCACGTGAGGACCGCCTGAGGGCCGAGATGATGGAGATGATCTCCGAGAGTCAAAGTCAGATGGCCTCACCTCTTGTAGAGAAATCTATGCCCCAGCCTACCAGCCGTGGTTTAAAAAATGATTAGCCCAGCCCCCAGCTCAAGGTAATAATGAATTTTTCCTGACATAAAGGTACGAGGGTAACTCCTACAATTTTTTTCCTCAAGTTGCACACTTCTTGCAAGCGCATGCCATGTGCCAGCTCACCATTATAGAGGACGGATTTCCCATCAAGGCTGTACGCGGGGTTGCATTTCCATGCAAGGAGACTGACATGGTGCATGTTCAGCCTTTGGGGAAGTGCTGCACAAGAGTGTAGGTCGACTAAGTCCACGAGAACTTCCTATCTCATGTCATGGAGTTCCCCACAATAAGTATATCACCACTCTCGGGCAAGTACGGATGTCGTTCATCAAGTGACCCACGACGGGTGTCATACTGGTCAAGGTAAAAATCCTCTGCGTCTTCTCGATCATTCCAGTACTGCAACACGTTATATATGCATGTGCTTCGTAGGTTCCTACCCTACCTGCGCCTGCTCTTGCTCCCACCACCATGACAAGTCCTACGCAGAGTGCAAAGGTAGTGCGTAAAAGGACTAGCACAACAGCCACAAAACAACAGGAGGCCTCAGAGGCTCCTTCTGCCAAGAAGGCAAAGCTAACAGAGGCCACAGCGCCCCCTCAAATACATGAAAAGCCCCCTATCCCGACCTCGGAGGCTCCTTTTGCCTAGAAAGGAAAGTTGGCAGAGGCCACAGAGCCCCCTCAAGATTTTAAAGGCTACGTACATGAAAAGCCCTTTTGTCTAGTAGCCAATTGAATGCTCTATGCAAGTGGACTCACATACTCCATGGATGGTAAATTGACAAAGTGAATGAGGCCGAGTGTCATGTCGATTTCAATGTAAGGTACATAATAGGACATTTCCACCGTGATGAACATGGGACATTCCTAGTCAGTTTTGAGGATCTATTCCATTTGTACCAACTGATAGCCATCAATATTTCTACTGTACGATCCTAGACACTGTGAGTATCACACCATACAACATGAGCTTATGATTTTTATAGGATTTTGTATTATTGTTTTTTAACATTCAACACGAGTTGCATGGCAATGAGGTAGCGAGCTATGATGGGTCAACACTTAGTTGGGTTCGTCGACCCCGAGCTTGTGTCTGCGACAGGCTTCAATCGGAGTTCGTTGTCGGCTACATCAAGTGGGCATTACATGATGAGTTGAAGGACTTCGTTCTATTATCGTACTACGAGGAGTAAGTACTACTTTACCCTTCAATTACTTGTACACAGTTAAACCATATATAACTTATTTTCTTGCACTGCATACCATTTAATAAGCAACAATTGAGTTCTACTTGCTCGAGTAGAGACCGATGGCCTACATGATCAAGCTTGTTTTGGAGAAGTAAGTGCACTACTCTAATCTAATACTTTATGTATTTAATTACGTTCATTGTTTTGACTTAATGGCATCTCTCCAATGTATGTAGGGGTTTCTCGTCCTACGTTGTTGAAGGAAGGTGACACGATGACAAACGGGGTGACAAGCTGGAGTATAAGCGCTTCAAGGTACAAGTGCCTAGCATATATATGATAATTTTTTTCTAACATGTATTATTCGTCTCTTAATTTCTTTTTCTTTGTTCACAGTGTCATCAACAGGACAACGATGACCTGTGCGGCTTCTACGTTATGCATCATATGCTGCTCGTGGCGGCTGTGCAGACATTTTCCCTAAGGTATATGTACATGCATAACAATACACTTAGCCTTCTACATATAAATTTTGAGACTTAAATTAGTACACTCATTTATATTTTACAGATGATTGATATCCCCCTCAAGAGCTTACAAAGCAAAAAACTCAACAAATTACAAGACTACTTATGCCAGTGGTACTGGATAGAAGTTATGTTGGAGGATGGCAGGTTTAGAGATCCTAAGTCTCCTACTAGTCCATATGTAAACAATATTATATATGAATGCGATATGCATGTGTACTCACTGTTAAGCATATTTGTATTCTATATTGTGAATGAATGTGATATGTGTGTTGTAATAAAGTATTTGTGTTTTGTGAATGTGATATGTGCATACAATGTGTAATTTATGCTGTGAATGTGATATGTGCATACTGTGTGTAATATGTGCTGTATTTGGGAGGGTGCAAAAATGAGAAACAGCACACCCCCTCATCACAATCGGTTCTTGCTCAGAACCGATAGTGATGATGCCCTCATCACTATTGGTTCTTGCTCAGAAAGATTGTGATGATGGCCTCATCACTAGTGGTTCTATCTCAGAACCGATTGTGATGATGCCCTCATCACTATCGGTTTTGAGCAAGAACCGATTGTGATGAGGCCTTTCTCACAATCAGGTGAAAATTGACTATGATAACGCCACCTCATCACTGTCTAATGACTTTGTATCACCACTAGAACTGACTGTGATTTTGAAAAAGAACTGATTGTGATGTATATTCCTGTAGTAGTGTTTTTGGCTAAAACAGTTAGTGATGTGAGCCTCATCACTAACAGTTTTATCCAAGCACCGTCAGTGATGACTACCATTCACATCACTGATGATTTTATCTAAAAACCATCAGTGATGTGAATTCTCATCACTGATACTTTTAGCCAAAAACCGTCAATGGTAGTCATCACTAATAGTTCTTGGTTAAAACTGTCTGTGATGAGAATTTCCTGGAAATAAGTACAGAGAGCCCGACCCACTTAGTGTTTTTAGGGTTTACCGAGTTATTTTTGAGGTGGCTGCGATTAAGAAGCTTTCTAGTGAAAGGAAACCGTGAATTTGGAAGAGTGACTAGATCCTTTTGTTTTTGGTCATCTAAGGTTAGTAATTGGTTCTAATTGTATTATATTGAAGATCTAGCTTAGTAAAGAGGGAATTGAAGATGGTTTAGATTTAGCTTTGTGTAGATCCATTTGTTTTTTGTGATCTAAAGTAGTAATTGGTTCTAATTGCATTATACTCAAGATGTAGCTAGCTAGGTAAAGAGAGAATTGAAGATGTTAAGTTTAAATGTAGCTTACATAAAGATCCATTTGTTCTTTGTTATCTAAGAAGCTAGGTTGGTAAGTTTAAATGTAGCTTATATGTAAATTGTAGATCCGTTTGTTCTTTAGATTTAGCATGGTTTATGATTTAAGGTAGGGTTTAGCTAGTTAATTTGTGCTCCAATTTAAGAATGTATGCATGTGCACTCGTAGTGTACTTCATTATTTAACACTTATTGTTATATACATAGCATAGATGGGCTGAAGCTGGATGTATGTTGGGAACCGTGCAAGTGCCGAGTAGTACATTAATAGCGTCTCTGCTTTTAGAAGAGCTACAAAGGAGGATATGCTTAATAAGGGAGTCCAATTTATGTCTTATCTATGCACTGACTACAACAATCTGAGGATGTTTGGCAACTCAGCCTAGATCGATATACACTTGGTTCTACGAGGTTTCAAAAGGGGTATACATGTTGGACCAGTCATGGTAAAGAGTAGATTATACAGAAAGTAGGTAGTACTAACATCGTCGACGAAGTCAACGATATGCCAAATGATATCGATTGTGCCTCCGATGAGGTCATGTTGCACGATGACAATTTGTATCAGATGCCGCACGATGTAGAAGGGAATTGTGATGAGAGAGAGTATGGTAAATTCTGGGGCTTGGTGGACAACTCGGAGAAACTTTTGTTCCTGGGCTGCAAGTCGAAATACACAAATTTGTCGTTCGTGCTTGAACTGCTGAAATTGAAGGCAAGTAACGGTTGGTCCGATAAGAGTTTTACAGCACTGTTAGGTCTATTAGCAGACATGCTTATGGAGGGAAACGAGTTACCGACAACCACCTACAAAGCCAAGAAGATTTTTTTATCCCTTGGGAATGGAGTAGAAATAATACATGCATGTCCGAACGACTGTATCCTCTACCGTAAAGAGTACGCAGACTTACATGTATATCCGGTGTGCAACGCATCTCGATACAATCATAAGAATCAACCAGATGACGATGATGATGGCATCGATGTGAAGAAATGACCTTCTGCTAAGGTGGCGTGGTATCTACCTATAATTCCCCATTTAAAGCGTTTATTTGCATACCCATGGGAGGCAAAACTGTTGCGTTGGCACTCAGAGGAACGTAAGAATAATAGAATGCTAAGACACCCTGCTGATTCTTCCCAGTGGAGAAACATAGATAGGAGGTTTGCAGAATTTGGTGCGGAATTGAGGAATATAAGGTTTGGATTGAGTACAGATGGAATGAATCGTTTCGGTAACATGAGTAGTGGACATAGCACTTGGCCCGTGAATCTCTGTATCTACAAACTTCCTCCTTGGTTGTCTATGAAGTTGAAGTACATTTTGCTAGCATACTTATCCAAGGGCTGAGGCAACCTGGGTGTCGACTTCTGTAGTCGGCAATGAATTTATGGGGTAGGCGTCTGATCTCAAACTCGAAGGTCACACAAGATAGGGATTTATACAGGTTTAGGCCCTCAGCGATGGAGGTAATACCCTAATCCTGTGTGCTAGGATTATGTGGATCTCTCGGATCGGAAGTGCTCAGAGCGCTATATGCTCTGGGCAAAAGATGGCGCTTTGTGCTTGGATGATTGGATGCCTCTGTTGCTACCTGTCCTCACCCTTATATAGTAGAGAGGGGGCGACTTACGGAGTCCCGATCGGTTAAGAGATTCCGATCGGTTACAAGATTCTAGTCGGTTATAGGATAGAGTTTACATCTTTATCTACCCTATTTACAACTCGGATTACAACTATTTCCATCATATCTAAACATAAGTTCAACTTCCTTTAGGATATGTACCTTTGCACACGGCAGCAGGCCTGCGGGGAATATCTTCTGGGCTTGTTATGAGGGTACCCCGGGTTCTTATATTCCACAGTAGCCCCCGAGTGCTTCATGATCTGATCGCTATGTTCTGATTTCAAAACTTCTACTCGCATTTGTTGTTTCCTGAAATTCCGATTGGTCCCTGACTCGAACCTCCGACTGATTCCTTCCCTTTAATCGGAAATTCTCTTTTTGTAACGAGCGAATTATGAAGTACTCAATTATAATCCTTAATCCTTTCGACCTTCCCCAAGTGCAACCTTTTACCAGGTATGCTTTATTGCGTGCAGCCTCGCGGACTTCATCCCGCATTACGTAGATTGAATATTTTTCCGCTTGAATTTTTGATCCTCACCATAGATAACGATCAGGCAGTCTTCGAGGCCGTCTTGTTTTTCTGCGCCAACTTGTTTTTGCCGAAAAACTCTTCGTCTTCTGCAGTTGCATTTACTCAAAACCTCTTCGGCTTTCGTTGCTTAATAACTTTAATTTCACCAAATCGGCTATAAAAGGCGCACCAACGCTTAAAAATGTATCTCTTCACTTTCTGTCTTTCACTTTTCTACTTCAAGCTTTTATCCTCATCATGCCTCAGTGGTATCATCAGGCACAGGTGGACCCGAGGCTAATCAAGCGCTGGGAGGAGTTTGACCGGGCCTTTGAAGAACAGCTGGAGGAAATGCGAAGAGGCTCGACCGCGAGGCCATCAACGCTCTCCTCGAGGTCGTCCCTGCCCTTTCCAAGGCCAGGGATCCCCTCATCGAGGCGCTTGGCCGAGCGCGCCGTGGAGAAGCATATCTCTCCTGTAACATATAGTTTCCTAGGCATAATGCTTGGGGAATTTTTGTACATAATAAAGAAATACCTTTTGTAGAAGAGTCTCTTGTTTGTCCCTTGACTATGCATTAGCCCCATTCTAGGGTGTCTCAGAACTCGCATGTTACTTGACATCGACGACGTCTGTGTCCATCTGGCTTGAAGCCAAACGATATCCATGTCTGACGATTGCCGGACGTAACTTGGGTCCCAACTTGGGGTACATCATGCCATTTGGCCAATCGACATCCTTGTTCAGCTGCTGCAAGATATAGTTTTAGTCCAACTTGAGACGTATCGAGGTTTTTCTGGCTCATGGCCGAGTGATACTTGTACCCGACTGGCATAGGATACAGCTCAGGCTCTCTTGGAGCGTATCATGTTTATGTGGCTCTTGGCCGAGTGATACCTTTTCCCGACTGATGTCGGATACGGTTTGACTCTCTTGGAGCGTATCATGTTTACGTGGCTTTTGGCCGAGTGATACCCTTTCCTGACTGATGTCGGATATGGCTTAGACTCTCTTGGAGCGTATCACATTTTTATCCAAAGGTGTCTGTACTCGTTTAATACGACGCACAATCTTCATGACCCTCATGGGGCACACCCTTTGATCCGTGCCTGCTTAGGCTTCAACTCGCGGTACATGATTCCGTCATGCGGTAACCACCTTGTGACCCAGCGTGGGGCGTACCGTGAGAAGATATGTTTTATCCATTTTGGAGATCGCCCACGCCCCGCTTAGAGCGGAAAGTGGAGTAAATGCCCCGCCGCACGAAGCGACGTGCCCCGATTTTACTCGGTCAAACTCTGTCAAACTCTGTATGTTGAAACGACAGGCCTGCAAATCATTTATGGGGAATCCTGGAAAGACGCGACGCTTCGCAATCTTTTCTCCGCCGATTCGTCGAAGACCAATTCTCCTCTTTTAAAAGGTTTAGGCCGTACGGTGTCCGACGGTTCATTCTCTTGCTGCGCCCTCTCTCCTTCTCTTCCTTTGCCTTTCCGACTTCCCTTTCAAAGATGTCTTCTTCTTCCTCGCCGCCTTCGTCGCAGGATTGGACGACCTCGATGACGACGGAGGAAAAGCTGTAGTCCATGGTGGAAGACGGGATTCTCCCAGACCTAGCCTTGATCTCCGCTCGTCCGGCCGCCGGTGAAACCGTCCCCACTCCTCGTCCTGGGGAGGTGGTGGTATTCGAATCCCAACTCTATTCTGCAAATATCTCTTTTCGTCCACCTCTGTGAAGCCTTCTTAGGCGTCAGCCCCCATTTCGACCTTTTTCGCCATTTTTACCTTCTGAAACCTTATCATTCCAAGAGCGACCCCAAAGTTGTCGGGGGAGCCAGATTTCAACTACGGGAAGGGCTAAAGAAGAATTACTTCGCGATTCCCTTCAAAACTTCCAACAAAGGCTGGCACCGGGAGTGGTTCTATTGCGGCAACCTCGACAATGCCCTAATTCCCTTCGCCGGGCACCGGCCCAAAGAGTCTCTTTCCTGGATATCTACTCCCAATTCTGCCGACATGGACCAGGTTCATGACCTTCTGGCATTGATCGAAAAGCTGAAGGAAGGAGGTCTTACGGGGTAGGCTCGGCCTCGCACTTCGCCGTCACGGATACAACCCCTGAAGGAGCGAGTCCACCTGGGATTTGCGTATGAAGGAAAAGACGATCCGACCCGTGAACAGCCCGAAGAGTTGTCTGGGAACAAATCTTTGCTCGGGTCGGCGACTTCTTCATACCGAGCGTTGATATATCCTCCGTGAGATGGCCGAAGTCCTTCACGTTTCTCGGCCCCCTCCTGAGGTGAGCTCACTTTAAGAGATCTTCGCTTCGTTTGAATGTCCTTAATTTTTAGTCTCCTTCGTAGGATCGCATTGCCTTCTTCAGCGTCGCGCCACTCCCGGAAATGCCTGCTCGTATAGATGATTTCTCGAAGCGGCGGGCGAGTTCCTCCGCGGGAAGCCCTGCCGCGAAGAAGGGGAAAAAGGCATTGACCGAGGATCTCGTGGCGCCCCGATGCTTGGCCGGCGGTCCTAAGATTCTAGACCCATCGGCACGAGCTCCAGCGCCTTCGGCTCTCCTTTCACATGAGCCCGTGGTTCCGCCGCACCAGGAGGGGCTCCAAGCTCCAGCCGGTACCGCCCCGTGTGGTTCCTCCCAAGGCGGTCCGTCTACTCGGAAGAAGCCCCCAATGAAGATGAGGAAGTCCGACAGGTTCGTCACCTCGCCGACTCCTATTTGACTCGTCTTGCAGGTTTGTTGACGATCTTTCCTCATAGGGATCCTTGTCTCAAAGTTCCTGTCGGGACGCCAACTGCGTCCTCTACAGAGGCTGAGCCCCCGAGGGCTTGCTCATCGGTCACGGGAACCGTCATTGGGGATGCCGGAACGCCTCCCAGTTCCCCGGTACCATCTCTTGTCCCTCCTACTCTGATGCCGGGCCCTGCTGCTCAAGAGCCGACTTCCTGCCCGTCCCTCGAGGTCGAAGAAATTCACCGAGTCCCCCCGGCCCCTGCTCGCCCCCGGCTTATAACGGAGGTTGCGTGGATTGATGAGGAGGAAGGTTTGAAGCTCTTGGATGACCCGGAGGAGGAGGAGAAGGATAGGAACGATTTTTACATTCATGCTTCGGCCTGTGTGCGTGCGGCCCGGGTAAGCACTCCGCCACAATCACTGTGCTCCTGCTTCTGCTGTTGGTCATGTGGTTACCTTTTCCTGTGATGATTGCAGAAAATAGGGGAGCGCTTTGAGCAGAAATCCGAATACTTCCAAAAGATGCTCCCCGAAATCCGAACGCGCCAGGAATACTTGGCCGACTTAGAGCGTGTCAAGGCCGGGTATGCGGCTGAGCTGCGGTCCCTTCGGTCTGAGATCCAGGCGTCGCGGGAGGAGCAAAGTGCTCTTCGCCAGGAGAAGATGGACGTCATCGGCTCCCTTCGAGGTAGCTATTTATTGGGCCTGCCTCATGCTTTTGTTTAGCATTCCAGCCCTTTGACCTTTCTGTCTCCTCGTCAGCCCGGGATTCTTCTTTCGCGAAGCTCCAAGGACAACTCAAAACCGCGGAGGATTCCAGGGCAAAATTGGAGAAGGAGTTTGAAGGTACAGCTGGCGATCTGGCTTCATCCTGCTTTCACTGCCTTTTTTAATGCTTTGTTTTTGCAGATTACAGATTCAAAACTCGGGTGCAATACGCTGTCTTCAGTGAGAAGGTGGAAGTCCTCGAGGCGTCTTGCGCCAAGCTTCAGGAGGCCTCTGGGCCGCTGCTGGGTTCGCTTCACCCCATGGATGAGAGGCCACTCAGCAGGGACCAAATTATCTCTCGGCTGGAGGAAGCCCCCGTGGCGCTCAATAATCTTTTGAAGGAGTCAGCGACCAATGGCGCCAGCCAGGATTTGGTGAGCACCAAGTCACTCTATCCTCGAGTGGATCTTGAAGCCGTCAAGGAAGGCTACGCCCGCAACGTAAGTGAGGATCGGGTCGCCGAGCTCTGGGAGGAAGTTAAGGACGCCTCCGCCCATCGTGAAACTTTGGACCAGAATTAAAAGTATGTAAAGGTGTTTCGCTTCAATTGCGTGGGTATAAAATGCATATATCCTTGAGTGGTTCGACGGCTTATAGTTTTGGTCTGACTGGAAATCTCATCCGACTGACTCAGCCCCCAGGCTCTCGGACATAGCTTCTGACGCATGTCCCTGAGCCTTACCATAGGAGCAAGGCACTCGCAAGAAAGATTGTAAAAAAGCAACTTTTCAGGTTGAATTTCTGTTTATAGAGGAAATACAGAGTTTTAAGCCAAAATACAAAGTTTAAGCGAAAAAACGACGTAGCTGTTCTTTATTCCAGGTGTTGCTGACTGCCGTGCCGTCTTCGCGCTTAAGTTTGTAGGCCCCCGGGCGAACCACTTCATCGACAATGTAAGGGCCTTCCCAGCTTGGGGAGAGCTTATGCTCGCACTTCTGGTTCTTTCTGAGGACTAGATCTCCTTTGGAGAACGTGCGGCTCCTCACTCTACGACCGTGATAGCGCCGTAGGTCTTGGAGATACTTTGCCGACTGAATCGTTGCGACGTCCCTGGCCTCTTCCAGTCGGTCAAGGTCTTCTAGTTGGCTTTCTTCTGAGGCAATCTCTTCATAACTCCGAACCCGTGGGGATCCGAATTCCAGTTCGGTGGGTAGTACCGCCTCGGAGCCGTATACCAGGAAAAAAGATGACTGCCCGGTTGCTCTGCTGGGGGTAGTTCGCAGCCCCCAGAGCACCAAAGGCAATTCTTTGACCCACCGAGTGGCATATGGTTGGAGCCGATAAAAAATTCTCGCCTTTATGCCTTGTAACACCATGCCGTTGGCTCGTTCTACCTGGCCATTGCTTCGGGGGTGCGCCACTGACGCAAAGCAAATTTTTATGCCAAGCTCTTCGCACCAGTCTTGAAATATCCCGCCTCTAAATTGAGTGCCGTTATTTGTGATGATTCGATTGGGTACGCCAAATCTAACCACGATTTCGTGAAAGAATTCTTTGGCTTTTGCAGATTTCTCCCTTCTTGTTCTGATATGCACCGTCGCAGTATGCCGGAGGAGCTTTTCCGATAGTGCTCTTTTCTGATGACGACATAATTCTTGCTTCGGCGCATTATCCTTTCGAACTTTTTTTTAAATAATATATCTTATAATTCAAATTGCAGAAATATACCACGAAAAAAAATAATTGCAAAAATGTACCCTTGTCGCCCTATGGTAGGGCGACATGGTGACTCAGAAAATAGGTCGCCCAATGGTAGGGCGACACCTCACTAGTCGCCCAATGGAACGGCGACACGTCACTAGTCGCCCACTGGTAGGGTGACATGAATAAATCGCCCAATGGCAGGGCGACTTGGCCATAAAATTTACAAATTTTAGGAAAAAAATCTGAGAGACTTAAAGAATAAATTTTTGGATAAATGTAATTAGGATTGAAATAATTTTGAAAATTCCCTTAAACAAGTAGAGTGCGTGGTTTTAGCTTTTTCACGTCTGCATAATGTCATGTCTAAACGGTATTTTTACTGAGCAGTGGACCACATTTGATCTTTAATACATGCACTTCCATATTATGGAGAAATATGTAATTTCTGACTTGCTTTGCACCTAATTTCCACTAGTGCAACAACCCTAAGTAATATAGTCGGCAATGTTTTTTAGCCTTTTAGCGCCAGTAAAATGTCATGTCTAAACTGTATTTTTACAAACAAAGGACCACATTTGATCTTTGATACATGCACTTCCATATTATGGAGAAATATGTAATTTACAGCTTGCTTTGCATCTAATTTCCACTAGTGCAACAACCCTAAGTAATATAGTCGGCAATGTTTTTTAGCCTTTTCGGCGCCCCGTAAAATGTCATGTCTAAACTGTATTTTTACGAACAGTGGACCACATTTGATCTTTGATACATGCCCTTAAATCGCGTTATTAAACTTTGATTTGTAATCACGTGTTAAACTATTTGTTGAACATACATGAGGGCAGATGCACCGAAAGTTCAGATGGTAAAATAAGCAATAGACTACATTATATTCCAAGGGCATTACAACAGTGACGAAATTGCTTGACGAACTAACTAACTAACGAAAGCAGTGTTTGTCATGGTGGAACAGATGATCGTTCCGCCTATCTGGGTATAGCCAGAATGATGTCCTACATTTTCTGCATATTACGTGACCCGTGTAAATTTTGCGATTTGTCCTGACGGACCGCTCAATCCCACTATGAAAGAACTCCACGGGGATCCGCAGTGCTCCCAGGTGTCGCCGATTGGGTGGCTTATGCCGTACGTCTCGGGTGTGTAAGACATAATTTTTTTGTCATACCGATTCCCGGCGTCCCCTATGTTTATACCACCCGGGTTCCCGGATGGTGCATGTAGCGTCAAGGACTTGTTGTGTGGTGCGGACCTCGTGCATCGCTTCCTTGTCCCTTCCTCTCGAGAGGAGGTACCTCTTGCGCTCTGTTGCGTTGGCGTTGGCGGAGACTTGCCGAGACTTTGCTCTGCTTCGCTCGCACTCCACTATATGGTGCGGGAGGTGTGTGTTGGGCTTGTCCTCGTACAACCGAAGCGTGCCCTGCATCAATACAAGATGCCCGCTGTGGTCGTTGAATAACACCGCAGCGTGCTCTGGTCCGCTTTTCAGGCGGTAGTAGCACCACGGGAGGGTTGCTCCCGATTATCGTGCACGGAAGTTTGAGATGTGGGTGGTACGTCTCCGTGTCCACCCGGTTGAAGTAGCCGCACCATTCATCCTCGCCAAGGGGCACCGGTAGAATCTCGGTCCGCTAGTTCATCGTGGCAGGTATCAACCACGCTCAAGGCCGTGTTCGTAAAAGTCGGGGCTTTCGGGTGGCCCCTGAGGAGGTTTCTCCTTTGACTCGAGCAATTTCACAATTTTCTTTTTGAACTCCTGTATGCGATGATGGCGGTTTAGAATTACTACTTTGTGAGTGAAGCATGAGTTCGCCGCATGAAACTCACCGATTGGTTGGCCTCTTGCCCACCGCCTCGAACTCGTCGCTCTAGAACGGGACGTATCCGGCGGCCTCTCCCACCGGTTGAAGTTCTCGGCGAAGCGGGTTCGGCGTTATGGCGATTGTGGACAAATTCGAGTCACGTCGCCCGCCCGTCGATCCATTGGAGGAAGCAACACCGGTCGTTGTAGCCGAGAAAAGAAAGAACGATGCATGAAATGGTAATGTTACTCAGATTGTATGGACACAGCAGTCTACCGTGAAGAGCGGCACAACCGTAGTGAGCGCGAGGCGCCGTCTCTCCGTGGGTAGATTGCATCATCTTCGCCGGAAGGTTGCAGTCGCAATTGGGTCGGGGCAACTTCGGCAGAACTGGGGCCTCAACGCTACTAGTATCCGGGTACTCGGGGCGGGATGAATTTCGCTGTCAAGAGGCGACAGAGAACGACATCGTGCCCTAATTTGTGAAGATTCAGCTGGCGTGTATTGCTTGTTTGGCGGTGTTGGATGTCTACCTCTCGGTCGCTTTTATAGTGGTGCCGAGGGGCTGCTCCACACAACTGATGCATGAGGCTATTCGCTCTGAAAAGCTGCTGCACGACAGTACTTCGCCATTCTTGAAAGCAGGGCTACTGTAACAAAGAATAACAATAGTTCATAACCAAAAGTACGGGGTTACTAACATAAGGAAAATATATCGTATACAAATAAATACATAAGATGCAAAGTACGTCACAACGTAATAACCAAATACATAAGCCAAAATACATAAGCCAAATACAAACTACTGGCGCCCCCGTTTCTGGGCACCTCCTCGCGGCTGGGCAGGCCTCCTGCGAACCTGCCCGTGCGAGTACGTCAACTGCATCGGTGGGTGGTGGGCCCTCGTGGTCTAGCCGAGGTGTAGCGTCGTCGATCGAGAAGGCTGCGTCGGTGGTGGTGCTCCTCGAATCGCGATGATCCGAGCACATCCGACCAACGGTATCTCGACACGCCACCATCGCCGAGGTCGAAATCCGCATGGGTCAGATCATCAGCGCGCCTCGTAGTCGTCGAGGCGGTGAAGCTGCAGAGGAGAACCATCGTGCCTGTGAGCCTGTAAGAAGTGAAGAATTGTTGGTAACATTCAAGAAATAATTAGAAAACATACGAAGTGTGGCGAAGAGCTTACCTCCGACGTGAGGGGCTAGACCAGCGTGTCCAGCAGCTCGCCCTGTCGCGTAAGTCGGCGTGACGGTGGGACGGGAGGACGTGGGGTGTGAAGAAGTACCTGGAGCACTCCTCGCTGCAGTAAGCGGCAAGCCGCGAGGGCCGTTAGCCACATCGCGAGGCATGCGGCAACCTGCCAACTCGAGGGTGCGTCTGGCGCTCTCCCTGAACCTCGCGAAGAAGGAGGTCATGTCCTCCCTGGTCACGTCTATCCCACGAGACAGACGAGACAGGAAGCTCCCGGACTCCTCGTAGTACCGGGCTAGCACATCAGTCTGAAAAATACATTATGAATTAACCTAACACATTAATCTGGAAAATGCAACACTGAAAATACGTCGTACATTAGACGTAACTTACCGCACCGCAAGAGAACCGAGTCCGTATGGCGGGTATACGTGTCCTCACCACCGGGATGTGTCTAGAGGATCCGGTCGACACGCACCAAACGCATACGGGTACGGGAAGTGTACCACTGTCGGTACCCCTGGTACATCTGCGGGTCGTACGGCGCATCCTCGGCATGGACGTCGTCCAAGGCTCCTCCCCACTCCTCGACCCATGGCGCCATACGTACGTGCCATGGGGTGCCCCCATTCCCGCCCCTCCTAGTCTGCCTGCGGATAAGCAAAAATATAGCATTATTACATGTCATTACACCGTACATATTAGAGAACATTGATGTACTCCCTTAGCAGAAATAACTACATCTAACCCTAAACCCTAATTTATCCGCGGAAATAACTACATCTAACCCTAAACCCTAATTTATCCGCGAAAATAACTACATCTAACCCTAAACCCTAAACAAATTAAACCGCGAAAATAACTAAATAACACCTTAACCCTAAACACTAAACAAATTAAAACACGAAAATAACCGTAAAAAATTACCTACGTGCAGCCGCGGCGCTTCCTCCCTTTCTTTTCTTCTTCTCCTCCTCCCTTTTCTTTCTTCTTCCTCCCCTTTCTTCTCTTTTTCCCTCGGTTTCTTTTCCCTTGTTTTGCTTCGGTCGACCGTGCGTATAAACGCGACAAGTCGCCCTCTGGTTGGGCGACAGCCGACCGCGCGCAACCATGTCGCCCAACCAGACATCGATTTTACGATGTCGCACTCCCATGTGGCGACAAGGTACGTGTCGCTCTCCCATTGGGCGACAAGGTGCTGCGTCCCCGAGCAAGCCACGTGTCACCGAGCCGTAGGGCGACGGGAGTACATTTCTGTAATTTTTTTTCTTCGTGATATATTTCTGCAATTTGAATTATAAAATATATTATTTAAAAAAATTCTTATCCTTTCAGCCTGCACACGATCCTCGGGGAGCTTGTCCTTCATCAGGTAATCCAAGTATGGAGCTGTCCAATCTGGGATAATGACCAAGACCTCCGCTTCTTCGCTTTTCCTTGCCGGGGCATCCGCTTTTGGCCAGGTGCTAATTATGGGCTTATGGATTTCTTCCACGAAAACTCCCACGGGTACTCTGGACCGACAGGATCACATCTTCGCCAATTCGTCGGCTGCTTCATTGTCTCGCCGGAGCACGTGAACGAGCTCCAGGCCGTCAATGTTGCTTTCTAGCTTGCGTACCTCCTGGCAATAGGCCGCCATGTTGTCTTCGATACATGACCATTCCTTTTGCACTTAGCTGACCACGCGCATTGAGTCTCCGCGAACTGCCAGGTGTCGGATTTCGAGGGATATGGCAATACGGAGGCCGTGAATGAGTGCCTCATACTCGACGGTGTTGTTTGATGCAAGAAAAAATATTTGGAGGACATATCTCAACCTTTCCCCGCTTGGCGATATGAGAACTATACCAGCCCCTGCGCCGCTGACCATGAGGGATCCATCGAAGTACATTGTCCAATACTCGAGTTCCTTGGTAGTTGTCGGGTTCTGAAGCTCTGTACACTCGGTCGTAAAGTCGGCGAGCGCTTGAGATTTGATGGCAGTTCGAGGCCTGAATGAGATATCGAAGGCCCCAAGTTCGACTGCCCACTTGGCAATTCTCCCAGTGGCCTCCTGGTTGTGGAGTATGTCCCCAATCGGTAAGGAGGTGACCACCAAAATGGCATGCTCTTGGAAATAATGCTTAAGCTTGCGAGATGTAAGGAGTACGGCATATAATAATTTCTGCACTTGTGGATATCGTACCATGGATTCACTCAGGACCTCACTAACAAAGTAGACTGGATGTTGGATCTTGTGCACGTGAGCCGGCTCCTCCCTCTCTACGATGATGGCAGCGCTGACTACATGAGTCGTTGCCGTGATGTAGAGTAACAGAGGTTCTTCCGACATTGGCGAGACCAAAACTGGGGTTGTCGTTAAGAAGGTCTTCAGGTCTTCGAATGCTTGCTGTGCTTCTGGCGTCCACTAGAACTTGTCTTGCTTTTTGAGGAGTTTGAAAAATGGCATTCCTCGCATACCCAGTCGGGAGATGAACCTGCTGAGCACGTCTATACACCCCGTAAGCTTCTGGATGTCTCTTTGGCAAGTCGGCGGTTTCATGTTTGATATGGCGTTGACTTTCTCTGGGTTGGCTTCGATTCCTCGCTGAGATACAATAAACCCAAGCAGTTTTCCCGAAGATACTCCGAAAACACACTTCTCGTGATTTAACTTCATGTCAAGGTCCTCGGACTCTCAAATGTCTCGGTTAGGTCGGCGATAAGATCCTTCCTTTCCGAGTCTTTACCACGGTCGCCCACGATGCCTCCACGTTGCGCCCTGGTGGGCGTGAAAACACCACCATTGTATCACGCGTTGGTAAGTCGTGAAGATTTTTCGTGCCGAATGCCATCGTGGTGTAGCAGAAGGCTCCGAAAGGCGTGATGAACGATGTCTTGATATGATCTTCCGCCTTTAGGCGAATCTGATGGTAACCTGAATAAGCATCAAGAAAGCTCAAAATTTCGCACCAGGCAGTCGAGTCGACCACCTGATCGATTCGGGGCAGCCCGAAGGGATCCTTTGGACATGCCTTGTTAAGATCGGTATAATCAACGCACATGCGCCAAGTTTTATTTTTCTTTTAAACCAATACAGGATTCGCTAACCAATCAGGGTGATACACCTCTTTGATAAAACCAGCAGCTAAAAGCTTGGTGATCTCCTGCTTGATGACATTCCGGCGATCTGGAGCGAACCGCCGAAGCCTTTGTTTGATCGGTTTCGCCTTCTCGTTGTAACATCCCAAAATTTGAAGTTTTGGAATGTTTGAATTCAAAAATAAACCATTTGCATTTTCTTGAACTAACTCTAGCTTAATTTGAATTTTCCACAAATGAAAGGATTTAATTTGACTAAACTATTCATCAAAATCAGGAATTTCAGTTTTAGTTGGGTTCCTTGTGCTCCAAGGAATTTTTCTGTATTTTTGGGGATTTTTCTGAATTTATTTGCTATTTATTTGAATTTATTCGCTTTTATTTGAATTTCTGGATTTTTCTTAAATCGGAAAATGAATTTTATTTCAAAAGCCCTCGGGCGAATCGCTCGCCCGGTTTTCCGGCCGCTTCGCCGCCCGATTTTCCCTCGCCTGCGGCCCGGCCGGCCGCAGCGGCCGTCCGATGCGCGACGGCAGCGTGTGGCGCGAATCGCGCCACGCCGCCGCCGCCATGAAACCCTAGCCGCCGTCGCCGCCGTCCGAGTTCGTGTCGGCGCCGTCTTGAAGTCCGTGCCCGCACGCCCGAAGCCCTATTTAAGCGCGCAAAACCGCCTCCCGAGGTTCTCCTCGCTCCGCCGCGCCTCGTTGCCCGTTCTCATTGCCGAGACGCGCCGCGTTGCGCTTGCGAGCTTCATTGCCGCCGCCGAAGTTTTTCCGTCGCCTCGCGCTTCTGATGCGTCTTCGCCGTCGCCGTTTGCTCGCCCGAGACCGCCGCGTCGCCCTCTTCCGGATCCACACCCGCGCGCACCCGATCCGGTCATCTTTCGCCGATCGCCGGGTCGTCTTCCCCGTTGCCGGTGAGCCCGCGCCGCCGCTTGTCGTCATTCCCCTCCACTTCTTGGCGGCCGTCCGATCGCCTGCGTGCGCTCCCGATGCGGCCACGTATCCTTCGCTGCAGCCGCGCCCTTGGCCGTTCGATCCGATCTGGCCCCTCGCCAGATGCGCACCACGTGCCCGTCGGTGTCAGTCGCCACGTCAGCCGCCGACGTCAGCCCTAAAGTCACGTGTATGCCGACGCAGCGACATCGACCGTCGGCGCCGGGCGTGACGGTGAACCGAGCCGCACCGTGGACCGAGTCCACCGTGAACCCGATGACGTCAGCGTTGCGCAATAAATCCTTTTTCAGTACAAAAATAATTCCAGAAATTCTGATTTTCTGTATTTTCTCTGAATTTAATCTTTCGGAGGCCCGTTCTCGCTCATACGAACTCCGATTGAGGCGATTCAAGTTTCTAAATTTTTCTAAAATCAAGATCTATTTTCCAGAGCAATTTATTTTCAGTTTTGAGCTTGTTTGAGTCTCTGTTTGGTATTTATTTGGTTTCGTTGCTTTCTTTTCCGGTAGACGCTAATTCCGAGGGAGCGAACGAAGACTTCGAAGATCAAGATTCAGCACTAGATCAGCAAGGCAAGTTGTAACCTTTGATCATATTGATCCTATGTTTGCAAAGTAATTTATTTTTTTTACACTTGCATGCTATTTACGTATCAATGCTTATTTAATGGGAGTAGATGTATGCCTAGTTGACATTATGCCACCTTGATTGGTTGTATGCCATGTATCCATTGTTAAACCTAGGTTGGGACATTACTAGTTGGACATAATCATTATACCAACATTGGGTCATCGTAGCTATGCTTAGACATGCTTAGATATACGTTGGGATTCATGTCACACATTGAATAATATTAATCTTGACTTAATGAGATATTGAATCGTGGCCGGTAGCCACTGTTGTAAAATTTGTTGTACCATGGCGGGGTTTGCCATTGGTCTTGGTTGAACGAATTGTTTTCCCTCGGGCAAGTGATCGTGCGATAAAGGGGTGCTTTCTAGCACATTGGGATGTGGATGTCTTGCCTGTGACAATTTAAGGACTTAATCTTGTGCGCCATTGAACTGGGTCTAACCGTACTACCACATGTCCGAATGGGACAGGCTTAGGTGATTAATTTGCAATGTCTAGCCTTGAGTATCGCCAATTGGTGGTGTGGGTTCCGGATGGACGGGTAGATTCGCAAGGCGCAAGAGAGGGGCCTAATGGCGAAACCTTAGCGCAAGATCGAGTGTAGACGATTGCATTGTAAAGGCTTTGTCATGATATCTCTGCGACACACCAAAGGAAGTGTGTTAGTAACGCTTGCACAAAGAGATGTTCGTGTCTTGTGGGTAAAGTTGTACAACCTCTGCGAGTGTAAAACTATTCGAATAGCGCGTCATGGTCATGGACAAAGCCCGAGAATTTCACACGGGTATAGAGTGTTTCATAAAATGTGGAATGTGGAATTGTTAGGATGTGAGCGGGAGTTCACTTTGTTGTTTTGTTGTCTATCATTGATCTATCGATTATTTATTTATGTTTTCATAAATATGCTTTCAATCTATTTATTGTATTTCAATTCAAGTTATTGCTTTACGCAAATGAAACATATAGCCATCCTTGTCAAGCGTGCATGAAAATATTGCATCAATTCCCTACGACTTTGTTGAGTACCTTTGTACTCACGGCTTTATGCCCTTGTTGATCGATTCTTTGAAGGAGATAATGAATATCATGAGGAGGAATTCTATGAAGACTACGTGGATTAGGAAGGCGTTCCCAGACGATTGCACGTGGCATGTCGAATGGTTCAAGTTATCTTTTCATTGCAATAGTATTTGTTTCTTAAGCCCTTAAGGCATAATGGTGTAAACATTGACCATAAGGTCATTTGCTTTATTTAATAATAATTTGCTTCTTCTTAGTTAATTCGTTGTATGGAATGGTATTTCATCTATGTTTCCACTGTGTGCACTAGCGTGATCTTGGACTAGTGCAAGTATACACGGAGGGTTTGGATTTGCAAATCCGGTCCCGACAGAGATGGTAGTATCGAGCCATATCGATCGTAGGTCGCTATCCTAGTTAGCATGGTCTTCAAAATTATTTTCTAAATCAAACCAACAAAATTGGTACTTAATAGTTTTCGTCTCCTCTCGTCTTATTCTTAGGTTCTTATTCCTCTCCTTTGCTGAAACATGGTTTTGAAATTTAAATTGATCTTATCTCATGAACCTTCTCAAAGCCTCGAGTCTTCTGCAAGGAATCAAATCCAGAAAGATGATGATCAAGCCATATCCGAGAGGCCTACCATATAAGATAGGTTTTTGGTGCTCGTGGTGTTTGAGCATGTCTTTTCCCTTCGGTTTAGTTACGTTTAGTCCGCGTATACTAAGATTTTCTTTGCTTGAGTGTCTGGTATGTTGTACACTTGCCCCAAGCACGGTGTTACAACCATACCTTTAATTAAAAAGCTTTATTTGCCCCTTTAATTTGAAGCCTTTCGGTTGTGTCCTTTTGTCCCTGGGTATTACCTTCTCCCCTAGATGATCTTACCACTCGTCTACTGCTTTTCCCTCTTACCTATCAAACCTTGTGCTGCATCTCGGATGGTTGACACTCGCTCGAGCCAGTCGCAGATTCACCGTGGATGCCGGTGCAGTGCTGCAACACCAACTCCAACCCCAATGCACCACCGCCACCGCCAGATTCTGATCGTAACATGGGACATTTTTCGCAGCTCGAACTCGATTAATGAATACAATGATGCGTAACATGAACAACATGATGAATCGTGAGAACTGCATCGCGATTGCCTAGCTAACTGTTGAACCAACAAAACCAAGCTGCTTTGCACCTCCTCAAGCTCGTCTCCAGTCCAAGTTAGCGGAATTTATGAGGACTCGTCTGCCAACTTTCTCCAACTCTTCAGAACCATTGGACGCCGATGATTGGATCCGCTCCATTGAGAAGAAGCTTGAAATTTCCCAATGCACCAATCGTGAGAAGGTTCTCTATGCCGCTCATCAGCTGGAGGGCACCGCCGCTGAATGGTGGGAGAACTACAGTGCTGCCCATGATGACCCTCAGACTATTACTTGGGCAGAGTTTTCCACTGCTTTCCGCCACTCTCACATCCCTGATGGAAAGGTGGAGATGAAGAAGAATGAATTTCGAGAGCTTAAGCAAGAAGGAATGTCAGTGAGTGAATACCTTAATAAGTTCACTCAACTCGCTCGCTACGCTCTAGAGGATGTAGCTACAGATGATGCTCGCCAGAAGAAGTTCAAGCGTGGACTTAATCCAGGACTAAAGGTGCAAGTCATTGGCAATGACTATCTGATTTCCAAACATCTGGTAGATAAAGCAATGCTTATTGAGGAATCTTGTCGGAATTGGAAGAATCCGTAAGAGAAAGATGATGCAGCATGGAGCCCATCAGAGTCACCAGCGGAGAGTCAGAACAAATGCTCAACGACCGCTCGTTTCACTCCTCCGAATGCATTTAGAACACCGCACCAAACACCTCGCCCACCCCTTCAGCAATCGCAACCCGGCTCCAACAAAGAATCCACCTCGGAGGAACGAGAATCCGGTGCAGGAGTCACATGTTTCAATTGTCATGAACTCGGTCATTATGCAAATAATTGCCCAAGAAAGCAAGCCGTGGCGCTTGATCCGTTTCAATTTGGGATCTACGCCACCAAGACCCGGCCCTCAGAGCGGGGCGGAGTGCCCGGACTCCTAACCAAGCCACCAGACTCCGCGCTTTCTTTGGAAGAGGCCGTGTGAATCACATCACCACCGAGGATGCCCAATCGCACGGACGTCATACTAGGTAAGCTCCTAGTCAACTCGGCAGATCCGCCATAGTTTTGTTTGATTACGGAGCTACGCATTCGTTTGTTTCTGAGTTTTGCCGCAAATCATCAATTAAAGACAATGCCTCTTAAGACTGCTTTTATTAGTGCAATCTCACGGTTACGATTTGAGTACGAACCAAGGCTGCCCGAAGTTAAGATATTAATTGGAGGGTAGAATTTCAGCCAACCTTATTGTTCTAGACACCAAGTCCTTAGATGTGATCCTAGGAATGGATTGGTTTCCAAGAACCAAGCGTTTTGGATTGTGGGAATAGAGATCACCTTAACCACCCGAGATGGATCCAAGTTAAAAGTTCAAGCCGCTTGGATCGGTCAGAAGGATTAAAGTTTGTAGTGCCAAAGGAATAAGTTTGGATGATGTGCCAATCGCCGTGAATTTCCGATGTGTTTCCGGATGAGTTGCACGGGATGCCACGGATCGAGATATAGAGTTCTTGATAGAACTAGTTCCTGGAACGCCACCCATTTCCAAGAGACCTTATAGGATGCCTGCTAATGAGTTAGCTGAAGTAAAGAGACAGATCAAAGAGCTACAAGATCAAGGTTTTGTTCGACCAAGTTCTTCGCCATGGGGAGCACCAGTTCTTCTAGTTGAAAAGAAAGATGGAACTCAGAGAATGTGTGTAGATTATCGCTCACTCAATGAGGTCACCATCAAGAATAAGTACCCTCTGCCAAGAATCGATGATTTGTTTGACCAACTTCAAGGAGCCGGAGTGTTCTCAAAGATTGATCTGAGATCAGGATATCACCAGTTGAAGATTCGTCAAGAGGATATACCCAAAACAGCTTTTGTTACTCGGTATGGACAGTATGAGTATACCGTGATGTCTTTTGGATTGACTAATGCCCCTGCCTACTTCATGACCTTGATGAATAAGGTATTCATGGAATATTTGGATAAATTTGTTGTTGTTTTCATTGACGACATTTTAATCTACTCCAAAAGTGAGGAAGAACATGAGGATCACTTGCGCCAAATTTTAACGAAGCTAAGAGAGAATCAGCTTTATGCAAAGTTCAGTAAATGTGAGTTCTGGATGAAAGAAGTTGCTTTCCTAGGACATGTCATATCGGCAGAAGGAGTCGCCGTTGACCCTGGTAAGGTACGAGATGTGCTAAGTTGGGAGTCACCCAAGATGGTACCCCAAATTCGAAGTTTTCTTGGAATGGCGGGATATTATCGCCGTTTCATAGAAGGGTTTTCTAGAAAAGCTAGACCGCTCACTCAACTTTTAAAGAAAGAGAAGAAATTTGTTTGGACGCCAGAGTGCGAGCAAAGTTTTCAAGAGTTAAAGAAGTGCTTGACAACTGCCCCAGTGCTTATTCTGCCAGATAATAGGAAGGATTTTGAGATATTCTGTGATGCATCCCGACAAGGACTCGGTTGTGTGCTAATGCAAGATAAGAAGGTTGTAGCGTATGCTTCGCGACAACTAAGGCCGCATGAAGTTAACTATCCTATCCATGATTTGGAATTAGCAGCCGTAGTGCATGCTTTAAAGATTTGGCGTCACTATCTCATTGGTAATCGTTGTGAAGTTTACACTGATCATAAGAGTTTGAAGTATATCTTTACCCAAGCTGACCTCAATATGAGACAAAGAAGATGGTTGGAATTGATTAAGGACTATGACATTGGGATTCATTATCATCCAGGCAAGGCCAATGTCGTAGCCGATGCTTTGAGTAGAAAGAGCTACTGCAATACTCTGATGATTAAGGAAAGTCAGCCAGCCCTTTATAAGGAATTTCAAAAGCTTAGTTTGGAATTGGTTCAGGAAGGGTATTTAGCTACTTTGGAAGTACGCCCTACGTTGGAAGATCAGATTCGAGAAGCACAGGTTGATGATACCGATATCAAGGAGATTAAGAGCAATATGAAGAAAGGAAAAGCCCCAAGTTTCACTGAAGATGAACAAGGTACTATTTGGTATGAGAAGCGTATTTGCGTAACAGATCAGAAAGAGCTTAAGGAGTTGATTCTCAAGGAAGCGCATGAGACTTTATACTCCATTCATCCTGGAAGTACCAAGATGTATCAAGACCTCAAGGAAAGGTATTGGTGGCCTAGTATGAAGCGTGAGATTGCAGAGTATGTTGCACTTTGTGATGTCTGCCAGAAGGTCAAGGCAGAGCATCAAAGGCCAGCAGGATTGCTGCAGCCATTGAAGATTCCAGAATGGAAGTGGGAAGAAATTGGTATGGATTTCATTACCGGATTTCCTAAGACCCAAGCAGGTTATGACTCGATCTGGGTAATAGTGGATCGATTGACTAAGGTAGCTCACTTTATTCCAGTTAAGACTACCTATGCAGGAGATAAATTAGCAGAGTTATATATGTCAAGGATCGTCAGTCTTCACGGAGTGCCTAAGAAGATAGTGTCTGATAGAGGAAGCCAATTTACTCTCGTTTTTGGCGAGTGCATGAAGCCATGGGAACTCATCTCGATTCAAGATCGCCTATCACCCTCAAACCGATGGATGATGGCGTGTGAATCGATTCTTGAGGATATGTTAAGGGCTTGTGCCTTAACTTATGGTGCCAAGTGGGACAAGTGTTTGCCCTATGCAAAGTTTTCAGTACAACAATAGTTATCAAGCCGGTTTGCAAATGTCGCCTTTTGAAGCCTTATATGGAAGAAAGTGCAGAACCCTCTCAAGCTGGAAGGAGTCGGAGAAAGACAATTGTTTGGTCTGCCATATCGCAAGAAGTCAAGAGCAAGTTCGATTAATTCGAGACCGTTTAAAGATCGCTCAAAGCGCATGAGAAAAGTTATGCGAGATAATCGTCGTCGAGATTTGAGTTTGAGCCCGATGATTATGTTTATCTCGAGTCACCCTCTCAAAGGAGTTAAGAGATTTCAAGTAAAAGGAAAGCTTGCCCCTAGATGTGTGGGACCGTTCAAAATCTTGGAGCGAGAGGAGAGGTTGCCTACAAGTTAGAATTGCCTCGATCTTTTGCGGAATCCATGATGTGTTCCATGTATCACGATTGAAGAAATGCTGTGTGCGGAGAGCAGATGCCATTGGAAGCCATTGATTTGCAAGAGGATCTTACCTACAAGGAGCAACGGTGAAAATTTTGGATATCGCAGAGCGTATCACGAGAAGCAAGATCATCCGCTTTTGCAAGGTCGATGGAGCAATCATTGTAAGAGGAAGCAACTTGGGAGCGAGAAGAGGATCTCAAGTCCGAGTTTCCCACCTTTTCCCTAGCTACCGAATCTCGGGTCGAGATTCCATTTAGGGGAGGTTTGTAACATCCCAAAATTTGAAGTTTTGGAATGTTTGAATTCAAAATAAACCATTTGCATTTTCTTGAACTAACTCTAGCTTAATTTGAATTTTCCATAAATGAAAGGATTTAATTTGACTAAACTATTCATCAAAATCAAGAATTTTAGTTTTAGTTGGGTTCCTTGTGCTCCAAGGAATTTTTCTGTATTTTGGGGATTTTTCTGAATTTATTTGCTATTTATTTGAATCTATTTGCTTTTATTTGAATTTCGGATTTTCTTAAATCGGAAAATGAATTTTATTTCAAAAGCCCCTCGGGCGAATCGCTCGGCCCAGTTTTCCGGCCGCTTCGCCCGGCCCGATTTTCCCTCGCGACCAGCCCGGGCAGCGCATCACGGTCGTCCGTCGCGACGGCAGCGTGTGGCTGCGAATCGCGCCGCCGCCGCCATGAAACCCTAGCCGCCGTCGCCGCCGTCCGAGTTCGTGTCGAAGCCGTCTTGGAGTTCGTGCCCCGCACGCCTCCCGAGCCCTATTTAAGCACCGCAAAACCGCCTCCCGAGGTTCTCCTCGCGCCGCCGCCTCGTTTGCCCGTTCTTTGCTCGCGTCGCCGTTCGCGCCGCATGCCGCGCTTCGCCGTCGCCGCCGAAGCCTTTTCCCGTCGCCTCGCCGCTACGATGCGTCTTCGCCGTCGCCGTTTGCTCGCCCGAGACCGCCGCGTCGCCCTCTTCGGATCCACACCGCGCGCCCGATCCGGTCATCTTTTCGCCGATCGCCGGTCGTCTTCCCGTTCCGGTGAGCCAGCGCGCGCCGCTTCGTCGTCGTTCCCTCCACTTCTTGGCGGCCGTCCGATCGCTGCGTGCGCTCCCGATGCGCCACGTATCCTTCGCTGCGGCGCGCTTGGCCGTTCGATCGACTGGCCCCTCGCCGGATCGCACTGCGTGCCGTCGGTGTCGATCGCCACGTCACCGCCGACGTCGACCCTAAAGCAGCGTGTCATTGACGCAGCGTGGCGTCGACCGTCGCGCCGGGCGCCGGTGAACGAGCCGCACCGTGGACCGAGTCCACCGTGAACCCGATGGCGTCGGCGTTGCGCAATAAATCCTTTTCAAGATACAAAAATAATTCCGAAATTCTGATTTTACGTATTTTCTCTGAATTTAATCTTTGGAGGCCCGTTCTCGCTCATACGAACTCCGATTGAGGCGATTCAAGTTTCTAAATTTTTCTAAAATCAAGATCTATCTTCAGAGCCATTTATTTTCAGTTTTGAGCTTGTTTGAGTCTCTGTTTGGTATTTATTTGGTTTCGTTGCTTTCTTTTCGGTGACGCTAATTCGAGGGATGACGAAGACTTCAAGACCAAGATTCAGCACTAGATCAGCAAGGCAAGTCGTAACCTTTGATCATATTGATCCTATGTTTGCAAAGTAATTTATTTTTTTTACACTTGCATGCTATTTACGTATCAATGCTTATTTAATGGGAGAAGATGTATGCCTAGTTGACATTATGCCACCTTGATTGGTTGTATGCCATGTATCCATTGTTAAACCTAGGTTGGGACATTACTAGTTGGACATAATCATTATACCAACATTGGGTCATCGTAGCTATGCTTAGACATGCTTAGATATCGTTGGGATTCATGTCACACATTGAATAATGTTAATCTTGACTTAATGAGATATTGAATCGTGGCGGTAGCCACTTGTTGTAAAATTTGTTGTACCATGGCGGGGTTTGCCATTGGTCTTGGTTGAGCAATTGTTTTCCCTCGGGCAAGTGATCGTGCGATAAAGGGGTGCTTTCTAGCACATTGGGATGTGGATGTCTTGCTCGAGACAATTTAAGGACTTAATCTTGTGCGCCATTGAACTGGTCTAACCGTACTACCACATGCGGAATGGGACAGCTTAGGTGATTAATTTGCAATGTCTAGCCTTGAGTAACGCCAATTGGTGGTGTGGGTTCGGGATGGGCGGGTAGATTCGCAAAGGCGCAAGAGGGGCCTAATGGGCGAAACCTTAGCGAGCGATCTTGAGTGTAGGCGATTGCATTGTAAAGGCTTTGTCATGATATCTCTGCGACACACCAAAGGAAGTGTGTTAGTAACGTTTGCACAAAGAGATGTTCATGTCTTGTGGGTAAAGTTGTACAACCTCTGCAGAGTGTAAAACTATTCGAATAGCGCGTCATGATCATGGACAAAGCCGGAATTTCACACGGGTATAGAGTGTTTCATAAAATGTGGAATGTGGAATTGTTAGGATGTGAGCACGGGAGTTCTTTGTTGTTTTGTTGTCTATCATTGATCTATCGATTATTTATTTATGTTTTCATAAATATGCTTTCAATCTATTTATTGTATTTCAATTCAAGTTATTGCTTTACGCAAATGAAACATATAGCCATCCTTGTCAAGCCGTGCATGAAAATATTGCATCAATTCCCTACGACTTCTTTGAGTACCTTTGTACTCACGGCTTTATGCCCTTGTTGATCGATTCTTTGAAGGAGATAATGAATATCATGAGGAGGAATTCTATGAAGACTACGTGGATTAGGAAGGCGTTCCCAGACGATTGCACGTGGCATGTCGAATGGTTCAAGTTATCTTTTCCATTTGCAATAGTATTTGTTTCTTAAGCCCTTAAGGCATAATGGTGTAAACATTGACCATAAGGTCGTTTGCTTTATTTAATAATAATTTGCTTCTTCTTAGTTAATTCGTTGTATGGAATGGTATTTCATCTATGTTTCCACTGTGTGCACTAGCGTGATCCTGGACTAGTGCAGTATACACAGAGGGTTTCGAATTTGCAAATCCGGGTCCCGACACTTGTCGACGTGGAGAGAGTGCTCGATCACCTCCCTTAGTACACCTGGCATATCGGATGGCTTCTAGGCGAAGATGTCCTTTTTGGCTTGGAGGAAGGTGACGAGCGCGCTTTCCTATTTGCCCTCGAGCCCTGTCCCGATCAAAGTCGTTTTAGACGTGTCGGACGGGTCAAGAATGATTCGTTTGGTTCCTTCGCCGGGCTTGATTCCTGAGGTGGCCTGCTTCTTGGATGGAACCTCTCCTTCATCCTGCAACGTGGCAGCCTTGGTCTAGATATTTTTCGCCTCGGCGCCCGCTTCCTACAGTTCGGCGAGTTCATGATTCTCTCGGTCGCATTGCGAGGTTTGTAGCGTTTCCTCGGACGCGATGGCGCCTTGGGGTCGGCATCTTCATCATCGTGTAGGTGTATGTGGAACGGCCATGAATCTAGCTAGGCCGGGCCTTCCCAAGATAGAGTGGTACGCCGTCTCGAAATTGGCTACCTCAAAATTGATATATTCAGTCCAAAAATTATCCTTCGTGCCGAATGTAACAAGTAGAGAAATCTGCCCGAGTGGGAATGAGGACGCCCCAGGGATCACTCCGTGGAACGGCTGGACGCTCGGCCTCAGCTCGGAGCGGGGAATGCTCATGTCATCAAAAGTCTTGGCGAATAGGACGTTGAGTCCACTTCCGTCATCGATCAAAACTCTCTTGAGCTTCACGCTGCGCACAGCAGGGTCAAGCACTAGAGGAAACTTACCCGAATACGGGACCCGGTTGGGGTGATCCTTGCGATCGAAGGTGATTGGGACCTCGGACCACCTCAAATCTTGAAGTCGCGGTTCCACGGCGTTGATCTCTGGCGGTAAGTTTACGCTTCCGCTTGGATTCGTATCCAGTGGAGCCCCCGTAGATGTAGTTCAACTCTTGCTCGGGTTCCTGGAAATCTTCTTCGTCGAGGAGGTTGTCGGGACCGAATGCGCAAATCGGACCCTCGTGTATTACGTGCTAGTCGAGGATCACGCTAGCACACCTGATCTTCTGAGGTTGCACATCATAGACATTCACGTGATATATAAAAAATCGTAGTGCAACACTTATATAAACTGATTTTATGCGACCTTATGGTCTCCTTACATAAAATCGACCACATGAGGCTTACATTATTGAGTAAGCGAAATAGCGGCGGAACAAAATAAATGTCGTGGAAGCCTTCATCTTGCCAGAGCAACCAGTGAGCTTGCCCCTAATTGCTCGGATCCTCAATGTACTCCTCCTCCTAGGTGGTATAGACTCCTCCGCGATGTTGGTGTTGATAAGCAAGGAGGGGTGAGTACACAAGGTACTCAACAAGTAATGCACGGAATGCAGCGCTAATACTATATGCAAAGTTTATTCCAAAGGATTGGCTTAATTGGTTCTTTTGCATCAAACAACATTTTAAACGATATTTTATTTAGATTAAAGCAAGAAGCAGATTATGATAGTACTAATATCTTCAAATAGTTTTTCTTTGAAGATTCTCGGCACACAGCCTTAACAGTTCATTTTTAGCATTGGTACACAGCCACCCTTTCCACATTTTTATTTATGAAGATCTACCCCTTGACTGTAATCCCCGAGCAATGCTCATTACCGTGAGCATGGCTATTCGAATAGTTTTGACACTCTGCAGAGGTTGTACACTTTACCCACAAGATACAGCCGCTCACCACACAGGTGATTGTCCACAACAAAGTTTTTCAGAACCTCTACCTTAACCAAAGAACCTCTCAGTATTACCTCACTATCACTTCCCTCACACAGAGAGAAGTATAGGACAGGTCAATCACCGTTGGATGGGCACCAAGCGTAGAGCGAGTGCGCTCCCCGTGCATGATACACCCCGTGTCTTGCCACCCCGAGTATCGGAGGAAAGATATCGAACCCTAATCAACTAGGTGCATCCCATACCGGACATGTGGTTGTACAGGTGACTCGAGATCAAAGGCTTGCAAGGTGAAGTCCTTAGCGGCCAAGGCAAGATTTTCAACACTCAAACAGTGGCACACAGCCCAATGTGGCACACAGACTCACATCACTCAACAACCCATTGCCACACAGGCCCACCTGGCACACAACCTCTTGCCACTTGCCCCAGTCTAAATCATTTCACACCCAGTTGATTATTGTGCAACACATGCCAGTAATAACTCAACATCGGTATGGAACCACACAGGTCTCCACACTTCAATTTCATTATGTGACATCATCACACCACTTTCAAAATACATTCAATATTCCATTAGTCAATAAGGTAGCATTTTTTCGAAAGATCGTTCATGATTCGTTGCTAGGCTAAGCATCTATTCACGGTCTAGCCTCCCGTGTTGGCACAGTATTAACATCCAACTAATACAATCAAACTTATGGTGACAATGATTTAGGGCATACAATCATTAATTTCAAGGTGGCATAACAAAATGGGTTGATTAACTACATTATCCCAAATTAATTTAAATTCATTTTTAATAAATAAGCATGCATAATTTCAAAGCATAAATTACATTTTAAAATCTGGGATCAAAATGATCAAAGCATCACTTGCCTTCAAAGAGTTGCTGGTGGTGTTCAAGTTTGATCTTGAGCGACGAACTCTTCCTCGAAACCTTAAGCAAATTTAGTCTCACGCGTACAAACAATATATGCAATAAATAACTAATACAGAGGACTAAATGACCTCAAAAATTCAAATAAAATTCACCATTAAAGAGATCACAATTTTATGAATTTTTAGAAATTTGAATCACCCAAATTCGAGTTAAAATGCAAAAGTTATAGCCATTTGAAGTTTTGAATAAAATCTGAAAATACAGGAATTAGAAAATCCGATTTTTCCGAATTATTTTTATACTGAAAAATTGCATTTATGACTTCAGCATCGCATCATGATGACGTCAGCATAGAAAAGGATTCCGGCCAAAATATTTTTATATACAAAAATATTTATGATGTCAGCATGACACGTGGCAGCTTCTGGTGCAGCCACGTCACTCCGGTCCATGGACTGGGTCCACGACCGGCTCTAGTCAACCGTGGACTGGAGGCACTGTGCCTATGCACCGGGTGACGCAAGCACGACCAATCCCATTGCGACACGCGGTGCTAAACTAATCGCGAGCTTCGATTGATCCGTCCATCGATTTAAAGCGAGCGGCGAGATTCATGTGACTTTTCGCCTCACCTCTACCGCGGAGCCAACATGTGGCTTCACCGTGACCCTCGGATCCAGATCGAACGGCCACGATTAATCGGGCGACGTCGACAGAAACGGCGGCGCTGACTCCTCGATTTCCGCACGTCACGCGTCAACACGGGACTGGCCCGATGCGCGGTGCGATCCCATCCGCTCGATTCAAAACAAACGACCGCGATGAGCCAAGGCTATCGGTTCTGGCCTACTGCGGCGCGACACGCGGCGCGATTCAAGGCAACCGGCGCGCATCTGACGGCTATGATATTTACGTGATGCGGCTAGATAAAAACCCTACGATTTAGATCCGACGGCTGAAATAAAACTAACGTGAATATAAGCGAAGCAATTTAGACCGTTGATTAAATCTAACAACTGAGGAGTGAAGATGATGATTACTATTGAGTGGCGACGTGGATGAATCCGGTGCGTTCGGCGGCGATCGGACGGTGGACGAAGCTCGGCTGGCGGTGATGTCGTGGCGGCGTAGATCTCACCGGAGAGGAAGAAGACGACGTGCAACGCGGCGCTACGGGGCTTCTCCGGCATGAAGATCTGGCGTGCTCGACGCGTCTCGGGGCGGGCGTTACTCCGGTGGCCTTGGCGACGGCGGAGATGGACCGACGGTGAGAAATGGCGAAAAATAGGCGGCGCAAAGGAACAACTACGCGAGCTTTGCGAGCAAGCGGAGGCGTTGGAGGTGTGCGCTAGGGCTCTGAGCGCGTCTAGGTGTGCGCAACACGGGGTGGCGGCGGCGACTAAATAAGCGCCTCGGCGTCGCGCGCAATCCTCGGTGAAACAGGCGGACATGCGGGCGGTCGTTGCTCGACGATCTCGCGAGGAAGAAGCGGCGTGGCAAAATCTCGGCGTCGCGCGATAGCGATCAGCGGCGCGGCGAAGTGGCGTGGTGGTTTCTTGGCCGCACGATCTTGATCCAAGCAGGCGAGATGCGCGGCTAGGGTTTTGGCGGGGCGGGCTGCGCTGGGCGGCGACACGAGTGGTGGAGCAACGATCTTGGGCGAACAGAAGGTTTCGGCCAAACACTATTCCACAGTTTTAATTCTTTTTTGAATAAAAATAATTCAAGAAAATAGTTTTGGCCAAAGAAAATAGTAAAAATATCAGAAAAATTCTGGTAAATATTTTGGAACATTTAGAACTCAGATAAAATATTTCCAAAAAAACTTTGCATAAACTTTTGCGTGAATTTAATTGAGTTCAAGGAAAGGTCAGAAATAAGTAAATCCAATTTAAATTCTCAGAAATTCTCAAAAATAAAAAATACTTCAAAATTTAAATTAAAGCAAATTTTAGGGTGTTATAGAGGTCCTTCTTCTTTGCTGGAGCAGCTTCGCCCTTGGCTAGAGTGGGTTGCCGGTGGCTTTCGCGCGCAAAACGCTTCAAAGTGAAGCAGTCCTTGGCGGCGTGTTTTCCTTTAGGGTGGAAAGGACAGATTGCTTCCATGACGGTGCTGTAGTCGGGTGCCTCCCTCCGAACAGCTCAGGGTCGGTTGTGCTCGGTTGTAGTCGGACTCTTCTGGCCGATGCCAACGCTTGAAGCGGAGGGAGCGGAAGTGCCTGCTTTCCGCTAAGGGAGTGCACGATTCGTTGATATGGCGCCGGCGTGGCGCCACAGCCATTCCCGCAGGGGTCTTAGAGGCTGGGACGGTGGCGGTGGCAGAGGGTCAGTCGGTGGTACTAGAGGTGAAGGCAGTGGCAGTGGCGGAGCCGTCGTCAGAGGCCGGGCGACAGAGTCGGCAGAGGAGGTGCTGTCTTTTTGTTGCTCATGGTAGCGTCGAAGGCAATTGCAGTGAGGGATGTGGAATCCTATCGATCGATGCAGTATATATCGTCACCGAATTGCAATTAACGATTTGCACTGGGGAAACGAAACGCCTGGAACACAGTCTTCGAAGTGGAATTTCAACACATGGTTTAATTCTTCAGAACACGAAGCGATCAACTCGAAACACTACGCGCGCCTGCTTGGGAAGACGAAAGCATTGGGAACTTCACAGACAGTTGGTGGATAAAACCACCTGTGATGACGTAATCGCAGACGGTTTTATCCAAAAACAATCTGTGATGTAAAATCCATCACAGACGGTTTTATCCACAAACCGTCTGAGATTTTACCATCAGAGATGGTTTGTGGATAAAACCGTCTGTGATGAGGGAAATAACACAGACGGTTTTATCTACAAACTGTCTGTGATGATCTACCTTTATTAACATGAATAGAGAGCCTCGACCTCGATCCTCTGTATATTTAGGGTTTCGTAGATATTTTTGTGGTGGCCGCAATTGAGAGGTGATCTGGTGAAAGAGACCCTAGATTTGGAGGTATAATTGTAGATCCTTGCTCTCTAGGTCATCTAAGGTTACTAATTGCTTCAAAATAGCATTATAATTGCTTCAAAAGATGGAAATGACGTTGGGTTCTACATGTAGGTGTAGATCCATTTGTTCTGTGTTATGTAAAGTAGTAAATAGTTGAAATTTGCAATATATGTAAGATCTACCTTGGTAAAGAGGGAAATGAAGCTGGTTAATTACTGGATCTAGCTTGGTTGTAGAGCTATATATCCATTTGTTATTTTTGGATGTTAGGAGCTATATAAGTTAATCGGCAAGTTGAAATGTAGCCTATATGTAGCATATGTGCACATGTGCACTCCTAGCGTACTTAATTCATCCTTTAACACCTATTGTTACATATGTAGTGTAGATGGATCAATTGGATGTACACGAGAAGCGTGTAGCGCCGAGCATATTAATGGTGTCTCCGCTTTTAGAAGAGCTGTAGAGGAAGATATATTGAACAGGGGGGTGGAATTTATGCCTTGTCCTTGCATTGACTGCGAGAATCTTAGGATGTTTCCAAACTCAGCGCAGATCGAAGTACACTTGATTCTACGAGGTTTTAAAAGGGGGTATACCTGTTTGACCAGTCACGGTGAAGAGCAGATTACATAGGGACCAAGTAGTACTACCATCATCGATGAAGATAATGATACCCTGGATATCATCAACGACGTCAATGATACTCCAGATGATATGGATTGTGCTTTCGATGAGGATAGGTTCCACGATGACAATCTAGATCAGATGCTACTTGATGCCGAAGGGAGCCGTGATGAGAGGGAGTACGTAAAATTCTGAGGCTTGATGGACGACTCGGAGAAACCTTTGTTCCCGGGTTGCAAGTCCAAATACACAAGGTTGTCATCTGTGCTGAAATTAAAGGCAAGCAACGGTTAGTCCGACAAGAGTTTCACAGCGTTGTTAGGTTTGTTAGCGGATATGCTTCTGGAGGGAAACGAGTTGCCGACAACCACCTATAAAGCCAAAAAGGTTCTGTCCCTTGAGAATGGAAGTAGAAAGAATACATGCATGTCCGAACGACTATATCCTCTACCGCAAAGAGTACGCAAGCTTGCATTTATGTCCGGTGTGCAACGCATCCCGGTACAAGCGTAAAGATAGATCGGATGATGATAACGAGTGCATGGAGTTGAACAAAGGTCCTCCAGCTAAGGTGGCGTTGTATCTTCCTATAATTCGCCACTTGAAGCGTTTGTTCGCGAACCCAAAAGAGGCAAAATTGCTTTGGTGGTAGTCGAATGAGCATAAGAACGATGGAATGATTAGTCACCCTGCTGATTCCATACAGTGGAGAAACATTGATAGTAGGTTTGAAGAATTCGCAGCGGATCCGAGGAACATCAGGTTCGGATTGAGCACGGATGGAATGAATCCTTTCGGCAACATGAGCAGCCGTCATAGCACTTAGCTAGTGAATCTTTGTGTGTACAACCTTACTCCTTGGTTGTGTATGAAGCGAAAGTATATATTGATGTCTATACTCATCCAAGGCCTGAAGCAACCTAGAAATGATATTGATGTATACCTAGCACTATTGGTGGAAGATCTAAACACGTTGTGGGCTCCAGGGGTGCAGGTATGGGATGCTCACAAACGAGAGTACTTCACTTTGCGCTGCATGTTGTTCTGCACCATAAATGATTATCCTGCCCTTGCTAACCTATCGGGGCAGAGTACAAAAGGAGCCAAAGCATGTACTCACTGCTTAGATGATATCGAGAGTGTATGGCTGAATCACTCACGCAAAACCGTGTACATGCGTCACCTAGGTTCCTTCGGAGGAATCACCCATATCGCAAGATGAAGAAACAATTCGACGGTACGATCGAAGATGGTTTAGCTCCAACGTCTTTAAGTGGGACATACATTCATGATATGGTTAAGAACTTGGATGATGCGCTTGGAAAGAGATGTAAATCGAGGACCCGTGATAAGAGCATGTGAAAGAAGCGATCAATATTTTGGGACCTACCTTATTGGGAGCACCTAGAAGTTCGGCACTGCATTGACGTGATGCACGTAGAGAAAGAATGTCTGCAATAGCTTGATTGGTCTCTTACTGAATATTAAGGGCAAAACAAATGACGGTATGAACGCACGGCTTGACTTGGTCCATATGGGCATCAGACCCGAGTTAGTACCGAAGGAGACCGATAAAGGGCGAACATACTGTGGACTTGCTTGTTACACTTTGTCTAAGGCCGAGAGAATCGAACTGTGCCAGTGCTTGCATGGTGTGAAAGTTCCGTCTGGTTACTCGTCCAACTTGAAGAGACTTGTTTCGATGCAAGATTTGAGTTTAACTATCATGAAGTCCCATGATTGCCATGTGCTTCTGTCACAGTTGCTCCCTGTGGCATTTAGAAGTATTTTATCGACCAAGGTCTGGGAGACAATTACAAGGCTGTATTATTTCTTTAACACAATTGCTCAAAAGGTCATCGACCCCGAAGGACTAGATGCTTTGTAGGCCGAGGTGGTAATGACTCTATGTAATCTTGAGATGTATTTCCCTGCATTGTTTTTTGATATCATGGTCCATCTCATTGTTCAAATTGCGAGGGAGATAAAGATGTGTGGGCCTGTGTTCCTACGTAGCATGTACCCATTCGAGAGGTACATGGAAGTTCTCAAGTCGTACGTAAGGAATCGATCTCGACCGGAGGGTAGCATTATTGAAGGTTATGCAACCGAAGAGGTCATCGAATTATGCGTGGACTACATGGCTCAGGTCGAACCGATAGGTGTGCCTCGATCCCGCCATGAGGGGTGGCTCCAGGGCATGGGGACCATAGGAAGGAAAGCAATCACGTCTGATCTAGTTGCGTGCGCTCAAGCCCATTTCACAGTTTTGCAACACATGGCGGTTGTGGCCTCGTATATCGATGAGCACAAGAACTGGCTACAGCAACGGAATTCGATGCGGCCAGAGTACTGGATCATCAGACACCATAACCTTCAGTTCAACAGATGGTTCAAGGAGCAACAACCCATCACTGGAAGCTCATCAGGTGATACGCTAACATCGTTGGCAAAGGGCCAGCATTTACGGTCGTAACATGGAAAGGATATGACTTAAATGGGTACACATTTTATACAAGAGATCAGGACATGAAGAGCACAAACCAGAACAACGGTATTCACATTGATGCGTTGAATACCGTTGGATCAACGAGGAGCTAGTACTATGGGTTCATTGAAGAAATTTGGGAGCTCGACTACGTACCTTTCAAGATCCCATTATTTCGGTGCCGTTGGGTTAACCTGCAGCACGTGAAGGTTGACAAGTACGGAGTAACAACTGTGGAGCTCGAACGTGTCAGATACCAAGACGAACCATTTGTTCTCGCTAACCAAGTTGTTCAAGACTTCTACGTAACCAACCCGTCCAACAAGCAGCGCCATGTTGTTCTTCAGGGAAAAAGGAGGATTGTCAGAGTCGACAATGTGGTAGATGAAGAAGAATACAATCAGTTTGACGAGTTGCCTCCTATTGGTATCGGCGTCACAACCCAAGAAGACCAATCGGAGGAAGCCAGCTACAGACGTGTTGATCATCGCGAAGGGCTATTTTTTGCACAAAAAAATAAGTAAGTGGAGTTGTCATGAGATGTATTGATTAAAATTAAACAGTTGTATGTATTATATTAAATGAGATGTATATATTATAATTAAATTAAGGAAAAAATGGCTCATCCCAGACGGTTGTGGATTGAACCATCTGGGATTCATCTCCCAGACGGTTCAACGCCAGAACCGTCTGGGATAACCATTTTTCCCAAACGGTTGTGGGATTGAACCGTTTGGGATAAATTCATCCTAGCCGGTTCAAAGTCAGAACCGTCTGGGATGACCATTTTTTCGGACGGTTCAATGCTATAACCGTCTGGGATGCCCTTGTCGCACCCTGCTTATGGCCCTTGCCGCGCGTGCGGCACTATGCCCCTTGCCGCGCTAAGTCCCAAATTACCTCAGTTTTCAAGTTGAAAACCTAGCTAGCCTCTCCTAACTTGGCAGTGCCCTCCTCCCTTCCCCGTGCCCTCCCCCTCGGCGGCGCCCTCCTCCCTCCCCCGTGCCCTCCCTCTCAGACGCGCCTCCCCCCTCGGTGGTGCGGCCCCCTCCCTCCCCGGTTCCCTTCCACTCGGCAGCGCGCTCGCCACTTGGCGACGATTTGATCCGGCTGCTCCCTACCCCCTCGGCGGCCTCCTCCTCCCCATGCCCCCTCTCTGGCCTCCTCCTCCCCGTGCCCTCCTCCCTCCCCCGTGATGTTCCGATTGTGAGTATATATACTTCACTTTGCTAGTTGTGGGTTTGAGATTGCTCTGTGATGATACTAGGGTATATAATGATATTGAAAATTTATTCGGTGAATAAGGCCTTGAACTGATAGACTTACATGCTTTACAAGTCTTGATTCATGCACTGTCTGAAAGTATGAATATGTTATGTTTATTTGTGATTATTGTCTATAATCTACTAGTCATTTGCTTGTTCGGTTAGCTTGCTGATTGGTTCACTGATTCGGTTGGTATGTCATTCGTATACTAATTTCACTTTGAGCTTCCCCTTTTCCTTTTGTTTGAGTGCTGGCTGGAGAAACACTTTCTGTTACTAATATGAACATTGCCTGGTTGGTTTAGTTAGAATTTTTGCTAGCTACTGAACTTGACTTCATTAGTTACTTCTGTAAGCTATTGAAAGGTCTTGCTGTTAAGCAGAACACTGTCTCTAGGTTCGGTTGAAAACATTGTCTGATCTGAATTCAGTCAGTACTTAAGTGTTTATATATCAGTAATCTTATTATCAATTTGTTACTGTGCATGCTAAGGCGGTAAGGGTTCAAGGCCTAATTCGTTGAATTAATTAGTCTAGCCCATTTGAGATTGAGGTGAAGATTTTTAATCTTCATTCAAACCCTAAGTCTGAGAGCACCATAAATAATTTTACTTCTATTTGTGGTGGAAGACATGATTCATTGTATAAATGACATAAAATTCATATTATGCTTTATTTTATCTTTTATGTCATTTTAGCCATCCTTGGATTATGTACTTTTAATCATATTGTTATATGGGATAAGCAATAAAATCTTGCCTTTCTGTTGCTCAATGATGATATTGGGTTATTTGCTTGCTGATTGGTTCACTGATTCGGTTGGTATGTCATTGTGCATGTTAAGGTGGTAAGGGTTTAAGGCCTTATTGACTCAATGAATTGTTTAGCTTGTCTTATAATTCATTTAAACTTACCTACTCTTAATTGATAGTTTAGGTTCTCTTAACTTACCTACTCTTAATTGAAATTTGCTTCTCTTAACTTACCTACTCTTAACATCGCATCGTACAAGATGGCATCCCCTCAATCGTTGCCGCCAAATGGATCTGATGACGCGCCCAACGTGGAAGGAAATAGGCGCGCTCCAAGAGGGCTTAGTAAAAGGCCTCAGAGCCGATACACCATCACGGCGGTCGATCCGCACTATGGGGCCACTACTACACCTCCAAAGGCTACGATAGCTTTTCGGACCATGTGCGGGATCGTTGGGTGTGAAAGGGTCCCCATCACCTACCCATCATGGAAGACGCTAATAGAGGAGGAGCGTCATAACCTGGTGACTGAAATATTCGTGTCATTCGAGCTTCCACAAGATTTCATGGCTACACTGCGATGATACGCGTTGCTAGTGGCGGGAAAGGCTTAGAAGAACTTTAAGAGCGTCCTCGTCAGTAATTACGTGAATAAGGAAATGACTCTATTCCAAAAGTACGGGTTCATCTCCGAAGACGTCTGGGGACAATTTATTGAGTTGAAGACAACAGAAGAATTCGCGCATGCAAGTGCGGTGCACAACACCTTCCAGTCAAAAAACACTCACCCACACAGACTCGCTCAACAGGGTACGCGGGCAAGATCGCGCAATGGACGAGGGAGGACGATGAGGCAGTCCATAAGGAGGTCGCGCCACCATTTGCCTTGATCGTGGACCCACATGCCCGAAACTGGGTAAGAGCGAGGTCACGTCCCATGTCTTTGGGCGACGTGTCCTTTGCAAACCCTGCTAATGAGGAAGTATCCCAACGCCTAATATCATTGAGCACAGAATCTTCCTAGATCTCTTTCACTTCAAATAGAAAGAAAGACATACTCTCCATGGCCTTGGAAACAAGGAGCACCCGGGTCGCACCCGAGACCTAGGTGTTTTCGTTCCCTGGAAAATGGGATTCTCACATGACTCTAACACGTACCGGAGTAGGAAGAGAAGCAAAGCCGAGCGCGAGGAACGGCTAGTAGTCTTGATTGAGGAAAGGGTTGAGGAAAGGCTCAGAGCACAGTTTAATAGTCAGCTACAAAGCCTTGAGGAACGGATGGAGCAAAGGGTGGCTGCGGAGAGGCAGACACGGAACGTACAAGCCCAAGAAGCACCGGTGCAGTTCAGCCAACCCAACCATCTGAGCAGTTGCGCGTCTGCCCTAGAGATGGATGTGGATGAAGCTAGATTTCCTCCTGATGACACCCGGGTAAGATGCCTGCAATACTCCTTAGATAGAACTGTTGGACGTGTTAGCTAATTACTTGTGTGCCCTTATGTAGGTGCCCACGCCGTGCAATCTATAAGTGAGGCATACCAACGGCTCTGTTCCTATACAGGCTGCATGGGGACAAGCGTACTCATCCAGCGTAGGGGCGTTTATTCACGGTCGTTCTTTAGAGCCGGGCTACGCGAAAGTCCAAGTCGTCGGTGTACATGAAATTTTCAAGACCGTTACGCTGCAGATGCCTCCAAACGATGAGATCGTCACACTAGGGGATGCCATCGGCACATTCATCTAGTGGCCCAAGAAGGACATCTCCTTTGACGCCCACCTAGGAGCATCAATTCTACAAGCACTACCGGAGCCACATGATGCGCCAGAGCTACCAGCACTACTGGAGCCATGTGATCAACTGAAGGAGCTCACCAAATTAGCTACCGTGTCCCGTCAGGTGCGGACCGTTACTGCAGTTCGGGCCTAGTCGTCTCCTGTGAAGAATATATTTGGTAGAAGGGGAGGCGGAGACAAGGGCAAATCGAAAGGTACCAGATCAGCCTGTGACTTTCCGATTGCCCCGTTGGTGCTGCAATTTGAGCTGGGGCAGCCGTTCGTAACGGATGCCTGCACAAAGACGCTTACATTAGACTGCAAACGATTGCAAGATTGGTGCATGCAACAAGCCAACAAGCCGTGGCACAACGAACATCGAGTATCTCGGTAAGCTTTAAGGAGGAGCATTTGTTACACCAGTTTTTAGATGGTATCTTCGTGGTTGGCTTCTCCGATTTGTTCAATTTGTACAACCTCAGAGCGCTTGACGCCTCACTCATAAGTTGTTGAACACTTTAAGTGTGTGCAATCACCGTCTACATTTCTACCTCAATGATAAATATCATATATATATGTAATCCTTGATTTTCTATATGTAGATATATGATCTTGCAAGCAATAGCAAGGAACGAACTAGTGGGTTTCGCCGACCCACACATGGTGTCCAAGCAAACCATGGACGAAGATAAACGAGTCGTCCACAAGTATGTGGAAAAACTAATGTTGGCTCATTCCGACAAAAAATTCATACTTTTACCCTACAACCCGTGGTAAGTGCTTCGTCCAGATGCTATACTTGTTTATTTGTCTATATATCGCATCTCGAAGTTAGGTTTAGTGACCATGACAACATACCTGTGTAGGTATCATTGGGTTCTACTCGTAATTATATCAAGACAGAACCAGGTAATTTACCTTGATTCCAAAAAGGCCAGCACCCTTAACTTGAAGCCTATCATAGAATTACTCGACACATCGTTCGGTGTCTACAAATATCGCGGAGGGCCACACAAGAAGAACCCAGCCACTCTAAAGCATACTTTTGACTTTCCGGTATCTGATAGTACGCATTAATCCTTCACACTCCATAATAATACCTTCAGAACTAATTAACCTATTATATTTTGGCAGTACCACCAGCAGCCAAAGGCCACTGACCAATGTGGATTCTACTTTTTCCACAACATGGCACTCCTCGTTGGTTCACAGAAGACCAATGACATAAAGGTCTGTCGATCTTGCAACAATTGTCTCCACTTATGAATTTAAATTTATATACACGCAAGACTTTAGTCATCTCATCGACAGGCTTGGCAATGCGCTGAATCTACATTGGAACAGGCTGACCTTCTAAGTATTCGAGGAAACCTCTGTACCTTCTTCATGAGTGAGGTGTTAGATCCAAAGGGCAGATGCCACTCAAGGCTGAACCAATAAGTTGTGAATTTGTTACTTACTATGCATTCAGAATTAATTAATTTGTGAACCTTATGCTGTGAATTTGTCATTTGTAGTTCTGAATCCAAATAGTTAGTATATATGTGAGTTGATTTCTGAAATGGATGTGCTGTAGATATATTATAACGTGCAATCTGAGTTGATTTATGAAATGGATGTGCTGTAACATGTGGTTGGAGTTCATTTTTTAAATATATGTCATAATAATATGCTGCTGATGCTGTGTACTGCCTTTTGTTTCAGAGGGCATTGTTAGCATTTCCTGAGGCTAGCCAATAAATTAAAATTTAGTAAAAAATACAAAATTAACATCACAGATGGTTCGAAGGAAGAACCATCTATGAAGCTCAACACAGACGGTTCCCAATTTGGAACCGTCTGTCATGTAGTATCATCACAAACTGTTCCATTTTGGAACCGTTAGTGATGTTAATGCATCACAGACGATTCCAATTAGAAACCGTCTGTGATGAGATCACCATCTCAGACGGTTCCATGTTGGAACCGTTTGTGATGATGGGATCTTCACAGACGGTTATTCCTTAGAACCGTCTGGGATAATAACCTTATCACAGATGGTTCCAACATAGAACCGTCTGTAATGATGGGATCTTCACAGACGGTTATTCCTTAGAACCGTCTGTGATGATTCTATATCACAGATGGTTCCAAATTGGAACCGTCTGTGATGAGTTTTTCACTGACGGTTGCAAAACCGTCTGTGATGACTCTTTGTCATCACTGACACTTCGATACAGACAGCTCACAAAACCGTCTGTGATGTGTTTTGCGAACTGTTTGTGATGGCCTTTTCTATAGTAGTGAATACATTTTCAAGGCCATATGCATATGGGAGTTAAGTGTGATTACTCGAATTAAGGCGTTCGAGGAAGGTATTACGATCTTTTCATATATACGAAAACAGAAGGGATGTCATTTTAGTTACAGTTTTCGGATTACGTTAAGTACGTGAGTTTTTCTTGAGCCTACACTGGTATGGATTATGCTGCATGAGTTTTTGTTTGAGCATTTGCCGAGAGAAACATCTTGGTTTCCAGGAAATTCAGCTATTTTCTGGGATTCGAAACTTAAATTACAAAATATGATATGAGTAGGTTTTTGTTTATATGATGCGGCCCCAATTGCTAACAGTGCTTTAATTGGTGATCCTAAGTCACAATCAAGAGTCATATCTCAATTGGGTGCTGTTTAGAAAAAAAAAAGCAAATCAAAGAGGAGGTCGAGAGGGAGGTGAGCTTGGTTGGCCAAGGGAGAAAGGAGCTAACCCTAGCCAAGGGAATGGGATTTGTACACAGGTGCATGAGACCATCAAACTTAGCTCGTGGGTGGCTGGAATTTGTGTGGGTGCATGAAGAATGTATGCATGTGTGGAAACTATGTGAAGATCACTAAGGGCACTAGGGTGCATGGAAGTAGGGGCGCATGTGCAGGCCAAAGCACATAGCTGCATGACGGTGGGCTATGTGAGGGAGGCTGAGCGCTAGGCCACGTACCGTGTAGTGTGCATAGGTAGCAATGGAGGTATATTTTGCTTGCATTGCATAGATAGCATGGAGTGTATTCCGTTTGGAACTCGCGTGGGCCGTATATTCATGGTGCGGCATGGACGTTACACGGGCCGCGTGCAAGGCTTGGGCCGCATGGGCCATGTGCATGTGCACGTGAACATATATATGTATGGTGTGTGGCCAGGGCACCGAGCCACCGAATCGGAGTGATGTCAAGCCCTAGCTAAAAAGGGAAGGGCCAACACGCGGGAAAAGAAATGATGGAAAAGTAAAGAAAGAAAGAGAGAAGAGAAAAAAAAAAGAAAGGATGTCAAATCTGGTTTGGAGAGAAAAGAAAATGAGAGAGTTAAGTTATGATTTATATATATGAATAAAGAGAAAGCCATTGTGGTGTCATGGTTGGTTGTGTGTGAGAAGTTGTGACCGTGAGAGAGATACATGGAAAGATTGAGAGATTGTTCGCGCTAGTTGAAAACTCTTTGTTTTTAGATTGGGCTGAAGACTTTGTCTGTTGGAATAATTAGCACTTTCAGGTTTATATAAATTTCAAGATACAACATGAACATGAACAGATTGACTAACATGATCATATTGTGAGAGTATAATCTACACATGCATATCACAAAGCTACACATGAATAGATCTACTATACTCAGGAGTAAAAACAGCAATAGATTAAACATGATTCTCACGTACCGATCTACTGTAGAGGAAGCAATAGCCGATGTAGATGGTACGTTGTTGATGATGAGAACGTGTTGGCACCGAGCGCATCGACGACGAACAACGGCGCTCGAGCGTACTGGTAGACAAGCCGTGATGACGATCGTGAGCAGTCGCGCGAAGCGCTTCCCAAAAATCTTATTCGCCTTCTCCCGATGTAGGATCGCAAAGACGACAGATTCCGGAGACCTGCTCTCCCATTCGCCGGTGCACGCCGACGCAGCGGGATGAGGCGGACTACGGTGGCGGCGCAGTACTGGAAGAAGGCAAAAGCTCGTGTATAGATCTATTGTTTTGCTCATGGACTCGGTCAGTATATATAGAGACGGAAAACGCGTTTCGCAGTTTGGATCCGAAACCAACACGATTTTATCTCTATATCTCGAACTGATCCCGAGTAGCAAAAGATAAAACTGCAAAAGGAAGTTGCATCTGAGCAAGGCATCCGGTCCGATTTCGGCGGACCATTCACGCAGGTGCCGCGCGCCCTCCGCCCATGCCCAAGCCCAAGCCCAAGCCCGGCCCGGCGAGGCGAGGCGAGGCGAGCGAACGCGCGTGTGGGTTCTTTTTGTTCCCTCCATTGCCATGTGTAATAGGGAGAGAACCAACTCCATTTTTAAGTAGGTCTCTCTCCACCTCCACAAGCAATATGGTATTAAAGACATCCCACCCCTCTCCCTTCATGAATGGGCCTTTGAGATTTATTGGATTTTCATTTAAATGGGCTAAGTCCATATAATTCAACAATCCCCCACCAAATCTCAAAGGTACTCTCAGAGATTTGCCTGTTCCAATACTGTTTGATATACCAGCGTTTTGATGGAGATTGTTAAGTTGAACATCCATCTAGAACATTAAGCTACACCGATCCACAACTTGAACAATGGACTAGGCCTTGAATTGCAAGTCTTGTGTGGACAAGTTTCACTTAAAACCAAACTGATACTTGGTTGCCTGTAGCCTACCCCGCGGGTGGAGCATATACGTCGTACTCCTTGGTCTATTCATGAGCTTACTAGAGAACACCCAGTCTCATAGATTATGACGTTCAATAATCAAGCTCATATAGGTATGTACTTTCAAGAGTGCCCTGTAGAACAGCGTCTTCGCTAATTAAAGCCAATAGTACACATTAAGGCATTAGCCAACCTGCCTAACGGTCAATCAGTCGACTAACCTTAGTCAATTAGCTGAATATGAGAGTATTGCATCATGGAGTGGGTTAAGGTCTTTTACTCTCCTTCAGTTAACCAACAACTTGTTTTTCGTAGGTTCTACTTCAAGGGATCTCCGATCACATAGGTTGGGTTACCATTGTGGTGTAACTTCTCATGTGGGTCTCATACCCATCCCCCTCGATGCATTACCTATCACATTTCGTGATAGTCCCTTTGTAAAGGGATCTGCCAGGTTTTTCTCAGTTTGGATATAATCCAATGTAATAACTCCGGAGTTTCTCATTTTCTAGACAGACTTCAATCGTCTTCGCACATGTCTTGAGGACTTCATATTATCCTTAGAACTGTTCACCTTGACAATTACCGTTTGATTGTCACAGTTCATGAGAATAGCCGGTATCGGTTTCTCAACCACCGGTAAGTCCATCAAGAGGTCACGCAGCCATTCTACCTCAACGGTAGCAGTATCTAATGTTGTGAGTTCTGCTTTCATGGTTGACCTCGTCAATATGGTCTGTTTGCAAGACCTCCATGACACAGCACCACCCCCTAGGATGAAGACATATCCACTCGTGGCATAAAGCTCATCAGCATCTGATATCCAATTTGAATCACTGTATCCCTCAAGTACCCTGGGGTACCCTAAATAGTGAATTCCACAACTCATTGTTCCTCTCAAGTAGCACATTACCCTTTCCAGTGCATGCCAATGATCATTACCCGGGTTTGACATGAACCAACTCAACTTGCTCACAGCAAATGAGATATCAGGTCTCGTAGCACTAGCTATGTGCATGAGCGATCCAACAATCTGAGAGTATCTCAATTGGTCTCGACCAATTCTCTTATTCTTTCGCAGAATCAGACTAGGATCATAAGGAGTTGAAGAGGGTTTGCTATCCATATAGCCAAACCGACTCAAAACCTTCTCAACATAATGAGATTGCGAAAGTGTAATCCCATTCTCACCCTTGATTAACTTGATGTTCAAAATCAAATCAGCCTCTCCAAGGTCCTTCATATCAAAGTTCTCAGACAGAAAAGTCTTAACTTTGTTAATCATATCAAGATTTGTGCCAAATATCAGTATGTTGTCAACATACAAGCACAATATAACTCCCTCACCCCCACCATGCAGATAATATACACATTTATCTAACTCATTCACTGCAAAGCCTGCAGTAGTCAAAGTTCTATCGAACTTCTCGTGCCATTGCTTAGGAGCTTGCTTCAGGCCATACAAAGATTTTAGCAACTTACACACCTTGCTCTCTTGACCTTCTACTACAAAACCATCAGGCTAATCCATGTAGATCTCCTCATCCAACTCTCCATTAAGGAAAGCTATCTTCACGTCCATTTGATGAACGATAAGACCATATGAGGCAGCCAAGGAAAGTAGCACTCGAATAGTGGTCATTCTAGCGACATGTGAATAGGTATCAAAAAAATCTTTACCTTCTTTTTGTGTGTAGCCCTTAGCCACAAGCCGAGCCTTGTACTTTTCAATCGTACCATCAGGCCTAAGCTTCTTCTTGAATACCCACTTGCACCAACAAAGCTTGCAACCATAAAATCGTTAGTGACTTCCCAAATTCCATTAGAGATAATGGAATCTATCTCACTACGGACTGCCTCCTTCCAGTAGTCAGCATCTGGGGATGCATAGGCTTCTAAAATAGACGTGGGAGTGTCATCCACGAGGTACACAGTGAAATCATCACCAAAAGATTTTGCAATCCTTGGTCTCTTGCTCCTCCTTGGAGCTTCACTATCCTCCTCCTCAGGAATTTGCTCAGGTAAGTGTTCAAGAGATTCAGTAGGTTCAGGAACTATCTCAAAATTTATTCTAGACATGCTATGTAAATCCTTCATAGGAAATATATTCTCAAAGAATGTTGCATAACGAGACTCCATAATCGTATCGACAAACATGTCGGATACCTCTGATTTTACTATTAAGAATCTATAAGCTATGCTCCGATGAGCATATCCAAGAAATACACAATCCACAGTTTTAGGCCCAAGTTTGCGTTTCTTAGTTATCAGTACATTGACTTTCGCCAAGCACCCCCAAGTGCGCAAATAAGAAAGTGATGGTTTTCTCCCAACCCATTCCTCATATGGGGTTTTCCCCTTATTCTTTATTGGAACTCTATTTAGAACATGACATGAAATCAATAAAGCCTCCCCCCACCATGCCTTAGATAAACCCGCAGTGTCTAACATGGCATTCACCAAGTCAGTCAAAGTGCGATTCTTTCTTTTAGCAACCCCGTTTGATTGGGGTGAATAGGGAGGCGTTCTCTCATGTATAATCCCAAGTTTCGCACAGAAAAAGTCGAACTCATTAGAGAAATACTCTCCACCATGATCTGACCTAAGTCTTTTGATCTTTCTTTCAAGTTGATTTTCAACTTCTGCCTTATAGATCTTAAAGTACTCTAGAGCCTCATCCCTATATTTCAACAGGTAAACATAGCAAAATCTAGAAGCATCATCAATCAACGTCATGAAATATCTCTTTCCACCCTTTGTCAACACACCATTCATTTCACAAAGATCTGAATGTATGAGTTCTAGAGGTGCCAAATTTCTCTCCTCGGCTGCCTTGTGAGGCTTTCGAGGTTGCTTAGATTGTACACAACTTTGGCACTTAGAACCTTTGGCAATGGGTAGTTTTGGAATTAAACTTATACTGGATAACCGAAACATTGAACCAAAATTTAAATGACATAAACGTGAGTGCCACACACTGGCCTCATCTCCATTAGAATTGCCACAAATATGATTCATTTGTATTATCACATAAATCGAGAAGAGAAAGATGAACAAGCCTCATGACCGATAGCCTTTACTAATAAACAATCCAGTTTGGACACGACTACTTTATTGGACTCAAATTCCACTCTAAACCCATCTCTACAGAGAAGAGAGCCGCTCACTAGGTTCTTGTGAATAGAAACAACATGCTGCACATTCCTTAGTTGCACGATCTTGCCCGAAGTAAACTTCAGATCCACCGTGCCAACTCCATGAACTGAAGCATGCGACCCATTCCCCATTAGGACGGAGGAATTCCTAGTGACCTGATAAGAAGAAAACAACGTGATATCAGCACACACATGCATATTAGCTCCAGTATCAATCCACCAATTGGTAGATTGACTCACTGAAAAGACAGCAGGTACAATATCATACCCTCTAGATGCATCTCCAGTGTCACTGATGACCATATTGGCAGACTGTGGATTCTGCCCCTTATGAGCCTTTTTGCCTTTGCGATTTGCACACTGGGCAGCCCAATGTCCAAGTTCACCGCACACATAGCAAGGCTCCTCCTTAGGGTTCTTCATCTTCTTCTTCTTGAAATTGGTGGTTTTATTGGCCTTGTTGTTCCCTTTGTAATTGAAGTGAGGATGCTTCTGCACCATATTGGCGCTAAAATGTCCCTCAACCCCTTTGTTAGGTCTATCCTTAACCCGAGCTTTCTCCTCAACATCAAGAGACGCAATGAGACTCTCAGCAGAGATCTCTTGTCTCTTGTGTTTGAGAACAGTGGCGAAACTCCTCCATGATGAAGGTAATTTTGCAATCATGCACCCAGCCACAAACTTGTCAGGTAAGGAACACTTAACGAGGTCAAGTTCCTTCACAATGCACTGTATCTCATGAGCTTATTCTACTACAGAACGGTTGTCAGCCATCTTGTAGTCATGGAACTACTCCATAATATACAGTTCACTGCCAGCATCTGATGCACCGAATATAGCATTCAGCGCATCCCACAGTTCCTTAGCGTCTCTTATGCGCCTATACACATCACATAGACGATCAGCAAGAACACTCAGAACGCATCCCATAAAGAGTGTAGTGGCTTCAGAGAACGCTTTCTCCTGTTCAGGAGTAAGGTCCCCCTCAGGTCTGCCACTAGACACCAAGAACACGTTCAAGGCAATAAGCCACAAATTGACTTTAACCTGCCATCTCTTGAAGTGCACACGGGTAAATTTATCCGACCTCAGTGCATCGGTAAATCCAGCAATCGTTAAACTAAAGTGCCTAATATAAGGTTTTTGGATTGTTGGAATAATTAGCACTTTCAGGTTTATATAAATTCCAAGATACAACATGAACATGAACAGATTGACTAACATGATCATATTGTGAGAGTATAATCTACACATGCATATCACAAAGCTACACATGAATAGATCTACTATACTCAGGAGTAAAAACAGTAACAGATTAAACATGATTCTCACGTACCGATCTACTATAGAGGAAGCAATAGCCGATGTAGATGGTACGTTGTTGATGACGAGAACGTGTTGGCACCGAGCGCGTCGACGACGAACAACGGCGCCCGAGCGTACTGGTAGACGAGCCGTGATGGCGATCGTGGCGATCGCGCAAGCGCTTCCAAAACCTTATTCGCCTTCTCCGGTGCGGGATCGCAAAGACGCAGATTTCGAGACTGCTCTCCGTTTCACGGCACACGCCGACGCAGCGGGATGAGGCGGACTATGGTGGCGGCGCAGTACTGGAAGAAGGCAAAAGCTCGTGTATAGATCTGTTGTTTTGCTCATGGACTCGGCCAGTATATATAGAGACAAAAAACGCGTTTCGCAGTTTGGATCCGAAACCAACACGATTTTATCTCTATATCTCGAACTGATCCCGAGTAGCAAAAGATAAAATTGCAAAAGGAAGTTGCGTTTGCGCAAGGCATCCGGTCCGATTTCGGCGGACCATTCACGCAGGTGCCGCGCGCCCAAGCCCAAGCCCGGCGAGGCGAGCGAGCGCGCGTGTGGATTCTTTCTCTTTCCTCCATTGCCATGTGTAATAGGGAGAGAACCAACTCCATATTTAAATAAGTCTCTCTCTACCTCCACAAGCAATATGGTACTAAAGACATCCCACCCCTCTCCCTTCATGAATGGGCCCATATAATTCAACATTGTCTTACAATTCCATCTACTTCAGATCGATTTACAAGATTCGTATGTGGGGTACCGTGAAAGATTAGGTGTGTCTTACATCAATCAGTGATTTTCACTAGTTTGATCCCTATCATTCCATGTGGCATCGATCAAACCTCATGAAATGTCATAAAAAATTGTATAATTGTCAACATGTCATCGGTCTGTGCAAACTTCATAAAAATGCCACTGATTTTGTACGATCCTAGCTCAAAATGCAACCAGGCCTAACACGGTGGATGCCACTACTTGGCGAATTTTTTTATTTAATATTTTTTTAATCTTTTTTTCGAAAATATTCGACTGAGTGAAAAATTGTAGAAGTGGGTAGCCGTTGGCCGATCGCCCTATATACGGGCGATCTGTCCAAGCTCATAACGGCTAGTAACGGCGCCCCCACCTATCGCCCCATGAATGGACGATCGCCCAAGACATGGGCGACGGGTGGCCTTTATATTCCGCGCAGCGCTGCAGGCAGTCGGCAGTCAAGCGTAGAGCAGAGGGAAAGAGAGGAGGAGAAGAAGAGAAGGGAAGAGAAGAGAAGAGAAGAGAAGATAAGAGAAGAAGAGGGGAAGAAAAGGGGTAGCCAAAAACTCGAGATAAATTTCGGATTTGTTTTAGAGTTAACTTTAGGACTTTTTTGTAGAGGTAAATTTAGAAAAAAAATTAGAGGTTGTGTAGTATTTAGAAAATTAGTGTAGCATTTAATATTTAGGAATTTGTTGTAGTATTTAGAAATTTTAGAATTGTGTAGTGTTTAGAAATTTTAGGATTGTATAGTGTTTAGAAATTTAATGTAGCAGTTAATATTTAGAAATTTAATACATAATCCAAAATTTTAATACAATAGAAATTACCAGTTAATTTAGTAGGGTTGTCTAGTAGTATTTAGAAATTTTAGGATTGTGTAATGTTTAGAAATTTTAGGATTGTGTAGTGTTTAGAAATTTTAGGATTGTATAGTGTTTAGAAATTTAATGTAGCAGTTAATATTTAGAAATTTAATGTAGTATTTAGTATTTAGAAATTTCAGAATTGTGTAGTATTTAGTATGTGCAAATTAACGGCCATTAACGGCTGGGTGCACCTATCGCCCTACATAGGGGCGATCGCCTCTAATTGGAGTGATCGCCTTAGGAACTACCGTTAAATACTGTTAGGGGCACACTACCCGAGGTAAATATTGCTAGTATTTTGGGCGATACCCTGACGATATCTACCTTTTATAACATTTGTTCTCGCTCGCGGTCTCGCAAAGGCAGCAGCGAAAGAGGAAGAAAGAAAATAATAAGTAGAGGATCAATCGAAAATGCCGAGGCGTGCAAGTGGAAAGGGAAAGGGGAAAACAAAGGAAGAAGGAAGTGCATACCCGCGCAATTTAGCATACCAAGATCTCTTCCTACCTCATGGAGTTGTAGCACCGATGTGTATATGCGAAGATCCTTGCAGGCTTGTCCACTCTTGGGAAATTCCAACTTGGAAGAGGAGGTATTGGAAGTGCCGCAACTACGCCTTCGACCCACCGAAGAAGAGCCTGAAGGATCGCCAGATGGTAACAATCTTACGTGTTGCGTAATATTTGTACATGAACCTTTGTTAATTTATGTTTCATGCAGTCACCTCCTCCACTGTGAATTTAAGGAGTGGTTTGATATGGAGATCAACCCCGAAGACCAAAGGCTCCTTAATGAAGCCAACTGGCAGGAGTTCACGCGGTAGCTTCAAGAACAGCGTCATGCCGCACGCGAGGAGGCACGTGGAAAGGAAGCGGAGGAGAAGGAGGCCGAGAGAGAGGAAACGAGAGAGGGTGCGTTGTACCAGAGAAGCCCCACCGAAGGCATGATCGAAGGGGAAGTGGCCTCAAATCACTCAATAGACGTTTAGTTTTAACTATTATTTTCCTTGTTCGTGGTACTCCTTTCAGTTTTAAGCCGTAATAAAGAGTGTGGCCTACCTTATTTTCTGCAGTAACTTCTGATTTGTGAATCGACCGCTCTCTAATCTCCCTCTCACCCTTGTTTTGCAATACTTAGGGTTATTGCACTAATATAATTTATTTAGATACAAAGCAAGGTGTAAATAAAATATTTTCCCACCATATGGTAGTGTATATATCAAAGAGCATATATGGCCTGTTCTCCGTACATATTACATTTAAACATGATATTTTACGGGCTGCCGAAAAAGCTTAAGCGTTTCATTGTTGTCTCGACCATAATACTTAGGGTTATTGCACTAGTAAAAATTAATATGCAAAGCAAGGTGTAAATAAAATATTTTCCCACCATATGGTAGTGCATATATCAAAGAGTAAATCTGGTCCATTCTCCCTAAAAATTACATTTCAACATGATATATCACGGGCTACCGAAAAGGCTTAAGCGTTTTATTTTTGCCTCGACCATAATACTTAGGGTTATTGCATTAGTAGAATTAATATGCAAAGCAAGGTGTAAATAAAATATTTTCCCACCATATGGTAGTGCATATATCAAAGAGCAAATCTGGCCCATTCTCCCTAAAAATTACATTTAAACATGATATTTCACGGGCTGTCGAAAAGGCTTAAGTGTTTCATGCAAGTGAGGCTACTTATAGTCATTTGGTTTATTCAAATGAGTTTATTCCTAAATGTTTTTTAAAAAATGGGACACCTAATACCCTGCGAACAAGTAATATTTATTTCAGGATTTCTGGAGCCATGGTTTGTATAGTTCCTTCATAATACACTAAATGGTCTTTAAGTAAAATTGATTTATACAATTTAAATTTGCATGGAACATAGTACTTTTCATCACATAATCTAAATCCTTATATATTAATAAAAAAATTAAAAATTTATCTTGTTCTATTTGGACCTTCCTAGTAATGCGGCTGCCCCTAATCGCGTGTTGGTCGGTATCGACATTTAATGGTAGTTCCTGATATTTTAATAGCACTAATATACCATACGCGTGAGATCAGTGTGCGGTGCACGTCGGATGATCTCGGGCGCGGCGGTAGCGTGTGTGTGACTGAGGACATTTAACTTATAGTATATTTTGGCCAATAGATGTAAAATATTATAGAAAATCAATACTAAGAGGTACCAAAAATTTAAAGATTAGTGCTTCTAACGTATGGTATAGGGTATCGACTGCCCTCTGGCCATTTTCGCTACTTTTTTCCAATGGATTATTCTCGAAAAAAATTGACATTTAACTTATGGTATATTTTGGCCAAAAGATGTAAAATATTACAGAAAATCAATACTAAGAGGTACAAAAAATTTAAAGATTAGTACTTCTAACTTATGGTATAGGGTATCGATTGCCCTCTGGCTATTTTCGCTATTTTTTTCCTATTGATTATTCTCGGAAAAAAAAATTAAAATTAACATTAAAAAAAAATTTGACCGTAAAGGGCACTGTCGCCTCAGACGGCGATTTTGCCCCCTAGATTACCGGTGGCGCCAGTTAGATCCGCACCGATCGCTCAGATATGGGGCGATCGCCCTATATACGGGCGATGGGAGCCCATTTGCACAATTATTGTTATGTTACGACTATTTTCGAAATAATGAATAAAAATAAATATTAAAGAAAAAAATATTCACTGCGTGGCTGCCGTACGGTGGATGGAGAACTGGAGGAGCGGGTTGTGTTGGCTGCTTCTTCTTTGGTGGTTGTGGGCCTTGTCCTCGACTGGCAGCCCGGCCCAATAGAAAGCAGCTTCCCTTTCGTCCATCGCTTTCTCCCCACTCTCTCCGCTACCATCGCCGAATGGATCGGACGTCGCCGCTCGATCCCGAAATGGTTCTCGCGGGGGGCATGGGCGCGTACTGCGGCCCGGTACGCCCGGTGGGCGGCGCCGGCGCCGGCGCGGCGGGGGAGACGATGCTGCTGTGGGCCCTCGGCCAGCCCACGGCGCACCGCCACAACGCCTTCGTCCGCCACGCCGCGCACTCCCTCACCCTCGACGCCTGCGGGCGGCGCCTCTCGCTGCTCCAGTCGCCCTCGTCTATGGCCACTCCCGGCGTGACCGGTGCCGTTGTCTGGGACAGCGGCGTCGTCCTAGCCAAGTTCTTGGAGCACGCGGCCGACTCCCACCTCCTCCTCCTCCGCGGCGCGCGGGCAGTCGAGCTCGGCGCAGGCTGTGGCGTTGTTGGGTGGGTACCTCCGATTTCACTTGTCACAAATCTGACGCTCTTGTCTTGACAAAACTTACTACTGAATGCTTATACTCCGTCTTGTCAAATTCATGGCAAACCACCAAAACTGAAGTTAGATTTTTTTTTTCACCAATATTTTTTGTGAAATATTGTAGACAAAATCATAAATAAAATGCTATGCCGTAATTTTGGAAATGCGATAAACTTCAGTTTACATCGGCTGTGTGATGGCTAATCTTCAGTGTAATACTACACACAGTGTTACAAGGATACATACCCGTACACTTATTGTCGAACGCCGATGTTTCTCAAGTTCACATATTCTACTTTGTTAGGTTGGAATCGAGCTTCCTTGCCTCCTTGACTGTATGTTACAATGCTTTTTGCAAAGGGCTGTGTTTGTATTTACACTCGTCTCCTGTAATTGTAGATGTGTTGCAGCTCTTCTCGGCACCAATGTGATTCTCACTGACCTCCCTGACCGCCTCAAGCTGCTGACAAAGAATGTCGAGCTTAATGTGGGGGACGGTCATGTTCGGGGCTCAGCTCGGGTCACTGAACTTGTATGGGGTGATGATCCTGATCCTGAATTGCTTCAACCACCACCAGAATTCAGTAAGGATAATAACTGTGATAATGTCAACTTCCATTCAAGACTTCATATTATTGACATATTATGATTATTCTCTAATGTTCAAATTTAACATTGGCAGCATATATGTGCTTTAGTTTCTGTAGACCAGTGGACATTCATATCAAGTGTCTAAGTGTGATATGTCGCCTTGCATTGTAACACCAGGCAGGCTTTAAAATGTCGAATAACTCTGCCTCCTCTATCTGTTTCAGTACTAGGCTCAGACATAGTTTATAGCGAGGAAGCAGTACATGATCTGTTAGTTACCCTGAACCAACTTTCTGGACAACATACAACAATATTACTGGCTGGAGAACTCCGGAATGGTAAGGCGTTTAACTAGGGTGTTTTGTTTTGTACTTGAACGCACATGTTTCACAAACTTCACTGTCATGTAGATGCATTGCTTATGTAATAGTTTGCACCTGTTATTCCAACTGATGAATCTACTACTTTCATGAATTACATTAGATGTTGTGTTGGAGTGCTTCTTGGAGGCAGCAATGGAGGACTTCCTCATTGGCTGCATCGAGCAAGGTCAATGGCACCCTGATTTCTGCAGTAACCGTGTGGCACTATTTATCTTGGTGAAGAAACCAGTGAGTACAGAGCAAGACCTTAGTTCATAATCAGACGTCTTGAGTGAAGCAAGATATCTTGAACTGGGAAGTACCCAGCTCTGTGATAATCATAGAAGATGATACTAGTTTAGTTTCTTGGTAGTGTAAGTTGCGCTGATGTGAAAGAAAAGAGGGGTGATCTTCTTCATCAGGTTCTTTTTTCTTTTTGAAAAATATGTGGCATAACATTTGGATTGAACTGGCACCAACAATGTTCATCCCAATGATGGGACGGATTTTGCAGGTTGTTGCTTAGTGCAGACAAAGGGCTTCTTCAGTGAGTATTACATGTTGTGAGTTTGTGACTAGGAATGGCAGAGTCGAGAATTCGTGAAAGGGGGAGCGCCCAATGTAATAAAACTAAGTGCAACGAGTTCTTTGAATTAGTAAACATTGGTGAAACTAGCCGATAATTCTTCTTGTTCTTTCATATACCACTATAATTTTCCGGGATTTTAACTAGTGACATATGAGTTATGAGTTGTGAGCTTTAAGATCCCACCATCTAAAAAAATGAGCAAGTAATGGCAGCCATTTCTACCAAAGTCAGGCGTCCTTGACAGCAGCAAAGGTTTCGTGAAACCTGTTGACTGCAATGCATGTAGGCTATGTGCCCCTTGTCAATATAACCGCGGAGCATATAAGATGAAAACCACTGAAGTATTGAAAACTTGAAAATTTTGTTGTAGCCTTTTTATCAACTGTTGCAAGGAACATTTGATTTTGTTGCAACATGTAATACACTCCTTGCAACAGTTAAACAAAGTCAAATTTGTTGCAACATTTTTGAGATTATACGTTGCAACAAAGTTTTCAATACTTAGGTGGTTTTCACTGTATATGCTTCCGGGTTTATGCCTTCCTGTAATTTGTGTTACTGGTGTTAATTTGAAAGAGGCCGAAAATAAATAGATAATTGTTGCTAGGGGTGGGCAATTTTAAACCGAAACCAAAAAACCGAACCGAATTAACCGAAAAATCGGTTTTTTCGATTTTCGGTTCGGTTTTTATTTTGACACTATTCGATTTTGTAACATGAGACGCCGAAAAACCGATTCAACCAATCACTTATTCACCTCCCGTCAAAATTCCCCATCATGGGCACCTCCCTCCCTCACCCTCTCCATCAAAATTCCCCACCTGCCTCCCTCCTCTCTCCGCACGTGGCTCGGCCGCTCGGGCTCCCTCCCTCGGAGCTCACACCTGCCTGTCGTCGCCTCCCTCCCTCGCCCCTGTGCAGCTCCTTGCCTCCCTCCGTCGCCCCCGCCGCCTCCCTCCCTCTCTCCACGCGCGGCTCCGTCACACCCCCTCCGTCTCCCTCGCCCCCGCTACCCCCTTACCTCCCGCTTCCTACCACACCCTCGCCTCCCTCCGCCACTCCCTCCCTCGCCCTCTCGAGTCTCGGCTAGCCGACCGCCTCCTCTCTCCGCTCACGGCTAGCCGACCGCCTCCTCTCTCCGCGCGCGGCTTGGGCTCCCTCCCTCGCACCTGCCGGCCGCCGCCTCCCTCCCTCGCCCCTGCGCCGCGGCTCCCTCCCTCGCCCCACACCACCTCCCGCCCCCGCCTCCCCTTCCCTCTCCAACATGGGCACGATGACGGCAACAACGACGACATACGCGGCGACGACAAGCACGGGTGAGGAGTGGACGACGAGCATGGGCAGTGAGCACGAGGCAACGCGCACGGGGGAGTCCGAACCTGCTGTTTGGGCTGCTTGGAATTTTTCGGTCAATCGAAACACCGAAATAACCGAACCGAACAAATTCGGTTAATTCGGTTCGGTTTTCGAAATTCACCAACAGTTGGGCCTCAGGCCCACCTGTTGGGTTCACCTATTAGTAGGCTGTGGGACGACAACTAGTATAAACTAGTATAGTGCCCTGTCTTTCGGTTTTCTTTTCCCAGCACGTAATATATGGTCTTTTCCTTTTCTAGAACGTTTGTTCCCTTTTTCTTAATTCCAGGATATTTGTTTCCTTTTCCTTGAGATGATGCTGGAGGTGGAGGGAGATCTGTTGTGGGCCACAGGAATGAGTTAGACACATTAAACAATGGCTATCGGATGTGGGTGAGTAAAGCTGAGGAAAAATCTGAGAGGTTAATTTTGATGGAGGCAAGTTTCTGGGGATGTTTCGCTGGGTGCATGAAGGTTGGGCCATCTCTAGTGGGGTGCATTATTTGGGGTGGACGTAGAAAAGAATGCTTATGTGCATTATAAAGAGGTATAGATACGATTCGAAATCCCTCCTTATTTTCACGTCAATCATTTTTTACACTTCTTTGAAAATAAACTTTCGAACTTGTTTATTACGTGAACCATATATACATGCTAGTTTAATTTTTCTTATACCATGCTTGAGACAATACACCTCAAGAAAGAACATCGTCAGTTATCGTATCTAACATAAAATTAGCTAACTAGTTGAAGGAGTAAAAAATTATATTGTAAAACATATATTGTCACAGCATGTCGACTGTCGAGCCTCAGTCGGAGCACGATCACACTCTGCCATGGCCAGCATAGCGCCTCCACGGCTGTACTCGGTCTACATCACGCTCTTGTCTCCGTCACTATACTGAGATGAACTCCGCTTCGGCACATGTCGGCCTCCACAGCAATGCTCGACTTGTGCCACACCCTCTGCTTTACCGCCATGTACGTCCTGCCTTGCTATTATCGTGTCGTGCCGCAAAATCATCCTTTTTTTACCGCCTCAGCTCGTTTTTTTTATTTTGCAAATCTAGCACCTCCGTAAAATTATACACAGATTTGGCCTCCTTCTCACCGCGAAAGTCGCTACGACGCCAGCAAAGCATGGTAGCTGGTGAGCCGCGGGTGCAGACGGCCAGCGCGGGAGTAGCGGCTTTCACGGATGGTGAAGGGGAACGGGTAGGGTACTGTAGCATAAAATAAAAAAATTTATACCGTGTAACCATGGAACGACTACAAGTTATAGATCACAGAATTACTAATAGACGTGCATACTCGTAACGGATGTAGAATCGATGTAGCACATTGGTACAGTTGTAGTCGTACTAGCCTCGAGCCTCCAATAGCACCTCATGACCGTCACAGGTTGTGGATCGTCCTAGTATTAAAGCTTCGCAACAACACCTCAAAATTATCACATACGGAGCAAGGACACCACACGCTGAAGTGCTAACGCCGACTGTGCGGTTTAGGGCGAAGGAGGTGTGGCGGCTAGGGTTTCGGGAATTCCGAATTCTTATAGTATCTCTTAACTCTAAAGTCACCACCCCTCCCTTTATATAAACGCCCCACAATGGGTCTCTACATTAAAAGCCCATTAGAAACTTAAAGCCCATCAGAATTTGGATCACCATCCAAATTAAGTCCCAATCCTTTAAGCATGCGACTCTATAGGTTCACGTATACTTGGACATAGCCTGAGTACTCTTACTCAACAATTAATCAGTAGCGGTCCCTAGTAGGATATGTCGACTCCCGAGTATATGTAAGGATCACATAAGACGAACCTTAACAATGCTTAGTTATATGTGTTTCCCTTTACCTCATGATATCGATCAAACTCAAGGTGAGTATGTGCCATCCTTGTTTTAGTTAAGTCGACCACTGTTTCTCGATTACTTGACTCAGAATCTCCACTACGGTTAACTCTTTAACCGTGAGTAGCATGGCCATGTATTTACGGAATCCGCCAATTGAAGAGTCCTAGAGATATCTCTACCATTGTATAGAGGGGCAAATCTCATCTTGATCGACCATACATCATAGCATGCTTCACGACATACCCGAAAGCCACTTTTATAACTACTCAGTTACGGAGTAGCGTTCGGCAACCCCTAAGTAAGTCATTACACATCTCGAGTATATGCGTCAACCTTACACATTGTATATGAGACCAACTGATGACAAGTAAGATTACAACGTTTTTGCAGTATATCAAGGTTGTAGATCCAACTCTATGTTCTCTAACATGTGTCCATATTATTGGTTTGATATCTCCATATCCATGACCAGTAAACATGATCTGATACCAATACACATTCTAGTCTATTCATGTATCCTCATATGTTTAATAGCTAGGGATCACTTTAGAATAATCATCACAGTGTCACATATAGAGTTTCACAAACAAGTCGCGTACTTTCTAAAAAATAATAATAACATTATTCAAGAAACAATATATTACGAACATAAGGAAATATAATCATCTCTATGATTGCCTCTAGGCCATATCTCCAATAGTCTTGCACTTGAACTAGAGTCAATCATTTAAGTATCTAATACTTAAAGCTCTTGTGTGCGCCTCATACTTTAGCTGTGTGAGAGGCTTTGTCAACGGATCAGTAACATTTGAATCCATGTGCACTTTGCATATCTTTACATCTCCTCTATCCACAATCTCACGAATAAGATGATAGTGCGTGAGTATGTGATTGGACTTTTGATAGGACCTTGGCTACTTAGCATGCGCAATGGGTCCACTATTATCACAATAGAGATTCATTGGGCTAGAGACACTTGGGACCGCACCTAGCTCAGAAAATGAATTTCTTTATCCAAACACCCTCCTTTGTAGCTTCAGAAGCTGCAATGTACTCGGCCTCTATCGTAGAATTAGCAACCGTGTCTTGTTTGGAACTTTTCCAACTCACTGCCCCTCCATTCAAAATGTATACAAATCCAGATTGTGAACAATAATCATCCTTATCAGTTCGGAAGCTTACATCGGTGTAACCATTTACAACGAGCTCTTCCTTACCTCCATAAACTAGGAATCGGTCCTTAGTCCTTCTCAAGTACTTAAGGATATTGTTAACTGCTGTCTAATGACCTTCACTAGATCAAACTAGTATGTGCTTGTAACACTTAGAGAATACGATACATCTTATCGAGTATATAACATGACATACATGATAGACCCAATGGTCGAAGTGTATGGAATCTTACTCATACGGTCATGCTCATCTGTAGTAAAAGGACACTGAGTCTTGCTAAGATATATTCCATGTGACATAGGTAAGAATCCTTTCTTGGCATCCTACATATTGAACCGATTCAACACCTTGCCTATGTAAGTATTCTAGCTTAATCCAATTAGCTTTTTCTCTTTATCTCTATAGATCATTATGTCCAAGATATATGCTGCTTCTCCTAAGTCCTTCATAGAAAAACTATTTTTTAGTGATTCCTTAACAGATTCCAACATAGGCATGTCATTCCCAATCAATAATATGTCATCCACATACAAGATTAGAATTACAAGTGCACTCCCACTAACCATTTTATAAACACAAGGTTCTTCTACGTTTTTGATGAAGCCAAACCCTTTGACTACCTCATTAAAACGAATATTCCAACTTTGAGATGCTTGCTTCAACCCATAAATGGATTTATGAAGTTTGCATATTTTACTAGCGTTCTTTGGATTGATAAAACCCTCAAGTTGTGTTATGTACACATCCTCACTTAGGTTTCCATTGAGAAAAGCCATTTTGACGTCAATTTGCCATATTTCATAATTGAAATATGAAGCAATAGCTAGAATGATTTGTACAGATTTAACCATCACTATCAGCGAGAAAGTCTCATCGTAGTCAGCTCCTTGAACTTGTTGAAACCCCTTTGCAACAAGTTGACCTTTATAGATGTGAACATTTTCATCCATATCAATCTTCTAATTATAGACCCATTTGCATTCGATGGTTTTTACACCGTCAGGCGAATTGATAAGGTTTCAAACCTGATTTTCACCCATGGATTCTATCTCAGATCTTATGGCTCCAAGCCATTTCTCAGAGTCTAGGCCCATCATCGCTTGTTTATAAGTTGTAGGCTAATCACTGTCCAACAACAATATATTGCACGAATACTGAGCAGGTACTTTGCGCAGCCTGTCCGACCTACATGGCATTAGTGTCTCCTCGATCGAGGTCCCTCCAACTGAAGTTTTCTCAACCACGGGTTCCTAAGCCAGATTCTCCCCGACATGGGCGTCTCCGACCAAGTCCTCCCCGAGTGGAGTGTCTCAAACTTCTTCGAGTTTCACTCTTTTTCTACTTGCCTTTCACAAGAGAAACTCTTTCTTTAGAAAGACACCATTTCGAGCGACAAACATTTTGCCCTCTTCTTAGTTGTAGAAGAAATATCGTAATGCTTCCATAGGATATCCCACGAAAAAATATTTATTCGATTTGGATGTGAGTTTGTCGGACTTCTGACGTTTAACATAAACATCACAACAATAAATTTTCAGAAAATACAAACTAGGACTCTTCTTAGTCCACATTTCATGTGGTGTCTTATCTACAAATTTAGATGGTGTAACATCCCGAAAAATGCAATAATATGAAAATTAATATTTTAAATTTGAATATAATTATTTCTGATTTTTCCTGGTATTATTGGAATTTATTTGGATTTTCCTGGATTTTTGTATTGAATGAAAAATCAAACAAATAGAATTAAAAGAATGGATGATGGTAAAAAGGGAAAAAAGGTAAAAGTAAAATTTTGGAAAATTTACCATCGGACCCTAACCAAGCTGGTAAGTCAGTAAAGTCAATAAGTAAAAATTTTATTCACACAAAAACAAATAAATAAAATCAATGACACCTCTTTTGACTAAAAACAGTGTAAGTCAGAATTTATTTAAAATATTAGAAGTTTATATGGATCCATAAAAATTATCATGACACCCTCAATGTAGAATTTACATCTGGTAAAAATTTTAGGATTTTATCAGATCATTTAGATCTTCTACAAATTCAAAAACAGAGGCTTCAAAAATCTAAAAATTATGATGTCAGAATTTTTATAAAATAATTACCAAATATTTTGAATTTACATTTTTATAGAGATATCCTTAACCCAAACTAAACTCCTATAAAAAGTTTGGTAAATAATTAAGTTGATTTACACCCTTAAAGAAATTAAAACCCAAATGAAAATTCTGGCTGATGCACAGTGTCCGAATTTTAATTAATTCATTATAGGATATTTTGGCCCGAACATTTTACTGAATGGTGAAAACTACCAGGAGACCCCATTTAAAAAGTTTTCTAATTTTTCAACTCGATTTGATAGCCGTTTTAATGCTCACATGGGGCTGTTCGAACTGAAGTGATCACTTGCCTTGTCCTCTTTGTCTCTGACATGTGGGCCAACCATTCTTTGGAAGCAACCAGAGAGGCCCTTCTCTCCATGCCTGGTGGTCCCCGGCCGCACTCGGCAGTCTCTCCTCCCTCTCCTTTCTTCATTTCTTCAGCGCCGAGTCGCCTCTGCCCACCTTCTCCCGATCCTTCGCCCGATCTCGCGCCTGCCCCCGCCCGATCCAGAGCATCGCTACGCCGCCCCGCTCGATCACTGCCACGGCTCATCCTTGGTTATCTCGTGCCATACCCTGTCAGCCTCATGTCACCTCTGTGCCGGCGAGAAACCATGCGCCATCTCATCACGAACAGAACCGAGCCGCAATACTCCCGCCCCCGTTCAAACCCTGTGTGGTCTCGTGCCGCCTATAAATCCAGGCTTGGCGTCGTATTGAGGCCTCTCCACTCTTCTAAACTCCTTTTGAACCGAGCAACTCAGCTGGTCCTCCTCCTCTCTGCCATGGCCGCAAACGCCCGTAAGGGGATAGCGCGATTAAGCTCAACCAGTGAGTATTCTTCAAAATTGGTTGTTTCTGAAGTTCTGTAGTGCATCCTTGAATACTGATCAAGCCTTATTTCTAAGCTTCATCGGCTGCAGCACCGCCGCACCCTCCTCCTTCTTCCCCAACTCTGGTCGCACGGTGGCACACTTCCACAGCCAAGCTCCGGCCCAACAAATCGGTAAAACGGAACCCCCTGACCTCCCTGATACTCAAGCTGTTACCCATTTGGGCCGAAGCTCACTCACTTTCTTCCCCGGCGAGCCGCCTCTTCCTCCGCCGCAGGCCTTCGGTGGCAGCCCGCTCCGGCCACCCCCGGAAGTGATCGACACCACCCTCGGATGCGCGATGTTACGCTGAAGCCCATCGTGCCGTCGATTTCGCCGGACCTTCGCCGTAGCGCCATCGCCGCCGTGCCCTAGCCGCCTCCTCTGTTTTGTGTCACTGCGCGGTGGGGCCGTCCTGTCAGCCGTGTGAGCGTCCTCAGTTCAATAGGGTAAAGGCGCTATCGCAACAGGAGAAACGTATTTCATTTTTCTGGATGCATTTTCTAACCGGTTAAACATTCAAACAGCTATAACTTGCACATTTTCAATCCAAATGAAATGAAACAAATTTCTATATTCATGTAAAATCAGTTACTTTCAGAATATGTAATAATATTTTGAAAATGTTCGCTGGGTGTATTTGAAATTCAAATTTGAATAAAATGCCTAAAGATATGCTCTACACAAAAATTCTGCAAAGGAAATTAGAATTTAATGAAACAAATTTTAATGGTATCCTTATGCTTCCAGAAGTTCAAATATATAAAAATATTTAAATTTCATTTATGTTTGAATTACTTTCTATTAAAGATTTCATTCAATGCATTGGAAATTCAACTAAGCACAACTTGAATAAAAGAAATATGAAATAAGTAAAATTTGATTTCTAAATATTAGTATGGAAGTAGAATACCTGATTTTGCCAAAATTATTAAGAAGTGAACTTGATTTGAACTATTTTGAAAAATATGAAACATCCTAAATGTAAAATGTATATATATGCATAGAAAATCCGATAGTTAAAATATGGATCAAATGAATTCAAATAATCACCAAACCAGTTTTGTTATACTCCTAGTATCACAAGGATTCAAGATGGATTACCCTAGAAAACAATAAATGGTTAATAGTCGAAGTGTTAATACTTGTATAATTTGAATAGCTATAACTTTCACAAATAAGCATCAAATTTGACGAAACCAATTCCTAGTAATCTGAAATATAATATCCTTGCTGTGTATGAAAAAATATCCTGTGTTTTTGCTAATCTGAAATAAGTCCATATTAAACCCTAATGATCGCATATATGGAAACCATCTCGAATAGAAGCCAAATATCGTGGAAATTATCTTTAAAACACTCTTAGTGCCATACCCTGTTAATTCCTAAAAAATGGGTAGATTATCTTGTAGGGTGTAGTTGCAATCTTATACCAAAAACTGAACCTTTGTCGTGTAGTAATAGAAACACTCAACCTTTTTCATCAACCCGTAGAATATCTCGTCTAAGTGCAAAAATTATGAAGATCAGTTTGGAAATGATATTTAGGATATTTACTATCATATCCTAGAAAAATATTTTATTTACAACTTGCTTATCAACTAAATCCTGTTAGTTTAATACCCTTAAAAAAATTATGGTTGTCATAACCTTTGATATCATATAAGCTTTTTCAACAATGAATTTAATGTCTCGTCTAAACACTAAAATATATAAAATCAGCTTATAAATGTTCTTCAAAGTATATGCTATCCAATTCCAAAAAAATAATCTTATTTCATCATGTTTTGCATATAAATCCTATTAGCTAAATAACCCTAAATATTATGTTTAATGAGCTTCATAATATGAATAAGTGAACTTTGTAATAATGAAGAAGTTTGGAGCTAATATATTTGTATCACCAGAACCTTCTTAAAAACAATGATTAAATCAAATAACCTAGCTTAATAGATCTAAGATATTCAAAATCACTTCTTATGCAAAATCGCTTAAGGTTAAGTGCTATTTGCAAAACCCTAACCCTAACTAGTGTTTTAATTCTTTTAATCCAAATAATTTTTGAATCTATAATTCGAAGTTATAAATACTAGAATTCATATTTTAGCCTCTTGAATTCGTAAATCAAGAATAGATAATCTATCAAAGAAACCCTGTTTTGTTCATCATAAGTCATTAACTATATGAATGTGTAATTACCTAAATCCGAGATCTTGAAATCATAATTCAACCCTAAAGAATTCCCATTTTCTTCAATGAATCTTTATTTGATTTCCTGTCTATTTTCTTTTTGCCCTTATTGAAGTTTATTATTTGCTATATTTTTCGATTGATCGACGTGTAGAATCCGACGTCGCTACCTCCGTCATCTGCAACCGCGTCTTCGTCGTAAGCAATAAATAAGTAATGAAAGCACCCCCTTTGACCATCTTGATCCCAGAATTTAATTTGCATTATTTTTATTAAAATGTTTCATGCATGCGACTACTTTCTGTAAATTCGCTATTTTATGGTGTTGGTAGTTACCCCTGCTGTCTCATGAAACTTCCTTGATAAGTATAAATATGTGAACCTTGATAACCATAAATTGAGCTTAGACAATTACTTAATGTCATTATGGGTATATGCGATTACTTTTATCCATGCTTAGCCATGCTTTTAGAATAAATGAGAATAATGATCAGATCAAAATTTGTTTCCTGAGAAATGGAAAATGTTGAAAATGAAGCTGTTAGTTATGGGTATTTTGATTAAGAAAACCCAAAACAAAACTATGGTTTTGATGCGGGCGATTATTGGCAATAGCCGGAGGTGCAGAGGGATTTGCACGTAGTGTAGGGTGGAGTATCGCCCGTGTCGGATTAAGGACTGAACTTTGTGTTGTATGATCCAAGATAAATCGTACAACCACAAGTGTTGGTATGGGTCATCCTTAAACCAATTAAGTTATCTAGTTTAACTTTGCACATTGGTAGGCTGAAGTAGTACGGGCTCTCCTTTCGAGGTTTACTCTACGGGGTGCCCACACCGAGGTGTTGGGAACAATACTTACCAATATAACGGTGTGCGCCATGTCTATGGGAAGTTCCAACATTCCTATGCTCTGAGTTCTTCCGGCATAGCATGGGTTTTATTGTCCCGGTGCTGGTGCAAAGTTAACTTAGATAATGTAAAGGTTTTCGTCATGAACATTCTGGCCACACGCCGAAGGTGCGTGAAACATGCGGCAAAAAGAAAAGGTCATGACTTGTGGGTAAAGTTGTACACCTCTGCAGAGTGTAAATCTAATCGATTAGCCGTCCCCTCGGTCATGGGAAACTTGGTGAACTTGCACTAGTTAAATGTTTTCTATTTTCTAAAATGGGTTTTGGTTTGAGCTTATTCTAGCAGCTGTTGCTTTATGTCAAAGGGCCGACATTGTTGGATTCCATTTTTGGATTATTCGATATTCACGAAGGGTTGTGAGTATTACTTATGCTTTATTTATTTTATATCAGTCAACTTGCTCTTACAAATTCCGTTTACAAATAACTTGATTTTACGATATCAATTCTGCTTTATGCAAATTAACTGTAGTAGCCTCCTTTGAAATGGCCTGCATATATTCTAGGTTTTGCTCAAGTCTTGCAGAGTACGAAAGTACTCACCCTTGTTTATATGTTGTTTTTAGGTGGATAGGTTAGCGAAGCTTCGAGGTTTCCTTTTCGTCGCAGGTTGCGGGATCTTCTTCATCGAATCTATCTAGGGATTATGCCTTGTTAGTTGCCTGCGGGTTTTTGTCAGGACCCGAATTTGCAAATCCGGACCCTCTGTGTATACCGCACTAGCCCAGGATCACGATAGAGCACACAGGCTCAACATAGATGCTATCATAGTCATACACAGCGGAATATAGCATAACTTTAATAATTAATAGTAACTGTTGTCTTACATGATTATTGCCACACAGGGCTTATAAAAGAAATAGCAAATAAGCAGCAGCGGAAAAAAATAAATAAGCGTAGCAGCTCTCTAGTTCACCGCAGGCAACTGATGAGGCTCGGACCTAAGCATTCGCATCCATATAATCCTCCTCCACGAAAGGCGTAGATTCTTCCTCTTCTGAAGTTGTTGTTGTTAAGGTGAGTACATAAAGCACTCAACAAGTTATGCACAGCAATGCAAGTCTAATATTCTATATGCTTGGCTTAATCCAAAGGAATGGCTAATATGGCTATTTTGCAGTAGAGTGGCATTTAACAAGAATACAGTAAATAGATTGAAAAGCAGTAAAACAATAACAGTAATTAATAGATTCAGCATTTATGAAGTAAACCAAATTTCCAATCCTAAATCAATTTCCACCTCCCATGGCACCCTGCCATCCCAACAAGTTTTTGTTTAACAAAAGTCTAACCCTTAAATGTAATTCCCGAGCATTGCCCAATACCGTGAGCACGGCTATTCGAATAGATTGTACACTCTGCAGAGGTTATGCACTTTACCCACACGATACAACCAAACACCACCAAGACGAGTGATCATAACAAAGCCTTTACAATGCTACACATAGACCCAGTACTGTTCGCTAAGGTTTCAACACTAAAGGGTTAAACCACCACAACAGGGCCCCCCTATTGCGCCATGTGTGTTAAACCGTAAACCCGGGACTCACTGTTCACCACGACAGTACCAAAATCTATGCTTCACAAATTATTCAGCTAGGCTGTCCCATTCGAGACATGTGGTTGCAAGAGAGACTCAGGTCAAAGGCTTGCAAGGTTAAGTCCTTAAAGTGATTAAGGCAAGACTTCCACATACCCCTGCCAATCCTGGTCCACCTTGGCACACTGCCCCTTGCCACTTGCCCCAATCTAAATCATTACCACGCCAGTTGATTACCAAGCACCACGTGCCCCCCACATTTCAATCTAGTTGTGTGACCTCCTCGCCACGACAACTTGATAGCACTGTGTGACAACACATGACACATAAATTCTTAAACATTGTTCCATATTCCATTATTCAAGATTAAGTAACAACATTCGGACACATGTGATGACGTGGCATGGCTAAGCAATCTACGATGGTCTAACTAGTCCCATGTTGATTATTAATATTAACCAACTATATTTCCACATCCTAGGGTGACAATTAGATCATGGCATAAAATTGACAAGGTGTGATTTAATTCAATTAGGCATATCATCTAATTCCCAGATTAATTGAAATCATTTATACACATAAAATATCATGCATAATTTAAAAGACAAAATAGCAATTTGGTGAAATTGGGTGTAACATGATCAAAGCACAACTTGCCTTGGATTAGGTGCTGGTCTTGCTCTGAGCTTGGGTCTTGAAGCGATGAATCTTCCTCCGGATCACCGAGCAGTTCAACGTCTACGCGAAACGATGCCAAAATAGCAAATAACCACCAAAAGAGAGAGCAACGAAATTCCAAAAATAAAATAAAATTCACCAATAAATAGATCTTTATTTTACAAATTTTTAGAAATTTGAATAACTCAAATCCGAGTTAAAATGCAAAAGATATAGCCTTTTGAAGTTTGAATAAATACTGAAAATAAAGAAAATAGAATTTCCGATGTTCCAGAATTATTTTTCTACTGAAAAAGATTTTTATTGCGCAACGCCGACGCCAGCCGCCCGAGCCAATCGACGACGACACGCCACTCGGCGCATGGACCCGGTCCACGGAACCGCTTCTGGTCCACCGTGGACGCGGCTCACAATGCCTCGCGTCACGCGCCTGACACGCGGCACGCGTCTACTGGCTGCGACGCCGCCCGTGCCGATGCTCGACACGCGGCTCGCATCCGGGCGACTATCCGACAGCTACCGCCCTAACGCACACGCGGCGCGATCTCAACCGAACAGACCTGATCCAACGGTCCATGCTTACCCGAGCTGATCATTGCAGACGAAGTGACGCGGCACGATCTGAGATGTCCACGGAAGATCCAACGGCTGCCCGAAGCTCCGAAGCACGGCGATGTCACGGCGGCGCTGAGTTCCCGGAGACGAAGACGACGACGGTTCCGACGGCGAACCAGCTCCTCTTGGCGACGAAGAGGTGGCAGCTCCGTCGCGGCTCGACGCGGCGAGTCTGTATCTGGAACCCGAGCGGCGGATGGAGGCTTGACGGCAGCGAAACGGCGAGAAAAAGAGAGGCGGCGCTACAAAGAACTATGGCAAGCTCTCAGGGCCGAACGACAGCGACTCCGGCGAAGAGGCTATGCTAGCAAATGCGCTCTGGGATGGCGATCCTCGCGGTGTGGGCGGTGGCTTTTATAGCCTTGGCATGCGCGCAGGAAAGGAAACCCTAAGCAATCCGCGGCGGAGACGGTGCACGGCGGCGAACTCGGAAACCGAATCGGGGACGACAACCGAGAGCCGTCCGATTTGCGATCAACGGCCATGATTAGATCCGAAGCGATATGATCCGATCCGCTCTTTCCAAAACCGACGTGCGCGATCTTGGCCTTCCAAAAACAACACGAGGAATCCTCTCCGCCCGATCTTGATCCAACGGCTGAAGGCGCTAGGGTTTCGGTGAGATGCAGATCGTCCGATGGAAATCCAACGGCCAAACGCGGGGTGGTGGAGAAACGGGCTGAACGGGCCGCACGCATCAAGACAAGACACAAGATCGGGCATCGGCCCAAGATCGTTTCACCGATTTTTCAAAAGCTTTTTGATTTAAAATAATTCCCAAAATTAGATTAATTCATTTAAGGTAATTAAAATATCAGGAAAAATCCAAGAAAATTCTCATAAATACTTCGAGACATTTTGAATCCAAATAAAATATTTTTGGCAAAACTTCATATAGTTTTATCTATATATAATTAGTTTTCACCAAAGGTTCAATATACTTAATTAAAATAAATTCTATTAAATCCCAAAAAATCCAATAATTTCAGAAAATCATTAAAATGCACATAAGTGAAACTATAGACCAAATTTTGGGATGTTACAAACCTTCCCCCCTTAACAGAATCTCGACCTCGAGATTCAAGGCTGACTAGGGAATAGGTTTGGGAATTCTGACTTCAGATCATCTTCACGCTCCCAGGTTGCCTCATTCTCAAAATGGTTGCTCCACTGAACTCTGCAAAAACGAACTGACTTGTTCCTGGTTCTGCGGTCCATGACATCCAAAATTTTCATTGGCTGTTCCTTGTAGGTCAAATCCCTCTACAACTCAATCTCTTCCATAGGCGTCTGCTCTGCTGGCACCCGAAGACACTTCTTGAGTTGTGACACATTGAACACATCATGCTTTGCCGCCAATGATCGCGCAATTCCAACTGATAAGCAACCTCCCCTCGACGGCTCAAAATTTTGAACGGTCCAACGTATCTTGGGGCAAGCTTTCCTTTAGCGTAAAACCTCTTAACTCCTTTCAGAGGGGTAACTCTAAGATATACAAAATCGTTTGGCTCGAAACTCAAGTCACGGCGTCGATTATCAGCGTAACTCTTTTGTCTTGACTGCGTGATTTTCAAACTCTCTCTTATCATGGCAACTTGCTCTTCAGCTTCCTTGAGAACATTAGGGCCAAATATCATACGCTCTCCTGTCTCATTCCAATTCAGCGGGGTATGACAAGCACGACCATATAAAGCTTCAAATGGCGACATCCGCAAGCTAGCTCGTAATCTGTTGTTATAGCCTGAACTCGCATCTGATAAACATTTGTCCCATGAAGTAGTGTAGGCTAAAGCGCAAGCCCTCAACATATCTTCCACAACTGATTTACTTTTTCCGTCGACCATCGGTCTGTGGGTGATATGTCAGATCAAGTTCAATCGCGTTCCCATAGCTTCATGCAATTTATCCCAGAACCTCGAGGTGAATTGAGTACCTCTGTCTGACACTATTTTCTTTGGCATAACATGCAAACATACAATTCTGGTCATGTATAATTCTGCCAATCGGTCTCCTGAGTAAGTTGTCTTAACCGGAATGAAGTAAGCAACTTTGGTCAATCGATCCACAATGACCCATATAGAATCATACCCACTTTGGGTTCTTGGCAAACCGGTGATGAAATCCATACCGATTTCTTCCCACTTCCATTCTGGGACTTTTAGCGGTTGTAGCAAACCTGCTGGTCTCTGGTGTAATGCCTTAACTCTCTGGCATACATCGCACAAGGCAACGTGCTCGACGACTTCACGCTTCATATTCGGCCACCAAAACCTCTCCTTTAAGTCCTGGTACATCTTAGCGCTTCCTAGATGAATTGAATACTTGGAACCATGAGCCTCTTCCAAAATCAACTGCTTAAGTTCTGGTCTGTTTGGCACACAAATGCGACCCTTGAACCGCATGGTACCTTGGTCATCCACGGTAAAGTCCTTTGCTAATCCTTCATCCTTTTTAGCCTTGATTCGGTTGACTTTCTCATCATCTTTTTGTCCTTCTCGAATTTGATCTTCGAGCGTTGGCTTCACTTCCAAAGCAGCTAGGAATCCTTTCAAACTACTTCCGCTTTAAATTTTGCAATTCTCTGCGCATGATTCGATTGTCCTTCCCGCACCATCATATTCGCCACGTAGCTCTTACGACTTAAGGCATCGGCTACCACATTTGCTTTTCCGGATGGTAATGAATTCCCATGTTATAATCCTTGATTAATTCCAACCATCTCCTTTGCCTCATATTGAGATCTCGATTGAGTGAAAATATATTTCAAACTCTTATGGTCCGTATATATCTCACATCTATTTCCAATGAGATAATGACGCCACAATTTCAAGGCATGCACCACGGCACCAATTCCAAGTCATGCGAGGATAATTTCCTTCATGCGGTCTTAATCGCCTTGACGATATGCGACCACTTTACCCTCTTGCATCAATACACATCCAAGACCATGTCTTGACGCATCACAAGATATATCAAGTCGTTTCAACATTAGGCAAAACCAACATCGGGCTGTTGTCAAACGCTTCTTTAATTCCTCAAAACTCTTATCACAATCAAGCGCCCATGAAAATTTCTTTTCCTTTTCAATAAATGCGTAAGAGGTCTCGCAATCGTCGAAAATCCTTCTATGAACCGCGATAATATCCCGCCATTCCTGTGAAACTTCGGACTTGAGTGATGACTTTGGTTGCTCCTAATGCAACATCGCCTCCACTTTGCTTGGGTCGACAAGAACTCCTTCTGCAGTCATAACATGACCAAGAAATTCCACCTTTTCCTTCCAAAAGTCGCACTTATGAATTTAGCATACAATTTGTTGCTCACGCAGCTTTTCCAACACTAGCCTCGGATGATTTGCATGCTCGCTCGGTCTTTGAATACACCAAAATATCATCTATGAACACAACAACAAACTTGTCCAAGTATTCCATGAAAATCTTATTCATCAAGTTCATGAAATATGCGGCGCATTGGTCAATCCAAAAGACATGACCGTGAACTCATAATGTCCATATCTTGAAGAGAATGCGGTCTTCTAACATCTTCCGCTCGAATCTTTAGTCGATGATATCTCGAATGAAGGTCTATCTTGAGAAAACTCCACCGCTCTCAAGCGGTCGAACAGATCATCAATCCTTGGCAACGGATACTTATTCTTAACCGTCACTTCATTAAGTGCACGGTAATCAATACACATTCTAAGGCTTCCATCCTTTTCCCGACAAACAAAATCGGCGCTCCCATGGCGATTTAACTTGGTCTTATAAAACCTTTCTCTAATAACTCATCGATCTGTTTCTTCATCTCCATCAACTCATCGGTAGGCATCCGATAAGGTCTTTTTGCTATTGGTGCAGTTCCCGGTGCTAACTCAATGACAAACTCGATGTCACGGTTTGGCGGCATTCCCGGCAGATCTTCTGGAAATATGTCTGGATATTCCCTGACTACTGGCACATCCTCTATGACGACGGTTCTCATGCTATTAACCATTAATTGACCACCACGAACTGCTGTCGCTTGAAATTTCACTTTCTCTCCTCTAGGGCTCTCAACGGATATAACCCTTCGACCACAATCCAAAACTGTCTTATGCTTGGTTAACCAGTCCATTCCCAGAATGACATCTAAAGCTTGGGCATCTAGAATAATCAAGTTTGCTAGGAACTCTACCCCATTAATTATTAGCTTCACCCCAAACACCCAAGGTTAGATCTTAACTCAGATCCACGGGCTTGACTAGCATCACACACTTAAGATTTTTCATGCTCAAACCATTTTGGATGCAAAAGCTCGAGAGACAAATGAATGCGAAGCTCTGAATCAAATAATATCATTGCAGTGTATCGAGTTTACCAAAAACTTACCCAAGACGACGTCGATGCTTCTGGGCTCCATCGGCGGTGATGTGGTTGACTCGCCTCGAATAGTAGCTTGAGGTGTCGCTCCCGCTGTCGGCTCCTCGATTCGCTCCGTCATCGGTGCCTTAGCAGGCGTCGTTCCAAGGTTGAAACGTACTGGCGTGATACCTCCTTTCTGGGGACATCTATTAGCATAATGCCCCACCATTGCAATCGTAGCACCTTCCGCGGCCGATCGCTGCGACTCCTCCTTGAGCATTGTTACCCGAACCGACGCCCGATAACTCGTCACGGTGGTCGTGGCGCAGTGTTTTTGGTTTACCGCCAGCTTGCGGTTGGAACACGCAAACCGTTGTGGGGTCATCCTCATTCGCTGGTGGTTAGGGCGTCCACCTTGGTTGGTCATCAAGTGCTTGCGATTTTCCCCCAATTCTTTGCGCTTATCCTCCAGGCTCAAAGCCTTGTTTACCAATTCTTGAAAATCCGTAAAAGTGTGGGTAATTAGCCCCACCGCAGCCTCGAGTTTAGTCCTTTCATGAAGCGGATCGCTCGCCTTGTCCGTCGCTACGTCCTCGAAGCATAGCGAGCTAACTGCGTGAATTTCTTCAAGTAATCGCCACCGGTTGGCCTCCTTGCTTAAGCGCCCTGAACTCTTCCTTTTTCAGGTCCATCATCCCTTCCGGTACATGGTACTAGCGGAAGGCCGTTGCAAACTCTTCCCATGTGATTTCCATGGGTGCTTCATGAGCAGACAATAGTTCTCCCACCATTCTCGCAATTGTTCCTCTAGCTGATGGGATGCGTAAAGAACCTTCTCATGGCCTTCACATTGAGTGATGTACAATTTCCTCTCAATGGTTCTCAGCCAATCATCCGCTTCCAAGGGATTGACATTTCCTGAGAATGTTGGCGGTCGGGTCCTCATGAAGTCCGACAACTTGGAGTAAGGACGAGGCCCGCCATTGTTGTTCTGAGCAGCGGGGTTGTTGACTGCAGCCATATTGGTCATTTGCTGCATCATAGTCTGCATCAACTGAGTTTGTGCAGCGAGAAAAGCTCCCAAGTTCTGCATATCCACTGGCGGTGCTTGCTGCGGTGGTGCTCCTTCATTGGGATTGTTGCCTGAGCGCAGACCACTTCCTGAAGCTCCATTGTTGCTGCGAGTGTTCACCATCTGCTTGATTGCTTCTTGGGTTAGGAAAGATAGATGTAGCATAGATAAGATGCAAGAATTTCTAAGGCGGGGGAAACAGGTTAAACCCAACTTAAATAATCTTTATTGATACTTAGTATGGCTGCTTACAATGCCTAAGGGCTTTGCAACGCATACTGCACACTCAGCAAACAATTAAGAACCAAACTAAACATGCAACCTTAACGTCTACTAAAAGGTAAAGACTATCTTAAATACGCGACTCAACACTCGAGTCTCAACACAACTCTAAGACCAACTCTCACTCATCCAGCCACCTTGGCTGGGACTGATCCGGCGCATACACCGGAGGGTGGGCTGGCATGGGTGCGAACCCATCCTGGTGACCCTCCGCTGGCTCCTCTGGCTCCCACTCACGCTCCTCTGGGTCTTCCTCTTCTTCTTCTTCTTTGGCGACTCCATCTGGCTCCTGGACGACCTTGTCTGCCAACTCCTCGGCTACCTGCAAGGCCTCCTTCAGCTCGCTGATGACCCTGGCTGCTGCGTCACGGGTCTTCTGAAGCTCTCGCTCGGACACCCTCAGTATCTCGTACACTGTCTCCAGCTCCTAAGCTGTGTCCCTCAGGTGCTCCTCCTAGGCAGTGGCGAACTCAGCAAGGTGTACCACAGTAGCACACTCCCCCTCCACGATCCGTCGACGCCGCACGCCGCGCCGTCGGGTGAAGCCGAACACGGTGTCGCTGGCTCGAGGCGTAGTCGTGGCAGATCCGTCGTAGAGCAAGTCTAGCAGCCTCCTGAATTCCCGCCTCGTACGTGAACCTTCGGGTGGTGATGTGGATCGGTCTGGTGGTCTTGTCGCACTCTCGAGCGAAGATGGTCAGTTTGCAGAAGAACCCCCGATGCACACCGTTGACGTCCCAGTTGCTTCCTCGGTAGAGCGGACGATCAAGCCTCCAATCACTTGAAGAACTCTCCACAGCTCCATGGCATAGCCACCCTGCCTCGACTCGAAGGACTGGAAGATCGGCATCTATTCAAAACAAAATTTTGAATAAGATCTCCACTCGAAACGACAACGAAAAGAAGGTAATTTAGCAAGGATGAGAGTAGAAGGATGAGATAAGCCAAGAGTTTCTTATTTAGTCAATTTCATCTTTTTCTTTAGAAAATAATTTTGGACACTCCTAAGAGATACCAACTACCTAGGGCCAAGACCTATAGTCAGTATGGCTCTGATACCACCTTTGTCGGGACCCGAATTTGCAAATCCGGACCCTTTGTGTATACCGCACTAGTCCAGGATCACACTAGTGCACACAGGCTCAACATAGATGCTATCATAGTCATACACAGCGGAATATAGCATAACTTTAATAATTAATAGTAACTGTTGTCTTACATGATTATTGCCACACAGGGCTTATAAAAGAAATAGCAAATAAGCAGCAGCGGAAAAAAATAAATAAGCGTAGCAGCTCCCTAGTTCACCGCAGGCAACTGATGAGGCTCGGACCCTAAGCATTCGCATCCATATAATCCTCCTCCACGAAAGGCGTAGATTCTTCCTCTTCTGAAGTTGTTGTTGTTGGGGTGAGTACATAAAGCACTCAACAAGTTGTGCATAGCAATGCAAGTCTAATATTCTATATTCTTGGCTTAATCCAAAGGAATGGCTAATATGGCTATTTTGCAGTAGAGCGGCATTTAACAAGAATACAGTAAATAGATTGAAAAGCAGTAAAACAATAACAGTAATTAATAGATTCAGCATTTATGAAGTAAACAGAATTTCCAATCCTAAATCAATTTCCACCTCGCATGGCACCCTGCCATCCCAACAAGTTTTTGTTTAACAAAAGTCTAACCCTTAACTGTAATTCCTGAGCATTGCCCAATACCGTGAGCACGGCTATTCGAATAGATTGTATACTCTGCAGAGGTTATGCACTTTACCCACACGATACAACCAAACACCACCAAGGAGAGTGATCATAACAAAGCCTTTACAATGCTACACATAGACCAGTACTGTTCGCTAAGGTTTCAACACTAAAGGGTTAAACCACTACAACAGGGCCCCCCTCTTGCGCCATGTGAGTTAAACCGTAAACCCGGGACTCACTGTTCACCACGACAGTACCAAAATCTAGGCTTCACAAATTATTCAGCTAGGCTGTCCCATTCCAGACATGTGGTTGCAAGAGAGACTCTGGTCAAAGGCTTGCAAGGTTAAGTCCTTAAAGTGATTAAGGCAAGACTTCCACATACCCCTGCCAATCCTGGCCCACCTTGGCACACTGCCCCTTGCCACTTGCCCCAATCTAAATCATTACCACCCCAGTTGATTACCAAGCACCACGTGCCCCCCACATTTCAATCTAGTTGTGTGACCTCCTCGCCACGACAACTTGATAGTACTGTGTGACAACACATGACACACAAATTCTTAAACATTGTTCCATATTCCATTAGTCAAGATTAAGTAACAACATTCGGACACATGTGATGACGTGGCATGGCTAAGCAATCTACGACGGTCTAACTAGTCCCATGTTGATTATTAATATTAACTAACTACAATTCCACATCCTAGGGTGACAATTAGATCATGACATAAAATTAACAAGGTGTGATTTAATTCAAATAGGCATATCATCTAATTCCCAGATTAATTGAAATCATTTATACACATAAAATATCATGCATAATTTAAAAGACAAAATAGCAATTTGGTGAAATTGGGTGCAACATGATCAAAGCACAACTTGCCATGGAGTAGGTACTGGTCTTTCTCTGAGCTTGGGTCTTGAAGCGATGAATCTTCCTCCGGATCACCGAGTAGTTCAACGTCTATGCGAAACGATGCCAAAATAGCAAATCAGCACCAAAACGGAGAGCAACCAAACTCCAAAATTAAAATAAAATTCACCAATAAATAGACCTTGATTTTACAAATTTTTAAAAATTTGAATCACTCAAATCCGAGTTAAAATGCAAAAGATATAGCCTTTTGAAGTTTGAATAAATACTGAAAATACAGAAAATAGAATTTCCGATTTTCCAAAATTATTTTTCTTCTGAAAAATATTTTTATTGCGCAACGCTGACGTCAGCCCGGGCTCGAGCCAATCAGACGCTGACACGTCACCTCGGTGCATGGACCCGATCCACGGAACTGCCTCTGGTCCACCGTGGACGCGGCTCACAGCGCCTCGCGTCACGCGCCTGACACGTGGTACGCATCTACTGGCTGCGACGCCGCCAGTTCCGATGCTCGACACGCGGCGCGCATCCGGGCGATGATCCGACGGCTACCGCCCTAATGCACACGCGGCGCGATCTCAACCGAACAGACCTGATCCAACGGTCCATGCTTACCCGAGCTAATCACTTCAGACGAAGCGATGCGGCACGATCTGAGACGTCCACGAAAGATCCAACGGCTGCGCGAAGCTCCGAAGCACGGGGATGTCGAGGCGGCGCTGAGTTCCCGGAGACGAAGACGACGACGGTTCCGACAGCGAACCAGCTCCTCTTGGCGACGAAGAGGTGGCAGCTCCGGCGCGGCTCAACGCGGCGAGTCTGGATCTGGAACCCGAGCGGCGGATGCAGGCTTGACGACAGCAAAACGGCGAGAAAAAGAGAGGCGGCGCTACAAAGAACTACGACGAGCTCTCAGGGCCGAACGGCAGCGACTCCGGCGAAGAGGCTAGGCTAGCAGATGCGCTCTGGGATGGCGATCCTCGGGGTGCGGGCGGCGGCTTTTATAGCCTCGGCATGCGCGCAGGAAAGGAAACCCTAAGCAATCCACGGCGGAGACGGCGCGCGGCTGCGAACTCGGAAACCGAATCGGAGACGACAACCGAGAGCCGTCCGATTTGCGATCAACGACCACGATTAGATCCGAAGCGATACGATCCGATCCGCTCTTTCCAAAACCGACGGGCGCGATCTTGGCCTTCCAAAAACAACACGAGGAATCCTCTCCGCCCGATCTTGATCCAACGGCCGAAGGCGCTAGGGTTTTGGTGAGATGCAGATCGTCCGATGGAAATCCAACGGCTAAACGCGGGGTGGCGGGGAAACGGGCTGAACGGGCCGCACGTTGAGCCACACAAGACATAGTCTCGGGCTTCACCCAAGATCGTTTCACCGATTTTTCAAAACCTTTTTGATTTAAAATAATTCCCGAAATTAGATTAATTCATTTAAGGTAATTAAAATATCAGGAAAAATCCAAGAAAATTCTCATAAATACTTCGTGATATTTTGAATCCAAATAAAATATTTTTGGCAAATTAAATATTAGTTTTATCTATATATAATTAGTTTTCACGAAAGGTTCAATATACTTAATTAAAATAAATTCTATTAAATCCCAGAAATTCCAATAATTTCAGAAAATCATTAAAATGCACATAAGTGAAACTATAGGCCAAATTTAGGGATGTTACAGTTTTGGATGGGCACACTACAAGACTTTGCTTCTTTTGCTGCTGCAATCTCTGAGTTGTAAAGTTTTCTTTGTATAATAGCTTCCGCTTAATAATATTCGTTGTATGGTTGTGATTCCAATTGGTGTGTATGTGCGTACTAGCTACTGATCATGGGACTAGTAGGAATGCACATTAGATTTCCATTTTTGCATGTATGTGAAAATGGGGGTCGTCACAGATGGTACCCTGTTTAGTGTGAAAGCTGCAGTTTCTAGAGCGTAACTCCAAAAAGATAGTGATAGATCTGACTGAGTCATCATTGACCGAACAATGACTAATAAGGTTCGATTATGCCGCTCAGACACCCAATTCCTTTGAGGTGTGCCCGAAGGCTTAAGTTGTGGATCAATTCCGTAACTCTTTAGTTGATCATTTAACTTGTGACTCAAATATTCGCCTCCACGATCAGATCGTAGGAACTTAATTTTCTTGCCATGTTGATTTTGTACTTCATTATGGAATTCCTTGAACTTTTCAAAAGTTTTCGACTTATGCCTCATCAAGTAGACAACCATATCTACTATAGTCATCGGTAAAAGTAATGAAGTACTGAAAATCACCTCTAGCTGTCATGCTCATTGGTCCACATACATCAGTATGTACGAGTTTCAATAAGTTTGACGCCCTCTCTCAATGCCCAATGAAGGGTGTCTTAGTCATCTTACCAAGTACACAAGACTCACACATTTCAAATGATTCAAAATCAAATGATTTTAAAAGACCATCTTTATGAAGTTTCATCATGCATTTCTGACTAATATGACCCAAGAGATAATGCCAAAAGTAAGTTGGATTCATATCATTGGGCCGAAGCCTCTTAACATCAATATTATAGATAGGTGCATCATCAAGATTTAAAATAAACAACCCATTAATAACAGGAGCATAGTCATAAAGCATCTTATTCAAAATTATAGAACAACCATTATCCTCAATAATGAAATTATAACCCTCTGCCAACTAACGTAAGATAGAAATAATGTTTCTACTTAATGCTGGAACATAATAACAATTATTTAATTCCATAATAAATCTTGAATGTAAATGTAGTGGCAAGGTCCCGACGGCCAATGTAGCAACCCTTGCATGAGCTATCTCCTTTTTGAAACACATGCAAATCCATACCTCCATGCAAAAACCACTTAACCCAAATTGCATGAGCTATCTCCTTTTTGCAACACATGCAAATCCATAGCTCCATGCAAAATCCAAATAAATTAATATTCAATATGAAGCAAGCATGAGCTCCCTAATTTTCAACACATGCAAATACTTAGCTCGCACAAAATCCAAATAAGAGAGTGAGTTAGAGTGAACTGGATTGAGTTCATCAACACAAGATGAAGCTCAAGGTAAATAACTCAACCCCTCTTAATAGTACGGCACTAAACTAGAAACCCGGTCAGTCAACCAAACACCGAGACCGGTAAAAGACTAGGAACACATCCTTAGCCTATCTAGTTATACCTTTGCCGCGCACAACTACTTGGAGCTTTTATGATGTTTAATCATCTTCTCTCCAAGTCGAGTCCTTTCTTCTTGTTCATCAACTCATGATGAACTTCCTCTTTTCTTCTCTTCACTTCGGGATCTCCTCTTGAAGCTTATCAACACATGATGACTTCTTCTTCTCGATTCTTTATTATCGTTGGACTCAACCTACTTCACAACTCATGAAAGATTGTTAGTCTAACAAACATGGTTGTCTCAGTCAACAATTGCACTCCATTAGCACATAATGGATGCGCTAAGATCGATTGAGGACAACCCATGTCAATTTGAATAATTAATTGTCTTGAGTATTTTAATGCAACTAGTGCTTCATTATACTTAAGAACTTTTCGTTTGTCCTTAATCAATTAAAGGAACACCATCAACACATGATGCAGCATTCTTTGATGATTAAAAGACAAGTGTATCTCAATTTGAATTTCATTTAAATTGATATGAGTATATATAACTACATAAGTTTCATATACTCAATTTGATGGAAAGTAATGATCCAATATATTGGAGTGATGGAAAGGGATCAATACTCTTGAGACCATCAACTATAGAATAAACTCCATTAAATATGTGCATATAAATAATTGTACTTGGAATCAATATACACATAATCAATCTTAGATAGCATTTGAGTTTATCCTATATTTGCGTGAGTATATTACAACTAAACAAGTTATATATACTCAAAGAGTTGTTTCAAAGTCTTCATCCTTTACATTATTTGCCAAGAAGACATGGATCAATACAATTGAAACATAAGTTAAAGTACGAATCCCCCTAGATGTGTGAGTGGGATTCATATCATTGGGCCAAAGCATCTTAACATCAATATTATAGATAGGTGCATCACCAAGATTTAAAATAAACAACCCGTTCATAACAGGAGCATAGCCATAAAACATCTTATTCAAAATTATAGAACAACTATTATCCTCAATAATGAAATTATAGCCCTCTGCCAACAAACGTAAGGCAGAAATAATGTTTCTACTTAATTCCGGAACATAATAATAATTATTTAGTTCCATAATAAATCTTGAAGGTAAATGTAGTGGCTAGGTCCCAATGGCCAATGTAGCAACCCTTGCTTTATTCCCCACGTGGAGATCAACCTCGCCTCTTGCAACACTCCTACTCCTTATCAACCCCTGCATCGAATTGCAAATATGAGCAACCGATCTGGTATCAAATAACCAACGGTTAATAGGAGTACAGGTAAGAAATACAACTATAACATTAATACCTGAAGTGGATGACTTAGCTCCACCATCCTTTTTCAGATCTACCACGTACTTTTTGCAATTCCTCTTCCAATAACTTGACTCTTTGCAATAGAAGTATTCACTCTCCGAGTAGGGCTAGACTTAGGATTAGGCTTGTTGCTGGAGATCTTATCCAAAGCTTTAGCCTTGCCTTTTTCTTGAGTCTTACCTTTCTTCTTGAAGCTAGTACTTTTCTGCAGCATCATCACATGACTAATGCTTTTCTTAATATTCTCCTGTCTTGAGTATCATAAGTAGCTCGGTGAAATTCTTGTCCATGCCATTCATATGAAAAGTCATAATGAATTGTCTGATGTTTGGAGGGAGAAACGCAAGAATCAAATCAGTAGCCCACTCTTGGCTAAGGGCAAAACCATGTTTTTCGAAACTTTGTGTGTAACCAACTATCTTAATTACATGAGGGTTCACCGAACTACCTTCGACCAGCTTACATCCAAACAAGGGCTTTGAAATCTCATATCTCAGTCCTAGCCTGAGCCTCAAACATGCCCTTGAGCGCCACGATCATATCATAGGCCTATATGTTCTCAAACAGCTTTTGAAGATATGAGTTCATAGTAGCAAGCATGAGACAGCTAACATCGAGGGACTCATCACACGCCTTTTTGTAAGCGGCTTTAACAGTATTAGTAGCAATTGTGTGAGGCACATATGGAATTTGTTTCTCTAGAAGATGTTCCTTTTTATCTTTCCTGAGAACAATTCTCAGGTTGCGGGACCAATTCACAAAGTTCATTCCATTATGTTTTTCCTTCCAATTATTGAACGTAAAGCAAAACTGAAGTGAGTGTAGCAGTAGGTGGTGCCATGATCTAAAACATGAAATATATGCAAAAAACTGAGATAAACATTCATGAAAAGTAACTTGTATTAAATAATTTAATAAAGATACTCCCACTAAATTCTATATCCCTCTTATGATACTTAGTGATTCAAGACCCACAATTAATTAGTCTACTAGTGAGCTTTAGCATCACTGCTAGAAGGCTAATGAATTTGGTAAGTAACCCTTTGCTAATCATTTCTCTATATGACTCTTGTTGTTGGGTGGCATCTCTATGCTTTGGCCCCGACCCTACGCCCTAGGGTCCATCACTGTTATGATGACCTTGTCAAGTGTAACTAATGCTATGCATGTGAGTGTCCAACACAAACCTATATAATCAAGGAAAGTTAATGACACCCTACTTTAGCAGACCTACCATTAATTTACATGATATTGGATGGTGTAGCTAATTGGGAGGGTATCAATTTTGCTTAATATTACGTGAGAGATCTTTACTTGTACCATGTTAAAAGCATTCAAAATAACTATACAACATGCATAGAAATAAATAAATAGGAACATAAATGCAATAACAAATAATCACATTAACTATGACATAGTATGGCCCTTCACATGGTGATCTCCATTGCCCCATTTCTTGTTTGTCTTGCCTCCAAGTCTCGAGTCCAAGTAATAAATTACAAGGAGTGCAGAAACATCATAAGTCGACACGCAGGCCATTATATAGATATATATAGCCCTAGGATGCAATCAAGCATGACACGTAGGCCATAAAAATTACACACATGCATCATATACACAAGGGGCTATACTATTCACATCAATCCTGCAAAAACAAGTTATTTATAGAATCGCATTGTACCGAATGATGTGAACTCGCAACGAACTGTAAGTCGCCATATGCATACGACGCCTGAAACCTCTTCGAAAAACACATATCAAATACATGAATCCGACCATGGAAATTCCTTTGGATAAATAATATTAACCATATTTCCGACCACAGATCCATTTTGATCAATCCTATTGATCTTCGCGTGCTTCATGTGGGTTTACGTCTCACGGTCTACCCCAATGGTGGAAACCGACCAGTAGGGGTAAGTTGTGATACGACCACAGTAGCACAATTACAGAACAATAATCTTGAACCCATCTACGACCACCAAACATGAATTTATCTTATCAACCGGTGCCAAAACAGATCTATCAAATAGAATGGCCAACAAAACAACAATAGATCACATCTACTACTACCGCACATCACCATATGCATCTATTATGAGTCTAAAACTAGGTAGTGTGGCTCTGATACCACTGAAGGGGAACAAGTAGGCTACTCTAGCATAAAATCAAAAATATTTCTACCTCGTAACCAAGGAACCACTGCAAGTTATAGATCACGGAATTAGCACTGGACGGGCAGACTCGTAGTGGACGTAGAGTCGATGTAGCACGTTAGTGTGATTGTAGTCGTACTAGCCTCGCTCTTCCTCCAATAGCTCATCGTGATCGTGACAAGTTACGGATCATCCTCGTCACTGTCACAGGATGCAAATCGTCCTAGCATTGAAGCTTTGCAACAACGGCTCTAAGATATCCACATGTACGGGGCAGGGGCGCCACACGCTAGAGTGCTAGCTCCGGCTATGTGGTTTAGGGCGAAGGAGGTGTGGCGGCTAGGGTTTCAAAAATTCTGAATTCCTATGATATCCCTTAACCCTGAAGCCACCATCCCTCCCTTTATATAGATGCCCCACAATGGGTCAATATATTAAAGGCCCATTAGAAACTCAAAGCCCATTAGAATTCGGATCACTATTTGAATTAAGTCCCAACCCTTTAAACGTGTGACCCTATAGGTTCATGTATACTTGGACATGGCCCGAGTACTCTAACTCCACAATTAATCGGTAGCAGTCCCTAGCAGGACATGCCGACTACCATGTATATGTAAGGATCACATCAGACGAACTTTAACAATACTTAGTTATTTGCATTTCCCTTTGCCTCATGATATCGATCAAACTCAAGGCGAGTATGTGCCATCCTTGTTTAGTTAGCTCGACCACTCTTTCTCGATTACGGACTCATAATCCCCAAATATGGTTAACTCTTTAACTACGAGTTGCGTGGCTATGTTTTTTCGGAATCTGACCACTCGAGAGACCTAGAGATATCTCTCCCATTGTATGGAGTGGTGTCGATGATCGGGATCATCGACCGCAGAAAGGGGGGATGCAAGGAGATCGTTCGGGAGCGGGGCCCGAAGTCATGCTCGTTCGGAGGCGCCTAGTGTCGCGGGAAGATCGTCGGGGAAGAGACACCAGACACGAGGTTTATACTGGTTCGAGCCCCCGGGGTCGGGTAATAGCTCTACTCCTGTCTTGCCCTGAGGTGAAAGGTGTGTATGTGGTTCTATGAGAGGGTACAAGCAGGGCCCGAGCCAGGGGTCGCTCTGTTGCTTTTCTTGGCGTGTGTTGCGCGTTCTGCGCCTTGTTGCCTCTTCCCTTTTCCAGATGCCCTCTTGGTCGGGGCGATCTGTTGCTTTTGTAGCCCTTCGGGAGCCTTGCTGCTTGGTCCCGAGGCTGACGTCAGGAGCCCGTGGCGAGTTGACGGGTGCTGACGAGAGGCATCAATAGCCGTTGAGAGTTTGACGGGAGCTGTTGAGAGCGTGACGGGAGCTGTTGAGAGCTTGACGGGAGTCGTTGAACCCTAGTTCCCATGCAGGGGCAGGTAGAACGCTGATTCCCACACAGGGAGAGTTTTTACATGAGATAAATAAAATGTTACAGATGTCTTTTTCTTTGAAGTTCGTGGTGGTGTTGAGGTCGAGGCGTCGAGGTCGAGGTGGATGGTGCCTGCCCTTGCGCCTGTGCCCAAGCTCATTGGTCCCGAGCCCGAGCATCGGGAGAGCACCTCCCAAGTCGGAGATGAGCCCCCGGACTCGCGAAAAGCCGCCATGAGGCCCCCGGGGGATGCTTACACGTGGCGAGGGTACCGATCCCTACCAAGTGGCAAATCCCATCTTGATTGACCATGCCTTGTAGCATGCTTCACGATAAACCAGAAAGACACCTTTATAACTACCCAGTTACGGAGTAGCATTTGGAAACCCCTAAGTATGTCATTACACAATTTGAGTACTTGCGTCAACCTCAAGTCTAAGGATATAGCATACACATTGTATATGAGACCAACTGATGACAAGTAAGATTACAACATTCTCACAATGTCTCAAGATGGGTCGATCCAACTCTATGTTCTGTAACATGTGTCCATATTATTGGTTTTATATCTCTATATCTATGACCCGTGAAATATGTTCATCAACCAATACATGTGCTAGTCTATTCATATGTGTCCTCGTATGTTTAACAACTAAGGATCACTTTAGAATAATCATCACAAAGTCACATATAGAGTTTCATAAACAAGTCACGTACATGCTAATAAATTGTAATGACATTATTCAAGGAACAAGATATGATGAACATAAGGAAATATAATCATCTCTATGATTGCTTTTAGGGCATATCTCTAACAGATGGGCAGCGTGGGAAGGACGGTCGGTGCCACGGCCGGGGAGCACAACATCCGTGCTGCCTCAGATGGGGAGCACAGGAGGTTCCTTCCGTGGTAGGGGAGCGCGAAGGTGACACGTGTCACCTTCCGGTGCTTCCAAGGTCGGGAATGGGGCCAATTCTGCAAATTCATTCGAGAGGAGACTAAATTTACAAAAAATATGGAGAGGGGGCTATAAAAGGGATGATTTCATGCTCCGCTCGTGACTAAATCAATCTCACGAGATCAACATCTTTGCAATTAAACATCATCTCAAATTAATATTAGGTACTCCGTAATTTTCGTGTTATATCTGCAAGTAGGAAGAGTAGGATTGACAAAAAAAATCGTATTTGAATTCGCTATGGAAATAACAAAGAGCAGGCTAACAAATTACCTCTCCAATCAGACGAGATCCTTTATGTATGAAAGCAAGTATCATATATTTGTGCTACAATAGATAAATCATTTGATGGACTTTATGTCCATCTTTCCCCCATGATTTCAATGAACAGACGGAGGGCAGTTTGGTACACTTCTAACATGTTGCAGAGCAAAATGGAAGCTTTCTTTTTTCCGGCCCCTTAAAATACTTTTTCTTGCGAATCTAGCCCCCTTCTGAATAAATTTGCAAAAATAGCCCTCTTCTCGACTGCAGAAAGTGTGGCATAGTGCGGCAGGTTTTCCTACCAAGTAACCATACCTCGGCAAGTTCAACAACTAAGCACCTTGATTAGCCACTTAATTAATCAATTTAATCATTTACTCACTTAATTAAGTCACTTTGCTTAATTAAGTGGCTAATTATGCTATTTCCAGTCCGTGGTACCTCGTTACCTGCCTACCGAGCTTGGCTAGCTCGGTAGGTGTAACACTCCAAGCACAATCCGTGCTCAAGATATTATGACCGTTAATAGATTTCATCACTATTACCATGACCTTAACTATAATTTCAGCAAGTATCCTAAACAATTATCACCTCTCATAAAACCAACAATACAATCAGTTGCATAAACATCTGAATAATAACACAACAATAATAAACCTTTTGACCACATGCCCAAGCACACTCAAGATTTTGCACTTGAGTACGTTTGGATCACATGCGTTTGAGAGCGATCTTTACCTTTTCTTTGTCATCGATGACAAAGATAAATAAACAACAACCTTCTCATTTATACATTAAATTGAATAAGTCCACATGACTAGAGATGATATGAACATTCACAACTAAACCAACTAACATTTTATTATTCCAAGAATGATTATTGATACTAAATAATTACGGGCGACGGTGTGACAAGTTAATTGCTGACGCTACTCCCATCCCATGCATGCCACCTTCAACGATCACCTAAAATATTAAATAAGCAAGGGTGACTCCACGACTCAGCAAGTACATAATAAAATAGTCCACAACTTGCCTTTTAACCGTGTGAATCGGAGTGATACGTGGATGAAGACATACCCGAGGTCACACCTCCTACAGTAACTAAACCATCTAAAAAATATGTATAACTGTACATACATAAAATATAACAAAATCGCTCCTACGCATATCCTGGAATTGACTTTCTCCCTCACCATACAGTTCACCCCTTGCTGTCCCAGCGGTCAGAAGACCATAACTTCTAGCTCAAGAGCCCAAACTTAGCAAACCATATATTTAATGAGTACTACACTAGATTATCTACACATTTTTAGTTATCCATATTTCCCAATTAATTCATTTAACCCCTCGTTTCTAGCCCCGTAGATCGATATGTTGTTTTGCTGGATAGCAGACTTCACAATTTCGTAACTAGTTTTATACAACTCCAAACATAGTAAACAATAGCATCTCTGGTATCTAGGAAAACTTATCTAGCTTTCTCTAGCTATGAACATAATTTAATTTGGCTATTAGCTAGCGCTAATTAGTAGATTACCACGACTGCTCTTAGGAGCTACCGATTACTAGACATTAAGCGTCTAGAAGCCATAACTTTCAAACCACTTAACCAAATGTTACATTCTTATACTCTAATTAAACTTTAGATAGAAATATATATTTTTTATAACTTTCATAGGCCATGAAACTGAACGTAAGTACCCCAAAACTTGACCCGAAGACAGAAACCACTATTGAACGAATACTGATCTCTCCCAAAAACCATCCCATAGAACTTCAACTACCATGTCTGCCAACAAGATTACCATAACATTGTCACTCTACGGCACCAACATGACCAATAATGATCTAGGGTTTATACCCATGTCTCAAAGATCCGTTGAAAATGACGATGTTGGCATTCTTCCTCAACTCCCGCGTGTTCCCCACTCCTTCACGCTTCCTGAAACTCCCACACCATGTCCTATGAGATCGTTGACACCTCCACACAATGACATAAATGGAAATCTATATGGTGCACAGTTCCACGGGGAACACAAAAAGATAAGGTGGACATTGCTAGGGCGCACCTAAAGCACAGACAACATGGAGTGGCAAGGGGCCCAGCGTGGCGACCCTGGTGTGGCAACAGTAGAGCCAACAATGGCGGTTGGCTTGGTGCGACGTGGGCGATGGTGCGGCACGGTTAGACGGCAGTGGTAGCAGAACGGTACTGGGGTAGCGTTGGTGCTGAGGTAGGGTTCAACCTCTCCAATGTGCACTATTTATGGCCGGATAGACCAAGTAAGGCCTGAAACACACACCGGGGCTGATCTCGACTGCTAGCACAGCCCATGAAACTCCTTTTTTATGTGTATTTGGAGTATTACATTCTTCCCCTCTTAACAGAATTTGACCCCTGAATTGTACAATCGCTAACTACAAAAGAACATAATAAAAAAGAAAGATAAATCACATCACATACCCGACTTAAACAGCTCTGGATACTTCCCACGCACGTGAGATTCCAATTCCCAGGTCGCTTCCTGCTTAGATTGATGTTACCACAACACATTGATAAATTTCAGGATCCTATATTTCAATACCCGCTCCGACTACCCTAGTATTCGCCCTAGCCAAGACACAAAGGTGTATCTTGCTCAATCACTAGCGGCTCAAATGATACAATATGCTCTAGGTCATGTAAGAACTTCCTCAATATGGACACATGAAACACATTATGCTCTCCTTGCAAGATTTCTAGATGTTCCAAATGATAAGCCAACTTCCAAACTCATGCTATAATCAGGAATGGCCCAACATACCTTGGGCTAAGCTTCCCTTTGGTACCAAACAGAACAATGCACTAGATGGTATACACCTTCAGAAGCATTTGATCACCTACCTCAAACTCCAATTCTCACCTTCTCACATCATCCTAGCTTTTCTCCCTTCTCTGAGCTGCTAGAAGGCTCTGCCTAACCTCTACCACTCGATCAAAGGTCTGCTGAACTCAATTGGGGCCTAGAATTGCTTCTCCCCAGCTGCATCCTAGCAAAGGGGTGATCTATACCTCCACTCATATAGCACTTCAAATGGCATGGCACGAATGCTGGCGTGGTACCTATTGTAGTAGCCAAATTTAGCAAGTGCCAAATAATCCTAACAACTGACTTTCCATGCTAAAACACAAGATCTAAGCATATCCTCTAGGGTTTGAATAGTATGCTTAGACTGGCCATCTGTTTGAGGATGAAAAGCTGTGCTAAGGCGAAGTTGTGTGCCTGAAGCATTATGCAAACTCTCCTAAAACTTGGAGATGAACTTGGCATATCAATAAAAACAATAGTCTTGGGCACACCATACGGCCTCACAATCTCTCACATATAAAAAAATAGCCAACTCGCTTGCTAAATTTGTCATGTGAATGGGAATAAAATGTGTAGACTTGCTAAGACAGTTCACCATTACCCATATAGTATCGTTTTCTTGCTAAGTATGAGGTAGACCAACTATGAAATCCATAGATGTATCATCCCATGGCTATACAAGAACCTTCAAAGGTTGCAACAACCCTGTCGAATGCTTATGTTCGGCCTTCTCCTGTTGACAGGTCCCATATGATGCCACATAATGAGTAATATCAATGTTCATTCTTTTCCACCAGAAGCTCTTCTTCTGGTCCTAATACATTTTGGTCTCACTAGGATGAACTATGTAGGGGTGCGATGAGCTTCTTTTAGGATATCATCCTTAACTTCGGACTTCTAAGATACATAAAGGCAGCCCTTAAACCGCAAAGCACCTGACTCTTCAATGCTAAAATCCACAGACTTGCCCTCATCAATTTATTTTCTCACTTGCAGAAGCAGTTGATCAGGCTGTTGTGCCTCTCTAACACGTTCTAGAATCTCTAACTCTAGATTCAACTTATTTTCAGCTTGCACTGTACTCGCAAAGCAAAAAGAGACTCGTAAACATTCAAAATCAGCAATGAGCCAATGAAGGGCAAGGGGTGTCGCTTTGCGACTAAGGGCATCCCCCACTATATTTTCCTTGCTAGGATGATACTGAATTGTAAGGTTGCAGTCTTTAATCAGTTCTAACCACCTCCTTTGCCTTAAATTTAGGTCTTTCTGAGAGAAGATGTACTTGAGGCTCTTATGATCAGTGAAAATATCATAATATTCCCCATAAAAATAATGTCTCTAAATTTTTAGAGCGAAGACCGTTGCCACTAGCCCTAAGTCATGAGTGAGATAATTCTATTCATGCTTTTTTTAGCTATATCAATGCATAAGCAATCCCTTTGCCATCTTGCATGAGCACACAACCAAGAGCCATTCGAGATGCATTGGAATAGATTGTGAAGTGCTTCCTTGCTTCAGAGAGGTTGAGAATATGAGCAGTCACTAACTTCTGCTTCAAAGTACAGAAGCTACACTCACAATCAGTAGTCTACTGGAATTTTATGCTGTTCTATGTTAGCTGAGACATTGTCTTAGCAATAATGGAGAAATCCTCTATAAAGCGCTGGTAATAACTAGCTAGACCAAGGAAACTCCACACCTTTTTGACATTACAAGGCCTTTTTCAAGTTCATGACTGTAGAGATTTTACTTGGATCAACAAAAATACCTTCTCGATTTGTCACGACCTAGAAAACCTACTTCTGAAATCCAGAACTTGCACTTTTAGCTTGGCAAAAAATTGATTTTCCCTCAGAGTTTCAAGCATAAGTCTTAGATGATGTTCTTTCTCTGTTTTGGAATAAATCAATATATCATCGATGAACACTACCACAAAATCGTTAAGATATCTGTGCAACATACTATTCATCATCTACATAAAAACAGCAGTCATTGGTTACACCAAAACACATAACTTTAAATTCATAATACCCATACTTGGTGGAGAAAGCTATCTTCTCAATATCCTATTCTCTCACACGGATCTTATTATACCTAGATTATAAATCAATTTTAGAGAACACATTTGCTCCCTTCAGTTGATTGAACCAGTCTTCAATGCAAGGTAATAGATATTTATTCTTGATTGTCACTTGATTAAGAGTGCGATAGTCGACGCACATGTGCTAACTTTCATCTTTCTTCTCTGTGAATAAGACAAGCGCTCCCTATGAGGCATACTGCGATGGAACAACCCTTTGGACAACAGATCATCCAATTCTTTTTCAATTCATCTTGAAAAGGAAGAGCCAAATAGTAAGGTGATAATGAGATAGGTTGGGTGCCCAGAACAAGATCAATCCAGACACCATGGATAGCAATAGTGCAACTTGGACAAATTGTGTAACTAGAAATGAGACCACCATGAGAGATGACTATTACTGGCTTAAACATTTATTGCATTCGTAGCTTCACCTTTTTTTTAGCAAACTCAATTGACACAAAGGAATAGAATGCTTCAAAATCGAAAAGAACAAATGCAATATGGGAATCCACAAGCAAAGTTACTGCCATCAATTTAGGATGGCCAGCTTACTCAGAAGATGGCATGGCATAGACTCCAACTGGCGCCGGGATGATGATAGCCCCAACACTCTACTGTGGTGGTGTAGGAGCTGGTGGTGGTGGAGAGATATGAAGTGGGGCCAATGGCGTAGGCTACCAATAGTAACCCACAGGTGGCGCCCAAGCTGGAAGTCGCTAAATGGTAGGAGCAACAGCCAACATCTGAAATGACCCTCTAGAAGAAGCGACTGAAGATGGTGCAAGTGGCATCAGTTACCACTTGTATGATACTAGAAGGGTTCTGGTGGCACACTGCCGCCTTATGGCCCTCCTGGCCATAGAAATAGTAGCTCCAAACCCAAGAGCACATAGTAGCATGGTGTACCTCACCACACTTGAATCACCTCATGCCTTACCCTAGAACTGGCCGAACAGGTAGTGTGGCTGGTGAGGAACAAGGAACTGAAGAGAACGACCTCGATTGTTGAGTCCTTAGGGTGGATGGAGGACGCTGACCTCCCTTGAACTTTATGAAAGCGGGCCACTAAGAAGGCCTGCTCCCCTCACTAGAGTTCCTCTCCTGGCCCCCATCTAAACCTAAAGGAATACTAGAGCAACCAGGGTTTTGTTTCTCCTTGGTAAACTCCATCTCAACCTCCATACCCCTAGCCTGCTCGACCATGGAGTTGAAGTCGTGCAGAACTGTTGCCCCCATGACAACCTTGAACTTCTGATTGAGGCCTCTGTGGAACCTCCTAGCCTTCTCACAATTATTTCTGGCCACGGATAGTACAAAGCAAACTAGGTTGTTGAACTCTTCTTCATACTCAGCCATGGACCTCTTCCCTTGTGCAAAGGTGGACAAGTTATCACCATCATCTCCAGAAAGGACTTAAGGTAGAACTTCGCCCTGAACTGGTCAATGAAGTCCTCCCAAGTGACAGGTCGATGGGTGGGAGTCCTCGTAGAAAGCATCCCTTCCTACCAGATGTCTGCCTAGCCCTTCAATTGAAATGCCACAAAGCAAGCCCTCTGCTATGAAGTCAAATCCAATGCCTCAAATTGCCTCTCCATGTAGCACAACCAGTCTGCTGCCTGGATTGTTGTTCTTGTACTATCTAAGGTGTTAAGACGGAGAGCCATCCAATCCCAGAAGCTCATGCTAGGCTCAGGCATGCCTAAGGGAACAACAGGGGCAGCCCTAGGTGGAACTGCAATAGGAGCCACTTCTACTAACTAGCAAAGCTCTTGAACCTTCCTCTACAGCTCTCGTAATAGGGGCACAGATGCAGCCTCCACTCTCAACCCAGACTGTCCAGTAGGAGTGACCTCCTCAAATGCCTCCTGGGTTGATAATGCATTGAGTGAACCGCTCCCCTCCGCAACAGACTCAACAACCACCTATGTTGGATCCACTTGGCCATGCACATGGCCAAGTCCATGACCTCCACCATGACCACAACCTCCATGGCCATGGCGGCCACATCCTCTACCCCTTGGCATAGATATCGCACAAAAACACAATATTTCAATCAACTCATTCATCATCATGACATCATTCATTAAAACTCAAATAAATGATAGACATAAATGCAATGCTTACCCATACCCTTCCTACTGTGAAACAGAGTGTATTAAGTTTTAAGTCAATTAACCAACCTATGTCAGGTTTTAGTAGTATTAGCCTATAACAAAATTTTAGTATATTGTTACCTATGCCATGTTTCAATATATTTTTGAAGTAAAAAATATTAGTTTACTCTAGAGTAATTACTAATTTTATGCACCACAGACATAACACCTACTCTGATACCAACTGTAATAACCTAGAACAATCCGTGCTCATCACTTTTACCATGACCTTAACTATAATTTCAGCAAGCATCCTAAACAATTATCACCTCTAATAAAACCAACAATACAATCAGTTGCATAAACATCTAAATAATAACAAAACAATAATAAACCTTAGAACTGCACGCCCAACCACACCCAAGTTTTCGCACTTGAGTACGCCTAGATCACATGCGTTCGGGAGTAATCATTACCTTTTTGGCATTGTCGATGACAAGGATAAATAAAAAAAACTAAACTTCTCATTTAAACATTAAATTGAACAAGTCCATGATGAGGACATCACTCCTTCGGATGTGCACAACACGACTCCTCAAGATATACAAGGACTAATTACAAGAGCACGCACACGACAATTAAACCACCAGGTGAACTCATTCCTCGCTGTTCATGTTTTCTTTGATGGATTGCTACTAAATTCTTGTGATGTTTTGTTGCTTAGGAATATGGGAGAAGCATCACACGCTTACCTAGAAGTCATCTCTCAAAGCCCAAGTCTAATTGGGTTCAAAGTCGAGCTCAAGTCGGACTCCAACTTCGGTTCGGAGCCTCAAGACAGCACGTCAATAAAACAACCATATCTGGATCATACGAAGTCCAATTGAGGTGTTCTTGGACTCTACGGATAAGCCCACGACGAGAGCTTTCCAATGGAAGTGGTTTCACATCCAAAATCCATTTGGATCGATATGAATCATCAAAACAATATGACGAATAGAATCTGACAAGCGCTGCGACACCTCCACTTCGGCCCAAAGGCCTTGTACGACCTAGGGTTACACGGCCAACCCCTTGGCCGCCTCCCTTGCCCTCTTTCTCATATATTATCAATAGCCATCGCTAGAATAGATGGGTTTTGCTTAGATTACAACTAGACACTTTATCAGTTTTTCACCGTTCATCGGTTTGTGGAACCCCATCTCATGTGCTTAATATAATTCGCAATTTAGATTGCATCTTCTACGTTCTTGCTTGTGTTCTCGATTCGCATGCAAGGATAAGCCTTCTTGGCAAGGTCAACCGTGTTTTTGCGTGGTTGATAACCAATGGAGCCGTGGTGTAGCGATTGTACGGTTCGAATTAGTTCTGATTTGAAGCCGGATCATCAATGTCGAGTTCTCCACCAATCAAATTAGTACTACCTGTCAGAAGATCGGGACACCGCTTGCATCAAGTGGTATCAGAGCCTCGGTTGCCCAAGGTAATTCTTGTATCCCAGTTTTTGTTTTGCCATCGTCCTAGAGTCCAGACAAATTTCCCCACAAAAAGTTCATCATCGATTCTGCTGTCCTACAACACCTTGTGCCTTTGCAATTTTCGTTTCAGTTTCGGTTTGTTGAATTTGTGTCCATCGTCTTGTTGCTGGTTTGAGGTTGTGACCCTAGTTTCTAGTGGTCCTTTTCCATTGCCCTAGTTCTTGTTTGCACCGATAGTCATCCCACCACCGCCAACCCCAGAACCGATCTGAATCCTACTAGATTTGCTCTTGTTGCCGCTCTGCATTATATTTTTTCGCATCGCAAGCCCAAACCCTAGATAGGTCGCGAGCTGTCTTATTTCAATTGCCCTGCACCGCTGGCCACCCTTGTTCACCCACGATTCTATTGCTATTTTAGCCCTAACCGGAAGAAAAGAAGTGAAGTCGCAGGCAAATTGTGCAGTGTTCAGTAAAACTAGCATAACTTTTGCATACGAACTCCGATTTGGGCGTACTTTTTTTTTGTTTCGAAGAGGATGACGTTGTGCACCTGAAAAATCCACAAGTATTTAGACCTGTGCAATTTTTTACCCTCAAAATCGGCCTCTATTTAACAATTTTTGGACCTTCAAAGTTTCCTATGTTGTTTTTGCTGATTCTTCGGTCATCTGTTTAACGATTTCTCTTGTTCCAAAAACGTGAGATTTTTTTGTTCTTTCAGTTAAAAGAATTGAAAACAAAAGGCAAGTGCAAATAAAAAAAGAGAAAAAGAGCCGCACAAAAAAAAATCAAAAAAATCAGAGAGAAGAAAAGAGGAGAAAGAGAAGGAGATAATCAGAATTGCTTGTATCTTTTGAGTCCTTTGTGCTTTGATATATCCCTTGCTAGGTTGAACTAGTTCTAGGAACACGTTTAGGCTTGCAACTGTGACAAGTACGTTGAACATTTATTCAGCTTGCTAATCTGATTTCGATATTGCTTATTCCTTGCTACTAAATATTGCCTTCCGAGCTCCACATACTTCTTATCAGATCAGGTTCTCCTTTGCAATCGCCTCGCTCATGCTCTGGTCACAGTATCATGAACCAGCCACCGGTTGTACCACCTGCTGCTTTGGTAAGAACATTTGTAAGGGTGTGGTAAGATGCTTGAGAGTTGAGAGTGTGTGATTCTACTTTCCACCACCTAGTAGTTGATAGGGGTAATACTCTTGTATTGTCCTTTGTCTTCTACTAACAATGGCAAGTTCAGAGGTTGAAGCTATGGATGGAGAGGAGTGTATCCCGAGAAAGGAGTTTAACCACACGCTCAATGTCATCAATGCAAACATCGCAAAAATCGGTCAAGTTAATGAGCATAGATTGGAGAGAATAGAGCGAAGCATTGCAAATCTTCTCACAAGGATGGAGAACTTTGAGAGATAGCCGCCTCACTATGGCGCTCAAAGAGTGGAGGAGCATGAAGAGTCTGTCGCGGGAGATGATGTGGATGGAGAAGACCACAATGCCTTCGCTGCTCACGCTGCTCCCCAAGATGTGCGCCAACAACAATGCCTGAATCACAACTGTCATGGTATGGGAGGTAATATTTTTAATCAAAACATTGGTCGTGGATATGATGATCCTTTCTCTAAAGTCAAATTTACCATACCATCTTTTTCTGGTGCATATGATGCTGAAATTTACTTAGATTGGGAAATGACTGTTGAACAAAAATTTAACTCTCATTGAGTTCCTGAAGTACATAGAGTCAGACAAGCTACTAGTGAGTTCAAAGATTTTTCTATCATGTGGTGGAACGAAGTAGTAAATTTTGGAATACAACCTGATACATGGGCTACATTAAAGTGAGCTATGCGTAACAGATTCATTCCTCCTGCATATAAACGTGATTTACGTAAGAAATTGCAACGCTTGAATCAAGGTAATAAATCTGTAGAGTACTATCAAGAGCTACAAATAGGCATGTTACGTTGTGAGGTATTTGAGGATGAAGAAGATAAGATGGCTCGTTTTTATGGTGGTTTACGACGTGAAATTCAGGACATCATTGATTACAAAGATTATAATAATTTACGCGCCCTACTCATGGTGGGGGCAGCAGGCCGATTTGCAGGAGACGAGGTTGATTTGACTTGCCCCGGCGTTGATTTTGGTGTAGATGCACTACCGAAGTTGCTTCTTGACCTTTGTTGTCTTCCTTGTAATTCTTTTTCTGCCTACATAGCAAGCTGAAACAAAATTTACTATTGTGCAGGCACCAACAAAGAGCTCTTCATCGGTTGCTTCCACGGGTCGTACGACTGGGATTGTGTGCCATCGTTGCAAGGGAATGGGCCATGTCATGAAGGATTGCCCAAGTCAACGAGCTTACATTGCCACGGAAGAAGGTGGGTACATTAGTGCTAGTGATGTTGAGGGTGAGTATGTTCTTGCAGCTAACCTTGCAGGTAATGAAGATGAAGATGAACATGAGACGGACAGTGATGGTGAGGAGATTTTAGGGACCGCTTCCACAGAGAATTACAGGACTATAATTGTGCAGCGAGTGTTGAGCGCTCAAATGGAACAAGCAGAGAAACTACAACGCCATAATTTGTTTCAAATTTACCTCATCGTCTAGGACCGTCGTGTTCATGTCATAATTGATGGGGGAAGCTGCAATAACTTGGTGAGTTCAGATCTGGCCAAGAAGCTTTTCTTGACCACATGTGCGCATCCTCATCCATACCATATTCAATGGTTCAACAACAGCGGTAAGGTCAAGGTAACACAAACTGCGAGAGTGCATTTTTCTATTGGAACATACCATGATTTTGCTAATTTTGATGTAGTGCTTATGCAAGCATGTTCACTTTTATTAGGCCGTCCATGGGAATTTTATACTGATGCAACTCATCATGGTAGAAGTAATAAATACACTCTCATGCACAAAGGAAAGAAAATCGCTTTGCTTCCTATGACTCCTTCTGAAATTGTGCAATGTGATAAAGAGAGAGCTAAAAATGAGAATAAAAAGAGTGCACCACAATCTGAAAATCAGCAAGTAGCTAAGAACATTTTTCCACCTAAGAAAGACAAGAAAACACCTAGTTCTAGTTCCGAGGGAATTACATTGAAAGGTGGTGTTATGCTTGCTACAAAATTTGATCTTGCTGAAATTAGAGAGAATGATGCACCGTGCTATGCTTTAATGTGCAAAGAGGCTTTATTTTCACTTAATGATATTCCTAGCACTTTGCCTCCTGCTGTCATTAACCTTTTGCAGGAGTATGACGATGTGTTTCCAGCTGAGATACCCTAGGGCTGCCACCCATCAGAGGTATTGAGCACCAAATTGATTTGATTCCGGGAGCAACATTGCTAAACCGTGTTGCAGATAGGACCAATCCGGAGGAGACTAAGGAAATTCAATGACAAGTCCAAGAACTTTTGGATTGAGGGTACGTACGGGAAAGCCTTAGCCCATGTGCCATTCCTATTCTTTTGGTTCCTAAGAAAGACAGTAGTTGGCGTATGTTTGTTGATTCTAGAGCCATTAACAATATCACAATAAGGTATCGTCATCCTATTCTTAGGTTAGACGACATGCTTGATGAGTTGAGTGGTTCTATTATTTTCACAAAAATTAGAATGAAATTTGGAGATGAATAGAAGACTGCATTTAGAACTAAGTTTGGCTTGTATGAGTGGTTAGTGATGCCTTTTTGGGTTAACTAATGCACCTAGTACTTTCATGCGATTGATCAACGAAGTTTTACGTGCTTTCATTGGAAGATTTTTGGTGGTCTATTTTGATGATATCTTGATTTACAGCAAGTCATATGAACTACACTTTAATCATCTACGTGTTGTTTTTAAAGCTTTGAGAGATGCACGTTTATTTGGTAATCATGAGAAGTGCACCTTTTGCACAGATTGAGTCTCTTTTCTTGGCTATGTTGTTACTCCACGGGGAATTGAAGTGGATGAAGCAAAAATTGAAGCCATGAAGGGCTGGCCAACCCCTCAGACCGTCACACATGTGAGAAGTTTTCATGATCTTGCAGGATTCTATAGGTGTTTCGTGAAAGATTTCAGCACCATTGCTGCCCTGTTGAATGAGTTGACAAAGAAGGGCGTATCTTTCAAATGGGGACCGCCACAACAACAAGCTTTTAACACGCTGAAAGAGAAGCTCACACATGCACCTCTACTCTAACTTCCTGATTTTGGTAAGACGTTTGAATTAGAATGTGATGCTAGCGGAATTGGAATAGGAGGTGTGCTATTACAAGAAGGTAAACCGGTTTCTTATTTCAGTGAGAAATTAATTGGGCCAAGTCTGAATTATTCTACTTATGATAAAGTATTATATGCTTTATTTCGTATGCTTGAAACTTGGCAACATTATTTATGGCCGAAAGAATTTGTCATACATTCTGATCATGAATCGCTGAAACATATTACAAGTCAAGCTAAACTGAATAAACGACATGCTAAATGGGTAGAATATATTGAGTCGTTTCCATATATCATAAAACATAAGAAAGGAAAGGATAATGTGATTGCTGATGCACTTTCTAGGCGTTATACCATGTTATCTCAACTTGACCATATGATTTTTGATTTAGAGACCATTAAGGACTTATATGCTACTGATTTGGACTTTAAAGAAGTGCATGAACATTGTAAAGAAGGGAAAACATGGAATAAATATGTGTTGAATGAAGGCTTGCTCTATCGTGCTAACAAGCTATGCATTCCAGCTAGCTCCGTTCATCTTTTGTTGTTGTAGGAGGTGCATGGAGGAGGTTTGATGGCACATTTTGGAGCAAAGAAGACTGAAGATGTGCTGGCCGCCCACTTCTTTTGGCCAAAGATGAGACGCGACGTCGAGTGCTACGTGTCACACTGCACTACTTGCAATAAAGCTATGTACCGCTTAAATGCACATGGTCTTTACATGCCTCTTCCTGTTCCTAATGTACCTTGGGAGGATATTTCTATGGATTTTGTTTTCGGGTTGCCTAGGACAAAGAGGGGGAGGGATAGCATATTTGTTGTTGTGGATTGTTTCTCTAAAATGACACATTTTATACCTTGTTACAAGAGCGATGATGCTACAAACATAGCTGATTTGTTTTTCAAGGAAATCATTCGACTACATGGAGTGCCTAATACTATTGTCTCGGATCGAGATGCAAAGTTTTTGAGTCACTTTTGGAGATCACTTTGGAACAAATTGGGGACAAAGCTACTGTTTTCTACTACTTGTCATCCCCAAACTGATGGATAAACAGAGGCCGTTAACTGCACATTATCCACCATGTTGCGGGCTGTTTTAAAAAAAAATTTGAAGATGTGGGAAGAGTGTTTACCGCATATTGAGTTTGCTTACAACAGGTCGAAACACTCCACCACCAAGGTAAGTCCGTTTTAGGTAGTGTATGGTTTTAATTCCCGTGCTCCTATTGATTTACTACCTTTGCCCACTTCTGAAAAACTTAATTTGGATGCTAAGAAGCATGCTGAATTTATTCTTAAGTTACATGAAACAACTAAAGAAAATATAGAGCGCATGATTGATAAGTATAGGATTGTTGGAAGTAAAGGTAGGAAAGAAATAAAATTTGAACCGAGTGATTTGGTTTGGTTGCATTTGCGAAAGGATAGGTTTCTAGAATTAATAAAATCCAGGTTGATGGCTAGAGCTGATGGTCCGTTTAAGATAATTGAGAAAATCAATGACAATGCATACAAATTGGATCTACCTGCAGATTTTGGGGTTAGTCCCACATTTCACATTTCAGATTTGAAGCCGTACTTGGGAGAAGAAAATGTGCTTGAGTCGAGGACGACTATAATTCAAGAGGAGGAGGATGATGAGGACATCACTCCTTCGGATGCGCGCAACACGACTCCTCAAGATATACAAGGACCAATTACGAGAGCACGCGCGCGACAATTAAACCACCAGGTGAACTCATTCCTCGCTGTTCATGTTTTCTTGGACGGATTGCTAGTAAATTTTTGTGATGTTTTGTTGCTTAGGAATATGGGGGAATCATCACACGCTTACCTGGACGTCATCCCTCAAATCCCAAGTCTAATTGTGTTCAAAGTCGATCTCAAGTCGGACTTCAATTTTGGTTCGGAGCCTCAAGACAGCACATCAATAAAATAACTATATCTAGGTCATAAGCCCACGACGAGAGTTTTCCAATGGAAGTGGTTTCACATCCAAACTCCATTTGGATCGACAGAAATCATCAAAACAATATGACGAACAGAATCTGACAGGTGCTGCGACACCTCCACTTCGACCCAAAGGCCTTGGACGACCTAGGGTTGCACGGCCAACCCCTTGGCCGCCTCCCTTGCCCTCTTCCTCATATATTTTCAGTAGCCGTCGCTAGGATAGATGGGTTTTGCTTAGATTACAACTAGACACTTTGTTAGTTTTTCACCATTCATCGGTTTGTGGAACCCTATCTCATGTGCTTAATATAATTCACAATTCAGATTGCATCTTCTATGTTCTTGCTTGTATTCTCGATTCGCATGCAGGGATAAGCCTTCTTGGTGAGGTCAATCGTGTTTGTGCGTGGTTGATAACCAACGGAGAAGTGGTAGAGCGATTGTAGGGTTCAAATCAGTTCTGATTGGAAGCCGGATCGTCAACGTCGAGTTCTCCACCAATCGAATTAGTACTACCTATCGAAAAATCGGGACACCATTTGCATCAGTCCACATGACTAAAAAAGATTTGAAAGATCAAAACTAAGCCAACCAAAATTTCATTATTCCAAGAATGATTATGAAGGACCATGTGGAGGTCCATCCATATTTGTGATGAGTATTTGACTTTATTTGAGCAAGGTGTGCTCAAGTTTGAGTTTGATTTGGATTGATTTTCAAAATGAAGCAATTTGAGTTGTCTCTGCCAGGAGTAGCAGTACCGGCTGTATGGGCGCGGTAGTGATGAGTTGGATGGTTTATTGCATATCATTGTGGGCATTGCTATGTGAAAGGTTTTTCCTTGTCTTTGATGGTTGCAGGGCGACAGTGCTAGGTCATGGTGAGGCGGAGGATGATTGGGACTAGGCGAGGAGCGTCGGAGGTCCAGATGGTTGGGAGATCGCCGGAAGAAGATCAGAGACGGAGTCCGGGCAAGTCAAGAAGACAAGGAAAGGAGATGATGCTAGCTAGATGCCGCGTGGATCAATGAGGGCCGTCGGATTGAGGTCTAGTTGAAAGGTTAGCGGGTCTAGGTAATATGCTTTGAAAACCGTGCAAGAAAACCCGGTATGTGTGTGGGTTTTGGGTTAGCCCTTGCATGGCTGTGAGTGTGGGTTAATCCTAGCCCTTAGATGAGTGCTCTAGGGTTGAGGGACTCATCCAAGGGTGGTAGGTGGCCCAAGAGTAGTATAAATAGGGGTGGAGGGGTAGCCTCCTCCCCTTGAAGGTTTTGAGGTTTTTGATGCTCCTTTGAGCTTTGCCCACATGAATGTGAGGCTTTTTAACCTCTCCTTCCAGAAATGAAATGTTTCCTCAAATCATTTCTTTTCTTTGTGCATTTACATTACGCATTTAAATTACGCAATTTACATTATGCACTTAAATTCCGCAATTAAATTCAGCACTTACATTCTTGCAATTTACATTTATGCAATTTGGATTTGCCTCCCCTCCTTCTAAATGCTGTTCTTTTTGGATGTATTAAGGGTGTTCATTTGGTTTTACATCTTTCTTACACCCTTGGATAGACTAGAGATCATGTTTTTTATCAATTTGCAAATCTGTCCAGAACTTGTTCTTCACGCAGTAGTCAGTATTTGATTTTTCTAAAAATATATAAAAATAATTTTTAAGTGATTCTTTTTGGAGACGGTGTAGGACTCATATATACATCTGTATAAAATGTATTGAGTCCACTGGTTGGACCGTTTGAGAGCTATGAAGTGAAAACCGAGCCTCAAACTTTCTGGTCGAAGTTCCTGACCTTCTGTATTGCTTGATTTTTCATTCTTATTCTACAAAGTTTTCTGAGGTGATTTTTGGTGGAGTGTTTCATTACTCTACTGCTCACAGGGACAAAAATGTCCAAAAAATTTAGAGCAAAAGAAACTCACCAACCACCTGTTCCAACTGAGGACAATTTCTGAAAATCTGTTTTAACTTTTCTGAAAAGAGACTTTGGTATTTTAGCTTTATCTCTTTTAGAAAAGAAGTCTTTCGAATTGATTCCTCTTTTGTTTGGACACTTGACAACCAGAATTGTGATTAAAAAACCCCTCATATGATTCATGGTTCTTATCCATGCAAGCTAGGGGTACACATAGTTGTCTAATTGTTCTGGGTTTTGGAGTGTGTGCGAATATGAGAATCACCAGTTTGAATGAAAATATTTGGGTGCTTTAGATTTTTATTGCAAGAGTGTTTGGAGTACTTTGAGTGGGGGAAATTTTGTTTGGGATCATTCACCCCCCCTCTGATCGCCATTTCGATCTTTCAATTGGTATCAGAGCCGGTTTTGCTCTTCCATAGATCTTGACCGGTCTCAAGAGCCATGGCGATGGACAAGTATTCCACCAAGCCTCCCATTTTTGCTGGAGTTGATTTTTCGTTTTGGAAATTGCGGATGGAATCATACATCACTGCCCAGGGCTTCCTGATATGGTAGAAGGTGAAACTCTCGTATGAGGTTCTTGCTGATGAAAACGTCACGGCCGAAAATATGGCTGACGTTGAGGCGAACGCTAAGGGAAGGAACATCCTCATACAGGGTCTTAGCCGCAGTGAGTATGATAAGATTTCTCACCTTCGTTTCGCTCACGATATTTGGGTGACCCTCGATGCTTACCATAAGGGCACTACTCAAATCAAGACCGTGAGGCAGGACCAGTTCAAGCGTGAGTTTAACAAGTTTGAACAACACGCTAGTGAGAGTCTTGATGAGTGCTTCGGTCGTTTTACCAAGATCTTGAGCAATCTTCGAGCAGTTGGTTTTATATACCCTGACTCGGATAATGCTCGACATTTCTTGACCGCACTCGATTTGCGCGTTTGGGAGATGAAGGTGACCACCATCAAGGACACCACTGACCTGTCGACCTCGACTCTTGACGGGCTTTATTCCCGCCTCAAGACTCATGAGATCGACGTCGTCTCGCGGAAGACGAAGTCTCAGTCGATGGCTTTGGTCACCGATCCCATTGGATCCTCCCTTTCTGATTCTTCTGTTGGTTTCTCTCTCTCCGCTCTTTGCGAGCTATGTGATGACCAACTGGAAAAATTTCCGGAAAATGAGCTTGCTCTTCTTGCTCGCAAATTTTCATATGCATACAAGAGAGTGAGAGAGAGCAAGAGAGGTGGGATGATCACCTGTTTCGAGTGTGGTGGCCCCAACCACATTCGAGCAAACTGCCCCAAACTGGAGAAGGCTAAGAACGATGCCGGCGGTTCGGCAAAGAACGACTACATCGACAAGAACCGCAACAAGAAGCCTCCAGTTTGTGAGCCGATGCGTGAGAAGAAGTACCGCAAATTGTCTAAGAACAAGAAGCTCTTCCACCGCGTCCTCGCCGCGCTTGACGATATCAACCTCTCCGACACGGAGACATGGAGCAACGAGGGTGAGGATGAACCGCAAGAGAAGAAGGGCGGCAAAGACTTCTCCGGCATGTGCTTCATTGCCGACGCCAACGGCATCAGCGACTCCGAGCTCTATAGCGACTCGGACGAGGTACCCTCCTATGACCAGTTCAATGAAGCTTTCTGTAAACTAGGAAAATTTTATGCTAGAGCTAGAGCTAGGTGTGCGGAGCTTGAGAAGGAAGTAGGTACCTTGACTCGGGAGTTAGCTTCTCTTAGATCTTCTTCCTGCCGAGTCACTGATGATTGCTTTTTGTGTGATGCTATTCTTGTGGAGCTGGAGAACTTAAGGACTATGCATGATAGTGTGTTGACTGAATTAGATAGTCTTAATTTGAAGAATGCTAGCGATAATTCTGTTGATGCTATTCCACTAGATGCTAGTTTTCTTCATGCTCACTCTACTCCTTGTGCTAATTGCCCTAAATTGCTTGCCGAAATTGATGCCATGAGCGAACACCTTAGAAAGCTTTCTGCTAGAAATGATGAACTTGAATTGCATGCTTCTAAGGACCCAACACTCATGTGAGGGTCAGAGGCAACTAAAACTTGACAATGATGCTTTGAATGTCAAGTGTGATCAACTTTCTAAGGACTTACTAGTTAAGTCAAAACTGGTTACTCTTGTGTGTTGGGGTTAAGGATGATGTGGATCAAATCCATGTCGAGCTTAGGAAGAAGTTAAAAGACCAAACCTTTAGGATTAGAGATGCTCCTTATGCGTTTCTTGTGAGGCCCTCAAGATTGAGGCAGCCGTGTTAGGGAACAAAAGCACGTCCGAGAGATCTTCTCTTTCTCTTTACGGTTCTTCTTCTTCCTCTCCTTCCCCTGTTCTTCTTGTGCTTCTTTCTTTCGAGATTGCCAGTATCTTATGAGGACTCTCGAGAAGTTTGTTGGAGGCAAGAAGAAGCACAATCTTATTCTAGACCAATCCAAGATTAGTAGATTCAATCAAGGTCTAGGATTTGATCCCTTGAGCACGCTCGGCACATCCTCCCACCATTGCGCGGCTCCAAGAGTGGTGAGATTGTGGTTGCTCTCAGAGTGAGCACCACCGTGTTTAGGTATGCTGGGGTTGTCCAAAGGACTTCTGACCAGAAGGGTGTTACTCCTGTTGCTTCTGTCTCTAGCAAGGCGAAGTACACATGCACCTTCTGTAAGAAGGATGGTCACCTAGTAGATTTCTACTTCAGGCGGGCCAAGATCACTCTGCGTGAGCGTGTTGCTGCTCTTAGGGGTATTCAGGGTCATCCCCAGAATTTGAGTGCTCCTAAGGTACACACTACTTCTAGACAGGTTAGAGAGTCGCCTGTTTTTGGGCAGCGTCTAGGACTCGATTTTCATGCTGGTTCTTCGAGTTTTAGTCTTGTAGCTGTTCGTAGTCAGTCTTTCCACCGTCCTTTTGATATTCCTCGTTTTTCCCATCGAGGTAGATATCAGCGACGTGAGGTGTTTTCTGGTAGGAGATTTAGGAAGCCTCACTGGGATGGTCTAGCTTTTGCACCACGGCGGGCTAACCCAGTTCCAGCTCCTAGATCATCTACTAGAGTTGCTACTGATCATGTTAAGGTTAAACGACAGAGAGACACTCGAGTCCAGTCTTCTTCTGTGGCTGGTACTCTGAGGCGTCGTGTGGTTCAGTATTGGGTTCCTAAGTCTTCACTCTATCCCAGTACTGAGTCATCTTTCTCTCTTATGTCTTGATTAGGTTCGTCGGATGGGGAAGGGAGATGTTTAGATTGTCGACTCTGGTTGTTCTCGTCATATGACCGGAGATTCTCGATGGTTCTCTTCCCTAGTCCGAGCCCCGGGCGATGAGTTGATCACTTTCGGGGATGCTTCTTCAGGTAGAGTCATTGCTAAAGGTACCGTCTACATTAACCAAAATTTCATTCTTAAAGATGTTGCCTTAGTAAGTAAGCTGCAATACAATCTGCTCTGTGTTTCTCAGCTTATCGATGACTCTTTCGAGGTAAGTTTCTAGAGTAATGCCTGTAGAATCCTTGATTCATCAGGAGGGTTAGTTTGCGGGATTTCTAGATTTGGGAGAGTCTTTCGTGCTGATTTTTCTGTTTCTTCTGGAGACTCTCTTCGATGTATGATTTCTTCTGAGTCCCGTGATCTCTCCTTCTGGCATAGGAGACTTGGTCACATTGGTTTTGATCATTTGACCCGAGTTAGCAGCCACGATCTCATTCGGGATTTGCCCAAACTCAAGATGGTCAAAGACTTAGTTTGCTCTCCTTGCCGACATGGCAAGATGGTTACTGCTTCTCATCCTCTAGTCACCGTAGTGATGACTGATGCACCAGGACAGCTTTTACATATGGACACTGTTGGTCCAGCTAGAGTGCAGTCAGTGGTGGGAAGTGGTATGTTCTTGTCATTGTTGATGATTTTTCGAGGTATTCTTGGGTGTTTTTCATGGCCTCGAAGAATGAGACTTTTTCTCACTTCAGGGGTTTAGTCAGTAGGTTATCTATTGAACTCCCAAGTGCATTACGAGCTATACGCAGTGATAATGGCACGGAGTTCAAGAATTCCTACTTTGGATGGTGAGCCTGCTGATCAGAAGGATTTTTGGAGCATGATCGGCTCCCTCTTGTACCTCACTGCTTCGAGGCCGGACATACATTTCGCTGTGTGTCTGTGCGCTCAATTTCAAGCTTCTCCTCGCGCCTCTCACCACTAGGCGGTCAAGCGCATCTTCAGGTACCTTCGTGCTACAACTGATTATGGTATTTGGTACTCTTCTTCTTCTTGTCTATCTCTTAGAGCCTTTTTCGATGCCGACTTTGCTGGCTGTAGGATAGATAGGAAGAGCACTTCTGGCACTTGCCAATTCATTGGCACTTCTCTTGTTTCTTGGTCATCTAGGAAGCGATGCGAGTTGCACACCACACCGAGGCCGAGTATGTTGTCGCAGACCGATTCAGAGTAGTGTGCTCTGGATGAGATCGACCTTACGGGACTATGGGTTAGAGATAGAGAGTGTGCCACTCTTCCGTGATAACACTTCACTATTTGCATTGCTAAAAACCCAAAGGCAACATTCTCGGACCAAGCACATTGATATTAGATATCACTTCCTTAGAGACCATGTGGAGAAGGGAGATATCGCGCTCGATTCAGAGAGAGTGACCTTGATTAGCGATATCTTCACCAAGCCTTTGGATAGCTCCAGATTTGTTGCCTTGAGGAGTGAGCTTGGAATCGTGAGCCCTTATGACCTTTCGTGAGGGGAGCTGGTTTGTATATTATGTATTATATGTTTTCTTCCAGCTTTTCTTTTCTTTGTGCTTCTTCTGGGTGACTTTGGGCTTGTTTTCTTGAGTTGAGTTCACTCACTTAGACTTCTGGCATGCCTTGCATAGACCTCTTATCGTGTGCTTTAGGTTTCTATCATGCGTGATTAGCTGTTCTCTCTTCTCTCTAGGTTGAGTTCCCTCACAGTCTTATAAGTCTAGCAGGTATTAGGCCTCCTGGGTAGACAGGGTCTGTGTGCACTCCTTAGTTCGGATCTAGAGTCAGCTTCCCAATGTCAGTCTCTGGGGAAGATAAGAGCGAGTCTGAGCCGTAGTGAGTCTCTTCTATCTTATCTTTGCTCAATAGCCATCCAGTTTTGCAGTTTCTCGACTTCTTCTCCTCATTCTGTTTTTCTGGTTATTATTGAGTTCATTCGTGTTTTCTTTATTCCTAATCTTGATAATAACTCAACTTTAACCAGATTTGAGCTTAAAATTGATTCATTTGTTGAGGGGGAGTTTTGGAATCTGTTCGTGCATTGCATATAGACTACATTTCCTGTTTAATGAGCTTTGTCTATTATGCAATTGATTTCTTCTTCATGCTATACACCATGCTACATCATATGGAGGAAATCACTAGCTTAGATATGTCCAAGTTCATTTAACTTGCTAAGCTAAAAAAAATGAAATAAGCCTTAAGTGAAAAACTTGATGAAACTTGTTGCTTGTACTTGCTAGGTTTCTTCTCTAGAGGTTTGTGCCATAATTTGAGAAATTTTGGAGTTCTCTAGAGTCCCTATAGCAACTTGGGTGAAACTAGTTTGATCCATGCTAGAGTCCTTCAATTGCTCATAAATCATTGTGCTAAAAATGAAAATTAAACAAAATTGACTCTTCTTGTGCACATACGACTCAACACCTTGCATTCACAAGACCGCTTCCCATTGCACTTGGGATGAACTTGGAATATATCGTGTTTGACCTAGACCATCCTCTTAAGAGTTCATCTTGAGATGGTCGCATACGGCTTGAGTCAATTGGTTGTCAAAAGAAAATGCAAATAAATTAAAAACAAAGACATATGTGGGTAAAGAATGCAAATAATGTCAAACATTTGCACCCCGCTATGTCTTGTATGATGATGAATCAAAATTTGCATTAAGTGATAAATGAGCCCGAAGGACCTTGTATGCTCTTCTAGATTCCCCAAAGTGTTGAGTAGGTTGAACTCTAGGTTTTCATTTTGATCCTTAGAATGGCTATTCTTCTATTTTTGAAACTAAAGCTAAGTATTGCACTTGTCAAATCTTGCTAAAAATGATATATTCAAAACTAAGCTCGTATTTGCACTTGGACATGTCTTAGTTAAGTCATCTTCTGAAATTGATAAGCTTGGTGTAATATCCTTCCATTTTGATCAATTGGATAATCTTCAAAGCTCTTTCGATTGCATTTTTAGCATACATAAAAAGAGGGAGAAAATTCCATTTTGATGCCTATATTGCCAAAAGGGGGAGAAAATGTAGAAAAGACGTCATTAAAAGAGAGAGAGAGAGATAAAAATGTGAAAGCTTGTTGGTTCTTATGATCTTTGTAAATCTTTGCTATTTTTTTATGGATCATAATCACATTTGGCACTTACGATTGGTTTTTAGAGCTTTTGTGGAAAACTTGCTCTTTTCATGGTCTTGCTCTAAATCCTTTCTCCCAACTTGGTCATGATTTTATATCTTTCTCTCTGGACCAAGTTTGGCTTTGCAATCAAATTGCTTTCTTCTTCTCTCATTCAAACTCAAATTTATGCCTTTTGTGTTGTTTGTCAATATACTCATCAAGGGGGAGATTGAAGGACCATGTGGAGGTTCATCCATGTTTGTGATGAGTATTTGACTTTATTTGAGCAAGGTGTGCTCAAGTTTGAGTTTGATTTGGATTGATTTTAAAAATAAAGCAATTTGATTTGTCTCTGCCAGGGGTGGCAGTATCAGCTGTATGGGCGCGGTAGTGATGAGTTGGATGGTTTATTGCATATAATTGTGGGCATTGCTATGTGAAAGGTTTTTCCTTGTCTTTGATGGTTGCAGGGCGACGGTGCTAGGTCATGGTGAGGCGGAGGATGACCGGGACTAGGCGAGGAGCGTCGGAGGTCCAGATGGTTGGGAGATCGCCGGAAGATGATCGGAGACGGAGTCCGGGCAAGTCAAGAAGACAAGGAAAGGAGATGATGCTAGCTATATGCCGCGTGGATCAATGAGGGCCATCGGATTGAGGTCTAGTTGATAGGTTAGCGGGTCTAGGTAGTATGCTTTGAAAACCGTGCAAGAAAACCCGGTATGTGTGTGGGTTTTAGGTTAGCCCTTGCATGGCTGTGAGTGTGGGTTAATCCTAGCCCTTAGATGAGTGCTCTAGGGTTGAGGGACTCATCCAAGGGTGGTAGGTGGCCCAAGAGTAGTATAAATAGGGATGGAAGGGTAGCCTCCTCCCCTTGAAGGTTTTGAGGTTTTTGATACTCCTTTGAGCTTTGCCTACATGAATGTGAGGCTTTGTAATCTCTCCTTCCAGAAATGAAATGTTTCCTCAAATCATTTCTTTTCTTTGAGCATTTATATTACGCATTTAAATTACGCAATTTACATTATGCACTTAAATTCCGCAATTAAATTCAGCACTTACATTCTTGCAATTTACATTTATGTAATTTGGATTTGCCTCCCCTCCTTCTAAATGCTGTTCTTCTAGGATTTATTAAGGGTGTTCATTTGGTTTTACATCTTTCTTACACCATTGGATAGACTAGAGATCAAGTTTTTTATCAATTTGCAAATCTGTCCAGAACTTGTTCTTCACGCAGTAGTCAGTATTTGATTTTTCTAAAAATATATAAAAATCATTTTGAAGTGATTCTTTTTGGAGACGGTGAAGGTCTCTTATATACATATGTATAACATTTCTTGAGTCCACTGGTCGCACCGTTTGAGAGCTATGAAGTGAAAACCGAGTCTCAAACTTTCTGGTCGAAGTTCCTGACCTTCTGTATTGCTTGATTTTTAATTCTTATTCTACAAAGCTTTCTGAGGTGATTTTTGGTGGAGTGTTTCATGACTCTACTGCTCACAGGAAAACAAATTCACAAAAAATTTAGAGCAACAGAAACTCACCAACCACCTGTTCCAACTGAGGACAATTTCTGAAAATCTTTTTTAACTTTTTTGAAAATTGACTTTGGTATTTTAGCTTTCTCTCTTTTAGAAAAGAAGTCTTTTGAATTGATTCCTCTTTTGTTTGGACACTTGACAACTAGGATTGTGATTAAAAAAACCCCTCATATGATTCATGGTTCTTATTCAATAAAGCTAGGGGTACACATAGTTGTCTAATTATTCTTGGTTTTGGAGGGTGTGCGAATATGAGAAGCACCAGTTTGAACGAAAATATTTGGGTGCTTTAGATTTTTATTGCAAGAGTGTTTGGAGTACTTTGAGTGGGGGAAATTTTATTTGTGATCATTCACGCCCCCCTCTGATCGCCATTTCGATCTTTCAGATTATTGATACTAAATAATTATGGGTGATGGCGTGACAAGTGAATTGTTCATGCTACTCCCATCTCATGCATGCCGCCTTCAACGATCACCTAAAACATTAAATAAGCAAGGGTGAGTACATGACTCAGGAAGTTCACAATAAAACAATATGCAATAGGAATTCCGTGAACATTGGCACATTTATATCATTCTTCCAATTGCTCAAGGTAACTTTATCTTTCTTTGAAAGAATACAAATGCTCATGCACATCTTTCTCTTTATCTTATATCGGTATAGCGGAGTGTCCTTCCGTCGATGAACCACTCATGCCCGTCCATTTTCATACATGGTCCAACCTCCACTCCTATGGAGTTCCTACTTCAGTAGGTCTGTCATCTTCCCACTCCCATAGGATCGCCCACACACAGTAGGCTATAGATACCACTCAAGACATCTATCTCTTTGTCTGAGGCATATGATGCTGCATTTACCTTTCAGTGTATTAACCATCATTCTCATGTTGTGGCATTCAATTTTCAAGGATAAATCATCAATAATAAATCAACAATATGAAATTACTCATAAATTAGCATCATAAATCAACCATAATCATTAGATAATAGTTTTACCAACTATCTACCATTCTACTATGCACTTGCCTTTTAACTGTGTCAAGCAGAGAGATGCACGGAAGCCAAATATGAAATCACACCTCCTACTGTAGGTAAACTATCTAAAAAATATGTCATAATAGTACATACATCAAACATAACAACATCGCTCCTACACACTTCCCTGAACTCAACTTTCTCCCTCACTAGACAGTTTACCCCTTGCTATCCCAACCATGCTTATTAAAGCATTGATTAAGCATCACATAAGCAATGCTTAATTGCTATGGTGGCTTGATAGGTTGCGCTATGCTTGCACCTTTCCAAAGGTTCCTATGGTGTCTGCCTCATGGCCGTGGCATCGTTGAGGTGATGCTGAGGTGCTAGATGGTGTCGACGTGGCCCAAGGCGGCCGTCATAGGCTTGGGGGACTGGGATAAGAAGTTGAGTCTTGAGGTGTATCCGATAGGGAGTAGAGAACGATTCGTGCCAAGGTCTGGGCTTAGTTGAAGACTGAGGGAGAAATCCTAGCGCTGCGTTGCCTTCGTGCTTCTACTCCTCAGGTTCGCACCTCAGACCTGGCGGGAAAGTAGCAGCATCGCACCGCCGCTCCTCTCTGCCACTGCTCCTATGTGCCGAGTTTAGGGGAGGGATGGGAAGGGAGAGGACAGCAGGGGAAGCGATGGGGGAGAGTTAGGGGCAGAAGAGGCGATGGTGACGGGGAAGCTCGATGGGATCGGTGCATACTCGGTGGAGGCATCACGGAAGAAGCAACCTTCTCGCAACAACAGACGCCAGCTGCAGTAGCATTAGCTCTCGGGAAAACCCTGTAGTAGTGGTACTGTATTAGTAGAAGTGCTGTGGTAGAACCGTAGTAGTAGAAGCAATTAGTAGTATTGTGGTAGAAGTTTAGCAGTAGTGGAAGTAGCAGTAGTAGTACTATTGTAATAGAGTACCAATAATTTATTCATTTTGTTTTCTTTCCTTGCCATTTGTAGATCCATACTAAGAAAAGAAACTGGTTATAACATAAAAAATTAAATGATTGAGTCTATGTTGCATAAAACCAAAAGATTATAAGTAGGTTTCAAAAGCGGCGTGAGGAAGGGGGCAAAACCTATGACCTTTTGGTTATGGAAGAGTTTGATTGCGACAATGAATGAGTTGACCTATTGGCTGAACCACCTCAAGGTGGTCGTGGGTGTGAACCTACATGGGACCATGTTTATGAAGCCGTTGGTGCATCACGCGAGCTTCAAGGTCAGAATGTTTCTAGGAGAGGTAATGGCGAGACCATGACCTAAACTCGACACAAAAGATCTACATCAAGGGTGGTTGAAGAAGAGGAGCCACACTCTGATTCAGGCAATGAAGAGGAAGAACATGAAGAAGAGATCGTGCTTGATGATGACGATGATGATGATTATGACGAAGCTCCAACTAATGCTATTGAAGATGGTGAAGGAGAGAATGTGGATGCTACTAACAATTTAAATGATTTTGACATGGATGACTTCTGAAAGATGGGAGAGTTGGACGTATGTTATGCCATTAGGCATTAGACTCTAAGCTCATGGAATTTCATTGTTCATGTAATCATATATTTAATTCTCAATTCTTTACTTCATTGTTGTTCTATTTTCATGTAGTTTGTTGTTTGGGAGGAGAGAAGAGAGATTATCAACAAGGTATGTCACTAATCCATATTTACTCAATTAATTGGAAATTTGGTATATAAATTATTGTAATATTTTGTAACAAGTTACACGTTGGTACTTGAAAGGGGATATGTACTACATAGGAGAAGATAAATTGGAAGGAGGAAGGGTGCTACATGGGCTCAAGAACTGGCAATATCAAGGTATGCATGACCTACAAAATTATGTTCCTATATTAGGTTAGGATATGTGTATGGCCTCGTCTCGCCACACACCTTAAGAGCTTCAGCGGTAAAAAGGTGGTGAGTCGGCACACCACACCATGTCGCTTTAATAAACTTGGTCCTGGCGGTTGAAAGACCATAAGTTCTAGCTCATCAGCCTAAACTTAGAAAATCATATATTTTCTGAAGACTAAACTAGATTATCTACAATTTTCTAGTTATCCATATTATCTAATTAATTCATTTAACCCCTCATTTTCGTCCCCGAGGACCGATCTGTTGTTTTACCGGATAGTAGACTTCATAATTTCATAACTATTTTTGTACAACTCCAAACATAGTAAAATAAAGCATCTCTGGAATTTAGGGAAAATTATCTAATTTTCTCTTGTTATGGATATAATTTAATTCAATCATTAGCTAGCTCTATTTAGTAGATTATGATGACTGCTCTCAGCAGTGATCGATTACCAGACAACAAGCTTCTACAAGCCATAACTTTCAAACCGCTTAACCAATGTTTATGTTATTATAATCTATTTAAACTTAAGACAGACATATACATTTTTTATAAGTTTCATACACCATGGAACTCACCGTTGGTACCCCAAAACTTGCCCTGAAGACAAACCATTGTTAAATGAATACCGATCTCTCCTAAAAACCATCTCGAAGCTCTTCAACTACCCTATACCAACAAAATGACCATAACATTGCCCTTCTCTGCTACTAACTTGACCAACGATAATCTAGGGTTTATAGTTGTGTCCTGAAGATCTGCCAAAAACAACGATGTCAACATTCCTCCTCAGTTCCCATGCGTTCTCCGCTCCTTCACGCTTCCTGAAACTCCTGCACCATGTCCTATAGGATCCTTGACACCTCCTGCACATGGTGACATCAACGGATCTCAATTTGGGTGCATGATTCAATGGGGAATGCAAAAATATGAGTGGGACATTGCCGGGGTGCGCCCAAAGCTTGACCAACACGGTGCGGGGCCCCCATCCTGATGTGGCTCTCCCAGCAAGGCGCTCCGGGCCTGGTGCAGCGTAGTTTCTAGGGCAACATAGTTGCCTACCTTTTGCAGCGATGGGAACACACGCAACAGTGGAGCCAACGGCGGCTGCTAGCCTGGTACGATGCGGGAGATGGTATAGGACAGCTGGAGGTTGGCGGCAGCAGAAAGGTGCTAGGGTGGTGCTTGGGCTGAGGTAGGGTTTAGCCCCTCCTCGTGCACTATTTATGATTGGCCAGATTGAGTCTGGCCTAGCACGCATGCCAAGGCCGACTTGGCTAGCCAGTCCAGCCCATGAGACCCCCTTTTTATGTATATTCGGAGTATTACAGTAGGTCCCTACTACCGAGCTCGTGCTGCGCGGCAGGTAACCTGCCGAGCCTGAAGGTGCCGTTGATGCGATGGGACATGCTGCGTGGTACAGGAGTGTGGCAGGTGACACATGTCACCTATGGTGCCTTTTATGGCCGAAAAATGGGCTATTTTTGCAAATTTATTTGGAAGGTGACCAGATTTGTAAAAAAGTGTGTCAAGCTGCCAAAAAATGTAGAGAAAAATTCAGCAAAATGAAAAGAAGCAAATAGGAGGGAAGAACCGCTAGGTTGAACCGAGCACTTGCTTGTGATCGAACAAGTGTATGACAGTGACCACCTCGCTGCCAGTGAGCACGCATGATCGTTCTACGTGCACAACCAGTAGCATTGGCTGTTAAAAACTTAAACCGAACATTTGCATTTAGTAATTGTCTTAATAACCAATGATATTCAATGTTAGGAATCAAGCATCTATGACTCTATGTAGAATAAATTTCCAGGGCGTGTACAATACTCCATTGCGAGCATTGGACAGAAGTCCAAAGGCAAATTGATCAGCCATGTTTTCGTAGCTAGTTGGAGCGCGCCTATGCTGATTGGCCGTGCTGATGTGCACTGCCACCTGCCACATTCCCTGTTGTCTACCGGCAACCTCACTACACCTCAGTGCCAGTGCCGCCACCTCACCCTACTGTCAAGATATAGGAGGTTGTACCCTCACCGATGCCATGTGGTATATGGTGTGCTGGCGATGAAGGAGCTAGCGTGGTTCTGGAGGAAGAAGGGGATAGTTGTTGCCAATAATAAGGAGAGGGATAGAATTTGTTGTGAGTTTAGGGAAATCAGTCTTCTGCTGTTTTTTCCATTCAGTTTTTAGTAGCAGTTTCAAAGGGGTAGAAGGGACAGGCTCACTGTCGAGCGGATTTTGTCACTAGCCCAGATTTTCGACTAGGTTTAGCCAAGCTATACTGACTGTAAATTTTTTCACCTAGGTTTAGCCATGCTGCTGGCTAGATTACGTTGGTTGGGGAGCGGTGTTGATCAATCCATGGTAGTGGCGAAAACCCTATTATAGTGAGTAAGTGAAGTTTTGTGCATTACATTGTAGTCGTTTGTAGTCTTCTATCGTGTGGCAGCTTGAGCATTCGTTTGACTAATTGATGAATAATAATTCTGGAAGACCTTGAATTATTTAGACACTATTCTTTCCTCAAGGCCCAACAACTACATGTATACCTTATATTATAGGGGGAGGAATTCCGGGATCCTGGGCGCTCGTCGTACAGTTCTGGTCAGATCGTCGGCTAATCGCCGTTCATCCGTTGCGTTCCATCCTCCCCGTTTGTTCGCGTCGTTGGGCTCCTTTATTTGTTTCGGCTGTGTCGCCGACGGCTGATGGCGCGCCGTTGCTTTCCGTTTCCACAATTTCTCGCATGAGGATGCCCTGGCGGGAGCCCATACACGCTGTCAGCACATCTCGACCGCTCCGTCCCTGGTCCCTGCCCCGAGACGGCCCGTTCTCGTATGCTTCGCCGGCTTATAGGGTTCCGTGCTCCGTCGTTCCCCATTTGATTTTTGTCGTCACACCGTCCTCATTTGATCGACCTTCTGATTTCGGTCACCAGGCCTCCCTCGCGCGATCGATTTCTTGTGATTGCTCTACCTTGATTATTCTCCATCCTTCCATCCTAATCCTGGTTTGATGTTCTTGGTCCTGGCTTTGTCTCCGTTCTTGCTATTCCACTGCGGCCCGTCGATCCCGTCGCGCTTCACTACCCTGCGTCATCCATTACCTGCTCGCGTGCTACATCGGCCTCAGTTGTTTCGGCGTTGATTCTTTTGTGCTACATTTCCGCTTATTCTATTTCGTCGTTGTTTTATTTCTGCTATCATTCTCTTGTGTGTAGGGATGTGTCTAGTGTTCGTTGTTGCTATCCACTATGCCGTGTCCTGCCCGACGCAATCCGTTGGTCTGCATCACCCGCCCCTGCCTTTGTGCTGTGTCGGCGTCGGCTGCTTTGGCATTGATTATTGTGTGGTCCGTTTGCTCTCCTGTTGTTTCGTCGTTGTTTTATTGCTGCCGTCATTTTTGTGTTTGTCGAGGGGCTTGCGCATTCGTGACTGGTGGTTATGTTGTTTCCGTGTTGGCTACTGTTTTCCGTTTGGCTAGCTTGCGTCATTTGTCGAGAGATCGTCGTCTGTAGCTGTCACCCAAAGGCGATATTCTGCCGTTCTTATGTTGGCTTTATTGTGTTAGACTAGATGATGATTTCATTGTGCGCATCGTTAGTTTATTCGTATCTATCTATTTTGTGCTATCCAATTTCTGGTTCAATGCCATAAGATTGTTGTTTGGTGCATGGTCGGGTTATTGGGTCAGGTGGCCATATTGGCATCTGCATCGGTTATGTATAGTGGTTTCGTCTTATTCCCTACACTACTACAAAAAAGATCATCACAGATGGTTCGAAACCGTCATCACAGACGGTTTTCCGAATCGTCTGTAACCATGTATCAGTGATGTTACGAAACATCACAGACGGTTTATGAACCATCTGTGATAGAACATATCACAGACGGTTTCAAACTAAAACCGTCTGTGATATGCAAACATCACAGATGGTTTTTACTAAGAATCGTCTGTGATAACAAACTATCACAGACGGTTTTTACTAAGAACCGCCTGTGATGTTACTTTTGAAACAAAAAATATAAATCACGTCATGATGATATTTCTGTGATCTAGCTGCTCTGTGTTAGTTCAGGCATAATAGAAGAGTTACTGGATGTTTGATATCCCATGTCCCTACTCAGAAGAACTTGAAAATGCAAAATCGACGAAAAAAACTTCGGAGGCCGTTTTGATGCCCTAACCGATGTTTTTTTGAGATCGACGTTTTTTCGGAGCCTCGCGTGTACTTCTGATGTAGCCCTCTGACTTGGACATATGGATTTTTTAACAAGAACGTCGCGATCGGAGCCCATACGCGCTGACAGCCCATCTCGACCACTCCGTGCCTAATCCCTGCCCCGAGATGGCCCGTTCTCGTGTGCTTCGTCGGCTTATAGGGTTCCGTGCTCCTTCGTTCCCCATTTGATTTTTGTCGCCACAATGTCTTCATGTGATCGATTCCTTCTGATTTCGGTCACCAGGCCTCCCTCGCGCGATCAATTTCTTGTGATTGCTCTACCTTGATTATTCTCCGTCCTGCCATCCTAATCCTGGTTTGATGTTCTTGGTCCTGGTTTTGTCTCCGTTCTTGCTATTCCACTGCGGCCCGTCGATCCCGTCGGCTTCACTACCCAGCGTCATCCATTACCTGCTCTCGTGCTACATCGGCCTCAGTTGTTTCGGCATTGATTCTCTTGTGCTCCGTTTCCGCTTATTCTATTTCGTCGTTGTTTTATTTCTGCTATCATTTTCTTGTGTGTAGTGATGTGTCTAGTGTTCGTTCTTGTTGTCCTACTATGCCGTGTCCTGCCCGGCGCAATCCGTTGGTCTGCATCACCCACCCCTGCCTTTGTGCTATGTCGGCGTCGGCTGCTTTGGCACCGATTCTTTAGTGCTCCGTTTGCTCTCCTGTTGTTTCGTCGTTGTTTTATTGCTGTCGTCGTCTTTGTGTCTGTAGAGGGGCTTGCGCATTCGTGACTGCTTATGTTGTTTTTGTGTAGGCTACTGTTTTCCGTTTGGCCAGCTTGCATCATTTGCCGAGAGATCGTCGTCCGTAGCAGTCACCCAAAGGTGATATTCTGCCGTTCTTATGTTGGCTTTATTTTGTTAGACTAGATGATGATTTAATTGTGTGCATCGTTAGTTTATTCGTATCTATCTATTTTGTGCTATCCTGTTTCTGGTTCAATGCCATAAGATTGTTGTTTGGTAAATGGTCGCGTTATTGGGTCAGGTGGCCATATTGGCATGTGTATCGGTTATTTATGGTGCTTTCGTCTTATTCCCTACACTACTTCAAAAAAGATCATCACAGACGGTTCGAAACCGTCATCACAGACGGTTTTCTGAACCGTCTGTAACCATGTGTCAGTGATGTTACGGAACATCACAGACGGTTTATGAACCGTCTGTGATAGAACATATCACAGACGGTTTCAAATTAAAACCGTCTGTGATATGCAAACATCACAGATGGTTTTTACTAAGAACCGTCTGTGATAACAAACTATCATAGACGGTTTTTACTATGAACCGCCTGTGATGTTACTTTTGGAAACAAAAAAAATATCGTCACGTACAGATGATATTTCTGTGATCTAGCTGCTCTGTGCTAGTTCAGGCATAATGGAAGAGTTACTGGATGTGAGATATCCCATGTCCCTGCTCTGAAGAACTTGAAAATGCAAAATCAACGAAAAAAACTTCGAAGGCCGGTTTGAGGCCCTAAATGATGTTTTTTTTGAGATCGACATTTTTTCGGAGCCTCGTGTGTACTTCTGATGTAGCCCCCTGACTTGGACTTTTCGGTAGCTTTAAATCGAGCACAAGAACGTCGCGATCGGAGCTCGTATACAAAAGTTATGGCCGTTTTACCGAAAGGTGCACGGATCAAAAACGAAAACACCACAATGTCAACTGTGCAAAAGAGAAGAGAAGAGGGAAAGGAAGAGGAAGAGGAGAGGATGAGCTATGACATTTTAGTTGAATGATTCGAACACCACAGTTACCAAACATTCGAAGAGGAGAGGAAGAGGAAGTGAGAAGTGAGAAGAGAGAAGAGGAGAGAAGAAGAGAGCAGGAGAAGTGAGAAGAAAACAGCAGGAGAAGAGCCACGGGCTAGTATTTTAAAGGAAGTCGAAAACAAGACGAGAAGGAAGTTCAAATTTGGTGAGAGCGCGAAAGTTGAAATATTGTCACAGACGGTTCTGTCTGGATAAACCGTCTGTGATGTGGTTTATCACAGATGGTTATTATAAAGAACCGTCTGTGATAAGTCGCTGACGGTTTTATTATAAAACCGTCTGTGATAATACATGGCGGTTTTAGTTGAAAACCGTCTGTGATGATATTGATGTATATCACTAGCGATTTTTGAAGAGTACCGTGTGTGATAATGTTACTGACGGTTGCAATATAGATCGTCAGTGATGTTCATCGTCACAGACGATTTTGAGAAACCATCTTTGATGAGGCGTCTAATATAAGCCTTTCTGTAGTAGTGCTATGTGGATTGTGAAAGTCAGCTCTCTGAACTGGAAAACCTTTTAAGTGCTAAGGTACATCCTATTTTCGTGGCTTGACACACATGTAAGATGAACAAGCTGGGACACATTATACAGGATATTCCAGTTGTGATCACTGCAATATTCTATTTTGTCTATTGAACTGCAAAGGTATAGCCATTCCCATATCTGAATATGCTTCCAGATTGTGCTTTTTAGTTAATTGTTTTTGTTAACTGTTTGATTATATATTCGGCAGTGTGGGCGGTTTTGGAGGCTAATTCTCAGGCTTAGTCTAATCGGGGGCTGCGTTGGGCCAGTTATTTTGGCCCAGGTGGGAGGAGGGATCCCTAACCCTAGTTTTTCCCCTCTCCTCCCCTCTCCAGCTGCCACCTCCTCCTCCTCCTCCCCATAGCTGCAGCTCCCTCCCTGGCGCCTCCTCCTCCTCATGGCTGTAGCTCCTCCTTGGCCAAGCCCTTCCTCCTTCCTCCTCCTAAAGGTGAAGTGAAGGTATTTTATTTTTAGGGTTTGTGGTGCCTTGTATGCTGTATCTTGGAGGGGCTCTGCTACATTTGGGTGTTTTGGTGGATTTGGGGGATTTTTGGTGGATTTGAATGTGGGAGCAATTCGGTGTTTTTCGGGCAGATTTTATCCCCTCTGTTAGGGCGCGATTTCGCGGATTTTGGAAGCATTTCCTGAGGGTTTGACTGAAGATAAAGTTGTAGATCTCTTTCTTGAGATTCAATAGAGACTGAGAACGCAAATTTTCGTTCAGCCAATTAAAAGTTATGCTCGTTTTACTGCTGGCTGCTCTGAATCTGTTTGTGTTAGTAGTTGGTACGTTGAGTTGCTATTTAAGGCTAGATGGAGGCCGAATTAGAATTTTTAATTTCCTAGAGAAATTTAGGAAATTTCGTGTAGATTCGGAAAATGTCCTTGTTTGCTTGATTTGGATTCATGAATCAATAGTTATGATATTTTGAAGTATGCTGTCCCGAACTCCTAGCCTGCTGGAAGTTCAGAGGATTGGGAAGATCTGGAATGATGTTGAGATCGAGTTTTGAGGGTCTTTTATGCTTTTCCTGAATGTCCGGATGTAAAAGAAGTTGTAGATTACCCTCTTGTGTTTAATTAGAGCTCAAGAACACAATTTTTGGATCAATGGTTTGAGAGACATACTAGTTTGAAGGTCTGCTGTCCAGGGTGGTAGCTGTGTTGGTTTAAGGGCTATTTGTGAAGGGTTAATTGGTCTATTTGAGGAAGTTAAAGTAGGGTTAAACATAGGATCAAAGGTGTTGTTGTTTATTTGTCGCTTGAACCATGATTTGCAATGTTTTGAGATAAATGCATTTATATACATATTGCAGGAAGTGTGTTTTTAGGAGTGGCTTCGACCTTACGCCACTCTACTCTTCTTCGCTAAAGAGGCAAGTGCATGTAGAAAATAAAAACCTGGTTAATAATATTTGTTGTTTAAATTTGATAAATGATACCTCACTGTTTTACATGATTATGGTTAATCAGTGTTATGGTTTTTGATTGAGATCTTGATGTTAGGATGGTAAATGCGAGAATGACCACCTGGTAAGGTTGGTAGGTGAGAATGATTCATTTTTAAAATATGTTGCATCACTCGCATTCATGATATGAATACGATTAGAATAATACGGATGGTAAGTGTATGAAGGTGAGGATATGTTAATGCTCAAGTACTTCCTTATAGCTATGAGAATGTGGGAAAAGTATGCAACCTGTGATCTATTCTTGTCAATTGCATACGTGCATTCATGATGGAAGAGGCGACCAATGTAGATGTGGGCCTCTGTGCTCACACGTAGTGAGCATGAAAGTCCTACCTCGTAGTCCCATCCACAGAGATGGATGGGAGCGAGTCAGTAAGAGTAGGCCCCTCCACGGGATGGAAGGGAAGGAGAGGGTGCACACCGACGGGTGTGCACTCAACTATACCGGTATAAGTTATGAAAATGTGCATTTGGGCATGAAATCATAATGCATTGCATAGCATTGCTATTGTTGTTGGATCAATAATGTGAAGAATGGTCAATCGTTGAACTGTGGACGCAACTATAGTGATCAATGACTTGAACTTGAAAAGAGGTTTGGACATTTCTGTTTTATGTGCACGCTGAATTTAAATAAGGAATATCATTATGCTATTGTTTTCAATGCAATAAATGATTATGGTTTTATTCCCTTTGTTGATGCACTTTGATCAGTCTTGGACTCACGCTTGTTGTTTGTTTCTGTTTTAGGTACTCTGAGGACGCCTTGTTGGGGTGGGACTTAGCTTCACTTTCACTCACAGTCATGCCATTCTCAGATAATAGTTTGGAGAGTTGTCACCATTGATAGCTAAGTTTGGTCAATAGTTGCCTTATGGTTGTGGTCGTTACTAAATTTACCTGCTAGCGTGTTTCCTTCGTATGCCTAGTTATTCATGCTTATGAATGTTGTAATTGTTATCTCGTTTGTCTGCTGAGTGGATGTTCACCTTTTTTTTAGGAGAGGTGCTGCTTAAATTTTAATTGGATTAGTGAAATTATTAGAGGCGATGTGTCTTGTAGCATATTTGATGATTGCTTTGTTCAATTAGACTATCTTGTATGAGTTTTTATTATTTGTTTTGGTGACACTTTGGGCACTGGTGGTGCTGGGGTGTTACAATGAGGTCAGTAATATTTACAATCCTCTTGAAATTGATGGAATTCTATTGGAGGAACTGTCTAGGTTTCTGAATGATTCTCCTCATCATGATAGTCCTGTTGCAGAGGTAGTTATATATTGTTCGTTTCTTAGTTTCCTTTAAATCGCTTATTTTTTATGCTTCTACACAAAAATTTCTTACTAGATGAGTTCTTCTCTGGGCTAATTATCTTCCACATTTTATTGTAGCGTTCTGGTCTCCCATCGATGTCTGAAGCTGAGGCTCAAGCTCTTGAAATAAACACTTGTGATCTCTGCAGTGAAATATCAGAGCTTGCGGAGTTAGGAGGTGTGTCAAATGTTTATGGCTTTTGCGCTAACAATGTGGATATTACTAACCGCATTTTCTAGCCCACATACTCCGAGCTTGCAAGAGGACGATTATATAGAGTGAACGCTCTCCTTGCTCGATGTAACCTTCTTGTTTTGTTCTACATCATAACCAGATCGAGTGATTATTGTCGTTGTTTGACAGACGTGGTTTATGATTTGGTGAGAACATAGGCAGGTAATTTCTTCAATATACTTTATTATCAAGTTAATCATTTTACTTTGTCACATATAAGGATCCCACTTCATTATTGTAATATCTCGGAATAACTTCTAGGTTGAAGAAAAATTCAGTTGTGGGATAGGTCAGTCTGTCATACTATTTTGGCCTTGAGGGTTTCATTTTGGGCCGTTGTTGAGCTTTGTTGGGATGGATCGGGGTGTCCTTAGGCCAAGGGGGGAACCCTAGCCCCCTTTTCTCCCCTCCTAGTAGCCCCTCCCTGCTCCCCCACCCAGCCGCCCCCTTGTTGCCGTCCTGCAGTGCGCCTCTTGACCTTCCCCCTGCAGTGCGCCTCTTGCCCTTCCCCGTGTAGTGCGCCACCTTGCCTTCCCCCCGTCGTGCGCCCCCTGCCTCCCCCATTGTTGCCCTTACTATCTTTCCTCCCCTACACCTCTTGCCTTCCTTCCCTGTGTAGATCTTCATAGGTGCTGTCCTAGTGGAGTTGGATTGCGAGGAGGGGCGGAGTTCGCGGAAAGAGACGCATTCATCGTTGATTCTTTCATTCTTCGGGCAAAGGTACAATTTTAGGTTGTTTATGGTGATATGGGTACTGTATTTGGGTGGTGCCATAGTGGTTTTCCCTGTTTTAGGTCTGAAAATTTTAGAGCATGTTGAGCATTGTCTTGTGTTCATTCAAAAAGAGTTTCGAAAATTTTGGACCATTATAGCTAGATTGAATTAGCTAGGGAACTCTGCTCTGTCCTGGAGGAGAAAAACCTTGTGTCTATGTCAAGTTGGGCCCACATGTAAGAGTGTTCTTCTTCTCCATGACTTGGACACATCAATGTGACACCCCGATTTTCAAAAGTAGGTTTGGAAATTTAAATTGGCATCGGCAAATTTAAGGCGTACTTTGTATAAGTTTAGGTATAAAATTAGGCACTGGAAACCCGATAGGCTAGAAACAAATCATAGTTTTCCGCAGCCTGTTATTCCGTTACGACATTTCTTGTTCCTGTCAATGATATAAAAACAACAACAAACAAATCGGAAGAAACAAACAAAAATAAGAGAAGAAACAAGCACTAACATCTGTCCCATCCCTCCTCATTAATTCAGCACGCATCCCCATGCCTCATTAATTCTTGGCAGGCCTACCACTTCCTTATCCTGACATCACCCATCCCTCGTTGTCTTGCGGTAGCCGATTGAAACTCCATTCACATTTCTCCTGCCAGCAGCATGTTAATAATTATCTCAAGATCACACACAAAAACTACCAAAAATTCAAGACAAGATAAGCTTGCTCATTTAATGCGATTTTGATTGACTGTCCAGAGGGGAGGAGATGCATTGAACTTGCTTGTGAGGAGATGCATTGAACCATGAGATGCATTAAACTTGCTTGTGAGGAGATGCATTGAACTTGCTTGCGGAGGAGATGTATTGAACTTGCTTCTTCTAGTTGCAACTGAGTAGCACATGGAGCCGATTCTCAACCTGTAGCCACCGCCTCCCTCTCCTATATAAGCCAGCCAAGAGCTCATGTGAGCCCCCGCATCCACCTCTATTCCCTTCATCTTTGGCCAAGCCCGAGCCTCACCCAAATCCTCCATTACCACCAAGCTCCACTATTCCATTACCATTCTCGGCTATTTAAGCAAGTCCCGAGCTCCATTTGAGCACCAACCCGCTCCCTAGTAGCTCCTATACCTCATCCAAGCTTCAATTTCACTCGAGCTACCCCCAATCAAGATATGGTTGAAATTTCCTCCATGACCATGCCACAGCCATACTCTCTATTCTTAGCCTCATTTTCCAATTAATATGCATGTCAATTTGGTGTTTCCTTCACCGAGTAGTTGCCTCCACGATGTTCCAATGCTGCCGGCCATCTTCAACGTGTGCCACTACTACGGGCTTTCCTAGCCTCGACCGAGACCACCTACGGCACCATCATGACCACGGGGTTCCATTTTGGTGCTCACCTCTTCCTTCCAATGCTTGCACTGCAACTGGCCAAGGCAAACTGAGAGTTTCTCCCATGGCGCTGCCTCTCTGTGCATGCTCTGTTCTTCTCTCTGAACAGTGGTCCCCAAGGTGAGCAGTGGCATTTTTAGCCCCTTTTTCTTTCGTTGCTATAACATGTGAGATGAATTAAAAGAATGTTTAATTGAGTAATTAAATCTCAGGAAATCAGAGGAAAGAAACTTGATTAATATGGTTTAAGCTCCAATTCAAATGATACAACTACAGAATGGTACATCACTATCGCTTCATTTTGGTCGGTTCTTAAGTTCTTAGGAAAAAAACGATTGTGATAGATGACTTAGTAGGGGTGTTAATAATAATCACTATCGGTTCTCAGGTGAGAAGCAATTGTGATGTAGCACTAGGCACATCACAATTGATTCTTTTGTGAGAACCGATTGTGATGAGCATCGCTTCTCACATAAGAACCGATTGTGATGTGCATGATCATATCGCTATCACTTCTTTTGTAAGAACTGATAGTGATGAGCATGCACATTACTATCGCTTCTTAAGAACCGATTGTGATGTTCCCCGCTAGGTTATTTATACCCCTCGGGCTGAACTCTCCTCTGTTGCTGTTGTTGTTTCAGAGGAGATTTCTCCGCCGCCACTCGAAAAAACAATACATATTTCAGTTGGAAGCAATACTTGTGTGAGAAAATTTGAAATCCTCAAGGGTGGGTGTGTTAAGAGGATAAATTTGAAGCCCTAGCTTAAGAAGATTTCCCCTCTTTTTGCAAATTTTTTTGTTTTCTTCAAAATGTGAGCATTCTTTCAAACCCCTTCAATTTTGCACTAGGTAATTTCGATATGTCACAAAGGAAGTTTAGGTTGCATTGGAACATGTATATCCTATCAGATTTCACACCCTTAATTTATTTGACAAGCACACATCTATTTAATTATCATTGTAGTGGCTCTCGTGTTAATCTGGAATTATTGTTCCTGTCATATGTTGAATGTTAGAGTTTAGGCGGTGGAACCTACATCTCCCGTTCGAGAGTGCTTGTTTATAAATATGCTGATCTAAATGGCATATTTATAAGCAAGCAGTCTCGAATTGTGCACGTTTTTTGGACAATTCGAGGATATATGGTTTGGGCAAATTCCTAAGCTATTGTACAACTCTAGAGTAGATTTTGGTAATGTCTCCCTGGTGTTCTCTGGATACACACCCCTCTTGACATGTTGTCGAGACGTGTATCTGGAGAACGAGATGCTGCCGAAATTTTCTCTGGAGTTGTACAATGGCTTAGGAATTTGCCCGAACCACATATCCTCGAATGGGATTAGGACCTAACCTATTTAAAGATTAGGAGTCATCGTTGGTACCCTTGTTTTGTTTCATTGAAGTCAAAAGTTTTGCCAGCTACTACACTATATAATTAGTTTATTCGATGTCAGGGTTGAAGTTTGAAATGTATGTCTCCTAACTAGAGAATTGGAAGCTCTTAACTAGGAAAGAAGCTAGGTATCGATCAGGAGTACATTTATATATCTTGAAACTCGTCCTCTGTTTTGCAAAGGTAACATTAATTGAAATGATGTCTCAATATTTGAAATAACTAGCTAGTTGTTACTCCAGTTTTTCCTTAATTTATGGTGCGAAGTTTAATTGCAGATGGACCGTGAGGAATGGATGTATCAGAAAAGTCGTGTGAGTGCTGAATTTTAGAGGGGTGTTAAGGAGTTCAAAAAAATTTCTAAAGAAGACATTGTGAAGAGGGGTTTAAACTTCATATATTGTCCTTGCAATGATTGCACCAATCTCATGAGATTTAACAACTCAGCTCAAATTGAGGACCACCTGATTCGACGTGGCTTCGTGAGGAATTACACGTGTTGGATCCATCACGGGGAGACAGGTAGTACCCTTCCGGTATGCAACGAAGACATAATGGAACCCGTTGACGAGTTGTAGCGTGATATGTTTGAGGAGGACAATTTGGAGCAAATGTTGTGGGATGTGGAGGGAAATTACACAGAAAGAGAGTTTGAAAAGTTTAAAAGCTTGATGGAAGACGATGCAAAACCGCTGTTCTCGGGTTGCAAAGCGGAATAAACCAAGTTGGGTTCGGTCCTTGAGTTGTTCGAACTGATACAAGTTTCAATGCACTTCTAGTTCTTCTATCGAATCTGCTTTCGGAAGGAAACGAGTTGCCAACAAGCATTTACGAAGAGAAGAAGCTACTATGTCCCATGAGAATGGAAATAGAAAGGATACATGCATATCCGAATGATTGCATCTTGTAACTTAACACGCATCAGGAAATGCACGTTTGTCCAGTTTGCGGTGTGCCCTGGTACAAACAAAAAGAGAAGCGTAAGAGCCGGGGTGATGACAGTGAAGAGGTCACTAAAGGTGCACCGGCCAAGATATTGTGGTACTTGCCCATCATTCCCTGTTTGGAGCGGTTGTTTGCAAAATTTTAGAGAGGCAAAATTGTTGTGTTGGCATTATGAGTCTCGAAAAGAAGATGGCAAGCTGAGATACCCTGCTGATTTGGCTCAATGGAGAAACATCGATTGGAAACATGAGGAGTTTGGTGCCGAAATGAGGAACATAAGATTTTGATTGAGTATCGATAGAATGAATCCGTTTGGTAACATGAGCAGTCGTCACAACACCTAGCCAATTCTGTTGTGTGTCTACAATCTCCCTGCTTGGTTGTGCATGAAGCGAAAGTATATCATTATGTTGTTGCTAATCTCGGGACCCAAACAGTCGGGAAATGATATTGATGTGTACCTTGTTCCACTGATTGAGAATTTGGTAAAATTGTGGAACGAGGGGGTCGTGGTGTGGGATGCGTACAAAAGAGAGCACTTTACCCTACAGGCTATGGTATTTTGCACCATAAATGATTTCACAGCCCTTAATAATTTGGCGAGCTACAGTACGAAAGGAGCCAAAGCATGTCCTATTTGTGAAGAGGAGACTGAGAGCCTATGGCTGCCGAATTCCAAGAAAACTATGTATATAGGTCACCATAGGTTTCTACCTCGAAGTTATCGATACCGTTAGATGGATGATAAATTTGATGGCAAGAGGGAAGTTCATTTGACCCCGCAGCCTATGAGTGGAAGGAAAGTATATTTACGTGTGAATGATATCGATGTTCAGTACGAAAAGAGTCGTAAATCTGTTCGCCCTAGGACCATTTGGAAGAAGAGTCAATATTTTGAGACTTACTATACTGGAAGGAGTTAGATGTCTGGCATTGTATTGATGTGATGCATGTTGAGAAGAATGTCTGCGACAATTTGGTTGGCATCCTGCTAAACATACCTGGGAAGACCAAGGATGGTGTCAATGCTCGCCGTGACATGGCCTACATGGGAATCAGGTCCAAGCTTGCAATGATAGAGGAGGAAGAAAAAGGTCCGTACATCCCCCCTCCATGTTACACCCTGTCGAAGAAGGAGAAACAAGACATTTGCAAGTGTCTCCAAAGTATTAAAGTTCCATCGGGCTACTCCACATATATTAAGAAGTTGTCCATAGATGATTTGAAATTGCTTGGTATGAAGTCCCACGATTAACATGTCTTGATGACCCAAATGCGCCCTATTTCAATCAGAAATATTATGCCAGAGAATGTCAGGTTGGCAATCATGAGGCTATGTTATTTCTTGAATGTGATTTCTTGCAAGGTTATTAACCCCGATGTGCTAGACAACTTACAGAGTGAGGTGGTGCAGACTATATGTCAGCTTGAGATGCATTTCCCCCGTCATTCTTCGATGTCATGGTCCACCTTGTTGTACACCTTGTTAGAGAGATTAAGATATGTGGACCTGCATTCCTATGTTACATGTATCCGTTCAAGAGGTACATTGGTATATTCAACTCATAGGTGAGGAATCGGTCGAAAACTGATGGTACTATTGTTGAAGGTTATGGGACTGAAGAGGTTATTGAGTTCTACGTGGACTATTTAGGAAAAAGACAAGCAATCGATGTTCCTGTATCTCGCTATGAGGGCAGACTTGCTAGCAAAGGAACTGTTGGGTCCAAACTAACGAGGCCACAGTTTGATATATAATGCAAAGCGCATTTAACAGTCTTGCAGCACAGCACAGAAGTTGCAGGGTACATCGAGCAGCACAAGTTTATATTACGGGAAGAGAATCCACCTATGGATGAGATTTCCATCACGCGAGAGCACAATGATCGATTTCTCACATGGTTCAAAGAAAAGGCGAAGGTCTCCATTAGTGAGAATATCAAATGGTTGGCTGACGTTCCAAGATTTAATGTATAGATATGACAGGGGTATGATATTAATGGCTACACCTTTTACACAAGATGCCAAGAGTACTGTCCAAAACAGTGGTGTGAGCATAGATGCTTTCTCCGATGATTACTCCAAAGGAGGATCCTCATTGGCAATGTACTCGTACTACGGGATGATCAAAAAAATTTGAGAGCTCAATTATTGAATATACCAAGTTCCATTGTTCCGATGTAAGTGGGTGGGACTTCCACATGGAGTGAAGATCGACAAGAGAGGTTTTACTCTTGTGGACCTCAATAGACTCGCCTACAAAGATGAACCGTTCGTTCTTGCAAAGCAAGCAAATCAAGTCTTCTACGTGCGTGATCCGACCAATCCAAGGTTGCACGTTGTCCTTCATGGCAAGCGGCGAATTGTTGGAGATGAAAATGTGGAAGATGAAGAAGAGTACAACCAATTCGAAGAAATACCTCCATTCGCAGATTGGGCCTATCTTAGCGGTGACGATGAAACACATGGAACAAATTAGATGCGTGTATGTCATCAAGAAGGGTTATATTATAAATGAAGAAACTAAATTAGTCGAAATATTTTACTATTGAAAAATCAGACTTATGACATCACTGACATTTTTATTTTTGACAAATTAAATTTCTACAAGAAAAAGCAATAATGTTGTCATGCTGACATCATAAACCGAATTAAACTAAATAAAACTATTATGGCAAATCCTTTATTAGACTAACAAGTAGGCCTAGGGTCCATGGACCCAGTCCACGGCTGATGCACGAGCACACGGTGGACTTGGTCCATGTGGTAACACTTGGCACGATCTCGATCGCCCACGCCAGATCGGACGGCGATGGCTACGTGCGTTGGTGACGGTGGCGATGAACGCAACGTGGCAAAGCGATGCAACATCTACGCGGCACGATCTGGGCCGATTGGACAGAGATCCAACGATGGAGATGCAGCGATGTAATCTGAGTTGATTTTTGAAATAGATGTAATGTAGGTGCTGTAATAATATGTAATCTGAGTAGATGTCTGAAATGGATGTGATAATATGGATGTCTGAAATAGATGTGATAATATGGATGTAATCTGTAATCTGCTTGTTTCAGAGGGTATGGCTAGCATTTCCTGAGGCTAGCTAGTAAATAGAAAAAGTATATTAATGAAAAATAACATCACAGACAATTTTTTAGGAAAAACCGTCTGTGATACATATCATATCACAACGGATTATGAGTGTGAACCGTCTGTGATAAGTCACAGATGGTTCACACTCATAACCGTCTGTGATATCTTCTTATATGATAGACGGCTCAAAATAAGAACTGCCTGTTATATGTTTTTCACAGACGGTTCTAAAACCGTCTGTAATGAGTCATCGTTATCACTAACACATGATTACGGACGGTTCACAAAACCGTCTGTCATGAATTTTTTGAACTGTCTGTGATAAGGTTTTCTATACTAGTGTCCCCAGCCTCAGTCATCTTCTGGCGTCACCTTGGCCGTCTAGACCTCAGCTCTCTTAGCTTGGTCCCGGTATCCTCCTTCTCACCATGACCTAGCTCTAAAGTCTTACAGCCATCATCGATAAGCAAACACATCACATTGCAGTGTCCAACAATACATGTAATTAAATCATCACATTGTTCAAAATTATACACATACCTCACTGGAAACCTGGTACTACCCAACTCAAATTGCTCAAAACCAAAGCAAAGTCATTTCAAACTCAAACCTGAGCACCACAAGGGTGGTAGGTGGCCCAAGAGTAGTATAAATAGGGGTGGAAGGGTAGCCTCCTCTCCTTGAAGGTTTTGAGGTTTTTGATGCTCCTTTGAGCTTTGCCTACATGAATGTGAGGCTTTGTAATCTCTCCTTCCAGAAATGAAATGTTTCCTCAAATCATTTCATTTCTTTGTGCATTTATATTACGCATTTAAATTACGCAATTTACATTGTGCACTTAAATTCCGCAATTAAATTCGGCACTTACATTCTTGCAATTTACATTGATGTAATTTGGATTTGCCTCCCCTCCTTCTAAATGCTGTTCTTCTAGGATTTATTAAGGGTGTTCATTTGGTTTTACATCTTTCTTACACCCTTGGATAGACTAGAGATCAAGTTTTTTATTAATTTGCAAATCTGTCAAGAACTTGTTCTTCATGCAGTAGTCAGTATTTGATTTTTCTAAAAATATATAAAAATCATTTTTAAGTGATTCTTTTTGGAGAAGGTGAAGGACTCATATATACATATGTATAAAATTTCTTGAGTCCACTGGTTGCACCGTTTGAGAGCTATGAAGTGAAAACCGAGCCTCAAACTTTCTGGTCGAAGTTCCTGACCTTCTGTATTGCTTGATTTTTAATTCTTATTCTACAATGCTTTCTGAGGTGATTTTTGGTGGAGTGTTTCACAACTATACTGCTCACAGGAAAACAAATTCACAAAAATTTTAGAGCAACATAAACTCACCAACCACCTGTTCCAACTGAGGACAATTTCTGAAAATCTGTTTTAACTTTTTTGAAAAGAGACTTTGGTATTTTAGCTTTCTCTCTTTTAGAAAAGAAGTCTTTTGAATTGATTCCTCTTTTGTTTGGACACTTGACAACCAGGATTGTGATTAAAAAAACCCCTCATATGATTCATGGTTCTTATCCATGCAAGCTAGGGGTACACATAGTTGTCTAATTATTCTGGGTTTTGGACGGTGTGCGAATATGAGAAGCACCAGTTTGAACGAAAATATTTGGGTGCTTTAGATCTTTATTGCAAGAGTGTTTGGAGTACTTTGAGTGGGGGAAATTTTATTTGTGATCATTCACGCCCCCCTCTGATCACCATTTCGATCTTTCAGATTATTGATACTAAATAATTATGGGTGATGGCGTGACAAGTGAATTGTTCATGCTACTCCCATCTCATGCATGCCGCCTTCAACGATCACCTAAAACATTAAATAAGCAAGGGTGAGTACATGACTCAGGAAGTTCACAATAAAACAATATGCAATAGGAATTCCGTGAACATTGGCACATTTATATCATTCTTCCAATTGCTCAAGGTAACTTTATCTTTCTTTGAAAGAATACAAATGCTCATGCACATCTTTCTCTTTATCTTATATCGGTATAGCGGAGTGTCCTTCCGTCGATGAACCACTCATGCCCGTCCATTTTCATACATGGTCCAACCTCCACTCCTATGGAGTTCCTACATCAGTAGGTCTGTCATCTTCCCACTCCCATAGGATCGCCCACACACAGTAGGCTATAGATACCACTCAAGCCATCTATCTCTTTGTCATGAGGCATATGATGCTGCATTTACCTTTCAGTGTATTAACCATCATTCTCATGTTGTGGCATTCAATTTTCAAGGATAAATCATCAATAATAAATCAACAATATGAAATTACTCATAAATTAGCATCATAAATCAACCATAATCATTAGATAATAGTTTTACCAACTATCTACCATTCTACTATGCACTTGCCTTTTAACTGTGTCAAGCAGAGAGATGCACGGAAGCCAAATATGAAATCACACCTCCTACTGTAGGTAAACTATCTAAAGAATATGTCATAATAGTACATACATCAAACATAACAACATCGCTCCTACACACTTCCCTGAACTCAACTTTCTCCCTCACTAGACAGTTTACCCCTTGCTATCCCAACCATGCTTATTAAAGCATTGATTAAGCATCACATAAGCAATGCTTAATTGCTATGGTGGCTTGATAGGTTGCGCTATGCTTGCACCTTTCCAAAGGATCCTATGGTGTCTGCCTCATGGCCGTGGCATCGTTGAGGTGATGCTGAGGTGCTAGATGGTGTCGGCGTGGCCCAAGGTGGCCGTCATAGGCTTGGGGGACTAGGATAAGAAGTTGAGTCTTGAGGTGTATCCGATAGGGAGTAGAGAACGATTCGTGCCTAGGTCTGGGCTTAGTTGAAGACTGAGGGAGAAATCCTAGCGCTGCGTTGCCTTCGTGCTTCTACTTCTTAGGTCCGCACCTCAGACCTGGCGGGAAAGTAGCAGCATCGCACCGCCGCTCCTCTCTGCCACTGCTCCTATGTGCCGAGTTTAGGGGAGGGATGGGAAGGGAGAGGAGAGCAGGGGAGGTGATGGGGGAGAGTTAGGGGCAGAAGAGGCGATGGTGGCGGGGAAGCTCGATGGGATCGGTGCATACTCGGTGGAGGCATCACGGAAGAAGCAACCTTCTGGCAACAACAGACGCCAGCTGCAGTAGCATTAGCTCTCGGGAAAACCCTGTAGTAGTGGTACTGTAGTAGTAGAAGTGCTGTGGTAGAACCGTAGTAGTAGAAGCAATTAGTAGTATTGTGGTAGAAGTTTAGCAGTAGTGGAAGTAGCAGTAGTAGTACTATTGTAATAGTGTACCAATAATTTATTCATTTTGTTTTCTTTCCTTGCCATTTGTAGATCCATACTAAGAAAAGAAACTGGTTATAACATAAAAAATTAAATGATTGAGTCTATGTTGCATAAAACCAAAAGATTATAAGTAGGTTTCAAAAGCGGCGTGAGGAAGGGGGCAAAACCTATGACCTTTTGGTTATGGAAGATTTTGATTGCGACAATGAATGATTTGACCTATTGGCTGAACCACCTCAAGGTGGTTGTGGGTGTGAACCTACATGGGACCATGTTTATGAAGCCGTTGGTGCATCACGCGAGCTTCAAGGTCAGAATGTTTCTAGGAGAGGTAATGGCGAGACCATGACCTACACTCGACACAAAAGATCTACATCAAGGGTGGTTGAAGAAGAGGAGCCACACTCTGATTCAGGCAATGAAGAGGAAGAACATGAAGAAGAGATCGTGCTTGATGATGACGATGATGATGATTATGACGAAGCTCCAACTAATGCTATTGAAGATGGTGAAGGAGAGAATGTGGATGCTACTAACAATTTAAATGATTTTGACATGGATGACTTCTGAAAGATGGGAGAGTTGGACGTGTGTTATGCCATTAGGCATTAGACTCTAAGCTCATGGAATTTCATTGTTCATGTAATCATATATTTAATTCTCAATTCTTTACTTCATTGTTGTTCTATTTTCATGTAGTTTGTTGCTTGGGAGGAGAGAAGAGAGATTATCAACAAGGTATGTCACTAATCCATATTTACTCAATTAATTGGAAATTTGGTATATAAATTATTGTAATATTTTGTAACAAGCTACACGTTGGTACTTGAAAGGGGATATGTACTACATAGGAGAAGATAAATTGGAAGGAGGAAGGGTGCTACATGGGCTCAAGAACTGGCAATATCAAGGTATGCATGACCTACAAAATTATGTTCCTATATTAGGTTAGGATATGTGTATGGCCTCGTCTCGCCACACACCTTAAGAGCTTCAGCGGTAAAAAGGTGGTGAGTCGGCACACCACACCATGTCGCTTTAATAAACTAGGTCCCGGCGGTTGAAAGACCATAAGTTCTAGCTCATCAGCCTAAACTTAGAAAATCATATATTTCCTGAAGACTAAACTAGATTATCTACAATTTTCTAGTTATCCATATTATCTAATTAATTCATTTAACCCCTCATTTTCGTCCCCGAGGAACGATCTGTTGTTTTACCGGATAGTAGACTTCATAATTTCATAACTATTTTTGTACAACTCCAAACATAGTAAAATAAAGCATCTCTGGAATTTAGGGAAAATTATCTAATTTTCTCTAGTTATGGATATAATTTAATTCAATCATTAGCTAGCTCTATTCAGTAGATTATGATGACTGCTCTCAGCAGTGATCGATTACCAGACAACAAGCTTCCACAAGCCATAACTTTCAAACCGCTTAACCAATGTTTATGTTCTTATAATCTATTTAAACTTTAGACAGACATATACATTTTTTATAAGTTTCATACACCATGGAACTCACCGTTGGTACCCCAAAACTTGCCCTAAAGACAAACCATTGTTAAATGAATACCGATCTCTCCTAAAAACCATCTCGAAGCTCTTCAACTACCCTATACCAACAAAATGACCATAACATTGCCCTTCTCTGCTGCTAACTTGACCAACGATAATCTAGGGTTTATAGTTGTGTCCTGAAGATCCGCCAAAAACAACGAAGTCAACATTCCTCCTCAGTTCCCATGCGTTCTCCGCTCCTTCACGCTTCCTGAAACTCCTGCACCATGTCCTATAGGATCCTTGACACCTCCTGCACATGGTGACATCAACGGATCTCAATTTGGGTGCATGATTCAATGGGGAGTGCAAAAATATGAGTGGGACATTGCCGGGGTGCGCCCAAAGCTTGGCCAACACGGTGCGGGGCCCCCATCCTGATGTGGCTCTCCCAGCAAGGCGCTCCAGGCCTGGTGCAGCGTAGTTTCTAGGGCAACATAGTTGCCTACCTTTTGAAGCGATGGGAACACACAGCAACAGTGGAGCCAATGGCGGCTGCTAGCCTGGTACGATGCGGGAGATGGTATAGGACAGCCGGAGGTTGGCGGTAGCAGAAAGGTGCTAGGGTGGTGCTTGGGCTGAGGTAGGGTTTAGCCCCTCCTCGTGCACTATTTATGATTGGCCAGATTGAGTTTGGCCTGGCACGCATGCCAAGGCCGACTTGGCTAGCCAGTCCAGCCCATGAGACCCCCTTTTTATGTATATTCGGAGTATTACAGCAGGTCCCTACTACCGAGCTCGTGCTGCGCGGTAGGTGACCTGCCGAGCCTAAAGGTGCCGTTGATGCGATGGGACATGCTGCGTGGTACAGGAGTGTGGCAGGTGACACATGTCACTTATGGTGCCTTTTATGGTCGAAAAATGGGTTATTTTTGCAAATTTATTTGGAAGGTGACCAGATTTGTAAAAAAGTGTGTCAAGCTGCCAAAAAATGTAGAGAAAAATTCAGCAAAATGAAAAGAAGCAAATAGGAGGGAAGAACCGCTAGGTTGAACCGAGCACTTGCTTGTGATCGAACAAGTGTATGACAGTGACCACCTCGCTGCCAGTGAGCACGCATGATCGTTCTACGTGCACAACCAGTAGCATTGGCTGTTAAAAACTTAAACCGAACATTTGCATTTAGTAATTGTCTTAATAACCAATGATATTATATGTTAGGAATCAAGCATCTATGACTCTATGTAGAATAAATTTCCAGTGTGTGTACAATACTCCATTGCGAGCATTGGACAGGAATCCAAAGGCAAATTGATCAGCCATGTTTTCGTAGCTAGTTGGAGCGCGCCTATGCTGATTGGCCGTGCTGATGTGCACTGCCACCTGCCACATTCCCTGTTGTCTACCGGCAACCTCACTACACCTCAGTGCCAATGCCGCCACCTCGCCCTACTGTCAAGATATAGGAGGTTGTACCCTCACCGATGGCATGTGGTATATGGTGTGCTGGCGATGAAGGAGCTAGCGTGGTTCTAGAGGAAGAAGGGGGTAGTTGTTGCCAATAATAAGGAGAGGGATAGAATTTGTTGTGAGTTTAGGGAAATCAGTCTTTTGCTATTTTTTCCACTCAGTTTTTAGTAGCAGTTTCAAAGGGGTAGAAGGGACAGGCTCACTGTCGAGCGGATTTTGTCACTAGCCCAGATTTTCGACTAGGTTTAGCCAAGCTATACTGGCTGTAAATTTTTTCGCCTAGGTTTAGCCATGCTGCTGGCAAGATTACGTTGGCTGGGGAGCGGTGTTGATCAATCCATGGTAGTGGCGAAAACCCTATTATAGTGAGTAAGTGAAGTTTTGTGCATTATATTGTAGTCGTTTGTAGTCTTCTGTCGTGTGGCAGCTTGAGCATTCGCTTGACTAATTGATGAATAATAATTCTGGAAGACCTTGAATTATTTAGACACTATTCTTTCCTCAAGGCCCAACGACTACATGTATACCTTATATTATAGAGGGAGGAATTCCGGGATCCTGGGCGCTCGTCGTACAGTTCTGGTCAGAGCGTCGGCTAATCGCCGTTCATCCGTTGCGTTCCATCCTCCCCGTTTGTTCTTGTCGTTGGGCTCCTTTCTTTGTTTCGGCTGTGTCGCCGACGGCTGATGGCGCGTCGTTGCTTTCCGTTTCCACAATTTCTCGCATGAGGATGCCCTGGCGGGAGCCCATACACGCTGTTAGCACATCTCGAACGCTCCGTCCCTGGTCCCTGCCCCGAGACGGCCCGTTCTCGTATGCTTCGCCGGCTTATAGGGTTCCGTGCTCCGTCGTTCCCCATTTGATTTTTGTCGTCACACCGTCCTCATTTGATCGACCTTCTGATTTCGGTCACCAGGACTCCCTCGCGCGATCGATTTCTTGTGATTGCTCTACCTTGATTATTCTCCGTCCTTCCATCCTAATCCTGGTTTGATGTTCTTGGTCCTGGCTTTGTCTCCGTTCTTGCTATTCCACTGCGGCCCGTCGATCCCGTCGCGCTTCACTACCCTGCGTCATCCATTACCTGCTCGCGTGCTACATCGGCCTCAGTTGTTTCAGCGTTGATTCTTTTGTGCTCCATTTCCGCTTATTCTATTTCATCGTTGTTTTATTTCTGCTATCATTCTCTTGTGTGTAGGGATGTGTCTAGTGTTCGTTGTTGCTATCCTACTATGCCGTGTCCTGCCCGACGCAATCCGTTGGTCTGCATCACCCGCCCCTGCCTTTGTGCTGTGTCGGCGTCGGCTGCTTTGGCACTGATTATTTTGTGCTCCGTTTGCTCTCCTGTTGTTTCGTCGTTGTTTTATTGCTGCCGTCGTTTTTGTGTTTGTCGAGGGGCTTGCGCATTCGTGACTGGTGGTTATGTTGTTTCCGTGTAGGCTACTGTTTTCCGTTTGGCTAGCTTGCGTCATTTGCCGAGAGATCGTCGTCCGTAGCTGTCACCCAAAGGCGATATTCTGCCGTTCTTATGTTGGCTTTATTGTGTTAGACTAGATGATGATTTCATTGTGCGCATCGTTAGTTTACTCGTATCTATCTATTTTGTGCTATCCTATTTCTGGTTCAATGCCATAAGATTGTTGTTTGGTGCATGGTCGGGTTATTGGGTCAGGTGGCCATATTGGCATCTGCATCGGTTATGTATGGTGGTTTCGTCTTATTCCCTACACTACTACAAAAAAGATCATCACAGATGGTTCGAAACTGTCATCACAGATGGTTTTCCGAATCGTCTGTAACCATGTATCAGTGATGTTACGAAACATCACAGACGGTTTATGAACCATCTGTGATAGAACATATCACAGACGGTTTTTCAAACTAAAACCGTCTGTGATATGCAAACATCACAGATGGTTTTTACTAAGAATCGTCTGTGATAACAAACTATCACAGACGGTTTTTACTATGAACCGTCTGTGATGTTACTTTTGGAAACAAAAAAATATAAATCGCGTCTGAGATGATATTTCTGTGATCTAGCTGCTCTGTGTTAGTTCAGGCATAATAGAAGAGTTACGGGATGTTTGATATCCCATGTCCCTACTCAGAAGAACTTGAAAATGCAAAATCGACGAAAAAAACTTCGGAGGCCGTTTTGATGCCCTAAACGATGTTTTTTCGACATCGACGTTTTTTCGGAGCTTCGCGTGTACTTCTGATGTAGCCCTCTGACTTGGACATATGGATTTTCTTACAAGAACGTCGCGATCGGAGCCTATACGCGATGACAGCCCATCTCGACCGCTCCGTCCCTAGTCCCCGCCCCGAGATGGCCCGTTCTCGTGTGCTTCGTTGGCTTATAGGGTTCCGTGCTCCATCATTCCCCATTTCGGTCACCAGGCCTCCCTCGCATGATCAATTTCTTCTGATTGCTCTACCTTGATTATTCTCCGTCCTGCCATCCTAATCCTGGTTTGATGTTCTTGGTCCTGGCTTTGTCTCCGTTCTTGCTATTCCACTGCGGCCCGTCGATCCCGTCGCACTTCACTACCCTGCGTCATCCATTACTTGCTCTCGTGCTACGTCGGCCTCAGTTGTTTCGGCGTTGATTCTCTTGTGCTCCGTTTCCGCTTATTCTATTTCGTCGTTGTTTTATTTCTGCTATCATTTTCTTGTGTGCAGTGATGTGTCTAGTGTTTGTTCTTGCTGTCCTACTATGCCGTGTCCTGCCCGGCGCAATCCGTTGGTCTGCATCACCCGCCCCTGCCTTTGTGCTATGTCGGCGTCGGCTGCTTTGGCACCGATTATTTTGTGCTCCGTTTGCTCTCCTGTTGTTTCGTCGTTGTTTTATTGCTGTCGTCGTCTTTGTGTCTGTAGAGGGGCTTGCGCATTCGTGACTGCTTATGTTGTTTCCGTGTAGGCTACTGTTTTCCGTTTGGCCAGCTTGCATCATTTGCCGAGAGATCGTCGTCCGTAGCTGTCACCCAAAGGTGATATTCTGCCGTTCTTATGTTGGCTTTATTTTGTTAGACTAGATGATGATTTAATTGTGTGCATCGTTAGTTTATTCGTATCTATCTATTTTGTGCTATCCTGTTTCTGGTTCAATGCCATAAGATTGATGTTTGGTAAATGGTCGCGTTATTGGATCAGGTGGCCATATTGGCATGTGCATCGGTTATGTATGGTGCTTTCGTCTTATTCCCTACACTACTTCAAAAAAGATCATCACAGACGGTTCGAAACCGTCATCACAGACGGTTTTCCGAACCGTCTGTAACCATGTGTCAGTGATGTTACGGAACATCACAGACGGTTTATGAACCGTCTGTGATAGAACATATCACAGACGGTTTCAAACTAAAACCGTTTGTGATATGCAAACATCACAGATGGTTTTTACTAAGAACCGCCTGTGATAACAAACTATCATAGACGGTTTTTAGTATGAACCGCCTGTGATGTTACTTTTGGAAAAAAAAAATATCGTCACGTACAGATGATATTTCTGTAATCTAGCTGCTCTGTGCTAGTTCAAGCATAATGGAAGAGTTACTGGATGTGAGATATCCCATGTCCCTGCTCTGAAGAACTTGAAAACGCAAAATCAATGAAAAAAACTTCGGAGGCCGGTTTGAGGCCCTAAATGACGTTTTTTTGAGATCGACATTTTTTCGGAGCCTCGCGTGTACTTCTGATGTAGCCCCCTGACTTGGACTTTTCTGTAGCTTTAAATCGAGCACAAGAACGTCGCGATCGGAGCTCGTATACAAAAGTTATGGCCGTTTTACCGAAAGGTGCACGGATCAAAAACGAAAACGCCGCAACATCAACTGTGCAAAAGAGAAGAGAAGAGGGAAAGGAAGAGGAATAGGAGAGGATGAGCTATGACATTTTAGTTGAACGATTCGAACACCACAGTTACCAAACATTCGAAGAGGAGAGGAAGAGGAAGTGAGAAGTGAGAAGAGAGAAGAGGAGAGAAGAAGAGAGCAGGAGAAGTGAGAAGAAAACAGCAGGAGAAGAGCCGCGGGCTGGTATTTTAAAGGAAGTCGAAAACAAGACGAGAAGGAAGTTCAAATTTGGTGAGAGCGCGAAAGTTGAAATATTGTCACAGACGGTTCTGTCTGGATAAACCGTCTGTGATGTGGTTTATCACAGATGGTTATTATAAAGAACCGTCTGTGATAAGTCTCTGACGGTTTTATTATAAAACCGTCTGTGATAATACATGATGGTTTTAGTTAAAAACCGTATGTGATGATATTGATGTATATCACTAGCGATTTTTGAAGAGTACCGTGTGTGATAATGTTACTGACGGTTGCAATATAGAACCGTCAGTGATGTTCATCGTCACAGACGGTTTTGAGAAACCATCTGTGATGAGGCGTCTAATATAAGCCTTTCTGTAGTAGTGCTATGTGGATTGTGAAAGTCAGCTCTCTGAACTGGAAAACCTTTTAAGTGCTAAGGTACATCCTATTTTCGTGGCTTGACACACATGTAAGATGAACAAGCTGGGACACATTATACAGGATATTCCAGTTGTGATCACTGCAATATTCTATTTTGTCTATTGAACTGCAAAGGTATAGCCATTCCCATATCTGAATATGCTTCCAGATTGTGGTTTTTAGTTAATTGCTTTTGTTAACTGTTTGATTATATATTCCTCATGAGAAATAAGCCTGTCTTTTTAAGTAAATATATATCTGTTTTACCCATGTAATTTTGGGAAATCCATATGCACCATTTAAAGATTTAGTTGCATTCTCATCTATGCTTATATTTTACTATAACAGATATATCTGTTTTAGACTGTTACTACTAATTATGCTCTCTAGGAACTGCCACCTCAGCAGTCTGTTAACTCGTTTAGAGATGAGGTGGTTTATGTGAACAACTGGACTAATGAGTGTAATGTACCGTTTAGATTTAACCTGTTGTGAGTCGTTTTGGGCTGTTCTTGGGCAGTGGGGGCAGTTTTGGAGGCTAATTCTCAGGCTTAGGCTAATCGGGGGCTGCGTTGGGCCAGTTATTTTGGCCCAGCTGGGAGAAGGGATCCCTAACCCTAGTTTTTCCCCTCTCCTCCCCTCTCCAGCTGCCACCTCCTCCTCCTCCTCCCCATAGCTGCAGCTCCCTCCCTGGCGCCTCCTCCTCCTCATGGCTGCAGCTCCTCCTTGGCCAAGCCCTTCCTCCTTCCTCCTCCTAAAGGTGAAGTGAAGGTATTTTATTTTTAGGGTTTGTGGTGCCTTGTATGCTGTATCTAGGAGGAGCCCTGCTACATTTGGGTGTTTTGGTGGATTTGGGGGATTTTTGGTGGATTTGAAAGTGGGAGCAATTCGGTGTTTTTCGGGCAGATTTTATCCCCTCTATTAGGGCGCGATTTCGCGGATTTTGGAAGCGTTTCCTGAGGGTTTGACTGAAGAGAAAGTTGTAGATCTCTTTCTTGCGATTCAATAGAGACTCGCAAATTTTCGTTCAGCCAATTAAAAGTTATGCTCGTTTTACTGCTGGCTGCTCTGAATCTGTTTGTGTTAGTAGTTGGTACGTTGAGTTGCTATTTAAGGCTAGATGAAGGCCGAATTAGAATTTTTAATTTCCTATACAAGTTTAGGAAATTTCGTGTAGATTCGGAAAATGTCCTTGTTTGCTTGATTTGGATTCATGAATCAATAGTTATGATATTTTGAAGTATGCTGTCCCGAACTCCTAGCCTGCTGGAAGTTCAGAGGATTGGGAAGATCTGGAATGATGTTCAGATCGAGTTTTGAGGGTCTTTTAGGCTTTTCCTGAATGTCCGGATGTAAAAGAAGTTGTAGATTATCCTCTTGTGTTTAATTAGAGCTCAAGAACACAATTTTTGGATCAATGGTTTGAGAGATATACTAGTTTGAAGGTCTGCTGTCTAGGGTGGTAGCTATGTTGGTTTAAGGGCTATTTGTGAAGGGTTAATTGGTATATTTGAGGAAGTTAAAGTGGGGTTAAACATAGGAGCAAAGGTGTTGTTGTTTATTTGTCGCTTGAACCATGATTTGCAATGTTTTGAGATAAATGCATTTATATACATATTGCAGGAAGTGTGTTTTTAGGAGTGGCTTCGACCTTACGCCACTCTACTCTTCTTCGCTAAAGAGGCAAGTGCATGTAGAAAATAAAAACCTGGTTAAGAATATTTGTTGTTTAAATTTGATAAATGATACCTCACTGTTTTACATGATTATGGTTAATCAGTGTTATGGTTTTTGATTGAGATCTTGATGTTAGGATGGTAAATGCGAGAATGACCACCTGGTAAGGTTGGTAGGTGAGAATGATTCATTTTTAAAATATGTTGCATCACTCGCATTCATGATATGAATATGATTAGAATAATACGGATGGTAAGTGTATGAAGGTGAGGATATGTTAATGTTCAAGTACTTCCTTATAGCTATGAGAATGTGGGAAAAGTATGCAACCTGTGATCTATTCTTGTCAATTGCATACGTGCATTCATGATGGAAGAGGCGACCAATGTAGATGTGGGCCTCTGTGCTCACACGTAATGAGCATGAAAGTCCTACCTCGTAGTCCCATCCACAGAGATGGATGGAAGCGAGTCAGTAAGAGTAGGCCCCTCCACGGGATAGAAGGGAAGGAGAGGGTGCACACCGACGGGTGTGCACTCAACTATACCGGTATAAGTTATGAAATTTGCATTTGGGCATGAAATCATAATGCATTGCATAGCATTGCTATTGTTGTTGGATCAATAATGTGAAGAATGGTTTTAATCGTTGAACTGTGGACGCAACTATAGTGATCAATGACTTGAACTTGAAAAGAGGTTTGGACATTTCTGTTTTATGTGCACGCTGAATTTAAATAAGGAATATCATTATGCTATTGTTTTCAATGCATTAAATGATTATGGTTTTATTCCCTTTGTTGATGCACTTTGCTGAGTCTTGGACTCACGCTTGTTGTTTGTTTCTATTTTAGGTACTCTGAGGACGCCTTGTTGGGGTGGGACTTAGCTTCACTTTCACTCACAATCATGCCATTCTCAGATAATAGTTTGGAGAGTTGTCACCATTGATAGCTAAGTTTGGTCAATAGTTGCCTTGTGGTTGTGGTCGTTACTAAATTTACCTGCTAGCGTGTTTCCTTCGTATGCCTAGTTATTCATGCTTATGAATGTTGTAATTGTTATCTCGTTTGTCTGCTGAGTGGATGTTCACCTTTTTTTTTAGGAGAGGTGCTGCTTAAATTTTAATTGGATTAGTGAAATTATTAGAGGCAATGTGTCTTGTAGCATATTTGATGATTGCTTTGTTCAATTAGACTATCTTGTATGAGTTTTTATTATTTGTTTTGGTGACACTTTGGGCACTAGTGGTGCTGGGGTGTTACAATGAGGCCAGTAATATTTACAATACTCTTGAATTTGATGGAATTCTATTGGAGAAACTGTCTAGGTTTCTGAATGATTCTCCTCATCATGATAGTCCTGTTGGAGAGGTAGTTATATATTGTTCGTTTCTTAGTTTCCTTTGTATCGCTTATTTTTTATGCTTCTACACAAAAATTTCTTACTGGATGAGTTCTTCTCTGGGCTAATTATCTTCCACATTTTATTGTAGCGTTCTGGTCTCCCACCGATGTCTGAAGCTGAGGCTCAAGCTCTTGAAATAAACACTTGTGATCTCTGCAGTGAAATATCAGAGCTTGCTGAGTAAGGAGGTGTGTCAAATGTTTATGGCTTTTGCGCTAACAATGTGGATATTACTAACCGCATTTTCTAGCCCACATACTCTGAGCTTGCCAATAGTGACGATTATATAGAGCTGAACGCTCTCCTTGCTCCCGATGTAACCTTCTTGTTTTGTTCTACATCATAACCAGATTGAGTGATTATTGTCGTTGTTTGACAGACGTGGTTTATGATTTGGTGAGAACATAGGTAGGTAATTTCTTCAATATACTTTATTATCAAGTTAATCATTTTACTTTGTCACATATAAGAATCCCACTTCATTATTGTAATATCTCGGAATAACTTCTAGGTTGAAGAAAAATTCAGTTGTGGGATAGGTCAGTCTGTCATACTATTTTGGCCTTGAGAGTTTCATTTTGGGCCGTCGTTGAGCTTTGTGGGGATGGATCGGAGTGTCCTTAGGCCAAGGGGGGAACCCTAACCCCCTTTTCTCCCCTCCTAGTAGCCCCTCCCTGCTCCCCCACCCAGCCGCCCCCTTGTTGCCGTCCTGCAGTGCGCCTCTTGCCCTTCCCCGTGCAGTGCGCCTCTTGACCTTCCCCCTGCAGTGCGCCTCTTGCCCTTCCCCGTGCAGTGCGCCACCTTGCCTTCCCCCCGTCATGCGCCCCCTGCCTCCCCCATTGCTGCCCTTACTATCTTTCCTCCCCTACACCTCTTGCCTTCCTTCCCTGTGTAGATCTTCATAGGTGCTGTCCTGGTGGAGTTGGATTGCGAGGAGGGGCGGAGTTCGCGAAAAGAGACGCATTCATCGCTGATTCTTTCATTCTTCTGGCAAAGGTACAATTTTAGGTTGTTTATGGTGATATGGGTACTGTATTTGGGTGGTGCCATGGTGGCTTTCCTTGTTTTAGTGCTATGATTGGGTTGGATTTGGGGGATAATCTGTTTGGGGTAGTCTTTGTTCTCGAGCAGATCTGATTGCGAATTTAAGATTAAGTTTTGGGGAACTATGCTCATTTCCAAAGGCTTTGGATGTTGTAAAAATCATAGATCTTTGTCTTAAGTTTCATTAGAGATTAAGAACGCGAATTTTGGTTAAGCGGATTAAAAGTTATGACCTGTGGAAGCAGTCTGTACAGATTCTAATTACGACTGGAGAAAGTCTCGATATTTTGCAGATTAGGGTTATTTAGGGCCCGATTTAAATTATTTCAATAACTAGAGAAAGCTAGATAATTTTCTGTAGTTTTCCGAAATGTCCTAGTTTGCTTTATTTGGAGTTGTATAATATTAGTTATGATACTTTGAAGTCTGCTTTCCAGTGTGGCAGCAGATTGGTTTTCAGAGCAAGATATGAAAGGCTAGATGGTTTAATTGAGAAAGTTGGTTAACTAGAAATTTGTGAGTAATCTTTGGTAGTTTTCATAAAGTTCATGGTCCCCCTTATTTGAGCTATTGGGGTAGAAATTATAGCCTTTAGACTACTGGGACAACATAGGGGTGGATTTGTCTATCGATTGAGAAAGTTAAAAAATTGGGGTTGGGCTTAGGTACGATGTAGCTATATTTGTTGCCTATGCTGTGATTGTATTATTTTGAGATGTATACAATTTATTTCGGGAGGTGTGATTTTAGGAGTAGCATCAACCTTGCGGCACTTCGCTCCTCATGGGTAAAGGCAAGTGCATCATATGTGGTGATGGATAGAGTTTGTTCGATGTTTTGAATGATGGTTGCTACTAAGCTATCCTAAATGTTTGAGATGTCTCATTAACACTATTATGTGCATGTCATGCTATGTTTATGTTTATGAATATGTTAATGTTTACGTTTTGTGACATCCCAAAATTTGGGTTTTCAAAAATCTTCTGTTTAGTTCATCTTTCCAAAAATACCCGCTAATTTTCTCGCTTTAATAAAGCTTAATATGGAATTTTCTAATGCTAAAATAATTTAATTTGACTATTATAAGCTTCAATTAAAATAAATTTAGTTTTATTTGAGTTCATTGTGCTTCAAGGAATTTTCTGTAATTTTTTGAGATTTTTCGGAGTTCGTTTGCTATTCATTTGAATTTATTTGGAATTAATTTAAATTAAGCCTTTTGTTAAATGTAATTAAATACTACAAAAGTTTACATAAAGTTTGGTTAAAAATATTTTATTTGAGCTCCAAATGTCTTAAAATATTTTCTAGAATTTGTGTTAGAATTTTTCTGGTATTTTTATTGCTCTAAATGAATTATTTCAATTTGTGGAATTATTTTAATTCAGAAATTGGATTAAATCCGAAATTTCTTGGGCCCAATCCTTCCTCCATTCCCGCACCTCCACGTGTCAGCTCCCGAGCCGGCCACGTCGCCGCCCAGCCGCAGCCCTCCGATCCCCATCCGAGGCACCAAAATGCGCCACATCATCCGTTACTTTGTTCATTCTTGCGCCGGTGTTTGATCCGAACCGTTTTCGATCCAAATTCGGTTTTTCATCGTGTTTCCTTACATGGCACGACTCCCAAGCCTATATAAGTGTTCTAAGACTCCTCCCACACACCCTGAATCCCCAGATCACCTTCCAAACCTGAAAAATCGCAGCCGTACCTCTTCCGGTGCGCCGCCCTTGTCGGCCGAACTTGGTGTCGCGTTCCCCATCGTTCCTATAGGTTTTTCTGAAATAAACTTGCGTCATCTCATGCCTTATGGTCTTATCTACCTCTCCACCAAATTTGGTGCATTTTTATCCTCAAAATCAAAAGTTACGGCCGTTCCAATCTCTAATCTTGTTGTTGCCCGTTCTCCTTTGTTTTTTGTGAATTTGACCATGCCCTTTTTACTGTAGACTCATCTTGATTTCTTCTACTCGGTGCTCACCCTAACTCAAGGTTTTGTCCATGAGATTTCTGCAAAAAATTCAATCTTCCCCGATCAGACTGCGTACATACAGCTGAAAACTTCCTCGTGTGTTCCCTATTGATCCAGAAGGTAAAACTCCGATCCTTCACATCATATTAGGCCTTAGGGTCCCACATAGCTCTCTGTAAAATTTGGTTAGGTTTCATCCATTATTTTAATAGTTATGACCGTTTGATCTATTAGCTTTAGCAGTCGTTGATTGGTGGTTTGTGATCTGTCCATTGGGTTGCCGCCAAATCCACTTATACCATTGAGCTCATCTCGCCGCGTTCTACCTGGTGCTCACTTCCCCTTTGCTGTTCTATCAACCGAAAATTTTAATATTCGTTAGCCGCCGTCTTTCGTCAGTGCAGTGCACCATCTTTTGCCACCAACCATCTTAGTTCGCCTTGGTCGTGTCGTCATGTCCAGTAGGCCATCATTCTCTGGTTTGCCCATCTTTAGAGTTCATTTGGTCTTTGGTTGCCATCAATGCTATATTCTAGAATCTACCTGTCATCTTCGATCTAGTCCCTTTCATTATCGGATCTTGTTTCGGTTAGCCACCCTTGGTAATCTTTTATCGTAGTGCCAACCCTACCAATCCTATCCCTATGCCAAGTGAATCTATCATGAGTCATTCCTCTCAAACCTTAACTTAACCTTGGGTCCAATCATGCGTTGTGATGCATCATGTCATGTAAACCTCGCAACTCGCAGATCAATCCTGAGCCATATCATAACCTTGCTACCATATCATTGTACCGACAATCGACATCTTATCTTTGCATGAGTGTCCTGTCGTCGCTTCGCTATCATCGCATGTGTCCATACGCGCAAAAGCCCTAGTGCAATATCATCATCCTCTCTATCGCCTTATTGTAATCTAACCCCATCACCTATGAGTTTAGCCTTGTCTTCATTTCCTCGCTGCCTTGTCATCGTCAAGCCTCTTGATCGACGTATGACTGATCACAGATCGAATCGCATGAATGTCGACCTCACTTGTCCATGTCCTATTCTTGAAAATCTAATCTGCCATTGACCTAGAAGTCATTCGTGGACTTTGTCGATAGACCATTGGCCATATGTCATATCCTTGTGCCATATCTAATCTATTAGTCTATCTTTCTTTTGTTTGACTGTGTATCTGTTTAGTCAACAAAAGTCAACATTCAGCATCAGTTTAGTTCATTGTGAACTAACGTATCTTTATGGACCCGGTTTATAGATCGAGAGCCCATATGTCATTGTCTATCCAATCAAGATAATAACTTTAGAAAAATATTCTTTGGAATATTATTCTTTCTTTCTCAGTTATCAGCCTTTTCCTTTTCGGTGTATTCCGAAAGATCTTTCTCTTTTGTCTAATCTCTGATCTAATCCATTCAAGTTCCTAAATTCATCTAAGCCTTTGTGATCCAATACTATCCGTTCTCAATTTGGATTTTATTTTATTTATTTATTGAGTTGGTTTGTATTTGTTTCTTCTTTAATCGTTACACGCATCGTCCGGAAGTTGTTCTAAGGAGCTGAAGATCAAGAAGGTAAAGATTGAAGATCGAAGATCAAGAATCAAAGATAAAGAGTAAAGAACAGTAAAAATCACAAGTGCCAGGCAAGTTGTGCTTTGATCATGTTGAACCCATGTTTGCAAAGATGGTACTTTATTTTACTTAATGTGCATGTTATTTCATGTGTAGATCTGTTTTCAAAATAAATTGAGATTTAGCTATTTAACCTATTTGAGTATACCCTACCTTGCCATTGTATGCCATGATCTAATTGTCATCCTAGGATGGTTAATTAATAGTTGGTTAATATTGATAATCAACATGGGCTGGTTAGACCATCGTAGATTGCTTAGCCATGCCATGTCATCACATGTGTTGAATCATCACTGATTAATCTTGACTAATGAATATGGAACAATGTTATGAACTTGTGTGTCATGTGTGGTCACACAATGAGATTGCGTTGTGGTGACGAGTGGATGTCACGCAACGAGGTTGACTTGTTGATAGTATGTGGTGCTTGGTAATCAACTGGGGTGGTAATGATTTAGATTGGGGCAAATGGCGAGGGGCAGTGTGCCAAGGTGGGCCAGATTTGGCAGAGGGTATGTAGAAGTCTTGCCCTAGTCACCCTAAGGACTTAACCTTGCAAGCCATGCCCGGCAGAGTGTAAAATCTATTCGAATAGCCATGCTCGTGGTATTAAGCAATGCTTGGGAATTACAGTCAAGGGTTAGACTTTTGTTAAACAAAACTTATTGGGATGGCAGGATGCCATGTAAAGTGGAAATTGACTTAGGATTGGAAACTTCATTTACTTGACAAATGTTGAATCTATCTATTATTATTATTTGTTTTACTGCAATTTCAATCTATTTACTGTATTCTTTTATAAATACCGCTTTACTGCAAAATAGACATGATAGCCATACCTTTATACTAAGTCATGCATATAGAATACTAGACTTGCATTCTGTGCACAACTTGTTGAGTTCTTTATGTACTCACACCTTGCAACACACAAAATCATCAGTTGAGGAGAAGACTACAACTTCGAAGGAGGAGAAGTTCTACGAGGAGGCGAATATCTAGGAGTTGGCATATTGATGGGATTCGTCGACGTTCTTCATTCCGCTGCTATTTATTTATTTTGAGTTGAAGCCACCAAGGCCTCACAAGTGTAAGTTTGACTTTAAGGTCGTTCAATAGTTCTATATTAATAGATGAAGTCTATTTATTATTCCGCTGTGTATGATTGTGATATTTCATCTATGTTGAGACTGTGTGCACTAGCGTGATCCTGGACTAGTGTTGAATACACAGAGGGTCCGGATTTGCATATTCGGGTCCCGACACATTTATCGTTATGTTAATTTTGGAAAAGATGCAACTTGTAAAGTATTAATGTCATTTGCATATATGCATTCATGATGGAAGAGGTGACCCGTGTGGGCCTCTGTGTTCCACTTGTGGTGGGCACGAAAGTCCTACTACGGTAGGCCACTCCACGGGATATGGATGCGAGTAAAACCTACTTCGTAGGCCCCTCCACTGGGATCGAAGGGAGAGTGCGACACCGACGGGTGTGCACTCAGCTAAACAGTATAAGCAAAAAGAAAAAGAGATGCATTTGAGCATAAAGCATGATGCATTGCATGAATGACGTGAATGATGATATTTAAATTGATGAGTTCTCCTTTATGTATGGATAACATTACATGACATATTTTATTCAATGGTTATTTTCATGTGTTGATATTGTTGTATGATGTACTTTGCTGAGTCTTGGACTCACGCTTGTTTGCTTAATGTTTTAGGTACTTTGAGGCCGACATGATGGGATGGGAAATAGCACAGACACGATACTTATCTCCACTCTATACTCATGATGTTATTTAGCACTTTGAGCATGCTTAGCTTTTGAATAAATAGGTAGACTCAGTCATGAAATAATATGGTGGATACAATCTCGTATGGATTTAATTGGGTTGGTTAAATTATGTTTGTGGTGTGTCATTATAACTTTTGTATGCTCTTCAAGGGTAGCATTGCCGACATGATGGCATGGGTTCCAAGTAAAGTAGTGTACGTGGTTATTACAGTGGTTGAGGTCATTATTGTTTCTGTTTCTAACCCTTGTTTATAACTTGTAGTTGGTGTTTATTGCCTAAAGTTAAAATTAGGTGCTTGCTGAAATTGTGATATAAAATGGCTATATGTTATTGTTGTTATGTTGTTCAATGTCATTCCTTGTTGTAACACTTAAGGGGAGTTGTTTTATGTCCCAAATTGCAACATATTGTTGCTGAAATTTTAATTGAGATTGTTAAAATATTTGAGTAGTATTTGTTGGGGTGACATTCAGGGCACGCGAATTGCCGGGGTGTTACAATTATATTTCGTAAGCCGCTTTGTGCTACACAAAAATTAAACGAACATAAATAGAATAGCGTTGTGGGCTTTTTTTAAAAAAATACAATGCTTCCACTAGTGTTTTCTCATCTATGTTATATACTAGCTACTCTTAATAAGCAGATTGGTCTATATCAACAAACTTGCGAATACCTAAAGATGGAAATTCTAGCCTTTTTAACTTTCCTTACATAATCTTTTAAGTTAAAAGGAAGCTAACTATCTTGAGCCAGAAAAAGGCAGCCTCCTCTACGAAGCCATGCTCTAGCTAGATCTTTGAGCCAAAAAAGGAGATATAATTGTTAAGTTGGGGAACTTATTAATGCCAAAGAGGATGAGAGGTCTCGGGTTTAGGAATCTTCACAATTTTCAGCATAACAATGCTAGCTAAGCAAGCGTGGTGGCTATTACAGGATCGGCTAAGCTTTGTGCGATCTAAAACTAATATAGAGCTAATCTTGCTCAACATTCCCTGTGTTAGATCTACAGCTCTGTCTAACAATGTAAATGACCAATCGCATACCCAATCAGTTCGTCCAGAAATCGATCTCAGAAAAATGTTTCATCAGTTCTTTAGATCTGGAAGCATCCAAAAATATGGTTCTTTGACTGATTCTCAGACATGTTCCTCAACGTGCCTGCATCTCACATAATATAATGCAGTTCTTGATATTCTTAACTATGTCTGTGAGACAGCAGCCCATATACAGGGCAAGAATTAGTGGTCTAGAACTCCAGAACAATGCATCTGTACATTTAGATTGCTTTGAATGTTTTTACATATTTATTTATTGCTTCGCATTTTGCCAACAGGAGGAGCAGAGAAGCATGTAGTTATTACCAACATTTTTTGACAACTCAAAGTACGAGTGTCTAGAGACAAGAGAGTACAAATCCATTCTGATCAATTTGGTTTCTTTTAACTTTTATGAGAAAACTAATATTGTCATTATTTTAATATATGCACTAACATAATAATATAAACAACTCATTTCTTTATTTCATTCATGCTTCCAACTTTTTTCCCTGAAATTTGCTGCCAATTTTATAAGCCCTAACAAATACAGTCTTCCTGTAGATGCTAATGCTATACTAGAGATAAAGGATGGAAGGTAATGAAAATGTTGCTTACTCCTAACCTTTCCATTGAACAACCAAGAAGGGTAGCAACATCTTCTATCTTGAGATATGCACATTACAGATTTACCCATCGACCACTTGTTTTTTGTTGTATACGCACGTCGAATCATAAGATATGGTTGGTGCATATTCTTTCAACAATGTAGGCAGCTTTCAGACTAGAATTCATTGGTAACATTTGCTTCTTGTATTTTTGTTTCCAGAGGGCTTCTGTTGTGTACAACATCTACCAATGGCATAAAAGATGAAAGGGGTCTTCAAAGGCTTCAAGGTTATCTCTCAGATCTTTGGTATGTGATTTTCATGTCTGAATTTTGATCGCGCTGAACAAAGGTTGCAGGCTTAAGAATTGAGTTCAGCTGTCCATTGCTCTAGCTTATTCTTCCTTCTACACGCCACACTTGCAGTGGTTAAGGAGGATCAGATGGAGATTGGTCATCCAACAAACGTGAAGAATGTCGCACATATCAGTTGGGACAACCAAATGGAGAGTGTTGCTTCTCTCAACTGGGTACATATATAGCAGAACAAAGAACAATGCTACAATTCTCTTTTGATCCATTGCCGGATTACCTGCGTTAGTCCAGATTTGTTATGTAGCTGAGTTATCTCAATTTTCCTTTTTAGACAGATGACATTAAGGGGTTACCGGACTTTTCATTGTTCATCAATTTCGGACGGTCAACAGGATCCTCCTGGACTTCTCAAGGTATTTTTTTAGATCTCCTATTCTTCAGTTCCTACAGTGGTGCACATGTTTAGTCCAATTGATTCTATTTTCTCTGGAACAAGATTCTGTCATTTTACTTATAGTAGCATGCATGTATGGGTGGTGGCAGACCGAGCGGTGGGTCAAGGGGGGCTAGAGCACACCCTACTCCTGATGAAGCCATGGGTACCCACCTAGCACCCCCAACCCACTGTGGGGCGCCATCGTGCCATGGATAGCCAAGTTAGAGGTAGAAGCCTAGAAGGAGAATCAGAGAAGAGAAGACTAGAGGTAGAAGAAGGTGAAGAAGAGTTGCCTTCATTGCATGGGCTATGGACCGAGCCAAATCCTGTTAGGCCAACATCACCGTGCGATCCACGCTAGCCAAGACCAATAGCCACCACACTAGAACACCACCAAATTGCCCCCAATCTCCAAATCCCCAGTTCCCCATCCTCATCCCAAATCTGAGAAATCACAAATTGAATAGATGCATCAAGCAAAGAGCAACTGAGCAGACCTTGCTAGTAGCGGCAGAACCAGCGAGCGGCGACCGATCGGGGAGGCCCGAGGGGTGATCATCGCAGCCGGCCTGAGCACGGTCGAGGAGGCCCGAGGGTTGACTGGCTTGAGCGCGATCGAGGAGGCTATGGCACAGGCGGCGGCGAGGCGAGGAGGCCGGCGGTGGCGACCTAAGCGCAGCGTGGCCACTGAGCGGTGTTCAAGTAGGTCAGAGAGCAGTGAGGACGCTCGAGCGCGGTCGGCTAACTCGCCCTACGCGGCGAGGAGCCCTACGGCTACACGGTGTTGGAGGAGGCCTGAGCGACGTTGGAGCCAACTCGAGCAACCAAGTCGAGGAAGACTGAGGAGGCCTGACCGCTAGCTGTCGAGGACGACTGAATCACTTAAGTAGGAGGCCTTCGGTGCTTTTGCTTCTTGAAGTCAAGAAATCAGAAGCTGCACTATGGAGTGTGGATGGCATCAAGGCATAGACACAAAGGGTTATTAAAATGCTGATTTGTTTCATTTCATATGAATTTATCTATGGAGTACTAACAACTGGTATTTATGAAATCATAGATTTGTAACAGATGGACAAACAAACATTACATAAATATTTTTCAAGCAATACAAGTTGTACTCCTCACGCTAATGAGAGCAAGAATCAAGCAAATAAGCCTCGAGTGGATTTTAATCCCGATGAAATTATCTCGAATCTAGCAAAAACGCATACCAATTGATGAGTATGACAATAAAATTAGAGAACAAGTTAGAAGTGCTTATTTATTGAGTGGTCCAACCCAACCAAAGGGCATGATTTTCCCCGCAAAATACAATATGAATGTTCAAGGGCATTTCAACAATGTTGGTTTGATAAGTTTGATTAGTTAGAATATAGTGTGGAAAATGATGCGGTATTTTGTTTCTATTGTTTTATTTTTAAGAAACTAGGAAGCCATCATGATAATAAAATCGTAAAACACTCCCAAGCCATGAAGAAACATAGAATGACATTGCTTCATACTAGTACTACTTAATGCTAGTTGATTAGTGGTACATTGCATTCTTTCGTCATTGATTATAACTATTTGCAAATCATAATTTATGATTGCATCACTAACTTTGATAATTTTGATGTATAGATAGCTATTTCACACGTATTTATGGGGTTTTGGGAATGCAATAACCATTATGGCATTATCAAGGACTACCTTCATTGTATTTCACATTTTCATTATGTTTCTCTTCTAATTATGTATGTTTTTCGATCACAATAGCCAGTACATGGTTCTACATTTTTTGATTTATTTGTCTTATTTTAGTATTGTCTCCTTACCGGTTTAGCACCGCCTAAATTTTTATCCTGGGTCCGCCACTGTGTATGGGCTACATGCACATATATCAAAGGCTAGAGAAACTAATGGAATTCAACACCTTTACATTGTTTCCTAATCATAATTCACAAAACATAACTTCAATAAAAAGCATTGAAATTTTGGTGCTAGAAATATCACTGTTAGCAAGCTCGTTTGATGAATGAACTCTTCCTTAAAATGGTAAGGTCTATGATGCACTTCCTAATAGAGTTTTTAATGCGTGGTGTGAACTGTAAACTTTTGTTTGTTCATATGAAATAAGTAACATCAGAAGTTTTAATTAATTATTTACTACATTGATCTTTGCAGTGAATACTTGCTGACCAATATCAAAATAGATAGCTTAGACGTAGGATTAGTTTTGATACCAAATACTCACCCATCATGGAATAGATTGTCTACATGTACACATTACAAGAAGCCTTTTTGGTCTTGATTAATATACGTGGTACAATATTTCTTTTTCCCTCAAACATGTACAACACTCCATTAAAAAAGTTATGGCGCAGTGTAGCACACAATCCTACCTAGTTACTATTACATAGCATCAGCCCTTTCTTACAGAATCCCCGTTTTGAAAATAATTTTCAATTAAATGTCTCCGTACTCTACGAGCACGCATTTTACTGTAAGAGTCCATACACATGCTTTGTTTTATAAATTATAAATACTAGATTAGAAAAACAGCTTTTCTTTGAATTCCCCATGACTAATGTTGTCGAGACCCTCCCTTCTAGCATAGAATACCTGAGGGCCTCATGTGTATACTGTACTAGTCCTATGATCAGTGGCTAAAGTATGTACTCCCACTTTCAATATACTACTTAAACCAACGTGTTGTATTTCTAACACTTTTAGTATACTTAAATACTATTTCTAAAATACTCCAATGCGACATGGTTGAAAAAATTTCAGTGGAGCCCTTTATTTTTGCTAATATCTTTTTTTCATACGTAAACAGAGTATATACACAAATTATGCTACAAAAAGTGGACTTCGATGAAATTTTTCATGGAACTCACTTTGGAGTATCTTATAATCATTATTAGAGTATGCTCAAAGGATAAAGAGGTATAATTGTTTTGTTTAAGCGGTATATGCAAGGTGGGAGTACGTACTCCCAAGAGTATGAAACCATTTTCCTATATACATATACATATATATATATAGACGAAGATCAGCGGTACATAGTTTTCATAATAAGACCTTTCAAGGCCAAACAAAATTCAACGAAAAAAGGAGTAGAAACAAGCTAGCTACCATGGTATGTCTTAACTCATAAATATCCATAGGCAACTAACAAGGATTAAGCCCTAGAATAGCTTGTCACTGTAGTCCCCGTAACTTGCAGTAAGGTACTACGGCTTCCTCAATCTCTGAATATCAAAAAGCAAGGGTGAGTGTATTTGTACATAGCAAGACTTATAGTGTAACATCCCAAAACTTTCAAAATAAATAAAATTATAAAATTTAATAATAAAAATGAAAAAATCAAATTTGGGTTGTAATGTTATTCTGAATTTCCATCTTTCTCATCATTTATTGGATTTTTAGTCTTTAATAAAATTGTTTTCAATTATTAATTTATAAAAACATTTTGCAAATAGAATGATTAAAGAAAGCCAAAGTACAAAATAGATAAAATAATAAATTATGAAGCATTATGAATTTAATTATGAGTTTTCATTATTTTCTCTGATTTCTTGCAATTTGGTCTTAAAGGAAATTGTTTTCAGCATTTGATTCTTGATTTATAAACTTGAGAAAAATAAATTGCATAATAATAAAATCTATAAAAATTATATTTAAATACAAGGCCATCATTAGAAACCACAAGTAAAACCCCAAGGTTGTATGAATGCATAACAGTAATAGTAATGCTATCTACTATGAACAGTAACATTGAATATGAAAATTTTACAGTGGAATAAATAAGCTGTTATGAACCTCCAGTAAAAGTTTCAAAAAAATTGAACTAAATTTATATCCTCAGAAAAACAGAGAAATGAAAATCTGGACAACTGGATTGTCAGAATTTTTTAAAATGTATAGAAACATGATATAGGTCTGAAAATTTTACAGCATGTTGAGCATTGTCTTGTGTTCATTCAAAAAGAGTTTCAAAAATTTTGGACCATTATAGCTAGATTGAATCAGCTAGGGAACTCTGCTCTGTCCTGGAGGAGAAAAACCTTGTGTCTATGTCAAGTTGGGCCCACATGTAAGAGTGTTCTTCTTCTCCATGACTTGGACACATCAATGTGACACCCCGATTTTCAAAAGTAGGTTTGGAAATTTAAATTGGCATCGGTAAATTTAAGGCGTACTTTGTATAAGTTTAGGTATAAAATTAGGCACGGGAAACCCGATAGGCTAGAAACAAATCATAGTTTTCCGCAGCCTGTTATTCCGTTACGACATTTCTTGTTCCTGTCAATGATATAAAAACAACAACAAACAAATCGGAAGAAACAAACAAAAATAAGAGAAGAAACAAGCACTAACATCTGTCCCATCCCTCCTCATTAATTCAGCACGCATCCCCATGCCTCATTAATTGTTGGCAGGCCTACCACCTCCTTATCCTGACATCACCCATCCCTCGTTGTCTTGCGGTAGCCGATTGAAACTCCATTCACATTTCTCCTGCCAGCAGCATGTTAATAATTATCTCAAGATCACACACAAAAACTACCAAAAATTCAAGACAAGATAAGCTTGCTCATTTAATGCGATTTTGACTGACTGTCCAGAGGGGAGGAGATGCATTGAACTTGCTTGTGAGGAGATGCATTGAACCTTGAGATGCATTAAACTTGCTTGTGAGGAGATGCATTGAACTTGCTTGCGGAGGAGATGTATTGAACTTGCTTCTTCTAGTTGCAACTGAGTAGCACATGGAGCCGATTCTCAACCTGTAGCCACCGCCTCCCTCTCCTATATAAGCCAGCCAAGAGCTCATGTGAGCCCCGCATCCACCTCTATTCCCTTCATCTTTGGCCAAGCCGAGCCTCACCCAAATCCTCCATTACCACCAAGCTCCACTATTCCATTACCATTCTCGGCTATTTAAGCAAGTCCCGAGCTCCATTTGAGCACCAACCCGCTCCCTAGTAGCTCCTATACCTCATCCAAGCTTCAATTTCACTCGAGCTACCCCCAATCAAGATATGGTTAAAATTTCCTCCATGACCATGCCACAGCCATACTCTCTATTCTTAGCCTCATTTTCCAATTAATATGCATGTCAATTTGGTGTTTCCTTCACCGAGTAGTTGCCTCCACGATGTTCCAATGCTGCCGGCCATCTTCAATGTGTGCCGCTACTACGGGCTTTCCTAGCCTCGACCGAGACCACCTACGGCACCATCGTGACCACGGGGTTCCATTTTGGTGCTCACCTCTTCCTTCCAATGCTTGCACTGCAACTGGCCAAGGCAAACTGAGAGTTTCTCCCATGGCGCTGCCTCTCTGTGCATGCTCTGTTCTTCTCTCTGAACAGTGGACCCCAAGGTGAGCAGTGGCATTTTTAGCCCCTTTTTCTTTCGTTGCTATAACATGTGAGATGAATTAAAAGAATGTTTAATTGATTCGTTAAATCTCACGAAATCAGAGGAAAGAAACTTGATTAATATGGTTTAAGCTCCAATTCAAATGATACAACTACAGAATGGTACATCACTATCGCTTCATCTTGGTCGGTTCTTAAGTTCTTAGGAAAAAACGATTGTGATAGATGACTTAGGAGGGGTGTTAATAATAACCACTATCGGTTCTCAGGTGAGAAGCAATTGTGATGTAGCACTAGGCACATCACAATTGATTCTTTTGTGAGAACCGATTGTGATGAGCATCGCTTCTCACATAAGAACCGATTGTGATGTGCATGATCATATCGCTATCACTTCTTTTGTAAGGCGATAGTGATGAGCATGCACATTACTATCGCTTCTTAAGAACCGATTGTGATGTTCCCCGCTAGGTTATTTATACCCCTCGGGCTGAACTCTCCTCTGTTGCTGTTGTTGTTTCAGAGGAGATTTCTCCGCCGCCACTCGAAAAAACAGTACATATTTCAGTTGGAAGCAATACTTGTGTGAGAAAATTTGAAATCCTCAAGGGTGGGTGTGTTAAGAGGGTAAATTTGAAGCCCTAGCTTAAGAAGATTTCCCCTCTTTTTGCAAAATTTTTGGTTTTCTTCAAAATGTGAGCATTCTTTCAAACCCCTTCAATTTTGCACTAGGTAATTTCGATATGTCACAAAGGAAGTTTAGGTTGCATTGGAACATGTATATCCTATCAGATTACACACCCTTAATTTATTTGACAAGGACACATCTATTTAATTATCATTGTAGTGGCTCTCGTGGTAATCTGGAATTATTGTTCCTGTCATATGTTGAATGTTAGAGTTTAGACGCTGGAACCTACATCTCCCGTTCGAGAGTGCTTGTTTATAAATATGCTAATCGAAATGGCATATTTATAAGCAAGCAGCCTCGAATTGTACACGTTTTTTTGGACAATTCGAGGATATATGGTTTGGGCAAATTCCTGAGCTATTGTACAACTCTAGAGTAGATTTTGGTAACGTCTCCCTGGTGTTCTCTGGATACACACCCCTCTTGACATGTTGTCGAGACGTGTATACGGAGAGCGAGATCTTCTTGAAATTTTCTGCAGAGTTGTACAATGGCAAAATTTGCCGAACCATATCTCGAATGGGATTAGGACCTAACCTATTTAAAGATTAGGACTCATCGTTGGTACCCTTGTTTTGTTTCATTGAAGTCAAAAGTTTTGCCAGCTACTACACTATATAATTAGTTTATTCGATGTCAGGGTTGAAGTTTGAAATGTATGTCTCCTAACTAGAGAATTGGAGGCTCTTAACTAGGAAAGAAGCTAGGTATCGATCAGGAGTACATTTATATATCTTGAAACTCGTCCTCTGTTTTGCAAAGGTAACATTAATTGAAATGATGTCTCAATATTTGAAATAACTAGCTAGTTGTTACTCCAGTTTTTCCTTAATTTATGGTGCGAAGTTTAATTGCAGATGGACCGTGAGGAATGGATGTATCGGAAAAGTCGTGTGAGTCTTTGAATTTTAGAGGGGTGTTAAGGAGTTCAAAAAAATTGCTAAAGAAGACATTGTGAAGAGGGGTTTAAACTTCATATATTGTCCTTGCAATGATTGCACCGATCTCATGAGATTTAACAATTCAGCTCAAATTGAGGACCACCTGATTCGACGTGGCTTCGTGAGGAATTACACGTGTTGGATCCATCACGGGGAGACAGGTAGTACCCTTTCGGTATGCAACGAAGACATAATAGAACCCGTTGACGAGTTGTAGTGTGATATGTTTGAGGAGGACAATTTGGAGCAAATGTTGTGGGATGTGGAGGGAAATTACACAGAAAGAGAGTTTGAAAAGTTTAAAAGCTTGATGGAAGACAATGCAAAACCGCTGTTCTCGGGTTGCAAAGCGGAATAAACCAAGTTGGGTTCGGTCCTTGCGTTGTTCGAACTGATACAAGTTTTAATGCACTTCTAATTCTTACATCGAATGCCTTAGGAAGAAGCGAGTTGCCAACAAGCATTTACGAAGAGAAGAAGCTACTATGTCCCATGAGAATGGAAATAGAAAGGATACATGCATATCCGAATGATTGCATCTTGTAACTTAACATGCATCAGGAAATGCACGTAATAATATGTAATCTGAGTACATGTCTGAAATGGATGTGATAATATGGATGTCTGAAATAGATGTGATAATATGGATGTAATCTGTAATCTGCTTGTTTTAGAGGGTATGGCTAGCATTTCCTGAGGCTAGCTAGTAAATAGAAAAAGTATATTAATGAAAAATAACATCACAGACAATTTTTTAGGAAAAACCGTCTGTGATACATATCATATCACAACGGATTATGAGTGTGAACCGTCTGTGATAAGTCACAGATGGTTCACACTCATAACCGTCTGTGATATCTTCTTATATGATAGACGACTCAAAATAAGAACTGCCTGTTATATGTTTTTCACAGACGGTTCTAAAACCGTCTGTAATGAGTCATCGTTATCACTAACACATCATTACGGACGGTTCACAAAACCGTCTGTCATGAATTTTTTGAACTATCTGTGATAAGGTTTTCTATACTAGTGTCCCCAGCCTCAGTCATCTTCTGGCGTCACCTTGGCCGTCTAGACCTCAGCTCTCTTAGCTTGGTCCCGGTATCCTCCTTCTCACCATGACCTAGCTCTCAAGTCTTACAGCCATCACCGATAAGCAAACACATCACATAGCAGTGTCCAACAATATATGTAATTAAATCATCACATTGTTCAAAATGATACACATACCTCACTGGAAACCTACCCAACTCAAATTGCTCAAAACCAAAGCAAACTCATTTCAAACTCAAACCTGAGCACCACAAGGGTGGTAGGTGGCCCAAGAGTAGTATAAATAGGGGTGGAGGGGTAGCCTCCTCCCCTTGAAGGTTTTGAGGTTTTTGATGCTCCTTTGAGCTTTGCCCACATGAATGTGAGGCTTTGTAACCTCTCCTTCCAGAAATGAAATATTTCCTCAAATCATTTCTTTTCTTTGTGCATTTACATTACGCATTTAAATTACGCAATTTACATTATGCACTTAAATTCCGCAATTAAATTCAGCACTTACATTCTTGTAATTTACATTTATGCAATTTGGATTTGCCTCCCCTCCTTCTAAATGCTGTTCTTCTAGGATGTATTAAGGGTGTTCATTTGGTTTTACATCTTTCTTACACCCATGGATAGATTAGAGATCAAGTTTTTTATCAATTTGCAAATCTGTCCAGAATTTGTTCTTCACGCAGTAGTCAGTATTTGATTTTTATAAAAATATATAAAAATAATTTTTAAGTTATTCTTTTTGGTGACGGTGTACATCTCATATATACATCTGTATAAAATTTATTGAGTCCACTGGTTGGACCGTTTGAGAGCTATCAAGTGAAAACCGAGCCTTAAACTTTCTGGTCGAAGTTCCTGACCTTCTGTATTGCTTGATTTTTCATTATTATTCTACAAAGCTTTCTGAGGTGATTTTTGGTGGAGTATTTCATTACTCTACTTCTAACAGGGACAAAATTTTCCAAAAATTTTAGAGCAACAGAAACTCACCAACCACCTGTTCCAACTGAGGACAATTTCTGAAAATCTGTTTTAACTTTTCTGAAAAGAGACTTTGGTATTTTAGCTTTATCTCTTTTAGAAAAGAAGTCTTTCGAATTGATTCCTCTTTTGTTTGGACACTTGACAACCCGGATTGTGATTAAAAAAACCCCTCATATGATTCATGGTTCTTATACATGCAAGCTAGGGGTACACATAGTTGTCTAATTGTTCTGGGTTTTGGAGGGTGTGCGAATACGAGAAGCACCAGTTTGAATGAAAATATTTGGGTGCTTTAGATTTTTATTGCAAGAGTGTTTGGAGTACTTTGAGTGGGGGAAATTTTGTTTGGGATCACTCACCCCCCCTCTGATCGCCATTTCGATCTTTCAATTGGTATCAGAGCCGGTTTTGCTCTTCCATAGATCTTGACCGGTCTCAAGAGCCATGGCGATGGACAAGTATTCCACCAAGCCTCCCATTTTTGCTGGAGTTGATTTTTCGTTTTGGAAATCGCGGATGGAGTCATACATCACTGCCCAGGGCTTCCTGATATGGCAGAAGGTGAAACTCCCGTATGAGGTTCCTGCTGATGAAAACGTCACGGCCGAAAATATGGCTGACGTTGAGGCGAACGCTAAGGCAAGGAACATCCTCATACAGGGTCTTAGCCGCAGTGAGTATGATAAGATTTCTCACCTTCGTTTCGCTCACGATATTTGGGTGACCCTCGATGCTTACCAAGAGGGCACTACTCAAATCAAGACCGTGAGGCAGGACCAGTTCAAGCGTGAGTTCAACAAGTTTGAACAACACGCTAGTGAGAGTCTTGATGAGTGCTTCGGTCGTTTTACCAAGATCTTGAGCGATCTTCGAGCAGTTGGTTGTATATACCCTGACTCGGATAATGCTCGACATTTCTTGACCGCACCCGATTGGCGCGTTTGGGAGATGAAGGTGACCACCATCAAGGACACCACTGACCTGTCGACCTTGACTCTTGACGGGCTTTATTCCTGCCTCAAGACTCATGAGATCGACGTCGTCTCGCGGAAGACGAAGTCTCAGTCGATGGCTTTGGTCACCGATCCCATTGGATCCTCTCTTTCTGATTCTTCTGTTGGTTTCTCTCTCTCTGCTCTTTGCGAGCTATGCGATGACCAACTAGAAAAATTTCCAGAAAATGAGCTTGCTCTTCTTGCTCGCAAATTTTCATATGCATACAAGAGAGTGAGAGAGAGGAAGAGAGGTGGGATGATCACCGGTTTCGAGTGTGGTGGCCCCAACCACATTCGAGCAAACTGCCCCAAACTGGAGAAGGCTAAGAACGATGCCGGCGGTTCGGCAAAGAACGACTACATCGACAAGAACCGCAACAAGAAGCCTCGGTTTGTGAGCGATGCGTGAGAAGAAGTACCGCAAATTCTCCAAGAACAAGAAGCTCTTCCACCGCGTCCTCGCCGCGCTTGACGACATCAACCTCTCCGACACGGAGACATGGAGCAACGAGGGTGAGGATGAACCGCAAGAGAAGAAAGGCGGCGACGACTTCTCCGGCATGTGCTTCATGGCCGACGCCAACGGCATCAGTGACTCCGAGCTCTATAGCGACTCGGACGAAGTACCCTCCTATGACCAGTTCAATGAAGCTTTTTGTAAACTAGGAAAATTTTATGCTAGAGCTAGGTGTACGGAGCTTGAGAAGGAAGTAGGTACCCTTGTAACATCCCAAAATTTGAGTTTTGGAATGTGGGAATTCAAAAATAAACCATTTGCATTTTCTTGAATTAATTTCAGCTTAATTTGAATTTTCCTTAAATGAAAGGATTTAATTTGACTAAACTATTCATCAAACTTTATTTGAATTTACTTGATATTTTTCTGTATTTTTGGGGATTTTTCTGAATTTATTTGATATTTATTTGAATTTATTTGATTTTTTTCGAATTTCTGGATATTTCTTAAATCGGAAAAGGATTTTATTTTCAAAAAGCCCTTCGGGCCGAATCCTTTGCGGCCCACTTCTGCCCCGCTCCGCCTCGCCCGGCCCGTTCGCCCGCCTCGGCCCGGTGGCCGTGCGCCGCGAAACCCTAGCCGCCGCCGCCGCGCGCTCGAGTCCTGCCGCCTGCACGCGCGCTCTCGGTTTCTGCGTCGAGCACGCCTCCGAGGGATATAAATGCCCAACCGCACACCCCGAGGATCGCCTCTCGCGCCGCCCTTTTGCCCCACCTCTCGCTGCCCTAGCGCCTCCGTTGCCCAGCGAGCTCGCGGAGTCCTCGCGCGCCGAGCCCTTCCGCCGTCTTTTCCGTCGCCGCGGTGCCCCTCCGCCGCATCCGTTGGCCTCCCGAGCTGCCGCGTCGCCCTCTCCCGGTTCGCCTTGGCCCGGTCCGATCCGCCGCGTCTCGCGGTTGTTGTGCCTTCTTCTTCATCTCCGGTGAGTGGCGCGCTTCGCCTCGCCGTCGACCTAGAGCGGCGCGCTCGCCGTTGGAACTCGGTCGACGCTCCCGATCGCGCCACGCCTCCTTCCGCCGCAGCTCCGTTTCTGGCCGTCCGTCGGCCTCTCGCGGATCGCGCCGCGTGGCGCCGGCGTCACCGCCGCGTCGGCCATTTGCATCGACAATAGCGTCGGCCGTGGCCGGCGCCGACGGTGGACCGAGCCCGCGCCGTGGACCGAGTCCACCGTGAGCCCGATGACGTCAGCGTTGCACAATAAATCCTTTTTCCCGTACAAAAATAAATCCAAAAATTCTGATTTTCTGATTTTCTGTATTTTTTCTGAATTTAATCTTTCGGAGTCCCGTTCTCGCTCATACGAACTCCGATTGAGGCGATTCAAGTTTCTAAATTTTTCTAAAATCAAGATCTATCTTCCAGAGCCATTTATTTTCAGTTTTGAGCTTGTTTGAGTCTCTGTTTGGTATTTATTTGGTTTCGTTGCTTTCTTTCCCGATGAGCGCTAATTCGAGGGAGCGACGAAGACTTCGAAGACCAAGATTCAGCACTAGATCAGTAAGGCAAGTCGTAACCTTTGATCATATTGATCTTATGTTTGCAAAGTAATTTATTTTATACACTTGCATGCTATTTACGTATCAATGTTTATTTAATGGGAGTAGATGTATGCCTAGTTGACATTATGCCACCTTGATTCGTTGTATGCCATGTATCCATTGTTAAACCTAGGTTGGGACATTACTAGTTGGACATAATCATTATACCAACATTTGGTTTTCGTAGCTATGCTTAGACATGCTTAGATATACGTTGGGATTCATGTCACACATTGAATAATGTTAATCTTGACTTAATGAGATATTGAATCGTGGCCGTTAGCCACTGTTGTAAAATTTGTTGTACCATGGCGGGGTTTGCCATTGGTCTTGGTTGAACGAATTGTTTCCCTCGGGCAAGTGATCGTGCAGTAAAGGGGGTGCTTTCTAGCACATTGGGATGTGGATGTCTTGCCTGAGGCAACTTAAGGACTTAATCTTGTGCGCCATTGAACTGGGCCTAACCGTACTACCACATGTTTGGAATAAGACAGGCTTAGCTGATTAATTTGCAATGTTTAGCCTTGAGTACTGCCAATTGGTGGTGTGGGTTCCGGGATGGACGGGTAGATTCGCAAGGCGCAAGAGGGGGCCTTAATGGGCGAAACCTTAGCGAGCGTCTGAGTTTAGACGATTGCATTGTAAAGGCTTTGTCATGATATCTGCGACACACCAAAGGAAGTGTGTTAGTAACGTTTGCACAAAGAGATGTTCATGTCTTGTGGGTAAAGTTGTACAACCTCTGCAGAGTGTAAAACTATTCGAATAGCGCGTCATGATCATGGACAAGCCCGAGAATTTCACACGGGGTATAGTGTATTTCATAAAATGTGGAATGTGGAATTGTTGGGTTGTGAACGGGGAGTTCACTGTTGTTTTGTTGTCTATCACTGATCTATCATTTATTTATTTATCTTTTCATAAATATGCTTTCAATCTATTTATTGTATTTCAATTCAAATTCTTGCTTTACGCAAATAAACTATATAGCCATCCTTGTCAAGCCGTGCATAAATATATTGCATCAATTCCCTACGGCTTGCTGAGTACCTTTGTAGTCACGGCTTTATGCCCTTGTTGATCGATTCTTTGAAGGAGATAATGAATATCATGAGGAGGAATTCTATGAAGACTACGTGGATTAGGAAGGCGTTCCCAGACGATTGCTGTGGCATGTCGAATAGTTCAAGTTATCTTTTATTTGCAATAGTATTTGTTTCTTAAGCCCTTAAGGCATAATGGTGTAAACATTGACCATAAGGTCGTTTGCTTTATTTAATAATAAATTGCTTCTTCCTAGTTAATTCGTTGTATGGAATGGTATTTCATCTATGTTTCCCTTGTGTGCACTAGCGTGATCTGGACTAGTGCGGTATACCGAAGGGTTTGGATTTGCAAATCCGGGTCCCGCAGAGATAGTATCAGAGCCATATCGACTGTAGGTCGCTATCCTAGTTAGCATGGTCTTCAAAATTATTTTCTAAAACAAACCAACAAAATTGGTACTTAATAGTTTTTGTCTCCTCTCAACTTATTCTTATGTTCTTATTCCTCTCCTTTGCTGAAACATGGTTTTGAAATTTAAATTGATCTTATCTCATGAAACTTCTTAAAGCCTCGAGTTTTCTGCAAGGAATCAAATCGAGGAAGTTGATGATCTAGCTGTCCAGAGTTTGCCGAGAAGACTACCATATAAGATAGTTTTGGGCTCAGTGATGTTTGAGCATGTTACCTTTTTCAGTTTAGTTACGTTTAGCCTGCGTATACTAAGATTTTCTTTGCTTGAGTGTCTGGTATGTTGTACACTTGCCCCAAGCACGGTGTTACAACCATACCTTTAATTGAAAAAAAAAACTTTATTTGCCTCCTTAATTTGATGCCTTTCGGTTGTATCCTTTTGTCCCTGGGTATTACCTTCTCCCCTAGATGATCTTACCACTTGTCTACTGCTTTTCCCTCTTACCTATCAAACCCTTGTGCTGCATCTCAGATGGTTGACACTCGTTCTGGAGCCGGTCGCAGTTCACCCGTGGATGCCAGTGCTAGTGCCAACACCAACTCCAACCCCAATGCACCACCGCCACCGCCGGCGATTCTGAGATCGAACATGGGACATTTTACGGCAGCTCGAACTTCGATTAATGAATACAATGATGCAGAACATGAACAATATGATGAATCAGCAGAACCAGACTGCAGTTGCCCTAGCTAACCTGTTGAACCAGCAAAACCAAGCTGCTGCCGCACCTCCTCAAGCTCGTCTCCAGTCCAAGTTAGCGGAATTTATGAGGACTCGTTCGCCAACTTTCTCCAACTCTTCAGAGCCATTGGACGCCGATGATTGGATCCGCTCCATTGAGATGAAGCTTGAAATTGCCCGAGTGCACCAATCGTGAGAAGGTTCTCTATGCGCTCATCGGTGGAGGGCTTGCCGCGAATGGTGGGAGAACTACTGATCTTGCCCATGATGACCCTTAGACTATTACTTGGGCGAGTTTTCCACCGCTTCCGCCACTCTCATATTCTGATGGAAAGGTGGAAATGAAGAAGAATGAGTTTCGAGAGCTTAAGCAAGAAGGGATGTCAGTGAGTGAATACCTCAATAAGTTCACTCAACTTGCTCGCTACGCTCCAGAGGATGTAGCTACAGATGATGCTCGACAAAAGAAGTTCAAGCGTGGACTTAATCCAGGACTAAAGGTGCAAGTCATTGGCAATGATTATACAGATTTTCAGCACCTTGTAGATAAAGCTATGCTTATTGAGGAATCTCGTCGGAATTGGAAGAATCTGTAAGAGAAAGATGATGCGACATGGAGCCCATCAGAGTCACCAGCAGAGAGTCAGAACAAATGCTCAACAGCCTGCTCGCTTCACTCCTCCGAATACATTCAGGACCCCTGCACCAGCACCTCGCCCAGCTCCTTCAGGCAATCGCAACCTCAACACCAACAGCAATCCACCTCAGAGGAGCGATAATCCGGTGCAGAGTCACATGTTTCAACTGTCATGAACTCGGTCACTATGCCAACAATTGCCCGAAAGCAATTTGTGATGCCAGTCCGCTTCAATTTGGGATCTACGCCAGCCAAGACCCCAGCCCCAGGAGCAGGACGTGGAGTACCCCAGACTCCTAATCAAGCCACCAGAACTCCGCCGCCTGCTGGAAGAGGCCGTGTGAATCACGTCACCACCGAGGATGCCCGACCGCACGGACGTCATACTAGGTAAGCTCCTAGTCAACTCGGCATCTGCCATGGTTTTGTTTGATTCTGGAGCTACGCATTCGTTTGTTTCTCGGAGTTTTGCTGCAAATCATCAATTAAAGACAATGCCTCTTAAGACCGTTTTATTAGTGCAATCTCACGGTTACGATTTGAGTACGAACCAAGGCTGCCCGAAGTTAAGATATTAATTGGAGGGTAGAATTTACAGCCAACCTTATTGTCCTAGACACCAAGTCCTAGATGTGATCCTAGGAATGGATTGGCTCTCCAAGAACCAAGCGATTTTGGATTATGGGAATAGAGATCACCTTAACCATCCAGATGGAGCCAAGTTAAAAGTTCAAGCCGATTGGATCGATCGGAAGGGATTAAAGTTTGCGATTGCCAAAGGAATAAGTTTGGAAGATGTGCCAATCGCCAGCGAATTTCCTGATGTGTTTCCAGATGAGTTGCCTGGAATGCAACCGGATCGAGATATAGAGTTCTTGATAGAACTAGTTCCTGGAACACCACCATTTCCAAGAGACCTTATAGGATGCCTCCTAATGAGTTAGCCGAAGTAAAGAGACAGATTAAAGAGCTGCAAGATCAAGGTTTTGTTCGACCAAGTTCTTCGCCATGGGGAGCACCAGTTCTTCTAGTTGAAAAGAAAGATGGAACTCAGAGAATGTGTGTAGATTATCGCTCACTCAATGAGGTCACCATCAAGAATAAGTACCCTCTGCCAAGAATCGATGATTTGTTTGACCAACTTCAAGGAGCCAGAGTGTTCTCGAAGATTGACCTGAGATTAGGATATCACCAGTTGAAGATCCGTCAAGAGGATATACCCAAAACAGCTTTTGTTACTCGGTATGGACAGTATGAGTATACCGTGATGTCTTTTGGATTGACTAATGCCCCTGCCTACTTCATGACCTTGATGAATAAGGTATTCATGGAATATTTGGATAAGTTTGTTGTTGTTTTCATTGATGACACTCTGATCTACTCCAAAAGTGAGGAAGAACATGAGGATCACTTGCGCCAAATTTTAACGAAGCTAAGGGAGAATCAGCTTTATGCGAAGTTCAGTAAATGTGAGTTCTGGATGAAAGAAGTTGCTTTCCTAGGACATGTCATATCGCGGAAGGAGTATTTGTTGACCACGGAAAGGTGCGAGATGTGCTAAGTTGGGAGTCACCCAAGACGGTACCCCAAATTCGAAGTTTTCTTGGAATGGCGGGATATTATCGCCGTTTCATAGAAGGGTTTTCTAGAAAAGCTAGACCGCTCACTCAACTCTTAAAGAAAGAGAAGAAGTTTGTTTGGACATCGGAGTGTGAGCAAAGTTTTCAAGAGTTAAATAAGTGTTTGACAACTGCCCCAGTGCTTATTCTGCCAGATAATAGGAAGGATTTTGAGATATTTTGTGATGCATCCCGACAAGGACTCGGTTGTGTGCTAATGCAAGATAAGAAGGTTGTAGCGTATGCTTCGCGACAACTAAGGCCACATGAAGTCAACTATCCTACCCATGATTTGGAATTAGAAGCCGTAGTGCATGCTTTAAAGATTTGGCGTCACTATCTCATTGGTAATCGTTGTGAAGTTTACACTGATCACAAGAGTTTGAAGTATATCTTTACCCAAGCTGACCTCAATATGAGACAAAGAAGATGGTTGGAATTGATTAAGGACTATGACATTGGGATTCATTATCATCCAGGCAAGGCCAATGTCGTAGCCGATGCTTTGAGTAGAAAGAGCTCTTGCAATACTCGATGATTAAGGAAAGTCATTGACCCTTTATAAGGAATTTCAGAAGCTTAGTTTGGAATTGGTTCAGGAAGGGTATTTAGCTACTTTGGAAGTACGAAGCGTGAGATTGCCTAGTATGAAGCGTGAGATTGCAGAGTATGTTGCACTTTGTGATGTCTGCCAGAAGGTCAAGGCGAGCATCAAAGGCGGCAGGATTCTTTGCGACCATTGAAGATTCGAGAATGGAAGTGGGAAGAAATTGGTATGGATTTCATTACGGATTTCCTAAGACCCAAGCGAGTTATGACTCGATCCGGGTAATAGTGGATCGATTGACTAAGGTAGCTCACTTCATTCCAGTTAAGACTACCTATGCAGGAGATAAATTAGCAGAATTATATATGTCAAGGATCGTCAGTCTTCACGGAGTGCCTAAGAAGATAGTGTCTGATAGAGGAAGCCAATTTACCTCTCGTTTTTGGCAGAGTCTGCATGAAGCCATGGGAACTCATCTCAGATTCAGTACTGCCTATCACCCTCAAACCGATGGACAGACTGAGCGTGTGAATCAGATTCTTGAAGATATTTTAAGGGCTTGTGCCTTAACTTATGGTGCCAAGTGGGACAAGTGTTTGCCCTATGCCGAGTTTTCGTATAACAATAGTTATCAAGCCAGTTTGCAGATGTCGCCTTTCGAAGCATTATATGGGAGAAAGTGCAGAACTCCTCTCAACTGGAAGGAGTCAGGAGAAAGACAATTGTTTGGCCCTGCCATACTGCAAGAAGCCGAAGAGCAAGTTCAGCTAATTCGAGAACGCTTGAAGATCGCTCAAAGCAGACAAAAGAGTTATGCAGATAACCGTCGTAGAGATTTGAGTTTCGAGCCCAATGATTATGTTTATCTCAGAGTCACCCCTCTAAAAGGAGTTAAGAGATTTCAAGTAAAAGGAAAGCTTGCCCCTAGATATGTGGGACCGTTCAAAATCTTGGAACGAAGAGGAGAGGTTGCCTACAAGTTAGAATTGCTCAGTCTTTTGCCGGAATCCATGATGTGTTCCATTTATCGCAGTTGAAGAAATGTCTGCGTGTGCCAGAGGAACAGATGCCATTGGAAGCCATTGATTTGTAAGAGGATCTTACCTACAAGCAGCAACCCGTGAAAATTTTGGATATAGCAGAGCGTATCACGAGAAGCAAGATCATTCGTTTTTGCAAGGTCCAGTGGAGCCACCATTCAGAGGAGGAAGCAACTTGGGAGCGAGAAGAGGATCTGAAGTCCGAGTTTCCCCACCTATTCCTTAGCCAGCTTGAATCTCGGGGTCGAGATTCCATTTAAGGGGGGGAGGTTTGTAACATCCCAAAATTTGAGTTTTGGAATGTAGGAATTCAAAAATAAACCATTTGCATTTTCTTGAATTAATTTGACAATTTGAATTTTCCTTAAATGAAAGGATTTAATTTGACTAAACTATTCATCAAACTTAAGAATTTCAGTTTTAGTTGGGTTCCTTGTGCTCCAAGGAATTTTTCTGTATTTTTGGGGATTTTTTTGAATTTATTTGAATTTATTTAATTTTATTCGAATTTCTGGATATTTCTTAAATCGGAAAAGGATTTTATTTTCAAAAGCCCTCGGGCGAATCCTTTGCGGCCCACTTCGCCCACTCGCCTCGGCCCACCGCCTCACCCGCCCGTTCGCCCGCCTCGGCCCGGTGGCCGTCTGTGCCATGAAACCCTAGCCGCCGCCGCGCGGAGTCCTACCACCGACGCCGCGCTCTCGGTTTCCGTGTCGGGCACGCCTCCCGAAGGCTATAAAGCCCAGCCGCACACCCCCCGAGGATCGCCTCCTCGCGTCGCGCCTTTTGCCCCACCTCTCGCTGCCCTAGCTGCCGCCGTTGCCCCGCGTGAGCTCGCCGGAGTCCCTCGCCGCACCGAGCCCTTCCGCCGTCTTTTCCGTCGCCGCCGGTGCCCCTCCGCCGCATCCGTTGGCCTCCCCGAGCTGCCCGCGTCGCCCTCTCCCCGGTTCGCCTTGGCCCCGGTCCGATCCGCCGCGTCTCCGCCGGTTGCTGTGCCTTCTTCTTCATCTCCGGTGAGTGGCGCCGCCCGCCTCGCCGTCGACCTCCAGCGGCCGCGCTCCGCCGTTGGATCTCCAGCCGACGCTCCCGATCGCGCCACGCCTCCTTCCACCGCAGCTCCATTTCGGCGTCCGGTTGGCCTCTCGCGCGGATCTTGGCGCGCGTGGCGCCGGCGTCACCCGCCGCGTCGGCATTGCGATCGGCAATGGCGTCGGCCGTCGCGCCGGCGCCGCGGTGGACCGAGCCAGCGCCGTGGACCGAGTCCACCGTGAGCCGATGGCGTCGGCGTTGCGCAATAAATCCTTTTTCCCGTACAAAAATAAATCCAAAAATTCTGATTTTCTGTATTTTTTCTGAATTTAATCTTTCGAAGGCCCGTTCTCGCTCATACGAACTCCGATTGAGGCGATTCAAGTTTCTAAATTTTTCTAAAATCAAGATATATCTTCCAGAGCCATTTATTTTCAGTTTTGAGCTTGTTTGAGTCTCTGTTTGGTATTTATTTGGTTTCGTTGCTTTCTTTTCCGGTGAGCGCTAATTCCGAGGAGCGACGAAGACTTCGAAGACCAAGATTCAGCACTAGATCAACAAGGCAAGTCGTAACCTTTGATCATATTGATCCTATGTTTGCAAAGTAATTTATTTTATACACTTGCATGCTATTTACGTATCAATGTTTATTTAATGGGAGTAGATGTATGCCTAGTTGACATTATGCCACCTTGATTCGTTGTATGCCATGTATCCATTGTTAAACCTAGGTTGGGACATTACTAGTTGGACATAATCATTATACCAACATTGGGTTATCGTAGCTATGCTTAGACATGCTTAGATATACGTTGGGATTCATGTCACACATTGAATAATGTTAATCTTGACTTAATGAGATATTGAATCGTGGCCGTTAGCCACTGTTGTAAAATTTGTTGTACCATGGCGGGGTTTGCCATTGGTCTTGGTTGAACGAATTGTTTCCTTCGGGCAAGTGATCGTGCAGTAAAGGGGGTGCTTTCTAGCACATTGGGATGTGGATGTCTTGCCTGAGGCAACTTAAGGACTTAATTTTGTGCACCATTGAACTGGGCCTAACCGTACTACCACATGTCTGGAATGGGACAGGCTTAGCTGATTAATTTGCAATGTCTAGCCTTGAGTACTGCCAATTGGTGGTGTGGGTTCCGGGATGGACGGGTAGATTCGCAAGGCGCAAGAGCGGGCCTTAATGGGCGAAACCTTAGCGGGCAGTACCGAGTTTCGACAGTGCATTGTAAAGGCTTTGTCATGATATCTCTGCGACACACCAAAGGAAGTGTGTTAGTAACGTTTGCACAAAGAGATGTTCATGTCTTGTGGGTAAAGTTGTACAACCTCTGCAGAGTGTAAAACTATTCGAATAGCCGCGTCCGCGGTCATGGACAAGCCGGGAATTTCACACGGGGTATAGTGTATTTCATAAAATGTGGAATGTGGAATTGTTGGGTTGTGAACGGGGAGTTCACTGTTGTTTTGTTGTCTATCACTGATCTATCATTTATTTATTTATCTTTTCATAAATATGCTTTCAATCTATTTATTGTATTTCAATTCAAGTTACTGCTTTATGCAAATAAACTATATAGCCATCCTTGTCAAGCCGTGCATAAATATATTGCATCAATTCCCTACGGCTTGCTGAGTACCTTTGTACTCACGGCTTTATGCCCTTGTTGATCAGTTGCTGAAGGAGATAATGAATACCATGAGGAGGAATTCTATGAAGACTACGTGAATTAGGAAGGCGTTCCCCAGATGATTGCCTGTGGCATGTCGAATGGTTCAAGTTATCTTTTCCGCTGCAATAGTATTTGTTTCTTAAACCCTTAGGGCATAATGGTGTAAACATTGACCATAAGGTCGTTTGCTTTATTTAATAATAAATTGCTTCTTCCTAGTTAATTCGTTGTATGGAATGGTATTTCATCTATGTTTCCACTGTGTGCACTAGCGTGATCCTGGACTAGTGCAGTATACACAGAGGGTTTCGGATTTTCAAATCCGGGTCCCGACAAACTTGACTCGGGAGTTAGCTTCTCTTTGATCTTCTTCCTGCCGAGTCACTGATGATTGCTCTTTGTGTGATTCTATTCTTGTGGAGTTGGAGAACTTAAGGACTATGCATGATAGTGTGTTGACTGAATTAGATAGTCTTAAGTTGAATAATGTTAGCGATAATTCTGTTGATGCTATTCCACTAGATGCTAGTTTTCTTCATGCTCACTCTACTCCTTCTTGTGCTAATTGCCTAAATTGCTTGCGAAATTGATGCCATGGCGAACACCTTAGAAAGCTTTCGCTAGAAATGATGAACTTGAATTGCATGCTTCTAATGACCCGGTCGGCTCATGTGAGGGTCAGAGGCAACTAAAACTTGACAATGATGCTTTGAATGTCAAGTGTGATCAACTTTCTAAGGACTTACTAGTTAAGTCAAAAGCTGGTTACTCTTTGTGTGTTGGGGTTAAGGATGATGTGGATCAAATCCATGTCGAGCTTAGGAAGAAGTTAAAAGACCAAACCCTTAGGATTAGAGATGCTCCTTGCGTTTCTTGTGAGGCCCTCAAGATTGAGGCAGCCGTGCTAGGGGAACAAAAGCACGTCTTTGAGAGATCTTCTCTTTCTCTTTCTGGTTCTTCTTCTTCCTCTCCTTCCCCCTGTTCTTCTTGTGCTTCTTTCTTTCGAGATTGCCAGTACCTTATGAGGACTCTCCAGAAGTTTGTTGGAGGCAAGAAGAAGCACAATCTTATTCTAGACCAATCCAAGATTAGTAGATTCAATCAAGGTCTAGGACTTGATCCCTTGGAGCATGCTCGGGCACATCCTCCCACCATTGTGCGCGGCTCCAAGAGTGGTGAGATTGTGGTTGCTCTCAGAGTGAGCACCACCGTGTTTAGGTATGCTGGGGTTGTCCATAGGACTTCTAACTAGAAGGGTGTTACTCCTGTTGCTTCTGTCTCTAGCAAGGCGAAGTACACATGCACCTTCTGTAAGAAGGATGGTCACCTAGTAGATTTCTGCTTCAGGCGGGCCAAGATCACTCGGCGTGAGCGTGTTGCTGCTCTTAGGGGTATTGAGGTCATCCCGGACTTTGAGTGCTCTAAGGTACATACTACTTCTAGACGAGTTAGAGAGTCGCTTTGTTTTGGGCAGCGTCCGGGACTCGGTTTTCATCTTTGGTTCTTGAGTTTTAGTCTTGGAGCTGTTCGTAGTCAGTCTTTCCGCCGTCCTTTTGATATTCCTCGTTTTTCCCGTCGAGGTAGATATCAGCGACGTGAGGTGTTTTCTGGTAGGAGATTTAGGAAGCCTCACTGGGATGGTCTAACTTTTGCACCACGGCGGGCTAACCCCGTTCCAGCTCTTAGATCATCTACTAGAGTTGCTACTGATCATGTTAAGGTTAAACGACAGAGAGACACTCGAGTCCAGTCTTCTTCTGTGGCTGGTACTCTGAGGCGTCGTGTGGTTCAGTATTGGGTTCCCAAGTCTTCACTCTATCCCAGTACTGAGTCATCTTTCTCTCTTATGTCTTGATTAGGTTCGTCGGATGGGGAAGGGAGATGTTTGGATTGTCGACTCCGGTTGTTCTCGTCATATGACCGGAGATTCTCGATGGTTCTCTTCCCTAGTCCGAGCCCCGGGTGATGAGTTGATCACTTTCGGGGATGCTTCTTCGGGTAGAGTCATTGCTAAAGGTACCGTCTGCATTAACCAAAATTTCATTCTTAAATATGTTGCCTTAGTAAGTAAGCTGCAATACAATCTTCTCTCTGTTTCTCAGCTTATCGATGACTCTTTCGAGGTAAGTTTCAAGAGTAATGCCTGTAGAATCCTTGATTCATCAGGAGGGTTAGTTTGCGGGATTTCTAGATTTGGAGAGTCTTTCGTGCTGATTTTTACGCTTCTTCCGGAGACTCTCTTCGATGTTTGATTGCTTCTGAGTCCCGTGATCTCTCCTTCTGGCATAGGAGACTTGGTCACATTGGTTTTGATCATTTGACCCGAGTTAGCAGCCACGATCTCATTCGGGGTTTGCCCAAACTCAACATGGTCAAAGACTTAGTTTGCTCTCCTTGCCGACATGGCAAGATGGTTACTGCTTCTCATCCTCTAGTCACTTAGTGATGACTGATGCACCAGGACAGCTTTTACATATGGACACTGTTGGTCCAGCTAGAGTGCAGTCAGTGGTGGGAAGTGGTATGTTCTTGTCATTGTTGATGATTTTTCGAGGTATTCTTGGGTGTTTTTCATGACATCGAAGGATGAGACTTTTTCTCACTTCAGGGGTCTAGTCAGTAGGTTATCTATTGAGCTCCCATGTGCATTACGAGCTATACGCAGTGATAATGGCACGGAGTTCAAGAATTCCTACTTTGGATGGTGAGCCTGCTGATCAGAAGGATTTTTGGAGCATGATCGGCTCCCTCTTGTACCTCACTGCTTCTAGGCCGGACATACATTTCGCTGTGTGTCTGTGCGCTCGATTTCAAGCTTCTCCTCGCGCCTCTCACCGCTAGGCGGTCAAGCGCATCTTCAGGTACCTTCGTGTTACCACTGATTATGGTATTTGGTACTCTTCTTCTTCTTGTCTATCTCTTAGAGCCTTTTTCGATGCCGACTTTCTTGGTCAGAGGATAGATAGGAAGAGCACTTACGCACTTGCCAATTCATTGGCACTTCTCTTGTTTCTTGGTCATCTAGGAAGCGATGCAGGTTGCTGATCCACCGAGGCCGAGTATGTTGCTGCAACCAATTGCTGTAGCCAGGTGCTCTAGATGAGATCGACCTTACGGGACTATGAGTTAGAGATAGAGAGTGTGCCACTCTTCTGTGATAACACTTCAGCTATTTGCATTGCTAAAAACCCAGTGCAGCATTCTCGGACCAAGCACGTTGATATTAGATATCACTTCCTTAGAGACCATGTGGAGAAGGGAGATATCGCGCTTCAGTTCGTAGAGAGTGACCTTCAGTTAGCCGATATCTTCACCAAGCCTTTGGATGGCTCCAGATTTGTTGCCTTGAGGAGTGAGCTGGGAATCGTGAGCCCTTACGGCCTTTCGTGACGGGGAGCTGGTTTGTATATTATGTATTATATGTTTTTTTCCAGCTTTTCTTTTCTTTGTGCTTCTTGTGGGTGACTTTGGGCTTCTTTTCTTGAGTTGAGTTCACTCACTTAGACTTCTGGCATGCCTTGCATAGATCTCTTATCTTGTGCTTTAGGTTGCTATCATGCGTGATTAGCTGTTCTCTCTTCTCTCTAGGTTGAGTTCCCTCACAGTCTTATAAGTTTAGCAGGTATTGGGCCTCCTGAGTAGACAGGGTCTATGTGCACTCCTTAGTTGGTATCTAGAGTCAGCTTCCCTATGTCAGTCTCTAGGGAAGATAAGAGCGAGTCTGAGCCGTAGTGAGTCTCTTCTATCTTATCTTTGCTCAATAGCCATCCAGTTTTGCAGTTTCTCGACTTTTTCTCCTCATTCTGTTTTCCTGGTTATTATTGAGTTCATTCGTGTTTTCTCTATGCCTAATCTTGATAATAACTCATCTTTAACCAGATTTGAGCTTAAAATTGATTCATTTGTTGAGGGGGAGTTTGGGAATCTGTTCGTGCATTGCATATAGACTGCATTTCCTGTTTAATGAGCTTTGTCTATTATGCAATTGATTTCTTCTTCATGCTATACACCATGCTACATCATATGGAGGAAATCACTAGCTTAGATATGTCCAAGTTCATTTAACTTGCTAAGCTAAAAAAAATGACATAAGCCTTAAATGAAAAACTTGATGAAACTTGTTGCTTTTACTTGCTAGGTTTCTTCTCTAGAGGTTTGTGCCATAATTTGAGAAATTTTGGAGTTCTCTAGAGTCCCTATAGCAACTTGGGTGAAACTAGTTTGATCCATGCTAGAGTCCTTCAATTGCTCATAAATCATTGTGCTAAAAATGAAAATTAAACAAAATTGACTCTTCTTGTGCACATACGACTCAACACCTTGCATTCACAAGACCGCTTCCCATTGCACTTGGGATGAACTTGGAATATATCGTGTTTGACCTAGACCATCCTCTTAAGAGTTCATCTTGAGATGGTCGCATACGGCTCGAGTCAATTGGTTGTCAAAAGAAACTGCAAATAAATTAAAAACAAAGACATATGTGGGTAAAGAATGCAAATAATGTCAAACATTTGCACCCCGCTATGTCTTGTATGATGATGAATCAAAATTTGCATTAAGTGATAAATGAGCCCGAAGGACCTTGTATGCTCTTCTAGATTCCCCAAAGTGTTGAGTAGGTTGAACTCTAGGTTTTCATTTTGATCCTTAGAATGGCTATTCTTCTATTTTTGAAACTAAAGCTAAGTATTGCACTTGTCAAATCTTGCTAAAAATGATATATTCAAAACTAAGCTCGTATTTGCACTTGGACATGTCTTAATTTAGTCATCTTCTGAAATTGATAAGCTTGGTGTAATATCCTTCCATTTTGATCAATTGGATAATCTTCAAAGCTCTTTCGATTGCATTTCTAGCATACATAAAAAGAGGGAGAAAATTCCATTTTGATGCCTATATTGCCAAAAGGGGGAGAAAATGTAGAAAAGACATCATTAAAAAAGAGAGAGAGAGATAAAAATGTGAAAGCTTGTTGGTTCTTATGATCTTTGTAAATCTTTGCTATTTTTTTATGGATCATAATCACATTTGGCACTTATGATTGGTTTTTAGAGCTTTTGTGGAAAACTTGCTCTTTTCATGGTCTTGCTCTAAATTCTTTCTGCCAACTTGGTCATGATTTTATATCTTTCTCTCTGGACCAAGTTTGGCTTTGCAATCAAATTGCTTTCTTCTTCTCTCATTCAAACTCAAATTTATGCCTTTTGTGTTGTTTGTCAATATACTCATCAAGGGGGAGATTGAAGGACCATGTGGAGGTCCATCCATGTTTGTGATGAGTATTTGACTTTATTTGAGCAAGGTGTGCTCAAGTTTGAGTTTGATTTGGACTGATTTTAAAAATGAAGCAATTTGAGTTGTCTCTGCCAGGAGTGGCAGTACCGGCTGTATGGGCCGGTAGTGATGAGTTGGATGGTTTATTGCATATAATTGTGGGCATTGCTATGTGAAAGGTTTTTCCTTGTCTTTGATGGTTGCAGGGCGACGGTGCTAGGTCATGGTGAGGCGGAGGATGACCGGGACTAGGCGAGGAGCGTCGGAGGTCCAGATGGTTGGGAGATCGCCGGAAGATGATCGGAGACGGAGTCCGGGCAAGTCAAGAAGACAAGGAAAGGAGATGATGCTAGCTATATGCCGCGTGGATCAATGAGGGCTGTCGGATTGAGGTCTAGTTGATAGGTTAGCGGGTCTAGGTAGTATGCTTTGAAAACCGTGCAAGAAAACCCGGTATGTGTGTGGGTTTTAGGTTAGCCCTTGCATGGCTGTGAGTGTGGGTTAATCCTAGCCCTTAGATGAGTGCTCTAGGGTTGAGGGACTCATCCAAGGGTGGTAGGTGGCCCAAGAGTAGTATAAATAAGGGTGGAAGGGTAGCCTCCTCCCCTTGAAGGTTTTGAGGTTTTTGATGCTCCTTTGAGCTTTGCCTACATGAATGTGAGGCTTTGTAATCTCTCCTTCCAGAAATGAAATGTTTCCTCAAATCATTTCTTTTCTTTGTGCATTTATATTACGCATTTAAATTACGCAATTTACGTTGTGCACTTAAATTCCGCAATTAAATTCAGCACTTACATTCTTGCAATTTACATTGATGTAATTTGGATTTGCCTCCCCTCCTTCTAAATGCTGTTCTTCTAGGACTTATTAAGGGTGTTCATTTGGTTTTATATCTTTCTTACACCCTTGGATAGACTAGAGATCAAGTTTTTTATCAATTTGCAAATCTGTCCAGAACTTGTTCTTCACGCACTAGTCAGTATTTGATTTTTCTAAAAATATATAAAAATCATTTTTAAGTGATTCTTTTTGGAAACGGTGAAGGACTCATATATACATATGTATAACATTTCTTGAGTCCACTGGTTGCACCGTTTGAGAGCTATGAAGTGAAAACCGAGCCTCAAACTTTCTGGTCGAAGTTCCTGACCTTCTGTATTGCTTGATTTTTAATTCTTATTCTTCCAGTTGTGATCACTGCAATATTCTATTTTGTCTATTGAACTGAAAAGGTATAGCCATTCCCATATCTGAATATGCTTCCAGATTGTGGTTTTTAGTTAATTGCTTTTGTTAACTGTTTGATTATATATTCCTCTTGAGAAATACGCCTGTCTTTTTAAGTAAATATATATCTGTTTTACCCATGTAATTTTGGGAAATCCATATGCACCATTTAAAGATTTAGTTGCATTCTCATCTATGCTTATCTTTTTCTATAACAGATATATCTGTTTTAGACTGTTACTACAAATTATGCTCTCTAGGAACTGCCACCTCAGCAGTCTGTTAACTCGTTTAGAGATGAGGTGGTTTATGTGAACAACTGTACTAATGAGTGTAATGTCCCGTTTAGATTTAACGTGTTGTGAGTCGTTTTGGGCTGTTCTTGGGCACCAAAGGCGGTTTTGGAGGCTAATTTTCAGGCTTAGGCTAATCGGGGGCTGCGTTGGGCCAGTTATTTTGGCCCCCAGGTGGGAGGAGGGATCCCTAACCCTAGTTTTTCCCCTCTCCTCCCCTTAGCTGCAGCTCCCTCCCTGGCGCCTCCTCCTCCTCATGGCTGCAGCTCCTCCTTGGCCAAGCCCTTCCTCCTTCCTCCTCCTAAAGGTGAAGTGAAGGTATTTTATTTTTAGGGTTTGTGGTGCCTTGTATGCTGTATCTAGGAGGATCCCTGCTACATTTGGGTGTTTTGGTGGATTTGGGGGATTTTTGGTGGATTTGAAAGTGGGAGCAATTCGGTGTTTTTCGGGCAGATTTTATCGCCTCTGTTAGGGCGCGATTTCGCGGACTTTGTAAGCATTTCCTGAGGGTTGGACTAAAGAGAAAGTTGTAGATCTCTTTCTTGCGATTCAATAGAGACTGAGAACGCAAATTTTCGTTCAGCCAATTAAAAGTTATGCTCGTTTTACTGCTGGCTGCTCTGAATCTGTTTGTGTTAGTAGTTGGTACGTTGAGTTGCTGTTTAAGGCTAGATGGAGGCCGAATTAGAATTTTTAATTTCCTAGAGAAATTTAGGAAATTTCGTGTAGATTCGGAAAATGTCCTTGTTTGCTTGATTTGGATTCATGAATCAATAGTTATGATATTTTGAAGTATGTTGCTCCGAACTCCTAGCCTGCTGGAAGTTCAGAGGATTGGGAAGATCTGGAATGATGTTCAGATCGAGTTTTGAGGGTCTTTTAGGCTTTTCCTGAATGTCCGGATGTAAAAGAAGTTGTAGATTATCCTCTTGTGTTTAATTAGAGCTCAAGAACACAATTTTTGGATCAATGGTTTGAGAGATATACTAGTTTGAAGGTCTGCTGTCCAGGGTGGTAGCTGTGTTGGTTTAAGGGCTATTTGTGAAGGGTTAATTGGTCTATTTGAGGAAGTTAAAGTGGGGTTAAACATAGGAGCAAAGGTGTTGTTGTTTATTTGTCGCTTGAACCATGATTTGCAATGTTTTGAGATAAATGCATTTATATACATATTGCAGGAAGTGTGTTTTTAGGAGTGGCTTCGACCTTACGCCACTCTACTCTTCTTCGCTAAAGAGGCAAGTGCATGTAGAAAATAAAAACCTGGTTAAGAATATATGTTGTATAAATTTGATAAATGATACCTCACTGTTTTACATGATTATGGTTAATCAGTGTTATGGTTTTTGATTGAGATCTTGATGTTAGGATGGTAAATGCGAGAATGACCACCTGGTAAGGTTGGTAGGTGAGAATGATTCATTTTTAAAATATGTTGCATCACTCGCATTCATGATATGAATACGATTAGAATAATACGGATGGTAAGTGTATGAAGGTGAGGATATGTTAATGTTCAAGTACTTCCTTATAGCTATGAGAATGTGGAAAAAGTATGCAACCTGTGATCTATTCTTGTCAATTGCATACGTGCATTCATGATGGAAGAGGCGACCAATGTAGATGTGGGCCTCTGTGCTCACACGTAGTGAGCATGAAAGTCCTACCTCGTAGTCCCATCCACAGAGATGGATGGGAGCGAGTCAGTAAGAGTAGGCCCCTCCACGGGATGGAAGGGAAGGAGAGGGTGCACACCGACGGGTGTGCACTCAACTATACCGGTATAAGTTCTGAAAATGTGCATTTGGGCATGAAATTATAATGCATTGCATAGCATTGCTATTGTTGTTGGATCAATAATGTGAAGAATGGTTAATCGTTGAACTGTGGACGCAACTATAGTGATCAATGACTTGAACTTGAAAAGAGGTTTGGACATTTTCATTTTTATGTGCACGCTGAATTTAAATAAGGAATATCATTATGCTATTGTTTTCAATGCATTAAATGATTATGGTTTTATTCCTTTGTTGATGCACTTTCTTTGAGTCTTGGACTCACGCTTGTTGTTTGTTTCTGTTTTAGGTACTCTGAGGACGCCTTGTTGGGGTGGGACTTACCTTCACTTTCACTCACAGTCATGCCATTCTCAGATAATAGTTTGGAGAGTTGTCACCATTGATAGCTAAGTTTGGTCAATAGTTGCCTTGTGGTTGTGGTCGTTACTAAATTTACCTGCTAGCGTGTTTCCTTCGTATGCCTAGTTATTCATGCTTATGAATGCTGTAATTGTTATCTCGTTTGTCTGCTGAGTGGATGTTCACCTTTTTTTTAGGAGAGGTGCTGCTTAAATTTTAATTGGATTAATGAAATTATTAGAGGCGATGTGTCTTGTAGCATATTTGATGATTGCTTTGTTCAATTAGACTATCTTGTATGAGTTTTTATTATTTGTTTTGGTGACACTTTGGGCACTGGTGGTGCTGGGGTGTTACAATGAGGTCAGTAATATTTACAATCCTCTTGAAATTGATGGAATTCTATTGGAGGAACTGTCTAGGTTTCTGAATGATTCTCCTCATCATGATAGTCCTGTTGGAGAGGTAGTTATATATTGTTCGTTTCTTAGTTTCCTTTGTATCGCTTATTTTTTATGCTTCTACACAAAAATTTCTTACTGGATGAGTTCTTCTCTGGGCTAATTATCTTCCACATTTTATTGTAGCGTTCTGGTCTCCCATCGATGTCTGAAGCTGAGGCTCAAGCTCTTGAAATAAACACTTGTGATCTCTGCAGTGAAATATCAGAGCTTGCGGAGTTAGGAGGTGTGTCAAATGTTTATGGCTTTTGCGCTAACAATGTGGATATTACTAACCGCATTTTCTAGCCCACATACTCTGAGCTTGCCAGTAGTGACGATTATATAGAGCTGAACGCTCTCCTTGCTCCCGATGTAACCTTCTTGTTTTGTTCTACATCATAACCAGATCGAGTGATTATTGTCGTTGTTTGACAGACGTGGTTTATGATTTGGTGAGAACATAGGTAGGTAATTTCTTCAATATACTTTATTATCAAGTTAATCATTTTACTTTGTCACATATAAGGATCCCACTTCATTATTGTAATATCTCGGAATAACTTCTAGGTTGAAGAAAAATTCAGTTGTGGGATAGGTCAGTCTGTCATACTATTTTGGCCTTGAGGGTTTCATTTTGGGCCATCGTTGAGCTTTGTGGGGATGGATCGGAGTATCCTTAGGCCAAGGGGGGAACCCTAGCCCCCTTTTCTCCCCTCCTAGTAGCCCCTCCCTGCTCCCCCACCCAGCCGCCCCCTTGTTGCCGTCCTGCAGTGCACCTCTTGCCCTTCCCCCTGCAGTGCGCCTCTTGACCTTCCCCCTGCAGTGCGCCTCTTGCCCTTCCCCGTGCAGTGCGCCACCTTGCCTTCCCCCCGTCATGCGCCCCCTGCCTCCCCCATTGTTGCCCTTACTATCTTTCCTCCCCTACACCTCTTGCCTTCCTTCCCTGTGTAGATCTTCATAGGTGCTGTCCTGGTGGAGTTGGATTGCGAGGAGGGGCGGAGTTCGCGGAAAGAGACGCATTCATCGTTGATTCTTTCATTCTTCGGGCAAAGGTACAATTTTAGGTTGTTTATGGTGATATGGGTACTGTATTTGGGTGGTGCCATGGTGGTTTTCCCTGTTTTAGTGTTATGATTGGGTTGGATTTGGGGGATAATCTGTTTGGGGTAGTCTTTGTTCTCGAGCAGATCTGACTGCGAATTTTAGATTAAGTTTTGGGGAACTATGCTCATTTCCAAAGGGTTTGGATGTTGTAAAAATCATAGATCTTTGTCTTAAGTTTCAGTAGAGAATAAGAACGAGAATTTTGGTTAAGCGGATTAAAAGTTATGACCTGTGGAAGCAGTCTGTACAGATTCTAATTACGACTGGAGAAAGTCTCGGTATTTTGCAGATTATGGCTATTTAGGGGCCGAATTAAATTATTTCAATAACTAGAGAAAGCTAGATAATTTTCTGTAGCTTTCCGAAATGTCCTAGTTTGCTTTGTTTGGAGTTGTATAATATTAGTTATGATACTTTGAAGTCTGCTTTCCAGTGTGGCAGCAGATTGGTTTTCAGAGCAAGATATGAAAGGCTAGATGGTTTAATTGAGAAAGTTGGTTAACTAGAAATTTGTGAGTAATCTTTGGTAGTTTTCATAAAGTTCATGGTCCCCCTTATTTGAGCTATTGGGGTAGAAATTATAGCCTTTAGACTACCGGGACAACATAGGGGTGGATTTGTCTATCGATTGAGAAAGTTAAAAAATTGGGGTTGGGCTTACGTACGATGTAGCTATATTTGTTGCCAATGCTGTGATTGTATTATTTTGAGATATATACAATTTATTTCGGGAGGTGTGATTTTAGGAGTAGCATCAACCTTGCGGCACTTCGCTCCTCGTGGGTAAAGGCAAGTGCATCATATGTGGTGATGGATAGAGTTGGTTCGATGTTTTGAATGATGGTTGCTACTAAGCTATCCTAAATATTTGAGATGTCTCATTACCACTGTTATGTGCATGTCATGCTATGTTTATGTTTATGAATATGTTAATGTTTACGTTTTGTGACATCCCAAAATTTGGGTTTTCAAAAATCTTCTGTTTAGTTCATCTTTCCAAAAATACCCGCTAATTTTCTCGCTTTAATAAAGCTTAATATGGAATTTTCTAATGCTAAAATAATTTAATTTGACTAATATAAGCTTCAATTAAAATAAATTTAGTTTTATTTGAGTTCATTGTGCTTCAAGGAATTTTCTGTAATTTTTTAAGATTTTCGGAGTTCGTTTGCTATTCATTTGAATTTATTTGGAATTAATTTAAATTAAGCCTTTTGTTAAATGTAATTAAATACTACAAAATTTTAAATAAAGTTTGGTTAAAAATATTTTATTTGAGCTCCAAATGTCTTCAAATATTTTCTAGAATTTGTGTTAGAATTTTTCTGGTATTTTTATTTCTCTAAATGAATTATTTTAATTTGTGGAATTATTTTAATTTAGAAATTGGATTAAATCCGGAATTTCTTGGGCCCAATCCTTCCTCCATTCCGGCACCTCCACGTGTCAGCTCCCGAGCCGGCCACGTCGCCGCCCAGCCGCAGCCCTCCGATCCCCATCCAAAGCACCAAAATGCGCCACGTCATCCGTTACTATTCATTGCGCGCCAGGTGTTTGATCCGAACCGTTTTCGATCCAAATTCGGTTTTTCATCGTGTTTCCTTGCATGGCACGACTCCCAAGCCTATATAAGTGTTCTAAGACTCCTCCCACGCACGCTGAATCCCCAGATCACCTTCCAAACCCGAAAAATCGCAGCCGTACCTCTTCCGGTGCGCCGCCCTCGTCGGTCGAACTTGGTGTCGCGTTCCCCATCGTTCCTATAGGTTTTTCTGAAATAAACTTGCGTCATCTCGTGCCTTATGGTCTTATCTACCTCTCCACCAAATTTGGTGCATTTTTATCCTCAAAATCAAAAGTTACGGCCGTTCTAATCTCTAATCTTGTCGTTGCCCGTTCTCCTTCGTTTTTTGTGAATTTGACCGTGCCCATTTTACTGTAGACTCATCTTGATTTCGTCTACTCGGTGCTCACCCTAACTCAAGGTTTTGTCCATGGGATTTCTGCAAAAAATTCAATCTTCCCCGATCAGACTACGTACGTACAGCTGAAAACTTCCTCGTGCGTTCCCTATTGATCCAGAAGGTAAAACTCCAATCCTTCACATCATATTAGGCCTTAGGGTCCCACATAGCTCTCTGTAAAATTTGGTTAGGTTTCATCCATTATTTTAATAGTTATGACCGTTTGATCTATTAGCTTTAGCAGTCGTTCATTGGTGGTTTGTGATCTGTCCATTGGGTTGCCGCCAAATCCACTTATACCGTTGAGCTCATCTCGCCGCGTTCTACCTGGTGCTCACTTCCCCTTTGCTGTTCCATCAACCGAAAATTTTAATATTCGTTAGCCGCCGCCTTTCGTCAGTGCAGCGCACCATCTTTTGCCACCAACCATCTTAGTTCTCCTTGGTCGTGTCGTCATGTCCAGTAGGCCATCATTCTCTGGTTTGCCCATCTTTAGAGTTCATTTGGTCTTTGGTTGCCATCAATGCTATATTCTAGAATCTACCTGTCATCTTCGATCTAGTCCCTTTCATTATCGGATCTTGTTTCGATTAGCCACCCTTGGTAATCTTTTATCGTAGTGCCAACCCTACATATCCTATCCCTATGCCAAGTGGATCTATCCGCGAGTCATTCCTCTCAAACCTTAACTTAACCTTGGGTCCAATCTGTCGTTGACGATGCATCATGTCATGTAAACCTCGCAACACGCAGATCAATCCTGAGCCATATCATAACCTTGCTACCATATCATTGTACCGACAATCGACATCTTATCTTTGAATGAGTGTCCTGTCGTCGCTTCGCTATCATCGCATGTGTGCATACGCGCAAAAGCCCTAGTGCAATATCATCATCCTCTCTATCGCCTTATTGTAATCTAACCCCATCACCTATGAGTTTAGCCTTGTCTTCATTTCCTCGCTGCCTTGTCATCGTCAAGTCTCTTGATCGACGTATGACTGATCACAGATCGAATCGCATGAATGTCGACCTCACTTGTCCATGTCCTATTCTTGAAAATCTAATCTGCCATTGACCTAGAAGTCATTCGTGGACTTTGTCGATAGACCATTGGCCATATGTCATATCCTTGTGCCATATCTAATCTATTAGTCTATCTTTCTTTTGTTTGGTGTATATCATTTAGTCAACAAAAGTCAACATTCAGCATCAGTTTAGTTCATTGCGAACTAACGTATCTTTATGGACCCGGTTTATAGATCGAGAGCCCATATGTCATTGTCTATCCAATCAAGATAATAACTTTAGAAAAATATTCTTTGGAATATTATTCTTTCTTTCTCAGTTATCAGCCTTTTCCTTTTCGGTGTATTCCGAAAGATCTTTCTCTTTTGTCTAATCTCTGATCTAATCCATTCAAGTTCCTAAATTCATCTAAGCTTTTGTGATCCAATACTATCCGTTCTCAATTTGGATTTTATTTTATTTATTTATTGAGTTGGTTTGTATTTGTTTCTTCTTTAATCGTTAGACGCATCGTCCGGAAGTTGTTCTAAGGAGCTGAAGATCAAGAAGGTAAAGATTGAAGATCGAAGATCAAGAATCAAAGATAAAGAGTAAAGAACAGTAAAAATCACAAGTGCCAGGCAAGTTGTGCTTTAATCATGTTGAACCCATGTTTGCAAAGATGGTACTTTATTTTACTTAATGTGCATGTTATTTCATGTGTAGATCTGTTTTCAAAATAAATTGAGATTTAGCTATTTAACCTATTTGAGTATACCCTACCTTGCCATTGTATGCCATGATCTAATTGTCATCCTAGGATGGTTAATTAATAGTTGGTTAATATTGATAATCAACATGGGCTGGTTAGACCATCGTAGATTGCTTAGCCGTGCCATGTCATCACATGTGTTGAATCATCACTGATTAATCTTGACTAATGAATATGGAACAATGTTATGAACTTGTGTGTCATGTGTGGTCACACAATGAGATTGCGTTGTGGTGACGAGTGGATGTCACGCAACGAGGTTGACTTGTTGATAGTATGTGCTGCTTGGTAATCAACTGGGGTGGTAATGATTTAGATTGGGGCAAATGGCGAGGGGCAGTGTGCCAAGGTGGGCCAGATTTGGCAGAGGGTATGTGGAAGTCTTGCCCTAGTCAACCTAAGGACTTGCCCTGCAGAGTGTAAAATCTTTTCGAATAGCCATGCTCGCGGTATTGAGCAATGCTTGGGAATTACAGTCAAGGGTTAGACTTTTGTTAAACAAAACTTATTGGGATGGCAGGATGCCATGTAAAGTGGAAATTGACTTAGGATTGGAAACTTGATTTACTTGACAAATGTTGAATCTATCTATTATTATTATTTGTTTTACTGCAATTTCAATCTATTTACTGTATTCTTTTATAAATGCTGCTTTACTGCAAAATAGACATGATAGCCATACCTTTATACTAAGTCATACATATAGAATACTAGACTTGCATTCTGTGCACAACTTGTTGAGTGCTTTATGTACTCACGCCTTGCAACACACAAAATTATCAGTTGAGGAGAAGACTACAACTTCGAAGGAGGAGAAGTTCTACGAGGAGGCGAATATCTAGGAGTTGAACCTTGTCAGTTGCCTGTGGCATATTGATGGGATTCGTCGACGTTCTTCATTCCGCTGCTATTTATTTATTTTGAGTTGAAGCCACCAAGGCCTCACAAGTGTAAGTTTGACTTTAAGGTCGTTCAATAGTTCTATATTAATAGATGAAGTCTATTTATTATTCCGTTGTGTATGATTGTGATATTTCATCTATGTTGAGACTGTGTGCACTAGCGTGATCCTGGACTAGTGCTGAATACACAGAGGGTCCGAATTTGCATATTCGGGTCCCGACACGTTTATCGTTATGTTAATTTTGGAAAAGATGCAACTTGTAAAGTATTAATGTCATTTGCATATATGCATTCATGATGGAAGAGGTGACCCGTGTGGGCCTCTGTGTTCCACTTGTGGTGGGAACGAAAGTCCTACTACGGTAGGCCACTCCACGGGATATGGATGCGAGTAAAACCTACTTCGTAGGCCCCTCCACTGGGATCGAAGGGAGAGTGCGACACCGACGGGTGTGCACTCAGCTATAACAGTATAAGCAAAAAGAAAAAGAGATGCATTTGAGCATAAAGCATGATGCATTGCATGAATGACGTGAATGATGATATTTAAATTGATGAGTTCTCCTTTATGTTTGGATAACATTACATGACATATTTTATTCAATGGTTATTTTCATGTGTTGATATTGTTGTATGATGTACTTTGCTGAGTCTTGGACTCACGCTTGTTTGCTTAATGTTTTAGGTACTTTGAGGCCGACATGATGGGATGGGAAATAGCATAGACACGATACTTATCTCCACTCTATACTCATGATGTTATTTAGCACTTTGAGCATGCTTAGCTTTTGAATAAATAGGTAGACTCAGTCATGAAATAATATGGTGGATACAATCTTGTATGGATTTAATTGGGTTGGTTAAATTATGTTTGTGGTGTGTCATTATAACTTTTGTATGCTCTTCAAGGGTAGCATTGCCGACATGATGGCATGGGTTCCAAGTAAAGTAGTATACGTGGTTATTACTGTGGTTGAGGTCATTATTGTTTCTGTTTCTAACCCTTGTTTATAACTTGTAGTTGGTGTTTATTGCCTAAAGTTAAAATTAGGTGCTTGCTGAAATTGTGATATAAAATGGCTATATGTTATTGTTGTTATGTTGTTCAATGTCATTCCTTGTTGTAACACTTAAGGGGAGTTGTTTTATGTCCCAAATTGCAACATATTGTTGCTGAAATTTTAATTGAGATTGTTAAAATATTTGAGTAGTATTTGTTGGGGTGACATTCAGGGCACGCGAATTGCCGGGGTGTTACAATTATATTTCGTAAGCCGCTTTGTGCTACACAAAAATTAAACGAACATAAATAGAATAGCGTTGTGGGCTTTTTTAAAAAAAATACAATGCTTCCACTAGTGTTTTCTCATCTATGTTATATACTAGCTACTCTTAATAAGCAGATTGGTCTATATCAACAAACTTGCGAATACCTAAAGATGGAAATTCTAGCCTTTTTAACTTTCCTTACATAATCTTTTAAGTTAAAAGGAAGCTAACTATCTTGAGCCAGAAAAAGGCAGCCTCCTCTACGAAGCCATGCTCTAGCTAGATCTTTGAGCCAAAAAAGGAGATATAATTGTTAAGTTGGGGAACTTATTAATGCCAAAGAGGATGAGAGGTCTCGGGTTTAGGAATCTTCACAATTTTCAGCATAACAATGCTAGCTAAGCAAGCGTGGTGGCTATTACAGGATCCCAGCTCGCTTTGTGCGATCTAAAACTAATATAGAGCTAATCTTGCTCAATATTCCCTGTGTTAGATCTACAGCTCTGTCTAACAATGTAAATGACCAATCGTATACCCAATCAGTTCGTCCAGAAATCGATCTCAGAAAAATGTTTCATCAGTTCTTTAGATCTGGAAGCATCCAAAAATATGGTTCTTTGACTGATTCTCAGACATGTTCCTCAACGTGCCTGCATCTCACATAATATAATGCAGTTCTTGATATTCTTAACTATGTCTGTGAGACAGCAGCCCGTATACAGGGCAAGAATTAGTGGTCTAGAACTCCAGAACAATGCATCTGTACATTTAGATTGCTTGGAATATTTTTTACATACTGTTTATTGCTTCGCATTTTGCCAACAGGAGGAGCAGAGCAGCATGTAGTTATTACCAACATTTTTTGACAACTCAAAGTACGAGTGTCTAGAGACAAGAGAGTACAAATCCATTCTGATCAATTTGGTTTCTTTTAACTTTTATGAGAAAACTAATATTGTCATTATTTTAATATATGCACTAACATAATAATATAAACAACTCATTTCTTTATTTCATTCATGCTTCCAACTTTTTTCCCTGAAATTTGCTGCCAATTTTATAAGCCCTAACAAATACAGTCTTCCTGTAGATGCTAATGCTATACTAGAGATAAAGGATGGAAGGTAATGAAAATGTTGCTTACTCCTAACCTTTCCATTGAACAACCAAGAAGGGTAGCAACATCTTCTATCTTGAGATATGCACATTACCGATTTACCCATCGACCACTTGTTTTTTGTTGTAAACGCACGTCGAATCATAACATATGGTTGGTGCATATTCTTTCAACAATGTAGGCAGCTTTCAGACTAGAATTCATTGGTAACATTTGCTTCTTGTATTTTTGTTTCCAGAGGGCTTCTATTGTGGACAACATCTACCAATGGCATAAAAGATGAAAGGGGTCTTCAAAGGCTTCAAGGTTATCTCTCAGATCTTTGGTATGTGATTTTCATGTCTGAATTTTGATCGCGCTGAACAAAGGTTGCAGGCTTAAGAATTGAGTTCAGCTGTCCATTGCTCTAGCTTATTCTTCCTTCTACACGCCACACTTGCAGTGGTTAAGGAGGATCAGATGGAGATTGGTCATCCAACAAACGTGAAGAATGTCGCACATATCAGTTGGGACAACCAAATGGAGAGTGTTGCTTCTCTCAACTGGGTACATATATAGCAGAACAAGAACAATGCTACAATTCTCTTTTGATCCATTGCCGGATTACCTGCGTTAGTCCAGATTTGTTATGTAGCTGAGTTATCTCAATTTTCCTTTTTAGACAGATGACATTAAGGGGTTACCGGACTTTTCATCGTTCATCAATTTCGGATGGTCAACAGGAACCTCCTGGACTTCTCAAGGTATTTTTTTAGATATCCTATTCTTCAGTTCCTACAGTGGTGCACATGTTTAGTCCAATTGATTCTATTTTCTCTGGAACAAGATTCTGTCATTTTACTTATAGTAGCATGCATGTATGGGTGGTGGCAGACCGAGCGGTGGGTCAAGGGGGGCTAGAGCACACCCTACTCCCGATGAAGCCATGGGTACCCCCTAGCACCCCCAACCCACTGTGGGGCGCCATCGTGCCATGGATAGCCAAGTTAGAGGTAGAAGCCTAGAAGGAGAATCAGAGAAGAGAAGACTAGAGGTAGAAGAAGGTGAAGAAGAGTTGCCTTCATTGCATGGGCTATGGAACGAGCCAAATCCTGTTAAGCTAACATCACCGTGCGATCCACGCTAGCCAAGCCCAATAGCCACCACACTAGAACACCACCAAATTGCCCCCAATCTCCAAATCCCCAGTTCCCCATCCTCATCCCAAATCTGAGAAATCACAAATTGAATAGATGCATCAAGCAAAGAGCAACTGAGCAGACCTTGCTAGTAGCGGCAGAACCAGCGAGCGGCGATCGATCGGGGAGGCCCGAGGGGTGATCATCGCAGCCAGCCTGAGCGCGGTCGAGGAGGCCCGAGGGTTGACTGGCTTGAGCGCGATCGAGGAGGCCTATGGCCTGGAGCGGCGACCGAAGACGAGGAGGCCCGAGCGGTGGCCAGCCTAAGCGCAGCGTGGCCACTGAGTGGTGTTCAAGTAGGTCAGAGAGCAGTGAGGACGCTCGAGCGCGGTCGGCTAACTTGCCCTGCGCGGCGAGGAGCCCTACGGCTACACGGCGTTGGAGGAGGCCTGAGCGACGTTGGAGCCAACTCGAGCAACCAGGTCGAGGAAGACTGAGGAGGCCTGACCGCTAGCTGTCGAGGACGACTGAATCAATTAAGTAGGAGGCCTTCGGTGCTTTTGCTTCTTGAAGTCAAGAAATCAGAAGCTGAAATATGGAGTGTGGATGGCATCAAGGCATAGACACAAAGGGTTATTAAAATGCTGATTTGTTTCATTTCATATGAATTTATCTATGGAGTACTGACAACTGGTATTTATGAAATCATAGATTTGTAACAGATGGACAAACAAACATTACATAAATATTTTTCAAGCAATACAAGTTGTACTCCTCACGCTAATGAGAGCAAGAATAAAGCAAATAAGCCTCGAGTGGATTTTAATCCCGATGAAATTATCTCGAATCTAGCAAAAACACATACCAATTGATGAGTATGACAATAAAATTAGAGAACAAGTTAGAAGTGCTTATTTATTGAGTGGTCCAACCCAACCAAAGGGCATGATTTTCCCCGCAAAATACAATATGAATGTTCAAGGGCATTTCAACAATGTTGGTTTGATAAGTTTGATTAGCTAGAATATAGTGTGGAAAATGATGCGGTATTTTGTTTCTATTGTTTTATTTTTAAGAAACTAGGAAGCCTTCATGATAATAAAATCATAAAACACTCCCAAGCCATGAAGAAACATAGAATGACATTGCTTCATACTAGTACTACTTAATGCTAGTTGATTAGTGGTACATTGCATTCTTTCGTCATTGATTATAACTATTTGCAAATCATAATTTATGATTGCATCACTAACTTTGATAATTTTGATGTATAGATAGCTATTTCACACGTATTTATGGGGTTTTGGGAATGCAATAACCATTATGGCATTATCAAGGTACTACCTTCATTGTATTTCACATTTTCATTATGTTTCTCTTCTAATTATGTATGTTTTTCGATCACAATAGCCAGTACATGGTTCTACATTGTTTGATTTATTTGTCTTATTTTAGTATTGTCTCCTTACCGGTTTAGCACCGCCTAAATTTTTATCCTGGGTCCGCCACTGTGTATGGGCTACATGCACATATATCAAAGGCTAGAGAAACTAATGGGATTCAACACCTTTACGTTGTTTCCTAATCATAATTCACAAAACATAACTTCAATAAAAAGCATTGAAATTTTGGTGCTAGAAATATCACTGTTAGCATGCTCGTTTGATGAATGAACTCTTCCTTAAAATGGTAAGGTCTATGATGCACTTCCTAATAGAGTTTTTAATGCGTGGTGTGAACTGTAAACTTTTCTTTGTTCATATGAAATAAGTAACATCAGAAGCTTTAATTAATTATTTACTACATTGATCTTTGCAGTGAATACTTGCTGACCAATATCAAAATAGATAGCTTAGACGTAGGATTAGTTTTGATACCAAATACTCACCCATCATGGAATAGATTGTCTACATGTACACATTACAAGAAGCCTTTTTGGTCTTGATTAATATACGTGGTACAATATTTCTTTTTCCCTCAAACATGTACAACACTCCATCAAAAAAGTTACGGCGCAGCGTAGCACACAATCCTACCTAGTTACTATTACATAGCATCAGCCCTTTCTTACAGAATCCCCGTTTTGAAAATAATTTTCAATTAAATGTCTCCGTACTCTACGAGCACGCATTTTACTGTAAGAGTCCATACACATGCTTTGTTTTATAAATTATAAATACTAGATTAGAAAAATAGCTTTTCTTTGAATTCCCCATGACTAATGTTGTCGAGACCCTCCATTCTAGCATAGAATACCAGAGGGCCTCATGTGTATACTGTACTAGTCCTATGATCAGTGGCTAAAGTATGTACTCCCACTTTCAATATACTACTTAAACCAACGTGTTGTATTTCTAACACTTTTAGTATACTTAAATACTAATTCTAAAATACTCCAATGCGACATGGTTGAAAAAATTTCATTGGAGCCCTTTATTTTTGCTATATATCTTTTTTTCATACGTAAACAGAGTATATACACAAATTATGCTACAAAAAGTGGACTTCGATGAAATTTTTCATGGAACTCACTTTGGAGTATCTTATAATCATTATTAGAGTATGCTCAAAAGGATAAAGAGGTATAATTGTTTTGTTTAAGCGGTATATGCAAGGTGGGAGTACGTACTCCCAAGAGTATGAAACCATTTTCCTATATACATATACATATACATATACATATACATATACATATACATATACATATACATATACATATACATATACATATACATATACATATACATATACATATACATATACATATACATATACATATACATATACATATACATATACATATACATATACATATACATATATAGACGAAGATCAGCGGTACATAGTTTTCATAATAAGACCTTTCAAGGCCAAACAAAATTCAACGAAAAAAGGAGTAGAAACAAGCTAGCTACCATGGTATGTCTTAGCTCATAAATATCCATAGGCAACTAACAAGGATTAAGCCCTAGAATAGCTTGTCACTGTAGTCCCCGTAACTTGCAGTAAGGTACTACGGCTTCCTCAATCTCTGAATATCAAAAAGCAAGGGTGAGTGTATTTGTACATAGCAAGACTTATAGTGTAACATCCCAAAACTTTCAAAATAAATAAAATTATAAAATTTAATAATAAAAATGAAAAAATCAAATTTGGGTTGTAATGTTATTCTGAATTTCCATCTTTCTCATCATTTATTGGATTTTTAGTCTTTTATAAAATTGTTTTCAATTATTAATTTATAAAAACATTTTCCAAATAGAATGATTAAAGAAAGCCAAAGTAAAAAATAGATAGAATAATAAATTATGAAGCATTATGAATTTAATTCTGAGTTTTCATTATTTTCTCTGATTTCTTGCAATTTGGTCTTAAAGGAAATTGTTTTCAGCATTTGATTCTTGATTTATAAACTTGAGAAAAATAAATTGCATAATAATAAAATCTATAAAAATTATATTTAAATACAAGGCCATCATTAGAAACCACATGTAAAACCCCAAGGTTGTATGAATGCATTTACTATGGATAAGGGTTTAAAAACTGTGAAATTGACTATGAACAGTAATAGTAATGCTTTCTACTATGAACAGTAACATTGAATATGAAAATTTTACAGTGGAATAAATAAGCTGTTATGAACCTCCAGTAAAAGTTTCAAAAATTTTGAACTAAATTTATATCCTCAGAAAAACAGAGAAATGAAAATCTGGACAACTAGATTGTCAGAATTTTTTAAAATGTATAGAAACATGATATAGGTCTAAAAATTTTACAGCATGTTGAGCATTGTCTTGTGTTCATTCAAAAAGTGTTTCAAAAATTTTGGACCATTATAGCTAGATTGAATCAGCTAGGGAACTCTGCTCTGTCCTGGAGGAGAAAAACCTTGTGTCTATGTCAAGTTGGGCCCACATGTAAGAGTGTTCTTCTTCTCCATGACTTGGACACATCAATGTGACACCCCGATTTTCAAAAGTAGGTTTGGAAATTTAAATTGGCATCGGTAAATTTAAGGCGTACTTTGTATAAGTTTAGGTATAAAATTAGGCACTGGAAACCCGATAGGCTAGAAACAAATCATAGTTTTCCGCAGCCTGTTATTCCGTTACGACATTTCTTGTTCCTGTCAATGATATAAAAACAACAACAAACAAATCGGAAGAAACAAACAAAAATAAGAGAAGAAACAAACACTAACATCTGTCCTATCCCTCCTCATTAATTCAGCACGCATCCCCATGCCTCATTAATTCTTAGCAGGCCTACCACTTCCTTATCCTGACCTCACCCATCCCTCGTTGTCTTGCGGTAGCCGATTGAAACTCCATTCACATTTCTCCTGCTAGCAGCATGTTAATAATTATCTCAAGATCACACACAAAAACTACCAAAAATTCAAGACAAGATAAGCTTGCTCATTTAATGCGATTTTGACTGACTGTCCAGAGGGGAGGAGATGCATTGAACTTGCTTGTGAGGAGATGCATTAAACTTGATTGTGAGGAGATGTATTGAACTTGCTTCTTCTAGTTGCAACTGAGTAGCACATGGAGCCGATTCTCAACCTGTAGCCACCGCCTCCCTCTCCTATATAAGCCAGCCAAGAGCTCATGTGAGCCCCCACATCCACCTCTATTCCCTTCATCTTTGGCCAAGCCCGAGCCTCACCCAAATCCTCCATTACCACCAAGCTCCACAATTCCATTACCATTCTCGGCTATTTAAGCAAGTCCCGAGCTCCATTTGAGCACCAACCCACTCCCTAGTAGCTCCTATACCTCATCCAAGCTTCAATTTCACTCGAGCTACCCCCAATCAAGATATGGTTGAAATTTCCTCCATGACCATGCCGCAGCCATACTCTCTATTCTTAGCCTCATTTTCCAATTAATATGCATGTCAATTTTGTGTTTCCTTCACCGAGTAGTTGCCTCCACGATGTTCCAATGCTGCCGGCCATCTTCAACGTGTGCCGCTACTACGGGCTTTCCTAGCCTCGACCGAGACCACCTACGGCACCATCGTGACCACGGGGTTCCATTTTGGTGTTCACCTCTTCCTTCCAATGCTTGCGCTGCAACTGGCCAAGGCAAACTGAGAGTTTCTCCCATGGCGCTGCTTCTCTGTGCATGCTCTGTTCTTCTCTCTGAACAGTGGTCCCCAAGGTGAGTAGTGGCATTTTTAGCCCCTTTTTCTTTCATTGCTATAACATGTGAGATGAATTAAAAGAATGTTTAATTGATTAGTTAAATCTCAGGAAATCAGAGGAAAGAAACTTGATTAATATGGTTTAAGCTCCAATTCAAATGATACAACTACAGAATGGTACATCACTATCGCTTCATCTTGGTCGTTCTTAAGTTCTTAGGAAAAAAACGATTGTGATAGATGACTTAGGAGGGGTGTTAATAATAATCACTATCGGTTCTCAGGTGAGAAGCAATTGTGATGTAGCACTAGGCACATCACAATTGATTCTTTTGTGAGAACCGATTGTGATGAGCATCGCTTCTCACATAAGAACCGATTGTGATGTGCATGATGATATCGCTATCACTTCTTTTGTAAGAACTGATAGTGATGAGCATGCACATTACTATCGCTTCTTAAGAACCGATTGTGATGTTCCCCGCTAGGTTATTTATACCCCTCGGGCTGAAATCTCCTCTGTTGCTGTTGTTGTTTCAGAGGAGATTTCTCCGCCGCCACTCGAAAAAACAGTACATATTTCAGTTGGAAGCAATACTTGTGTGAGAAAATTTGAAATCCTCAAGGGTGGGTGTGTTAAGAGGGTAAATTTGAAGCCCTAGCTTAAGAAGATTTCCCCTCTTTTTGCAAAATTTTTGGTTTTCTTCAAAATGTGAGCATTCTTTCAAACCCCTTCAATTTTGCACTAGGTAATTTCGATATGTCACAAAGGAAGTTTAGGTTGCATTGGAACATGTATATCCTATCAGATTTCACACCCTTAATTTATTTGACAAGCACACATCTATTTAATTATCATTGTAGTGGCTCTCGTGTTAATCTAGAATTATTGTTCCTGTCATATGTTGAATGAAGAGTTTAGGCGGTGGAACCTACATCTCCCGTTCGAGGGTGCTTGTTTATAAATATGCTGATCGAAATGGCATATTTATAAGCAAGCAGTCTCGAATTGTGCACATTTTTTAGACAATTCGAGGATATATGGTTTGGGCAAATTCCTGAGCTATTGTACAACTCTAGAGTAGATTTTGGTAACGTCTCCCTGGTGTTCTCTGGATACACACCCCTCTTGACATGTTGTCGAGACGTGTATCTGGAGAACGAGATGCTGCCGAAATTTTCTCTGGAGTTGTACAATGGCTTAGGAATTTGCCCGAACCACATATCCTCGAATGGGATTAGGACCTAACCTATTTAAAGATTAGGACTTATCGTTGGTACCCTTGTTTTGTTTCATTGAAGTCAAAAGTTTTGCCAGCTACTACACTATATAATTAGTTTATTCGATGTCAGGGTTGAAGTTTGAAATGTATGTATCCTAACTAGAGAATTGGAAGCTCTTAACTAGGAAAGAAGCTAGGTATCGATCAGGAGTACATTTATATATCTTGAAACTCGTCCTCTGTTTTGCAAAGGTAACATTAATTGAAATGATGTCTCAATATTTGAAATAACTAGCTAGTTGTTACTCTAGTTTTTCCTTAATTTATGGTGCGAAGTTTAATTGCAGATGGACCGTGAGGAATGGATGTATCAGAAAAGTCGTGTGAGTGCTGAATTTTAGAGGGGTGTTAAGGAGTTCAAAAAAATTGCTAAAGAAGACATTGTGAAGAGGGGTTTAAACTTCATATATTGTCCTTGCAATGATTGCACCAATCTCATGAGATTTAACAACTCAGCTCAAATTGAGGATCACCTGATTCGACGTGGCTTCGTGAGGAATTACACGTGTTGGATCCATCACGGGGAGACAGGTAGTACCCTTCCGGTATGCAACGAAGACATAATGGAACCCGTTGACGAGTTGTAGTGTGATATGTTTGAGGAGGACAATTTGGAGCAAATGTTGTGGGATGTGGAGGGAAATTACACAGAAAGAGTGTTTGAAAAGTTTAAAAGCTTGATGGAAGACAATGCAAAACCGCTGTTCTCGGGTTGCAAAGCGGAATAAACCAAGTTGGGTTCGGTCCTTGCGTTGTTCGAACTGATACAAGTTTCAATGCACTTCTAGTTCTTCCATCGAATCTGCTTCCGGAAGGAAACGAGTTGCTAACAAGCATTTACGAAGAGAAGAAGCTACTATGTCCCATGAGAATGGAAATAGAAAGGATACATCCATATCCGAATGATTGCATCTTGTAACTTAACACGCATCAGGAAATGCACATTTGTCCAGTTTGCGGTGTGCCCTGGTACAAACAAAAAGAGAAGCGTAAGAGCCGGGGTGATGACAGTGAAGAGGTCACTAAAAGTGCACCGGCCAAGATATTGTGGTACTTGCCCATCATTCCCTGTTTGGAGCGGTTGTTTGCAAATCTTAGAGAGGCAAAATTGTTGTGTTGGCATTATGAGTCTCGAAAGGAAGATGGCAAGCTGAGATACCCTGCTGATTTGGCTCAATGGAGAAACATCGATTGGAAACATGAGGAGTTTGGTGCCGAAATAAGGAACATAAGATTTTGATTGAGTACCGATAGAATGAATCCGTTTGGTAACATGAGCAGTCGTCACAGCACCTAGCCAATTCTGTTGCGTGTCTACAATCTCCCTGCTTGGTTGTGCATGAAGCGAAAGTATATCATTATGTCGTTGCTAATCTCGGGACCCAAACAGTCGGGAAATGATATTGATGTGTACCTTGTTCCACTGATTGAGAATTTGGTAAAATTGTGGAACGAGGGGGTCGTGGTGTGGGATGCGTACAAAAGAGAGCACTTTACCCTACATGCTATGGTATTTTGCACCATAAATGATTTCACAGCCCTTGATAATTTGGCGAGCTGCAGTACGAAAGGAGCCAAAGCATGTCCTATTTGTGAAGAGGAGACTGAGAGCCTATGGCTGCCGAATTCCAAGAAAACTATGTATATAGGTCACCATAGGTTTCTACCTCGAAGTTATCGATACCGTTAGATGGATGATAAATTTGATGGCAAGAGGGAAGTTCATTCGACCCCGCAGCCTATGAGTGGAAGGAAAGTATATTCACGTGTGAATGATATCGATGTTCAGTACGAAAAGAGTCGTAAATCTGTTCGCTCTAGGACCATTTGAAAGAAGAGTCAATATTTTGAGACTTACCATACTGGAAGGAGTTAGATGTCTGGCATTGTATTGATGTGATGAACGTTGAGAAGAATGTCTGCGACAATTTGGTTGGCATCCTGCTAAACATACCTGGGAAGACCAAGGATGGTGTCAATGCTCGCCGTGACATGGCCTACATGGGAATTAGGTCCAAGCTTGCAATGATAGAGGAGGAAGAAAAAGGTCCGTACATCCCCCCTCCATGTTACACCCTGTCGAAGAAGGAGAAACAAGACATTTGCAAGTGTCTCCAAAGTATTAAAGTTCCATCGGGCTACTCCACAAATATTAAGAAGTTGTCCATAGATGATTTGAAATTGCTTGGTATGAAGTCCCACGATTAACATGTCTTGATGACCCAAATGCTCCCTATTTCAATCAGAAATATTATGCCAGAGAATGTCAGGTTGGCAATCATGAGGCTATGTTATTTCTTCAATGTTATTTCTTGCAAGGTTATTAACCCCGATGTGCTAGACAACTTACAGAGTGAGGTGGTGCAGACTATATGCCAGCTTGAGATGCATTTCCCCCGTCATTCTTCGATGTCATGGTCCACCTTGTTGTACACCTTGTTAGAGAGATTAAGATATGTGGACCTGCATTCCTATGTTACATGTATCCGTTCAAGAGGTACATTGGTATATTCAACTCATAGGTGAGGAATCGGTCGAAAACTGATGGTAGTATTGTTGAAGGTTATGGGACTGAAGAGGTTATTGAGTTCTACGTGGACTATTTAGGAAAAAGACAAGCAATCGATGTTCCTGTATCTCACTATGAGGGCAGACTTGCTTGCAAAGGAACTGTTGGGTCCAAACTAACGAGGCCACGGTTTGATATGTAATGCAAAGCGCATTTAATAGTCTTGTAGCACAGCGCAGAAGTTGCAGGGTACATCGAGCAGCACAAGTTTATATTACTGGAAGAGAATCCACCTATGGATGAGATTTCCATCACGCGAGAGCACAATGATCGATTTCTCACATGGTTCAAAGAAAAGGCGAAGGTCTCCATTAGTGAGAATATCAAATGGTTGGCTGACGGTCCAAGATTTAATGTATAGATATGACAGGGGTATGATATTAATGGCTACACCTTTTACACAAGATGCCAAGAGTACTGTCCAAAACAGTGGTGTGAGCATAGATGCTTTCTCCGATGATTACTCCAAAGGAGGATCCTCAATGGCAATGTACTCGTACTACGGGATGATCAAAAAAATTTGAGAGCTCAATTATTGAATATGCCAAGTTCCATTGTTCCGATGTAAGTGGGTGGGACTTCCACATGGAGTGAAGATCGACAAGAGAGGTTTTACTCTTGTGGACCTCAATAGACTCGCCTACAAAGATGAACCGTTCGTCCTTGCAAAGCAAGCAAATCAAGTCTTCTACATGCGTGATCCGGCCAATCTAAGGTTGCACGTTGTCCTTCATGGCAAGCGGCGACTTGTTGGAGTTGAAAATGTGGAAGATGAAGAAGAGTACAACCAATTCGAAGAAATACCTCCATTCGCAGATTGGGCCTATCTTAGCGGTGACGATGAAACACATGGAACAAATTAGATGCGTGTATGTCATCAAGAAGGGTTATATTATAAATGAAGAAACTAAATTAGTCGAAATATTTTACTATTGAAAAATCAGACTTATGACATCACTGACATTTTTATTTTTGACAAATTAAATTTCTACAAGAAAAAGCAATAATGTTGTCATGCTGACGTCATAAACCGAATTAAACTAAATAAAACTATTATGGCAAATCCTTTATTAGACTAACAAGTAGGCCCGGGGTCCATGGACCCAGTCCACGGCTGACGCACGCGCACACGGTGGACTTGGTCCGTGTGGTAACACTTGGCACGATCTCGATCGCCCACGCCAGATCGGACGGCGATGGCTACGTGCGTTGGTGAGGTGGCGATGAACGCAACGTGGCAAAGCGATGCAACATCTACGCGGCACGATCTGGGCCGATTGGACAGAGATCCAACGACGGAGATGCAACGATGTAATCTGAGTTGATTTTTGAAATAGATGTGATGTAGGTGCTGTAATAATATGTAATCTGAGTAGATGTCTGAAATGGATGTGATAATATGGATGTCTGAAATAGATGTGATAATATGGATGTAATCTGTAATCTGCTTGTTTCAGAGGGTATGGCTAGCATTTCCTGAGGCTAGCTAGTAAATAGAAAAAGTATATTAATGAAAAATAACATCACGCATAATTTTTAGGAAAACCGTCGTGATACATATCATATCACAACGGATTATGAGTGTGAACCGTCGTGATATGTCACGATGGTTCACACTCATAACCGCTCGTGATATCTTCTTATATGATAGACGGCTCAAAATAAGAACTGCCTGTTATATGTTTTTCACAGACGGTTCTAAAACCGTCTGTAATGAGTCATCGTTATCACTAACACATGATTACGGACGGTTCACAAAACCGTCTGTCATGAATTTTTTGAACTATCTGTGATAAGGTTTTCTATACTAGTGTCCCCAGCCTTAGTCATCTTCTGGCGTCACCTTGGCCGTCTAGACCTCAGCTCTCTTAGCTTGGTCCCGGTATCCTCCTTCTCACCATGACCTAGCTCTGAAGTCTTACAGCCATCACCGATAAGCAAACACATCACATAGCAGTGTCCAACAATATATGTAATTAAATCATCACATTGTTCAAAATGATACACATACCTCACTGGAAACCTGGTACTACCCAACTCAAATTGCTCAAAACCAAAGCAAACTCATTTCAAACTCAAACCTGAGCACCACAAACACGAACACAGTTAATTACTTATCACAAACATGGGTAGACAACCACCTGGTCTCTCACTAGTAATGTTTGTAGCACACCTCTCCTTGTCCTGGTAGGTTAGGAGGTAAGTCACCTTATCATAACAAATCACACTATCGCTAAAAGCTAAATTGAAGTCCTTGTTTTTTCTAGGTCTGTAATAATTTTTTTTTGAAAGGCTTCTAGGTCTTTAATAATCTTGCTGGTCTTGGTGTCAAGTTGGTTAAAGGTAGACAAACGTTTGATTTTTCTATTGGTTTGCTTTTATCACTAATAACTTTTATTTGTTTGACATGATCTGTTCTGTCAGATACTTGGACGTTGAACCGAATTGCAGTCTTGTATTTATGTTAATTTTTTTATGGCTTTTGTAAATTTTTTTTAACTCCAACATTGCTGCTGTAAATCGAACAATTTGCTCCTCTCTTGTTTCCTGGGTCAGCTCGTTCTTGTTTGTCAAAAAATGCAATCATGCAACAACAAGCTAAGTACGTGGAAAAATAAGAAAGAAAACCAGGGGACCAAATCCTGGACAAAGATTTGTCTTACACGTTTTTGTTCGTCGCAGACTCGCAGTGGCCGAGTAAAATCTGCAAATTAATTAACACCATTTGTACTCAAGTCAAGAGACAAGATGCAGTTTGTTCCAGTCACAAGTGTTACAACTCAACCGGCAAAATGAAATCTTTTTTCAAAGCAAGATCTGTTGGAGTCCATCCTGCTGGTAAATTTGCATTCGAACTCTGTACATGTCAAAATAAAAGATGTTTCGTTTTCAGTCTTGTATTTGACCGCTGAGAATTAGTTTGCTGATGAATTTTCTTGAGCCAATGCGAACATATCATAGATCAAAGGTTCAGACTAACTGGCCATTTCGTAGCAATGGAAGTACATTTTACAACACCCAACCCCAAATTAAAAGGTAGGCCTTACATCATTGGGCTGTGCCAGATCGGAATCATTTGTTTTACATAAACCCGCATGAACCGACAGGATAAAAAATCTGCGACGGGTTACTCTGACGGTCACACATCAGCAATTAGGATGCCGAGATCCAAGGACCGACCATTTTTTCCTTTGACGGCCGTCAGGCTTTACCGTCTAGAAAATTTGCTAAGAAATATCTACTGTAGGTTTTATGGATAAATCTCGAAACTGCCCTAGAGGGGATTATGATATAAATATAGAACTCAATTGTACGAGAGAGATCAATCAATTATAAGGAAGGAGTTCAAATTGTTGAGATATAATAGGACTCTTGGTTCTTGTTGTTGAAATATAATTGGACTCTATCTCTTTCTGGGCGAATATGAATCTATCTGTAATGGTTTCTTACTACAAATATGGCATCCCATTGTACAAGAAAATCAATACAATAAAGAGAAGAGAGTTTTGCCTCCATATATCATATGTGCTCTTCATGATTGTTCTGACTATTCAATCGGTGCATTGTGATTGATCTACGACGGTCATCATTTTACAACACATTATCATCACAAAGCTCCTCGAGACCGATCAAGATTGTCTGTCTGCATCAATCTACACTGCATCAAATGATTAAATCTACTAGAAACTGTGCGTAAGTTCTAAGCACGAAAGTTAATCGCATACGAGCAGTCTATTAATCCTGCAGATTAATTTTCCTAATTACCTATATTAGTCATTCTTAATCTTGGATTAAAGACTAGATTAATCTAATTAGCCAATTATGGTTCCTAGTTACTGTTTATCAAGCCAATGAAAAAAGGGATGACGTCCTCACCGCTCGCCCATAGCGCGTAGCCTTGCCTACCGCTCATCGGCTGTGCCCGCCAAGCCCGTCGCTCGGCCGCACCCGTCGTGTCCCCCGCCGGACGCGCTAGTAATGCCCGTGCCCACCGAGCCTACCGCTCAGTCGTGCCCACATCAGCTGTGCCGCCACATAGCGCTCGGCTATGCCCACCGCGCATCGCCTGGTGCGCAGCACTACTCCCCTCGATGCCAGGGTTTGCTGTCGCACTATCGAGACCCTCTCATGTGCACATTTTACTAGTCTCATGATGAGTAATTAGTACGCGCATTTATAATATTGTGATCATATCCACACATAAAGTCACCAATACATTAATGTAATATTGTTTATACAATAGGACCGTAAGGCCAAATAAAATGCAACCGATTATACAAAAACTTAACGGTATACCTTGCCCAAATATCCCGTAGGCAACTGACATGGAAAAGCCTAGTAGAAATCGTCAGAGTAATCCCTGTCAACTGCGGTAAAATACGTACCATCAGGGAGTTTGGTTTCTTCGCCCACTGAATCAACAATAAGCAATGTTAAGTACTTTTGTACTTAGCTAGACTTGTAGTCTATTACAAATGTATAATAAATGCAGGTTATATCAAAGGAAGAGATTACTAACACTACTACAGAACAGGCAATCCTTGCCGGCATATCACTGCCGGTTGGGATAGAGCCGGCAGTTGCGAACATATCACTGCCGGTTCGAAAGTTAAGAGGGGGGAGAACTTATTACTGTCGGTTTGTGGAACCAACTAGTATTGATATATCACTGCCGGATCTTCTATCAACCGGCAGTGATATTGGCATTTTCACTGCCGGTTTTACACCAGAACCGGCAGTGATATTTATTTTTCCACGCAATCCGAGCTTATCACTGTTGGTTCTGAACAGAACTGGTAGTGATAAGTCTTTTATATATCTGACCATCCCTTCCCCCGACCGCTCGAGCATAACAGAGAGGCGTCTCTGCTCCATTTATTGTGATGAATTGTTGCTGAAAAATCGTATTAAAATTCATATCTATTTCTCTTCAAAGTTAGTAATTTGATCTACATTATATTTGTAGTTGGATTTTACTTTATAGATTGCTTTAGATTTTGATAATTACAATTCTTATTCATTTTAGTGATTTAGTGGATTTTTAAATAGTGAAAATGGCTAGATGAATTTTGCAATAATGAAAATTGCAAGATACATTTGTAAATCTAATTATTTACAAATATATCGTGTACTTTCAATTATATGATTATTTTCAATTATTAAAGTAATTAAAAAATTGCAACATAGATATTATCAATTATGAAAGTAATTAAAGAAATGCTACTTGGATATTTTTAATATAGTAAAAATATATCCTAATTATTTATAATTATTTTCAATTTTGTAAATAATAAAAAATTGCGAGATGGATATTTACATAATGAATAAAGGTTGATGTATGCTCAAATTTTGAAATAATAAAAAATTGTTAGATGGATATTTACATAATGAAAAAGGTTGATGTATTTTAATATAGTCAAAATATATCATAACTATTTACAATTATTTATTATTTTTTAAATAATAAAAAATTGCAAGATGTATATTTACATAATGAAAAAAGATTGATGTATTTTAATATAGTAAAAATATATCCTAAGTATTTACAATTATTTTCATTTTACAAAATAATAAAAAATTGCTAGATGGAAAATAATGAAAAAAGATTGATGTATTTTAATATAGTCAAAATTGCTACATTGATTTTTAAATCTTATCATTTACAATTATATTGTTATTTGCAATTATATGCTTATGTGATGGTTGATTTAATTAATTGTTGATGGACCGAAGGTGGATGTATGACACAGACCGTTGCGGCACAGAGTTCTTTAATGGTGTGACTTGTTTTGTAAACGCGGCTGCGACGCACAAGTCGAAGAATTTGGCGGACTATATGTGTTGTCCATGCGTTGATTGCAAAAATGAGAAGCTGTTTTCTACCATAGAGTCGATATGTGCACACTTGCTTCGAAGGGGTTTCAAGGCTGGCTATGCCTGTTGAACCGAGCATGCTGAAGATGAGATTGTACATGAAGGGCAACACATTGCTGAAGATGACGGAGACAACGATATGACGGCGGTCGAAGATACGTTTGTTGATAGCCACGACGACGATCTGGATCAAATGTTGCGTGATGGGGATGGGGACTTTCACGAGTGAAAGAGAGTTTCAAACGTTCCAGCGTATGATAGAGGACTCCACAACACCATTATACCCAGGTTGCAAGGAGGAGCAACAAAAAACTGCATATCGTGTTTACACTACTGCAGTTAAAGGCAAGCAATGGTTGGTCCGATAAGAGCTTCACTGAGCTCTTATGTCTCTTGGGGGACTTGCTTCCAGAGGGTAACGTGTTGCCTACAACTACGTACCAGGCCAAATAGGTTGTCTGCCCGTTGGGACTGGAAGTACAAATAATACACGGATGTTCAAACGATTGCATGTTGTATCGCAATGAATTTGCAGACTTGGATGCTTGTGCTGTTTGCAAAGCAAAGCGGTATAAGGGGAACGATGATATCCATAACGATGATGTGGGTGGAGCATAAGAAGAAGAGATCCTCCCGTAAGGTGGTGTGGTATTTCCCTATAATCCCCCGTATGAAGCGATTGTTTGTAAACAAAAGGCATGCCCAATTGCTACGATGGCACGCCGAAGAGCGTAAGAAGGATGAAATGCTCAGACACCCTGCTGATTCTGTGCAATGAAGGAACATCGACAGAAAATATAAGAAGCACTTTCCATATGATGTGAGAAATATAAGGTTCGGGCTGAGTACGGATGGGATAAATCCTTTCGGCAACATGAGTAGTCATCACAGTACTTGGGCGATGACTCTATGTATCTACAACCTTCCTCCTTGGCTTTGTATGAAGCGGAAGTACATTATGATGCCACTACTGATCCAAGGGCCAGGCAACTTGGCAACGATATCGATGTGTACCTCAAACCATTGGTTGAAATCTTCTAATATTGTGGAACAATGGAGTACGGGTACGGGATGAGTACAAAAGAGAGAACTTTACCCTACGCGCATTGTTGTTCGTAATCATTAATGATTACCCTGTCCTTGGTAACCTGTCGGAACAGACGACAAAAGGGTTCAACAGATGCGTCCAGTGCTTGGATGATACAGCTAGTCGGTGGCTAAAGAACAATCGAAAAATGGCTTACATGCGGCATCGTAGGTTCCTTCGCAAGGATCACCCATACTGCAATAATAAGAGAGCTTTTGACGGGACAAAGGAGACTGCCTTAGATCCGAAGAATCGCACTGGGAAACAGATATTTGCGGCCGTAAAGGACCTTCATATTATTCACGAAAAGGGAGCCGACAGTACATCTATCCTGAGTTCCCGTGATAAGGCTCCTTTGTGGAAAAAGAGATCAGTATTTTGGGTCCTACCTTATTGGCAACACTTGGAAGTTCGACACGCAATCGACGTCATGCACATAGAGAAGAACGTGTGTGACAGCTTGCTTGGTATCTTACTGGATATACCTGACAAAACAAAAGATACTCTCCACGCACGGATGGACCTTGAAGATATGAAACTCAGGAAGGAGCTGCATCACGAAGACATAGATACAGGCAAAAAGTACCTTCCCGCAGCCTGCTACACTCTGAGCAAGAAAGAAAAAATTAGCATGTGCAAATGCTTGCACGGAGTCAAAGTTCTGTCTGATTACTCTGCCAACATAAAGAGACTAGTCTCAATGAAAGACTTAAAATTAATTGGCATGAAGTCTCACGATTGCCACGTGATGATGACATAGATGCTTCCAATTGCAATTAGGAGTGTTCTACCAGAGAAAGTCTGAGACCCAATTATAAAGTTATGTTCATTCTTCAACGCGATTTCACAGAAGGCCATCAATCCGTTAAAACTAGATAAGCTGCAGGAAGACGTGGTCCACACTCTGTGCAGGCTCGAGATGTGTTTCCCTCCATATTTTTTTGATATTATGGTCAATCTCATTGTTCACATTGTGAAAGAGATACGGATTCTTAGTCCCATGTTTCTAGATCAGATGTACCCTTTCGAGAGGTTCATGGGGGTTATAAAGAAATATGTTCGTAACCGACATTGGCCGAAGGCTGCATTGCCGATGGTTGGGGAATCGAGGAGGTCATTGAGTTCTACGTCGATTATATGGATCTCAAATCGATTGGTGTGCCTATATCTCGGCATGAGGGGAGGCTACAGGGAAAAGGGACACTAGGCGAGAAATCACTTCGTACAACCAATCTAACCTCATTCACACAAGCACATTTCGCAGTTTTGGGACAATCAGTTGTGGTGGCCCCGTATGTCAACATGCACAAGAGCATGCTATCTAGAACAAACCCAGGGAAATCAGAGGGTTGGATCACGAGAGAGCATAGAGATAACTTCGGCGATTGGTTGCGTAGGCACATGATGCATACGGAGATAGAGTGCGCTCAGTTGAAAGTGTTGGCTCCGGGACCGTCAACTACAATTCGAACATTCCGAGGATAAGACATAAATGGTTTTACATTTTATACAAGAGCATAAGATAAAAAGAGCACGAACCAAAACAGCGGTATCCGTACAGATGCATATGACAGCAATGAAAATAGGCAAAGCTACTATGGATTCATAGAAGAGATTTGGGAGCTTGACTATGGACCTTTGAAGGTCCCTCTCTTTCGGAGCCAATGGGTCAGATTTCCAGGGGGTGTTAACATCGACAACTACGGTATCACTACCGTGGACCTCAAACTCGTCGGATACAGGGAAGAACCATTCGTACTTGCTAATTCTATTACACAAATCTTCTTTGTAACTGACCCGGCTAACAAGGAACGCCACGTGGTTATTCAAGGAAAAAGAAGGATTATCGGAGTTCAGAATGTTGTCGACGAGGAAGAATACAACCAATTCGATGAGCTTCCTCCTTTCGGAGAGAATGTTGACCTAAGTCTCATGGAAGATATTGAGGAAGCTATGTACAACGTCGCCGCGATCATAACGAAGGTCGAATCGTAGCTTAGTTGTACAAATTAAAGATATGCTTTCTTTTGTACGAACGACATGTTTATTTTTCTCATGTGTAACAATTAATGTATTATATGAAGTAATGGATTTGACTGCATTTGTGTGAATTGTTACATTTGTACATTTGTGTGAAATTATTTATAGCATTTGTGTAAATTTTTTAAGCATTATTTGATTTATAAAATATTAAAATAGTGAGCAATCTGGTTTTTTAGAATTTTAGAACTTAGTCAAAATTAGGGGAAAATATTTATACAAAATAGTATATGTCCTGCAGTATGCCTCCAAAAAATTTTAAATAATTTGGATCAAATTTGATTGGATTTCAAAAATCCCAAAGCACTTAACATTGGAAATGAAATAAATTAAAAGTTTGACTTAATTGACCGGAGACCAGCTTGTCACTGTCGGCCCACTCCACAAACCGGTAGTAATACTAGATTATTACTGCCGATCTCTAGTTCCAACCGGCAATGATAAGTACTATCACTGCCGAGTGTAGCTACACCTGGCAGTGATAAGTACTATCACTGCCGGTTGTACCTACACCTGGCAGTGATAATTTAGCATTACTGCTAGTTTTTGGAGAGGACTGGCAGTGAAAAGGCCACTATCACTGTCGGTTCTATTTCTGGATCTGCAGTGCTATAATATCACTGCCGATCTTTGTGTAGAGCCGGCAGTGATAGTCCACCACTAGAAATTCCAAACCCGCGCCCTCTCTCTTTTTAGTTGCCTCCTCGCGCCGTCGCCTTCCCGCTCCCCCCAGTTCACCGCCTCCTCTCCTCTTCGCCGTCGCCTTGCCCGCTCTCCCCAGTTCACCCGTCCTCTCCCAACTCCGCCGCTGTCGCCGCCTCCTCTCCCCACACCGCCGCTGGCTCTGCCCCCTTGGCGCCGCCCCCAGGTCGCCTCAGACCTCCCCGCCGTCGCATCCCCAGGTCGTCGCCTCCTCTCCCCACTCCACCGTTGGCTCTGCCCCCTTGGCGCCGCCCCCAGGTCGCCTCAAACCTCCCCGCCGCCGCCTCAAACCACCGCCGCCTTTGGTGAGAAGCTTGATTGTGGCACTCACAACAAAAACCTTGAAATCCAACTCAATAGTGAAGAATCTCGATGGCTAAATGTGCTGATACTGTTAATGTGTATGATGTTGCCAATTATTGTGTGATGCCCACCTGGATGCATGATGACAAGAGTGTCCAAGATTCTTGGTTGAAACCTTAGTAGAAACCTTAGCCCGTGTTTTAATTTTGGACCGTGTCCAAGTGTGTCCTGTAGTCAATTTTGCCGTTAGCTTAGCATGTGCACTGAATAATCGGAGTTCGTTAGTCCCATGGCATAATCTACTCATCAAGCATATTTAGCATCAGTTGGCATCTCCTGAAATTGGTTGCTTCCTCTTTATTTAATTATGCATGATTAGTGATGTGATGGTCATATCAATAAGTGTTGTGCCCTCTTCTAGTACTTTATTGCTTAACTCTGGAGTTTAACTAATTCTTGTGGGTTTTGACTAGAGGAAAAGATTAAGACACAGTGGATTGTGGGTTTTGTTGCTCTATGTTGCTGCGACTAATGGCAGAATTTAAGCTTCCATTTCTTGAACTTGCTTGTCTTTTCTTAATCATAACAAATAAGACATTTGATTTAGCATAAAATAAGTCTGTACCACCTTTAGGCTGCAGCTTCAAGTACATACATATCTGATCATGTTACTATTGGTTGTGACTTATGACATGTAATTATTTTATTTTCCTAGCTTGATGATAATATTTAGCAAGTGTGACTGAGGTTGTACTCGTAACTTTTTTATTCGTTGAGAAACAGATACAGATTCAAGAAAAATATGTATGTATGTGTGTGTAGATCTCCTGTGTATGTGTATATATCCTGTGTATGTGTATGCGTATATTTGTGTTCATGTGTCCTTCAAAGATGTATGTGTATAAAGAAAAAAAATATTTGTCGTTGAATTGACATCATGAAATGTCTATACATTATTATTGAGTACTCCCTCTGTTAATAAAAATTAAGCGTATTTTAATTTTACAAGTTGCGGTGAAATTGAAATTGAGAAAGACAGAAGAGAAAATGACTTTGGTTGAACTGCTATTGCCTCTAAGTTTAAGCAAAAATAATATCAGTTTGAACAATTTTGAGCTAAATCTATATTAAGCCTTGATGATAATCTATATGAAAACAATCTCGAATAAGTGCAAAATATCACGGGACTAACTTTAAAATACTCGTAGGGATATCCCCTACTTATGCCTCAAAAATGGTTAGAATATCTTATACGATGTAGCCGCAATCATAAAAACAAAAGTGGACCGCAAACGTGCAAACAACATGATCATTTAAGCCTTTTTGGCAGCCCGTAAAATATCCTGTATTAATACAAAATAATGAGGGAGTAGCCCAAAAACATTATTTGATAAATATACTACCATAATCTGGGAAGAGATCCTAATTAGAACTTGCTTTGCATCTGAATCCAATCACAACAAAAACCTAAATGTTCACAAACTACACAGATTTGATATCACTTAAGCCTTTTCGGCGGCTTGTAAAACAACTCGTCTAAACTTAAATTTTGAGGAAATTGGTTCAGAAACACACTTTAGTATATAGACAACCAAATTATAGAACAATATACAAATTACAACTTCCTTATCATATAAAATCTGTTAACGCAAACAACCTAAATTGCTCCCATGGATGTTTTCCTCTTATCAATCCAAACCTTAGTTTATGAATGTAGGCTCATATGCTTTTACATCTATATATGTTCATTCGTTATGTCTATCTTCATTTCTACGTGTCTTTCAAAAATGATCTTGTTAATTTGAAATTTCCAATAAGCTTGCTAGGAATGGCCTCTGACCAGGGACAAGTGACGGAGGGAGCTGGGCCCTCAAATATGGACGAAGTAGTAACGGGTAGCCCGAACCACAGCCCAACGTCCTACCTGAACTTGCAACATCCTGCCATGGACCAACCTAACGTCACTAATGTAGACGAGGTAAAGTATTAGTACACTGTGGTTCCCACAACATTGTAGGCCCAGACACCTAATAAGAAGATCAAATTGCAGGCTCAGACGTCTGATCAACGAAGTCAGCGCGCAAGTCGTGGTCCGAACAAGATGCCTAAGGGACTTTTTAACTGTTAGTGTTATGCCCTTGAGGCAATCATTTAGATGATTGTAACATGACTATGTTTATGAATAATAATATGATTATTGGTCCAATGAATGTATATCATTGTATTGATCAACAAGTATGTGACTTGCTTATGAAGCTCCTTACTTAATGATGTAATTCGAAAATATCTCTGATCGGATATCATCGTATAGGACAACGATGAATAGATCAGCACATGTAGTGATCAATGATCATGCTTCATAGATCATGGGATATGGAGATATCATCTATACATTGTGGACGCATGTTGAAGAACATGGGTTAGATAGACCCGCAATGGGACAACGCGAGAATGTTTCATTCTTATGTGTCATCGATGTATCTCATACCTAGTAGATGTATGATCCTTAGACCTGAGATTGTCATATTCCCTACATGTGTAATAGTTTTCCTTGGGGCTATCAAACACTACTTCCTAACCGGATAGTTATAAAGGTAGCTTTCATGTTTACTATGAAACGTGCGAGAGGAAGTGAGCGATTAAGATGGAATTTGCCACTCCAATGAAATGGAGATATATGACAAGGCCACTCGTGTGATATGATTAAGGAAGTGCATGGCCATGCCGTGATTGAGGAGTCAATCACAACTTATTAATATATCACGGATACGAGAGATGGATTGAATCATCAAAGGATGACATGCTTCTCGCCTTGAGATCAATCTTCATATACTTGGCAAAGGGATTATTACATGAGTACTTTTGATAGGTTCTGTCCGATTTGATCATAGTATGTTTGGGAGTTGGCATACTTTGCAAGAAGCCACTACCAACTATTGGATTGAAAAGGAGTTTTCCGAATCCACGCCCAAACGCACGTGAACCCGCAGGTCACACACTTAATGGTGGGACGCATTAATTTGGATTGGATCCGTAATTAATGAACCTCGTGGGCTTAGCACTGATGGGCCCTAGTTTAGGTTTCATCTCGTGGCTATATAAGGAGGGGAGGAGGAGGGCACAGGTGTGCTTTCCACGGTTTAGGAGTGATTCACTCAAACCCTAGCCTACTCCTCTCGCTGCCCTCGCCGAGCGACTGTGTGCTTGCACACACACGCACGGCGTTCCATCTCGGACGTGTGGACTCATCGCGTGACGCTGCTGTGACTTCGGCGCGGAGGACGATCCACTACATCGACGCAACGATCGCGGCGAGGACGATCCACTACATCGACGCGAAGGATTCCGCAATCGCGCGTCTAGTGGTAATCTTATCTATGATCCCTTCTTGCAGTAGCTTCAGTTACGCAGTAGTTTTTTTGTGCTAGCGTAGCATACCGCCAGGATTCTTGGTGGGCGCGCCCTGACCTGAGCGGGCTTGCGCCTCGGACCCCGGAGTCGTTGGGTTGCTTTTGTTTAACTCTTTTTTGCAGGGAATTATGTGAAATGGTATAGCCTATGTGTATGTGATGCATGTAATTTCCACATGGCCTGCGTGCCGTGTCAAGCCATAAGGCTATTTTAATTGTATAACGACCTGTGTGTCGACTTGTGATGCTTCAAACCCTCATGTAAAATTCATTATCAAAAGTTGTAAGGAGTTGCATCCATAATGATGAAGACGATGGTATCAAGCAAGATGGCTAGGTGAACAAATCAAGCAAGGTGGCTAGGTGAACAAACAAGCATGATGATGGAGATCTTAATGCTAAGGGCCATGCTATTTCACGACTTATTTTGATTTTACGTGGATGTGTGTTTAATCCTTGCTATTTTCTTTATGCTCATTGCATGTGATGCCATGTTCATAGTAATCTTTGTTCATCCCTATAGTTAAAAATTTTAAATCAAATTGTCCATCCAATTGTTGCACCTATCAAGAATTTAGATCGTTATTGATATGACTGCTAAAGTAGTATATCAATGGCTATCTCAATAGATGATAGGGATGTGTTGGACACATCACGCATAACAATGGTAGATTTAATCAAGCTATCAAAACGGTTTTGGGCTTGAGGACATAAGTGGTTGGGATTTGATTTCATAATGAAGGAACCTATACAAGACAAGTGGTGTCTAGGAAAACACACATGAGGCAGGTTTCTTAATTGGCACCGAATACGGAAAGTGCTCTCCTCATGTGAGCCCTTGGGGCAGGTTGACCTGGCCATGAGTCAAGTTGATGGAGGCATTCATTACTTGTTTTCATACTCAACAAACAAGAGTTACATATGATGTAATTAGCAAAGGTGTTGCTTACCTATGTCATTAAATTTCTAGCAAGTGATGCCAAAGCTCACTAGTGTTTGATGAATATGGATCTTGAATACTCACTATGTGTCTATAAAAGGGACATAAAATAGAAGTGTCTTTAATTAAAAGTTTAATAAAAGTTTTACATAAACATAGTGCTTAGAATCTTTGCATGTTTTTGTTGTAGTTCAATGGCACCTTCTCCTACTCCTGCTACACCTGGTTTTGCTTTGAGATCGGTTTTGGAAAGGGAAAAACTGAATGGAACTAATTTTGTTGATTGGTATCGCAACCTGAGAATTGTTCTCAAGCATGAAAAGAAGGACTATGTTCTAGAGAATCCAATTCCTGATGAACCAGCCGAAAATGCTGCTCGCAATTTGAAGGTTGAATATGAAAAGCATGTTAATGCTTCTGTAGAGGTCAGCTGTCTCATGCTAGTCACCATGGACTCTGAGCTCCAAAAGCAATATGAGGACCAGGATGCTTACAATATGATTGTGGGCTTGAAGGGCATGTTTGGGAATCAAGCAAGAGCTGAGAGGTATGGTATCTCAAAGCTTTTATTTGCTTGTAAGTCGGGTCAAGGCGATCCGTCGATCCTCATGTGATCAAGATGATTGGTTACATTGGGAGATTGGAAAACTTGAGTTTCCCTTAGCCTCGGTTTGGCCACAGATGTTATTCTCCGGTCTACGCCTCAGAGCTTTGAGCCATTCATTATGAATTTTCATATGAATAGCATGGCGAAGAGCCTAACCGAGCTACATGGGATGCTCAAGGCTGCGAGAAAGCATTAAGAAAAACCCAATCATGTGATGATGGTTCGAAAACAACCGCTTTCAAAAAGAGGAAGGCTAAGGTGGGGAACGGAAAGAGCAAGGGCAAGGGCAAGGCTCAAGATGACATCGCAAGCCTCAAAACTAAGCTTGAAGCTTAAAGTTGGCCCTCAACCGATACCCAATGCTTTTATTGCAAGAAATCGGGGCATTGGAAACGGAATCGCTGAAAAGTACAGCGGATAAGAAGAATGGAAATGTGGTTTCCACTTGGTATTAATGTTATAGAAATTAATCTTGCTACTTCTTCACTCAGCTCATGGGTATATGACACCGGTTGGTTACTCACATTTGCAATTCGTTGCGTGGGTGATAAAGAGTAGAGACTTGGCAAAAGGAGAAGTGGATCTTCGCGTGGGGAATAAAGCAAGAGTTCTTTGGTCTTGCTGCTGGCACATACCCATTGCATTTGCCTTCGAGATTAGTTTTAGAACTTAATAATTGTTATTTTGTTCCATCTTTGAGTAGAAACATTATTTCATCTTCTTGTTTGGAACATGAAGGTTATGATTTGAATAAAGAACTTTGTTTGTTCGATATTTTGAATGATATGTATTATGGTCGTTGCCCCATGGTGGATGGGTTGTACATCCTTGAACTCAAGAAAAACCTGTCTATAATATTAACGTAAAAGGCATCGGCCTAATGATTTGAACCCTACCTTTTGTGGCATTGTCGCTAGGTCATATAAATGAGAACGCATGAAGAAGCTCCATGGTGATGGACTTCTAACCTCATTTGATTTTGAATCATTTGAAACATGTGAATCTTGTTTACTTGGCAAGATGACAAAAGCCCTTTCACGTGTTTTAGTGAGAGAGCAAGTGAATTATTGGCCCTAGTACATACGGATGTATGTGGACCAATGAGCTCGATGCTAGGGGTGGGTTTCAGATTTTGTAACTTTTACCGATGACTTGGTAGATATGGATATATCTATTTAATGAGGCATAAATCAAACTTTTGAAAGGTTCAAAGAGTTTGAACGAAGTACAAAATCAACTTGGCAAAACAATAAAACACTTACGATCCGATCGTGGTGGCGAATACTTGAGCCAAGAGTTTGGTGATCATCTAAAGTAATGTGGAATCGCTCGCAACTTACTCCTCCAGAACGCCTCAATGGAATGGCGTGTCCGAACGACGAATCGAACTTTATTAGATATGGTTCGGTCAATGATCACCAAACAGATCCGCCATTATCCTTCCGGGGTTTCGCTCTAGAGACAATTGCGTTCACTTTGAATAGGGTCCCATCAAAATCCGCTGAGAAGACGCCATATGAGATATGCACCGAGAAGACCCATGTTGTCATTTCTCAAGATATGGGGATGTGAGGCTTATGTAAAACGCTTACAATCGATAAACTCGCACCTAAATCAGAAAAATGCTTTTTGTGGGTATCCTAAAGAAACAAAAGGATATTACTTTTACAAAAGAAACGAGAACAAAGTTTTTGTTGCTCGAAATGGTGTCTTTTGGAGAAAGAGTTTCTTTCAAAAGAAATCAGTAGGAGTGATGTGTATCTTGATGAAGTTCGAGAATCACATGAATATGTTCAAGCTACCACTGAACCTTCACAAGATGTACAAAGTGTTGTACAACCTGTGGAAGAGACTCCAGCCCCACGTAGGTCGGGGAGGCCACGTCATGTACCTATAAGATATGGGAGTGACATATTATTGTTAGACAATGATGAGCCCACGACTTATGAAGAAGCAACGATGGACCCAAACACCGAAAAATGGCTTGAAGCCATGAGATCCGAAATTCAATCCATGCATGACAATCAAGTTTGGAACTTGGTCGACTCTCCTGATGGTGTAAAAATGTAACATCCCAAAATTTGGCTTATAATTTCGCTCACGTGCATTTTTGTGATTTTCTGAATTTATTGGATTTTTCCAGAAATTATCTAAATTTATTTTAATTAAGTATATTGAACCTTTGGTGAAAACTAAATATATATAGATAAAGTTAATATAAAGTTTTACCAAAAATATTTTATTGAGCTCAGAATGTCTCAAAGTATTTATGAGAATTTTCTGGGATTTTTCCTGATATTTTAATTACTTAAAATAGATTAATCTAATTTCGGGAATTATTTTAAATCAAAAAGCTTTTGAAAATCGAGTGAACAAGATCTTGGGCCAAGCCAAGACCGCTTGTGCGCTGTGCCCATTCTTTGTCAGGCGGCCCGTCACCGCCGCCGCGCGTGTGACCGTTGGATGAAGATCAGATGGCTGCCTCCTTTTGCGAAACCCTAGTGCTGCGAGCCGTTGGATCGAGATCACGTGATCGGGATCGCTTCGCGTTGTTTTGGTAAGTTTAGATCTCGTCCGTTGGATTTGGAAAGAGCGGATCGGGTCGTATCGCTTCGGATCTAATCTTGGCCGCTCATCTTGGATCGGACGGTCTCGGCCGTCGTCTCCGATTCGGTTTCGAATCCGCCGCCGCTTGCCGCCGCCGCGTGATTTAGGGTTTCCTTCCTGCGGCGCATGCCGAGGCTATAAAAGCCGCAGCCCGCATCCGATGTTCCTTGTTCCCTTGCGCACCCGAGAGCTCTAGCCTCTTCGCTGCTTTCGCGCCATCATCGCCAGAGCTCGCCGTAGTTCTTTGCGGTCTGCCGCCGAGTTTTTGCGCCATTCCGCCGCCGTCGAGCATCCTCCGCCGAATCGGTTCCAGATCCGAGTTCCTCGCGTCGTGTCGCGCCGAGTCCGCCTTCTTCGCCGGAGTCGCGTCGAAACGCCGCTCGGGTGGTCGTCTTCCTCGCGCCGGTGCAAGCCCGCCGCCGTGTCTCGGAGCCAGCGCATCCGTTGGATCTTCGCCAACCGTCCAGATCAAGCCACGCCGCTTCTTCATCGATGTTTCGCTCGGGTAAATTTCTAACCGTTAGATCCGAATAGACGATCGGGATTGAGCCACGTAGGGGTAGATCGGTGGCCGTCGGATCGTCGCGCAGATGCGCGCGCGCGTGTCGAGCATCGGCACGCGCGCGTCGCAGACCAATCGATGCGCGCCGCGTGTCGGCGCGCGTGGTGCGAGGCGCCGTGGGCGCGCCCACGGTGGACTGAGGCGGTTCCGTGGACCGAGTCCATGGACCAGCGACGTGTCGGCCGATTGGTCCGAGTCGTGGCTGACGTCGCGTTGCGCAATAAAGATCTTTTCCAATAGAAAATAATTCGTAAAAATCAAATTCTATTTTCTGTATTTTGAGATTTATTCAAACTTCAAAAGGCTATATCTTTTGCATTTTAACTCGGATTTGAGTGATTCAAATTTCTAAAAATTGTAAAATCAATATCTATTTATTGGTGAATTTTATTTTATTTTTGGAGTTTGTTTGCTCTCTGGTTTGGTGTTTATTTGCTATTTTGGCATCGTTTGCGTGAGACGTTGAACCGCTCGGTGATCCGGAGGAAGATTCGTCGCCCAAGACCCAAACTCAGATTAAGACCAGCACCTACTCCAAGGCAAGTTGTGCTTTGATCATGTTGCACCTAATTTTCACCAAATCGCTATTTTGTCTTTTAAACTTTATGCATGATATTTTATGTGTATAAATGATTTTAATTAACTGGGAATTAGATAATATGCCTATTTGAATTAAACCATACCTTGTCAATTATATGCCATGATCTATTTGTCACCCTAGGATGTGGAATTATAGTTGATAATCAACATGGGCTAGTTAGATCGTCATAGATTGCTTAGCCATGCCACGTCATCACATGTGTCCGAATGTCGATACTTAATCTTGACTAATGGAATATGGAACAATGTTTATGAATTGGTGTGTCATGTGTTGTCACACAATGATATCAAGTTGTCGTGGCGAGGAGGTCACACATCGGGATTGAAATGTTGATGGCATGTGGTGCTTGGTAATCAAGCCGGGTGGTAATGATTTTAGATTGAGGCAAGTGGCAAGGGGCGGTGTGCCAAGGTGGGCCAGGTTTGGCGGGGTATGTGGAAGTCTTGCCTTAATCACTTTAAGGACTTAACCTTGCAAGCCTTTGACTGAGTCTCTCTTGCAACCACATGTCGGAATGGGACAGCCTATTTGAATAATTTGTGAAACCTAGATTTTGATCTTGTCGTGGTGAATAGTGAGTCCCGGTTACGGTTTAACTCACATGGCGCAAGAGGGGGCCTGTTGTGGTGGTTTAACCCTTGGTGTTGAAATCTTAGCGAGCAGTACTGGGTCTAGGTGTAGCATTGTAAAGGCTTTGTTATGATCACTCACCTTGGTGGTGTTTGGTTGTATCGTGTGGGTAAAGTACATAACCTCTGCAGAGTGTACAATCTATTCGAATAGCCGTGCTCACGGTATTGGGCAATGCTCGGGAATTACAGTTAAGGGTTAGACTTTTGTTAAACAAAAACTTGTTGGGATGGCAAGGTGCCATGGAAAGTGGAAAATTAATTTAGGATTAGAAACTTGGTGTATTTGAAATCTTGAATTTATTAATTCTTGTATTTGTTTTATCGCTTTCCAATCTATTTATTGTATTCTTGTTAAATCTTGCTTTATTGCAAAATACCCTTACTAGCCATTCCTTTGGATTAAGCCAAGCATATAAAATATTAGACTTGCATTGTTGTGCACAACTTGTTGAGTGCTTTATGTACTCACCCCAACAACAACAACTTCGTAAGAAGAGGAATCTATACCATTCATGGAGGAGGATTACTTGGATGCGAATGCTTAGGTCCGAGCCTCGTCGGTTGCTGTGGCGAACTGGAGCGCCACTGCGTTTATTCTATTTCCGCTGCTTCTCATTGATACTCTTTTTAAGCCCTGTGAGGCATTATTCATGTAAGACGACAGTTATTATTAATTAATGAAGTTTATGCTATATTTCGCTGTGTGTGACTATGATAGCATCTATGTTGAGCCTGTGTGCACTACCGTGATCCTGGACTAGTGCGGTATACACAGAGGGTCCGGATTTGCAAATTCGGGTCCCGACAAAAAACCATTGAGTGCAAATGGATTTTCAAGAAAAAGATAGACGTAGATGGAAATGTTCAGATCTATAAGGCACGGTTGGTGGCAAAGGGTTTCAAACAAGTTCAAGGAGTTGACTATGATGAAACTTTCTCACCGGTAGCCATGCTCAAGTCTGTCCGGATCATTTTAGCTATTCTTTGCATATTTTGATTATGAAATATGGCGGATGGATGTCAAAACAAAGATTCCTTAATGGGAATCTATCTGAGGATGTATACATGATACAACCTCAAGGTTTTGTTGATCCTAAATATGCTAAAAGGGTATGCAAGCTTCAAAGATCCATTTATGGGTTAAAGCAAGTATCTCGGAGTTGGAACATTCGTTTTGATGAAGTAGTCAAAGGTTTTGACTTTATCAAAAATGAAGAAGAGCCTTGTGTTTACAAGAAGGCTAGTGGGAGCGCACTTGTATTTCTGATTTTGTATGTGGATGACATATTATTGATCGGGAATGACATTCCTATGCTTGAAGATGTTAAGACTTCATTGAAAAGGAGTTTCTCAATGAAGGACTTGGGAGAAGCATGCTATATCTTGGGCATAAAAATCTATAGAGATAGATCAAAAAGGTTAATTGGATTAAGTCAGGAAACGTACATTGACAAGATATTGAAAAGATTCAATATGCATGAATCCAAGAGAGGTTTCATGCCAATGTCACATGGCATCGATCTGCAAGAATCGGTGTCCTTCGACATCCGATGAGCGAGACAGATGAGCAAGATTCCATATGCTTCACTCATTGGGTCTATTATGTATGACATGATGCGTACACGCCGGATGTCTCATATGCTCTAAGTGTCACGGCGGATACTAAGCGGATCTCGTGATGGTCATTGGATAGCCGTAAAAATATCCTCAAGTACTTGAGAAGAACTAAAGGTATGTTCCTTGTTTTTGGAGGTGAGGAAGATCCGTTGCAAAGGGTTACACCGATGCAAGCTTCCAAACTGACAAAGATGATTTTCGATCGCAATCCGGGTTTATGTTTACACTTAATGGAGGAGCAGTAAGCTGGAAGAGTTCCAAGCAAAACACGGTGGCCGACTCTACGACAGAAGCGGAGTACATTGCGGCTTCGGAGGCCGCAAAGGAAGCTGTGTGGATTAAGAAGTTTATTACAGAGCTTGGTGTGGTCGCTAGTGCCTCTAGTCCAATGGACATCTATTGTGATAATAGTGATGCTATTGCACAAGCAAAAGAGCCTAGATCACATCAGAAGTCTAAACACACACTCCATCGCTTTCACCTTATTCGCGAGATTGTGGATAGAGGTGACGTGAGAATATGCAAAGTACATACGGAAGCCAATGTGGCCGATCCGTTGACAAAGCCACTGCCACAGCCTAAGCATGAGGCGCACACAAGGTCTATTGGTATTAGATACTTAATTGATTGACTCAAGTGCAAGTGGGAGATTGTTAGTGTTATGCCCTTGAGGCAATCATTTAGATGATTGTAACATGACTATGTTTAGGAATAATAATATGATTATTGGTCCAATGAATGTATATCATTGTATTGATCAACAAGTATGTGACTTGCTTATGAAGCTCTTTACTTAATGATGTAATTCGAAAATATCTCTGATCGGATATCATCGTATAGGACAATGATGAATAGATCAGCACATGTAGTGATCGATGATCATGCTTCATAGATCATGGGATATGGAGATATCATCTATACATTGTGGACGCATGTTGAAGAACATGGGTTAGATAGACCCGCAATGGGACATGCGAGAATGTTTCATTCTTATGTGTCATCGTGTATCTCATACCTAGTAGATGTATGATCCTTAGACTGAGATTGTCATATTCCCTACATGTGTAATAGTTTTCCTTGGGGCTATCAAACACTACTTCCTAACCGGATAGTTATAAAGGTAGCTTTCATGTTTACTACGAAACGTGCAGAGGGAAGTGAGCAGTCAAGATGGAATTTGCCACTCCAATGAAATGGAGATATATGACAAGGCCACTCATGTGATATGATTAAGGAAGTGCATGGCCATGCCGTGATTGAGGAGTCAATCACGACTTATTAATATATCAAGGATACGAGAGATGGATTGAATCATCAAAGGATGACATGCTTCTCGCCTTGAGATCAATCTTCATATACATGGCAAAGGGATTATTACATGAGTACTTTTGATAGGTTCTGTCCGATTTGATCATAGTATGTTTGGGAGTTGGCATACTTTGCAAGAAGCCACTACCAACTATTGGATTGAAAAGGAGTTTTTCGAATCCACGTCCAAACGTACATGAACCTGCAGGGTCACACACTTAATGGGCTGGGACGCATTAATTTGGATTGGATCCGTAATTAATGAACCTTGTGGGCTTAGCACGCTGATGGGCCCTAGTTTAGGGTTTCATCTCGTGGCTATATAAGGAGGGGAGGAGGGAGGGCACAGGGTGTGCTTTCCACGGTTTAGGAGTGATTCACTCGAAACCCTAGCCTACTCCTCTCGCTGCCCCTGCCGAGCGACCAGGTGCTTGCACACCCGCGCACGGCCTTCCATCTCTGCACGTGTGGACTACTGCGGTGACGCTGCTGTGACTGCGGCGCAGGAGGACGATCCACGGCAAGGCGAGGACGATCCACTACATCGACGCAACGACTGCGGCGAGGACGATCCACTACATCGACGCGAAGGATTCAAGAATCGCGCGTCTAGTGGTAATCTTATCTATGATCCCCTTCTTGCGAGTAGCTTTCTGGTTACGCGGTAGTTTTTTTTTGTGTTAGCGTAGCATACCGCGTTCCTCTTCATTAACATAGTGGAGATCTCGGCAATCGGGGAACCTGCTCTACCCGAGTCATCGTTGGAGCCGTACAGGACAACATGCGGGGTTGTTGTTAGGGATGATGTGCCCATCAACTACAGATCGTGGATTGGCCGCCGAGGTGACCCATGGGTGGTTCCCAATGACCTGAAGAACTCATTGTGGGACAAGCTAAAACAAGTGTTCCAGTTCCCCCAAGGGACCAAGCTGGTTGCAAAGAAACGTGCACTATCCATCATGTGCATAGCGTGGAAGAATTGGAAGATGGCACTAAATAAGAACTATGTGAAGAAGAATGAAACGCTGAATTTTGACACGTACCCAAAGTTAAGAGAGTTTTGGGAGGACTTTGTGGTGTACAAGAGGTGTGAAGAAGCGCAGATAGTAAGTCAAAGGAACAAGGCAAACGTGGATAAGAATATTCACCCTCACACACTAGGAACAGGAGGGTACGTGAAGAAAATACCAGCATGGGATTGGACCGAAGAAGAACTAACCCGCAAGGGTGTCATTCCTACGACGGCCGCCTTGAGCGAATGATCGAAGTACTGGTTGCTTGGGAGGGGTGCTTCTATCTCGGATGATGGCAGCTTAAGCTTCAGAAGCAATAGAGAGCAGGAAGTGTCGCGTAGAATCACAGATGCTCACATGCAGTCTTCCCAAGGATCTTTCAGGCCACGAAGGGAGACGAGCTAACCGTAGCCCTGGGTAACAAGGAGCATCCAGGTCGCACCCGAGGAGTTGGTTTGGTGCCGTGGAAAGAAGCCTTCGCAGCAGACGCATGGTTGTACAAGCGTCCAAAGAGATTAAGAGAAGATCAACTAGACCGTCAAATAAAAGATGCTATGGCGAGAGCGTTAGAGGAATAGAGAGAGGAACTAGATAAGGTTGTGGAGCAAGCAGTACAGAAAGCTCTCAGCTCACGACCGCCACCAGGACGACCGCCACCCGGTGAAAGCCCTAAGCTCATTAGTCCTGGTGCTCGTAAGAGCAGCTACGCGTCCACATGGATTCCTGAAGAGCATGGACTCCATTTTCCTTTGGATGACATCAAAGAACCGACACCGTGCAAGCTACATTTGTCTGCACATGGCATTACCATCAAGGTGGCTGAGGGCAGGGCTAGGCCATGCCACGAGTCGCAGGTTTTGCACTTTCGCCCGATACCGTAGGGATTCACCAGGGTTGAAGTGGACAGTGTAGTTCGCCAATACCGTAAAATGAAGGTAGAGATCCCTGGCGATGACGGAAACAAAAAACTAGGAGAAAACGTGCATAGCTTCCTCGCGTGGCGCAAGAGCTTGATTAAGTTTGGATCCGACGATGAGGATGACGAAGATGATGATCAGCCGCACTCTCTACACAGAGACCTCTCGCCCTGGTCGCCACCACGCAGACAAAGTCCAACTCCTCCGCCGGCACCAAACAGAAAAAGTATGACTCCTCTGCCCAAATCTGAAAAGAATCGAACACTAGGACCATCTTGGAAGTTAGCACCATCCTCGAAGAAATCTCAATCATCTGTGAAGCAAGGACAATCCCAGAGGAAATTATCAGCTGACTTGACTGAAGAAGAACGAAAAAAGCATGTAAGCGCCAGCGTAGCATCTCACTTTAAAAAGGTGCCATCACCTGAGAAGACTAAAGTTGATGCTAACGCGGAAAAGTTTTTCTTGAGTATGGCAAAAGTGCAAAAGACGGGGGAGGCTTCTGAACCTTGCAAAATGTCGGACTACGAGCGCATATCCAGAAAGCAATACTTGAAGGCAGGTAGTGCCGACGCATTGAGGTTGGATGCTCAAGCAGATGCTGCTCAACGAGATGCTCAGGAGCAAGGTCTAACAACACAACTACGGCGCGTCCATCAGTGGTACATGCAGCAGTCCAACGATGGTATGGAGGCGTTCGCAGTCCGATACACGGATCAAGATTTTCACAATGGGGATGACATCTTCTAGGTGAATTTCGAGGAGTTGTACATGTTGTACCAGCAAGATGCCCTAGACGTGAATATACTTAGATTGTGGACTTTGTAAGTCTCTACGTATATTATTGTGCATTCGTGTACTTTTAATTGCATTTTTGACTTCTTTCTTATGTAGAATGAAGATACAGACATGTAGAAGAAATGGCAATGACAATCTAGCATTCCTAGATCCAGGGCTTATCAACGAGAAGCTTGTGAGTGAAAATCCACAGTACAATGAAGACTATTTATTTAATACTTTTTTGAAGCTGCAATACAAAACCTCCATACTTTTACCCTATAACTTTAAGTATGTATTTCCCTACTTCTAATATCGTTTTACTATTTTTACGTAACACGTACGATGTTGGAGTAATTGACTACGTTGACATGTATGTGCAGGTTTCACTGGGTCCTCCTCGACATCCAGTTAGATGCTAGCAGGATTTTTGTCTTGGACTCTAGGATAAAACCAACTAATCTATATCAAGACTTTTGAGACATGCTGAATAGGTACACTCGATCATTACGTTATTACTCTAGCAATATTCCATTCTACTGCAGTTAAGTTTACTTAATATTCAAAATCATTCACAGGGCATTCGCACGATACTGTAAGAAAAGTGTTCAGCATCATCCCTACAGGAAACATTTTGAAATAGTAACCGACTTTCCATGTATGAGGCATGACCCGGGAAACAATTTATGTGCATACTATGTATGTACAAATTTACATTCAATTGTCACAGACACTGTGGGCTATAACGAAGCCATGGTACATAATTACACATTGATGCCTACTTTTTTTTCATGTAACATATATCATCATTAATTAACTTTCTGTTTTCTTCAATAACAACGCTCCAAACTGAGCACCAATAAGTTATTACTGACAGAAATTATAGCAATTCAAGAACAGATCGCCGGATTCATTCATGATGATGTCATCAATCCAAATGGCTAGTTCCACGAGTAGCCTCATCGCCCTCATTCCTTTGATCTAGACCCGTGACATGCCTACTTCGACTCCTTCTACTCTAGCCGGTGCAAAATCCAAGTGAATGAGATGAGATGAGATGTAATCAAACTACATTTGTAAACAAATCATTGTAAAAACAAAATATTGTGATGCTTAATTTAATATATTTGAATTATGATTTTAACGATGCTTTATATATACATGGATATATTTGAATTATGATTTGAACGATGCTTTATATACTATATATGGACAATGTATAAATAATTGTATAAATATATATATATTACACAAAAAATATGCAATAAAAATATTTAGTTCACGGCTTGTCACTGCCAGTTCTTGGAGAAAACCGGCAGTGATATGTACATATCACTGTATGATTGTGGTATAACCTAGCAGTGATAGTTCGATATCACTGTCGGTTTTATGTATAACCAGCAATGATAATTATCATCACTGCCGGATTTTGGTTTGACCCGGCAGTGATAGTTCAATATCACTGCCGGTTGTAGGTAGAACCGGTAATGATAATCCTTATCACTGCCGGTTCCTGAGCCGACAGTGATAATCCTCGAGTATCACTGCCGACCAATCACTGCCGGCACCAATGACCGGCAGTGATGGCGTTTTGGAACCGGTAGTGATGTGCTGTTCTGTAGTAGTGTAAGTATATTTGCATAAAAACGAAGTTGAAACATTATTATCAGATAGTAGATTTTAAATGGAATTTGTAAGAGCGTTTTGACCGATATGTAAATAGCGAGTATGGATAGCATAAATGTAACAAGTCACAATCTTCTATGATTGTGAGTATCGAACCATTCCCTTGCCATCGCTTGGCATAATATATGAAACAAGCTTTCTACAAATTTTTCCAATTCAATCTTATATTCAAAAATACAAAAACTTCTAACTAGTGCTGGCGCACCAAGTTTCTCATGATCACGAGCATTGATTTTTGGAAACATTTACACTCTATAGAGTACAACTTTACCCACAAGATATAAGCAACTCTTCTTGACACTATTTTCGTGCTTCTTTTGGCATGTGGCCAAGAGGTAATGATATGAACCGTTACATCACCTAGACCTAACTTTGCACCAGTTTGATGATGTTGAACCCTTACTATGGTGATGAAAGGTACTTGTACACTCTGTACCAATGAATGGTTATACACCCCGTTGTGCTACTTCCCCCCATAGTAAGGCATGCACCCTTGTATCGATAGGCGTTATTCCTAACACCTCGGTGATGGCACCTGTTCGAACAAACCATGTCAAAATATCCGTACTATTTCGGCCTTCCAATGTGCAAAGCTAGAGTTAAGTGACTTAGAAGGTTAAGGCTACCCTATAATAGCACTTGTGGTTACATTGAATATCTTGGATTGAACAAACACTACGTTCGGTCCTTAATCTGACCTAGGCGAGAACACTCCCACTACACTACGTGCAAGTCCTATGCACTTCGGGCTATTTCCATATCTTGCCCGCGTCAAACCATAGTTTTTTGTTTCGCTTTTTATACCCAAAATACTAGAAACAACAATTCCCATCATGTCCAAAATTTCCATTCTTAAACAAATAGTATATCTGACCATTCGTTATTGTATTTCTAAAGCATAGCTAAGCAGATGTGTATATATTCGATTATATCCAGTTCAAATATCTATAATTTCTAAACCTATCTTAGGATTATCATGGTAGACACGACAATATTTATTAAGGAAATTCTATGAATTATGGGGATATATCTACCAATACCCTTCATATAGCAATTTACTAAAAATTCACGCATACATAAATAGATTTGACAAATACAATAAATTAAGTGAAATACTGGGGTCAACATGATCGGGTGCCTGCCTTGCTTGTTGATTTCTAGGGTGGGGTCGAGGTCGACAGTGAAGGTATCCAAAGCGTCGGTGTCTACACGTAGTTCATTGAATAGCAATAAAAAGAAAATGAATTTGAATGAAGTCAAAATCCAACTCTTATTGTATAAATAGAGAGCTCATAGTTTTAGAAAAAATTAGGAATTAGTTTTGCCAAGTTTGGAGTTCATTTGCAAAACTTATGGATATTTAAATTTCGAATGTGCTACGAATCATCCTAAATAGGAATTTAATATAAATAGAGCACAAATTTAAATATTATTTCCGAATCATAGGGAGCATGAATTTATAATACTTTAGAAACTGATTTCATTAAATTTGGAGTCTATTTGTAGAAGTTATGGGCATTTGAACTTTGAATGAACTGAAATATCACCCTAAATGGAAATTAAATCAACACATTGCACAATTTGTAAATATTTTTGTCAAAACAGTAAGTTCATGATTTTAGAAAAATTAGAAACTAGTTGGAATAAATTTGGAGTTTACTTGCAAAAGTTATAAGTATTTGAATATTGTATGTATTGAAAAATCACTTAAAATAGCAAAATATGTTTTCTAATAGTGAAAGTTTATTTCTCATTTTCTCTAATTTTCATTTTAATTTCAATCACTAACATTTGGGGTCGACATGTCAGTGACTCATGTAGTAAAACCTGTTCAAATTTAAGAATTAAACCTTTTAATCTTTATTGGGCCTACATGTCATGGACACAAAAGATAAATCAAAGTTTAATTAGAAATTCTAAAGTGTGGGGCCAAGATGCCACAGGCTCAGTATGGGTGTGGGAGGGGACTGACAAAATGGGCCACTATCATATTCACGAATCAGGGTAGAAGCGTTACAGGCTTGTTGGCAGCAAACGGCTACCAACAACAGGGAGTGGGTGGTCAAGTTAGCTTTAGGGGAGAATGGGAAAAGTAGGGGAAGCTTTGGTGGCAATCGACGATGGCCAGAGTGAGCTCGCGGTAGAGCTGAGCAGCAACGGCAATGGTGGGTAGTCATGGAGGAAGATTGAGGTGTGATTATCCTTAGGAGGGAGAGGGGAAAGCATCTAGGGACTAAGAAGAACCCATTTTTGTACCTTGAAGTGACAAAAAGTGGTCGGAGAGTTCTGACGACGTGAGCTAGAATCGGGGAAGAAGGAGTCAGCGACGACAGTGCTTTAGGCCAAGTGAGCTAGAAGTAAGGTAAGGAAGGAGCTTAGGGGTCGAAGAGGGGGGCTCTAGACGAAAGTAATTGAAGAATTGCTCACCGAGTGGCTCAATTGAGATTGTCTTGCTTCACAGGTCCTCAGCAGCAATGGTGACACACGGTGGTGCAACAAACATCATCTCAGGCAGGAGAGAAGCTTTGGGAGTGTAAAACGCTAGGTGGGTAGGGTACAAATTTTATAGCAATGGAGGGCAAGGTGCGACACTTGGCCCGTGAACAATATTCACAGCCAAAGGGAAAGATGACAAAGGCCATAGTGGTGCAGTTTTTTCTAGAGGGGATAGGTGCAAGCGTGCTAGGGCTAGTAGCGGAATGCAGTAGAGTGGCAGGGGACATAGCTATGGGCTGATGTCCTGGTATGCACTGGCAACAGCGGTGCTAGGGATCAAGTTCCCGAGCGCCCACGGCGGTCCTTCGAGCGGCAGGGTGTGGGTGGCTCGGCGGCTGCCACGGTAAGGCTTTGGCAGCAACGTGGTGTCGCCACTACCACTGGGAGAAGAGGGAGGCTAGCAGGTGGTGTCAAGTGGGCGAGCCACTGCCAAGCTGGCCCCAGGTGGTAGAGGGGGAGAGAGAGGGAGAGAGCCAAACAGGGGAGGTGATATTCTTGGGTTTTTGCTTCCTAGTGAAAACGGCTTTCTCCGAAAGATTCTTTCCATATTTGGCATTATCTTATTTCCATTTTGAATTCTATTTTGCTGATAAATATTCTAAATTTTGATTAAGCTATTAAATGGACATAAAAGTTTATGAAAATTTTTGTGTATGGTCTTGAGGAGTCACTAGTGTTCCTATAAAACTTTTAGAGCATGATCGGCTTTGTGAAGTTTTAGAAAAACCAAATAGTGCCTCTGTCCTATTAAAGAAATGATGTTTTTGATTTTTTTATTGGCATCGAATGAGTTCAAAACTTTTTGAAATTTCTTGGAGGTGTTTTGGGTATTATTTAAGATTTATGTAAATTATTTTAAGACTTTGTATTTGTTTGAACTCACAGGTCGAAATTAAAAACCATATTTAGTTTAATTTCAAAAATATCTTCATTTTATTAATTTGAAGTTGTATAAAAATAGTTACAAAATTATGAATTCTGTTGTCCAGGTTGTTGATAAATCGATTTTCTGGGTCGAATTCGAGGGATTTGTTGTTGTCACTAAAAATGATGGATAACTATAATGTTGTAGGTATTTTTGTGTAGCTTTTATAAAGTCTATGAATTCCCATTTTTGGGCTTTTGAGTTAACAATTATGGCCTTTCGACGTTTAGGACAGCAAGAGGGTAAGTGGTTGTCGAGAAGGGTAGTTTATCTCGGGGATGGTGCGTAGTTGCATTGTTGTTATTTTTGGTATATGTACTGTTGTGGCATGTTTTTGAGGAGGTGTGTTTGCTGTAGGTGGTCTGACTCTGGGTGTGGCTTCAAGCTTAAGCCCCTCCTCTTCACATGGTAAAGAGGTAAGTATATTGTACGACAGAAGTTGGTTGAATTGAACTTCGGGTTAAATGAACGATTTGCTATCTTGTTGAATTTATTTATGAGATATGTCGTTTCTGTTTTATTATGATCGAAATGCTTATATCATGGTGAGAACATGTTGTTTATAGTTATTGGTTAGTACGATTGCATTGTGAATGTAAAATTTGTGATATTATGCTGCATCATTTGCATTCATGACAAGAAAAGAATTCGAGCTAGGTCGGTGAAAAAGACATATGAGGACATATGACTAATCCGGAGTGCTCTGTTTCAAGACCTACCAAGTAATCCCATCCACGGGGATGGATGGGAGCGAACCTACTTGTAGGCCCCTACATTGGGATGGTAGGGAAAGAAAGGATGCGACACCGACGGATGTGCACTCTAGCTATAGTAGTATAGGCTATGAAAGGTGCCTTTTTGAGCATGAAAGCATGATGAAATGCACATGAGAATAATTTTACGGATATTGAATCATGTTGTATCTTCTGCTGAGAAAATTCGTGTGTTTCATCAATGTATGATATACTTTGTTGAGTTTTGGACTCACGCTTGTTTATTCACTGGTTTAGGTACTTTGAGGACGTCATGCGGGGATGGGACATAGCTATACCACGTCACTTATATTTATGCCCTTCCATGATATATAGCTTTGGAGCAATCTCACCTTAATGAATAATTTAGATAGTAAAGTCATGGATCAATGTTTAACATTTGGGTGTGATCTTTTTGGTCTTGATGATTAAATTGTGATATTTATTGAGCATAATCTTTGGCCTAGTTATGTGATGTTGAGGTTGCTAAAATTAATTGCTAGAATGCCCTTCTAGTCGCTAGTATGCATGAGATTAAAGTTTGTAGTTGCTTATTTAAATGTGCCCATGTTTGTGGTTCATGGCTTATTGAAGATGTGAGATTTGTATTTAAGATGCTTGCTGAAATATGCATGTAAATGGAGCATTTGTTAGTAATTGAGGTTGTTGTGGTGACATTCAGGGCACGTGTCGTGCCGGGGTGTTACACATACCACCGCTGTAAGTTCAAGCTCCATTTGTTTTGGTGATTGGTTTTAGATTAATGCTTAATTATTATTTAATTACAAATCTAATTGTCATAAGACTAACATGATTATTGAGCTTTATTCTTATTAGTCTCAAATTTGGATGGAACATAGAAAACCCAAAGTATGCACTCGTATTCATTTTATTATCCTATCGCATACTTTGGATTCAAGTTAAAGGATGAACTCTTCTAGCAATTTAAACCTCAAGTTGTGCATTATGTTTCTAAATCCATATTACATGATGCACACATCTAGGGGGAGTTCGTACTTTAACTTGATGTTTCAATTGTATTGATCCATGTCTTCTTGCTAAGTAATGTAAAGGATCAAGACTTTGAAAAAACCCCTTGAGTATATATAACTTGTGTAGTTGTAATATATTCATGCAAATATAGGACAAACTCAAATGATATCTAAGATTGATTATGTGCATATTGATTCCAATTTCAATTATTTATATGCAAATATTTAATGGAGTTTATTCTATAGTCGATGGTCTCAAGAGTATTGATCCATTTCCATCACTCCAATATATTGGATCATTACTTTCCATCAAATTGAATATATGAAACTTGTGTAGTTATATATACTCATATTGATTTAAATGAAATTTAAATTGAGATTCGCTTGTCTTTTAATCTTTAAAGAACGCTTCATCATGTGTTTTATGTTGTTCCTTTGATTGATTAAGGACAAATGGAAAGTTCTTGAGTATAATGAAGCATTAGTTGCATCAAAGTACTCAAGACACAATTAATCATTCAAATTGATTTGGGTTATGCTCAATAGATCTTGGGGCATCTATTATGTGTTAATGAAGTGCAATTGATGATTGTGACAACCATGTGTGTTGGACTAACAATCTTCCATGAGTTGTGAAGTAGGTTGAGTGCAACGATAATAAAGAATCGGGGTGAAGAAGTCATCATGTGTTGATGAGCTTCGATAGGATATCCCGAAGTGAAGAGAAGAAAAGAGGAAGTTCATCATGAGTTGATGAACAAGAAGAAATGACCCGACTTGGAGAGAAGATGATTAAACATCATAAAAGCTCCAAGTAGTTGCGCGCGGCAAAGGTATAACTAGATAGGCTAAGGATGTGTTTGTAGTCTTTTACCAGTGTCGGTGTTTGGTTGAGAGACCGGGTTTCTAGTTTAGTGCCGTACTATTAAGAGGGGTTGAGTCATTTAGCTTGAGATTCGTAATGTGTTGATGAACTCAATCCGGTTCACTATAGCTCACTCTCTTATTTGGATTTTGCATGAGCTAAGTATTTGTATGTGTTGCAAATAAGAGAGCTCATGCTTGCTTCTTATTGAATCTTAATTGATTTGGATTTTGCATGGAGCTATGGATTTGCATGTGTTGCAAAAAGGAGATAACTCATGCAATTTGGTTTAAGTGGTTTTTACATGTAGCTAAGTTTTGCATGTGTTGCAAAAGGAGAGAGCTCATGCAACTTGATTTTAATGGTTGTTGTTTGCTTGGAGCTAGATATTTGCATGTGTTGCAAATAGAAAGCTCATGCATAGGAGTCTTAGCTTGTGACTTGATCATATGTTGATCATCAAAAGGCTAAGAAAGGTTTATGCTTTGTGTTTGCAAAAAGTGGTTTAATTGAATCTTATCTCGGAGCATGTGAATAGGGTTTGCAAATGTGTTTGCATGTTGACTTGATCATCACATGGCTCGAGGTTTGTTTTTAAGTGGATTGATTTGTTATTTGCAAATATGTTTTGCAAATGAACTGGAAGTTATGGGTTTCGATCCTAAAGCATGTGAATAGGGTTTGCAAATTGACTTGATCATGCATTGATCATCATATGTCTAAGAGAATTGATCTCATAGATTATTGGTTTATTTGCAAATAAGTTGGAGATTAAATGTGATTCTTTGGAGCATGTGTATAGGGTTTGCAAAATGTGTTTTGCAAATTGGCTTGATCATTTATTGATCATCGTATAGCTTAAAGAATCAATCCTTATTGATGTTTGATTTGAAAGAGAAAGATTTCTGTATGAAATATGGATTTGTCTGGAAAATCTGGTGCTACCGCTGTGCTGAGGCCGCTACCGCCCCTCAGGTCTGATAGATTTTTTCTAGAGAAGTGTGTTTTTGAGTTTCACTGAGTTCGGTAGTACTGCTAGTGAGGGTCGGTACTACCGCGCCCAGTTGGGTGGTAGTACCGGGTTTCCTGTAAGCGCTAGTTTTCTAGCCATTGGCCTAAAGGCCAGTACTACCGGCCCTACATGGGTGATAGTATCGGATTTGCTGAGTTTTTTACAGAATTGCCCCTAAACGGCTAGTTTTCTTTGTGAGGCTATAAAAGGATGCCTTGGGGGGTATTTGTTGGTTGCTGGAAGTATTGAAAGTTTTTTGGGAGGTGTTGCATGTGTTAATCTCTCCCTATTGCTTCTTGAGATAAGAGTGAGCTTCTAATTGCATGTGTTGCAATTAGAAGAGCATGAGAGCCTCTTGTGCATGTGTTGCACTTGAGGGGATCCTTGTGCATGTGTTGCATTTGGTGATCACCATTGTACATGTGTTGTACTTAGTGGAGTTCAAGCTAGAGGGCTTGATTTGTTACTCTTGGTGTTTGTTGACACCTAGACGGCATGTGGAGGCGTCGTGCGTGGTGAGCTTCTCAACGGAGGTTGTCAGAAGCCCCGACGAATTTGTAAAGGTCGGAGCTCACCTACCTGGAGAGGGAAAAAGCTACCACTAGTGGAATCAAGACGAGCGCTCAATTCGTGGAGTCGGTCCAAAGTGGTTTGGGCTTGCCTCAACATGGATTAGGGGAGACCGGCATGTTTTCGAACACCATGGTAAAATATCGATGTATCTCTTTGTCCTCACTTGCAATTGCTTATTTATATTGTTGCAATTTACATTCGTAGAATTAAATTGCTTAATTGTATTTAGGATTGCTTATTCTTGAGTAGAGATATAATTAGTTAGTACACTTAATGAGCCTAGTTGATTTAGGCCTTAATTGTCAAAACCTTAGTTTATCGCTTCCGCATTATTTATTGTTAATGTTTTATCAAGAGGTACTTAGGCGAGAAATTAATCGTAGAACATTTTTTAAAAGGCCACCTATTCACCCCCCTCTAGTCGGCATCCTCGACCTAACAACCACCACTCGAGCTATAGTGTCTGGGAAACCCTAGCGCTCGAGGCCTTTTTGAGTCGTTCATAATGGACTAGTCCAGATCTGGCCCACTACTATAGAAATGGTCATCTGTGTCGGTTCTTTTTCATTATCTAGATCTGTTTTGGCGGCGATACAAAGTCCTTAGACAGTGATGATGAGCGACTATCACAGTCGGTTTTTACCCGATAGAGATATAGCGTCATCTAGGTCAGTTTCGATCTCGGAACTGAACACAAAAGACCAATTATCTATATTGATTCCAAGATAGGAATGATAGAGATAATTCGGAATCTCTATCAGTTCCACGCTCAAAATCGATAGAGACATCCTCCTAATCTCTATTGGTTCTTAGTGTGGAACCGATAGAGATTAGTCTCAGATTCACAATATACTCACAGATTGATAAATTCACAGCACAATATATCCACATTGACAGTATATTCACAGATTGATAGTATATGCACAATTGATAAATGCACAGTATATTCACATTCACAGTATACTCGCAGATTGACAAATTCACATTATATTCACATTCACTTGACTGTTGACAGTGTTAATTTATGGATATATACTCAATGTAGAAATCAGTAGCACAATCCTCTAGCATAACTCTCCATAGGCAGCCTCGACATCCTAGTAGAAGGCTCTTTGCCCAAAGCAATTGCATCTAGATTACCACAAAGATTGTCCACTGATATAAGGCACATACTTCTTGGCACAAGAGCAGTCGTTTTATAGCCAACTTTTGTTTGAAGTATTTCCTGTTAGGTTACAAGGATACAATAAACTAGTTAAAATAATTTGGAATGACAATATATTGAGAAGATATGATACCAAAAATATCAACAAGCATACATTGAGAAACAACATTATTTGATAGATCAAGACAAGGAGAGACATTAGGGCTTTTCCATGTCTACTATCATATGTGCCACAGCTTCCGCAACAGAGGCTTTTCGGTTCTCCTTATAGTTACACAGCTCTAACATAGTGCCTATTTGTTTAACACCAATAACTGATTGACTTTCAGTCATATCCCTTAATCCCTACAAAAGTGAACATTTTGTTGTAAAAATAGGCTGTCTTAGTATATTATCAGTTACCACGTTGAATTAAATACTAGAAACCTTTGTATTACCTCTATAAGCTCAACTTTAGCTTCTTCCAGCTCTGCATTCGCCCTGCGCTCCTTAATAATGAGTACATGGTTAAGAGATTCAATATCTTGAGATTTGTCATCTATGTCTTTTAGTTTTTGTTTCAACCCATAAATCTTTTTTGTTAATTCTAACTTTCCCTTCAATTGTTCTATTTGCACCTCAAGTTTTCGTCTATCTTATTTGTAAGCTTTATTTTATATATGTGTGCAATTTGCAGTCATTGGGGTATAAATAAATATATGATGAATAATTGTAGGATAAAGTGCTCTCAAGTGTCAAGCTACTAAAGGTTAGAACTTTAGCCTCTGGGCCCCAAGACAGTGAAATAAAAACAATACTTTTTAGCATTAACAGTTGCACCTCAAGTTTTCGTCTATCTTATTTGTAAGCTTTATTTTATATATGTGTGCAATTTGCAGTCATTGGGGCATAAATAAATATATGATGAATAATTGTAGGATAAAGTGCTCTCAAGTGTCGAGCTACTAAAGGTTAGAACTTTAGCCTCTGGGCCCCAAGACAGTGAAATAAAAACAATACTTTTTAGCATTAACAGGAAGCAACCCTATAGTTCAAGGTCACATTCGCTACTTTAATTATTTTATCTGACCCATAGCATCATTAAGCATACAATCGGCAGCAATACAACCGACAGTGATTCACTATTCAAATGATCAAAATCATATTATGAACATTTCATCCAAGCAGGTATATCAACAACTGACTAAACAAGGGGCTATAAACAGAGCAAGCTAAGCAATCATAATTAGTATATTCAGCAATAATCAAACGAGTATCAAACTAGATACTGAATATGATGATCAAGCTCAAAGACAGTGAAATAAAAGCAATACTTTCTAGCATTAACAGGAAGCAACTATATAGTTCAAGGCCACATTTGCTACTTTAATTGTTTTAGTTCGTCAATAGACCCATAGCATCATTGAGCATAAAATCAGCAGCAAGACAACCGGCAACAATTCACTATTCAAATGATCAAAATCAGATTATGAACAGTTCAGCCAAGCAGATATATCAACAACTGACTAAAAGGAACTATGAACAGAGCAAGCTAAGCAATCATAATTAGTATATTCAACAATAATCAAACGAGTATCAAACTAGATACTGAATATGATGGTCAAGTTCAAAGATAGTGAAATAAAAGCAATACTTTCTAGCATTAACAGTAATCAACTCTATAGTTCAAGGCTAAATTCGCTACTTTAATTGGTTTAGTTCATCAATAGACCCATAGCTACTAAAGGACATAAGTCCTTTTATAGAATGGAGGAGAAGTCGAGAGGTCATGTGCGAGGTGGACGCCTTAGCTTTTGGTATTTGAATGCATCGGGAGGAGAAGCTAAGAGGTCAAGTGCAGGAAAGCCTTTGATATTACTATCACGATCGGTTCTAACTTCAAAAACCGATCGTGATGACAATAAGCACCATCAGTTCTAAAGTCAGAACGGATAGTGATACATATAACATCACTATCGGTTCAAGAAAAAATCGATAGTGATGACGATGGTGATCACTATCGTCATATCACAATCGGTTCTGTACCTAGACCGATAGTGTTGTTTTGTACCATATTTCTCAAACAAGTCGAATCATATATCACTATCGGTTTTTTCTTGAAAAGTTGGGAACCAACCCAGATGAAGAGATAGTATTGTATCATTCCATAGTAGTGGCCCATGGTGTTTAACGAGCCATTCGATTTTGGCCTAAAGGACATTTTTATTTGGGCCCTCGCACTTTTGTAGTTTAACCTCTGAAGTTTCGCTTATTTCCATATGTATCTGTTGGATGGCAAATTTACATTATGGACCCTAAAGTTTTTAGTAATCCTAAAAATAGTTAATAAATTCTAAAAATTTATATTAAATCCTAGAAACTGAATTTTTAGGTATGTGGGCTTCCATAAATTTGATAAATCTTAGACTTTGCACACATCGGAAGCTTTATATGTTTTGGTTTATTTTTCTAGCGTAATTCCATGTTTATAAATGCTGAATTTATATTTTTGTTATTTTGGTTATTCTGAAAATTGACTGGTAATTAGTACAAAATTATGATAAATGCTAGGAAAATTCTAGGAAATTTTAGATAATTATCTGCTAAATAGATATAGACTATGCTTTATTGATTCAAAAGTGAGCATACAATATATTGACTTTACCAGTAGTAAAATTCATTTTTGCATGAATATAAATGGGATATGTCAAACATTGCAAAGAGGGAATTTGCCGAGCTTGCCCTGAATGGTAGTAATTACTTGACCTGGGCAATGGATGCCAAAATTAACCTGACAGCTAGAGCTGCTATTATCCAGCCTAAAGCCGCCACCCCTACACTTTCTAAAGCCGCCAAGTGTGTGGCTCTGCACTTCCTAAGGCACCATCTCCATGCGGACTTGAAGACCGAGTATTTGATAGAGGAGAACCCGCTAGCACTATGAAATTCCCAGAAGGAATGCTATGACCAATGAAGATCCATCTTGCTGCCAAAAGCTTAATGAGAATGGACCCTCCTACGCTTCCAAGACTATAAAACCGTTTCAGCATACAACTCTACCACACACAAGCTTGTCTCCAAACTACAAAATTTATAGATGATGAGATGATAAACAATGCATTGTGCACCTTTCACCCTAATATGAGGATACTACAGGAACAGTACTATCATAACAAATACTATAAGTATTCAGAGCTTATCTACACTTTACTAAAAGCAGAGAAGCATAATGAACTCCTGATGAAGAATCATCATATTTTTCCCCATGGGACTCAGGCAATGCCCGAAGTGCATACCAATGCTCAGCAGTCTACCAATAGCCATGGTCATGGAAAAGGAGAAAGACATAATGGGAAAAATCGAAGAATGGCAGAATACAAAAGGCAAGAGGCAAGTCCTAGTGGAGAAGTAAAGGTAAAGGGCCAGGAAGCTTCTAGAAGCAAGACTCAACCAACAAGGCTGCAAACCTTGCATAACTATCAATGAGAAGTCAATAAGACCCAAAGGAACATTGTTGAGGCACACTTGACCATTCAAACTGTTGTTGACATGGATGCTCAGAAGTGTGATGACATGGTTCTTGATTCTACTGAGCTCGAGGAGTCTTAGAAAAACACCCACAACTTGTATGGAGATCTAAATTAGTCTTCTAAATATTCCTTCACTTTGCTAGTCGATGTGACATATTCCTTTTGAGTCTCCTTATCAATTTGGTCTTAGTTCCTAAATGAACATTTGTCTACGCTCTTGATGAGTGATTATCATTTAAAGTTAAATAAATTATTATTATTTAGATATTTGATTCATTTATTATGCTATGCTTGTTCTATATTTTACAATATGTTCTTAATGCAACAATTGTTTGATTGTTAAATCATTGCTTTAACTTAAAACAAAGTATAAAACCTGAAGTTTATGTTGCGATGAAGATAGTACTTAAAACCCATAAATATATGTTATCCAGCATGATTGACTGGGTCATCCTAGGTTAAATTTGACTAGAAAGATTATCAATAATTCTGCTAGCCAAGACATAAAAACTACTGACTTTCCTAGACCGAAAGACTTCTTGTGCCCTCCTTGCACTAAAGGGTAACTCATATTTAGAAACTCTTATCTAAGAGTATGGGAAGAATCACTTAATTTCCTGGAGAGAATTCAAGGTGATATTTGTGGACCAATCCAGCCCTTGTCAGGCCCCTTCGGATATTTTGTAGTACTGACTGATGCTTATTCTAGATGGTCCCTTGTATGCCTCTTATCTACTCAGAACTATGTTTTTGCTAAATTAATTGCTTTATTAAATTAACAGCCTCCTTTTCGGAAGAAAGGATCAAGTCTATTCGAACAGACAATGCTAACGAGTTTACCTCAAAGAAATTTATTGATTATTGCAAAGCTCTAGGCATTAATTTAGAGGATTCAGTACCTCATGTCCACACACAAAATGACCTGGCAGAATCATTAATTAAAAGAATAAAACTTATTGCTTAGCTACTCTTGCAGAATTGTAAGTTACCCACTAGCTATTGGGAGCACACAGTGCTGCATGCTGTTATATTAATTCAACTAAGATCAACTGCATACCATGAAATTCCCCCTTTGTAGATAGTGCATGGGAAAGATGAAAGATCGAAATGGCGATCAGAGGGGGGGTGAATGATCCCAAATAAAATTTTCTTCCACTCAAAGTGCTCCAAACAATCTCGCAACAAAATATCTGAAACACCCAGAGATTTTTCTTCAAACTGGTGTTTCTCAGATTCGCACACCCTCCAAAACCCAAACAATTAGACAATTATGTGTACTCCTAGCTTGCATGGATGAGAACCATGAATCATGTGAGGGATTTTTTAATCAATATCCTGGTTGTCAAGTGTCCAAACAAAAAAGAATCAACTCAAAGACTACTTTTCTAAAAGAGATAAAGCTAAAACACCAAAGTCTCTTTCCAGAAAAGTAAAAGCAGATTTTTCAGGAATTGTCCTCAATTGGAGCAGGTGGTTGGTGGATTTCTGTTGCTCTAAACATTTTGGGAATTTTTCTCCCTGTGAGCAGTTGAGTCATGAAACATTGCACCAAACATCACCTCAAAAATCTTTGTATAATAAGCGTGAAAAATCAAGCATTACAGACAGTCAGAAACTTCGACCAGAATGTTTGAGGCTCGGTTTTCACATCATAGCGCTCAAACGGTGCAATCTGTGGACTTACAAATTTTTTCAAAGATGGATATATGAGTCTTCCACCTTTTAAAACAAGAATCACTTAAAAGGGATGTTTCTGGATTTTTATAAAAATAAAAAACTGACTGCTGCTCTAAGAACAAGTTCTGGATAGATTTGCAATTCGATAAAAACTTGATCTCTAGTCTATCCTAGGGTGCAAGAAAGATGTAAAACCATATGAACACCCTCAAGACATCCTAGAAGAACAGCATTTAGAAGTAGGGGAGGCAAATCCAAATTGCGATAAAGTAAATTGTGAGAATGTAAATGCGGGAAAGTAAATGCTGAATTTAAATGCGTAAAAGAAATGAAACATGAACATAAATGAAGAACATTTCATTTCTGGAAGGAGAGGTTACAAAGCCTCACATTTCATGTGGGTAAAGCTCAAAGGAGCATCAAAAACCTCAAAACCTTCAAGGGGGGAAAGGCTACCCCTCCACCCCTATTTATACAACTCTTGGGCCACCTACCACCCTTGGATGAGCCTCTAAACCCTAGAGCATCCATCAAGGGCTAGGATTTACCTACTCAACCAGCCATGCAAGAGTTCACCCAAAACCCACAACACAAATAGGTTTTCTTGCACGGTTTTCAAAGCATACTAACTAGACCCGCTATCCTATCAACTAGACCGCAATCCGACGGCCCTCATCGATCCGAGCAGCATCTAGCTAGCATCACATCCATTCCTTGTTTTCATGGCTTGCACGGACTCCGTCTCCGATCATCTACCAGCTATCCCTGACCGTCTGGACCTCCGACGCTCCTCGTCTAGTCCCGGCCATCCTTCGCCTCACCATGACCTAGCACTGTCGTCCTGCAACCATCAAAAACAAGGAAACTCCTCACATAGCAATGGCCACAAAGATGTGTAATAAATCCATCAAAGTCCACTCATTAAAATTCATTTTTACTCGATCTGACCGGTAGCACCAGGAAAACAAAGAAGACCTCAAATTGCTTCCAATTGAAAATCCATTTCAAATCAAACTCAAACAAGAGCAACCCAAGCTCAAATTTAATCAATATATTGACAAACACACAAAAGACATAAATTTGAATTTGAATAAAAGAAGAAGAAAGCAATTTGATTGCAAAACCACACATGGTCCAGAGAGAAGAGATTGAGAACACGACCAAGTTGGCAAGAAAGATTTTAGAGCAAGGTAATATAAAGAACAAGTTTTCCACAAAAGGCTCTAAAAATCCAATAAAAACTCATAAAAGTTTATGATTCTTAAGATTTGCAAATTTTCAACAAAATCATAAAATCCAAGATACATTTTTCATTTTTTATCTTTTTAATGATGCCTTTTCTTTAATTTCTCCCCCTTTTGGCAATATAGGAATCAACATGACATTGTCTCCCCTTTTTTTATGTATGCATGAAATGCATCCTAAGGGAGCTTTGAAGATTATCCAATTGATAATAACAAGATACGACACCAAGCTAGTCAATTTTTAAATTCGACTAGTCTAAGACATGTCCAGGGCAAATAACAAATTTTGCTCACAAGCTTAGTTTTGAAAATGTTTCATTTTTAGCAAGATTTGACAAGTGCTAAACTTAGCAAAGTTTCAAAGCTAGAAGCAAAACCACTCAAGCATCAAATGGAAAACCTAAAGTTCAACCTGCTCAACACTTTGGGGAATTTTGAAGTGCATATAAGGTCCTTCGAGCTCATTTTTCAATTTATGAAAATTTTCTTTAAGACTGTGAAAAACATAGAGGGGTGCAAATGTTTGACATTATTTGCATTCTTTACCCACATATGTGATTGATATTTGCATTTTTTTTATATTGATTGACTCAAGCCATTTTCGATCATCTCAAGAGTAACTCTTAAGAGAATGATCTTGATCATACACAATATATTCCAAGTTCATCCCAAATGCAATGGGAAGTAGTCTCGTGAATAAAGTGTTAAGATCAATTTTGCACAAAAGAGTCAAATTGTTCTTGATTTCAATTTAGCACATATGAGCAATTCTGAAGGACTCAAATATGGATCAACCAAATTTCACCCAAGTTGCTATAGGGACTCTACAGAAATCCAAAATTTCACAATTCATGGTAAAAGCCCCTAGAGAAGAAACTTAGTAAGTAAAATCAACATGTTTCATCAAGTTTTCATTTAAAGCATTCAAGTTTTTCAGATTTTAATTAAGCTTAGCATGATAAATGAACTTGGACATATCTAAGCTAGTGATTTTCTTCAAAAGATATAGCATGATGTATTTCATGAAGATTGAGTCAATTGCATAATAGACAAAGCTCATAAAACAGAAAATGCAGTCTAAATGCAATGCATGAACATATTCCCAAACTCCCCCTCAACAAATGAATCAATTTTAAGCTCAAATCTGGTTAAAGTTGAGATATTATCAAGATTAGGCGTAAAGAAAACCCAAATGAACTCAATAACAACCAGAAAAATAGAATGAGGAGAAGTTGAGAAACTACAAAACTGAATGGCTATAGAGCATAGAAAAGATAGAAGAGACTCACTACGGCTCAGACTCGCCCTTATCTTCCCCAGTGACTGACATAGGGAAGCTGACTCTAGATCCCAACTAAAGAGTGCACACAGACCCTATCTACCTAGGAGGCCCAACACCTGCTAGACTTATAAGACTGTGAGGGAACTCAACCTAGAGAGAAGAGAGAACAGCTAATCACGCATGATAGCAACCTAAAGCACAAGATAAAAGTTCCATGCAAGGCATGCCAGAAGTCTAAGTGAGTGAACTCAACTCAAGAAAATAAGCCCAAAGTCACCCAGAAGAAACACAAAGAAAAGAAAAGCTGGAAGAAAACATATAATACATAATATACAAACCAGCTCCCCCTCATGAAAGACCGTAAGGGCTCACGACTCCAAGCTCACTCCTCAAGACAACAAATCTGGAGCTATCCAAAGGCTTGGTGAAGATATCGGTTAACTGAAGGTCACTCTCTACGAATTGAAGCGCGATATCACCCTTCTCCACATGGTCTCTAAGGAAGTGATATCTAATATCAATGTGCTTGGTCTGGGAATGTTGCACTGGGTTTTTAGCAATGCAAATAGCAGAAGTGTTGTCACAGAAAAGTGGCACACTCTCTATCTCTAACCCAAAGTCCCGCAAGGTTGACCTCATCCAGAGAACCTGGCTACAGCAACTGGCTGTAGCAACATACTCGGCCTTGGCGGTGGACTGTGCAACTCCGGACTGCTTCCTAGATGACCAAGAAACAAGAGAAGTGCTAATGAATTGGCAAGTGCCAGAAGTGCTCTTCCTATCTATCCTATAGCCAGCAAAGTCAGCACGGAAAAGGCTCTAAGAGACAGACAAGAAGTGGAAGAGTATCAAATACCATAATCAGTGGTAGCACGAAGGTACCTGAAGATGCGCTTCACCGCCTGGCGGTGAGAGGCGGAGGAGAAGCCTGAAATCGAGTGCACAGACACACAGCGAAATGTATGTTCGGCCTCGAAGCAGTGAGGAACAAGAGGGAGCCGATCATCCTCCGAAACTCCTTTTGATCAGCAGGCTCACCATCCTCATCCGGCTCGAGGACAGTAGTGGTGGCCATAGGAGTCAACACCGGCTTCCCGTCCGACATATCGAAACGCCTCAGGAGGTCACGAGTATACTTGTCTTGATGCAAGAAAGTACCCTCCCGAGTCTGCTTAATTTGGAAGCCAAGAAAGTAGCTCAACTCGCTCATCATACTCATCTCAAACTCTGTGCTCATCACCTCAGAAAACTGAGACACAAACGAATGAGATGAGCCACCAAAAATGATATTATCCACATAGATCTGGACGAGAAGAAAATGCGACTCATGGTGTTTGATGAATAGAGTCTTGTCTACTATGGCCATCTTGAAGTCATGACTGAGAAGATAAGACTTGAGCCTCTTATACCATGCTCTGGGGGCCTGCTTGAGTCCATACAAAGCTTTGGAAAGCTTGTATACATGACTCGGAAACTTGGGGTTCTCAAATCCTGGAGGTTGTTTGACATAAACCTCTTCCTCAATATAGCCATTGAGGAATGCACTCTTGACATCCATTTGATAGAGCTTGAAGCCCCGGAAGCGAGAGAATGCAAGCGGGATCTCGATAGCCTCTAGTCTAGCTACGAGGGCAAAGGTCTCCTCAAAGTCAAGACCCTCAACCACGAGAAAAGCCCTGCAACTAGCCTAGCCTTGTTGCGAATGACAACCCTATCCTCACTGCTTGTTTTGAACACCCACTTGGTCCCAATGACATTATGACCAGATGGACGTTCTACAAGCTGCCAGACTTTGTTCCTCTCGAAGTTTTCAAGTTCCTCATGCATAGCATTAGTCCAAGACTTGTCAGATAATGCATGAGTCACATCTTTCGGCTCAAACGAGGCAACAAAGGCAGAGTGAAGGCAGACACTGGACAAACCTAATTTTGAGCGAGTAACTCGCTCAAACAGATCGCCGATGATCTGATCAGGTGGATGAGAACGCTAAATATGATGAGGAGGTTCAAAAGCAGAAGTGGCCTCTACCTTATGCACAGAAGAGGTAGGAACAGAGCCACTAGCTGCATAAGAGTCAGAAGGCAAGGGCTGGCCTTCCTGAGGTGCAAAAATGGAAACAGGAGGCATCTCAGGTGTAGAGGGGACTGGATCAGGTGAAACACTATTATCTCCATCATCCTCATCATCTACAAAGATGGTCTCGGAGGAAGAAGAAGAAGAGCCTGAAATGTCGGGACTAGCTTCTGGGCTAACCTCATCAAAGGTCACTTCACAGGTCTCTATGATCCTATGCGCATCGCAACTCCAGACCCTATAGCTACGAGAAGAAGTCGAATAACCCAGAAAGATACCATTAGAAGAACAAGACTCAAACTTATCCAGGTTACCAGACTTCAAAATAAAACACATGCAACCAAACACACGAAAATGAGAAACACTAGGCTTTCGCCCATACCTCAACTCGTAAGAAGTGTGGTGCAAATGTGCTCTCAAGAATACAAGATTAGAAACATGGCAAGCAATAGCTATAGCCTTAGCCCAAAACTTTCTAGGAGTACTGTACTCGTCTGGCATCATCCTGTCCATCTCTACCAGGGTACTGTTCTTCCTTTTCACTACGCCATTTTGCTGAGGGACGTAGGGAGAGGAGAACTGATGATCTAAACCAGACTCCACACAGAAACTCTCAAAATAGGAGTTTTTGAACTACGTGCCATTGTCACTGCGTATAGCTCGTAGGGCACCAGGGAGCTCAAAAGACAACCTATGAACCAAACCCCTAAATTGGGTAAAAGTCTCATCCTTCGAGGACATGAAAAACACCCAAAAGTACCTCGAAAAATCATCGACTATGACAAGAACATACCACTTTCCACCCACTGACTGCACTCTAGCTGGACCAATAGTGTCCATATGTAAAAGCTATCTTGGTGCATCAGTCATCACAACAGTGACTGGTGGATGAGAAGAAGTAACCATCTTGCCATGTCGGTAAGGAGAGCAAACTAAGTCTTTGACCATTTTGAGATTAGGCAAACCACGAATGAGGTAGTGACTGCTAATTCGGGTCAAATGATCAAATCCAATATGACCAAGCCTTCTATGCCAGAAGGAGAGATCACGGGACTCTGAAGCAATCAAACAACGAAGAGAGTCTCTAGAAGAAGCAGAAAAATTAGCACGAAAGACTCTCCCATATCTAGAAATCCCGCAAACTAACCTTTCTAAAGAATCGAGGATTCTACAGGCGTTACTCTTGAAACTCACCTCGAAAGAGTCATCAATAAGCTGAGAAACAGAAAGTAAATTGTATTGCAACTTATTCACTAAGGCAACATCTTTAAGAATGAAATTGTCATTAATGCAGATGGTACCTTTAACAATGACTCTACCTGAAGAAGCATCCCCGAAAGTGATCAACTCATCACCGGGGGCTCGGACTAGGGAAGAGAACAATCGAGAATCTCCAGTCATATGACGAGAACAACCGGAGTCGACAATCCAAACATCTCCCTTCCCCATCTGACGAACCTGATCAAGACACAAGAGAGAAAGATGACTCAGTACTGGGATAGAGTGAAGACATGGGAACCTAATACTGAACCACAAGACGCCTCAGAGTACCAGCCAAGGAAGAAGACCGTACTCTAGTGTCTCTTTGACGTTTAACCCTAACAAGATCAATATCAATTCTAGTAGATGATCTAGGAGCTGAAACTGGGTTGGCCTGCCATGGTGCGAAAGCCGAACCACCCCAGTGAAGCAGCCTAAAACTCCTACTAGAAAACACCTCACGCCACTGATATCTACCTCGATGAGAAAAACTAGGAATATCAAGAGGACGGCGGAAAGACTTACCATGGGCGGCTCTAGGACTAAAACTCGAAGAAACAAGATGAAAACCGAGTCCTGGACGCTGCCCAAAAAATGGAGACTCTCCAACCTGTCTAGAAGCAATATGTGCCATAGGAGCACTCAAAGTCTGGGGATGACCCTGAATACCCCTAAGAGCAGCAACACGCTCACGGCGAGTGTTCTTGGTGCGTCTAAAACAGAAATCTACTAGGTGACCATCCTTCTTACAGAAAGTGCATGTGTACTTCACCTTGCTAGAGGCAAAAGTTACAGTAGTAACACCCTTCTGGTCAGAAGTCCTATGGACAACCCCAGCAGACCTAAACACAGTGGTACTCATCCTGGGAGCTACCACAATCCCACCACTCTTGGAGCCGCGCACAATGGTGGGAGGATGCGCCCGAGCGTGCTCCAAGGGATCAAATCCTAGACCTTGATTAAATCTGCTAATCTTGGATTAGTCTAGAATAAGATTGAGCTTCTTCTTGCCTCCTAAAAACTTCTCGAGAGTGCTCATGAGATACTCACAATTTCGGAAGAAAGAGGCACATGAAGAACAGGGAAGAGAGGAAGAAGAAGAACCAGAAAGAGAAGCTCTATCAGCACGTGCATTTTTCTCCCTCAGCACGGCTGCCTCAATCTTGAGGGCCTCACAAGAAACGCAAGACGCATCTCTAATTCTATGGGCTTGGTCTTCTAACTTCTTCCTAAGTTCGACATGGATTTTATCGAAGTCGCCCTCAATCACATTACATCGCAAGCAACTTTCTTGTGACTTATCTAGTAAGTCCTTAGCAAGTTTAGCACACTTGACATTTAGTGATTCATTGTCAAGTTTTAGTTTCCTACATCCCTCACATGAGCTAACTTGGTCCTTAGAAGCATGTATTTCAAGTTCATCGTTTCTAGAAGAAAGCTTCCTAAGGTGATCGCTCATGGCATTAATTTCAGCAAGCAATTTAGGGCAATTTGAACATGAAGGAGTAGAGTGAACATGAAGAAAACTAGCCTCAACAGGAATAGCATCAACAGAACTAGTGCTAGCATTCTTCAACCTAAGACCATCAAGTTCAACAAGCACACTATCATGTATGGTCCTTAGTTTCTCTAACTCCTCAAGCTCAGCATCATACAAAGAACAATCATCAGTTACTCGAGAGGGAGAAGATCTAAGAGAAGCTAACTCCCGAGTCAAGGTACCTACTTCCTTCTCAGCTCCATACACCTAGCTCTAGCTCTAGCATGAAATTTTTCTAATTTGCAGAAAGCTTCGTTGAGCTGGTCATAGGAGGGTACCTCGTCCGAGTCGCTGTAGAGCTCAGAGTCGCTGATGCCGTTGGCGTTGGCCATGAAGCACATGCCGGAGAAGTCGTTGTCGCCTTTCTTCTCTTGCGGATCATCCTCGCCCTGGTCGCTCCATGTCTCCGTGTCAGAGAGGTTGATGTCATCAAGCGCGGCGAGGACGCGGTGGAAGAGCTTCTTGTTCTTGGAGAAGTTGCGGTACTTCTTCTCACGCGCAGGCTCGCGAACTGGAGGCTTCTTGTTGCGGTTCTTGTCGATGTAGTCGTTCTTTGCCGAACCGCTGGTGTCGTTCTTTGTCTTCTGCAGTTTGGGCCAATTAGCCCGAATGTGGTTGGGGCCACCACACTCGAAGCATGTGATCATGCCACCTCTCTTTCTCTCTCTCACCCTCTTGTATGCATGAGAAAACTTGCGAGCAAGAAGAGCAAGCTCATTTCCTAGAAATTTTTCCGGTTGGTCATCGCTTAGCTCGCAAAGGGCAGAAAGAGAGAAACCAGCAGAAAGATCAAGGGAAGATCCAGTGGGATCAGTGACCAAGGCCATCGACTGTGATTTCGTCTTGCGAGAGACGATGTTGATCTCATGAGTCTTGAGACGGGAGTAAAGCCCATCAAGAGTCAAGGTCGACAAGTCGGTAGTGTCCTTGATGGTGGTCCCTTTCATTTCCCAAACTCGAAGATCGAGTGCGATCAAGAAATATCGAGCATTATCCGAGTCAGGGTATATACAACCAACCACTCGAAGATCGCTCAAAATCTTTGTAAAATGATCAAAACACTCATCAAGACTCTCACCCGTTGTTGTTCAAACTTGTTGTACTCACGCTTGTACTGATCTTGCCTCACGGTCTTGATTTGAGTAGTGCCCTCATGGTAAGCATCGAGGGTCACCCAAATCTCGTGAGCGGAATGGAGGTGAGAAATCCTATCGTACTCACTGCGGCTAAGACCCTGTATGAGAATGTTCCTTGCTTTAGCGTTCGCCTCAACGTCAGCCATATTGCAGGTCGTGACGTTTTCATCAGCAGGAACCTCATACGGGAGTTTCACCTTCTGCCATATCAGGAAGCCCTGGGCAGTGATGTATGACTCCATCCGCGATTTCCAAAACAGAAAATCAACTCCAGAAAAAATAGGAGGCTTGGTAGAATACTTGTCCATGTGCTCCGCCGGGACAATGAAGCGGCCGACGAGCTAGCAAAAATGGAATCCTGCCGGTCTACAGTGCCCATGGGAGTATTCGTTGAAGAAATTCATAAGCCCACGATTAGCACTCGGTCAAAGTCAGACGCCCCGGCGAAGAAGAACGCAGAGGCTGAAGTCCTAGTCATTACCCCCGATTGGACAGCTCCGTATCTGGACTATTTGACGAAGGACGAACTACCCGAAGACCGCGTGCAGGCCGAGCGAATAATGCGCCGAAGCAAGAGCTATGTGGTGATCAGGGAAGAACTCTATCGCAAGAGATCCTCTGGTGTACTATGACGGTGCATATCAGAACAAGAAAGAAGAGATCTTATCAAGGAAATCCACTCGGGAGTTTGTGGGAATCATGCGGCGTCATCAACCCTAGTTGGCAAGGCTTATCGTCAGGGATTTTTTTGGCCGACTGCTATCACTGATGCAAAGGACATCGTCCGGACATGCGAAGGATGTCAGTTCTTTGCGCGACAGATGAACAAACCGGCACAGGAACTACAGACCATCCCCATCACCTGGCCGTTTGCGATCTGGGGGCTCGACATGGTGGGACCTCTGAAGAAGGCTCAAGGCGGTTATACTCATCTCTTCGTGGCCATCGACAAATTAACCAAATGGATTGAGGCCAAGCCAGTCGCCACAATCACAGCTGCAAAAGCCAAAGAATTCTGCCATGAAATCGTGGTTAGATTCGGTGTACCAAACAGAATCATCACGGATAATGGCACCCAATTCAGAGGCGGCATATTTCAAGACTGGTGCGGCGAACTCGGCATAAAAATTTGTTTCGCGTCGGTAGCACACCCCCGAAGTAATGGGCAGGTCGAGCGAGCCAATGGCATGGTGTTACAAGGCCTAAAAGCGAGGATTTTCGATCGTCTCAAACCATACGCCACTCGGTGGGTCAAAGAATTGCCTTCGGTACTCTGGGAGCTGTGAACCACCCCCAGCAGAGCAACCGGGCAGTCACCTTTCTTCCTGGTGTATGGCTCAGAGGCGGTCCTCCCCACTGAGTTAGAATTCGGATCCCCGGGGGTTCAGAGCTATGAAGAAGTCGCTTCGGAAGAGAGCCGGCTAGAAGACCTCGACTGACTGGAAGAAGCCAGGGACGTCGCAACAATTCAGTCGGCAAAGTATCTTTAGGGCTTACGTCGCTATCACGGACGCAATGTAAGGAGCCGCGCGTTCTCCAAAGAAGATCTGGTCCATAGAAAGAATTAGAAGTGCGGGCATAAGCTCTCCCCAAGCTGGGAAGGCCCTTACATCATCGATGAGGTGATACGCCCTAGGGCTTATAAGCTAAAGCGTGAAGATGGCACAACTATCAACAACACCTGGAACATAGAACAGCTACGTCATTTTTTCGCTTGAACTTTGTAATTCAATTGTCTTTTTTACGAATAAAATGTTTACTCTTAAAGTTGTTCTCGTATAATATTCTCGAAAATTATGCGTCTGAATGCTTCGCCCCTACAAAGTTTAAGACTCTGAGACATGCAACGTGAACCATGCCTCAGAGCCTGGGGGCTGGACTAGTCGGACATGATATACCACTCGGGCAAAGCAGCATATTTAAAGACAAAATACAAGAACAAAGAAACATTTTTTTATATTTGATTCATAGGTCCAAAGTTTCTACAACAACCGAAGAGGTATCCTTGACTTCCTCCCAGAGCTCGGCGGCCCGATCTTCATCTACATTGCAGGCGTAGCCATCCTTAACGGCTTCAAGATCCACTCGGGGATAGAGCGACTTGGTGATCGCCAAAGCCTGGCTAGCACTGTTGGTCGCTGTCTTCTTTAGGAGTCTCTTGAGTGCCTCAGGGGCTTCCTCCAATTGAGAGATGACCTGGTCCCTGTTGAGTGGCCTCTCGCCTCCGGGATGAAGCGAACTCAACAATGGCTCCGAGGCTTCACGAAGCTTGGCGCAAGATGTCTCAAGGGCTTCGAATTTTTCGCTATAAGCGGCATATTGCGCCCGCGTCTTGAACTTATAGTCTGCAAGCAAGACAGGTTATTAAGAAGTACCAAGAGGATGATGGAGGCAAGGGAGGGTCAAGCTGCTGAACATACCTTCTAACTCCTTCTCTGACTTCAGTTTGGAGGCCTCCGAGACCTTGAGTTGTTCTTGAAGCTTCGCAACAGTGGAATCCCGAGCTGACACGGAGATAAGGAAATCAAAAGACCGGACGACTAAAACAAGAGCAAGGGGTGGTCCAGGAAATACTTTACCTCAAAGGGAGCCAACGACGTCTAGCTTCTCCCGCCGCAGGGTTTTCTGCTCTTCCCGTAACGCCCGGACCTCTGATCGAAGAGCTCGCAGCTCGGCTGCATGACCAGCCTTGATCTGCTCCAATTTGGACAGATATTCCTGGTGCGTCCAGACCTCCGGGAGCATCTTCTGGAGGTACTCGGACTTCTTTTCAGAGCTCTCTCCCAGTTTCTGTAACCATCGCAGGGGAAGGTAAGAACATGCTAACCGGTACAAGCACGAAGGTGATGAGAGTAGTGGAAAAATTACCCAGGCCAGGCGAGCACAAGCAGTGGCATGACTATAAAAGTCATTCCTTTCTCTCTCCTCCTCCGAGTCGTCCAGGAGCTTCAAGCCGTCCTCCTCATCAACCCACGCGGTTTGCATTATGAATTGAGGGCAAGCGGGAGTCGGCGGAACTCGGGAGATCTCTTCAACCTCGGGGGATGGACGAGAGATGGGCTCCTGAGCGGTAGGACCCGACGCCGAAGCATGGGGTGATGGCGAAGGCGGCTCGGGCTCAGTGGGCGCTCCTGTGTCCACGGGCGAGGCCTCCTCAACCAATACATGAACGCCCTGGGGCTCAATTTCTTTAGTGGCCCCAGACGGCGTCTCGACAGGAACATCTTACGAAGGATTCCTACAAGAAGAACGATCAATAAATAAGCCGGCAAAATGCGCCGAATAAGAGTCGATGGGGCATCAAACCTGTCGAACTTCTTCATTCTCATTGGGGGCTTCTTTCGGATGGCAGAGCCACTCCCGGAGGGACCACTCGGGGCGCTACAAACCGGAACCCGGGGCTCTTCCCGACTGGCCGAGTCTCTCGGAATTGAACTCGGCTGTACCACAGGCTCGTGGGGAGGGGGAGCCGAAGGCGCTGGGGCTTGTGCTGTTGGTTCCTAAATCTTGGGACCACCAGTCGAGCGTCGAGGTTTCGCGGGGTCCGTGGTCATCGCTTTCTTCCCCTTCTTGGCGGTGGGGTCTCTGGCCGGGGAGCGCACAGGTCGTTTGAAGGGAGCGCCCTTATGAACAGGCATCTCCGGGAGAGGCGCGTCACTGAAAAAAGCCTGGCGATCCTGGAAAGGAGTGTTACCACTGTTAAAAGACATTAAGAGAACAATGTCAAAATCTGTCAGCTAAACTTGCTTACCTCAGGAGGAGGGTGTGATGCGGTGAAGGATTTCGGGCATCTGATGGTGGATATCTCGACGCTCGGGATAAAGAATTCGCCTACCCGAGCACATACTTGCTCCTTCGACATTGCTTCGGGCAGTTCCCGGGTCGGATCCTCCTTTCCCTCGAATGCGTATCCCAGATGGACTCGCTCCTTCAGGGGCTGTATCCGGCGAGCAACAAAATGAAGAGCCAGACGAACTCCCCTGAGGCCATCTTCTTTCAGCTTCTCAATCAACGCCAGAAGATCATGCACCTGGTCCATGTCGGCAGCATTGGGGGTAGATAGGCACGAAAGGGACACCTTAGGCCGGCGCCTGACAAAGGAGGAAAGAGCAGGATTGGATTGGCAATGTAGAACCACTCCTGGTGCCAGCCTTTATTGGAAGTTTTGAAGGGAATGGCGAAGTAGTTTTTCTTCAACCCCCCCTGCAACTGAAATCCGGCTCCCCTAATTACCTTGGGGTCGCTTTTTGAGGGATATGGTTTCAAAAGGTAGAAATGGCGGAAAAGATCGAAATGGGGGCCGATGCCCAAGAAAGCCTCACAGAGATGAACAAAGAGAGAAATCTGCAGGATGGAATTGGGATTCAAATTCACCAATTCGATGTCGTAAAAGAAGAGAAGACCGCGAAGGAAGGCGCAGGCAGGAAGGCCCAGCCCGCGTTGGAAGAAGGATTCAAAGACCACAATCTCTTCAGAACGGGGGGTTGGGATGGATTCACCTGCGGCCGGCCGCGCAGAGATCAAAGTCAGGGTAGGAAGAACTCCGTCATCCGCCATGGCTTGCAACCACTCCTCCGTCGTGATCGAGGTGGTCCAATCTTGAGGCAAAGGCTGCGGGGAGGCATTCTTGGAAGATTGAGAAGACATTTTCGGAGGAAAAGATCAACGGCGGTGCAAGGACGCAAGCGCAATAGTAGTTAACCCTAGCGGCGGAGAAGGCGGAGAGACAAAGGAAGCAGAAGAGATAGGAATGCGCGATGGGAAAAATGAACTGTCGGCTTAGTCTTTAAAGGGGGAAAATTAGGTTTTCACCAAGTTGGCGGGAAAGAAATTGACCCTGCTTTATGCTTCGTAATGATTTGCTAGCCAGGCGTCCTGACACACAGAGGCAGTTATGGTCTGACCAAGTCATATTTGGGACACGTTGCTCCCTACGATGGGATGTTTCACCACTTATCGAACTAAGCGAGACGTGGGTGTCCTCTAGTTTTGATTAAAAATATCTTCTTGTGATATACCCCACGCTAGGTCGCTAGGTGGTTACCGCATGACGGGATCATATATCACGAGTTGAGCCTAAACGGGCACGAATCCAATGGTATGCCCCATGAGGGTCAAAAGCTGTGCGTCATAGTAAACGAGTACGGATACCATTCGGATAAACCTCGATATGTCCCAAGTCGGACCAGAGCTGTGTCCTACACCAGTCGGATACAGGTATCACTCGGCCATGAGCTGAGAAAATCCTGATACGCTCCAAGTCGAGCCTAAGCTATATCCTACGGCAGTCGAATATGGGTATCACTCGGCCACGAGCCAAGAAAATTTTGATATGTCCCATGACGGACCAGAGCTGTATCCTACACCAGTCGGATATGGGTATCACTCGGCCATGAGCCAAGGAAATCCGGATACACTCCAAGCCGAGCCTAAGCTATATCCTACAGCAGTCGGATATGGGTATCACTCGGCCAAGGGCCGCGCAAATCCTAATATGTCCCAAGACGAACCTAAGATGTATCCTACGACGGTTGGGTGCGAACATCGCTCGGCCAAGGAACCATGCGAGCTTCAATATGCCCCAAGCTGGGTTCAAGCTACGTCTAAACGACAATCATGGAAAAATGCTTGGAAAAGGTACTTCTTTATTATATATATTCCCCAGGCATTGTGCCTGGGAAAATATAACATTTACAGGGTCTTACACCTCTCCGCGGTGCACGCGACCGAGCGCTTCTACGAGGGCTTTCCTAGCCCCCTATAAAGAGCGGGGAAGATCTCGAGGAGGGTGTCGACGGCGACGCGGTCGAGGGCGGCGGCTTTATCTTTCGCCCACTCCGCCATGGCAAGGTCGAAAAGCGACCACTCCTCAGCAAGATCGTAGTCCTGGCCGGCCATGAAGATTCCTCCAAATCGGCAGCAAAAGCAAAAGAATTCTTCAACGAAATCGTGGTTAGGTTCGGAGTTCCAAACCAAATCATCACGGACAATGGCACCCAATTCAGAAGCGGCACATTTCAAGACTGGTGCGACGAACTCGGATAAAAATCTGCTTCGCATTAGTAGCCCACCCCCGAAGCAATGGGCAGGTCGAGCGAGCCAACGGCATGGTGTTACAGGGCCTGAAGGCAAGGATTTTCGATCGGCTAAAGCCACACGCCACTCAGTGGGTGAAGGAATTGCCTTTTGTACTCTGGCGGCTGTGAACCACCCCCAGCAGAGCGACCGGGTAGTCACCTTTCTTCCTAGTGTACGGCTCGGAGGCAGTCCTCCCCACCGAGTTAGAATTCGGATCCCCGCGGGTCCGGAGCTATGAAGAAGTCGCCTCGGAAGAAAGCCAGCTAGAAGACCTCGACCGACTGGAAGAAGCCAGGGACGTCGTAACAATTCAATCGGCAAACTATCTCCAAGGCCTACGGCGCTATCACGGTCGCAATGTGAGGAGCCGCGCATTCTCCAAGGGAGATCTGGTCCTTAGAAAGAATCAGAAATGCGAGCATAAGCTCTCCCCAAACTGGGAAGGCCCTTACGTCGTCGATGAGGTGGTACGCCCTAGAGCTTACAAACTCAAGCGAGAACACTTGGAACATAGAACAGCTACGTCGTTTCTTCACTTGAACTTTGTAAATCAAATTGTTCCTTTATGAATGAAAAAGGTGATATTAAAGTTTTTTTTACATAATCTTCTCGAGATTTATGCGTCTGAGTGCTTCACTCCTACGATTTTTAGACTCTGAGACATGCGTCGTAAACCATGCCTCAGAGCTTGGGGGTTGGACTAGTCGGACACAATATTTCGAAACCACTCAGGCAAATATGCATGATTGAAATGGAAATGCAAGAACAAGGAAACGCCTTTATATACATTCAATTTACAGGTCTAAAGTCTCTACAATGGACAAAGAGGTGTCCTTGACTTCCTCCCAGAGCACGGCGGCCCGGTCCTCATCTACGTTGCGGGCGTAGCCTTCCTTAATGGTCTCAAGATCCACTCGGGGATAAAGCGACTTGGTAATCGCCAAAGCCTGGCTAGCACCATTGATCGTTGTCTCCTTCAAAAGTCTCTTGAGCGCCTCGGGGGCTTCCTCACCGAGAGAGCGACACAGTCCTCTTGAGTGGCCTCTCACCTCCGGGATGAAGCGAACTCAGCAGCGGCTCGGAAGCTTCTTGGAGCCTGGCGCAAGATATCTCGAGGGCTTCAACCCTCTCGTTAAATACGGCATATTGAGCCCGTGTTTTGAATTTATAATCTGCAAGACAGAGTGTTAAGAAGCGCTAAGGCAATGAAGACAGACCGTACGTTCTAGCTCCTTCTCCGAAGCTTTAAATTGCCTCTGGAGCTTTACATTAGCAAAGTCCCGAGCTGACGCAAAGATAAGAAGATCAAAAACCGGACGATTCAATGAAAGCACGGGGTAGCCTAGGAAATAACTACCTCGAAGGGAGCCAACAACGTCCAGCTTCTCCTGGCGCAGAGCCTTCTGCTCCTCTCGCAATGCCTGGACCTCTGACCGAAGAGATCGCAGCTCGGCCGCATGCCTGGCCTTGATACGCTCCAATTTGGCCAGATATTCCTGGCGCGTTCGGATTTTAGGGAGCATCTTCTGGAAGTATTCGGCTTTCTTTTCAAAGCGCTCCCCTATTTTCTGTAATCGTCATAGGGAAAGGTAACTACATGATAAAATGACAGAAGCGGGAAGATAGCAACTGTAGAAAAGTGCTTACCCGGGCCAAGCGCGCGCAAGCCGTGGCATGACTATAAAAGTCATTTCTCTCCTTCTCCTCCTCCTCCGGATCTTCCAGGAGCTTCAGGCCTTCCTCCTCATCAACCCATGCTGCTTGCATTATGAGCTGGGGGCGAGCAGGGGTCGGCGGAACTCGGAGGATCTCCTCGATCTCGGGGGACGGGCGGGAGGCCGGCTCCGGAACAGCAGGGCCCGATTCCGAAGCGGGAGGAGTCGGAGATGGCGCCAGGGGCTCGAGAGGCACTTCGGTGCCCCTGGACATGGCCCCCACCACCGGGACGCAAACCTCGGGGCTCGAGACCACAGGGCCCTAGGCGGCGTCCGCGCAGAATATCAGCGAAGGATCCCTACGAGAAGAACTGTCAGCAAGCTAGTGAAACGAGTCAAATAAGAGTCGATAGGGTAATAAACCTGTCGAACTTCCTCATTTTCATTGGGGGCTTCTTCCGAGCGGTCGGGCCACCCCCAGAAGGACCACTCGGTACGCTGCCGACTGGCACCCGGGGCTCCTCCCGAATGCCTGAATCCTTCGGCGTTGGACTCGGCCGAGCCGTAGGCTCACAGGAGAGGGGAGCCGAAGGCGCTGGGGCTCGTGCTGACGAGTCCCGGATCTTAGGACCACCAGTCGGGCGCCGGGGCTTCGTGGGGTCTTTGGCCACCGTCTTTTTCCCCTTCTTAGCGGCGGGATCTCCCGCAGGAGAGCTCGCTCGCCACTTCGGGGAATCGCCTATACGAGTAGGCATTTCCGAAAGGGGCGCGTCACTGAAGAAGGCAGCACGATCCTGGAAAGGAAGATTAAAAGTGAGAAGCCATTTAGAGACGAAGACAAGAATCTGTCGGGAAAGTATCTCACCTCTGGGGGAGGATTCAACGTAGAGAATGCCTTGGGGAATCTGGTGGGCATCTCGACGCTCTAGACGAAGAAATCTCCAACTCAAGCATGAATCTGCTTTCTCGTTATTAAGTCAGGCAATTCCTCGGTCGGATCGTCTTGGCCCTCAAACTGAAACCCTAGGTGGTCGCGCTCCTTCAAGGGCTAAACCCGACGGGCAACAAAGTGAATGGCCAGACCAACCCCTGTGAGGCCCCCTTCCTTCAATTTGCCAATGAGCACCAAGAGGTCTTGCACTTGATCCATGTTGCTGGCGTCGCCGACAGAGGACCAAGAGACGGACACCTTCGGCCGGTGCGCGAGGAAAGAAGGAAGAGCTGGATCAGGATTAGCACAATAAAACCACTCCTGGTGCCAGCCTTTATTCGAAGACTTGAAGGGAATAGCGAAATATGACTTCTTTAGCCCCTCCCGAAGTTGGAATCCGGCTCCCCCAACTGCCTTGGGGTTGCTTTTTGAGGGATAGGGCTTCAGAAGGTAAAAATGGCAGAATAGATCAATATGGGGGCGGATGCCCAAAAAGGCTTCGCAAAGGTGAACGAAGATAGAGATTAGCAAAATAGAGTTGGGATTCAAGTTCACCAACTCAATTTCATAAAAGAAGAGGAGGCCGCGGAGAAAAGGACAGGCCGGAAGACCCAGCCGCACTGGAAAAATGATTCAAATACCACTACCTCTTCGGGACGAGGAGTGGGGACAGATTCACCGGTAGCCGACCGGGCGGAGATCAAGGCCAAGTCTGGAAGAATCCCATCATCCACCATGGACTGCAGTTTCTCCTCTGTCGTTGTCAAGGTCATCCAACCTTGGGGCAAAGGCTGCGAGGAAGAAGAAGAAGAATCTTCAAAGGAGAAATTTCAAAGGAGAAATCAATAGCGGCGCAAAAGAGCAGGCGCGACGGCGGTTAACCCTAGCGGCGGAGAAGTCGGAGAGACAAGGAAGCAGAAGGAGCAAGAGCGCGGTGAGAGAATGAACCGTCGGGCGACACATGACCTAACCATTAAAAGGGGAAAAATTAGGTTTTCGCCGAATCGGTGGGAAAAAGATTGCGAATCGTCTCGCCCTTCCGGATTCCCCATAAATGATTTGCAGGCCTGACATTCTGACTCACGGAGTCAGATGTGGTTTGACCAAGTCATATTTGGGACACGTCGCTCGCCACGATGGGATGTTTTCTCCACTTACCATGCTAAGAGGGACGTGGATGTCCTCCAACTTGGATAAAAAATATACCTTCTCGTGATATGCCCCACGCTGGGTCGTTAGGTGGTTACCGCATGACGGAATCATGTATCACGAGTCGGGCCTAAATGGGCACAAATCCAATGGTATGCCCCACGAGGGTCGAAAAGGCGTGCGTCGTATTAAGCAATCACGGATACCACTCGGATAAAACGCGATATGTCCCAAGAAAGACGAGCTATATCCCGCGATCGGATATGGGTATCGCTCGACCACGAGCCAAGAAAATCTGCAGTGCGCTACGAGTTGAGCCTAAAGCCGTATCCAACACCAGTCGGATATGGGTACCACTCGGCCAAGAGCCACGTATGTATGGTTCGCTCCAAGTTGAGCCCAAGCCGTATCCTACATCAGTCGGATATGGGTATCACTCGGCCATAAGCCAAAGAAATCTTGATATGCTCCAAGTCGAGCCTAAGCTGTGTCCTACGGACATGGGTATCATTCGGCCATGAGCCGCGCAAATCCTAACATGTCCCATGTAGGACCTAAGGTGTATCCTACGACAGTTGGGTGCGGATACCGCTCGACCAAGGAACCATGCAAGCTTCGATGTGCCTCAAGCTGGGTTCAAGCTATGTCAAAACGACGATCATGGAAAAATATTGAGAAAAGGTACATCTTTATTTATGTATAAAAAGTTCACCGGGCATTATGCCCGGAAAAGTATTACATTTATAGGGGACCAACACTTCACCCCGACGCACGTGACCCAATGCCTCCACGAGGCCTCCTGGCCCTAAGCAGGTCGGGAAGATCTCGGGAAGGTGTCGACGGCAACGCGGTCAAGGGCGGCGGCTTTATCCTCTGCCCACTCCGCCATGGCACGATCGAAATCCTCCCATAGCTCGGCGAGCTCGGGGTCGTCTCGATCGTCTTTGAAGTTCCTCATGAAGAAGAAAGAAGCTTGAAGCAATACGGTGAGAACTAAGCGTGAAGGAATACATCCCAGAAGTATTGATCGCCTTTTATAGCCGGTAAAGTGAGGATGAAGTAAATGCAACAGAAGCCGAGGAGCTTTGGAGTTAATACAGTTTCGGAAGCCAAAGGGGTTTTCGGAATTCGAGTTGACACAGAAAATCAAGCGACCTCGAAGACTGTCCGGTGGTTATCCATGAAGAGAAAAGATATTAAAATTTTTGCTTTGGGCGGGAAGAAGTATTCAATCTACATCCGAAGTATGGGACAGGTCTGTGAGGCCGCTCACAACAAATTCGTCTGACAGAAGATTATATTCAGTTGAAGCAAAAATCAAGGGTTATATTCGAGTCCTTCATAATCCACTCGCCGCAAGAAGAAGCCTTCAAATCACGTGAAGAAACCAATCGGAGGATTGTACAGCGAGTTTAGAACAATGATTCAAGTTGGGGCCTAGCTGGAAGCATAGCAATTGAATCATGAATCACTCGGGGGCTACTGTGAAATATATGAAACCAGGTATCTCTATGACCGGCCCAACGTCACCTGAGGAGAAGACAGGCCCAAGGGTTGTGCCCCGCACCAAGCCTTGCTGCCGTATGGAAGAGGGGGCACATCCTATAGACAATTATGTATATTTAGATATAAAAGATACAGTTGTAATCCGAGTCATTGATAGGGTAGACAAAGATGTAAACTCTATCCTGTAACCGACTAGAATCTAATAACCGATCGGAATCTCCTAACCGATCAGGACTCTGTAAGCCCCCTCGCCCCCGGTATATAAGGGGGAGGGCGGGTAACACCAGGGGGATCCGATCATCGAATCAAAGAATCAAGCCTCAGAGCACAGAACACAGGATTAGGGTATTACCTCCATCATTTGAGGGCACGAACACATCTAACCCCTTGTCTTGTGTGACCTTCGAGTTTGAGATCTAGCGCCTACCCCATAATTTTATTGCCGGCTACAAAAGTCGACAAAAGGTGGAGCTCAGAATAAGAAGATGGAGGATTAAGCGCGAAGGAATGCATTCTACAAGCGCTGGTTCACCTTTTATAGCCCATACGATAAGATGAAGTAAATGCATCAGAAGCCGAGGAGACTTGGAGTTAATATAGTTTCGGAAGCCAAAGAGGTTTTTGGAAATTGGGTTGACACAGAAAGCCAAACAACCTCGAAGACTGTCCAGTATCGATCCACGAAGAGGAAGGATATTAAGGTCTCGCTTCGAGCGGGAAGGAGTATCTAATCCTCATATGAGATATGGGTCATAGCCACGAAGCTACTCGCAATAAACTTGTCAGACCGAAGAGTGTAATCAGTCGAAGCAAGAAATCAAAGGTTATATTCGAGTCCTTCATAATCTACTTGCTGCAAGAAGAAGCTTTCAAATCAAAGGAAAGACCAGTCAGAGGTTTATGCTAGAAGCTGAAAGCACGGATCCAAGTTAAGTCCTAGATAAAGATATAGCAACCGGATCATGAATCACTCGGGGGCTACTGTGGAATATATGAAACCAGGTGTCTTCATAACCGGCCCAGCATCGCTTGAGAGGAAGACAAGGCCGAGAGGAAGGCCCAAAGGATAAGCTCCGCACTAAGCCTTGCTGCCGTGCGCAAGGGGGTACATCCTATAGACAGTTGAATGTATATTTAGATATAAAAGATACGATTGTAATTCGAGTCGCTAAAAGGGTAGATAAAGATGTAAACTCTATTCTGAAACGACTAGAATCTTGTAACCGATCGGAATCCCTTAGACCGATCAGGACTCTGTAAACTACCCCACCCCCACTATATAAGGGAGAGGGCGGGCAACAATAGGGGCACACAACACACATCGCATATCGCCCAGAGCACATTGCGCTTGACCAATCTTAGATCCAAGAGATCCACATAATCCCAGCACACAGGACTAGGGTATTACCTCCTCCGTCGAGGGCCTGAACCTATCTAAACCTTTGTCTTGTGTGACCTTCGAGTTTGAGATCTAGCGCCTGCCCCATAAATTTATTGCCGACTACGAAAGTCGACAAAACTCAACAATGCAGTAGATGGATTTATATGGGTCACTGGATATGGATATTTATATGAGAGTAAAATTCCAAATCCAAATAAAACCAATCGCAACATGTATAGTGTCAAACTATAGAGGTCGTTGTATGGGTTAAAACAGTGAGGGAGAATATGATACAACCGACTTAGTGGGTTTTTTCTGAAGAAGGATTACTCCCATAATGATGATTGTCCATGTATGTTCATAAAGAAGTGCTAGAATAGATTCTATAACATCTTAGTTTACGTCAATGATATGAATATCATTAGAACCACGAAGGACATAAAGGAAGCAAGTTCTTACCTTATGACGAAGTTTGAGATGAAAGATTTGGGCAACACCAAATATTGGTTTAGCCTACAGCTAGGGTATTTCCCTGAAGGAATCTTTGTGCACCGATCTACCTATACTAAGAATGTATTAGAAAAATATAACATTGATAAATGTCATCCTTTAAAGACCCCTATGGTAGTCAGATCCCTTGATGTGGATAAAGACCTATTCAAACAGAGGATGGAAATTGAGGAAGTCTTAGGACTTGAAGTTCCATACTTAAGCTCCATAGGAGCACTTATGTATCTTGCAAATTTCATCAGGCTTGATATTGTGTTCGTAGTAAATTTGCTAGCTAGACACAATGCAGCTACAGCTATAAGGCATTGGGCTGATGTTAAGACTTAATCTGATGCCTCCAAGGTACAAAAGATCTTGGCTTATTTTACCAGAAGGACTAAGACTAAACCATGGTGGGATTTACGTATGCTGGCTATCTGTTTGATCCCCATGGTGCCAAATCTCAGGTGGGTTTGTATTTCTTTGTGGTGGTACAATCATTTCTTGGTGGTCCTAGTGGCTACCTCTACTAACCACTCAGATTATAGCACATTATGAAGCCTCAAGTGAATGTGTTTGGCTAAGATGTATGATTAGCCATATATAGAAGTCATGTGGTATTAACACTGTTGATACTCCCACAATTATCTATGAAGATATTGCTATTTGTGTTGCGCGAATGCAAATGAGTTATGTCAAGAGCAATATCATAGAGCATATTGCCTACACACATATCCTCATGAACTCCAAAAGAAAGGTGAGGTAAAGATCCTGAAAACTAGATCAAATAAAAAGAAAATCTAGCTGATTTATTCACTAAGGCCTTACCGACATCCAGTTTCCAAATATGTGTTCGTGGCATTGGAATGAGACGACTTAGAGAAATGCAGAATTCAAGGGGAGTAAACCCTGTACCATAACCTTTATTACATCCTAAAGATGCTATCCTAATCTAGAAGATTACAAATTGCACTCTTTTTCCTTTCATGAGTTTTCCTGAAGTTTTCTCACATGAAGATTTTTAATGAGGTAACAAGTGTGACACAATATGCAGATGCAGTGTACTCTTTTCTTTATCTCTTTTTTTACCACTGTGTTTTAGAGAGGATTTTTAATGAGGCATATGCATTACGCGGTTTTCACCCAAGGGGGTGTTAAGAAATATCTACTTTAAGGTTTGTGAGTGAGTCCCGAAACCATCGTTGAGGTGCTTAGGCTATAAATATAGCACCCCAATGTACAAGAGGGATCAATCAATAATAAGAAAAGATTTCAGATCTCATATATCATGTGTTTATCTACTGTGATTATTCTATGGGCATTCTTGATTGGTATTGGGATTAATATATGGTAATCATCTGTATTATTCAAAAACAATTGACGGTCGATCGCCATATAATTCAAATTTCCACGTCGCTTTACTCTGACACATTATGATGGTTACACATCAAAAAATAGTTTCTTGTTATGATATAGATAGAATCCCAGTCCAAGTTTGGAAGGACTCTATCTATTGGTGGGCGAATCCGAATCTATCTCTTGCTATCTTCTACTATATATTGGGTACCCCCCTTGTACAAGAGATTAATCTAATAAAGCGAGAGAACTTTGCCCCCCTACTTTATGTGTGCTCTAGTTCTTATTCTTGTGATTTCGTTGACATGTTGTTGATTGATCGTGGGTGAACGACTACGTTTTACAACACGTTATCAGCACGAAGCTCTATCGAGGCTACCGATCGTGATCATCTGCCTGCGACAATTGACACTGCGTCGAATTCATCCTGTATCACGCGATCTACACTACGACAAGCCCTAAGTAAGCGCCTCTACACAACTGTCGATCCTGTAGATCGTCTTTGCAAATTAATTGCATAGGCCAATCGCTAGCAGTATATACATTTGTTACTGTTCATAAAAAAAGGGTTTGGTGGCGTGCGTCCTGCAGACGATCACGCCTGGCGGCCGTACACCCGTCGGCCGTGCCCGCGCCTGTCCGGTGGTCATACCCGCGATGCGATCTTTGGTTTCCGCGCGTCCTCACGCCGCACGCTATTTCGGCTTCTGCCCAGACGGCGGAAGTGCTTGCTTCCCTACCGCCGGCTGTGCTCGCAGCGCCACCGATGTCGTCACCTCGGCCTTCGCGACCGCTGTTGCCACAGCCCCCACGCTCCGCCGGCTGTGCCTCGGCCTGAAGCCGCTCTCGCCGCCAGCTATGCTAGCCACGACACCGACTGCTTCTCGGCCCGAAGCCGTGCCCACCATCTCAGTCGCGCCGCCCGTCCTGCCACGCCCTCTAGCGCGCTGCCCTCAGTTGCGCCACCATCTCGGCCGTGCCGCCCGTCGCGCCGCACCCTCTGCCGCGCTACCCTCGACTACGCCGCCATCTCGGCCACGCCGCCCGCCGCACCGTGTCACCCGCTGTGACGCCCGTTCGAATGCGTCGCCCACCAGTGACACCTTGGCTCCCGCATTTGGCGGCTGGAGATGCTTTGGCTTCTGTGCCAATTGCAGCGCTAAGCGGCAGCGCCCACAGCACCAGTGATGAGCATGGACGCCCTGCACGGCGACTCGTGGCACCGGCTGCCCTATGCGGAGGCGGCGGCTCGAAATCTTGAGAGGGCGTCGTCGTCCGGTTGAGTTGCACTAAGATGGCCCGGCGGCTAGGGTTTCTACCCAAGCCCCTCACCTTGCACTGGGCTGGCGCCTTTGCCGGTCGGCCCAGAAGGCCATGTGGGCCGATATGTCCAGATGACCGAGCGCACCGAATGGGCTGTATGGTCCAGTGTCCATACAGCCCACATGTTAAATAAAATTAATAATAACTAATTTCAGTTTTTTTAGAAATTCATTCATAAATTCTAAAAATTGACATGAACCCTAGAAATTAATTTTTCTAGGTATGGGCTTCCATAAAAATTTTGATAAATTATTGTTTAGCACATCACTGGAAGTCTCCATCCCCTGGGTTTATTTTCTAGCATTATGCCATATATAATATGTGCTGAAATTTAATTTCTGTTATTTAAGTAATTCTAAAAATTGCTTAGTAATTAACAGAAAATGCTAGAATATTATAAAAAATATGTATGACCCATTGCCCTATGTCATGTTGCTAGATTATTTTTTTGATCATGTTTTCATGTTTATATATGCTGGACATATTATTCTTGTTATTCTGTAGTTCTGAAAATTACTTGGTAATTAACAGAAAAAACATGAAAAACAATTGCTAGGAAAATTCTGGGAAATTGTTAGATAATTATCTACTGAATAGATATAGACCAAGCTATACTTATTGAATAGTGAGCATGCAATATAATGATTTTACCAGTAGTAAAAGTCATTTTGCATAAGTAAAAATAGGATATGTTGGACATCGCAAAGAAGGAATTTATCAAGATTGTACTGGATGGCAACAATTACCTTACCCGGGCAATGAATACTAAGATTAATCTGATATCTCGATCTTTTGTAGCTACTATTTTCCCAGCCTGAAGCTGGTACCCCTGCTCTTCCCGAAGCCACCAGATGTACGGCTATGCACCTCCTGCGGCATCATCTTCATACGGACCTAAAGGCCAAATAGTTGATGGAAGATGGTTAGCTGGTATTTTTGGACTCCCTTAAGGAAAATATATAACCAGCAAAGATCCGTTATGTTACCAGAAGTACAACGCGAATGGGTTCTCCTGCGCTTTCAGGATTTTAAAGGCAGTGACAGCATATAATTTTTGTCATACACAAGCTTGTCACTGATCTAACATTATGTAATCAGAAAGTTACTAATGCTAAAAGGATCGACAAGATATTGTGCACATTCCACCCCAATATGAGGATATTGCCATAACAGTATCGTCGCTAAGTACCAAAACGTACTTCGAGCTTATATTTTGTTAGAAGTAGAAAAGCATGATGAACTCCTGTGAAGAATCATCATGTACTTCCTAATGGAGTTTTGCAATGCCCGAAGCATATGCAAATGCTCAATAGGCTAGCAATAGCCAAAGCCGCAGAAAGATCCAATGGAATATATGGGATAAGTGGAAGAATGACAAATCGAATAGGGGAAGATGCAATTCATAGTGAAAAAGTAAAGGTAAAGGGCCAAAGGCTTCCAGAAGTAATGCTGCAAACCCTGAATAACCCTGTTTTATGTATTGATGCACTGGCCATTGGTCATGCAACTATTGCATCCCGAAGCATGTGGTAGACCTTTACATGCAATCCACTCGAAAACTAGATAAGACTTGGGGAAATAATATTAAGTCATACTTCATCGTTCAACCTGTTGTTGATACGGATGTTGAGAAGTGTGATGATATGATTCTTGATATTATTGAGTTCGAAGAGTCCCAGGAGGGCACCTACATCTCATATGGAGACCTGGATTAGTCTCCTTAATATCCCTTCACTTTGCTAAGTCGATGTCACGTATTCCTTACAAGTCTCCTTATCAGTTTAGCCCTAGTTCCTGAATGAACATTTGGTCTACGCTCCTGTTGAGCGATTATCATTCAAAAATTGAATAAATTGATATTTCCCAGATTTTTGATTAATTATGCTATGTTTGTTCTATATTCTACAATTTGTTCCTGATGCAAAAATTGTTTGATTGTTAAGTCATACTTCCAATATAGAACATAGTATAATTTGATGGCGGAGGAGAAGATCTGTCTAGAAGACAGTTGTATCACACTAAGTAAATTGAAAATATTATGACTATCGCTAGAAACGATACTCTCATAGTTGGCACTGGAAGTATGTCATATTATACCCTGAGTCCAGTCGTACTCCCTTAAGTTTTAAAGACATTGGTTTGAATCGTTTCCATATAGAGACAAAGAATGAGGATGGTACATAATACCTACTCATGACTAAGTTTTTGGGTGTAATAAACGTGTGGTTAAAAAGCTTCATTCATTCTCCTCCGAATTATAATATGCACATATAAAACCTGAAGTTTGTGTTGTGATGAAAACCCAGAAAAATTTAAGATCTAGCAGATCGACTGGGTTACCTTGAGTTGAATAGTATAAGAAGAATAATTAATAATTCTGTTGGCCATAGCATAAAGTCTTTCCTAGATCTGAAGTTTTCTTATACCCTGGTTGTGCTAAAGGAAAGCTCATTCTTAGATCTTCTTACCTAAAAAGTTAGGGAAGAATAACTGAATTTCCTGGAGAAAATTCAAGGTGATATCTATGAAACTGTTCAGCCCCTGTCGGGCTCTTTTAAGAAATTTTATGGTACTGATAGATGCTTCTACTAGATGGTCCTATGTATATCTCTTATCTATTAGGAACCATGCTTCTGCCCAAATTATTAAGTTAAGAGCCTACTTTCCAGAAGAAAGGATCAAGTCTATTCAAATAGACAATGCTAGCGAGTTTACCTCAAAAGCATTTAATGATTGTTGTATGGCTCTGGGAGATAATGTAGAGCATCGCGTACCTAAAGTCTATACTTAAAATGGCCTTGTAGAGTCATTATATTAAAAGAATAAAAACTTATTGCTTGGCCGCTCTTGCAGAATAGTAGGCTTTCCACCAGTTGTTGGGGCCACGCAGTGCTGCATACTGCGCTATTAATTCAACTCAGACCAACTGCACATCATGAAATTTCCCCGTTGCAGATAGTGCGTGGCAAAGAATTAAGCATTTCCCATCTGCGAAAATTTGGCTGTACTGCATACATGCCAATCTCTCCACCACAGCGTACCACTATGGGACCTTACCGGAAGTTGAGGATCTATGTAAGTTATAAATCTCCTTCATGTATTAAAATACCTAGAGCCTATGACAGGGGATCTGTACACGGCTCGGTACGCTGATAGTACTAAGGACATTTTTCGACATTAGAGGGAGATAAGTACCACATTAGAGAATGCCGAGTCCTTAGATCCACGCACTACAGAGACCGAACTTGAAGTTCGGGGGATAATAAATCTGCAATAAATAAGCTTATAATCTACCAAATGCCTTCACTATTCATAAGGGAGTGAAAAAATCTCATATACCTGTAGTATATGCACCTGAAAGAGTGGAAATACCCTAGAAGGATATTGAACCCACTCTTGACCCTCATGATAAAAAGAGGGGGAGGCCTCCAGGTGCACGGGACTCAATTCCACGGAGACCTCTGCAGAAGTAGAGAACCGAACAAATGAGAACACTACCCATGATAGTGGAAGAAGCTCAACCTGATGTCGAGAAAATCCCTGAAGTGAGCCATCCTGGAGATGGTAACATCCCTGAAGTGATCCATCCTGAAGATGATAACCCCAGCGTATATTTTCATGCACAATCCCACGCTGGGAAATCAAAACACTCAGACTCCATCGTTGTGGGAAATCACAAGGAGCTGGAAGAAATTTATAAAGAGATATCCCTGAAGTGATGCAGGAGAATTGTATAAAACAAAGACTACAATTGTCGACATATAATTGCCTCTAAAATTGCTAAAGCTTGATCCAGAACCAAAGTCCATGGCAGAGTGCCAGAAGCGCTCATATAAGGTCAAATGAAAAGAAGCAATTGAGGCAGTGCTCGCTTATTAAAAGGAAAGCTTTGATCCCGTTGACCAAACATCTCCTAAAGTAATCCCTGTAGGATCAAATGGGTTTTTCATCTAGAAGAGAAATAAAATACCCAGGTGGTGAGATATAAAGCAAGGCTGGTAGCACAAGGGTTCATACAGAGACCCGACATCAATTACGATGAAATATATTCTCTTGTAAAGAGTAGAATAATGTTCCGAAATTTAAATATTAATGGCAGCAAGCTTAAACTTATCAATGATGTTGATGAATGAAGTGACCTCATATATATGGGCCACTAGATACGGATATTTACATAAGAATCCTTGAAGGAGTTACAATTCCGAATCCTAACAATTGCAACATGTATAGCGTCAAATTGAAGAGATCGCTATACGGATTAAAACAGTAGGGAGAATGTGGTATAACCGACTTAGTGAGTTCCTCCTGAAGAAGGAATATTGCCCCTGTGTTCATAAAGAAATCCCAGAATGGATTCTGTATCATCTCAGTTATATGTCGATGATCTGAATATCATCGGAACCATAGAGGAGATAGAGGAAGCAAATGCTTACCTCACGACGGAGTTTTGAGATGAAAGATTTGGGTAAAAGCAAATTTGTTTAGGCCTGCAGCTAGAGCATTTTCCCAAAAGGAATTTTTGTACACCAGTCTTCTATGCCCAGAAGGTATTAAAAAGATTCAATATGGATAAATCGCATCCATTAAAACCCCATGGTCATAAGATCCCTTGAAGTGGATAAAGACCCTCTTTCAGACTAAGGATGGAAAATGAGAAAGTCTTAGGACCTGAAGTCCCATACTGATGTATCTTGCAAATTGCATAAGGCCAGATATTACATTCGCAGCAAATTTGCTAGCAAGACACAGTGCAGCTCCAACCAGAAGACATTGGGCTGGTATCAAGACTTTACTCATTTTCTCCAAGGTACTCAAGATCTTGGATTGTTTTTCCAGAAGAACAAAGACTTAACAATAGTGGGATATATGGATGTTGGCTATCTTCTGATCTCCACAGTGCTAAATCTAAGACTGGTTTTATATTTCTCTACGGTGGTACAGTCTTTATTGGCAGTCTTTTTAAGCAGACCTTGGTAGCTACTTCTACCAACCACTCAGAGATTATAGCTTTATATTAAACCTCACGTGAATGTGTTTGGCTGAGATATGTGATTAACCATATCCAGAAGTCATGTGGTCTTAACACCGTCGATATCCCCATAATTATCCTGAAGATAATACTGTTTGTGTTGCACAAATGCAAATGGGTTATGTAAAGAGCAATATCACGAAGCATATTGCTCCTATATTTTTCTATCCTCACGAACTCCAGAAGAATAGTGAGGTAAAGATTGTTCAAACTAAGTCATGTGAAAATCTTGTAGATTTATTCACTAAGTTATTGCCTAAATCTATATTCCAAAGATGTGTTAAAGGCATTGGAATGAGAAGAGTTAGAGATATGCAAAGTTCAAGGGGAGTAAATCCCTGAACCATGACCATTTGCATGATCCAGAAGGTCATATTTTAAATCCTGAAGATTGTGAGTTGTACTCTTTTTCCCTTAGTGAGTTTTCCTGAAGTTTTCTCACATGAAGGTTTTTAATGAGGCAACTAGTGTAACACGGAGTGCAAGTGCAATATACTCTTTTCTCCATCCCTTTTTCCCACTGGGTTTTTGGGAGGAGTTTTTAACGAGACATGTGCATTACGCGGTATTCGCCCAAGGGGGAGTGTTATGATATAGATAGAATCCCAGTCCAAGTTTAGAAGGACTCTATCTATTGGTGGGCGAATCCGAATATATCTCTTGCTATCTTCTACTATATACTGGGTACCCTCTTGTACAAGAGATTAATCTAATAAAGCAAGAGAACTTTGCCCCCTACTTTATGTGTGCTCTAGTTCTTATTCTTGTGATTTCGTTCACATGTTGTTGATTGATCATGGGTGAACGACTACGTTTTATAATATTTCTGATTGTTTATACCTATTAAGTCTGGTCCATTCTCTATTTGTATTTACATGTCATTGTCCATCCAGAAACATCCATGCAGCAATGACAGTATGCCACATTGGTTGCCGTTAGTGTTGGACTGAAAATGGTGACTAGACATAAGGGTGAATAGCTATCAAATAAAATTTCCTAAAAAAATTCAAGCTACTTCTCTGGCTAAAAGAGATAACCAAAAATCTCAGCTAGGCCGACACTAGGCAAAAGTGCAGTACTCCTGAAAGAACAGTAAAATCGGGATGAACAGTAAAATCAACACAGTTTTAAAACCAAGAAACAACCTAACTTTTGATCAGCTTATTCAAATCTTGTGAAACTTTGCATACACCTTCCTATTTAAGTTAGGAACCTATACCAACCATCAATCGAAAAGATTGACTATAAAGTTCTGACGGGACCAGATTCTGAGAATCCGGACCCTCTGTGTATTCTGTGCCACTCCAGGATCACGCTGGCACACACAATCCTTAATTGTCCGGCTCTTCGATATACTCCTCTTCCCATGCTGGCGTAGACTCCTCCACTGATGTTGGGTTGATAGGCAAGGAGGGGTGAGTACTCAAGGCACTCCACAAGTAATGCACAGAATGCAGTGCTATTACTATATGCAAGACTTAATCCAAAGAACTGGCTTACTTGGTTCATTTGCATCAAACAGCATTTTTAAACTAACAACTTATTTAGATTATAAGCAGAGAAATAGTTAGAAATAGTACTAAGTTCTTTAAACAGTTTTTCTCTATAAACTTGGCACACAGCCTTAATCAATTCATTTTCACACGGGCAAACAGCCACCCATTCCACATTTTATTTTTGAAGATCTAACCCTTGACTGTAATCCCCGAGCAATGTCCAATACCGTGGACACGGCTATTCGAATAGATTTGACACTCTGCAGAGGTTGTACACTTTATCCACAAGATACAACCACTCACCACATAGGTGATCGCCCATAACAAAGCCTTTCAAAAACCTCTACCTTTACCAATAAACCTCTCCGGTATTGCCTTCACTATCACTCCCCTCACACAGAGCTGAAGCACAGGACAGGCCAATACCGTTGGATGGGCACCAAGCCGTAGCATAGGTACGCTCCCCCACGTAGATACACCCCTGTGTACTATCACCCCGAGGTTTGAAAGGATAGATATCATAACCCTATTCAACTGGTCTATCCCATATCAGACATGTAGTTGTATGGATGACTCAGTTCTTAGACTTGCAAGGTGAAGTCCTTAGCTGACCAAGGAAAGACTTTCACCACTCAACAGTGGCACACAGCCCAATGTGGCACACAGACTTACAACACTCATCAAACCATTGCCTCACAGGCCCACCTGGCACAAAGCCTCCTGCCACATGCCCCAGTCTAAATCATTTTCCCACCCAGTTGATTATTGTGCAACACATGCCAATAATAACTTAACATCAGTACAGAACCACACAGGTCTCCGTACCTCCGTTTCATCACGTAGCATCATCACACCATTTCCAAAATACATTCAATATTTCAATACTCAGTATTGAGGCATTCTTTCGAAAGATCATACAAGACCCGTTGCAAGGCTAAGCATCTAATCACGGTCTAGCCTACCGTGTTGGCATCATATTATATCCAACAAATATGAATAATTTTATGGTGACAAAGATTTCAGGGCACACAAATGATAATTTCAAGGTGGCAATAACAATATGGGTTGATTAACTACATTACCCAAATTAATTTAAATTCATTTTTAATTAACTTAGCATGCATAATTTCCAAGCAAAATACATTTAAAAACTGGCATCAAAATGGTCAAAGCATCACTTGCCTTCAAAGAGTTGCTGGTCGTGTTCTGAAGCTTGATCTTGAGTGATGAACTCTTCCTCTAAACTTTTCGGCAAATTTGCATCTACGCGTAAAAATCATATATGCAATAAATACCTAAAACAGTAGACTATATAACCTGAAAAATTCAAATAAAATTCACCATTAAAAAGAGCACATTTTTTAAAAAAATTAGAAACTAGAATCACCTCAATCGGAGTTCAAATACAAAAGTTATATCCTTTCAAAGTTTTAAAAAAAATATAAATCAGAAAATAGAAAATCCTGAATTAATTAATTCATTTCTCTATTTAAAACTCGATTTATTGCGTCAGCATGACATCAGCCTACACGTGGCGCTTTCTGGTGCTGCCACGTCGCCTCGGTCCATGGACTGGGTCCATGGTCCGGCTCTGGTCCACGGTAGACTCGGTCCATAGAGCGGTGCACTGGCCCCACCGGTGGCGTCAAGCGGCGTCGCCATCGCGGCGTCACCCGACTAGCTTCGAGATTCATGCACGAACACGTGTCAGCATCTCGAGCAATCCCAGCCGACGGCCAGATCTCAACCGCGTGGCGTAATCATGGCCGTCAAAGAAAATCAACGGTCAGCAATCATGGCCGTCAAAGAATTCCACGTGACACATGTCACGCATCCGACGGCACTCACGAATCCAACGGCCAGCACACGCGCGGACCCAGCGACACTTCGACTCCCATGAAGACACGCGGCGAAATCTTGGCGGTCCGCTTGAAACCAACGGCCAAGATTGGGTTGTGCCTCGGTCAACTCGCACACGCGTCCGCACAGGATTCGGCGGGGGCGCGGCGTCATCCGTGTCGCACGTTCAAAAATGAACGGTGACGATTCAGCGGCAACTTGGCTAACTAAGGACGCGTGGATGCATCGCAGCCACACGACTCCGATCGGACGGCCACGGCCAGCCTACACGGCAACACTAGATCTCTACCACTCAGATCCGATCCTACGGCGCATGATACCCGAGCGGTTTACTGTTCACCCTAACGATGTGGCACTATCTCACGTGTTCAAAAATGATCCAACGGTCCAGATCTAATTAAAGCACAAACACTAGAACTAATCTAAGCCGTTCATCTACACATCTACGACCACAATTCAACGCTAGGCAAACGAGGAGGGCAGCGACGTGGACGTACCGGAGCGGTGCGATGAAGATCGGACGGCAGATGAAGCTCGCGAAGGTCAGCGACGGCGAGAAGAAATAGGCTGCTGGAGCTGGGGAAGACGACACGGTCGACGGCGCTAGAGGGTGACTCCGGCGAGAAGAACTGACGAAATCGACGCGGCTTACTTCAGTGAACTCGAAACGGGGTCAGAGCACGGCGGAAAGGCTCGGACGATGGCAGGGCGAAGCAAAAACGACAGTGGCGCAAAGGAGCAACTACGGTGAGCTAGCACAAGGTCCCTAGAAGCAAGGAGTACACCCTCCGTGCCTACACAAGCCCAATCTCACCTATCAGCTACCACCTACAGTTTTTTTGCTATACCACGACAACTTATTATGATAGAGCCTTCCCATAAAAGGTACATGTGGTTTGTATATTGGTTCTTGGATCTAACTACACCATAGACTTGGTCCTTAGTGACTTGGCCGAGACAAGAACATACCCACATCTAGTGCACCAGCACCGATCTCTACAACCATTCTTCCATGTCCAAAACATATTTTCCATTTTATTTCTTAGCCAAAATAATAAAGCTACAACCTATAGACCATAACATAAATATTTCCCATGTGAACATTCTGACCATAGTATATCCGGTATACATGATATCGGTATAAGTAAGGCTAAGCATCTATCATACGTCTACTCCAACTTTACACAAATAATTATTTGAGGAGTGGATAATAGTTACTAAGATGACAATGGCGGAGTAAAAATTTATCTAGGTAAGGTATATGCAACAATTGGACATATCTACCATTCCCATTAACATAGTGATTTTCATCAAAAATATTTGTATGCATAATAGTATTGAACATAACATTGAAATATGGGATCAACATGATCAAAGGAGATACTTGCCTTACTCGTTGAACACTTGGTCTTGCTCTGGTTCGTTGGTGGAATTTTTTGGGATGTTGGTATCAACACGCGTCGAATAGTGCAAATAAGAGCCAAAAAATTTCAAATAGTGAGATAATCAAAATATTTTTGTAGATTATGAAAGCTCATGATTTTAGAAAAAATTAGAAACTATTTTAACTCAATTTGGAGTTCATATGCAAAAGCTATAAGTATTTAAATCTAGCTCGGCTAGAAATTAAAAAGAACAAAAGAGAAGAGAATGTATTGTGATGAGGGTATTTCACCAAATTATGCTTTCCTATGCGGAAAACGTATTCCCATAGAACTAAAGATAGTTTTTCATTTTTTTCATATTTATTTAACAGTGGGGTCCACTTGTCAGATTTTTATTATATTTACTGATTTTTCTCAGGTGGGTCCTACATGTTAGTCTCACCAAACATTAAATTGGATTTAATTATGAAACTAGAGGGTCCCACCTATCATACTCACATTAGTTGCTAATTACAATAATTATTTTTTAATCACGATTTAAGTGATTGACAAGTGGGCCCTAGGTGTGTGAGAGAGAAAATGAGAGAATAACAAGGTAACAGAGGAGAGAGGCGGAGGTCTCTAGCTAGGCTCACGGTGTCGGGATTGGCAATGGGAACTAGCAAAGCAGGTCATGGGGTTAACAACGAGGTCACTGGTGGCGGCAACACAACACGGGGTGGTCAAAATCGACCTGACGGCGAAGAAGAATGGCGGGGAAAGAGGTAGAAGGAAACTGGCATGGACATGGCTCAAACGAGCTAAATGATAAGAATATAAGCATCTTGGGAACTCTTGGTACCAACCCAGGTGACTAGTGGTGGCTACAAGCTACGGGAAATGGCTAGCAATGGAGAAAACAGGACAGCGGTGAGCTAGAATAGTGGTGGAGCTCAGTGACGTAGATCTGATGAAATCATCATGTGCATAAGGTTCCATGGAAGATTAGGAACGTATAAATGATCATGTTCAAGTCTAAAGCCCATCGAAGAGGAAAGGATGACCATGGCGAGGTCGGCGGCAACAGGCTTCGCATGGACAGAACGTTGTGAAGAGTTTGAGTTGCAAATGACCGCACGGTGAGATCCAGGGGACCACAGAGATGCTCTGAAGGGCCATGTTCAAGGTAGGAAACCACCACGATAGCGGTGTAGCACTAGCGATGGTGGCCGCTGGAATTGGGGAAGAAGATGCAGCACTAGCAATACATTGCACAAGTCACCAAATTGATTTAGGGCTATTGAGGAGAAACCAGAATGGCGTATTTTGATGCGAGTGTCGAGGAGTTAGTTCACCGAGAAGGTCATGGTCCACGGCATAGCGTGGCGAAGGATGCGCATCAGCGTTAAGGATGACAGTGGCAATCCAGTTCGCTCAGTGAAAGGTAGGGGTTGTGACCAGGCAAAAGGAGGCGGTGATCTTGGGGAAGAAGGATAATGCTCTAGGTTGGGCTTTAAAGGGCGAGATGAAGTTACCCTACTCGGCGAGAACCGATGGCTATATGGAAGAAAGCATGAAATACTTGAGTGGCAAAGGCTTGCATTCGACGCCATCTACGGCTTGGAGGATGGGACAACGTGGTGGTTATTAGAGGGCGAAACGGTGGGTGGTGAAGTCAAATTCCATGGGAGCAACAGTCTCTTGGGAGCTCTCCTATGGTAGGTGGGGCGTTTGGAAGAAGACGATTGACAAGTGGGTCAGTATGTCAGCGTGCGCGAGGAAAGGTTAACAAAGGAAATAGCTTCATTGAAATACACTTTCACAAGGGGAAGGTGAAAAAAGGAAAGCGTCTCGAGGAAAGGCGAGCGTGTGGATTCAGGTTGGGCCGAAATAGTGACAGGCCACGCGGACAGAAGGGGTTCGGCCTACCAGTGTGAAACTAATTTTCAATCACATTCTTAATTTATTTAAATGTAGAAAGGAGTTGAATTTCTAAAATTAGCAAATCAACTCCGAAATTATGAAAATGGTTGGAGAGGCTCATGAGATTATTTAGAACCCAAATAAATTTTTTCCAGGCTCTATACAAGTTTTACTTAAATTTTTAAAATTTAAAAACAGTAGCTAGATTTAAGGAAACAATTTTCTTAAATGCTGAAAATCTTAGAAAAATCAAGAAAATGAAGAAAAGAAATTTTGCACACATAACACAACTCTTTGAAATGTTGAGATGTTACAATACAAAACCAAACCAAGTCCACTGTCCAATGACAGCTCCATGGACAGTTACAGGATAACAACGCTTGCAAACGTGCATGTACACTCCACATTATTTGCCATTCAGAAGAAAGCAAAAGCAACAGAGCATTCAGTTCCAAAACCAGTCCACTGTGCACTGATAGCTCCATGGATGACATCGACAGGATAACAATGCACGCCCACCTGGACGATGGGAAAGGCCAAAACCATCGGTCTTAACACACCCACAGTATCAACCAGATGTTAGCATGTCAGCATCATGGACACTCCACCCACTCGCTGCTGAAAACTACGTCCCCGCGATTAACTAACTAAACCGTCAAATCAAGAGCCCATAAAATGTAGTACAGAGATCCAAAAGTGAGAAGGAAGATCTTAGTGTGTGTTTGGTTGTTTGTACCAAGTACTACATATATAAGATGATTTAAAAAAAAAAAGTCATCAATGTGATTTGTTGTTTGAATGGAACCATCCCGTTCTGAATGGTGTGATACAAATTTGAGGAATATTTCCTATAGATACTGAATCATTTCACTCATCCAAAACAATGGAACCAAATAGTACAAAACTATCTTATCCTATTCAACCTCATCCCACCAACCAAACACACCCTTAATTACTTTCATTGAACCAATTTGGTTATGTGTAATAACAAAGATTATATATGATTCATGCACATATTGAATACAAGTTTTAAACTGCTACAAGGGCTTACAATTGCAGATATAGGTTCGTGGAAACCACAAAGTATAAATGGTGTAAGACAATGTAGACCTAAGAACTTTCTTCTTACATATATGAGTTTAATGAACTACAATGCGATATGTACCTTCCTTTCCATCTCTTGCGTAATAAATTTACGCCCATTTTATGCAAGAATGGGGAGATGATATTTCTGTTCTAAAGGAATTGCGCAAGTATAAACATGATAAATAGAAAGAATAGCAACAAATGGAGAAGGGTCGAGGGGATCACGAACAGAATTATCTGGGATGGAAAAAAGATGGGGGAATCTGCACTTCATTCGCATGATCCTCATGCTTGACTTCACTAAGATGAACCTTGCCTTTTTTGCTCTGGCTAGCCTGCGTTGATTTTCAGGATGTTGGAGGCTCAAAGAAATATTAATTTATTGATTCCATGGTCTAAATCTCATAATGCCTCAAAGAGGACTCCAGCAGCTGATGGCTGGGGCAGATCAGCTCCTCCACTCTTGTGCCATCCTTGTAAATTCTGAAAGTTGGAACTGTCTTCACGTTTTCTAATCGTGCAACAGCGGGGCTTTCAGTTATATCCACCTATGTCAACCACAGCACCACACCAACAGAGATCATGTTGGGAAAGTAGAAGCACAGAAATCATGAGCAGCTGCTAGTTACCTCGAGGAAATTAACAGATGGATATCCGGTACACAATGTAATCACAAATGGGGAGATCTTGCAGCATTGATGGTTCAAAGGTGCCATGAAATGAACTACAGAAACACCTGCGGAAGTGCAATCACCTATCAATTAAAGGTTGAGAGAGTAGTGTTTCGGGTTGAATCTTGAATGTCAGTCTTTGTATTATTCTAGGACAGCGCTACATAAATAAAGTAAATCTTGTGATTTTTAATAGCAATATAATGAAACAAAAGATATGACTAATGAGAAGATGTGTGTACCTGGCAAAGTTGTAGCCATCTGGAATTGTTCCATTCCTACAAGTGTTTCAACCTCTCCTCCAAATTTCATATTGGATACATCCTCACCTCGAGATGACCTAAGAGCAACCAGGGCATGGAAATGTGCCTCTGCCACCTCAGTGTCACCAGGAAGTTTCTTCCTAAGAACCTCATAATCTTTCACAGAGTCTGCCCATTGTTCAATCTAATCACCACGAGATCAAAGGTTCAAAACATCTGAATCATCCAGACTCAATCAAGAAGTGTGTGAAAGAATCTAGAATGTCCAGTGTGTTACCTTCCCATAGGAAGCTGCGCGCCTTAGGAGAGCCTTTGTATAGCTGGGTTGAATCTTAAGGGCTTCATTGCAGTCCTCGATAGACTTCTCCCATTGCCCTAGCTTGAACCTGCAAGCAGCCCTATTGCCGTAGAGGACAGGATTTGCAGGGTGATGCTTGAGGCCTTCACCGAATGCTAGGCAAGCTTCTGCAAATTTTCCGGAATGAAAGAGCTCATTCCCTAAGGACCGTGCTTGGGCCACAGCTCTGACACTGTTGAGCATTGCTGTTACTTCAATGTTTACAGAATCTAATCTCCTGGCTTTCTCTACTGAAGAGAGTGCACTGTCAAACCTACAAAATGTTTAATGGAGTCAAGTACTCACAGACATTGCCTAGCAAAACTAGACCAGACCAAACTTTTTGGTAAGTAATTCACTCAAATATACTGAATATGTTTGTTGAGTCAATTTTCTCCCAATGATTCCACGATCTACTCCCTCCATTCCTGGATAGATGTCATTCCAGGTTCTTGCACGTCCACCAACACTCTTCCCCTAGGCGACGCAAAGGCGCTAGGCCCCTCCCTCTTGCCTAGCCGCCTAGGCCGATTTATCCCGCCAAGGCGGCCACCTAGCCCACCTATGCGGCGATTAGGAACTAGGTGCCGGTCTACCGCCCGACTAGCGCCTAGGGAGACAAAAGACTGCATTATCCGTCTTTATTATATCATTGAATAGTGTGTCTTACTCTAGTCCATGGTAGCAAATGACAATGGAAATATTTAAAGGGGAGGGGTATAGAAGGAAAAAATGGTAAAAAGTCACTACAAAATTCTAAAATGACATATATTTAGGAATAAAATTTGAAAGCTAGAATGATATGTATTTGGGAACAGAGGGAGTAGTTTATCGTGCAATTCCAAATTTGTTATGGCAATGTATAGACATCGCAATATACTCTATACCAGTGTTATTATGGTGTCGCCTAGGCATCGACTAGGCGTCCAAGCGGCCGACCGGAGTCGCCATGGCTCGGCGCCTCGCCTGAAGTTGGCCAGGCGGCCGCCTGGACGCCCTGGCATCGCGGCGTGGACGCCTAGGCATCGGCCTGGCTGTCTGGGTAGACGACTACCGTTTGGGCCGAAGCCTGAAGCTGGAGGTATTTGAGGACTGAAGCGCCTGGACGTCCGATCGGGAGGTTTGGGAAAGAGACTCACCGTCTGCTCACGGGTGGAGACTAGAGAAACCCTAGTTTGGCGCCGCCGCCGCCAGCAACTGCTCCGCCCCCGCCACTTCCAACACCGGTAATCCTCCGCCTCCCATTCCACGTCCGCTGCTCCTCCTCTGCTCGATGCTCCGCCTCCCGGCTTCCCCTGCTCCGCCTCTGCTCGGCGGTCCAAGCCACCGCCTCTTGCTCGGCAGTCGGCTCGAGTTCGCAGCTCCATGTCGGCCGTGAGCAAACAGCATCGCTAGGCTGTACCGCTGAAGCCCACGAGAAGGCGACATCGCAAGTTCGCAGCTCCGCCTCTTGCTCGAAGCCTCCGCCTGTTGCTCGGTAGCTCGGGATGATGCGGGATGCGCTGAGGAATGGCTGAATGGGATGCGCTGAGATGAGGAATGCGATGCTAAAAAGAATGGCTGATTCTTTACTTCTTGACTGAGACTGAGTAGTAGTATTGAGTAGTAATGAGTACTAACTAATGACTATTAGTATTGAGTACTGAATATTAGTATTGAGTACTAAGAATGAGTACTGAATATTAGTATTGAGTACTAGTGTTGATGCTATTCAGCTACTGCTACTTGAACATTTTATTGGCCACCTAATAGTCGCCTAGGCGCCCGCCTAGGCGTCCAAGCGTTCGGCTAGAGGCCTCGCCTCGCCTTGTCACCATGATAACCATGCTCTATACTCAAATAGGAACATCGAAAGTGATGATGAGCAAACTTATTTGTTTGTTTATTTTTTTATGATTAAAACAATTTGCAAAATTACCTTCCTAATGCCATGTCAACTTGGGCATGCACATAGTAGAGATACGAATTGGCCTGGAACCCACAGAACTTCATGTCCTGGGTGCATAACAATGAAAAATCGAGCTTGGCTGCTCTGGAGATTTCCAAATCAGCTTCATCAAGCTGATTGATCTGGAGAAGAGCTTCCGCTCTAGAAGCAAATAGCTGCAATTGTTACATTATATAAGAAAAAAATTCTTCAATAAGGACATGGCTAGCCGATAACAATTAACATAATGGACAACACTTGACCAGAGCACAGGAGTCTGCTCCTGCCGCAATTGAGGTGTTGCATTCCCTCAATGCGCTCTTCCAGTTGCCAATCTTCCGTGCATCAAGACATCTCCCCAAGTGCTTCTCCACTGTTTCTAATTTGTGTAACTCGAGACTATCAGGCTGCAAGCCAGCCATGGAGATATGCTTCCGAGCATCCACAATGCGTCCAAACCTGCAATTAGTAAGATCATATTAAATATTGTACAAAGGTGAAGAAGAAAATATTGCTAAATGAATCCACCCAATTGCTGAAAATGATAGTGGTTCATGACATCCACCATGCCAAGTGCAAAATAGCTTACTGAACCCCTACCCACACCATCCCCACAAAAATGAAACAGAAATGAACAGCAGGATAAAATACAAGCATAACAAAAAAGCCACATGGTTACCTTTTATAGTTACTACCCAAAACCAGCATTTTCCCTTTCTCATCATTCTTTACAATCTCAAACTACATTCCCCAAAATGATCAAATACTAGGATGTCAAATGTTCTAAATAAGCTAAAAAGCATCTATGCAACTCCGCAAATCACCTCACCAAGAACAACAAAGAATTCAGCAACACAATCTCCATGAGGTTCTATTTCCTTAAACTACCCAAAAAAAATACAGATTTAACATCTCAATCTAGGCATATAGGGACACTGCCATAACAATATACCGCTTTAGGTCGTTAGGCGTGTGCACGGAAGAAAACTATTTCCATCGACAATGAAACACAAGAATCGCCTGCACGCAACACCCAAGGATACAAGAATGGGTCTTTACGCCACACTGATCACCTTATTTGCAGCTTTGCCAGGCGCTGGCGCGCCCGGCCGTACGACGGATCGAGCCGGACGGCCTCCTCGCACTCTGTGACGGCCTCGCCAAGGCGGTTGAGCCCGATAAGCGCGGCAGCACGGTTGGCTCGGCACGCGGCGTTGTTGGGGCAGATGGCGAGCGCGTGGTCGTACAGCCGCAGCGCCTCCTCGAAGCACCCATTCTTGTACTGCTCGTTCCCAGCACGCCTCACCTCGTTCGTGTCCGCGCCCGCCATGACCCTCCTGACCGACCACAAGTCGTCCTCGGCGGATGAAGCGGCGCCCGCGCCGGCAACGCCACATCGCGCACGCACGACGCTGCCGTGGCCGTAGTTGCCGGTTCCGGAGCCGAGCACGTCGCTGCGGGCGGCACGGGGCGGGGTCGCGGGCAGCGTTGTGGCCGAGGCGGCGAGGCGGCCAGATGGGTAGATGTTTCCTGCGGGGAGCGCGTTGGTGAGCGGCGACGTGGCCGTGCTCGAGCCGGCACCGGTGCTCGAGCAGGACGTGTAGATCAGCGGGCCCGAGCCCGAGCACCGGTACCCGCAGGCTGGCGCGTCTGTCAGTCGGGAGGCCTCGCCGGAGTGGCCACGACGCGCGGCGACGCCGGGCGAGGAAACCCCCGGCGTTCTCGGCACGGACCCCGACGACCCGGACGACGAGCTGGTGGTGGGGATCTTGGAGTGGGTGAGAGGCGACACAGGGGAGAGCCGACCCGGCGGCAGCGAGTCGGGCTTGTCCCGGAGCGAGGCGGCGGCGAGGGCAGCGGAGTGGGAGGAGCGCGGCATTGGGACCGACGCTCGGTGGGACATTTCGCCTAGCACCTGGCGGGCGAGTGTGCTGGGCTAACGGAGGTGGAAGGGCATGGAGTGGGGTGGTGGACTGGTGCTTAAGGCGGGGAGAGATGGGGATCTCGGGAGGTTGAGGAGCGGAAGAAACAAGCCATGCTACAGTTGGAGGCGCTCCTGCAGTCTGCTAATTAGTCAAAATTCAGCGATTTTTCACTGAAATTTCGGATTTCGGACCCCCAGATTGGAAATATCGGTCAAATTTAAAATTTTGAAAAAATTTGGAAATGCTACCGTGATTTCGGTATTTTCGGCAAAATTTCAGGATAAAACGTCGAAATTTCGGTATAATTAACCGATTTTACATGTTTTGTGGCCGGAATTCACCAGAATGGCATCAATAACATATAAGAAAGTAATCTTCAATGATAATTTGTCCAAAAAGTTAATTTTTGAGAAATTTTAAAGTTTAGACAGAAACACTGTCGGAATTGTATAAAATTGAGGAAGCCTTTTCATGCTATGAAAAATTTATGGTACCATCATAAGACACCTAGGATCATACAGAAAATTTTTGAAAATATTTTAACTTCGTTTGTTATGTTTTAAAAATAAAAAACAGAATTAGCATAAACAAGACAGTAACTGTGTTAGAATTTTATAAATTTATTCATGTTTGATCATCACCTTAATTTTTTATGAGAAGTTAATAATTCTCTCGTAACCCTTCTGTAAAATTTTTAGAAAATTTGAACCTATTTTGGCTACTCAATCTAAAATTGTAAACGATATAAACACGCGCTCTGAAGTCCGAAATCTGGGAAGTACCACATTCACATTTCTTGGGAATTTTTTCATGTTTGATCATGATCTCAAAATTTTATGAGAATATCATCGATGCCTTCCAACTATGTGCAAAAATTTTTATAATTTTTGCATGCTCGAAACTATTCCAAAAAAAATGTAATGTCAAGTAGCACTTCCATATTTTTTGAGATTTTTTTATGGTTGATCATGATGTAAAAATTTTATGAGAATATGATCAATGCTTTACGAACATCCAAAAAAATTTCCATAATTTTTTCGTACTTATAACTATGAAAAACAAATTTTGAAATAAAACCTAATGGCTAGGATAATTGGTCTTCGCTTTACAGCACCTTTTCTTTGCTTCACACAAGACAGGCAGAGCTCAATAATTGGTCTTTGCTTTACAGAAGACAGACAGAGCTCATTTCACATGCATGCACTGTGCAGTCATTTTCATTTTCCTCTAGTTCTCTGCCTCTCCAAGCCGGAGCGACGTCGCCTCTCCCTGATCCGGCCAAAATCCGGCCAAATCCGGGCATGTCCGGTCATCTGCAGCGAGCTTTTAGCAACAATTAGCGAAATTTCGGGCCTCTAAAGCGAAATTTCTGGTTGGTTTGGCGAAATTTCGGCCGAATCATCAAATCGCCAATAGGTCAGTTTTTTCGAGCAAACTTGTTTAATTTTCGGTTCAATTCATGTATTCTAGTTTGCAGAATGATATCCAGTACAAAAACATAAGAGCTTAACCAATAAAAACATGAAGATGATCCAGTACAAAAACATAAGAGCTTAACCAACAAAAATATGAAGATGATCCAGTACAAAAACTTGGTAATTTCCCGATGTCGTGTATATGTCAAATTCGATCGGTAACAAAAACATAAGGGCTTAACCAACTAGGATCCAGTACAATGCCAAGATAGCAAAAGCAAGAAATTACCAAGTTCTAATGAGTCATGAGCCCTGAAGCCATATTATTCTAGTCTGTACTTGTGGACAAAGCAATATGAATGAGTTCTTTGTAGTCTGTACTTTTTTGGGCTGATGTAACAAAGTATTGTATGTTTGAAGTGAAAAATATTTCATGATATAGTCATGAGTTATGAGCCGTATTATTTTGTTATTGCAGTAAAAATATTTCATGATTTAGTAACCAAGTACAAGCAACTTAACAGTCTGTAATACAATCCTTTTAATTTTATCTCATTGCCTCATTGGCATCTCCTAAGTACGCATATGACCGCATCCTGAACAGGGAGTTTTGGGAGTGGATGGAGTGGTCCGTTGTGGCTGTAGAACCCTTGTACAGAATGTTGAGGTTCGCGGATCAAGACAAGTTACCGACGATCAGCGGTGTCATGATGCAGTACGCGACTGTGCGAAATGAGTATAACAACCGCTTGCAGGAGCACGGAGAGCATTACAGGATGTTCTTGCAAGTCATAGAAAAGAGGTTTATCGAAATAAGGGAAACCACATTCGTGCAAGCAGGTTAGTGAAATTAATATGTTCAGTTATCTTATGGTAACTTCGCAATGTAGGGATTTGTTATGCTCACTATACAATGATTTGTGCATCGCAGCCGCCGTGCTTAATCCACGATCTCAGTTCTCCTACAACATATGCAGTACTCCGCAGTACATGGGAGCACTCTCTACTGCACTAGAGATTATAGCTAATAACGACCATACCGTGGTGCAGGCCATACAGGAAGTTGATGTATATCGTCTTAAAAGGGGATGGTTTGCCACCCAGCTTGCACAGTCCAGTGCCATTGATGAGCGCATTACAGCATGTAAATACGTAATTTCAGTTATTTCTACGATGTTGTTTACAACTGAATGGCGATCTTTTCTTTTATCGTATTACCTGTAGCTCAATGGTGGATGACGTTTGGAAATGAGATGCCAGCTTTGCAGAAGTTCGCATTGCGGTTAGTGTCACAGTGTGCGTCGTCAAGTGGATGCGAGCGCAATTGGAGCACATTTGCCTTAGTGCACACGCAGCTGAGGAACCAATTGAGTTATGCAAAGCTGCAGCAGCTTGTGTTCGTGCACTACAACCTGCGACTTCGCTTACGGGACTACGAATCAACCTGTGATGCTCAGGACGAAGACCCACTCGATAGGCTCATTGAGAGTGCGATGCATCCTGGTACTGACCCTATGGCAGAGTGGTTCGACCTGTGCAGGTCTGGTGGAGAGCCCCTGTTGGACGAGGACACTGGGATTGATCCACCTTTCCCAGCGAGATTCGTGGTAGACTCCATCCCGTCAGAAGAGATGAATAAGGCCACAGGTAACTAACATAATTGTTTTCCATTCTACTTGTGCATCATGTATATTGAAAACCTCACAACGATGTTAATGTTACTTTCAATTGGCCATAGGCGGGAAGAATCTCTCAGATTGGGCCGAGTTCGCGGTCGGTAACATGCACAAAGGGAAGAGAAAGTGTGCTAGCAACACCGACGACGACCACGCACTGGCAGGAGCTTTACGCGGTTTGGAGAAGTTATCGGGGAGCCAGCCTTCCAAGGGAAAAGGAAGAGAGCTAGCTGATGATGAGCGTGCTGTCGGTAGCGATGAGGAAACAGAAACTCCTGATAATGAGCAGAGTCTCAGTAGTGGTTCAACGACAAAGTCAGACTCTCCCAGCGATGATGGAACAAAAACTGACCAGTATACCATTCGCTTCCGTTCACAGCCACCATCTCCACCAACATCACAACGTGGGGTTAGCCTCTCGAGGAGGGGCTCACAGAGGCAGACCTGTAGTAAGGGGAAAGGCACGACGAGTGGTGGGGGTGAGCGACAGGGAGCACAGCCACAGGATGACGTAGGCTCATGGTATAGCAGTCAGTCTTCCTGCAATTTGGGGTTCTCAACTGAGCATAGTGGGTATAGTTAATACCCTATGGAGGAGATTAGGGTGCATATGGTTACAGACAAAGTGTTGATGGATCTAGCATGTCTTCGCTGTTTGACTACACTGATCCATACGCCGATCCGTACGGGCGACACTCATCTGTTAGTGTCAGTTATCTTTTCCAGTCCGAGAAACCTAGTTCCTGGGAGTATCATTACGAACATTGGAAGTCTGCCTAGCTACCACGGGACATAACCTGGGAAGATACAAGCAACAACATGAGAGGAGGTATCACGAGTTCATTGTCGACTACGCGGATGTGGAGTTTCAACCATAGGCGTACTACTACTCGTAGGTACGTCGTGCAAATATATATTAATTTTATTCTCATATGCAGTGGTCTCTCAAAGGCTTAGCATTTGTTGGTACACTTGAAGAATTAATTAGGCTCTTTTCATTTGAAGGTTAGAGTGACAAAAATTTGGTCATGTTGGCTGGACTTGGCATGCATATGGTGGTCATATAGCACTCTTACCAAGAAGCATTTCAACAAGCACCTGCCTCGCGTGGCCCATGGTAGTCGTAGGCATTGTGATGCAAATATGCAATAAATTCTCATATGTATCGATTTTAATTCATGCCTATTAATTTTCATACAAATATACATTGATTGTGTCGAATTGTGACTCTCAAACTCCGAATTTCAGTCAACATGCTGCCGAAACTTCTAACTTCACGGAATTTTTAATATTTCTTTAAGTTTGATAAACACCTAAAAATTTTATACGAACATTAATGTTACATCAAGACCATCTACCAAAATTGTCAAAAATTTCTAATGTCGTTAAAATAATTTTTCATTTTGTTTCAATGTGCCGGTAAGCCTTTTAACATGACAGTAGCACTGTTCGAATTTTCAAAAATTTATAAAGCTTTAAAATCATCTGAAATTTTTGTGAGAATATTAGTTATAGACCATAACCATGCACAAAAAGTTTCAACAGTTTATAACTTGATTTGTACCATTTTCCATTCGGATCAAACTAGTCGGTTAGTGTTTTATCAGGACAGTATCACTCTCCAAATTTTTAAAAATTCCTCACATGTGATAATCAGCTGAAATGTTTGTGAGAACATTAGTTATAGATTATAACCATGCACAAAAAATTTCAATAGTTTCTAACTTGATTTGTACCATTTTCCATTTGGATCAAACTGGTCGGTCAGTGTTTTAACCGGACAATACCACTCTCCGAACTTTTAAAAATTCCTCAGATGTGATAATCTGCTGAAATTTTTGTGAGAACATCCGAAATGTGTCAGGAACCTCCAAACAAAATTTCAAAATTGTTCGTTAATGTTTAGATCACTTTTCTGCCGGTGCAATACCCGAAATTTCGGGTATTTCGCCCGAAATTTCGGGTTTTTTCACCGAATTTCGGAATTTTCATTCCCGCATGGACCGGATTTGAATTTTCAAATTCAAATTTCGTCCGAAATATTTTTAAAATTTTGAAATCTCGCCGAAATTTCGTCATCTGGCCAGGGACGAAATTTATTCCGAAACCGAATTTTCAAACTTTGATCCTGCTAGTAGCTGAAGTGTTGAGGTCGTACGTCACTGGCGTTTACTAGTGCAGTAGTAACAGTAGTGTACTACTTACACTAATGCAGTAACGCTATCCTTATCTTAATTTTTGCGGTGACTCTTGACTATGACTGATAGTTTCAGTCGTAGTAGGGCAAGTGAATCTCAATTTGTACGATGTGACTAGCACATGACTACTTGTTTTTGTAACTGCTAGTACAGTTGGTTTGGGTGAGAATGGATTATTTGTCCTGTTTATCTTACTGACATGTAATTTTAGGGTCTGCATGTCAGTGAGATATCACAAGGTAATGATCAATGACAGAAGTAAATAAGGGTAAATCATCAATTATTCTTTAGATTGGAAACATGGGCACAACCCACAGGCGGTTTCATTGGAGTCGAGTCTAACCTCCGGCCTTCGGACACTAAATATTTTCTTGAGCACTGGCGCTTTGTTTTTAACATAGCAGTAGTGAATGTACACGCACTCAGGTGCAGTTGGAGGAAGAAAAAGCTTTACTGTATGGTGAGCTCCTTCCTAGGTCATGTGACTTGGTGGGCTGCTGCTTATCGCAGGTCTAATTTAGCAATTAGTGACTTCATTTTTTTGAAAGAAACAGTAGGAAAGACTCCTACCGGAGGTTATCATAAAAAGAAAGAAAGTACAAATATCATATAAACCTTGACCATACCCGAGCGGGAAAGATAGGTACCAAAGTAGAAGGCAAACAACAAGAGAATGAAAGACAACAAACATACAAACAAAATTATAGGGAGCTAATCCAGGCCAAAAAGAGAGTCGTCAGAGGGTCCTTCATCCTGGGCAGGAGCAACCCAGCATGACGAACAAAGCTGTTCTTCCAAGATTGAAATGACATGGTGCTCTTGTTAAAAATAAGATTGTTTCGTTGTTTCCAGATCTCCTAGGTAGCCAGGATGAAGATCTCCATGAAGTAGGGTTCAGTGAAGTTCCTTTTAGCCGGCTGGATCATGTTGACGACTTCAAAGGATGTGTTCAAATGAATGTTAAGGGAGTTCTAGCATTGCGAGATGAAGGAACAGATGAAGAATAGATGTTTGGATGATTTTATCTCTGAGAGAGCACAAAGGACGCATTTATCATCTTGCCCTATGTAGAATCTTCTTTGAATCAGCATTTGTTTAGTATTCAGGCGATCTTGAATTAGTAACCAGGCAAAAACTCTAAGATTGGGCTCGCATCTTGACTTCCATATCCAACGAAGCGGTGGTGGGGTTTGGACAGACCAAAACAAGTGTCTGTAGTATTTTTGTGCCTCGAATTCTGTGTTGCCCTAGATATACGTCCACTGATCTTGCAGATGTCTGAACAATGAACCAGTTGAAGAAAACCAGTGAGGTGTTGTAGGTCAAGAAATGCTTGCTTAGATAGAGGTAAGTTGAAGTGATTCAGGCAGTCTTCGAGCTGCATAAAATCCCAAACTGAACTGTCTGGCTCTTTAGCAAAGGAGTAGAGAGCTGGGTATCAGAGACAAGGAAGAGTGCTATTCCATAGGTCTTTCTAGAAGCTAACCATCTTTCCTGAGCCCACGATGGTTGAGGCCACCCCTTTGTAATGGTCACTCAATTTCATGATATCCTTCCACCAGAAGGATCCCACGTTGGGATGTGAGTGAGGTAGCTTGCTGTGATAGTGGGAAGACCAAATGAGATGAACCCAACGAGTATCCTTCTTGTTGTAGAAATTATGGAGATGTTTGAGTAACAGAGCTCTATTTTGAATTCTTAGGTTAAGGACACTAAGGCCTCCTTTGTCTTTTGGAGTGCAGACTTTGCTACAAGCTATTAGAGACGGACTTCAGATTTGTAGATCCTCTGATCTTCTCCATAGGCAGTGTTTCGGGCCATGTCTATGATGTTGATGACTGTTACCGGTAGCTTTACGGTGCACATAAGATAAGTCGGAAGCTGAAGGAACAAGATGGTGATCAAAGAGGGGTGAATGATCCCAAAATAAATTTTTCCTCACTCAAAACAATCCAACCAACATCCTCACATCAAAAAGGCAAAGCGAAGAAAGCAAAAATCCCAAAATCCACTGCAGAGGCCAGCACTATCACTTTTTGGTCCGGTACTGTCGGATGAACAGTACCCTCGCACTACTGAGTAATGTAGCGCTGTAGCTGTAGCTATAGTGCGTGATGAATAGTAAAAAACAGCCCGACTCAAAAGTAAAATTGATGAATCTTTTGATCGGTTGATCCAAACCTTGTGAAACTTTGTGGACACCTTCCTATGGATGTCAGGAACCTATTCCAACCTTCAATCGCAAAGATTGATGTTAAAGTTCTGACCTTTTTCCAATTTGAGGAAGAGTGCACAAGAACTGGTACAAAAACAAAAACTTGGCTCTCAGCTAGCTCGTGAGTTCTTGATGATCAAGATGATCCTATGGCTTCCCACATGTCATAGCAAGCTAGAACACAAGTCAAGAACACCAAAAACTCGACCTTTCAAGAATAATCCTCTAGAGAGCAAAATATTGATTTCTTGCAAGGAAGAACACAAGAGTTGCCTAGATGATTGGGATATGATCTGAAGAAGACTCATCCATCAATCATTCATCCTCGGCACAAGAAGCACAAGCAAGTAGAAGGAGGGGAGGCAAATTCAACTTGCATGAAAGTAAATTGCAAGAATGTAAATTGCGAAATTTAAAGACATAATGTAAATGCGCAAAATAAATTCAAAGATGAGTAAATGAAGTTTTCATTTTTGGAAGGGAGGTTTACAAAGCCTCACAACAAAGTGGGCAAAACTCAAAGGAGCACAAAAACCTTAAACCTTCAAGAGGAGAAAAGCTACCCCTACCCCTCTATTTATACTACTCTTGAGTCATCCTCCACCCTTGGATGAGTTCCTTCTACCCTAAGGATCACCATCAAGGGCTAGGATTGACTCACTTACTCATATATGGGCTAACCCGAAACCCTCTAACATAACGGGTTTTGCACACTTCTCAAATCATACTAACTAGACCCGCTATTCTATCTTCTAGACCGCGATCCAACGGCCCTCCTTGATCCAAGTAGCTCCTACCTAGCATCTCATCCATTCCTTGTCATCTAGGTTCATACCAACTCCATCTTCGATCCTCTTCCGGCGATCCTCGACCGTCTGGACCTCCGACGCACCTCTCCTAGTTTCAGTCATCTTCTGCCTCACCATGACCTAGCACCTCGTCCTGCAACCATCAAAAACAAGGAAACACATCACATAGCATTTCCTAAAATGATATGCTATAAATCTCATGCAATTCCAAAATTCAAACTCAAAATTCGCTCAAAGGTCGGCACTACCACCCCCTCGGGCCGGTAGTACCACTCGACTGGCATTACTGCCCCATCATGGCCGATAGTGCCACTCCCCTGAGGACCCAGTGAAAACCCTCTTTGTAAAATAACTACAGCTCTTAGTCCATCATATTCTGCAACATTATTTAAAGCATGAAAATCAAGTTGGATAACATATTTTAGCTCCTCTAGAAGATCGAAATGGCGATCAGAGGGGGGGGTGAATGATCCCAGATAAAATTTTCCCCCACTCAAAGTACTCCAAACAATCTTGCAATAGAAATCTGAAACACCCAAAGATTTTCGAACAAACTAGTGTTTCTCAGATTCGCACACCCTCCAAAACTCGAACAATTAGACAACTATGTGTACCCCTAGCTTGCATGGATGAGAACCATGAATCATGTGAGGGATTTTTAATAACAACCCTGGTTGTCAAGTGTCAAAACAAAGAGGAATCAATTCAAAGACTACTTTTCTAAAAGAGATAAAGCTAAAACACCAAAGTCTCTTTCTAGAAAAGTAAAAGCAGATTTTTCAGGAATTATCCTTAATTGGAGCAGGTGGTTGGTGAGTTTATGTTCTTCTAAAATTTTTGGGAATTTTTTCCCCTGTGAGCAGTTGAGGAATGAAACACTCCACCAAAAATCACCTCAAAAAGCTATGTAGAATAAGCATGAAAAATCAAACATTACAGACAGTTAGGAACTTCGACCAGAATGTTTGAGGCTCGGTTTTCACTTCATAGCAATCAAACGGTGCAACCAGTGGACTCAAATTTTTTTTCAGAGATGAATATATGAGTCGTGCACCTTCTTCAATAAGAATAACTTAAAAAATATTTTTCTATATTTTTATAAAAATAAAAAACTGACTGCTGCGCGAAGAACAAGTTCTGGACAGATTTGCAATTCGATAAAAAAACTTGATCTCTAGTCTATCCTAGGGTGCAAGAAAGATGTAAAACCATATGAACACCCTCAAGACATCCTAGAAGAATAGCATTTAGAAGGAGGGGAGGCAAATCCAAATTGCAATAAAGTAAATTACGAGAATGTAAATGCGGGAAAGTAAATGCTGGATTTAAATTGCGTAATGTAAATGTGTAAAAGAAATGAAACATGAACATAAATGAAGAACATTTCATTTCTGGAAGGAGAGGTTACAAAGTCTCACATTTCATGTGGGCAAAGCTCAATGGAGCATCAAAAACCTCAAAACCTTCAAGGGCGAAGGCTACCCCTCCACCCCTATTTATACAACTCTTGGGCCACCTACCACCCTTGGATGAGCCTCTAAACCCTAGAGTATCCATCAAGGACTAGGATTTACCCACTCAACCAGCCATGCAAGGGTTCACCCAAAACCCACAACACATAATGGGATTTCTTGCACGGTTCTCAAAGAACACTAATTAGACCCGCTATCCTATCAACTAGACCAAGATCCAATGGTCCTCATTGATCCACGCAGCGTCTAGCTAGCATCTCATCCGTTCTTTGTCTTCACGGCTTGCACGAACTCCGTCTTCGATCATCTTTCGGCGATCACCGACCATCTGGACCTCCGACGCTCCTCGCCTAGTCCCGGCCATCCTTCGCCTCAATATGACCTAGCACCGTCGTCCTGCAACCATCAAAAACAAGGAAACTCCTCACATAGCAATGCCCACAAAGATGTGCAATAAATCCATCAAAGTGCACTCATTAAAATTCATTTTTCCTCGTTCTGGCCGGTAGCACCGGGAAAACAGAGAAGACCTCAAATTGCTTCCAATTGAAAATCCATTTCAAATCAAACTCAAACATGAGCAACCCAAGCTCAAATTTAGTCAAATACTCATCACAAATCTGGATAGACCTCCACATGGTCCTTCGTCCTCACCTGTCGAAGATTTGAGAACGATGCCAACCCCCGAGCCCTGAAGTGTAAGCGACCCATCGAAGAACATTGTCCAGTGGTTATCGACCACCTTGTGCTCCTTTTCCTCGACATGCGTCCATTCACGATGAAGTCCACCAAGACTCCCGACTTAATGCTGGTTCGTGGCGCAAAGTCAATCTTGAACTCGTTGAGTTCAACCGCCCACTGCGCGATTCGCCCCGTTGCCTCTCGGCTGCGTATTACCTCCTTGAGCAAATACGTTGTCATGACTGTAATCTTAGACGCCTGGAAGTAGTGTCGTAGCTTTCAAGAAGTCATCTAAACGGCGTACAACATCTTTTGCACCTTGAAGGATTGAGATGGCGAACAGCGAGGGGTGAATGGTCGCAACTTAAAAACTTTCCCCCATAAATAACCCAAAGAAGCCTGCAAAGGAAATGCACTAAAGGAGCCGATTAAAACGAGCCAAATGTGCTGTCTGGCCGGTGCTACCGCTGGAAGCCCGGTAGCACTGGAGTCTGGTAGCACCGCACGAGGGACGGTAGCACCGGGCTCAATAATAGCTCAAGAACAGCCTATAAAATCAGCATGACTTAAAAGGAAATTTCGATGAATCTTTTGATCGACAAGGATTGACGTCCAAGTTCCAACCTTTTGTCCAGGAAAGAAGAACGCAACAAGTTTTGAGCAAATCGAAAGAACTTGATTCAAAACATTCTCGTGGGGTTTTTATGATCAATTTGATCTTGAATAGCCTCCCACACATCCCAACAAGCAAAAGAACAAGGAGAGACTTGAAGAAACGCAATTTACAAGATCATTCACTCAAGAACGCAAAATCCAGTTTCTTGCAAGAAAACGCATGTATTGCCTAGATGATTGAGATATGATCTAAGAAGAGATTCATCCAACAATCAACATCCTCGGCATAAGAATCGTAAGCATGTAGAAGGAGGGAAGGCAAATCCAAATTGCTTAAATGTAAATTGCAAGAAAGTAAATGCGGAATTTAAATTGCAAAAATTAAATGCGTAATGTAAAAGCGTAAAGGAAATTGAATATAGATGAAAACATTTTCATTTCTAGAAGGAGAGGTTTACAAAGCCTCACATTCAAGTGAGCAAAGCTCAAAGAAGCACAAAACCTCAAAAACCTTCAAGAGGTGGAAGGCCACCCCTCCCACTCTATTTATACTACTCTTGGGCCACCTACCACCCTTGGATGAGTCTCTAAACCCTAGAGCACTCCATCAAGGGCTAGGATTGACCCACTCACACAGCCATGCAACGGTAACCCAAAACCCACATACATAACAGGTTTTCATGCACGGTTTCAAAAGCACACTAACTAGATCCACTATCCTATCAACTAGACCGCGACCTGACGTGCCTCATTGATCTGAGCAGCGTCTAGCTAGGATCTCATCTGTTTCTTTTCTTCTTGGCTTGCACCGACTCCGTCTCTGATCATCTTCTGGCGATCCATGACCGCCTGGACCTCTGACGCTCCTCGCCTAATTCTGGTCATCTCTGCCTCACAATGATCAAAACCCGACGTCATGCAACTATCACAAATAAGGAAACACCTCACATAGCATTGCTCACAAAGATATGCAAGAGATTCATCAAAGTCCACAAGTCGAAAATCAACTTTGTTCATCCTGGCCGGTGCTACCGCCCTAAGTCGGTAGCACCGCCCATAGTGGACCGGTGCTACCGCCCCAAGCCGGTAGCACCACCGAACACTGAACCAGAAGAACACCTCCTCTGGAATTTTGCACCGCTCCTAGGGCCGGTGCTACTGCTCGCCCGGTAGCACCGGGCTACCATGACTGGTAGCACCAACCGGTAAAATCCCCTAAAAACACCCTCTTTGGAAATATCATACCGGCTATTTGGTCTGGTGCTACTGCTTGCCAGGTAGCACCGATGTAACATCCGAAAAATTCTAAATAAGAAAAATATAAATATAAAAATTAGAAAATGAAATTGGATAAAATTTTTATTAAAATTTAAGGGAATGAATTAAAATATCATGTTCTATTTTAATATCTTGAAATCCAACCTTAATAAAAGGATGAGTTGAAAAATAAAACTTCAAATCAAACAAAATAGGAAAATAAATTGGAAACATAAGTTCACATTGAAATTTCATCCAATCTGAAATTTTTCTTGAATTTTGGTTCTTAAAAAATCTTTTATTGTATTGATTTCAGTTTCCCCTCAATACAAAATGCAAAACATAATGAGGACTTAAACCTTAAACATTTAATTATTGTTACTGATGCTTTTTCTGAATTCTCTAGATTTTATTGACTTTTCTGGGATTTCTTTGATTATTTCTTGAAAGTAAAATTAATTTTTAATAAATATTCAAACATTGGATAGGTAATAAGAAAAGATATGTAAAATAAAAAAATAATGAAAATGAAAGACCATGTGGAGGTCGATCCATTTTTGTGATGAGTATTTGACTTTATTTGAGCAAGGTGTGCTCAAGTTTGAGTTTGATTTGGATTGATTTCCAAGCTAGAGCAATTTGAGTGGCTGGTCGGAGACCAGTCGTCCGACCCCGAGTGGTCGGGGCTGTGGTTGAGTCGGAGACCAGTCGTCTGACCCCGAGTGGCCAGGTCTTTGTTTGGTCGGATACCAGTCGTCCGACCCCGAGTGATCTGGGCTTTGGCTGGTAGGAGACCAGTGATCAGACCTCAAGTGGTCGGGTTGGAGACCAGTGATCAGACCACGTATGGTCGGGGTTTTTGCTGGTCAGCGTAGTGTATATCTTTCTGTTGAGATGGATATGTGTTGTTGGACATTGCTATGTGATGTGGTTTCCTTGTCTATGATGGTTGCAGGACTTTGGAGCTAGGTCATGGTGAGGCGAAGGGGATCAAGACTAGGCTGGGAGAGCTGAGGTCCAGATGATCAAGGTGTCGCCAAAGATGATTGAGGCCAGGGAGTAGCTGCAAGCCGAGAAGACAAAGGAATGGATGAGATGCTAATTTGGAGCTGCTCTGATCAAAGAGGTCCGTTGGATCGCGGTCAGGAAGATAGAGTAGCGGGTCAAGTTAGTGTGAGTTGAAAAGCGTGCAAAACCCGTTGTGTTGTTGGGTTTCGGGTGAGCCCATGCATAGCTTTGTGAGTGGGTAAAATCTCAGCCCTTGATGGAGTGCTCTAGGGTTTAGAGGCTCATCCAAGGGTGGTAGGTGGTCCAAGCCTGCTATAAATAGACAGGGAGAGGGGTGTCTCCTTGGGTGTGTGAGCAGGTGAGGAAAGTGTACGTGAGTAGGTGAGAGTGCTCTGGAGGCCTCTGTGCTCCTGAAGCTTTGCCCACTTTGTAGTGAGGCTTTGTAAACCTACCCTCTGGAAATGAAAGACTGCTTTCCCCATCTTTGAGTTCACTTTCCTCATTCACATTATGCTTTAAATTCAACATTTAATTTCATGCACTTTACCTTCTATATGGTTGGATTTTCTTCCTCTCCTTCTAAGTGCTTTTGGATTTTATGCCAATGATGAAAGATTGCTGGATGAATCTTCTATAGATCATATCCCAATCATCTAGGCAATCTACAACCTCTTCTATTCAGTTTTGCAAAAAACCAGTTTTTGTGCCTAGTAGAAGAAAGTGCTTCCAGATCGTGTTTCTATTTGATTGAAGGGTTGTTTCTTCGTGTACTTACTTGCTACGATTTGTGGAGAGTCTTCCAAGGATTTTGTGACCATCAACTCCCACCAGCAAGTTATGAGATTTGTGTTCGAGACTCTGTGTTTGGTGTTGCATTTGTTAACCTGAAAAGGGACGGAACCTTGGTATCAATTCCTTCAATTGATGTTTGAAATAGGTTCCTGACATCCTTAGGGAGGTGCATACCAATTTTCACTATTTTTGGATCAGCCGATCAAAAGTTACATCGATTTCTGTTTTTAAGATTTGCTGATTTTACTGTTCACCCGAACTATTCACCCTAAGTACTGTTCATACGACCTCTGCAGGTCGGGAGTACTGTTCATCCGACATCCGCAGTCGGAGTACATTCATCCAAATAGTCTTGGTCGGAAGTCTTGTTCATCTCGAGCATCGCTCACCCGACCGGCGCTTTTTATCGTTCACCCGACATTAACTGGTAGGTGCCTCTGTTCATGCAATTGCTTGATCGATGGTTCAGTTCCTTCTTTCTGGTCTTTTGGTGGATTGAATTCTTGGGGGAAAGTTTACTCAAAAATTTTATTTGGGATCATTCACCCCCCCTCTGATCGCCATTTCGATCTTTCAATTGGTATCAGAGCCAGGTTTTTGCTCTTCCATAGATCTTGACCGGTCTCAAGAGCAATGGCGATGGACAAGTATTCCACCAAGCCTCCTATTTTCTCTGGAGTTGATTTTCCTTTTTGAAAATCTCGGATGGAGTCGTACATCTCTGCCCAGGGCTTCCTGATATGACAGAAGGTGAAGCTCCCGTATGAGGTTCCTGCCGATGAGAACGTCACGGCCGGCAATATGGCTGACGTTGAGGAAAATGCTAAGGCAAGGAACATCCTCATACAGGGCCTTAGTCGCAGTGAGTACGATAGGATTTCTCACATTCGTTCTGCTCATGAGATTTGGATGACCCTCGATGCTTACCATGAGGGCACTACCCAAATCAAGACGGTTCGATAGGACCAATTCAAGCGTGAGTTCAACAAGTTTGAACAGCACGCTGGTGAGAGTCTTGACGAGTGTTTTGGTCGGTTTACAAAGATTTTGAGCGACCTCTGAGCAGTCGGCTGCATATACCCTGACTCGGATAATGCTCAACATTTCTTGACCGCACTCGACCTTCGTGTTTGGGAAATGAAAGTGACCACCATCAAGGACACCATCGACCTGTCGACCTTGACTCTTGATGGGCTTTATTCCTGCCTCAAGACTCATGAGATCGACGTCGTCTCGCGAAAGACGAAGTCTCAGTCGATGGCTTTGGTCACCGATCCCATTGGATCCTCTCTTTCTGATTCTTCTGTTGGTTTCTCTCTCTCCGCCCTTTGCGAGCTAAGCGATGACCAACTGGAAAAATTTCCAGAAAATGAGCTTGCTCTTCTCGCCCGCAAATTTTCATATGCATTCAAGAGAGTGAGAGAGAGGAAGAGAGGTGGGATGATCACCTGTTTCGAGTGTGGTGGCCCCAACCACATTCGAGCAAACTGTCCCAAGCTGGAAAAGGGCAAAAACGAACAAGGCGGTTCGGGCAAGAACGACTACACCGACAAGAACCACAACAAGAAGGCCCCATCTCGTGAGCCGGCGAAGAAGAAGTACCACAACTTTGCCAAGAACAAGAAGCTCTTTCACCGGGTCCTCGCCGCGCTAGATGATATCGAGCTCTCCGACTCGGAGACGTGGAGCGACGAAGACGAGGATGAACCGCAAGTGAAGAAGAGCGGCGACGACTTCTCCGGCATGTGCTTCATGACAGGCGCCATTGAAGCAAGCGACTCCGGGCTGTACAGCGACACGGATGAGCTACCCACCTACGACGAGTTAAATGCTGCCTTCTGTAAATTAGGTCAGTTTCATGCTAAGGCTAGGTTGAGGTGTTTAAGTTAGAGAAGGAAGTAGGTACCTTGACTCGGGAGTTAGCTTCACTTAGATCTTCTCCCTCCCGAGTCACTGATGACTGTGTTCTCTGTGATGCTGTTCTTGTGGAGTTGGAGAACCTAAGGACCATACATGATAGTGTGCTTGCTGAACTTGATGGTCTTAGGTTGAAGAATGCTACCACTAGTTATGTTGATGCTATTCCTATTGAGGCTAGTTTTCTTCATGCTCACTCCACTCCATCATGCTCTAATTGCTCTAAATTGCTTGCTGAAATTGATGCCATGAGTTCACACCTTAAGAAGCTTTCTGCTAGAAATGATGAACTTGAATTGTATGCTTCTAAGGACCCAGTCAGCTCATGTGAGGGCCGCAGGCAACTAAAACTTGACAATGATGCTTTGAATGTCAAGTGTGATGAACTTGCTAAGGATTTACTAGTTAAGTCAAAATCTGGTTGCCTGCTGTGTGCTGGGGTTAAGGATGATGTGGATCAAATCCATGTCGAGCTTAGGAAGAAGTTAAAAGACCAAACCCTTAGGATTAGAGATGCTCCTTGCGTTTCGTGTGAGGCCCTCAAGATTGAGGCAGCCGTGCTAAGGGAACAAAAAGCACGTGCTGAGAGATCTTCTCTTTCTGGTTCTTCTTCTTCTTCATCCCCCTGTTCTTCTTGTGCCTCTTTCTTTCGAGATTGCCAGTATCTTATGAGCACTCTCGAGAAGTTTGTAGGAGGCAAGAAGAAGCTCAATCTTATTCTAGACCAATCCAAGATTAGTAGATTCAATCAAGGTCTAGGATTTGATCCCTTGGAGCACGCTCGGGCGCATCCTCCCATCATTGTGCGTGGCTCCAAGAGTGGTAAGATTGTGGTAGCTCCTAGAGTGAGCACCACCGTGTTTAGGTCTGCTGGGGTTGTCCATAGGACTCCTGACCAGAAGGGTGTTACTCCTGTTGCTTCTGTCTCTAGCAAGGCGAAGTACACATGCACCTTCTGTAAGAAGGATGGTCACCTAGTAGATTTCTGCTTCAGGCGCGCCAAGATCACTCGGCGTGAGCGTGTTGCTGCTCTTAAGGGTATTCAGGGTCATCCCCAGACTTTGGGTGCTCCTAAGGTACACACTGCTTCTAGACAGGTTACAGAGTCGCCTGTTTTTGGGCAGCGTCCAGGACTCGGTTTTCATGCTAGTTCCTTGAGTTTTAGTCCTGGAGCTGTTCGTAGTCAGTCTTTCCGCTGTCCTTTTGATATTCCTCGTTTTTCCCATCGAGGTAGATATCAGCGGCGTGAGGTGTTTTCTGGTAGGAGATTTAGGAAGCCTCACTAGGGTAATTCGGTTTTTGCACCACGGCGTGCCAACCCAGTTTCAGCTCCTAGATCATCTATTAGAGTTGCTACTGATCTTGTTAGGGATAAACGTCAGAGAGACACTCGAGTCCAGTCTTCTTCTGTGATTGGTACTCTGAGGTGTCGTATGGTTCAGTATTGGGTTCCTAAGTCTTCACTCTATCCCAAGATCGAGTCATCTTTCTCTCTTGTGTCTTGATCAGTTAAATCGGATGGGGAAGGAGATGTTTGGATTGTCGACTCCGGTTGTTCTCGTCATATGACCGGAGATTCTCGACGGTTCTCTTCCCTAGTCCGAGCCCCCGGTGATGAGTTGATCACTTTTGGGGATGCTTCTTCAGGTAGAGTCATTGCTAAAGGTACCATTTGCATTAATGACAATTTCTTTCTTAAAGATGTTGCCTTAGTAAGTAGTCGCAATACAATCGCTCTATGTTTCTCACTTATCGATGACTCTTTCGAGGTAAGCTTCAGAGTAATGCTGTGAGAATCCTTGATTCATCAGGAGGGTTAGTTTATGGATTTCTAGATTTGGGAGAGTCTTTCGTGCTGATTTTTACGCTTCTTCTAGAGACTCTCTTCGATGTTTGATTGCTTCTGAGTCCCGTGATCTCTCCTTCTGGCATAGGAGACTTGGTCACATTGGTTTTGATCATTTGACCCGAGTTAGCAACCACGATCTCATTCGGGGTTTGCCCAAACTCAAGATGGTCAAAGACTTAGTTTGCTCTCCTTGCCGACATGGCAAGATGATTACTGCTTCTTATCCTCCAGTCACCGTAGTGATGACTAATGCACCAGGACAGCTTTTACATATGGACACTGTTGGTCCAGCTAGAGTGCAGTCAGCAGGAGGGAAGTGGTATGTTCTTGTCATCGTTGATGATTTTTTTAGATTCTCTTGGGTATTCTTCATGGCCTCGAAGGATGAAACTTTTTCTTACTTCAGGGGTTTGGTCAGTAGGTTGTCTATTGAGCTCCTCCCAGGTGCATTACGAGCTATTCGTAGTGATAATGGCACAGAGTTCAAGAATTCCTACTTTGAGAGTTTTTGTGTGGAATCTGGTTTAGAGCATCAGTTCTCTTCTCCCTACGCCCCTCAGCAGAATGGCGTAGTGGAAAGGAAGAACAGGACCTTAGTTGAGATGGCTAGGACGATGCTAGATGAGTACAGTACTCGTAGGAAGTTTTGGGCTGAGGCTATAGCTACTGCTTGCCATGTTTCTAATCGCGTGTTTTTGAGAGCATATTTGCATCGCACTTCTTATGAGTTGAGGTATGGGCGAAAGCCCAGTGTGTCTCATTTTCGCGTTTTCGGTTACAAGTGTTTTATCTTAAAGTCTGGTAACCTAGATAAGTTTGAGTCTCGCTCTTCTGATGGTATCTTTCTAGGTTACTCGTCTTCTTCTCGTAGCTATAGAGTCTGGAGTGTTGATGCGCATAGGATCATAGAGACCTGTGATGTGACCTTTGATGAGGCTGGCCCAGGAGCTAGACCTGATGTTTCAGGCTCTTCTTATCCCTCTGAGACCATCTTTGAAGAAGATAAGGATGATGGAGATGATGGTGTTCCACCGGATCCAGTCCCCTCTACACTTGAGGTGCATCCTGTTTCTATTTCTGCACCTCAGGGAGACCAGCCCTTGCCTTCCGACTCTCCTTCAGTGAGTGGCTCTGTTCCTACCTCTTCTGTTCAAGAGGTAGAGGCCACTTCTGTTGCTGGACCTCCCCATCATATTCAGAGACGTCACCCTCCTGATCAGATGATTGGCTATTTGTTCGAGCGTGTCACACGCTCAAGAACGGGTCTGTCCTCCTTCTGCCTCCACTCTGCCTTCGTTGCCTCCTTTGAGCTGAAGGATGTTTCTCATGCATTATCCGATGAGTCGTGGATTAATGCTATGCATGAGGAACTTGAGAACTTTGAGAGAAACAAGGTATGGCAGCTTGTCAAGCCCCCATCTGGTCATAATGTTATTGGGACTAAGTGGGTGTTCAAAAACAAGCAGAGTGAGGATGGGGTTGTAGTTAGAAACAAGGCTAGACTAGTGGCACAGGGCTTTTCTCAGGTTGAGGGTCTTGACTTTGAGGAGACCTTTGCCCCTGTAGCTAGGCTAGAGGCTATCCGAATCCTGCTTGCATTTTCTGCATCCAAAGGCTTCAAGCTTTATCAAATGGATGTCAAGAGTGCATTCCTCAATGGCTATATTGAGGAAGAGGTTTATGTCAAGCAACCTCCGTGATTCGAGAACCCCAAGTTTCGAGTCATGTATACAAGCTTTCCAAAGCTCAGATGGACTCAAGCAGCCCCCAGAGCATGGTATGAGAGGCTCAAGTCTTATCTTCTCAGCCATGACTTTAAAATGGGCATAGTAGACAAAACTCTGTTCATCCGACACCATGAGTCTCATTTTCTTCTTGTCCAGATTTATGTGGACGATATCATTTTTGATGGCTCGTCTCATTCTCTTGTCTCTCAGTTTTCTGATATGATGAGTACAGAGTTTGAGATAAGTATGATGGGCGAGTTGAGCTACTTTCTTGGCTTCCAAATCAAGCAGACTCGGGAAGGTACTTTCTTGCATCAAGGCAAGTATACCTGTGACCTCCTGAGGCGCTTCGATATGTCTGATGGAAAGCCAGTAATGACTCCTATGGCCACCACTGCTGTCCTCGAGCCCGATGAGGATGGTGAGCCTGTTGATCAAAAGGAGTTTCGGAGCATGATCAGCTCCCACTTGTACCTCACTGCTTCGAGGCCGGACATACATTTCGCTGTGTGTCTGTGCGCTCGATTTCAAGCTTCTGCTCGCGCCTCTCACCGCCAGGCGGTCAAGCGCATCTTTAGGTACCTTCGTGCTACCACTGATTATGGTATTTGGTACTCTTCTTCTTCTTGTCTATCCCTTAGAGCCTTTTCCGATGCCGACTTTGCTGGCTGTAGGATAGATAGGAAGAGCACTTCCGCACTTGCCAATTCATTGGCACTTCCTTGTTTCTTGGTCATCTAGGAAGCGATGCAGGGTTGCTCACCCACCGAGGTCGAGTATGTTGTCAGAGCGATTGTTGTAGCCAGGTTCTCTGGATGAGATCGACCTTGTGGGACTTTGGGTTAGAGATAGAGAGTGTGCCACTTTTCTGTGACAACATTTCTGCTATTTGCATTGCTAAAAACCCAGTGCAACATTCTCGGACCAAGCACATTGATATTAGATATCACTTCCTTAGAGACCATGTGGAGAAGGGAGATATCGCGCTTCAGTTCATAGAGAGTGACCTTCAGTTAACCGATATATTTACCAAGCCTTTGGATAGCTCCAGATTTGTTGCCTTGAGGAGTGAGCTTGGAGTCGTGAGCCCTTACGGCCTTTCGTGAGGGGGAGCTGGTTTGTATATTATGTACTATATATTTTCTTCCAGCTTTTCTTTTCTGTGTTTCTTCTGGGTGTCTTTGGGATTGTTTTCTTGAGTTGAGTTCACTCACTTAGACTTTTGGCATGCCTTGCATGGTCCTCTTATCTTGTGCTTTAGGTTGCTATCATGCGTGATTAGCTGTTCTCTCTTCTCTCTAGGTTGAGTTCCCTCACAGTCTTATAAGTCTAGCAGGTTTTGGGGCCTCCTGGGTAGACAGGGTCTGTGTGCACTCCTTAGTTGGGATCTACAGTCAGCTTCCCTATGTCAGTCTCTGGGGAAGATAAGAGCGAGTCTGAGCCATAGTGAATCTCTTCTATCTTATCTATACTCAATAGCCATCCAGTGTTGCAGTTTCTCGACTTCTTCTCCTCATTCTGTTTTTCTGGTTATTATTGAGTTCATTCGGTTTTTCTTTATGCCTAATCTTGATAATAACTCAGCTTTAACCAGATTTGAGCTTAAAATTGATTCATTTGTTGAGGGGGAGTTTGGAAATCTGTTCATGCATTGCATTTAGACTGCATTTCCTGTTTAATGAGCTTTGTCCATTATGCAATTGAATTCTTCTTCATGCTATACACCATGCTACATCATATGGAGGAAATCAGTAGCTTAGATATGTCCAAGTTCATTTAACTTGCTAATCTTAAAAATGAAGTAAGCCTTAAATAAAAAACTTGATGAAACTTGTTGCTTTTACTTGCTAGGTTTCTTCTCTAGAGGTTTGTGCCATAATTTGAGAAATTTTGGAGTTCTCTAGAGTCCCTATAGCAACTTGGGTGAAACTAGTTCGTTTCATACTTGAGTCCTTCATTTGCTCAAAAATCATTGTGCTAAAAATAAAAATTAAACAAAATTGACTCTTCTTGTGCACATATGACTCAACACCTTGTATTCACAAGACCACTTCCCATTGCACTTGGGATGAACTTGGAATACATCGTGTTTGACCTGGACCATCCTCTTAAGAGTTCATCTTGAGATGGTCGCATACGGCTTGAGTCAATTGGTTGTTAAAAGAAAATGCAAATAAATTAAAAACAAAGACATATGTGTGTAAAGAATGCAAATAATGTCAAACATTTGCACCCCGCTATGTCTTGTATGATGATAAATCAAAATTTGCATTAATTGATAAATGAGCCCGAAGGACCTTGTATGCTCTTCTAGATTCTCCAAAGTGTTGAGTAGGTTGAACTCTAGGTTTTCCTTTTGATCCTTAGAGTGGCTATTCTTCTATTTTTAAAACTAAAGCTAAGTGTTGCACTTGTCAAATCTTGATAAAAATGAAATATTCAAATCTAAGCTTGTATTTGCACTTGGACTTATCTTAGACTAGTCTAATCTAAAAATTGACTAGCTTGGTGTCATATCTTGTCACTGCAATCAATTGGATAATTTTCAAAGCTCCCTTAGGTTGCATTTCATGCATACATAAAAAGAGAGAGAAAATTCCATTTTGATGTCTATATTGCCAAAAGGGGGAGAAAATATAAGAAAAGGCATCATTAAAAAAAAGAGATAAAAATGTGAAAGCTTGTTGTTTCTTATGATCTTTGTAAATCTTTGCTATTTCTTATGGATCATAATCACATTTGGCACTTATGATTGGTTTTTAGAGCTTTTGTGGAAAACTTGCTCTTTTCATTGTCTTGCTCTAAATTCTTTCTGCCAACTTGGTCATGATTTTATACCTTTCTCTCTGGACCAAGTTTGGCTTTGCAATCAAATTGCTTTCTTCTTCTCTCATTCAAACACAAATTTATGCCTTTTGATGTGGTTTGTCAATATACTCATCAAGGGGGAGATTGAAAGACCATGTGGAGGTCGATCCATTTTTGTGATGAGTATTTGACTTTATTTGAGCAAGGTGTGCTCAAGTTTGAGTTTGATTTGGGTTGATTTTCAAGCTAGAGCAATTTGAGTGGCTGGTCGGAGACCAGTCGTCCGACCCCGAGTGGTCGGGGCTGTGGTTGAGTCGGAGACCAGTCGTCTGACCCCGAGTGGTCAGGTCTTTGGTTGGTCGGAGACCAGTCGTCCGACTCCGAGTGGTTGGTCGGAGACCAGTCGTCTGACCCCGAGTGGTCTGGGCTTTGGCTGGTAGGAGACCAGTGATCAGACCTCGAGTGGTCGGGTTGGAGACCAGTGATCAGACCACGTATGGTCGGCGTTTTTGCTGGTCAGCGTAGTGTATATCTTTCTGTTGAGATGGATATGTGTTGTTGGACATTGCTATGTGATGTGGTTTCCTTGTCTATGATGGTTGCAGGACTTTGGAGCTAGGTCATGGTGAGGCGTAAGGGGATCGTGACTAGGCCGAGAGCTGAGGTCCAGATGATCAAGGTGTCGCCAAAGATGACTGAGGCCAGGGAGTAGCTGCAAGCCGAGAAGACAAAGGAATGGATGAGATGCTAATTTGGAGCTGCTCTGATCAAGGAGGTCCGTTGGATCACGGTCAGGAAGATAGATTAGTGGGTCAAGTTAGTGTGAGTTGAAAAGCGTGCAAAACCCGTTGCGTAGTTGGGTTTCGGGTGAGCCCATGCATAGCTTTGTGAGTGGGTAAAATCTCAGCCCTTGATGGAGTGCTCTAGGGTTTAGAGGCTCATCCAAGGGTGGTAGGTGGTCCAAGCCTGCTATAAATAGACAGGGAGAGGGGTGTCCCCTTGGGTGTGTGAGCAGGTGAGGAAAGTGTACGTGAGTAGGTGAGAGTGCTCTGGAGGCCTCTGTGCTCCTGAGGCTTTGCCCACTTTGTAGTGAGGCTTTGTAAACCTACCCTCTGGAAATGAAAGACTGCTTTCCCCATCTTTGAGTTCACTTTCCTCATTCACATTATGCTTTAAATTCAACATTTAATTTCATGCACTTTACCTTCTATATGGTTGGATTTTCTTCCTCTCCTTCTAAGTGCTTTTGGATTTTATGCCAAGGATGAAAGATTGCTGGATGAATCTTCTATAGATCATATCCCAATCATCGAGGCAATCTATAACCTCTTCTATTCAGTTTTGCAAGAAACCAGTTTTTGTGCCTAGTAGAAGAAAGTGCTTCCAGATCGTGTTTCTATTTGATTGAAGGGTTGTTTCTTCGTGTACTTACTTGCTACGATTTGTGGAGAGTCTTCCAAGGATTTTGTGACCATCAACTCCCACCAGCATGTTAGGAGTGAGATCTGTATTCGAGACTCTGTGTTTGGTGTTGCATTTGTTAACCTGAAAAGGGACAGAACCTTGGTATCAATTCCATCAATTGATGTTTGAAATAGGTTCCTGACATCCTTAGGGAGGTGCACACCAATTTTCACTGTTTTTGGATCAGCCGATCAAAAGTTACATCGATTTCTGTGTTTTAAGATTGTGCTGATTTTACTGTTCACCAAAATACTATTCACCCTGAGTACTGTTCATCCAACCTCTGCAGTCGGGAGTACTGTTCATCCGAACAGTACTGGTCGGGGGGGTACTGTTCATCCGACCAGAGCTACCCGACCAGTGCAGTTTTTACTGTTCACCCGACATTAACTGGTAGGTGCCTCTGTTCATGCAATTGCTTGATCGATGGTTCAGTTCCTTCTTTCTCGTCTTTTGGTGGTTTGAATTCTAGGGGGAAAGTTTATTCGAAAATTTTATTTGGGATCATTCACCCCCCTTTGATCGCCATTTCGATCTTTCAGAAAAATAACGGTAAAATCTGTGGACCTATCTAGAACTCTAAAATATAATTTAAAAGTCATATAAATGTATTTAAAGATGAAATGAAAGGCAAATTAATGTATCTTGACTATAAACTGTAAATATATAAGAAATTAATTAAAAATAATATATCATAAATTCAAGATGAAAGTTTTATATTATATTAGTTCTCGACCAATCCATAAACAGTAAAAATATCAAGAAATAATAATTATATTTTATAATTATAAAAATTCAAAAACAGAAAAGCTGAAAATATGGAAATGTCAATGTCAGAATTGTATTAAATAAAATATAAAATTTAAGTTGAAAATTTTACAGGAGACCCATATGACTATATGGAAGATTTACAATAATTTTTAGAAATTATTGATAAGTTATAAACTCCCAGATAAATTAAATTTAGAAAACTGAAAATCTGTGCACAGTTCACTGTCCGAAGTTTTGTAAATTATACAAGCATCAAATCAGTCTAAAAATTTAACAGTATGTTCTACCTTATATCTAGTACACACCATAAAATTTTCATTAAATTGGCAACAAGATTGCTAACTAATTCAAGGAACCAATTTAGCTAAGTGCAGCCAAAATTCTTCTCGGCCACCTCCTTTCTCACTTGCACATGGGACCAGATCAATGTGCAGACCCATGCGACAGCCTCTCCTCTGTGCCATCGTCTTCCTCTGATCGCAGGAGCCCCGAAGCAAAGAAGCTCTAGCTCTCTACTGTTGTAACCGCCATCCCTGTTGCCCGCGCCACCTATATGGTCCTTGCGGCACCATCACCGTGCCACGCCGCCACCAGGTGCCGCCCTGCCCGCAGTTCCCACTGTGATGCCCATACCTTCTCCTGTTCTACCACCGCAATTCATCCAACGAGTTCACACCCGGTGGCCAGATGATCTACAGCGAATTGCCGCCTATAAATTGACCTCAAGGTCGCCATAGAGTGCACTTCTTTTCCCCTCAACTTCCATCTGCCCGCATCGATCAAACAGCCTTCAATTTCTCTTGTTTTAGAATCGGCCGAAGAACCATAGAGCTTGGAACAAACCCAAATTCCATCGGCATAGTGTTTCATTTTCAAATTATTTCAAGCCGTAGCATCACCAAGCCACTAGGATCAAAAGCCCTCAATAAAATTTGGAGAAATTCCATCTGTGACTCGCTGCCTCCCTCTACCTCTCTTCTTCGAAAAAGGCAACCGGTGGCAAGACATTCCAGATGATCTCCAACTGAGGCGATAGGTAAAATGGGACTCCTAGTATTCCTTGTTGCCTAAATTGCTTCCAATCCAAACTAAAATGCATTCGTTCTTCTTCTCCTTGGCTCGGCCATGAACGCCGTCGCTCCATCTCGGTGGCAGCACACTCTTCTTCACCTCCGGCCGGATCAATACCACCCATGAGTGCGCCTCAGCTCTCTGGTGCTCACAGCACCGGCGGCCGAACCTCCCCGGAGCTGCTTAGCCGGCGGTAAGCCGCGAAGGTGAGACCTCTGTTTGGTGAGGATGACATGCGGGACCCATCTGTCATTCATCGTGCCTCACAGCCACGCCCTCTCACTGACCCATAGGCCCCACCCGATAGCCGGCTAGATTTAAATAAAACCGCGATAATGAAAAGACGCTTTCTTACTGATGAAAACGTAATTTTCTTTTTAGCGTATTATCCAGCCGAGCTAACTTCATTTATGCATAACTTTTGTGTTTATAATCCAAATGAGATGAAAAAAATTCTAAATTCATCTAAAATAAATTAATTACAGAATATGCAAAAATATTTTGAAGAAGAGCTCTGGATAAAATTGAAATTCAAATTTAAAGAAAAGGCTAAAAGATAGGCTATGCATAAAAATGTTGCAAATGAATTGAGAATTGAACGAAACCAATTTTATTGGAATCCTTAGACCTCCAGGAACCCAGATATATAAAAATACTTAAATTTCATCTTTGTTTAAATAACTTTCTACTAAAGGTTATGTTCAATACAGTAAATGCTCAAAAGTGAATAAACTGTGCAAAAGAAATCTAAAATGAATAGAACTGATTTCTATATATTAGTATATCAGTAGGACTCCAGAATATGGCAAAATGTTAACTAATGAATTTGACTTGAATTGTTTCATGAATAGAATGAGCTCTTGGAGTAAAGAATGTATATATATGCATATGCATATCAGGAGTAACTAGCAGTAGTATATGAACATATAATTCCAGAAACTAATTGCTATCATAATGTTTTAAATAAAGCAATAACATGTTACATATGTGCTAAACTTGATTAGCATGAAGACAATAAGCTTTATCTCTGTTGAAAGAATATATATGTATAATAAAAAGTGAAGTTATAGCTTATGTTTGAGTCTCTTTGCTGAAATATGTATTCATATATTATATGCATATTTGAAAATTTGAAATAGATAGACCTCACAAAATGAAGTACCAGACTAGGTACTACTAATATCAGCATATACTTAAAGATAAAATCATGATAATCAGCAAAAAGAACTAATTTGAATTTAGTTTATAAAAGATTTTAATTTTCATATACTTGTAAACCATCGTGGCCAGAATCAAAATAATACAAAACTAGTTTTAAAACACTTCTAGGATCATACCCTATTAATGCCAGAGAAATGAACAAGTATTCATGTTTAGAGTAGTCGCAAACTTAAAATGAAATCCGATTCCCGATAACGACAATTCTGTGACCATTTAAGTCTTTTCGACAGCCTGCAAAACATCCCGTCTAAATGCAATTTTTGTAAAGATTAGCCCAGAAATGATATTTAAGATATGGACTACAATAATGTGGAAAACTATTCTTTTTAAAACTTACTTCGCATCTGAATCTTGCTAGCTCAATACCCTTAAGTGTTATGGTCATCGAAAACCTTAATACCATTTAAGCTATTTCAGCAATGAATAAAACATCTCATCTAAATCCTAAAATTTATGAAATTAGCTTAGGATTGCTCCCCAAAGTATAGCCCATCTTATTCTGAAGAGATAATCTCATTTCATCATGCTTTGCATATAAATCTTGATAGCAAAATAACCTTAAGTGTTATGATTTCTGAAATCCTTAATATGAATAAAAGAGCATTAATAATAAATAAGAAATCAATGTTTATAATAATGGTAACACCAAAACCTTCTCCAAGACCATGAAAATGAGGCCAGTAGCCTAATCCTGTAGATCTAACTCATAAAAACCGTTTTCATACAAAAATGCTTAAGGCTAAGTGCTATTCACACATAATACTTTAACTAATGTCTTACTTCCATAAATCCAAATAATTTTAGCATCTAGAATTCAAAGTTGTAAATACTAGAATACATAATTTTAGCCTATTGAATTCGTAAAACAAGAATAAATAATCTACAAAAGAATCTGTGCTTTGTTCAACCTAAAAACTAATAATATACGAATACTTGATCAACTAAAACATGACAATGTGGAATCATATAACCCAAACCCTAAACCGCGTCTACTTTCTACAATGGGTTTTTATTGGTTTACTGTCGGTCTTCGTTTTGCCCTTATTAAAGATTGTTATTTGCTATATTTCCATTGAACGACGTGTAGAAATCGACGTCATTAACTTCGTCATCGACACTGTAAACCACGACCACGACTTCATTGTAAACAACATATAAGCAAGGCAAGCACCCCCTTTGATCATATTGATCCCAGTATTTAATTTTCACTGTGTTTATCAAAATGTTTCATGCATGCATTTTTTTTTCTGTAAATTCGTTATTTTCTGGTATTGGTAAATATACCTGTTGTCTCATGAAACTTCCTTGATAAGTACGTACATGTGAACCTTGATAACCATATAAAAGGGTTAGATAATACATAATGTCAACTTGGGTATATGTGATTATTAACCATGCTTAGCCATGCTTTAGAACCAATGTTGTATATGATCAGATCAAAATTTGTTTCTTGAGAAATTGAAAATGTTGGTTATAACATGATGTCGGTTGTGGATATTTTGACAAAAAAACTCAAAATAAAACTATAGTTTAGATGTGTGAAATTATTAACAATAGCCGGTTGTGCAAGGGTTAGACTTGTACGAATTGTTTGCACCAGAATTTAGCAAGTCTGGTCAAAATCGGAAGAAAGTCAAACATGCGGAAACTAACACATGATTTAGAAAGATTTAAAGATATTTGGTAACAGCAAGAACTTTGAGGAAAAACTGTCCGAGATAAGGCCGATACGGATCGGGTCTTGAAACGTGTTATAAAAGGATACGATCGGCTGACGGGTATAAAAGAAGGGCTGAAGCAAGCTGCAAAAACAACACAATCAAACACACCAATCTACATTACTTTTTCCTGTCGACTAGGAGTAGCTTTTTGTAATTTAGTCTCTATAATTCGACCTTGATCAATAAAGTTGCGCATCGCCGATTGTTGATCTTCTTCAAATTACGCCCCAGGTTTGATTTATTCTGATTTTGTTGCGCATCGCCTTCTTCAGAATCGATCTACCTTTATCCTTTGATTAGCCTTAATCAGCTAGTTAGATTTACCCTGTTACCTTGATCTTGATCGGCTTCAAGCTGATTGAGTCTAAGCTGATTGATCGTTACGATCGGCTTTGAGTGAATTTTATATTTTTACCTTGTCGATTACAGGTCAAATCGACTGGCACGCTCTGAACCAGATGTTGTCTGGTGTGCTGTTGTCAGAAACACTACTTCAAGTTTTTGACGCCAACACACTCTTGGCACGCTCGATGGGACCAATGTCTTCATCAGGGAAGTCGACTCCGCCATCCGATCTCAACGCAGAGGCTATAATCGTCCCAACAATGGACGATTTGACGCCAGAACAACGCAAAGAAATCGAAGATCGAAAGACAGCACTAGAAGAGATGATGCTAAGCTGTTATCAGAAAACTAGACGTGGCGTCACTCAAAAATCCGCCCTATCGATGGTCAATGCCTTGGGGGATGCAGGCGTCACAGAACCGGTAAGCCGATATATGCCTGCTCAAGCCGAATTATCGGCTATGATTAATCAGTCTTTGCACCACGCCTTAATTAACCAATCATCGGCTCTTGTCACTACCTTAAGCCGATGATAGCGAATAGTGTCAAAACTATCGCCCAGGAATTGACCTCGTCCGGTAGTCTGCTTGACCCGTTACAAGCTATGCCAAATTACCCTATTTTTTCAGTAGCTCAAAACACGCAAAGAACGATAGCTGATCCTAAACCATCGGCTATAACCTCACCCCCTACCATGATGCCTACTCAACCCACCATCATATTGCCTAGAGATCCTCGGCCAAGTTGAGTGAGCCATCACCATGCCTACACCGACGCCGCCAAATTAGACGCATCAACAAATTTTCCACCATCGGCCCCGTTCTATGCATTTTCGCAATCGGTTTCATAGCCGATTGGGTCTGAGAGATACCCCCATGATTCTACCCTACCTAGAAACCCAGGCCCACATAGGGTAGTAACTTATTCAGAACCTTTTGTCCATGTACCAGAACCCCAAGTCAGACATAATAGGTATGATTAGTACGCTCGTATGCCATCGGCTCAGCCTAATTGGCAGCCCGAGTTTGCACTCGGGGGGCAGAATGCCAACTATGATCAACATTATCAAGGGCCTATTGTTCTAGTGGACGATAATGCAAACTGGGCCGATCAAATCTCTGCCGTTTTGAGGGATCAATTTGGCATACAGCCAAAAGGAAAGGTTATCGGCTACAGAAAGCCGTATCATGATTACATAGATCTCATGCCTTACCCCACAATTTCAAAGTCCCAGATTTTGCGAAATTCTCTAGGGGCGACTCAATTACTACCCTGGAGCATTTCGGACGCTTTATCGCGCAATGCGGCGAAGCAGCTCAGTCCGATGGGCTAAAAATAAGACTGTTCCCGTTATCTTTATCCGGGGCAGCTTTTACTTGGTTCACTTGTTTACCTCCAAATTCGGTCCACCTGTGGAACGATTTGGAAAGCCGATTTCACGAATACTTTTTCTCAGGTAGTTTAGAGCTTAGGATCTCCGACCTAAGCTCTATTTGCCAGAAATTTGGAGAATCGGTAACTGATTATATTAAAAGATTTAGAGAAATCAGAAACCGATGTTTCAGTGTCACATTGCCCGATAACCATCTCGCTGATTTAGCCTTTCAGGGATTAATTCCACCACTTAGAGAGAAGTTTGGAGGGCAAGAATTCACTGATCTAAGTCATCTACTTCATCGCGTGTCGGCTCAAGAAAGTCGATTCCCAGATAGTAAAGCATTTAAAGATAGATTTAAGAATAGCAACAATAAAGAAAAGGATAAAACCAAAGTCAACATGGTCGACTATTGTCCGAGTGATTCTTCAGAAGACGATGAAGCAGAGATAAACGTAGCTGAATGGATAAAAGGGTCCAAAAAATCCCTAGTCTGTTCTTGGCTCAAGCCGACTAGGAATAAGTCGGAAGTCAAATACGCCTTTGACGTCTCCAAATGTGATCGCATTTTTGATTTATTATTGCAAGAGAAAATAATACGGTTGCCCGAAGGACACGTCATACCATCGGCTGATGAGATCAAGAAACGCAGGTATTGCAAGTGGGACCATTCTTTTTCTCACAATACTAATGACTGCAATATTTTTCGTCAACAGATCCAGTCGGCTATCGAGGATGGTCGGTTAAAATTCGCTGATGAGCCGACTAAGCAAGTTGACGCTGATCCATTCCCAATCAATATGGTTCAATGTTCGGCTAAAGGGAAAAAGCCGATGCATGATGAGCCAAAAAAGGATCGGCAAGTTGACATTCAGTCAACTTCAGATGGTAGCCAGACATTGAAGATCACAATCGGCTCATTACAAATAGAAGCTGATCATGAAGGGAAGAATTCAAGAACCATTAAACCCAAAGGAAATCCTCAGGTGGGTAAATGGTATAAAGCCGAAAAATCACCATCAAGGCAGCCAACAAGAAGGCCGGGACCGACGTTTTCTCAGTTGATGGAGAAATATGAAAGAATGAATAATCGACCACGATATCCTACTCGTCGGTCGGATAATTTATATCACACCGAAAACGTGGAGAGAGAACATAGAAGGTGTCCCTTTTGGCAGTTTTGTTGGGAAAGGGGAGTAGCATTGCCATCTCCGTATACATGCCCGATGGAGCATTATCCCCGAGACGATTGGCCTAGACAATCGGCTAGAGATAGGCTATCTGGGCCGATTCGAGATCATGGCAAAAGTTACAGAAGGCCTGTTCGTGAAAGAATATCTGAACCAAATCAGGCACCAGACCAGATCGAAACACAAATGCCTAGTTCCGATCGAGAAAATTTGGCTGGCCAGATACAAAAGCCAGTAGAGCCCAAACCTAGGTGGTGCCCGTCTGGCCTGAGCCGATCACAGCGCAGACGGCTTCAGAGACTAAGGACTCAAGATATCCGAGAAGCCGACGCAGAAAAACAAAGGGATGAGGCTTTTAATGAGCTTCGTCCGATCAAGGTTATCAAGAAAGAATGGAGGAAAAAGGAACAGGTCGAAGAAGATTTTGAGTCGGTGGATGACCTAGATTCTCCTATGATCAGAGACGATACACCTCCAATGGACATCAATATGGTATTCATATTGCCAGCCGAATTCAAAATCAGAACCGAATCGGCTAAACAGACTTTTGCTCAGTCATGTTCAGGCGTCCAAAATGCAATCTTCAAGAAACCAAGAGATGATCATCGGCATCTAAAACCGTTGTACCTAAAAGGGTATATAAATGGCAAGCCGATATCAAGGATGCTGGTAGATGGCGAAGCTACAGTAAACCTAATGCCTTATACGACTTGCAAGAAATTGGGTAAGTCCGATGAAAACTTGATTAAAACTAATATGGTTTTAACGACTTCACAGGCGATCCCACAGAAGCCAAGGGCGTTATGGTTACATAATTGACTGTCGGTAGTAAAGCTTTGCCGACTGCATTCTTCGTCATAGACGCTAAGGGAAATTACAGTGTTCTGCTTGGTCGAGATTGGATTCACGCCAACTGCTGCATCACGTCAACCATGCATCTGGCGCTTGTTCAATGGAATGGAGGGGAAGTTGAAGTTGTCACAGCCGACACATCGGCTCATATCGCCATGGCCAGCTCTGATGCGAATTGGCAATGTGAAGAAGCTGGATGTATATCGAGAAAAACGCTGGATGACTGCGACTTCATCTGCGTGAGTAAGTCGGGACTTGTGCCGATCAGTGTCAAGCCGGGTACGTTTGATCGGACAAATGAAGTATTGCGCCGATGGGGATAGGAAAATCAATGAAGGCATTACAAGACAAAATGCAAAGCTATCGGCAAATAACAGATAGTTATGAGGCTATAGAAGATTTTCAAGAGATTTAAAAGTTGGGTCAAGGCTTCACATCCACTGATCTGCTTGAAGAAGTCGATATAGGTAGCGGTGATAGGAAAAGACCAACTTTTATTAGTGCAAAATTAGATGTAAAATACAAAGAAAGGCTGATCAAAATTCTTAGAGATTATAAAGATTGTTTTGCTTGGGAGTATCACGAGATGCCTGGTTTAAGCCGACAGCTGGTAGAACATCGGCTACCTATTAAACAAGGATATTGGCCGTTTAAACAGTACCCTAGGCGTTTTAATCCGGCCCTGTATAATATTATAAAAGAGGAAATAGAACGATTGTTGGAGGCAAAATTTATTAGGCCTTGCCGATACGCGGAATGGGTTTCCAACATTGTTCCGGTCATGAAGAAAAACGAAAAACTTCGAGTATGTGTCGACTTTAGGGATTTGAATAAGGCAACACCAAAAGATGAATACCCGATGCCAATAGCCGATATGCTTATCGATGCTGCATCAGGGAATAAAATCAAAAGTTTTCTAGACGGAAATACCGGATACAATCAGATATTCATGGCAGAAGCCGATATACCTAAAACAACTTTTAGATGTCCTGGTGCCATTGGTTTATTCGAGTGGACGGTTATGACTTTCGGTTTAAAGAACGCTGGGGCAACATACCAGTGAGCCATGAATATGATTTTTCTTAACCTAATCGATCATATTGTTGAAATATATATCGATGATGTCGTAGTGAAGTCTGCAGATGATTTGCAACATTTGGCCGATTTGAAGAAGGTTTTTCAGAACATAAGATCGCATGGCTTGAAGATGAATCCTTTCAAATGTGCATTTGGCGTATCGGCTGGGAAATTTTTGGGCTTTATGGTACATGAAAGAGGTATTGATGTCAATCAAGCAAGAGTAAAAGCTATAGTCGAAACAATGCCGCCAACATGCAAAAATGAATTACAAAAGTTGATCGGCAAAATTAACTATCTCCGAAGGTTTATCTCAAACCTCTCCGGTCGGATTCGTGTTTTTACCCCATTGTTTAAATTAAAAGATAATCAAGAATTCGTGTGGGGAATCGATCAACAAAAGGCTTTCGACGACGTCAAAGATTATCTAGCTAATCCTCCGGTTTTGGCCGCACCACGAAAAGGGATTCCTTTTAGGCTATATATATCGGCTGAGGAAACTATCAGATCTGTTTTAGCACAAGAAATCGACGGTAAGGAAAGGGTTATCTTTTATTTAAGCCGACGCCTTCTTGATGCTGAAGTCAGGTACCCTTTTATTGAGAAATTATGCTTGTCTTTATATTTCTCATGTACAAAGCTAAGACATTATATTTTAGCATTGGCTTGTAAGGTGGTCTGTAAAACCGATGTTATAAAATATATATTATCAGCTCCGATTTTACAAGGTCGACTTGGCAAGTGGGCTTATGCCTTAATAGAGTTCGACCTGATTTACAAATCGGCTAAAGCAGTTAAGGGACAAGTTTTGGCCAATTTTATAACAGGACATGATACTGCTGTCGATTTGGTATCCGTAGCCCCTTAGCAATTATTTTTTGATGGATCAGTATGCAGAGAAGGCGATGGAATCGGTATTGTGCCCATATCACCCAAAGGGCATAATTTCGAATTTGCATTTCGATTAAACAGTCGATGCTCAAACAACCAGGCAGAGTATGAAGCGTTGCTTAAGGGCTTGCAATTGTTAGAAAACATCGGAGTAAATGCTGTTGAGGCATACGGGTATTCAATGTTGATTGTACAGCAAATAAAAGGAGAATATCAATGCCGAGACGAAATACTGCTGAAGTATTTTGAACAGTGCTTCGAAATTATCGGCTCATTTACATCATTTTCTATCGGTCATGTCCCTCAAGAATCGAACGATAGAGCTAACGCCTTAGCTCAACGGGCATCAGGACTTTGGCCGATATCAGATAACCGAATTTGTAGATAAAGCCGTCATGTGCATAGATACTGTGGATTGGAGAACGCAAATAAAGAATTACCTGATCGACCCATCTAAGCCGACAGAACACAAAATTAGGCAACAAGCTTTAAAATACATTGTTATGGACGATACGTTGTATTATCGGACGATGGAAGGCTTACTGTTGAGATGTCTTGGAGCCGAAGAAGCATGGGTAGCAATGGGCGAGGTACATGAAGGTATTTGTGGATCTTACCAATCGGCTCATAAAATGAAATGGATGCTTAGACGAACGGGTTATTTTTGGCCGACAATGCTAGAAGATTGTTTCAAATATTGTAAAGGATGTTAGACTTGTCAGAAGTTTGGCAATATACAACTAGCACCAGCATCGGTCTTGCACCCAATTATCAAGCCATGGCCGTTCAGAGGTTGGGGAATAGATGTAATCGGCCAAATATTTCCTGCTTCGAGTAAAGGACACAAGTTTGTTTTGGCCGCGACCGATTATTTCTCTAAATGGGTTGAAGCTCTACCGCTTAAGAAAGTGACCAGTATTGAAGCAATCGGTTTTGTTAATGAACATATTGTCCATAGGTTTGGAATACCGCAAACAATCATGACCGATCAAGGTACGGTGTTCATGTCTAATGAATTTCAGAGTTATACGACAAGTCTGGGAATTAAATTATTAAACTCATCCCCATATTATGCTCAGACTAATGGACAAGCCGAGTCGTCCAACAAAACGTTAATTAAGTTGATAAAAAGAAAAATCGATGAAAGACCAAGGAATTGGCACTCAACCCTATCGGAGTCACTTTGGGCGTATCGGCTAGCTTATCATGGAGCAATGAAGCTTTCACCTTACCAGTTGGTATATGTTCAAGAAGCCGTTTTACCCGTGGAGATTAACATCGAGTCTATACGAGTGGCCAGGCAAAATGGTTTGTCGGCTCAAGAGTATAACAATTTGATGATCGATAACTTGGATGAGTTAGCAGAGTTGCGTTTGTCTACGCTTGATCGGCTTAAGAAAAATAAAGCCAGAGTTGCAAAAGCATATAATAAAAAGGTCATGTCTAAATCTTTTGATTAAGCCGATTTAGTGTGGAAAACGATTCTACCTGTTGGTTCGAAAGATAGCCGATTTAGAAAATGGTCACCTACGTGGGAAGGACCTTACAAGGTTAATCAGCTAGTCGGTGGAAATTCGTATGTACTGGAAACGTTGGAGGGGTATGTTTTGCCTAAAGCTATTAAAGGGAAATATTTTAAAAAATATTATCCTAGCGTTTGGATTGGAGCTTAGCTGACTGAGAATTGCATTAAAAAGCCAAGTTAACACGATGCTGTTAATCGGCTAGAAAGGTTGCAGACTCTTAAAGGGGAAATAAAATTACGGGAAAGTAACATAAAATCGGTTAAACAGCCGATCATAAAAAAGTTACAAAGTATTCAGATAAGTTTTTCCAAAATAACTGACAAAGTTTTACATCTCATTAATACTGGATGCCAGAGCCCGGAAGAGTCTCACCCAAAGCCGACAGGGCACCTGCAGCCTTTGCGATCACACATTGAGCCTCATCAATGATGCGATCGTCTTCTTTTGTGCTCCCTGGCACTGGCACTATCTTGGCCATCTGTTTCTTCACGCCGACCACAGCCATCGCAATGCCTAGCTTCTGGTCTTTGATGGCCGACGAAGTCTTCTCGAGGGTTTGCCGACCTTCTAAGATTAACTTTTCTGTCTTGGCCAACTCTTCCATGAGGGACTTCTTGGTCAATTCAAGCTGGCCGACAGAGGTCTTTATAGTTTTGATCAGCTCAGTGTCGACATCAAATTTCTGCTTCTTGGCCTTGGCATCGGCGACGAGCTCATCCAGGATTTTTTGATCGGCTTCTTGAGCCTCGCGCTGTGCTATCCTTGCCTGAGCTGCCTCCACTTCAGATCTCCTCTCGTCCAAATGGCAGACATTGAGGAGAGCTTCCATGGCTTCTGAAGGCAGATCGGCTTCTACTGCGACCATGGCGTCTCTGATCCGCTGGTTGTTGGCCAAAATCTCTGACTGAGGCTGCATCACCAAGTCAAAGAGTTTGTTAAGCCATTCTTTCGTACCCGGAGTAGAGGTGACGACATCAAACGCTTCTTTCGACACTTCGAGAATCTTCTTGATCTCTGCGTCGTAGTCATCGGTCTCCAAGATCTCTGGGTCATCAAGATCGATCAAGGAGAAGCCCAACAAATTTGTCAGGTTAGAGAGCTCTGGCAGGTCGGCTATTGGAGCTGTTGGGGTCGGCTGTGGTGGAGAGAGTGGCGCAGAAGAAATCTTGGGAAGATCGGCCAAGATCTTAGCAACTTGAGCTAATTGTGTCGGCTAAAAGAATTAAAATGAAGGGTAAGCCGATGCATTGAAAGAAATAAGTCACTTAACAAAAGGTACGATTATTTACCTCTGCAGTAGCTGACGCATGTGGCAAACTCTCGTCGCTCTGTTCTTGGGGCTTGGATCCCCTTTTCGCCGGAGCCTTGGTGTATTTTGTTTTCTTCTTTTCTGAAAATATAATCGGCTAACGGTCAGTTGGAAAAAAAACAAAAGAAATAATGGCCGATTGTGTTATACATACTTGGTTGTTTTTTCTCAATGTCCGACAAAGACGGACTATGAATCCCCAGGGTACCTGAGGTGTACCCAAGAATGCTACGACCGAGCGGCCTTTTGACTTGGCCATCGCTCGATTGGCTAAGGTGTTTCTTGCCAAAGATCCTTAGCCTCAGAAAGAAAAATAGAAGAGATTAGCAAATGTATCTGGCAAGACCAACATGTAAAAGAAAAATTATTCGAGCCGATACCTTATCAATATCTACAAAACTTGTATTAGTATACCCCGTAGAGTTAGTCTCATCGCTTGAATCGCTGTTAGTGTCTACTGTCGACTCGGGAAGATTTGGAAAAAACTCATTGATAATAGCCGACATTGACTTGTCAGAGTAAAGTGCCTCTGCGATAGATAGCCACCAGGAAGAAAAGCATTCTGACCGACGAGTGTTCAGTATAAAATGCGGCAAGTCTTTGATCTGAAGCTCATCGGCTATTTCAAGGACAAGGTTAGCTGTGACTGCATTACGGACTCTGGCTCTTGGTTGAAGCCGATCAAGTAGTGGCAGACTCAGAATAACCTGACCAAAGCCTAGCTGTCTAGCATAAACTAACGGATTGTAGAATTCGTATGAAGGCTGAAAAGTTCGATTCCTTGTGTGAAGACCGACGTGCAAAATACTTGGTGAAATAAAAAGCTTGAACAGATCCAACGTATCTTGTGGCATTAGAGCACTATCGGCATCTAATTGAAGGAAGGAAGGCCATGGGAAATCGGCAGCGCTTGTATAACTGAAGAAATCATTCTATTTGAATTCATTACTGTCAAGCTGAAGAAAGAATGATAAATATTTCTTAGAGCCGATAGGGGTTACTTTTGTCTCATTCCCAGAGCACATCATAAACCTCTCACCATATGATCGGCTAGCTGTGAATTGAGGCACCATGCCTTCTGGAGTATCTTCGTGAGGAAACGCCATGTCTTTAGAAGGATTCAGCTCAAAAGATCGGCTAAACAAGCAATACAGCCAAATCTGAATAAACCAGAGTGGTCCTCCGATGTTGCCAACAGTGAAACTTGTAAAACCAGTAAAAAGCCGACATCTTATTGTGTGCATCATCTGGTAAACTGCCCCTAGAAGTATTTTTCCAAGTGCTAGCCGGCGACCTTCTATCAATTGCTTTGCTATGGTTTGATATACCTGAGTTGGCCCCAAGGAAGCACCACAGAACAAAAATTGGTCTAACCAAAGATTCAAAAAAGCAACATGTTCTTCATCCGATACCAGCCCAATAACCTTGTTATTATTTCTGATATATTTAGCCCATCCTTCACCTTTGGATTTGATAAGCTTGTACTTGGGCTTGGCGCTATAAGCCGACACTTGATCCCCAACAGGTCTTAAGCAGCATAGTTGGGCGACGTCTAGCAGAGTTGGGCCGACAAGACAAGTGCGGAATACGAAGGCATTGAAGGTGTCCGACCAGAAATAGCAAGCCGTGGTCACTAAGGGCTCATTGGCCTCTGGATCGGCTAAGGAAAGGGGGAGACATTCGGCTATACCCATTTTTTCCCATTCACCCCTCTTTTGAGCTACTGCGCGAATGTACCACAATCTCCATCCCTTGAGCGCCGTCGGCCAAGCTCTAAAGCTCTTACTCCAACCCTCTATATTATATCCTGCAGCCGATAGGGGTAGACGAGGGATCTCATTTATTACTGAATTGGCTTCTAGGTTTCCTACTGGACCTAGATAGAATTGGTCATTACTGTTTGGGATCGGGATGAATACCTGAGAAGGATCCATTGAGATGGTTCTGACAAGAAGCCGATTGGAAGCGTTGAGCAATGGAGAGCTTGAAGACCAGAAGCTGATTGCAGACAACTCGAGAGCTCGCGCGCGTGAGGAATGAGTCCATGGGGGCCGCATTATATAGCATGGTGAAAAATTTGAAGCGGCGGGAAATGAATCTCAAAAGACGCGAGCAGTTAAAGCGCACTACACGCATGTCAGAAAATTACGACGCAAATAAAGCATCAGTTACTGGGTGAAGATTAACAGTTAGCCGATGGGAAAGAAGTCGACAATTGTGATTTTTGAAAGATGACAAGTCATCTCAAAAATGGGGTGGCATATGTTTGCACCAGAATTTGGCAAGTCTAGTCAAAATCGGCAAGAAAGTCAAACATGCGGAAACTAACAGATGATTTAGAAAGATTTAAAGATATTTGGTAACAGCAAGATCTTTGAGGAAAAACTGTCCGAGATAAGGCCGATACGGATCTGGTCTTGAAACGTGTTGTAAAAGGATACGATCGGCCGACGGGTATAAAAGAAGGGCTGAAGCAAGCTGCAAAAACAACACAATCAAACACACGAATCTACATTACTTTTTCCTGTCGACTAGGAGTAGCTTTTTGTAATTTAGTCTCTATAATTCGATCTTGATCAATAAAGTTGCGCATCGCCGATTGCTGATCTTCTTCAAATTGTGCCCCAGGTTTGATTTATTCTGATTTTGTTGCGCATCGCCTTCTTCATAATCAATCTACCTTTATCCTCTGATTAGCATTAATCGGCTAGTTAGATTTACCCTGTTACCTTGATTGATCTTGATTGGCTTCAAGCTGATTGAGTCTAAGCCGATTGATCGTTACGATCGGCTTTAAGTGAATTTTATATTTTTACCTTGTCGATTACAGGTCAAATCGAGTGGCACGCTCTGAACCAAGTGTTCGTCTAGTGTGCTGTTGTCAGAAACCCTACTTCAAGTTTTTGACACCAATAGTAGTATAGGGAGAAGTATTGCCCGTGTCGGATTAACGACCGAGCTATGGGTTGTTTTCAAGCCAAGAAACACGTACAACCATAAGTGTTGGTATGGGCCAGCCTTAAACCAATTAGTTATCTAGTTTAACTTTGCACATTGGTAAGCGGGAGATAGTACGAGCACTCCTTTCTAGGTTTGCTTGTGAGGGGCTTCCACACCAAGGTGTGGGTAAATGCATCTCGGTACAACGGTGTACGCATTGTTATGGGAAGAAACTGTTTCTTGCAGAGATGGACTGCCAATGTTATTGAACTATATGCAGAGATGGACTGTCATGTTTTACTTAATTATGTTTCTTCTTCCATAACAAGGGTTCAACGTCATCAGGCTGGTGCAAAGTTAACCTAGGTAATGTAAAGATTTTCGTCGTGAACATTCTGGCCACACGCCAAAGGTCGTGAAACATGCGGCAAAAAGAAAAGGTCATGACTTCTGGGTAAAGTTGTACACCTCTACAGAGTGTAAATCTAATTAATTAGCCGTGCCTACGGTCAAAGGCACTTGGTAACATCATCACATGGTTAGAAGTTTTACTATTTTCAAAATAGGGTGATTTTCACCTGATGTGCCTTATTTTGGCAAAGATTATGGTTATGCCATGGGTTGGCAGGATATTGGACATCTTGATGCTCACGTCATGGAGGACTGTGGGTTATTAATTATGCTTTACTTATTTCTTATCAGTCAAACTTGCTCTTACAAATTTCGTTTGAGAAATTGCATCTTGATTTATAATCTCAATTTCGTTTCATGCAAATTAACGGTAAAAGCCTTTCCTTTGAATTGGCTTGCATATATTATAGGTTTTGCTAAAGTCTTACGGAGTACGTAAAGTACTCACCTTTGCTTATTATGTTGTTTTAGGTGGAAAAGTTAGCGAAGCTTCGAAGATTTCTTTTCGTCGCAAGATGAGGGAATTTCAATAAAGCGATCTTTTTAGGGATTATGCCTTTTCAGTTGCCTGAGGGATTGGATGGATACACTACAAGACCTTGCTTCTTCTATGCTACATATATATATATACTCTGAGTTGTAAAATACAACGTATTAATAGCTTTCGCTTTAGTAATATCGTGTGTGGTTGTGATTCCAATTGTTGTAAATGTGCATACTAGCTACTGATCATATGACTAGTACTGAATGCACATGAGATTTCCATTTTTGCATTTATGCGAAAATGGGGGTTGCTACAACCGGGCTACCATGGCCGGTAGCACCAGGAAAACAGAGAAGACTCAAATTGCTTCAAATTTCAATTCCAATTCAGATCAAACTCAAACCAAAGCATACCAAGCTCAAGTTTAGTCAAACACACAGAAAGGCATAAGTCTTGAGTTTGAACAATGAAGAAGAAAGCAATTTTAGTTGCAAAGTCAAGCTTGGTCCAAAGAAAAGAATTGAGATCGTGATCAAGTTGATGAAAGGGATTTTGGAGCTAAAGAGGATTTGGATTTTTTAGTTAAATTTAAGAAAGAGCAAGTTTTCTACAAAAACTCTAAAATCCAATCATAAGTGCCAAATGAGATTATGTGATTATGATCCATAAGAAATAGCAAAGTTTTACAAAGATCATAAGAACCAAATAAGTAGTCACATTTTTATCTTTTTAATGATACCTTTTGATGAGGACATCACTTCTATGGATATAGCCACACCTGCAAATCCATCACCTACACATCAATCGGTCCCCGCTGCTATAATACAAGGACCGATTACTCAAGCTCGCGCACGTCAACTCAATTACCAGGTAAATGCATTCCTCGGGCTTCATATGAATATTTTAATGGATGGAATGCTGTTTAATTCTTGTGATGATGTCTTTTGCCTCAGGAACTTGGGTGAGGAACCAACCAAGATGAAGGATAGAAGAGAAATGCATGAGTTGGGTTCAGATTCGACTCCAAGACAGGGCTGACTAGTTTCGGCTGCACCGACTGCATCCGGACTCCATTTTGGGCATTCTTGTACATCACTTAAAGCTTATCAAGTCTACTTTCCAACGGATATAGAATCACATCCAAATTCCTTCTGAGTCGATGGGAATCATCCAAACAAGCAGCGCCATTTTTTCAGTCTGAATCAAAAGTGGGCCTTTGGCCTTGTAACAAGGAAAGCCCACTTAAGGCTGCACCCTAGGGTTCCTAGATGCCTCTCCACAATATAAACAGCCAGCCGCTGCCATTAGATAGTGGGTTTTCTTTTAGATTAAAGATAGCAGTTGCTACTTCTTGTAATCGCGCGTGTTAGCTAAACCGCCCGAATTACTCGTCTTCGGAAACCCCTCTTTGTGATTCTGACTGAATTCGTGATTTCAATTCTAATTTCAGTTGCTTGTTCATCTTGTTCTTGCGTGTTCTTCGATTGCTTGTAGGGACAAAGGCCTTCGTGGTCAGGTTGATCGTGCGCCAGCAAGATCAATAACAACTTCGGGAGTCGGTGTAATGATTGCTAAGGCGCATCGTCTGGGGACGGTGTAGTCGGATCGCCAACATCTTCTCCCTCCCAATCGAAACTATTCCCTCCCATCGAAAGGTCGGGACCTATCCTTCTATCACCTTTTCTATGTTTTCTCCCTCTTTTGGCAATATAGGCATCAAAATGGAATTTTCTCCCTCTTTTCATGTATGCATGAAATGCAACCTAAAGGAGCTTTGAAGATTATCCAATTGTTCATAATGACAAGATATGACACCAAGCTCGTCAATTTCAGATTATGACAAAGATATGACATGTCCAAGAGCAAAATAGCATGTTTAGTTTAGAATATTTCATTTTTAGCAAGATTTGACAAGAGCAAAACTTAGCAATAGTTTTAAAACTAGAAGCAAAGGCACTCAAAAGATCAAATGGAAAACCTAGAGTTCAACCTACTCAACACTTTGAGAAATCTCTAAGTGCATACAAGGTCTTTCGAGCTCATTTTTCAACCAATGCAAATTTTCCTTTAAGACTTTGAAAGACATAGCGGAGTGCAAATTTTTTATATTATTTGCATTCTTTACCCACTTATATATTTTTTAAAGCAATTGACTTAGATCCATTATCGACCATCTCAAGAAGAACTCTTAAGAGGATGGTCTTGGTCATACACGATGCATTCCAAGTTCATCCCAAGTGCAATGGGAAGCTGTGTTGTGAATGTAAGGTGTTAAGTCTAATGCGCACAAAGAAAGTTGTTTTTGCTTAATTTCCATTTTTAGTACATTGATTCATGAGCAAATGAAGGACTCTAGTATGGATCAAACAAGTTTCACCCAAGTTGCTATAGGGACTCTAGAGATATCCAAAATTTCACAAATCATGGCAAATACATCTCGAGAAGGAACTTAGCAAGTAAAAACATCATGTTCCATCAAGTTTTCATTCAAAGATTTCAATTTTTAAATTTTAACAAGCTTAGCATGATAAATGAATTTGGACATATCTAAGCTAGTGATTTTCTTCAAATGATATAGCATGGTGTATTGCATGAAGATTAAATCATTTGCATAATAGACAAAGCTCATCAAGCAGAAACTGCAGTCTATATGCAATGCATGAACAAATTCCGATACTCCCCCTCAACAAGTGAATCAATTTAAGCACAAATCTGGTTAAAATGAGTTATTAGTAGAATTAGGTATAAGGGAAACCCAAATGAACTCAATGGAAATCAGAAATACAGAATGAGGAGAAGAAGTCTAGAAAACTGCAAACTGGATGACTATAGAGCATAGAAAAGATAGAAGAGACTCACTACGGCTCAGACTCGCTCTCATCTTCCCCAATGACTAACATAGGAAAGGTGACTCTAGATCTCAAACTAGGGAGTGTACACAGACCCTGTCTACCCAGGAGGCCCAACACCTGCTAGACTTATAAGAATGTGAGGAAACTCAACCTAGAGAGAAGAGAGAACAGCTAATTGTGCATGATAGCAACATATACCATAAGATGAGAGGTCCATGCAAAGCATGCCAGAAGTTAAGTGAACTCAACTCAGGAAAATAAGCCCATAATCACCCAAAAAAAGCAAAAGAAAGGAAATTCTAGAAGAAAACATATAATACATAGTATACAAATCAGCTCCCTCTCACAATAGGCCGTAAGGGTACACGACTCCAAGCTCACTCCTCAAGGCAACAAACCTGGAGCTATCCAAAGGCTTGGTAAAGATATCGGCTAACTGGAAGTCACTCTCTACAAACTGAATCACGATATCACCCTTCTCCACATGGTCTCTAAGAAAGTAATATCTAATATCAATATGCTTGGTCCGGGAATGCTGCACTGGGTTCTTAGCAATGCAAATAGCAGAAATGTTATCACAAAAAAGTGGCACACTCTCTATCTCTACCCAAAGTCACGCAAGGTCGATCTCATCCAAAGAACCTGACTACGGCAACTGGCTGCAGCAACATACTTGGCCTCAGCGGTGGACTATGCAACTCCGGACTGCTTCCTAGATGACCAAGAAACAAGAGAAGTGTAAATGAATTGGCAAGTGCCAGAAGTGCTCTTTCTCTCTATCCTACAGCTAGCAGAGTCTGTATCAGAAAAGGCTTGAAGGGACAAACAAGAAGAACAAGAGTACCAAATACCATAATCAATGGTAGCATGAAGGTACCTGAAGATGCGCTTCACCGCTTAGCGGTGAGAGGCGCTAGGAGAAGTCTGAAATCGAGTGCACAGACACACAACAAAATGTATGTTCAGCCTCGAGACAGTGAGGTATAAGAGAAAGCCGATCATGCACTAAAACTCCTTTTGATCAGTAGGCTCACCATCCTCATCAGGCTCGAGAATAGCAGTGGTGGCCGTAGGAGTTATCACTGGCTTCCCGTCAGACATGTCAAAGCGTCTCAGGAGGTCTCGGGTGTACTTGCCTTGATGCAAGAAGGTGCCCTCCCGAGTTTGCTTGATTTGGAAGCCAGGGAAGTAGCTCAACTTGCCCATCATACTTATCTCAAACTCTGTGCTCATCATGTCAGAAAACTGAGACACAAGAGAATAAGATGAGCCACCAAAAATGATATCATCCACATAAATCTTGACAAGAAGAAGGTGGGACTCATGGTGTCTAATGAACAGAGTCTTATCTACTCTGCCCATCTTGAAGTCATGGCTGAAAAGATAAGACTTGAGCCTCTCATACCATGCTCTGGGGGTTTGCTTGAATCCATACAAAGCTTTGAAAAGCTTGTATACATGACTCAGAAACGTAGGATTCTCGAATCCTGGAGGTTGCTTGACATACATTTCTTCCTGAATATATCCATTGAGAAATGCACTCTTGACATCCATTTGATAAAGCTTGAAGCCCTTGGATGCAGAGAATGCAAGCAGGATCCTAATAGCCTCTAGTCTAGCTACAGGGGCAAAAGTCTCCTCAAAGTCGAGACCCTCAACATGAGAGAAGCCCTGTGCAACTAGTCTAGCCTTGTTTCTAATGACAACGCCATCCTCACTCTGCTTATTTTTAAACACCCACTTGGTCTCAATGATATTATGACCAGATGGGGGCTCGACAAGCTGCCATACCTTGTTCCTCTTGAAGTTCTCAAGTTCCTCATGCATAGCACTAATCCATGAATTATCGGATAATGCATGAGAAACATCCTTCGGCTCAAAGGAGGCAACAAAGGCAGAGTGGAGGCAGAAACTGGACAAACCCAATTTTGAGCGAGTGACCCGCATCTGATCAGGTGGATGAGAACGCTAAATATGATGAGGAGGTCCAGAAGCAGAAGTTGACTCTACCTCATGCACAGAAGAGGTAGGAGCAGAGCCACTAGCTGCATGAGAGTCAAAGGGCAAGGGCTGGTCTCCCTAAGGTGCAGAAATAGAAATAGGAGGCACCTCAAATGTAGAGGGGATTGGATCAGATGGAACACCATCATCTCTATCATCCTCATCCTCTACAAAGATGGTCTCGGAGGTGGAAGAAGAACATGAAATGCTAGGTCTAGCTCTTGGGCTAGCCTCATCAAAGGTCACCTCGTAGGTTTCTATGATCCTTGCGCATCGCAACTTCAGACCCTATAGTTACGAGAAGAAGTCGAATAACCCAGAAAGATACCATCAGAAGAATGAGACTCAAACTTATCTAGGTTACCAGACATAAAAATGAAACACTTGCAACCAAAGACATGAAAATGAGAAACAGTGGGCTTTTGCCCATACCTCAACTCGTAAGAAGTACGGTGCAAATGTGCTCTCAAGAATACACGATTAGAAACAAGGCAAGCAGTAGCTATAGTCTTAGCCCAAAACTTCCTAGGAGTGCTATACTCGTCTAGCATCATCCTGACCATCTCTACCAGGGTCCTGTTCTTCCTTTTCACTATGCCATTTTGTTGAGGGACGTATGGAGAGGAGAACTGATGCTCTAAACCAGACTCCATACAGAAGCTCTCAAAATAAAAGTTTTTGAACTCCATGCCAATGTCACTACGTATAGCTCGTAGGGCACCAGGGAGCTCAAAAGACAACCTATGAACAAAACCCCTGAAATGGGTAAAAGACTCATCCTTCGAGCCCATGAAAAACACCCAAGAGTACCTCGAAAAATCATCAACAGTGACAAGAACATACCACTTCCCACCCACTAACTGCAATCTAGCTGGACTAGCAGTATCCATATGTAAAAGCTGTCCTGGTACATCAGTCATCACAACAGTAACTAGGGAATGAGAAGCAGCAACCATCTTGCCAAGTCGGCAAAGAGAGCAAACTAAGTCTTTGACCATCTTGAGTTTGAGCAAACCACGAATGAGGTCGTGGCTGCTAACTCTGGTCAAATGATCAAAGCCTATGTGACTAAGTCTCATATACCAAAAGGAGAGACACAGGACTCAAAAGCAATCAAACACCGAAGAGAGTCCCAGAAGAAACAGAAAAATCAGCACGGAAGACTCTCCCAAATCTAGAAATCACACAAACTAACTCCCCTAATGAATTAAGGATTCTACAGGAGCTACTCTTGAAGCTTACCTCGAAAGAGTCATCGATAAGTTGAGAAACAGAAAGCAAATTATACTGTAGCTTACTTACTAAGGCAACATCCTTAAGAATGAAATTCTGATTAATGCAAATGGTACCCTTAGCAATGACTCTACCTGATGAAGCATCCCCAAAAGTGATCAACTCATCACCAGGGGCTCGGACTAGCGAAGAGAACCAACGAGAGTCTCCGGTCATATGACGAGAACAACCGGAGTCGACAATCCAAACATCTCCCTTCCCCATCTGACAAATCTGATTAAATCATAGAAGAGAGAAATGACTCAGTACTGGGATAAAATGAAGACCTGAGAACCTAATACTAAATCACACGATGCTTCAAGGTACCAGCCAAAGAAGAAGACTGGACTCTATCGTCTCTCTTACACTCAACCCTTACGAGATCAGAACTAGCAACAACAAAAGATCTAGGAGCTAAAACTGGATTGGCCTACCGTGGTGCAAAGGCCGGACCATCCTAGTCAAGCTGCCTGAATCTCCTACCTGAAAACACCTCACGCAGCTGATATCTACCTCGATAGGAAAAATGAGGAATATCAAGAGGACGGCGGAAAGACTGACCACGGACAGCTCCAGGACTAAAACTCGATCGAACAACCTGAAAACCGAGTCGTGGACGCTACCCAAAAACAGGCGACTCACTAACCTGTCTAGAAGCAGTGTGTGCTTTAGGAGCACCCAGAGTCTGGGGATGACCTTGAATAGCCCAAAAAGCATCAACACTGAAGGATCTAATTGGCTTAGAGGGGGGGTGAATAGGCAACTTACACAAGTTTTAACTTCTTAAAAACAATTCACTATTTTATATAAGAGAATAACTCACAACAGAGTATAAAATAGAAGTAAATACAAACAATAATCACAGCGAAAGCAATAAGAGAAATAAAACACAGATGAGACAAAGATTTATCCCGTGGTTCAGAGCCGTACTCCTAATCCACGTTGAAGCACTTCTTCCGAAGTATTGCTTCTCCAAAGCTAGTCGCAGTAGCTCCGGTGATCACTCAGGTAACTCTTTCACTACTCCAGTGAGGTGAGTTCCAAACCTCTCACAATCACAGTGGCCTTCCACAATCACTTTTGGACAGTCGACCGTTTACTTCCTCCAAGCTGTCTAGGATCACTAAGATCCAAGAGTAATAAACTTTGCACAAGTTCTGTCTCTTGGTTCACTTCACAACTCACACAGCTAGACTTTGGCTTCGAGCTAAGACACTGAGAGATGTTTGAGAATTTTGGTTTGAAAGTGAAGCACAGACTCCTTCTGAGAATAAGAGCTATTTTTAATGCTAAAATGTAAAGGAGTTCGTTATATCTCTTGGCAGATGGCTCAGGAAATGCTTATATAGCCATTTGGAATGAATATAGCCATTACACCTGCTACTGTAGCCGTTGGACGTGTCAGATGTCAGCAATATCAGAAATATACATGTACAACGGACTAAGCAATAATGCCTAGTGTAACATCCCAAAATTTGCTTAAATGTTATTTTATTGGTTATTTGTGCATTTATGATTTTCGGGAATTTATTTGGATTTTTCTGGATTTATTTGAAATAATGTTAAATTAAGTTTATTGACCTTTTAATCAAATCCATTTAAATTTATGCAAAGTTAAAATAAAGTTTTGCCAAAAATATTTTATTTGAGTCCAGAATGTCTCAAAGTATTTTTGAGAATTTTCTTGGATTTTTCCTGATTATTTATTTGCCTAAAACCAATTAAATGAATTTCTAGAATTATTTAAATTAATAAAGTGTTAAAATCCTTTTGGAGCAGATTGGGCGAAGCCCAACATCAGGCGTGAGGCCCGCCGGCGGCCAAAGCGGCCGTCTCACCAAACCCTAGCCGCCCTTGGCCTCGGTAGTTGATTTGATCGAGCGATCAAGAGTTGCTCGCGTCGCCGATGCATGTGAGCCGTCGGATTGAAGCCACGTGGGCAGCGAGATGAGGCCACGTCGCCGCTCCGTGTTCTTGCCGGACTCGCCGCCGCCACGAGACCGTCTCCGATTTCGCGCCGCGCGCGCCCCGAGGGCTATAAAAGCACACCGCCACCTCCGAGATTCGCCTTGTCGCTCCGCACTGTCGCCGCCGCCGTCACCCGAAGCCAACCGTCATCGAAGTTCTTGCTCGCCGGGTTGTGCCGCCGCAATCGAAGGTTTCTCCCGTCGTCTAGTCGCTCGGTGTGTCTCCGCCGTAGTGTATCTCGTCGTGTTGCGGTGAACCGCTCTACCAGATCCGCCTCGAGTTGCGCCCTATTCGGTGCTATTCGCCGTCGAGCATCTTCTTCCTCGGCTCCGTGAGCTGCGCCACCGACCTCGCCGTCGCGCGCTCGTTGGATCGTGGCGTCCGATCTTACGTGAACGACGGATTAAGCCACGTGAGTCTTGTCGTTGCCATCATCCGGGACCGTCCGATCTTCCACGGGTGGTTCCGATCCGCCACGCGTCGGCAACGGGCGCGCATCGCGGGCGGCGCCAGAGCGGCCGGCGAAGCCGCGTGCCGACGCACGGTGCCGAAGAGACGTGGACCGGGTCCACGGTGGACCAGATCCAAACCGTGGACCGGGTCTGTGGACCGTGGTGACGTGGCGGCTCGTGATTGGTCCGGTGGCAGTGACGTCGCGATGATGCAATAAATCAGGTTTTTCAGTATAAAAATAAATCGAGAAATTCTGAATTTCCAATTTCTGTATTTTCAGTATTTATTCAAACTTTAAAAGGCTATATCTTTTGCATCTTAACTCGGATTTGAGTGATTCAAATTTCTAAAAATTTGTAAAATTGAGATCTATTTAATAGTGAATTTTATTTGATTTTTGGAGTTCAATTGCTCTCTATTTTGGCATTTATTTGCTTTTCTCTTTCGGTACGCGTAGACGTTGAATTGTGCGACGCTTCGGAGGAAGATCCAACAACTCGAGATCAAGTTTCAGAGCAAGACCAGAACCTATTCTAAGGCAAGTTGTGCTTTGATCATGTTGAACCCATGTTTATAAAATTGCTATGTTTGTTCTACCCTATTGCATATATTTCAAATATACAATTGTTTTAAATTAAATTGGGCGTAGCTAATATACCAGATTGATCTATACCCTACCTTGTCATTGAATGCCATGATCCATTGTCACCCTAGATTGGTTCAATATAGTTGGTTAATAATTATGATCAACATTGGAGGATTAGTCCGTATTAGTTGCTTAGCCATGCCACGTCATCACATGTGTGGAATCATTGATAATTAATCTTGATTAATGGAATATGGAACAATGTTAAGAACTTGTGTGTCATGTGGAATCACACGATGAGATTGAGTTGTTGTGGCGAGTCATGTCACGCAATGATGTTGAATTGTTGATGGCACGTGGTGCTTGGTAACCAAGCGGGTGATAATAATTTAGATTGGGGCAAGTGACAAGGGGCGAGTATGCCAAGGTGGGCCCAATGGGCAGAGGGTATGTGGATGTCTTGCCCTGATCACTTTAAGGACTTAACCTTGCAAGCCTTTGACCTGAGTCAATCATGCAACCATATGTCTGGTATGGGCCAGCCTAGCTGATTAATTTGCAATGTCTTAACTTTGGTACTATCTTGGTCGGTGTGAGTTCCCGAGTTATGGTGTAATTCACATGGCGCAAGAGGGGGGCCCTGGTTGTGGTTTTCGACCCACGGTGTTGAAACCTTAGCGGGTAGTACTGGATTAAGCCAGAGCATTGTAAAGGCTTTGTCATGATCTCTTCGCCGACACACCAAAGGAAGTGTGTTAATTGCATGGCACCAAAAGACGATCATGTCGTGTGGGTAAAGTGCATAACCTCTGCAGAGTGTGAAACTATTCGGATAGCCGTGCTCGCGGTATTGAGCAATGCTCGGAATTACTGATTAAGGGTTAGCTTAATTAAAATGAACAACTTGGTTGGGATGGCATAATGCCATATGGAAGATGGGATTTGACTTAAGATTGGAAACTTGGTTTACTTGAGAAAAGATGAATCTATCATTATTGTTATTTGTTTTACCGTCTTTACAATCTATTTATTGTATTTGTTCGTAAATGCTGCTTTGTTGCAAAATAGCCATGATAGCTTATCCTTTGGAATAAGCCTTGCATATAGTTGCGTAGAATTGCATTCATGCACAACTTGTTGAGTGCTTTAAGTACTCACCCTTGCCAAAGAATAACATCACCAGTTGAAGAGTCTACATCAATGCTTTGGAGGAAAGATTCCAGGAGGAGACGAATGTTTAGGCGCAAGCCTTGTCGATTACTGTGGTATACCGAGGGTTATCTACGTTTTCATTCATTGCAGCTTTAATATATTATTGACCTTGCGAGGCATAGTCATGTAAGTGGACCATAAGGTCATTCAACTAGTAGTATGTATCATATGATGTCTTTCATAATATTTCCGCTATGTATGATTGTGATATTTCTTGATGTTGAACTGTGTGCACTAGCGTGATCTGGACTAGTGCAAGATACACAGAGGGTCCGGATTTGCATATTCGGGTCCCGATGAAGTGGTATCGAGCCATCTCGATTGTAGGCCTGACCTAGATAGTCCGGTCGTCTCTATAGGAACTTCAAAATTATTTTCTAAAGAAAAGAATTAACTTGGAAGAATAATATGTTCTTAACTTATCTTATTCTTCTATTCCTTTCCTAAATCAAAATTTCTCTCTTTTCCCCGCTGAATTTCTTTCTCTCTCCCTCTTTGGATCGAGTTAAAAACCTTATCCGAGTTGTCTTGGTAGTTGACGTGCCACATCATAGAAGAAAGTATCAAGTGCTTCTTGTCAACCACGGAAATCATGAAGGAGGGATCATCGTGCTCAAGGAAGGAGTAGATCCATGAAGCGTTCCAAGAGCTAGAAGATCTATGCTTGAGTAGTCGATTGGGACTCGGTGTGGGAGTCGCGTCCGCTTAAGATAGAAGTGTTACCCACAGGCGGTAGTTTTGTGTGTATAGGTTGAATTGGTTCTTCCTTGATTCTTTGAGTGTGCAAGTATGTGTTGCGAGCTTTTAGGCTTATACAAGCAACCATACCAAGTTATTAATATTGTTTGCTTAAGTTATTGGGTTAAACCTATCTCCCCGCTTTAGGATTCTGCTTCTTACCTATGCTATTTTCCTCTTCCCTATTCCAAGTGAAGCAATCAAGCGGAGGGTTGATTAGTGGAAACAACATAATCGATGGCGCGAAAATCAATCCAAGGAGAATCTCAATAGTGGATTAGTTCTTCAACCGTCGATCTGAGATGGATATCAGAGTTTGAGAGAGTTCTTGATTGCTCAGACTCGCTTGATGCATGCAATGATGAAGCGGATGCGAATATGGTGACCCAAACTAATGTCAACCAAGTGTCCCAAGTCGCTACCAATGATTTCCGTTCCTACTTAAGGTTATCGAATTCATAAGGACTCGTCCACGACGTTTCGAAATGAGTTACCCTCGAAGTAGATGATTGGCTCAAGACCATTGAGAGGAAGCTGCTCATTGCTCGGTGTGAAGACGATGAGAAAGTCTGTATGCTTCTTATCGATTACAAGGAATCATTCTTTGAATGGTGGAAGAAATATTGTCTTTGCTCATGAAGCCTGCGGAGTATCACTTGGAATGAATTTGTTGTTGCTTTTGTAATCTCTTTGCTTCACCTAGAGACAGTATGGTCACGATAAATACGAGCGAATACTATTCTTGCACCTTGTTCAACATCTAAGAGTTGCTCTCGAAGTCTTTGTCAACCAAACAAATCGAGAAGATCGTGCGTGCATTATTTGTGGAGAGATAGGACATACCACGACGAGCATGCGATTAATTGCTCCAATTGTGAAGGAAGTCATTCTCGGGAGAATGTCCTATGAGTGACATCACATGTTACCTTTGTGAAGGCCGAGATCATGGTCCACTCAATGTCCTCGAATCCAATAGTCACCGCTGTAATTCATCGACAAAAGAATCTTGAGCCGTAGTTGCTCCAGTCGTCAAGAAGAGGCGAACGTCGGTTGCAAAAGTGGTGCCACTCGAAGAGCTAAGGACACAATACCTTAATCTGTTGACCCTCATCAAGAAAGAAGTAATTGGCGATCACCAACAAAGATGTTTCTGTGTGATGAAGAAGGCCATTGGGCTAGTGAATGCCCTATGAAGCAACCAGATTCGACGCAACAAGAAGACAACAATGTACTGTAGCTGCACAACAAATAACACGAGTGTGTTATAAGCTGTCATGAGGAAGGCCATTTTGTTAAGAAATGCCCGCGAAAGAATCTAGAGTCTTCTATGAGACACGGTCCTTAGGAAGTTACCTCGATCAAGTTCATAACGCCAAGCGAGAGCAATAAGGTTGCAAGAGAGGTTTGTGCAAAGAATCAATTGAAGAAGAGGCGTCGAATAAAGACACCGCCTCGGTCGATGAATGCTCGGGGAAGAAAGGTGGCCCTAAGCTTTGCTATACACAGTAACAAGCTCGGGCACTTTGCCAATAGTTGCCCTCGTAAGAAAGTAAACACGCCGATTGCAAGTCAACCTCAATTTTGTCCGATCAAAAACTTCACGCAATGCCAATCGAGGAAGTTTAGATCTATGATTTTAGCCTATGCAAGTGTCATACCCTCGTTTGTAAAAGAAAAAGTGACTAGAGATGAATTCCATGTAAAGATTTTCGTGCCTAAATAAATAAAGTAAAGATGGTTGAGAGGTTGATATGTGAAGTGTTGGAATAAAAGCATTAATGATAAAGGATATTTCTGAGTATTCCCCTATGTTGACGGTTCACCTGAAGATGTTGCGTGTACAACGATGATCAATTCGATGGTGTTTGTAAAGATTGTCACTCGAGGAATTATCATGGTCGAAAATGCGCTATTGCTTGATCTAACCTAGAATGTGATGGAGTTAAGTCGAGAAAAGTTTTTAGTGAGCGATATTGGATATCAAACCCGAGATGCTACTCTTGAAATGAATTGGTCGTCGGACATAAGGGCATCCGAGTTTGGTTAAAGAAGTGGGTCACTAAAAGCCCCAAAGCGGGAAAATGGAATTTCAAATGACTACGGTTCGTGTTGGCGGTGAAGGTCAATAGTGTGGAAGTTGTCGACTTTGAAGGGTATCGGTTGTTAGAGAGTATCAAGATGTGTTTGAAGGATCCCACCGGATCGAGAGATCAAGTGTGTGATGGAGTTAGTCCACTGATGCAGCGCCAAATGTAAAGAGACCTCATCGAATGCCTATTGATGAGCTAGTTGAGATGAAGAAGCGGCATCAAGAGTTGCTAGAAAGGTGGTTCGCTAGAACCAATTTGTCACCATAGGGAGCGCTGTTCTATTTAAAAATAGGAGCTTAGGGAGGTGTATCGACCGTCGAGCATTTAATGAAGTGATGATTAAAAGGGTAAGTATTATTTGCCGGGATCGTAATTTGTTTGATCGGTCAAAAGGAGTGGAGTGTCCTCAAGAATAGATCTTGATCGAGTTATCATTAGTTGAACACATGCGAGAGAATGTTCTTAGGTCAGAGTTTTCTACGCAGTATGGACAGTATGAGGTTACAGTGTGTCTGCTAGAATGATCAATGCCATTACAGAATTTATGGACATGACGAACGGAGTTCCATGGGAAATTGGTCAAGCTGTTATGGTGTATAGGTGGGATGTCTTTGTTGCTTCAAGTCAAAAGGAAAGTATGCAGAACAGTTGGGAGTAGTGTTGGAAAGATGGCTAGACCCATGGCTGTATGCTAAGCTTAGCAAATGTGACTTTTGGAAGGAGAAAGTTGAATTTCTTGTCATGAGATGACTGCTAAAGGAGTTATCGTGGATCCAACCAAAAGCGATGTTACGTGGGAGCAACCGAGACCGCTTAGGCAACTAGGAGAAGAAGTTTGCATGGGCCGCGGTGCAAAAAGAGTTTTTCGTGATCGAGGAAGCGTTTGACGATAGCACCTATCTTAGTGTTGCGGATCGCAAACGCAGATTTGATATATACTATGATGCCTCAAGACAAAATCTTGGATGTGTGTTAATGCGAGAAGGTAAAGTTGTTGCCTATCGTCGGGACGCAGTTGAGGCCACATGAAGAGAACTATACTACGCATGAATTGGAAATTGTTACCGTAGTGCATGCTTTGAAGTCATTGCGTCACTATATTATTGGGGATAGGTACAGACCATAAGAGTTCGAAGTGCAGACCATGATATAAAACGAAGAGGATGGTTGGAGTGATTAAGTATTATAAGGGTGGGATCTGTTACCATCTGGTAAGGCTAATATGGTATCCGATATCTTAAGTCGTAAAGGCCATAGTACCAATACACCAATATCAAGTGATCAATAGAAATTGTGCAAAGAGTTTCAAAAGTTGAAATTAGAAGTGGTTTCACAAGGATTTATAGTGCTTTGAAAGTTAAGCCAATGCTTGAAGATCGGATCGAAGTGGGTCGAGAAGGATGAAGGCTTAGCCGAGGATTTTACGAGGATAACCAAGGAACCACACAGTTTAAAGGTCAAAGCTATGTATTGAATAAGAAAGAGATTAAAGCAGTTGATTTTGAAAGAAGCTCATGATTACGAGTATTCAATTCATCCAGAAGTGCTAAGATGTACCAGATTTGAAAGAGGATTTTGGTGGCCTAATATGAGCGTGAAGTAGTGAGCATGTTGCTTTATGCGACGTATGTCGAGAGTAAAAGCCATGCATCAAAGACCATTGGTTTATTGCGGTAGTTGAAAATTCGGAATAGAGGTGGGAGGAAATCGGAATGGACTTTATCACGGTTTACCTAAGACTCGGAGAGATTACGATTCCATTTGGGTTATTGTGGATCGTCTAACCAAGGTCGCCGCTTTATCGATAAAGACCACTTACTCGAGAGATCGTTTAGCGGAGTTGTACATGTCAAGGATTGTATGCTTGTATGGAGTGGCCAAGAAGATTGTGTCGAGACAGAGGTACCCAATTCACCTCAAGGTGTTGGAACAAGTTGCATGAAGCAATGGGGACTTATGCGAATTTTAGTACATCATATCACCCATGAGACGGATGGTCGGTGAAAGAGTAAATCGATTTTAGAGGATATGTTGAGAGCTTGTGCTTTAGCTTATGCTACATCTTGGGATAAAAGTTTGCCATATGCGTAATCGATTACAATAATAGTTATCAAGCTAGCCCGCAGATGTCACCATTTGAGGCGTTGTATGGGCGTGCTTGTCGTACTCCATTAAATTGGAGCAAGCAGAGAGCGTTTGGTTTTGGGCGGATATTCTCGAAGAAGCGAGAAAGTCAAGTTGCAATGATCGAGAGAGGTTGAAGATAGCACAGTCAAGACAGAAGAGTTACTGTGATGACCGTCGTCAAGATTTGAGGTTCGAGCGGATAATTTTGTGTATCTCAAAGTTCGCCTCGAAAAGTGTCGAAGGTGTCACGCTAAGGAAGCTTGCGTCAAGATGTGTTGGCCCGTTCAAAATTTTGAACCGTCGAGGAGAAGTAGCTTATCGATTAGAGTTGCCTCGGTCCTTGGCGAAGTGCACGGCGTGTTTCATGTGTCGCAGACTTAAGAAATGTCTCGAGTGCCACAGAGCAAATCCATTGGATGCAATAGAGCTGCAAGAAGACTTGACTTACGAAGAGCAACGGTCGAATTTTGGATGTTATGGAACGCGAGACCGAAACAAGTCTATTCGCTTTGCGAGTTGGTGGAGCAATCTTTACAAAGTGAAGCCACTTGGGAGCGAGAAGAAGATTTGAAGTCGAATTCTCGAACCTATTCTCTAGTTAGCCACGAATCTCGAATCGAGATTACATTAAGGGAGGTTTGTAACATCCCAAAATTTGCTTAAATGTTATTTTATTGGTTATTTGTGCATTTATGATTTTCGGAATTTATTTGGATTTTTCTGGATTTATTTGAAATAATGTTAAATTAAGTTTATTGACCTTTTAATCAAATCAATTTAAATTTATGCAAAGTTAAAATAAAGTTTTGCCAAAAATATTTTATTTGAGTCCGAATGTCTCAAAGTATTTTTGAGAATTTTCTTGGATTTTCCCGATTATTTATTTGCCTAAAACCAATTAAATGAATTTCTAGAATTATTTAAATTAATAAAGTGTTAAAATCCTTTTGGAGCAGTATTGGGCGAAGCCCAATCTTGTCGCGCGTGAGGCCCGCCGGCGCCAGCGCCCGTCTCACCAAACCCTAGCCGCCCTTGGCCTCAGCCGTTGGATTTGATCGAGCGATCAAGAGTTGCCCGCGTCGCCGATGCATGTGAGCCGTCGGATTGAAGCCACGTGGACGCGCGAGATGAGGCCACGTCGCCGCTCCGTGTTGCTACCGGACTCCGCCGCCGCCACGAGACCGTCTCCGATTTCCGCGCTGCGCACGCCTCCCGAGGGCTATAAAAGCACAGCCGCCCACCTCCCGAGATTCGCCTTGCTGCTCCGCACCTGTCGCCGCTTCGCCGTCACCCGGAAGCCAACCGTCATCGAGTTCTTGCTCGCCGAAGTTGTGCCGCCGCAATCGAAGGTTTCTCCCCGTCGTCTAGTCGCTCCGGTGTGTCTCCGCCGTAGCTGTGTATCTCGTCGTGTTGCCAGCGAACCGCTCTACCAGATCCGCTCTGAGTTGCGCCCTATTCGGTGCTATTCCGCCGTCGAGAGCATCTTCTTCCTCGGCTCCGGTAAGCTGCGCCACCGACCTCGCCGTCGCGCCGCTCGTTGGATCGTGGCCGTCCGATCTTACGTGAACGCGTCGGATTAAGCCACGTGAGTCTTGTCGTTGCCATCATCGGGACCGTCCGATCTTCCACGGGTGGTTCGATCACGCCACGCGTCGGCAATCGGCGCGCGATCGTGGCGCGCCAGTAGCCCGATCGGCGTAGCGCGCGTGTCGAGACGGTGCGAAGAGGCGTGGGCCGGGTCCACGGTGGACGAATCAAACCGTGGACCGGTGCGTGGACCGTGGTGACGTGGCGGCTCGTGATTGGTCGATGGCGTGGCGTCGCGATGATGCAATAAATCAGGTTTTCAAGTATAAAAATAAATCGAAATTCAATTTCCAATTTCTGTATTTTGATATTTATTCAAACTTTAAAGGCTATATCTTTTGCATCTTAACTCGGATTTGAGTGATTCAAATTTCTAAAAATTTGTAAAATTGAGATCTATTTAATAGTGAATTTTATTTGATTTTTGGAGTTCAATTGCTCTCTATTTTGGCATTTATTTGCTTTTCTCTTTGATGCAGCGTAGGCGTTGAATTGTGCGGCGCTTGGAGGAAGATCCAACAACTCGAGATCAAGTTTCAGAGCAAGACCAGAACCTATTCTAAGGCAAGTTGTGCTTTGATCATGTTGAACCCATGTTTATAAAATTGCTATGTTTGTTCTACCCTATTGCATATATTTCAAATATACAATTGTTTTAAATTAAATTGGGCGTAGCTAATATACAGATTGATCTATACCCTACCTTGTCATTGAATGCCATGATCCATTGTCACCCTAGATTGGTTCAATATAGTTGGTTAATAATTATGATCAACATTGGAGGATTAGTCCGTATTAGTTGCTTAGCCATGCCACGTCATCACATGTGTCGGAATCATTGATAATTAATCTTGATTAATGGAATATGGAACAATGTTAAGAACTTGTGTGTCATGTGGAATCACACGATGAGATTGAGTTGTTGTGGCGAGTCATGTCACGCAATGATGTTGAATTGTTGATGGCACGTGGTGCTTGGTAACCAACTGGGTGATAATAATTTAGATTGGGGCAAGTGACAAGGGGCGAGTATGCCAAGGTGGGCCCAATGGGCAGAGGGTATGTGGATGTCTTGCCCTGATCACTTTAAGGACTTAACCTTGCAAGTCTTTGACCTGAGTCAATCATCCAACCATATGTCTGGTATGGGCCAGCCTAGCTGATTAATTTGCAATGTCTTAACTTTGGTACTATCTTGGTCGGTGTGAGTTCCCGAGTTATGGTGTAATTCACATGGCGCAAGAGGGGCCCTGGTTGTGGTTTTCGGACCCACGGTGTTGAAACCTTAGCGGGTAATCTTGGATTAAGCCAGAGCATTGTAAAGGCTTTGTCATGATCTCTTCGCCGACACACCAAAGGAAGTGTGTTAATTGCATGGCACCAAAAGACGGTCATGTCGTGTGGGTAAAGTGCATAACCTCTGCAGAGTGTGAAACTATTCGGATAGCCGTGCTCGCGGTATTGAGCAATGCTCGGGAATTACAGTTAAGGGTTAGCTTAATTAAAATGAACAACTTGGTTGGGATGGCAGAATGCCATATGGAAGATGGGATTTGACTTAAGATTGGAAACTTGGTTTACTTGAGAAAAGATGAATCTATCATTATTGTTATTTGTTTTACCGTCTTTACAATCTATTTATTGTATTTGTTAAGTAAATCTTTGCTTTGTTGCAAAATAGCCATGATAGCTTATCCTTTGGAATAAGCCTTGCATATAGTTGCGTAGAATTGCATTACATGCACAACTTGTTGAGTGCTTTAAGTACTCACCCTTGCGACAATAACATCACCAGTTGAAGAGTCTACATCAATTTGGAGGAAAGATTCCGGAGGAGACGAATGTTTAGGCGCAAGCCTTGTCGATTACTGTGGTATCTTGAGGGTTATCTACGTTTTCATTCAGCTGCGATTTAATATATTATTGACCTTGCGAGGCATAGTCATGTAAGTGGACCATAAGGTCATTCAACTAGTAGTATGTATCATATGATGTCTTTCATAATATTTCCGCTATGTATGATTGTGATATTTACTGATGTTGAACCTGTGTGCACTAGCGTGATCCTGGACTAGTGCAGTATACACAGAGGGTCCGGATTTGCATATTCGGGTCCCGACACCTAGCGATACTGGACATGTGTATGACGGACCAAATTTGAACATTCATGACGGACCAAAAAATTTGGTCCGCTATACATGGGCTTTACATAGAGTTTGGTCTGCCATACGACTGAGAGAGATACATGTACGTCGGACCACATATTTTGGTCCGTCATACATGGACTTTTCAAGAGATTGGTCTAGCATATACTGAGAGAGATACATGTGCGTCGGACCAAATATTTTGGTCCATCATACATGGAGATTAAAGATCAGTAGCCACAGACCCTTTTTCAACAGAAATGAGTTTATCCAAGTGATTTGTTTTAACGACAGATTAAAAAGTTAAGCAAGGATGTTTGGTCCGTTATCAAAGCAAAGAACATTTTGAATGAGAAAGAATATCCATTTAAGGTTTCAATAAGTACGACTTCACTGTTCGGTCCGGCCAAAGGCTTGTAAACTGAATGAGTGCCGGACCAAAATATTTGGTCCGCTGTAGATGGGAAACAGATAATATTTTGGTCCATCACAGAGGAGTGACTTTTACATGTATGCCGGACCAAATATTTTGGTCCGTCATACATAGATAATCACTTGGTTGACAGATGATTTTTTAAAAAAGAGTTTTTACCAAGGACGAAAAATATGAAAACAAGAGTTTTGGTCAGATGAGCAGGTAATTTGATGGGAGTTTCAACACAGAAGATTTTCAATGTTGGACTAAAGAATCTTTTTGACTCGAGATGATATGCTGTGTATGCAACGGACTAAAGAAGTGGATAGCTGAAATTTGGTCCATTGTATACTAAAAATATGATTCAAAGGTCAATGTCTAAGTGTCTTTTGCCTCGAGAAATCTAGTTTTGTCTTTGCCTTATGATCCAATCCACTTGCTTTTGCAAAGTCCCTCTTTAGACAACCAAAAAAGCAAAAACAAACGTAGCTAGTTGACTTGAATCATCTCCCAGGTCATAAACTAGAAACTGAGCACCTTAAACTTTTTAGTCTGACTTGCTTCATCATTGATTCCAGCATATGTTCTTCAAAGCTTTAAGTATTATTAACTTAGTCATCAATACCAAAACTAAGATAAAACACAATAACAATAATTGAGGGGGCCTAGATGCTATCAATCTCCCCCTTTTTGGTAATTGATAACAACATACCTTTTAGTTAATAATATCTCATTCATTCTGCAAAACAGAGTTAGCTAGATAGAATAACTGCAGAAATTATGAATGTATGTCCTCCCCCTTAATGATTGCATGATCTGAATTCTGACAATTATGATATATTAGGACTATATTAGATCCTTAAAAAATAACAATACTCATAATTTTTTGTAAAGGTATGAAGTGAATATCAGAGCATTATGAAGTAAGTATCAGAGCACAAAACAAGGTAAGTATCAAAGTATTATGAAGAAAGTATCAGAGAAGATATTAGAGCATAAATACAAGATCATAATCAGAGCATAGAGCACAAATATAGCACACAGAAGTCAGAGACAAAGTCAGAGACATATAAGATATTTAGATACTTGTCTTTTGATAATACAATAATACTTTGACCAACCTACAGAACAGAACCTAGGAAACTATAGGAAACTATGTATAGAAGAATTCTCCCCCCTTTGGCATCAATAGCCAAAAAGGGTTCCTATTTGCGTCTAGAGAAGGTTATTTTGAGCTGGCCCAGAACTGAGCTCTTCCTTGGAGGAGAAAATTTATAAGATATGACTGAATTGTGTTCAAGGACTCATTCAGGGTATTTGTTTCAGCAAGAACCTGACCCACATCATGAATGCAATCCCGTGCTAGTCGAGTGTGGTCAAGCAGGGCATCCTCAGTGAAGTCTGTGAGATGGTCCAAACTGTGTCTAATCCATAACTGATTACTCTGCTGTCTCTTGAAGGTGATAGATCTGTTGCTCTTCATTAAGAGTTTTATCAATTGATCTTGAGAGAATTTGAGTGGCAGAATCATCCTCATTCCGTGATTCACTTCGGGAACCATACATTTTACGGAGTAGAGGGTAAAGGTTGAGTGAAAGACCTTGGATGTGCAGATCCATGATAGCTTACAGTCTTACTTTTGTTACCACTTTGAGCTAGGCTCTGTGTTATTTCCACTTTTAGCAGACTCATGATGACTTTCATAGGAGGGCAAACGGCTTCCATAAGATGTATGCCATAAGTCACTGCTTTGAGCCTGTGAATACCCCCTTTGACTGTTTTTTGTCAAACTCATTTTCAGCTTCTGCACTTGACTCATTTTCTTCTTCATCTAGCACTGGTTCTTCTTGTTGATTTTCTTGTAATCCTTGAAGAAAACCAGTGATCCTCAAGTTTTGTCCAGTGGCGTTTTGCATGTTATATTTCTTTGGGAAACACTTGAATTCCCTATTCAGATCATTTTGAGAGATTATGCCTTGTGCCAATAGGACTTTAGTGATTATTTGTGCAAAAGGTAAAGAACTACCAAGTTTTCTGTAGATTGCCTCTTCCATTTTCCCAAAGATGTAATCAACCAAATCTACAGGTTGTCTTGACAAAATAAGATGCAACAGCCATGCTTGAACTGAGGTCACACCTTCCTTGTATCCAGACTTGGGATATATTGTGTGCCTTAGTATTAGGAGCAGTACTTTTGCTTCTTCAGACAGACAGGAGACTCGGTTTGGATTATAATCTACACTGGTGGTGTTCTTATATATGTGTCCAAATATTTGTAAGTCTGGCATATCACCACTCAATCTCCATCTCTGATGAGGATACATCTTTTCAAATATCCTTGTTATATTTACTAATGGACTTGAGGCTCCAATTGCCGATTCAAACTGAGTAGATCTGATTTTTCTTATCTTTCTATTTAGAGTGAACATGATATATTTCCTCTATTTGTTCACTAATAAGGATGCATAAAATTCTAGTGTTCTTGGGACACTCCATGGTATTGTCTTGTTTGACATTATATGAATCAGTCCAAGGGTTGAATTTATGCAGTCAAACAATCCTGTTGAGCCAATTATAGAATTTACTTGATCCCAATCCACATACTGGTGAGTTGACAAAGCAGATATTATTTTTCCTTTTCCATCTTTTCTGTGCAGATAAGCATTGTATATGTTCTTGTGTAACAAAGACACAAAGTTTTCACCCAAAGCTGGTCTTGACTTAGGAAACCAGATTTTCTCATTAACCAACCGTACTGCTCTCAATTTCTTTCCACTTAGGTCAGTCAATTCCTCACTGCTAAAAATGTCAACTTCAAAAACCAGCTCAGTATTTTCTGAAGATGATTCACTGTTAGGCTCATAGACACTATCCTCAAAAGATGACTCAGAATCAATCACTTGTTTTCCTTTTCTTGGATGAGAAGTAACCACCTTTCTATTTGCTTGGGCAGTATTGTGAACATCTTGGATTAACACAGGTCCTTGAGGTTGTTCAGGCAAGGTTATTTCAGGAGATGAACTAGTCATTTTCTATTTCTTGCTTTTTACTTTGTCAATAATTTTTCCGATTAGTCCCCTCTTATCTGGGTTCTTGGACCTCATCTTGATTACTAACTGAGAACCAACTCTCGTTCAGACTCAAAAGCAGACTCTTTTCAAGCACAAGACCAGACCTAAAAACAGTAAAAACTTAAGTCTAAGAGCTAGGTCTAGGGTTTGAGACTCGAAGAGGAAAGAGAGGTTTCAAGGAAGACTTACTGAGATTTAGGAAGATTCTTGCGCAAAATGTCAGATGAACACTGTTGCTAAGATCCTATTAGGAATTGCTTCGGTGCAAGGATGGATTTTCTGGCTTTGAGGAGTTTGCGCAAGCAAGGATGTATCAATGGAAAAATTTGATGGAAGAAGTTACTGCAGTGAATGCGATGAAAGAGAGCATAGGTAACTTGGTAACTGGCGCCTTTAACCAGGGTAGTTAGAAGGGGACAGGCGTCCTGGAAAAAGGTAGTGGGACCCCTTTTTGGAAACGGTTTGAGCAAAACAGGGAGCCCCAAAATAGAGTCAGGTTAGATAAGATAAGTCCTAAAGAAATAGGCAAGATTTTGAACACAGCTTGAAATTTGAGACGAGAAGAAAAAAAAAGTTTTATGAAATAGATCAAATCTATTTGAATTTTGGATGAGAATCAGACTTGGAAACGTTTGAACATAAGGCAGACTTGATTTGGCAATAGAATCAGACAGTTTACCAAATGAGCCAGACTAAATAGACACAAATACCGACTAGAATAATTTTGGTCCGTGGTTGAAGGATTTTGCTTTTGGACCGAGTCGAGACCAAAACTTCCTTTAATGACGGACCAAAAAGTTTAGTCCGTTGTGCATTGATATTGTGTTCTAGATTGGTCCGACCCAAATGGAAACTTGCAATTTTACTTTAATTGATCTTAGTCTGCAATATGTCTATGTTTCTGAAGATTAGAAAATAGGGGATATAGCTAAGATTAGCAACCAAAATCAACACAACACAAATAAACTGGAAGAATTGAGTTTTCAAGGAATGTTTGAGTCTAATATCCAGATGAGCCTAAGCAATTTCAACTTAAGCTCAGTTGAAAGACTCAAAGTGCTGAATAGAGATATTTAACTAAACATTGCCACCATTTTTTGAGAAGAAAGGAGATTTTGACTTAATTACTATATTTTGGATTGGATAAGAAAGAAGCATAGAAAGGTAAGTCTTATAGCAACATTTTTTATTTTTAGTTAAGAAATTTATTCAAAGAATCATCTTATTCTGAAATCAACACTTTTGAATTTATTTATTCACATGGCTAGCCACGCAAGATTTAATACGATGTGTTACGCGTCGAGCCTAAGCTACATACTGCGACAGACAGATGTGAATATCATTCAATCGAACATTCAAGGAAAACATTTCAGAAAGATATTTCTTTATTTATATGAATTCCCCGGACATTATGCCCGGGAAATATTTTTGAAGAGGAACGCGATATGCTACACTAGCACAAAAAAAATCTACCGCGTAACCAGAAAGTTACTCGCAAGAAGGGGATCACAGATAAGATTACCACTAGACGCGCATTTGCGGAATCCTTCGCGCGTCGATGTAGTGGATCGTCCTCGCCGCAGTCGTTGCGTCGATGGAGCGGATCGTCCTCGCATCGTCGTGGATCGTCCTCCCACGCCCTTGATCGCGATAGTGTCACCCTTGATGAGTCCACACGTCCGAGGATGGGCGCGTGCGTCGTGTGCAAGCACACAGTCGCTCGGCGAGGCAGCGAGAAGAGGAGGCTAGGGTTTCGAGTGAATCACTTCTAAACCGTGGGAAAGCACACCTTGCGCCCACCCTCCTCCCCTCCTTATATAGCCACGAGATGAAACCCTAAACCAAGGCCCATCAGCGTGCTAAACCCACGATGTCCCAGCCCATTAAGTGTGTGACCCTACAGGTTCACGTACGTTTGGACATGGATTCGAAAAACTCCTTTTCAATCCAATAGTTGGTAGCGGCTCCTTGCAAAGTATGCCAACTCCTAAACATACTATGATCAAATCGGACAGAACCTATCAAAAGTACTCATGTAATAATCCCTTTGCCAAGTATATGAAGATTGAACTCAAGGCGAGAAGTATGTCATCCTTTGATGATTCAATCCATCTCTCGTATCCGTGATATATTAATAAGTTGTGATTGACTCCTCAATCACGGCATGGCCATGCACTTCCTTAATCATATCACACGAGTGGCCTTGACATATATCTCCGTTTCATTGGAGTGGCAAATTCCATCTTGACTGCTCACTTCCCTCTGCACGTTTCATAGTAAACATGAAAGCTTCCTTTATAACTATCCGGTTAGGAAGTAGTGTTTGATAGCCCCAAGGAAAACTATTACACATGTAGGGAATATGACAATCTCAGGTCTAAGGATCATACATCTACTAGGTATGAGATACATCGATGACACATAAGAATGAAACATTCTCGCGTTGTCCAATTGCGGGTCTATCTAACCCATGTTCTTCAACATGCGTCCACAATGTATAGATGATATCTCTATATCCCATGATCTATGAAGCATGATCATCGATCACTACATGTGCTGATCTATTCATCGTTGTCCTATACGATGATATCCGATCAGAGATATTTATCGAATTATATCAATAAGTAAAGAGCTTCATAAGCAAGTCACATACTTGTTGATCAATACAATGATATACATTCATTGGACCAATAATCATATTATTATTCATAAACATAGTCATGTTACAATCATCTAAATGATTGCCTCAAGGGCATAGCACTAACAATTTTTACAGAGGGAGAGCTTATGCTTCACCCCGACGCACTCGGCCTAGTGCCTCCACTAGGGCCTCCCTAGCCCTGTAAAGGGCCGGGAATAGTTCAAGGAAGGCGTCGATGGTGGCACGGTCACGGGTGACCGCCCTCTCCTCGGCCACCTCTGCCATGGTGAGATCGAAGTCCCTCCAGAGCTCCGCAAGCTCAGGGTCGTCCTGATCATCCTTGAAATTCCCTTTCGGCCTGAAGAAGATAGAAGATTGGAGCAGAAAAGAGAAAGGCTAAGTGAAGGATTACATTCCCAGAGCCCTGATTCGCCTTTTATAGCCGTTGCGGTGAGGATGGAGTAAATGTATCGTAAGCCGAAGAGGCTTGAAGTTACTGAAGTTTAGGAAGCCGAAGAGGTTTTTGGAAATAGGGTATCAAGTGATGCATTGCAGACAAGCTTGCTCCCCCTAAGTGTGATGTCATCAAGCAACATTTGAATATGCAATGATATTTAGTTCATTTCTTAATTTTGAACATTTGGCCTCATCAAGCGGCTTAGTGAAAATATCTGCCAATTGGTCCTCAGTTCTTACATAACTAAGCACAACATTTCCTTTAGTAACAATAAAGTGATGTCGAATTTCCATATGCTTAGTTCTGGAATGTTGGACCAGATTGTTTGCTATTTTCACTGCACTTTCATTATCACACAATAGAGGCACATTATCAAATTTTATCCCAAAATCTAGAAATGTTTGTTTGATGAATAGAATTTGAGCACAACAACTGCCTGCAGCCACATATTCGGCTTCAGTAGTGGACAGTGCTACTGAATTTTGCTCTTTAGAACACCAAGAAACTAAAGATCTTCCAAGCAAATGACAACCCCCTGAGGTGCTCTTTCGATCAATCTTGCATCCGACATAATCAGAATCTGCATAGCCAAGAAGCTCAAATGGAGCACCTTTAGGGTACCATAAACCAATATTAGGATTAAACTTAAGATATCTAAATATCCTTTTTACAGCACTTAAGTGAATTTCTTTAGGTGCAGCTTGAAATCTAGCACACATACACACACTAAACATGATGTCAGGCCTAGATGCTGTTAAGTACAGTACTGAGCCTATCATGGATCTAAAAAGCTTTTGGTCAACAGACTTACCTCCCACATCTTGATCAAGATGAGTGTTAGTAGCCAAGGGAGTCTTTATTGTCTTGCATTCTTCCATTTTGAAGCGCTTGAGGAGATCCTAAGTGTACTTTTCTTGTGAAATAAAAGTCCCCTCCTTCAATTGCTTGATTTGGAATCCCAGAAAGAATGTCAGTTCCCCAATCATAGACATCTCGAACTCTCTGGCCATCATGTCACCAAATTCTTTGCAAAGAGAATGATTAGTACAGCCAAAGATAATATCATCTACATATATTTGACAAATCATTAATGTTCCATTGATGTCTTTTAGAAACAAGGTTGGATCAACCTTCCCGGTTTTGAAGTTATTATTAATTAGAAAATCTCTAAGACTCTCATACCATGCTCTAGGAGCTTGTTTTAGACCATAGAGTGCCTTAGATAATTTGTACACATGGTTTGGCAAGTTTGGATCTTCAAAACCAGGTGGTTGCTCAACATACACAGTTTCATCAATGAATCCATTAGGAAATGCACTTTTCACATCCATTTGAAACAGAGTGATATTAAAATGAGTAGCAAAGGCAAGAAGAAACCGAATAGCTTCAAGACGTGCCACTGGAGCATAAGTCTCTCCATAGTCCAGCCGTTCTACTTGAGTAAATCCTTGAGCTACAAGTCTTGCTTTATTCCTTATTACCACTCCATTTTCATCTTGCTTGTTTCGGAATACCCTTTTTGTACCAATAACATTGTGATCCTTTGGGCTATTTACTAAGCTCCAGACTTTGTTTCTTTCAAAATTGTTAAGTTCTTCTTCCATAGCAATTATCCAATCAGCATCTTCTAGAGCTTCTTCCACTGTCTTAGGTTCAATACAAGAAATAAAAGAGTAATGTTCACAAAAAGAAGCTTGTCTAGAACGAGTTTGAACACCCTTACTGATTTCACCAATGATTTGGTCTGAGGGATGATCCTTAGCAATGGCATGATGACTTTTGATGAAGACTGACCGATCTTGTCCCTTTTCTTCCTCTCCATCTTGGGTTCCATCATGGGGCACCATTGATTGTGTAGGAGATTCATCCTTATCTTCCTTGGGTTTAATGTCACCTACTTCCATCTTTCTCATTGCTTGCACCAAACCATCATCTCCTACATCATCTAAATTTTCATGCTCACCTTGTGAGCCATTAGATTCATCAAATTTTACATCATAAGTTTCTTCTACCAGTCCGGTTGAATTATTAAATACCCTATATGCTTTGGACTTAGAAGAATACCCTAGCATGATGCCTATATCACATCTAGTTTGTAATTTACCCAAATGAGTTCTCTTTTTATAGATATACACTTTACAACCAAATACACTAAAATATGATATATTGGGTCTTCTACCCACCAATAATTCATAAGGAGTTTTCTTAAGCAATCTATGAAGATAAAGCCTATTAACAGCATGACAAGCAGAATTAATGGCTTCAGTCCAAAACGCATTAGAAATTTCATATTCATCTAGCATAGATCTAGCCTTTTCAATTAAAGTTCTATTCTTTCTTTCGACCACACCATTTTGCTGAGGTGTATTTGTAGCAGAAAGTTCATGCTTAATTCCTAATTCATCACAGTATTCAATAATATTGGTATTAACAAACTCAGATCCATTGTCACTTCTTATTTTCTTGATGGGGCAATCAAATTCATTTTGAGCCCTTTTAGCAAAGGTTTTGAAGATTTTTCCAACTTCACTTTTATTGGGCAAAAAGAATACCCAAGTGAATCTGGAGAAATCATCAATAATTATCAGACAATATGAGTTACCACCAATGCTAGCATATGAAGTGGGACCAAATACATCCATATGCAGAAGCTCCAGTGGTCTAGTGGTGGACATGATACTTTTAATTGGGTGAGAATTAGCTACTTGTTTGCCTGCTTGACAAGCACTACATAGCATATTCTTTTCAAATTTAACATCTTTCAGACCCACCACTAGCTCATTTTTCAAAAGCTTTTTGAGATTAGACATACCTACATACCCAAGACGCCTGTGCCAAAGCCATCCAAGAGAAACTTTGGCTAATAGGCAGGTCGAGATGCATGAGGAGTTAGATTTGAAATCTACTAAGTAGAGATTCTGGAATCTGAAACCTTTGAATATAAGCTTTTCATTTTTATCAAACACAGTTACCCCATCAGATGAGAAGATACAATGGAATCCAAGATCACATAATTGAGCAACAGATAATAAGTTGAAATTTAAGGAATCAACAAGAAGAACATTGTCAATAGAGTGATCATTTGATATAGCAATCTTACCAAGACCTTTTTCCTTTCTTTTGCTGTTGTCTCCAAAGGTGATTTTGTGACTTTGGATCACTTTCTCCTTCAATTGAAGTGAACATTCTTGAGGTCCTGGTCATGTGTTGAGTGCAGCCACTGTCAATTACCCAATGTCTGCCTCCACTTTTATAGTTCACCTACAAGTTCATTTCTTTACTTTAGGTACCCAAATACTTTTGGGTCCTTTGATGTTAGTTACAACCAGTTTAGGTTTAAAAGGGTTTAACAACATGGCCTTTGGTACCCAGATAGCTTTAAGTTTCTTATTAAGATTTGAGGGACCTACATATTTTACATTTGTTTTGCCCCTAAAATCTTTAAATAACATGTAATGGGCATCTACCATACAACCCCTTTTGGCATGAGAAACATTTGCAAGATAGCAATTTTTTGATTCATGGTTTGATTTATGACAGTAATAGCACTGAGTGCTTTTCTTGACAAAAATCTGTTCGAGATGACTTGATCTACTTTTCTTGGGCACACAGTTGGGTTTATACCCTAAGCCCTTTTTGCCCAAGTTGGATTTCTGTTCAACAAGAATTTTGTCAAGAGTAGCACTACCCAGAAAACATTTTTCTAAACCTTTATCAAATTTGGCTACCTTGGCTTTTAGTTCTTCATTCTCAATATTGAGCTCCTTAGCACAGGAAGCATATTTGCAATTATCATTACAGGCACCAGAAGAACTAAAGGTCATGATTTCATCTTTAAGTAAGTCACGTGAAACTGATATATCACATAAAGAAACATGATTGGATTTGCTGGCTAGCATTTCATTTTCATATTTCTTGAAGTAGCTTTTCTTGAAAAATTTATTCTTGGGTTTTTCATGAGTCTTCTCCTCATCCTCATCATTCTTGTTTTTGTACTTGCTCTTCTTCTTGATTTTATTGGGACACCGAGCAGCTATGTGCCCCTTTTCATTGCATTCAAAGCATACAACATTAGAAAAAGGATTTTTCTTTGAGTAAGAGTTTGACCTTTCTTTGTCTTTGAAATTGACTCTTCTCATGAGTTTGTTGGCTCTTCTCATGAGTAGAGCTAACTTCTTCACATCTTCATCCTCATCCTCACTTGACTCATCATCATCTTCGTCAGATGAGTCTTGTATAACTTCCTTGGCTTTGAGTGCGATGGATTTCTTCTTTGGAGCATCTTCTTCGGCCAACGTGAGCTCATGAGCAGATATTTTACCTAGTAGCTCGGTTGGAGTGAGCCTCTTGAGATTACCACTGTTGGATAAATACGTGATCAAACTATGATACGCTCGAGGTAGCACTCTAATCATCTTCCTACATACCTCAACATCAGAAATTTTAGTTCCTAGGCCTTTTAGTTCATTGACAATAGGATTTAGCCTAGAGAACATGTCATTAGCATTTTCTTTAGAAAGCATTTTGAATTGATCAAATTTTTCTCGAACAACATAATATTTTCTTCTTTTACATCAGAAGTACCTTCGTGAATTTCTTGTAAAGTTGTCCATATAACATAAGCAGAGGTAAGATTACTTACTCTATCAAAAACTTCTAAGCTAAGACAGGAAAATATGGCATTTCTAGCTTGAGCATCATACTTCATATTTTGAATCTCACCGGGAGTGGGTTCACCATACACAGATTGCCCTTTGGGCATGACACGAGGAGGCAAAGGTTTTTCAGTGACTCTCCACACATCATACCCGACAACTTCTAAATAGCATCTCATCCTAATTTTCCAATAAGTATAATTAGTGCCATCAAAAACAGGTACTCTACCAATACTAACAGTTGCGGATCCATTTCCCTCGGCCATTTACCAAAGCAAGTTAAGCTATTAAAGGTAAACTTAGCTCTGATACCAATTGAAGGATCAAGTTGGCCTAGAGGGTGGGGGTGAATAGGCAACTTACACAAGTTTTAACTTCTTAAAAACAATTCACTATTTTATATAAGAGAATAACTCACAACAGAGTATAAAACAGAAGTAAATACAAACAATAATCACAACGAAAGCAATAAGAGAAATAAAACACAGATGAGACAAAGATTTATCCCGTGGTTCAGAGTCGCACTCCTAATCCACGTTGAAGCACTTCTTCCGAAGTATTGCTTCTCCAAAGCTAGTCGCAGTAGCTCCGGTGATCACTCAGGTAACTCTTTCACTACTCCAGTGAGGTGAGTTCCAAACCTCTCACAATCACAGTGGCCTTCCACAATCACTTTTGGGCAGGTCGCACTGTTTACTTCCTCCAAGCTGTCTAGGATCACTAAGATCCAAGAGTAATAAACTTTGCACAAGTTCTATCTCTTGGTTCACTTCACAACTCACACATCTAGACTTTGGCTTGGAGCTAAGACACAGAGAGATGTTTGAGAATTTTGGTTTGAAAGTGAAGCACAGACTCCTTCTGAGAATAAGAGCTATTTTTAATGCTAAAATGTAAAGGAGTTCGTTATATCTCTTGGTAGATGGCTCAGGAAATGCTTATATAGCCATTTGGAATGAATATAGCCGTTACACCTGCTACTGTAGCCGTTGGACGTGTCAGATATCAGCAATATCAGAAATATACACGTACAACGGACTAAGCAATAGTGCCTAGCGATACTGGACATGTGTATGATGGACCAAATTTGAACATTCATGACAGACCAAAAAATTTGGTCCGTTGTACATGGGCTTTACAAAGAGTTTGGTCTGCCATACGACTGAGAGAGATACAAGTGCGTCGAACCAAATATTTTGGTCCGTCATACATGAACTTTTCAAGAGATTGGTCTGGCATAGACTGAGAGAGATACATGTGCGTCGGACCAAATATTTTGGTCCGTCATACATGGAGATTAAAGATCAGTAGCCACAGACCCTTTTTCAACAGAAATGAGTTTATCCAAGTGATTTGTTTTGACAACGGACAAAAAGTTATGCAAGGATGTTTGGTCCGTTATCAAAGCAAAGAACCTTGTGAATGAGAAAGAATATCCATTTAAGGTTTCAATAAGTAGGACTTCACAATTCGGTCCGGCCAAAGGCTTGTAAACTGAATGAGTGCCGAACCAAAATATTTGGTCCACTGTAGATGGGAAACGGATAATATTTTGGTCCATCACAGAGGAGTGACTTTTACATGAATGCCGGACAAAATATTTTGGTCTGTCATACATAGATAATCACTTGGTTGACAGATGATTTTTTAAAAAGGAGTTTTTACCAAGGACGAAAGAATATGAAAACAAGAGTTTTGGTCAAATGAGCAGGTAATTTGATAGGAGTTTAGACACAGAAGATTTTCAATGTTGGACCAAAGAATCATTTTGACTCGAGATGATATGCTGTGTATGCAAGGGACTAAAGAAGTGGATAGTTGAAATTTGGTCCGTTGTATACTAAAAATATGATTCAAAGGTCAATGTCTGAGTGTATTTTGCCTCGAGAAATCTAGTTTTGTCTTTGCCTTATGATCCAATCCACTAGCTTGTGCAAAGTCCCTCTTTAGACAACCAAAAAAGCAAAAACAAACCAAGCTATTTGACTTGAATCATCTCCCAAGTCATAAACTAGAAACTGAGCACCTTACACTTTTTAGTCTGACTTGCTTCATCATTCATTCCAGCATATGTTCTTCAAAGCTTTAAGTATTATTAACTTAGTCATCAATACCAAAACTATAATAAAACACAATAACAATAATTGAGGGGGCCTAGATGCTATCAATCTCCCCCTTTTTGGTAATTGATGACTGCATACATTTTTAGTTAATAATATCTCATTCATTCTGCAAAACATAGTTAGCTAGATAGAATAACTGCAGAAATTATGAATGTATGTCCTCCCCCTTAATGAATGCATGATCTGAATTCTGACAATTATGATATATTAGGACTATATTAGATCCTTAAAAAATAACAATACTCATAATTTTTTGTAAAGGTATGAAGTGAATATCAGAGCATTATGAAGTAAGTATCAGAGCACAAAACAAGGTAAGTATCAAAGTATTATGAAGAAAGTATCAGAGCATAAATACAAGATCATAATCAGAGCATAGAGCACAAATATAGCACACAAAAGTCAGAGACAAAGTCAGAGACATATAAGATATTTAGATACTTGTCTTTTGACAATACAATAATACTTTCACCAACCTACAGAACAGAACCTAGGAAACTATAGGAAAGTATGTATAGAAGAATTCTCCCCCTTTGGCATCAATAGCCAAAAAGGGTTCCTATTTGCGCCTAGAGAAGGTTCTTTTAAGATGGCCCAGAACTGAGCTCTTCCTTAGAGGAGAAACCATTTTATCATCAGCTGCTTCTTGGGTTTGAGTACTTGGCCGTTGAGACATTGCTTGATCATGCCAGCTCGGATAGTCTGGTTCACCCGGTTGAATGGTCAAATTATGAAGATCTGACTGAATTGTGTTCAAGGACTCATTCAAGGCATTTGTTTCAGACAGAACCTGACCAACATCATGAATGCAATCCCATGCTAGTCGAGTGTGGTCAAGCATGGCATCCTCAGTGAAGTCTGTGAGATGGTCCAAACTGTGTCTGATCTATAACTGATTACTCCTATTTGTTATGCTTGGATGATCGGATGTCTATGGCGTTACCCGCCCTCTCCCTTATATACTGGGGGCGGGGCGGCTTATAGAATCCTGATCGGTTAGAAGATTCCGATCGATTGCTATATTCTAGCTGGTTACAGGATAGGGTTTACATCTTTATCTATCCTAATAACGACTCGGATTACAACTGTATCTTTTATATCTAAATACATATTCGACTGTCTTTTGGACATGCCCCCTTTCGTGCGGCAGCAATGCTTGGCGTGGGGCTCATCCATTGGGCCTTCTGCTTGGGCCCGTCTCCTCCTTAGACGATACTGGGCCGGTCATGAAGATACCTAGTATCATATATTCCACAGTAGCCCCCGAGTGATTCATGATCCGATTGCTATACTTCCAACTTGGTCTCAACTTGAATCATTGTTCTGAACTCCTTGTGCAAACTTTCGACTGGTTTCTTCATTTGATTTGAAGGCTTCTTCTTGTAGTGAGTGGATTATGAAGGACTCGAATATAACCCTTGAATTTTGCTTCAACTGAGTACAATCTTCTGTCGAACAGGTTTGTTGTGAGCGGCCTCGTGGACCTGACCCATATTTCAGACGTGGATTGAATGTTTCTTCTCGCCCGAAGCAAAGCTTTAATATCTTTTCTCTTCATGGATAACCACCGAACAATCTTCGAGGTCGGCTTGATTTTCTGTGTCAACTCATTTGCTGAAAAACTCCTTGGCTTTTGAAACTATATTAACTCCGAATCTCCTCGGCTCTTGATGCATTTACTTCATCCTTACTGTGTTGGCTATAAAAGGCAGTCCAATGCTTCTGAGATGTATTCCTTCACGCTTAATCCTCCACCTTTCTGCTTCAAGCTTCTATTTTCTTCATGCCGAGGAGGAGGAGGAACGTCAGGAACGTTCGGGACCCCTGGCTCGCCAAAGAATGGGCGTTTTTTGAGGACGCCGTGGCTGAATTGGTAGAAGAGGAGGCGGTTGCCCGCGATCGCGCCGCCGTCGACACCTTCCTGGAGATCTTCCCTACTCTCTACAGGGCTAGGGAGGCACTGGTGGAGGCGCTCGGCCTGGCGCGCCGCGAAGAAGTCTAGGGCTCCCTTTAAATGTAATATTTTCCTAGGCATAATGCCTAGGGAATTTATATATAATAAAGAAGTACCTTTTGTAAATGATGTCCATGTTTGTCCTTAGACGTAGCTTAGACCCAGCCTGGGGCGTTTCAAAGCTTGCATGGCTCTTTAACCTGATGATATCCGCATAACTTAGGCTCGACGTGGAGCGCATCGTATTGGGATTTTGCGCGGTTCTTGGCCGAGCAGCATCCAGATCCGACTGGCGCGAGATACACCTTAGGTCCGACTTGGGACATATCAGGATTTGCGCGGCTCGTGGCCGAATGATACCCATGTCCGTAGGACACAGCTTAGGCTCGACTTGGAACGTATCAAGATTTCTTTGGCTCATGGCCGGGTGATACCCATATCTGACTGGTGTAGGATACGGCTTGGGCTCAACTTGGAGCGTACCATACATACATGGCTCTTGGCCGAGTGATACCCGCATCCGTCTCGTGTAAAATACGGCTCTGGTCCGACTTGGGACATATCATATTTATGTGGCTCTTGGCCGAGTGATACCTATATCCAACTGATGTCGAATATAGCTTTGGTCCGACTTGGGGTATATCAAAGTTTATCCGAACGGTATCCATACCCATTTATTACGATGCACAACCTTTCGACCCTCTGGAGGCATACCATTGGATTTGTGCCTTGTCAGGCTCAACTTGTGATATATGATCCGTCTACGGTAACCAACAGCGTCCCAGCGTGGGGCATATCACAAGAAGATATCTTTAATCCACACTGGAGGATATCCACACCCGCTTGGTGTGTTGAGTGTTTAAGCTTCTCATCGTGGGGTGCAACGTGTCCCGAACTCGACCTGGTCAAGCCATGATTGCCTCATGCATCGGGGACGCGCGCCGATGAGTCATTCTGAGAATCTTTGGGTAGAGACAGGTGTCCTGCAATTTTTCTCGCCAATTCGGCGTAACCCTAATTTTTCCCACTTTTAAGGGCTAGGCCATGCGTCGCCCGACGGTTTACTCTTTCTTACGCACTCTTGCTCCTTCTGCTTCCTTGCCTCTCTGACTTCTCCGCCGCTAGGGTGAACCGCTGTTGCGCTCGCATCCTCGCGCCACTGCTGATCCTTTCTCCCAAAAATGTCTTCTCAATCCCCCAAGGACGCCTCCTCATCGCCTTCGCCCCAGGATTGGACCACATCGACTACGATGGAGGAGCGGCTGCAATCTATGGTGGACGACGGGGTTCTCCAGGCCCTGATCCTGATCTCCGCTCGGCCTGCAGCAGGTGAATCCATCCCCACTCCTCGTCCGGAAGAGGTTGTGGTTTTTGAGTCTTTCTTCCAGCGCGGGCTGGGCCTTCCCGCATGCGCTTTCCTTCATGGTCTTCTCTACTTCTATGAAATTGAATTGGTGAACTTGAATCCCAATTCTGTACTGCAAATTTCCCTTTTTGTTCATCTTTGCGAGGCCTTCTTGGGCATCCGTCCCTATTTCGATCTTTTTCGCCATTTTTACCTCTTGAAACCTTATCCCTCGAAAAGCGACCCCAAGGTAGTCGGGGGAGCCGGATTTCAGCTGCGGGAGGGGCTAAAGAAAAACTACTTCGCAATTCCCTTCAAAACCTCCAACAAAGGCTAGCATCAAGAGTGGTTCTATTGCGCCAACCTGAAGCCTGCTCTTCCCTCCTTTGCTAGGCGCTGACCCAAGGCGTCCCTTTCCTAGGTGTCCACCCCCAACGCCGCCGATATGGACCAGGTGCATGACCTTCTGGCACTGATTGAGAAATTGAAAGAGGATGGCCTCACGGGGGTTGGTCTGTCTCTTCATTTTGTTGCTCGCCGGATTCAGCCCCTGAAGGAGCGAGTCCACCTAGGATTCGCGTTCGAAGGGAAGGATGATCCGACCCGGGAACTGCCCAGAGCGCTGTCAAAGGAACAAGTGTGTGCTCAGGTAGGCGAATTCTTCATCCCGAGAGTCGACATGTCCACCGTCAGATGCCCGAAATCCTTCACCGCGTCACACCCCCTCCTGTGGTAAGCGAGTTTGGCCGAGAGACTTTTGCCTTTTGTCTCTGAATGTCTTTTGATGGTATGGTGCTCCCTTTCAGGATCGGTTGGCTTTCTTTAGTGACGCGCCTCTCCCGGAGATGCCCGTTCACAAGGGCGCTCTCCCTAAATGATCGGCGAGCTCCTCAGCCGGGGACCCCGCCACCAAGAAGGGGAAGAAAACAATGGCCAAAGACCCTGCGAAGCCCCAACGCCCGACTGGCAGTCCCAAGATATAGGAACCGTCGGCACGGGCCACAATGCCTTCGGCCACCTCTCCTCCTGAGCCCGTGGCACAGCCGGGCCCTGATCTAAGAGACTCGGGCATTCAGGAGGAGTCCAGGGTTCTGACTGGTGGCGCCCCGAGTGGTCCCTCCGGGAGTAGTTCTGCCACCCGGAAGAAGCCACCGATAAGGATGAAGAAGTTCGACAGGTTTGTTACCATATCGACTCTTTAATTGGCGTGTTTCGTCAGCTTATTCGCTGATAGTTCTTCTTGTAGGAATCCTTCATTCGATGTTCCTATCGAGACGTCGTCTGGGGTTCCTGTAGAGGCCGAGCCTGAGGACGTTTGTGCTCTGGTTGAGGCGGCCTCGCCCATGGACACCGGAGCTCCTCCCGAGCCCCAGCCACCTTCACCGACACCTCAGGCTCCGGCATCGGGTCCCGCTGCTCAGGAGCCAGTCTCCTGTCTGTTCCCCGAAGTCGAAGAGATCCCCCAGACTTCGCCGACCCCCACCCGCCCCTGGCTCATAATGCAAGCCGCGTGGATCGATGAGGAGGACGGCTTGAAGCTCTTGGATGACTCGGAGGAGGAGGAGAAAGAGAGAAATGAATTTTACAGTCATGCCACGACCTGCGCACGCCTGGCCCGGGTAACCTCTTTTCTACGCTCGCCATTTTTCTTGCTTATGCTAGTCAGCATGTAGTCACCTGTTCCCGTGTTGATCGCAGAAAATAGGGGAGCGCTCTGAAAAGAAGGCCGAGTACCTTCGGAAGATGCTCCCGGAGGTTCGAACACGCCAGGAATACCTGGCCGAATTGGAGCAGATCAAGGCTGGGCATGCAACCGAGCTGCGGGCTCTCCGGTCAGAGTTGCAAGCGCTGCGGGAGGAGAAGCTGGATGTTATCGGCTCCCTCCGAGGTGAATATCTCTTAACCTCCACGTACTTCTCATTCAGTCGACTGGTTTTTTGATTTCCTTATATCCGTGTCAGCTCGAGATTCCTATATTACGAAGCTTCAGGGGCGGCTCGAAGTCTCAGGAAAGTAATTGGAAGGTACTTTTAGCCGCCCAACCCTCTCTTATCTTCGTCATCCTCTGCATGGTCCCTGAAGATCTGCTCTGCTTGCAGATTATAAGTTCAACACACGGGCGCAGTGCACTGTTTTCAATGACAAGGTTGATGCCCTTGAGACGTCTTGCTCAAAGCTCTGCAAATCCTCGGGGCCCTTGCTGAGCTCGCTTCATCCCAAAGGCGAGAGGCCGCTCAGCAGGGACCAGGTTATCAATCGGTTGGAGGAAGCCCCCAAGGAGCTCAAGAGACTTTTGAAGGAAGTGGCGACCAATGGTGCTAGCTAGGCTCTGGTGATCACAAGGTCGCTTTACCCTCGAGTGGATCTTGAAGCTATCAAGGAGGGCTATGCCTGCAACGTAGATGAGGACCGAGTGGCCGAACTTTGGGAGGAAGTCAAGGATGCTTCTTTTGCTGTAGTAGAGACTTTGGACCTATGAAAAATATATAAAGGCATTTCTTTGATATTATGCTATTTTTCTTTTTCTTTTTTTATCCGAGTGGCTTTGATATCACATCCGACTGGTCCAGCCCCCAGGCTCTAGGGCATGGTTCATAACGCATGTCCCGGAGTCTTAGAACTTATAAGAGAGAAGCACTCAGACGCGTAAGATCAAAGAAAATTGTACGACAATAACTTTAAGAACGAACTTTCATTCATATAGGAATAATTGAATTACAAAGCTCAGGTGAAAAAACGATGTAGCTGTTCTATGTTCCAAGTGTTGCTGACAGTCGCGTCGTCCTCACGCTTGAGTTTATAAGCTCTAGGGCGTACCACCTCATCGACAATGTAAGGGCCTTCCCAGCTTGGGGAGAGCTTATGCTCACTTTTCTGATTCTTTCTAAGGACCATATCTCCTTTGGAGAAAGCGCGGCTCCTTACATTGCGACCGTGATAGCGACGCAAGTCCTGAAGGTACTTTGCCGACCGAATTGTTGCGACGTCCCTGGCTTCTTCCAATCGGTAGAGGTCTTCTAGCCGGCTTTCTTCCGAGGCAGCTTCCTCATAGCTCCGAACCCGCGGGGATCTGAATTCCAACTCGGTGGGGAGGACCGCCTCCGAACCATACACAAGGAAGAAAGGTGACTGCCCGGTTGCTCTGCTGGGGGTTGTTCGCAGCCCCCAGAGTACCGAAGGCAATTCTTTGACCCACCTAGTGGCATATGGTTGGAGACGATCGAAGATCCTTGCCTTTAGGCCTTGTAATACCATGCCATTGGCTCGCTCGACCTGCCCATTACTCCGGGGGTGTGCCACTGATGCGAAGCAAATTTTAATGTCGAGTTCACCGCACCAGTCTTGAAATATGCCGCCTTTGAATTGTGTGCCGTTGTCCGTTATGAATCGATTTGGTACACCAAACCTAACCACGATTTCGTTGAAGAATTCCTTGGCCTTAACGGCTGTGATTGTGGCGATTGGCTTGGCCTCAATCCACTTGATGAATTTATCGATGGCCACGAAGAGATGAGTATAGCCGCCTTGGGCCTTCTTCAAAGGTCCCACCATGTTGAGCCCCCAGACCGCAAATGGCCAGGTGATTCGAATGGTTTGTAGTTCCTGTGCCGGTTTGTTCATCTGCCACGCAAAGAACTGACATCCCTCGCATGTCTGGACGATGTCCTCTGCGTCAGTAACAGCAGTCGGCCAGAAAAATCCCTGGCGATAGGCCTTGCCAACCTGGGTTGATGACGCCACGTGATTCCCACAAACTCCCGAGTGGATCTCTTTGAGAAGATCTCTCCCTTCTTGCTCTGATATGCACCGTCGTAGAATGCCAGAGGAGCTCTTGCGGTAGAGTTCTCCCCTGATCACTACATAGCTCTTGCTTCGGTGCATTATTCGCTCAGCCTGCGTGCGGTCTTCGGGTAGCTCGTCCTTCATCAGACAATCCAGATACGAAACCGTTCAATCGGTGGTTATGACCAAGACTTCTACCTCTTCGCTTTTCTCAATTAGGACATCCGGCATAGGCTGAGTGCTTATTGTGGGTTTGTGAATTTCTTCGACGAATACTCCCATGGGCACTGTGGACCGGCAGGATCCCATCTTGGCTAGTTTGTCGGCCGCTTCATTGTCTCGGCAGAGTACGTGAACCAGTTCCAGACCATCAAAATTTCCTTCCAGCTTGCGTACCTCCTGGCAGTAGGCAGCCATGTTGTCTTCGATGCAGGACCATTCTTTCTGAACTTGATTGACCACGAGCATTGAATCTCCGCGGATTGCCAATCGCCGGATCTTGGCGAAATGGCGTCTGAGCCCATGGATGAGTGCCTCGTGCTCGTGGCGTTGTTTGATGCAGGAAAAAGTATTTGAAGAACGTATCTCAATATTTCTCCACTTGGTGATATGAGCACTATGCCAGCCCCCGCGCCGCTGAGCATGAGGGATCCGTCGAAGTACATGGTCCAATACTCAAGTTCCTTGACGACCGCCGGGCTCCGAAGCTCTGTCCACTCGGTGGTGAAGTCAGCAAGCGCTTGAGACTTAATGGCTATGCGGGGCTTGAATAGGACATCGAAAGCCCCAAGCTCAACTGCCCATTTTGCAATTCTCCCAGTGGCCTCTTGGTTATGAAGTATATATCCTATTGGGAAGGAGGTGACCACCGAAACAGTATGTTCTTGGAAGTAGTGCTTGAGCTTACGAGATGTAAGAAATACGGCATATAATAGATTTTGCACTTGTGGATACCGCACCTTAGATTCACTCAGGACCTCGTTGACGAACTAGACCGGGTGTTGGACTCTCTGTGCATGGCCCGGTTCCTCCCTTTCGACGATGATTGCAGCGCTGACTACATGAGTCGTTGGCGCGATGTAGAGTAACAGAGGCTCTTCTGGCATCGGTGAAACCAAGACTGGGGGCGTTGTCAAGAAGGTCTTCAAATCTTCAAACGCTTGTTATGCCTCGGGTGTCCATTGGAACTTGTCCTACTTCTTGAGGAGTTTAAAGAAAGGCATACCTCGCACACCC